>OZ059803.1:2372395-3625792 GCA_964057025.1 Standfussiana lucernea | reverse complement strand
AAAACTTTCTGAATAAAGCCCCTGGGAATATTCGAGTACGAAAACATCAAAAATTCCTCAATATTTTAATACTAAGAAATTGTTTAACTGTACAATATTGTGCCTATAATAAATACAGTCTAAATAAATCTAAATAAGTAACTAAGTTACGTCATTATATTTGTTACTTTAACTAAGTAATGTTACAATCAACTTATATTACAATTCAATGATTGGTTTATTATAAATATTTAATTATTCTTCTACGTTGGCACTGTATGAGGACAATCTTTTACTGATATTTTACCTATTTATTTTAATAAAATAATATCATTTTCTGGAATTAATGTCATTTTCTGGAATTATTTTGTGGTTATCCAAAAGATGTTAGAATTTCACCTCCTGAAATTATATTGTCTCATGCTATGAGACTTGTGTCGAACGACATGCGCGTGCGTCATTTTTTACAAGCTTTTATTTAACTTGCAATGTATGAACCTAATAATGTTTGTTTAGGCCAAATCCTGCATCTGAATTTCTAAACAGTCCCAAACGATTGAGCTGAAATTTTGCACTCACCTTTGGTCCTGGTGACAGTATAGTTTTATGACACTGACAGTCATGACTTGATCCTGCAGCCAGGATTGCCTCCTCGGAGAAAACTACTCCACGGTTAATACCACGGACAAGAAAGTTTGTATACGCGTTCAATGTTGATAGATAAACCTAATTTAAATAGGTAAAATGTTGTTTACGTGAGTATTTGGTTATACTCGTGCCAAGCGCCAAGCAATTTGTTTCATTTCTTTTATCCGCAATCGGTGCCGCAGCACGCGTGTCGCTTGTGCGTGTAGCTCGGGGCGGTAGGTAGGTACTACCGCGCTCACTGACGGTCGACCACCTTTCACCCTTAGGGAGCGTCTATTAATTACGTGAGGCAATTTTGGCGATTTTTCGACACCCCCTCCTCTCCCCTTGGTGAGATGTCGTGAGATTTGACTGGGGCTCACTGCCTCTAATCTCACGTGACATTTATAAAAATGCATAGTTAAGTATACATACGTTAATCTGTGATTGATTGCGTTGGATTTATTAAAAAAATCATAATTTGCTTAATTATTTTCATTGAATACTTATTTGTTATTAAACCTAGTTTTCACGCAATTTTACAATGTTTTTTTTTCGGGGAAAAAATATGTGATATTTTCCGAAACCCCACCTTTCTCTCTCGTGAGATTGAGTGAGATTCGTCTCAAACCCCCGCCCCCAAACGCATCACGTAATTAATGGATGCCCCCTTATGCAAAGTCAAAAATAGTCTGCCATTCTAGACATGCCTTGTAGGGATTCCAAAAATTAAGAACAAAGCGATTAGGACTTCTGATAATATGTTCGGAAAATTCCACGTGAAATTAGCCACGAAATATTTCTTAGATCAATTTAATTTCGAAATTGTGGGGTTTCAAAACTCATTATTTGGCGTATGAAAATGCTTTACAAAAAGTGTTTTTGGTACCTCGATTTACTTATTGAGCAGTCATAATAATATGAATATTTGAAATCTATGTTGAATATATAACAGTATAATCATCTGTACCTACATACAGGCGTATATTGCTCATGCTTTATGTTTTTCATAGACAAGTAAATACCTACGACTAAGGGCCTGTTTCACCACCTGCGATTAGTTCCCGTTAATTTACTTAGCAGATAATTAATTTCATACAAATTCTGTTCCATTTTGAATTTATTTGGTAAGTAGTGGCAATGGTATGTGGTTCGGACATCGTGAAATAGGCCCTTAGTCTAAAACTTTCCAAAAGTACATTTGTATGTAAAGGACAGCGCCCCACAAACTTTTACTGTACACCTAACTATATAATTCTAGACACCAGCGTTGAAATGTTTCGTTGGTCATTCAAATAAAATCAGCTGTTCCATATGAAAGAGCCAACACGGTCAAAATGTATAGAACCGCTGTCTCATCAAAGAATAATTACATTGCTTGTGCTTCTAGAATCTTACCTACTGTTAAATAGTAAATGTTTGTGTTATAATTGGCCCTTACACAGTAGCAACAAACTAGGCTCATGATATTATTTGAAAAACACCAACTAATATCGCTATGATTGGTTTTGACCGTCCCCAATTGGTAGGTTCTCATTTAATCATCAATTCGATCATTTAGCGCTGAAATGTTACTTGGTTTGATTTACAGAATGCTTCGTTGGCGGCTTGTAAAGGGTCATTTTACAACCTGTAAGACAGCAGTGTGGCAGTGTTAGTCGAACTACTGTCGCACAAGCATTTGTCGCACTAGCGTGAAGTCGAGCTTCAGTTTGTCGCACTTGCGTGCATTCGAACTATGGTGAGTCGCAGTATAGTTTTGTCGCACACATCTGTTTGTCGACGTCACGTAGTGCACTCCAGAAATACTATAGAGCTGCACTCCAAAATTACATTAAGAAGGTATCAATGATGTCATTTTCGTGTCTACTAGACGACCACTCCACATAAACAAAAACATGAGCAACACCTCCTCTACCCGTCCCCCTCTCTCATACAGTGCCACAATGCTCTCCATCCCGTTCTACCGTCATCGGAGGCCGAAGTGCATCAGCACGGACGTCAGCAGCAGCAGACAGGTGCCGCTGGTCGTGATGCCGTGGATAGCGCTCGTGTTGCGGCGGAGGATGGCCGCCATCTTGTTACCTGGAAGGAGATAAATGTTTTAGGATTAAAATTGGTAAGGTCGAAAGTATCAAAAACCAACATTCATTTTCGGTTTTTAGAAAGAGTGGCAACACTTCAGCTCTGATTGCTGATACCCTTAAAATTATTCTAGAAGTTGATAGTTGCTTTGCAAGAAATCCTACCGAAAACCAACCTGATGTTTATGATTTACTCACAGATTGGTCTGTGTCGTCAGATTTCAACCCCAATTAACTATTTAAAACGTCAGAATATGGATATCTCCCAACTATGGACGTTTCCAACGATCCGAATTCTTAAAAAAAAAATACTAAATAGGCTTGCGTTTGGCCGCAACTCGTCTGACATGAAGCGATGATGTGGCCTAGGGTGCACGCTTGCCTATAAGAAACCGATTCATTCTAACCTTGAATAGATCCAGATTATAATGATCGGGGAACAGAGAAGCTGCCAGTGAATTCCACAGACTGGATATCTTTTCAGTACCACACATACCCATTTCATTCATAATATCCATCCATGCGACCTATAATGTGCCTATTGCTGGGACACAGGCCTCCTCAGTGAGAGGGAGGGGCCCGTAATCCGCCACGCAGACCAAGTAAAGTAAAGTGCGTAAGTAGATGTCACAAACATGCCATAGATTTTTTGGTTTCCTAATATAAAAATACTCACTGCCTTCAGAAACGAAGACATGTATGGAAGCAGGCTCGGTATTGCTGGCGCTGCAGGTGTAGTTCCCGGAGTCCTTGAGCGTAGCCCCGCGGACTGTGAGCCGGGACTGCGTGCGGGCCCCGGGCTCCGTCTCCACCGTGATCCCGCCCCGGGTCGCGTCGTAGTTGATCATGCGGTCGTTGTGGTACCAGAACACGTACTGGGGGGGTGTTGGGCTCTGGAAGTTAGAAAAGGTGAATTAATCATGTGAAATCTAGCAACGGAGTATGAAGGCTGGCTAACAAGTAGAAGAGGAAAACCAAAGACGAATTATGAAATTAGGGCGAATTTCAGCACGTTATAAAGTTGCCAGTATCAATATTCCATTGCATTGATGGCACTTACGGATCTTGAACGCAGTTTAAATGCGCTGATCGCATTTGCTAATGACGGTCAATTGTGTGTAGCTTTTTTATGATTATTCTAGCAATGTGGAAGTGGATTAGAAGGCTGTCCCTGTCAATAGTGCTGTGCTAGCCTTCATTGTGAGCCTTCTGGGAACTGAGCGTCTATGTGACGACACGATGACGTTGCTAGAAGTAACTTGGCTGCTAATTTCAACAATTTGTTATCACCGATCATTCTGCCCAGTTTGATATTAACATAATATCACGCCTCTAATCCCCGAAGAGTTAGGCAGGCGTGTGCCCTAATAATACACCCACATTGCGCCAGTTATGTTTGTCCCATATAATATGAGGCGAGCCTATTGCCATTAACCGGGCATAAATCCAGACTCCGTGGCTGCTACTGAGAAAATTCCTGGTGGAAAAACCCAAAAACACTTTGCCCGCCCCGGGAATCGAACCCAGGACTTCAAGATCAGCAGTCACGCTTGCGACCACTCGACCAAGGCGACAGTTTCGAGACAGCTTGATAATTAATGCCATAATTATATTTTCGACTGTTCCGTGATTGAGAATATTCTAAGTTCAATATTAAACAATTTCTTTGCTTATAATGACAACCCACAACCTCATTAACTTCGAGGTCAAATAAACACTAAAATCAAATCGATTTCTCGAAGAAAAACCTTCGTAAACGCCACAAATACGGCCCCATACAACCATTCGTACCTACCTACATGCATGGAAATAAAACCGAACCGATTTTTACGAGTATGACGGGCCCTCGTATAACACGTCACTTCGGCTGTAAACATCGTAAGTAGGTAAGCAGTAAAATGAGTGACGTCGATGGAAAACACCGTGTTTGCGGTTGATACTAATATTCTCTTTTTCCGGTCGTTTGACGTAAACAATTTTAAACATCGTAACACCTGAATTTTGAAAGGGGTAGGAATAGGTGTAAGTACCTACCTAAGTGTGCCCTTTTATAAAGGGTGTAAATAGACCCTTAACGAATGTTTTCCCCGTCATTGAGATCAATTTTTTGTCATAGACCACACCTAGTTACGGAGATATTGGAGATCAAAGTTCCAATTTTGTCACACAGTTACAAGTTTAAAAAAAAATCAATTTTATAAGGTTATAACTTTACTTTAAATACCTCCATGACCCGTTTCCCATTCAATGCATCCATCAGCACAATGTTTTGAGTGCGTTACATTGAGCATTATTGTGGAACGTGATTTTTCATCCCAGAAAAAAGTCGTTTCTCAGCAATAATTTTTGCCTATGGTTACTTAGATTGATGTATGTATAGAAAGCTTGGTTGACGGCTTCGTGAAAGGTCCGTTTACATCTTGTATATCTATGGTACGTAAGTATTCACACATCATACTACCATTATTACCTCTACATCATATCACACACAAATGCAGACAAGGCGGTGTTGCAAAAAAAACGCAAAATTCTAGTAGAAAATAACAACCGCTTGTCTAAACAACTGTTCTGTTCAACTGTTCTTGAGAAGTCTTGTAAAAGGCTTGTCAAAAACATGTCGTGTGTAAAACGCTATCATCTTGCATGAAATGTAATTACTTTGTTAACATATCTTGTTGACTATTTTGTTTACATTTTAACCAACATCTAACAAAGGAAGAGGTTATGTATTCCACCAGCATCTCCTTTCTTTTCATGTGTGTCCACCGAACAAAAATGTGTGGCTTAAAGTCAATGAAACAAACAAAGTCACCGACTTTCGTAAGTAAAGTTACTTTTGACATTTTTTGTGTTTTTTCGGAAGCCGAAGAAGGTATTTTTTTTGACAAATTCTGTTTGCAACTAGTCTATAAAAGTTTAAAATGTATAAACGAAACAAGTAGACACAACATGATGATGAATACATGTTTTATACCCTGGTGTAAACGCATGTTTTGAATTGCACATACCTACTAAGTACATCAATGAGAAACTACATTTAAATCGTGACCGACCCATGGAATCATGCTCGCTATGTTGACTCTCTTTACGTCGACTCGTGATTTTTCACGTCATTCGGTGACGTACGTCGTGACGGTCATTCTTTGTTTTGATCCAACGTCTGTTGTTTTACCTCGACGTGGCTGTCACAGAGTACAGTCACATTAAAAACGAAATACGGCTGTTCTTTAATTAAAAAAGTAATTTCGCTCATCCGGTGTTTTAATAATGAATACATTGATAACCCACCAAAATGTACTAGGCTCGCATAAATTCATGGTGTTGTGTATTATTTATATTGTAGGTATTTGAGTAGGTACCTAATTAGGTATCTACTCAAATACCATCTTCAATTCATGCTAGTACTTTTGTTAGAGTAACCGTACAGATCACAACGTGTCGTGAGCAGAAAACAACTTACTATCTTGAATACAGAAAGCCTTTTACCTACTTATTTCTTTTTTGTTGGATTGTCATAAGATTTAACATATATCTTAAAAATGAGAAAGAGCAAATTAGAGGCGCGCTTACAGTCAATTTTAGACCCATGCTTGGCCGTTTCGACTTCGAACTTTTAACTCGCTATCAGATACGCCTCAGCTTCTGCTGAATATCAACACCCGTCAGGTAACGATTTCGCAGCGAGGTTGAGACAATAAAACAGTCGTCTCTCACTGAAATGTAACGTTGGCGGCTGGTTCTTGGTCTCCGAATAAAGGCACCAGTCTCTTGATGTCTTCTGTTTACCCTTAATAAAGCGAACCGGTTTCAGTGAAGCTGGGCAGCGTCGATTTGTTGACCGAGTCCTTGTTGCAACTTCAGTAGCTTCTCCAGGCGAAGTATCCATAGTTTCGTTAAAACTATGAATGGAATTTCTTATGCACACGTTTTGCACAAGATCTGTGCAGTAAACAGACAGGAAGTACTAAAGTTGCATGAATTGAAGATGGTATTTCAATAATAATTAGTTTAACCTATACTTAAATTATGTAGTAGATGCCTGCTCCCAACCGAAATCGTTTGAATGTATGCTAGCCTAGTACCTTTTATCGCCAAAAAGACGATTTCAGTCAATGTTTTTGAGAATCTGTTATAATTTTTGTAAAAAAATATGAATTTATTTGTAACATAACAAGTGTTTCACTATTGGTTTTAGGTGTACATGACCAAGCTCGAGGTCAAGCGTAAACTTTTGAAAACAGATGTCTTTTGTTTCGCGAATCAACATAGCGGGAAACAACGTAGAGGGAATGATTCGACCATTTCGACCCATGATTCCCGACTTGGTGAACCAACGGTGCAATTACGGGCTAAGCATTAATTACCTACCGCATTCAGCTTGAATAAAGCGATTAATGTTCACGCCCACCCGGCCACTAATCTGTCGAAAACGCATTGTTGCATAAAGCAAGAGCTTAATGCGATGTAAACATAACATCACGCCTGTAATCCCCAAAGGGTTAGACAGAGGTGTCCCCAATAGTACACCAGTGCCAGTTATGTTAAAGTCCCATGTAATTGGGGGCGAGCATCAACCGGGCATAGATCCAGACTCCGTGGCTGCTACTGAGAAATTTCTGACGGGAAACCCAATGACACTTTGCCCGACCCGGGAAGTGCGATCAGGACCTCTTGCTTAGCAGTCGCGCTTGCGACCAAAGAGGCAGTCTATGTAAAGTCAGGGACAATAATTGATACGTTAATTGAATGCGGACCTAAGTAGTCCGTATATTATCTATTAAAACCACAATAAATTGTCATTCACTAGTCTCTAGCAGTGGCTACAACACTGCAAATTGACGCAGTGTATTTAGCCTGGTCTGGTCTGTCTAGCCTTTTCCCAACTATGTTGGGTCGGCTTCCAGTTTACTAGTAGTACAGTAGTTTCACATGGAGCTTCTGCCTATCTAACCTCCACAACCGAGTTGCTAATAAGTTCTTTAGTTATCACTTGCTTCGGTGAAGGAAAACATCGTGAGGTAACCAGCATGCCTGAGACATATTTCTCGTCGGCATGTAAAGCCAAATCAGAGGTCCATGGGCGGCATAAAAACTGACACCAGGCATTAACCACACGACAAAGAAAGAAAGACGCAGTTACTGGGTAATACGATACCCTTAATACGCGCGTTGGTCGTGGAGTTGCGGACACCGGCCCGCTATACAATACAATACCCTTGGTAAGACTGACTGTCAGAATTTCATTGGCTACTGACTACTCCTAATTACTGTCAAAGATCTATAAATGTCAGTCTGGACCAATGGCTTAGCGTACGTATCAAGGCACGAAGGGGACTCCGATATGTTACAGATCGTCACCCATCCACGGACCAACCTCAGCAACCGTTGCTTAACCCTGAAGATCGACCCATGCGGCTCATAGTGAGGTAGTGTGTCAATTTTCTTTAATTGCCAGGACGTATAGTATGACCACTTTAAGCGTGCAGTTCAAGGTTGCGTTGCTTGTCATGAAAATTTGCATCGATATGTCATTATTTGGTACATTTATTTTATTTCTATGTTTTCGCTGCCTGCACATATAAGTTTGTTGAAGTGTACTAGAAAATCCTGCGTCACATTAGGTTGCCTTTTATATTTTGCACTTTCAACTTTACATTTTAGCCAGATCCTGCTTATATAAAGGGAACATAATTTTCACAGCATAAAGGAACCTTCACGAGTAGTTAAACTTAACTACATCCGGTATCCGGTATACATTGGGCAGTCTACCATACTAACCTAATTTTCGTTACTCGTATGACAGTAGACAGCAAGTAAGTGCAGCGAGCGGGAGAGAGAAAGAGAGAGAAAAGTATATCCGAGTTTCATGATATTGCAATTTTATATCAATTTCTACGCAGCAGCCCGGAGTCTGGATCCGCGGCCGTTTGATAGCATTAGACTCGCCCCTTATTATATGGGATTTAAACATACTTAACTGGAGAAATGTGGGTGTAGGTACAATAGGTACACCCCTGCCTAGCCTTGCAGGAATATAGGTGTATCGTTTTATTTTGTTAAATAGAGGATAATTTACAACATCATAATCCACAGCCTTTATTTATCCACAGGGTGACTATACATCAATCTTTTTCGGTGCCAAACTCCAGAGAAAGAACAGCTTCATCCAGACCTCTCCACCGATGGCATACACGGCATACACCATAGAGTGATGTTTATAGGATCTATTTCAATACACTGTGGCAGTATTCGTAGAACTTAGTAGAGGAAAAATAATTGAACAAAAATCTATTCAGTACAGCTATCAAGCGAAATATTTTGTTGCATCACACGAGACCAACCAATATAAATCTAGATAACCAACTACCCTCTTTTAACGTCGACTTTAAAACGAAAATACCCATCTAAGAGGCGGTAAATCGATAGATTGCCACCGCAAACACGACCTAACTGCTCGTAATTACGACGGAGCGATCCTACATACTTTCCGGGCTAAGCTTCCTCGTTAAGAAAAATAATGTTTTAAAAACAAAAAGGTCCGAAGGAAAATATTATTTTTTTGTAAAACAAGCAATTAGTCCGCTCTATAATTTGCGCGGGCATTTTTTTTAGATCGTTTTTAATTGTTTTCTTTATTTCTTTTAATTTAAAAGTAGGTTCTGGATTCTTGCGTTTGTGGATTTTGTAGATCGTAATGTTAATAGGAGATATAGAGTTTCTGTGGTTTTTCTTGTAATTATATTATCGAGGTCACTTCTGTATGTGCTGTGAAAATACAGATAAGAGTGTATGGTATACGGATGAATACCGTAATTGGAGAAGAGCGTAGTGAGGCTGAACCCCTATTTTAGCTTGTTGTTGGTGGTTGAAAAATTTGATATACATAGCTTTAGAAGTAGGAATACCATGAACTTGGTATTAAGAGGTACAATATTTACGGAAGACTGTAAATCAATCCATGGATGGTGTTTCGGAACTTCTACTAACATAACTTATTAAATCATCATCTTCCTGAATCACATCTTACAAACCCATTTTTTAAGAGACATGTATCACTTACCCTAAAAATCCAATTCCTAATCAAAAGTTGCTGTTAGTACGATATCAAAATCAAAAATTACCTTTTCTACAATGCAAATAAGATGTATGACGCTGCCGAGATCCACGTGGTGTTCTCCAGAGCCCAGGATAAAGGCTTCTGGCACCACTATCTGGAGTCGCACGTAGTGGGATACGATGCCCGTCCTTGTCGACACCTGGAATGGAAAAAGGACGAGTTTTAGTACCACTGGTTAAACTTACAGGTTGTGTTTTGTCAAAAGATTCCATCATTTGTTAGGTCTCTTTATGCGAGTGTGGAACCCCAACACAGGATATGCCACACCAGGACTTTAACGAGGCAAATGACAAAGCTGTCCAGGTCGCTACGTATTGGTCGGCCAAGATCTGAAGTCATCGATTCGAGAAGAAGGCCCCGTTCACGACCTGTATCAAGCACGCGCTCGTCTCTTGTTTCCTTCGCATGAGTACTATAGAGACCTTAACCTTTGTGGTCATGTAGGAATTAACTCTGGCACGTTGTGAAGATAAAGGAAATAAACATTAATACTCGCGCGGTAGTTTCTTATAAAATTTATTTAAATTGCTTGGGTAGTTTATGAGTTATCTTCTAAAATACATATTTTTTTCTCTCTGCCAATAACTCTTAGTGACAATAGAAAATGGGTCCTCGACAAGAATTTGTGTGGCGTAGCATCATACCACAACTAAGCAGGCTGAAATAAAAAACTATTTTGCAAAAAAAAAGTGTGCTCTCGCAAGTCTTTTTTTGCTTGAGTCTGTAGCTCTTGGCCGACCGGAACAGAGTTCTAGCAAAGCAACGTGTGCAAGGATTTCAGTCATTTAAGTTTCATTTAATTCCGTAGTATGTACCCAAGGTTTTATGTCGTATTTACATTGGAATCGACAGCGATCATCGCGATGACTGAAATTCTTTAATATTAAGTTAAAAATATTCTCATTATTAAATCCAATACTCAAGTCGACTTATTTTACTGCAAAGTTTCCGGGAAACTGCCCAGGCAAAATGTCGGTCCTGTACGATCATACGCGTGCACCGTGCACTATCTTGAGTTTATTTTATTTAGAAACAAAGGCCGTTTATTTCCAGCAGCTAAACAAAACTACTAAGAATTGTGAAAAGAATTTCCAAAGCTATTTTTGTTGTATTTGAATAAATTGCTTTTAAGGGCCCTCGCTCACGGAGATGTTGTTATCGCGCGTTAGTTGCGTATACAACGCATGATAGAACTGATGTAAATGCGTCAGCATCACTATCAATCTTGCGCAAAATACTCAAAAATATCTAACAGGACATTACATTAAGATAGAAGAGCACAAAGGTACCTCCTGCTTATTTAATAAGAATTTTCTTCCAACATACAGCTGCGACAGGAAAGTTGGATATGAAGCGGTTATTGTCTCGACTCCATTTAGCAACTGTAGCGTTCACAAGTGTTTCTGTCACGATGCTGAATCGCGTTTGTATGGCGACTGAAGTGAGACAGGATCAGAGTCGTGGTTAGGTAGACGGTGACTGTCGACCACTTTTCACTCTTATTGCTTATGTAATAAGATTGAAAAGTGGTCGACCGTCAGTGGGCGCGGTAGTCTATAGCCAGCGACAGCAACTTGACCGTTTGCGATTGTTCCGCTGCAAAAATACGCGGTGGGCGAAGGGCCCTAAGACTCGAGACGCTCCTAAAAATAACACCTAGAGTGAAGCTTGACAAAAATATAGCTACTTAGTTCGTAATAGACGATACAATTCTCGAAAATTCTTTTATCACAGAAAAAATATTCGTATATTTTGATTTATTAGGCTCCTCGTCTGTATAGCGACGGAGGTGCTTATCTATGTACCTTGAATAATGCTTAGGTAGAAAAAGCCATTATTTTTCGTACTTCAAACTGTATGCCTTATTTTACGAGCAGATGTTTTTGAGAATAACACAGGGTAATAACTATAAAAAATAAAGATGTTTTAGTTTAACAAAATTAAGGTCAATGCACTGCACGGGTTCAGAACGACTCAACTCGAGTTATACGGTATTATTTTTTTTTAAACTGGAGGATCGCAAGCGGGACCGCTTAGCATGAGGTCCTGGGTTCAATTCCCAGGTCGGGCAAAAGTTTAGTTTTTTTTTTAATGAGGTATTCCTCTGGATTGAGTATTGAGTCTGAATTCGTGCCCGGTTGATGGCAATAGGCTCGCCCTCTATTACATGGGCCTTGAAATGTGGATATACATATGTTAGGTACAACTCAGCCTAACCCTTCGGATATTACAGGCATGATGTTATGTATGTATGTGTAGTTTTTGAAACTCCATACTGCAACGCACACATAGGCACAGTAACCTCTATCTAGTAAACAGTAAGTGTGGTGATGCCGTTCCTGTGCAGTCCTTATAAGTGCTATGAACTAAAAGATGATCTATTATGAACTACTAGAAAAAAAACATACGCTCCTTTTGCTGGTGCGAAGACCAGTAAAGGAGGTGTAAAGACATTTTCAGGCATATTATGGTACCTAAACGGGGTGGCTCAAAAGGCTGCCCAACTCAAATGGGACTGGTCATGACATGTCTGCCGCATGCCGGACAAACTGTGGGCCAAAATAGCAGGAAACTGGTGCCCTGACACAGTGAGGCGGGGTCGCGGCAGGCCACGAAGGAGATGGCGGGACGAACTGGACAGGTTCCGTCCGAACTGGAAGGAGGACGCGCGGGTTCGCAAGAAGTGGAAGGAGTGGAGGGAGACCTTTGCCCAGGAGTGGGACAGAGCAGGCTAGTTACCACGTATTCAGTACCTACACCATGCTGCACCCTCCCACATTAGAAAAAAAATCAGCTGTTACCTACAAAAGCGCAAGACTTCCACGGTCAATATCGGGACCAGCTGTTTTTTTTTTAAATTACTGATGAAAAATTTCTATTTGGTGGTTCAGAATGATGTACTGTGTCGGTTTACCTTCCACTCTGCATGTACGGGACACATTATGGCTTTTATCAGAGTGTCCTATATCTTGGTTATGGTATGTTGCTTCCAACTTAATTTCCTTTCAAATAGAAATTGGATCTTCGTTTCATCTATTTCTCTCATTCCAATTGGAATGACAATATACCACTCAACAACCGACTGTTCTATATAAACAAAAACAGGCCCAAATCCTTCAGACAGTCATACAAGGATGTACCATTGTGCCCCCCCACATCTCCCTTTACACTTCCCCCTACACCCATCCGAAGTGTAAGTTGTGAAATCATTTTCGTTATGTAAATCGCGAACGATACCATCTGCATACGGTGTACGTTTCGTTTTAAAGGATCCGCCATCTTGATTTTTCAGATCTTGTTATTTTTATTGTTTCAAGGGGAATAAGAGACGGCAGAATTAATCCTGTATATTGAGAGAATCACAGATATTTTTTGAGCATTGCTTTCATCGAGGCTTTTTCAAATTCCTTTGGGTAAATTATTGGGTGGTTAATTTTTCAGGTCATTTGTATTGAAAGGAAATGTTTGGGGATGAATAAGATCATAGGATTTTGTATGTTGAGTTGGTTTTAGGGGAAGATCAGTGTTGAATAGGGGTTGATTGGTTTACTTAAAGTCCCTGTATGCCTGCTTATTTGAAAGATTAGTAAACGAGTTGTTTCGACCAGTAGTGACTCGAAAACACAAATCATTGAGCAAATGCCTCTTCTTTATGTTTACAGTTAGATTTAATCATTAAATTTTAGTGACGTCGACGTATTTTTAACCGACTTCAAAAAAAGGAGGAGGTTCTCAATTCGGTTGTTTTTTTTTTGTGTTTGTTACCTCATATCTCCGTCATTTATGAACCGATTTGAAAAATTCTTCTTTTATCTGAATGGATCTACTTCCCGATTGGTCCCATAGAAATTTCATCAAAATCGGTTCAGCAGTTTGGTTTTGAAATCAAAATAACTGGAAAAAATGTCATCCAAGTAAAAGAAATTGCGAAATTAATACTTGACAAGGATTTGTGTGTAAACAACCAAAAACTAAAAAGGGTAAAATAAAAACTTTTTTGCGAAAAAAAACCGACTTCCAAAGAAAACACTAAAAAAGTGGAAAATAACTTTACTTTCGGAAGTCGGTGGCAAAAAAGTCAATGAAACAAACAATAGTCACCGACTTCCGAAAGTAAAGTTATTTTCCACTTTTTTAGTGTTTTCTTTGGAAGTCGGTTTTTTTTTTCAAAAAAGTTTTTTAGTGACGTAAATTTAAGTGATTCTAGTGACGTCTACAGTATTGCCATGGGCATAAAAAGAAATCGATGATCGTTCGATCTTCGCTTATTACAAGCGTATATGATGTTTATTTCAAAAATATTACTTGACGTGCTGTTTTTTTAAAACACCACTTATCTTTCTATTCTTAAGAAAAATTTAGGTAGTGTCACAAACTACTTTAAGACCCACAGCTTATTAACTAAGACAAATAATTTATTTGCATATCACAGGTTCAGAGGATGTTACAAAAGGTTTTAAAGGTTAACTGTATAATAACCATATGAGGTGTGCAAATATATTATGTACAATATGACGCAATTATTTTTATTAATTTCAGTTGTTTTCATTAAATTAGATTATCATCGAAAATACAGATAGCCAATTTTAATACTCACTAGCTGTGTACGCGGCACACGTGAACGCGTGTTCTTTTGGCATTGTCAGGAACCATTACATGGGAAGGTGAAGTTGTAGTATATTCCTAACATCCTCTACAAAAAATATACTAATAAATTGGCTTTCTGTTAATTTAAACTAAAACAAATCATATGAAATCAAAACCTGGACCGGTAAGGTAACCCATTTGTGTCCAAACCTTGGCAAGAGTTGCTAAACCTGGATAGGTAAGGTAATCCATCTGTGGCCAAACCTTGGGAAGAGTTGCTTAACCTGGACCCATCCGTTTCCAAACCTTGGCAAGAATTGCTTAACCTGGACCGGTAAGCTAACCTATCTATGGCCTAACCTTGGGGGATTTGGGCATCACCTTACCCATCAACATCGGCAAATAATGTATTAGGTACTTCGGGAAAAATTAGTTTTCAGCTATTCCGACTACAGTACGACTAAAACCTATCACAGAAATCGCGTAAGTGGTTAGTAACTAAATTTAAAAAATCAATATCTTTTGCGTCTGTAAGTCGATCTTCATGAAATAAACGCTAAATGTTACTCACAATATTGTTTCTTATTTTTCAATATTTCAATTTTGAATACAATGAGTGGTTTTTACGTGATGCGTGCCCAAAAAAACAAACAAACCGACAAACCGAAAAACCGACAAACAGAAAAAAACACTAAAAACTGTTTTTTACGTTCTTTTATTTATTTCCGTACCTTCCAGTACATTTTTTTTGCTAAAATTTGTAATGTACAGACACGGCAAGTCTACGATTTTATTATATGTATAGATTAGTTAAATTTGAATTAATAAGTTAAATGTCAATTAATAAAGCCAAAGTAATTGTATTATAATATTGAATTATTGTACAAATATTTTTATGTTAATAATGAAAACTAAATACTAATATAATTAAACCACAGTATCTTTATCTTCGAGGTAGTCTTATGGTAACAAATTAATAAATTTTAATAATTAATGTCATTATGATAACATATTTTAATTAGGAATAAGTATAGTTTTTTCTTAAATAGATGAGTAGGTAACTCCTTATTGTCATCGGGCAATTTATTATAAATCAGTGACGCCATACAAATAATTCTTTTATTGAGTTATGCCGTTTCTCCATACGGTGTTTCTACGTCTAACTTTTTTTGTCACGTAATTGTCGACAGTAGTTTTTAAATGCACTCTTATAATAGCTTGGATTCAATTTTTCAAAGAGATTTTGTTCGTATATATGTATACAGTGAAGGTTATGTAAGACTTTTTAAATGTATAAAGTAAGGTTGACATCTTATGTTGCCATCTAGATAGCACATCGCTCTTTTGGGCTTTGAATACGAAGTCCTTGTCTACCAAGTTGCCCCAGAATATTACGCCATATCTTAATATTTAAGGTAGTTTTGCATCCTCGTCAAAATTCAGGAGGTTGTCATAGAAGACGTAAATAATCAATTTAAATTACGGTACCTGGTCAATAATAATAATTAACGTTGCTTTTTTTTTGTTGTTTTAATTTGACACTATTTCAGTATTAATCCCTTCACAAAAGAGGAGAATCACCCGTTTATCGAATAAACGTCTGCGTTTGTTTGTGTGTGTGAAAGCGCGGTTATAGGGCCAGTATTAGACGGGCCGCGTTTTAATACGGGTGTTGTACACTTACCGATTTACGATATTAAGAAAAAAAAATAACTACTCATTTTATTATTGTTTCGGGTCGAGAATCATTAGCATAGTTACCTCCTTGCATTTGACGAGGATGCAAAACTACTCCTTGTAAGTGCAATAAGTCCGTGAAATACCGTTAAGACGGCTTCTTTGTTGACAATTTTGGAGAGTTTGTAGAATAGCGAATGACGATTAATTAATACTTTTACAGAGGTTGTCTAGATGTGTTTTCTATCATAAATTGTAACTATCAATTCCCAGAAATTTGACATTTGTTACAGGATATACTGTCTGTCCGTCGTAATTAACATTAATAATTTTATGTTGAGTTCTTTGATGAAAGTGTATTATTTTTGTTTTGTCCATATTTATTTTAAGATAATCTTATTAAACATGGAATAATTGTACTTAATGTTTGATTGATTTCATTTTCATAACCATTTGGTTTGTCGCATTTTATTATTACTGTGCTATCGTCTGCAAACAGTGCCATTGGTTGCTTGACTTGCACTGCATAAGCCATCTACTTATTATTCTATGTACATTATAACACCTTAGCAAGCTCAAGATCCCATCGCGTCTCAAGTTTAAAGCGAACAGAGAGAAATAGGTCAGTATGTCAGCGGTAAACTTGTAACTAGGTATCGCTTATGTATTCACTTAAAGTAACTTTATTGTTGTAGAACTAGCCACTCGGCCTTACTTCACGCGGTTTTTGCGACTTGATAGAAACATCGATGTTTCTTTATTATACGGATGCTTGATATAATGTTTTAAACACATAAGTAATAAGTCTGACAACCAGTCCTACCAAGGGGTATCGTATTACCCAGTACTAACTGGGTTGTGGAGGTCAGATAGGCAGTCGCTTCATGTAAAATACTGGTATTCAGCTGCATCCGGTTAGACTGGAAGCCGACCTCAACATAGTCAGGAAAAGGCTAGGCAGATGATGAAGCGTCATATCTATACCTATTATTTTGAGGTTCAGATAAACTAGCTGTGGCGTGGAAATCGTTTTAAAATATACAAAATAAACTAAAAAAATGGATAAACTGTATACAAAATACTAATTAGCAAAAAGTTGATGTGAGCCATAACTCCAGAAAGATTACGGTTCTTATGGTTGAAAATGCATCGGAATGGAAGTTGAATCGTATCTAGTCATCCAACCTTTAACATTGATTATAATCCTCAAAGGGCGCCTAGTACAATAAGCTTCCATGCGATAAAAAAAGAACTGTCGCCATTATTCGTGCTCAATTTCAACTCTAAATAACTTCCAAACAAAAAAGATACAACCTTCATATTTCGTCTGATAAAGCCGAGAACCTTACCCGGAGAAATATCGCTCCGATATCGATAATTTTACGCCTCAATAGAATATATTCTTCAAAGAGAAACAATCAAAGTATTGATGACGGCGATACCGCTTCCAATACGAGGGGCTGCACACTTGTTCGCTTGTTTCTTTGAAGGGTAAATCCGGAATGAAATTATTCGGAAAATAACTGGTGTTACCTATATACATTGCAGACTATGTAAGGTGAAGTGCCAACTTTACGGCTCTAGTTGCGACCGGGTATTCAAAACTAAATTTGGTCTAGCAAGTCATATCCGAGCACACGACAGGAAATAATTTTATTATCGCTGTTATCATATCCGAGCACACGACAGGATATTATTCATATTATTTAAGGGTTATCAAAATCGATAAGGACCTTAGGATTACTTATTACTAGCGACCCGCCCCGTGCAATGTAGATACTAATTTTTTTTCTAATATAATAGGCATATATTATACATATAAACCATCATCTTGAATCACTCTATCTATTAAAAAAACCGCATCAAAATCCTTTGCGGAGTTTTAAAGATCTAAGCATACAAATAGGGTCAGACAGACAGACAGACAGACAGTGGGAAGCGACTTTGTTTTATACTATGTAGTGATTTATATCTCGACATCATAAGCATAAGGTTGGATGTACCAATACAGAGAATTTGTACATACGACCAAATCCTTTTGAGCATAAGGTAGGTTGTAAGAATATATAAGTGAAGTGCCAGTGGGCTGGCCATGTTTGTCGAAGGACTGATGACCAATAGAGCAAACGAGACTGCGTATCAGCAAGCGTAGTGTGGGACCCCCCCAGATTAAAAAGACCAACGACCTTAAATCCTTTTGATTAAGGTTGCCTCATTCTCTAGCCTTATGGCTAGGTCAGACTGGCTGCGGATGGCAGAGGACAGAGTGGTGTGGTGCAGCTCGGGAGAGCAGCAGTGCTTCATAAATTATACGATTAATATTATTTTTCCGCACGCCGGTACCAAACCGGTGTGTAGCAACCCTAATACAAATTCAATTTCTAACGGTTGGTACTGAGATCTTATCGATACGCAGCCGTTTCTATAGACAACTGCCGTTCGACATTTGATGGTATTATTGTTTTTAATGTAGGGCATTCATGGCGGCCCTGAGATTTAAAACTGGGTAAAGGTCGTTTTCTATTGCCCTGTATGACGATGGCACAGGCACGGAAAATATTCAGCTTATAACTTTCCTACTGCTGTGAAACAGGCTTTCTATCCGTAAAAGAGCTTCATTTACCACGCGGGGTCGGCGTGGGTTGGTAGATATCATATGTCTTTGACTGTTTGGTTCTAGAACATGTCGATTTCTGAAGGATGTTTCGCAACTGAGTTGTAAAGGCCAGAACATAGGCAACTACGTGTAAAAGACTGGTATTTAGCTACTGGTAAGTTGTTGGGAAAAGCTAAGTACATTGAACGGGTTGTGAGAATAGAATAGAATAGAATATACTTTATTGTACACCAAAATTGATATAGAACGGTTTTACAAAAAATGATAATTTTATGGTTAGAATGGCGGTCTTATCGCTGATAGCGATCTCTCCCAGACAACCTTTGGATGGACTGTACGAACATGAAATAGAAAAAAGGGGGGTAGTCAGTGGTGTACTGTAATTAATATACAAAATTTAAAATAATACAAGTTATTCACTACTTATCATGTAATATAAATACAATGCATATACAAATATATATATATATATAAATATTAAATAAATATTTTGTTAGATATACCACCACACCCAATGTTACGTCTACGGCCGCTTCGTCAAGAGTGTAGCGAGTAGTATTTCTTCAGTAATGTTTAATTGTATTGTGGCCAAGTGAGCACATTGGATCTGGGCAAGATGCTAAAAGAGTTAACGAAAAAATATCTCAATTTGAACGATGTACAAGATACTGACATAATATATAGCAAAAAATAAAATTCTAACCTAATCTTCACAACACTAACTCTCCCCAAAACACATTTTACGTCCAAAATAAAAGCTTGTTGGTTTCGTGAAAGGGATGTATGTGTAAATATAGTTTACAAGTAACAATGTGTTGTACTGGAGCCTACAAAACAATCAGGGGAGACGTGACGGGACTGAACATGACGCCGTAATGTAATGTTCACTGTGTAGATAGAAGAGAAGGTTTGTTAGAAGATTTTATTTGGCTTCATGTGGATTTTTGCAAGTTAGTGGGCTTTGGTCTAGCCACCCGGGTCGATCTTCAAGGCTAAGCAACGCTTGTCGAATTTGGCCCGTGGATGGGTGACCGATTATTTCATGTACCTCGGAGAACATCTAAAACCGTTGGTCTCCGCTGTTATTTGTACATCTTTGGCTTTGACAGTCGTTACGGGTTAGTCTGAAGCCTAAGAATCTGACAGCCATCAGTCTTTCCAAGAAGTATTGTGTTACCCAATTGCAGGGTTTCGAGGTCAGATAGGCAGTCGGTTCAGCTTAATATTCAATATCAAGTCATCTGACTTGACTTGCCAAAATCTTCTCCGCATGAAGGAACTATTTATTGGTGACCCGTGGTTTTGAATTTTAAAGGCACGTGGTGAGATTGTTTGGCAACACATTTTCGAAGGCTGAATCTTAACAGCATTATTGTAAAAGATTGTTGTAAAAATATAACATAACATCACGGCTGTACTCCCCGAAAGGTTAGGCAGAGGTGTACCTAATAGTACACCCATATTATGTCAGTTATGTTTGTCCCATGTAATAGGGTGCGAGCCTATTTCCATCCACTGTGTACCAATCCAGACTCCGTGGCTGTTACTGAGAAATACCTGATTTAAGAACCTTATAACAAATTACCCGATCCAGGAATCGAAACAAGACCTTATGCTCAGTAGTCGCTATTGCAACTACAAGTCCAACAAAGCAGTCTGTTGTAGTATTTGAACGAAATCGTTTGTGGACTTGTCATAGAATATCTGTACGGTTAACGTGATATAAAACACTAGCTGTTGCCCGCGACTTTGGTCGTATGGATGAAGATTCCTAAAAACATTCAACCCCTATTTTTTATATAAATAAAGATTATATTATTTTAACCCCTTAAGGTATGAATTTCCTAAAAACCCTATTTAGTGCACACTTACGTCATATGAGGAACGGTTTTGCAAAATGTCATGCGTCTAGACCCAGCGGTTTCAGCTGTGCGTTGATCGATCAGTCAGTGAATGAGTCAGCCAGTCAGTTTCTAACTTCACATATAAAAGGAAGAAGATAGATTTGAAGACTTGAGGGTCATTTTGGATCTCACGTTCTTTTTTCTGCTCACAACATCAAGTTTATTTATATTGTGTCTCTATTACTGCTTTGAAACACTAGCCTTACATCGTGTAGTAAATATCATTTGCAAGAAAATTAATTAACGTTGGACTGGGAGATATTACGTTAGGTTTTTGTTAATGAGATGTTAGAGGAATAAGAGAAAAGTAATTTTATTTAAAAAAGTCGTAAATTTTTCCATTTTGCTGAAAGTTACGGAACAGATATCATGCATGAAAATACTCTGGAAGCTACTAAAAGTGTATTTTTGAGTACATATCAACGTCTGTTAGATACGAGTATGTTTTATTATAGACCAAAATTGTTATACGGCTCTTTTACAATATTTATTCATTCCGTGGGTACCATTGATCATTTATTTGCTATTTGTACGCTTAAATTATCTGTGTACTTTTTTATGTCAAATAAATATTCTTACTCTTATTCTTATTCATTGTACACACAGAATGAATAAATATTGTAATGTTCTTATCGCTGATAGCGACACGTTTCAGACCACCTAAGCTTTTTTTCTGCAATTTTTAATTTCTTTTCATCACTTAAGTGTAATCAAATGTATTGTAATTACCATAAAAGTTGAGTTCGTTCAAATTAAGTTGATCTGCAAAACTAAAGCGTAGTATGCTGAATACCGTCGGTATTAATAGCTACGAGCTACAAGATACCGTGCTACGAGATACTACGACGCTACGACGCTACGGAATTGCTACGAGGCTACGAAATAGATTGATCTTGCAACGAGCTTGCATCTACGAAATACTGCATTTCCCATATAATATGATCATGGTGTGTGTGATATTATATGCGATGTTTACTTAATGTATAGGAAATTACCGAATTTATACTGCAAACATAGTTGTACATGTCTATTGGTTTTTAAAAAATGTCGTCGGGTAATTTTGTTGTTTATTGTGCGTGTTGTGAACAATCAAGTTTCCGAACACGCCAGTCTGAGTGAGTACTTCAATTAAAATATCAGTCCACTGCTGGACATAGACCTCTTCTAGGCTGCGTCACAACACGTTGTCCTATGCTACACACTATGTCTTGTGTCCTAAAATGTTGCTAAAACATAACTCTCTTTGCACAACTACAGTACTTTCAAAAGTTATTATGCCCTGTGACAGGGACTGTAGCTTAGTTTATTTTTTGTGTTTTGTCATTCAAAAGTGCCTGTAATTGTCTAATTGAAATAAATGCTTTGAGTTTGAATTTATAAGAAGTAATATTACTCTTAACAAAAAGTGTGAACCAGTGAATTGTATTTCAGACCTCTTCTGATAAATTTTGTTGCCTGTACAAAGATTTTACGATTTAAACCAATCGCGAAAATCGAAGTTTATGGAGTGCAAAATCTATACACAATAGCAAGACATAGCATAGTATGCGGTCATCACTTAACGACATTGCTACGAGGCGCTACGAGACGCTACGAGGCTACGAGAGAGCTACGGCGTAGCTAGAAGCTTGCATAAACTAAATGTTGTTAGTGACCGTACTTGTTAGGTTGCAAAATATAGGTTATATAATTTAATATTGGGTTAAGTAAGATATAGGAGGAAGACTAAAGTAGTATTTATGCATGTGGCATGTTTCGTCGGCCTAGCCATTTTGCAGACAATTTAGTTTAACTGCGAAACGGACGGAGTTCAATACCAGTTTTTTATATGGACCTCCACAACCATTTACTGGATATACCATACTCCTTGATGGGACCATTTGGAACGACTCATAACGACTATCAAATATCTACAAATGGCTGCGAGCTTTTTAAGTCACGGAGAAATATCGATGATGGTCACCCATCTGTGCACTGACATCAGCAAGCTATGCTGTTAATATTTAGCAACAGGCTTCTCAAGCAATCAAGTACAGTATACTTTACATTTACCTTGTTATTATAGTTCCACATAGGTACTATTTTTATTGTATTTATTGTAGTCTAGCATTGGCTTTGCCCTCAGTCTTTTAACCCAGAATCCCAATGTTCTTGTAGACAATTTCATTACAAGAATGTTAGGATTGTCACAAAAAAGTGATTTCACTCTCTTGAAGATGGGTGTACTCTACACGTCTAGACAACTTTGTTGATTTGATGTTGTATTTCAACTATTGAAAAGTTGTAGTTGTAATAACAGGGCAAGTTAAATAAAAGCTGTTAAAAAACATGTATTTTAGTGACATTTTAAACTTTGAAAATCAGTAAGTAATTAATGCATCAGTCATCAAATCTGTGCCGTCAGCAAAGTACCTTTTATAAGCGTTATAAGCAGCTACAAATATGAACAGCATCACACCATTACAGATAATCCTGTAAGCGAGGTGATTATTGCAACATCCCCTAGGATTATACAGAGTGAAGCTAAAACTCAACGACGAACATTCACGACCCGATACGATGACGCACAAACCGTAAAACCGAGGATTTATTAAAATGAACCTTATTTCATAACAAAACGAAAAAACGCAAGAAAATCTGATTCCAACCCGTTTTTACCGATCTTAATTGATTTTTCCCAACGTTTCGACCCGGTGCCGTGCACGAAATATAACAAAGGGTGATTCAATTTTGCGTTGATATTTATTTTTGAACAAGGTCGAGTTTAAATTTGCCGTTAATTAAAAATTTCGCGTCGTATATACAGGGATTACTTTACGATTTCTATAAATTTTATTAGGTGCGTGGTATTATGAAGGTTCACGGTTTTAAAATCGCAACCAGTCAGTGTATTTTCGAAATTTTTATTGCTTTTATTTATTCAGCAATTTTCCCGGGCAAATTGTTCGGCGTTGACTTATTAAATTGCATCGGCATGGTGTATTTTTTTTTGGGTAAGTGAGGTGAAAATTTGATTCATTAGGGGCTTTGTCCTGGACAGGGATGAAACAGTAATTGCTTTTTTGCATGGCTGATGATGCAGGTGTATTGTTTCTTGAGGGTTTTGGTGGTTCAAGATAATTCTGAGAATATGATCAAAGTCAAAGTCAAAGATTTATTTGCAGAGAGAGAGAGATGAGATGAGTTGATGACGTTTATTTCATCAACTATAAAGATATACATAAGTACCGACTGCAGCTCAAAAAGGGGCGTCTAATAACTTTGTCCAATACACAATCACAGAGCTTTATAGTTTTTTGTTTTGTTGTAACTACCTACTTCTTCTTCTTGTCGTATCGATGTTACTTCAATTTTGTTACACAGTTTGGGCCCAGTAGGTAGCCACGTTTATTGCGACGTCAGAGGCGTTATTCAGGTCGTCGAGAGTGCAGGTCTAAATGTAAGGTACGTAAAACGAAATGTTGTCGCAAAACTTGTACTGAAGTACTTTTGTAACTTATGCAGAGTTTTCGTATATTTGAAAAACAAAGGAGTTATAAAGCGTTTCGTCAAGAATACAAACCTATTATTTTCATGAATATAAATCGTATGTTATAGCAAAAATAAGCCGGAAAATAACAAGAACAGCCAAAGACGCTAAGTACTAACAAATAAGTCATTAGGTACTCTTTTAATAAAGATGGTTTCTGAAAAAAATGTTGTTTTTCGATATATTTCTTCTTTAATACGATTACCTATATTATTTGGAAGATCTTTTTAAATGACTGTTTATTATTATGACAAGAAGACTTACAAAGGAAATATAAATCGTTTTTTTGTTGTCTGTTATTAATGAAGTCAATCTTCTTCTTCATCGTGTGGTTAGTGCCTAACCTGATGTCAGAGTTTTTATGCCGCCCAAGGGCCTCTGACTTGGCTTTTACATGCCGATGAGAAATATCTCAATATGAAGATAAGAATGGATATATGGAGTCAATGAATGAAAATGATGTGTGTATTGCTGAGCAAGTATCTTTTGGCGCGTGGCTATTATCGGTACTAACTCCACTTACCTTGTTTTTTTTTTTTTGCGAGAAGCCCGATATCAACGTTATTCAAGCCCCCAAAGGTTCTTGTAGCACTGTATGTCTTATTGAGCTTGTGTTTGCAAGTGGGAATATGCTTATCGCAAGTCGCACGTTTGGTGCTCGAGTTGAGCGAAGCGTTATTGCTTTATTTTTTGATAGCCTGGATTTATGCTCGGTTGATATTTCAGAAATAGATTTTAGATAATACGGAGAGGCTAATCGGAAGAAATGTCAAATTAAAATTAGATCCTGTTGAGGTGAGACCATACAGCAAAATTACATAACTACCAAAGACACGTTACACTTCCACTGACAGCAACCCTTTGGCCATAGATTACGATTTTGTTTGCGTTGTCCCGTCTATTAGTGATGTATGAAAATGCCAGCTGATATTATAGAGCAATTTAATTATGCCAAATAACAGAATCCACACAGCAAAAACAAGACACGTCCTAAAAACGCGCACTTCTTTTTTTGCTTCAAGAAAAAAAAAAACATTTTCCTTCAAAACATCTAAACTTGCTTTAATTTGTGTTACAACGCCGTTTCATTTAATGCAGCAGAGCACGGTATAAACGAAACTACAGCGATATTACTATTTAGTTAGAGAAACAACGACACTTGCCTACGATTAGGGTCAGTTCACACCGAGAAGCGACGCGATACGACGACGCCCGCACTTTTATACAATCATCATCTGACTAGCCTTTTTCCAACTATGTGTGGCTTCCATGACACAAACTCGCAAAAATGCAGAGATTTGGAAGATACCTGGTCTATGCTCAGCATTGGGTGGCCAAAGGTTGAAGAAGAAGAAGTGGCTGCCAGTGTATCTGGATACAGTTGAATACCAGTACTTGACATGGAGCGATACAATTATATATGACTTTAATTACTACACCAAAATTACAAACAATCTTGAATTCGAATACTAAATAATTAAAGACACTCGGGGCGATCTTTAGGTTAGACCGTGCTTATCTAGTTTGGTCCGTGGCTGGGTGATCAACCATTACATAGCGAGTTGCCTTCGTGCCTCGGAAAACACGTTAAGCCGTTGTTCCGGCTGTCATTTGTGGATCTTTGACAGTTGTTACAGGTAGTCAGCGGCCCGAAAGTGTGACAACCACTATTACCCAAGGGTTACCGTATAGCCCTGTACTAACTGGATTGTGGAGGTCAGATAGGCAGTCACTCCAAGTAAAATACTGGTACTCAGCTTCATCCGGTTGGACTGGAAGTCGACCCTACGATAGTTGGGAAAAGACTAGACAAATGATGGTGATGATGATTTCTTATCATAAAAAAACCTCCACGCACCGTCCCATCGTGTCGCGTCTCAGTGTGAACGCAACCTTTGTTAGAGATACAACGACACTTGCCTGCGCGCCTACGATTACCGTTCCAAATTGCTTTTGCTAAATTTAATTTCGCCGCAACCATTTCGAGAACGAGTTTAGACTTAGTTTAGAACGTTTTGTATTATTATCATTGTGAAGGTAAATGGATATTGAATTGGAAGTTATTAGTTGAAGTGCATGTTGGAAAATTTGGATTATAAAATAAGTAATAAAGTAACTATAAGGTATTTTATTATATATTTTATATATTTTATTTTTACTATTAATAAACTGCCTGGTTGGTCTAGCGGAAGCAAGTGCGACTGCTGAACATGAGGTTCTGGGTTTGATTCCCAGGTCGGGTAAAGTGTCTGGCTTTTTCCATCGGGAATTTCTCAGTAGATTGGCGAAATGTGGTGTGACTAATAGGTGCACATTTGCCTAACCCTTCTGGGATTATAGGCGTGATGTTATGTGTAAATATAAAGCTAAACGAAAAAGATAAATCTTTCTGATGCATATGAAAATGAAATATTAGTCTGTTAACATTGCGAGCCATGAGTTGAGCTGATAATTAAAAATGAAAAGTAATCAATGTTGCCCTCGATCCGGTTGCTGTTTGCATTATATATATCTTTTTCTAAAACTGAAATAAACTTTTCCGAAATTGAACTTCGATATAATAATAATGAGATTTTCGACAAACTTAATTGATAACATTTCGAGATTTTTCGACAAACATAGTTGGCGAAATGTGTGTGTACTAATGGGTACACCTCTGCCTAACCCTTTGCGGATTACAGGCATGATGTTACGTTTATATTCTTACCTGACACTCATAGGTGCCGTTGTCTCTCTTCTGCACGAACTTGATCTGCAGCGTCCAGTCTTCTGAACCTTCTCCGTGCAACACCTGTAAAGAAAATACAACGTCGTCATTATCATTATAATTTGAGTCTCGGACATAAGCATCACTACACACTTTGCATCCAGCGGCTTCCCGCGGCCTTTTGCGTACGCGTTCAACGCGGCCATTTTGTTTTCCAATACAATTTCATAAAATACTTATCAACAGAGGTCCTTGTAGTAATTTACAGTTATTTTAATGCTTGTTTACGACTCTATGATATGAGCAAAAAATAATCCAATTGATTTCAGTTAACAGCAGGTATAATGTCAAACAATTGGACATGAGCGTCATTTCATCTGCTAGGAAGTCTGTGACCATACAATCATCTGCCAATTGACGTCATTTTAGCAATTACCTGTCCGACTGTCTATTTCGAGGTTCATATTTGGAAGAACTCTGTTGGTACCAGGTAAAACATTAACACAAAAATAAAAGCGGCCAGATCATTCTGAGATATGAAAAAGGTAAAGTTATTTTTAGACAATCATCTTGGTGTTTATTAGAGTCAAGAAGTAACAGAATAAAATATTAAGAATTCAATAATTGCAAATCAAATCCTTGTCAAGTATCAATTTCGCAATTTCTTTTACTTGGATGACATATTTTTTCTAGCTATTTTGATTTAAAAACCAAACTACTGAATCGATTTTAATTTAAAAACCAAACTACTGAATCGATTTTGATGAAATTTCAATGGGACCAATTGAAAAGTATATCCTTTCAGATAAAAAAAGAATTTTTCAAATCGGTTCATAAATGACGAAGACATGGGGTAACAAACACAAAATAAAAAATACAACCGAATTGAGAACCTCCTCCTTCTTTTGAAGTTGGTTAAAAACTCAAAAATATCAAGAATTTCCTTTCTCCAATTTGCATTTTGGCATTGCACCGCTGATATAGGAACTAAATCCGAATTCTCTATCTGAATCTGCAAAAATACGGTTCTCAAATTCAGATCGGGTCAGTGCACAGCGTTTTACGATCTCCAATCGGGTAAGTAGAGTAACGATCCTAGGAAATTGTAAATAGAACAAAGACTGACGCCAAAATCTACAAACGTTACTTAGCACGTTTTGGCTAAGCGATAAATCTGTCACTTTCCAACAACTGCCAAACTATAAGATAATGCGATTGTGATACGTTAGAGATTGGAACATGTCTGAGTCAAAACACGTGCTAAGTAACGTTAAAAATAATAATGGGCTATCCCATACAAAACTTCAATACCTAGTTGGTCCAAATGAATGGGACGGCTGACTCTAGATGGTCTAGTGGTCGCAAGCGCGACTGCAGATCATGACGTCCTGGGTTCGATTCCCGGGTCGGGCAAAGTGTTATTGGCTTTTTTCATCAGGAATTTCTAAGTAGCAGCCACGGAGTCTGGATTTGTGCCCGGTTGATGGCAATAGGCTCCCCTATTACATGGGACTTGAACCCACCTTTGCCAACCAATTCTGGAATTACAAGCGTGATGTTACGTAAATGGTAGGACAACTGATTATTTTTTCGAGGACACGATGTTGGTCACATTGATAAAGTTGGTCAGTTTCATTATTCTCTTGCTCTTGCCTGAGGCGAATGGTTCGTTGCCACTAGTACCATTAACAGTACCATAACGGAACTACTGAGGATTTTTGTAATCACTAGTACCATTTTACAAGAACCTGAAAATAAAGGTACTAGTGTTGAATTTTGTTATCACTAGTTCCACTTTATTATTTTAAGGACTTGTGAAATTTTAAGGGTGTAACTGACCGCCACAACCCAGTTAGTACTGAGTAATACGATACCCCTTGGTGAGACTGGTTGTCAGACTTTATGGCCACTGACCACCTGTAACGACTGTCATAGATCTACAAAGGACCGCCGGGACCAACGGCTTAACGTGCTTTCCGAGGTACGGAGGAAACCCGGTATGTAATGTGTTTCCTCCATTCAAATCGTGTATTTTAATAAAATAAAGCACTATTTTAGTAAATTGACTCACTCCACCACGATTATTTTAGATTGGAAGCGGAACTTTTAGCCCCACAATAAGTAACTCGATAATAATATCATACAATTACGTAATACTGTGCAGAAATCGAACCCGTAACACGTAGCATTTATAGACTGCGCTAACCAAGCTGTTCATTTTACGTAACTCATATTTTTTGACTTTTATAATTAAAAAGAGCGCTTCGCTAACTCAATGCTGAGACAGACAAATTTCATCAAATCAACTGTCAATTCGACGTTCAAAATGAATCAGCCATTTTTAATGATGGCGATGAAGAAAAGTTGATAAAACTGAAGCGTGAAATTATCGAGAAATATTAATTAAAAAGAACGAGGAAAGAATTAAATAATTATGGTAATTCGGCAACTTTTATGTCGATGTAAAAGTTGATGGATGTCGTTTTTTTTTGCGTTGGAAAAAGGAAACGCGTTTTTAATTGAATATTTAATTAAAAAACAAAAAAAAAACAATCAATCATGATGTGAGGGACTTTTAAGGTTTTTAATCCATTGCTTAATTTTGTTTTAATCGTCTGCACGAAAACATAATGAAGATTGTTCAATTATCAAAATGAAAGGCATTATGAAGTGTGTTACGCGACGAGCCTCTTGATATCATTGTTCGAGAGACTAATAAAATAAAATGTAGTCTTGTAAGAAAAATATAACCTTATTCCACTAGCATTAATAGTTAATGTCAAGAAATAGGTGTCCAAAGGTCAAGTTAATTAACTAAAATTACCTTTATACAAAAAAAAACAGACTAGTGAAATATAAGCACACAGCGAGGCGGTATAGGTACTGTATTCCAGCTTATGTGAGACCAAAGGCTTTGGATACTAATCTCCAAACGCTTTTGAGCTCAACACAACCCATTAACTCCATTGACTCCTGCAAATTGTACCGACAAGCTTACAGCACCTATTTCCCTATCATTTTCAGAGCAACACGGAAATAATACGGACTAATCCTATGTCCAAGCTGAATTTCAGCCAGCAAAGATGACGTCAGCTAAATTCGTGAACGCGAACATTGTTGGAGCAAATTAGGTTGAAGTCACACAGTGCTTCGATTAGTGCTTAGTGCTACGGTGCGGGCTAGATGTCATGATACTAGCGAATTAATAGCATAATCAGCCTATATTGCAGCCTGCGTGTGGACTCCAGTCTTTTATCCCTTCTGTGCCATCTATTACGAGTGTCCAGTGCGTGTGAATGTTACATGTCGTCGAGCTTTTGTTTTAATATTGCAATAGCCATACTGAAGTTTGGTGCCACGCTGATTGACTTATTTTGACACTTATTCGAGCTACGCTAGTCAGCATGCGAATCTCCTAGCCGTGTGCCTCCAGCCTTAGCTCGGTAGTAGATTTCTAGACCGTGATCGAATCGCCTGACGCGGCAGAAATCAGAAACGACGCGTCAATGACGAAATGACGCCGACGAGACCCGAAAATAGCCGAAAAAGACCGAAACAAGCATTTGGCCATAACGTATAATAAGATATTTTTTTGTTGTATAAAATGAGTTTTTACGCCAACGTCGGCGCCTTCGATATGAAAAGTGTGTCAGCGGTTTTTTGAACGCAATTTTTCCAAGTTGTGTGTATGATTTTTACGTTCTAGCTAGTATAGAGGGAAATAATAAAATAGGGGAGGGAGAGCGGGGGGTGTATCTGTTTTATATTCTACTGGAGTTGTGTGGTGCAGATGTCGGATTCAGTGCCTGGTTGCCTGTCGCATCTGGGTTTTAAAACGATTCTCTGCCGTTCTGTTCATGTTCTCGGAATAGACTTACTGATTTTAGGTGCCATGTCAATTTAAATGCATATTCAATTAGCTTATGACTACTGCGACACAGGCCTCCATTTTGTGAGAGTGAATGGGTCGTAACCCACCAAGCGGGTCCAGTACGGGTTGGATATCACAAGTTTTTGATGTTATTGGTTCATGACGGACATGGCTGTTTCATCATGATTTTTCTCCACAGTTTGGAGATCAGAAGTGTTGAGATATATTACACTGACTGCCCGGGTTCAATCCACAAACCGACCTCGACAAGTAGCCGGACTTTCGATCGGCCCGTGGGGTTGTTATTCAAAATAAAAATATTTTATTTCACACAGCCCTACATGGGCACTTATAAAGCGTAGAGAAAAGGTGCTCGGTTCGGGTTGGTCGGTTCCTATGGAAAAGAACCGTCAAGAAACTCCATGGTTACTCTTTTTAAAATGATTTGGTTTTACAATATTATCATGATACAGCTATATGTATTACCAGCAAATTCTCCGACAAGCTAAGAATCCTGCTCACCCAGCAAAACAAAACATAGGTACCTAACACAAACTTACATTACAAGTTAAGTAGTCACGCAAATCGTGTCGACTGCTTATTTTCCCAGGCCCGCAGTCTGAACCAAAGTAAAACGTGTTTAAATTCTCACTGTTATTATTAACGGATTATTATTCACGACACACTATTACTTTTAAGAAATGTCGCTTTTACGTTATTTCCTTATTTTGATTACATTTGTGATTTAAGTTCTTTGTTATCGTATGGAGTTTATTTTACTAGTTCTAGAGTCGGTGGTAAGAATCTATAGTGTGATTGATAAAGTTGAGGACATTCGAGGAGCTGAGGCATTTCTGGGGCATTCCCTTAATATACGTTTGAATTCTAATCAAAGAAACGATAGATGGACTGTGCGCAGGATGATATGACAAGAAAGGAGGTGACAAGTAAAATAGAAGTATGGAAGAAGAAGACATGCTGTGCAGGCCCCAAATAAATTGGTAAAAGGGCGGGGAATTATGACGTTTGAATTCTAATCTCAATCTATCAAAAATAATTCACACTCATTTTTGACCAATTCTTGGCATTGATTGTCCATGAGATGAGATTGTGTCTAGATTTAGAACGTTTTTTCACTATCAGAATAGGACTCAAATTCTTGAAAGACGATGAAATGCATCGAAAAAAAAATCGAAGAGAAAATCTAATTTAATAAAAATTACTGACATGGCAAGTATGTCAGTCTGTACAAATAATGGAATCATGTTCCAATATTTTACTTAAATTTAATTAAACGAAATTAAATTATTTATTTGAGTAAACGAATTTCTGTTTTACTTTCAGGTGTCGTCGAAAGCCTGACGTTTATTTCATTAACACTTCGACGTCCCCCGCGAATAATCCGGTAATGACCTATTACGGGGTTTTTCATGTTATGCGTTTTTCGGCATCTAGAAGTTAAAATACACCATGTAATTTTTTTTCAGAATTTTTCCATCTTTATTTACGAAGATATGAAAAACTACGCGTATATTCCATAAAAACTTATTAAAATGTATTTTAAACGAATAATATGGTTTTAGATCTTTACGAAAAAAAATATCAATATGATTTGTCAGTAAACATTGTTACGATATTATTCGGGTAAATAGTTTTCTACCTTATTTAAGTAAGTGCTAGTACAGGGTTATTCGGGGTTTTATTAAGAAAACGATTTCCAGCTACATTCATGTTATCGATTGGCTCCTTACACAACCCTTTTCTATATTGATATTACGATATTTACACGGCCTTAGAAAAAATTAAAAGAGATGAAAGTTTGATCGATAAACGAGGCAGGCATCAGAATAGACCACATCAAATGAAGCTAGATAAAGAAGACAGTATCAGAAATCATATTGATTTATTTCCCAAAGTAGAATCGCATTACACGAGAAAAGAGTAAACGAGAATATTTGTCTGAATCTCTTAATATTTCAAAAATGTACCGACTTTACAAGTCATGGTTTTCAAATCAGAACTATCCAGATATTGTTGAGATGGCTTCAAAACGACAGTATGAAAGAGTGTTTAATATTAACGACAACTATTCCTTTTTTAAGCCTAAAAAGGATCAGTGTACTTTATGTTCACAATATCAGCAAGCTGACTCCGTTGAAAAGGCGTCTTTAGAAGAAAATTACAGGAAACATTTGAGTATGAAAGAAAGAGTTCGTGAAATTAAAAAAGAAGAAAAAGAAACACTAAATAAAGATGACACCGTTGTGGCCATTTTTGATTTAGAAAAAGTTTTGAATGTACCACAGTCTGAAGTGTCAATTTTCCACTACAAACGTAAATACCCGATTTATAATTTTACAGTTTTTGACGCTCTAAACAAACTAGGATTCTGTTACGTTTGGCAAGCTCAAATCGGAAAAAAAGGGTGCATCGAAATAGGGAGTTGCTTGTTTCAATTTGTCAAGACCGTACACGAAAAAGGTATACGCAAAATTATATTTTACTCTGATGGTTGTTATGGCCAGAATAAAAATAGATAGGTACATTTTTGCATTGTATCTTTACATTGCAATGACTCTTCAAATTGACATTACCCATCGGTTTTTTGTTGGTGGGCATAGCCAAAATGAAGGCGACTCCATGCACGCCTGTATTGAAAGAGCTCTGAAAAACAAAGTTTTGTACACACCGGACCAAGTATATAGTATCATATCTATAGAAATGCAACAATCTGAAATCCTCAACATAAAAGAACTAGTTGAACCCAAAAGATGGCTTCAAGATAAGACAGGAAAAAAAGTACGATGTTCCGATGTGATGGAGGTTAGTGTGTCATACAGTAAACCTAAGTATTTTCTTTTCAAATATGATTTTGATCAGGATTATATTGAATTGGATTACGAAGCAGGCAGAAGTAGACAGCGTCGGCAGAAACAGGTGTCCAAAACAATTGAAAGTATTGAATTAAAGCCAGCATACGACAAGCCCCTCCCTATTAAAAAAGCTTTGTATAATGATCTCCTAAGCCTGTGTAACTCCCAAGCAATTCCCCACCATTATCAACCATTTTATAGGAACTTAAGCTTTTGTGATACTGAATCAGGTCACGATGAGGATTCTGATTAAGATTTTTAACTGTAATATGACCTTATTATAATTTTGATGATTGTGTAATCATGTGTAATAGTCGTGTCTTCAGTGCAGTGTCTATTTTTTTATGATAATTATAAATATCGTGTTTTGTCAAACTAACCAAAGTTGTTTCATTTACTAGAATGTCCTTTATTTCATAAAATATACTATAATAATCATCAAATAATACTTAAGTAAACTATTCGAATAAACAGTAATAGTCATAACAATAAAATGTACGTTACTGTTAAACAATCGAATAACCTAATAATTGCTTTTTACAAATGTTCAGTATACAAAACAAATTACACGAATAATAGCGCAACACGAATTTAACGATGCCGTCGAAAATATAAATTTACACGAACAATATCGTAAGTGACATTACTGACCAGAGCTTGACCTACACTAATATAGTAAAATGCATCCAGCTAAATTATAACGAAGCCCTTGGGACTACTTACATTTTGTTAAAATAACCAGATAGCTGAAAAAATTAGCTTCCATATGCGATATAAAAAGTCTCTGATACTTGTTGTTTAATGGAGTTATTAAGGAAAAATGGTTTTTTATTTTTCCTGAACATTTACACTTTTACGATTACCGGATTATTCGCGGGGGGCGTCGACTTCTTAAGTCGTCGTCTTTATACGCTTATCACGGGCTGTTACTAGGCACAAAATTAGGTGCTTTAAGAAAGTGTCTCAGTGCCTAACTAATTTAATTTAGCCTTATAACTAATTATATTCTTTATAGATAAGCGAAGGGCAAATGATTATGGTCAGTGTTAATAATAAACTATGTAAGGGCATTGACCGTGCTTGATATTTACAGGAAGGATATTTCTAGAAAGATATGAATATATCTTCATTCCCTTGAAAATTTCCTTTACATCATTACAACATTGTGATGTGTCGTATTGCCAGTTTAGGAGCAGTGGTCGCTCATAAGTAGTGGTGGCCTAGAATCAGGGTTCTCAATTATCAAGATAGTCCAGTAGATAATATGTACTTTTACCTGGAAAGTATTCCGAACTTAATGGAACTTAAAACAGGTTGTTTGGGGGTATACTAGGAAGACTACCTTAGGTTATGGACATGTACTCCTTATGATATTATTATTGATGAGTGATCAACATAATTCACGTAGAAATGATGGTGAAAAATAGTTATGCTATTTTTACATTTTAAGAAACTTTGATCGGCTGTATCTCCTTTAATATTGGGTTTAAAAATCTGGTTCATCAACGAACTTTTAGAAAATGTTATGTTTTTCAACTTTCTCATCCAATATATGGTAGGTACATAACATTTGCTTAGTTTAAGAGATTTAAGTGAAAAACAGAAAAAAGTCAGAAAATTTCGAGGATTTTGGTCGAAAACGTATTTATATTCTTCTTAGTGTACCCACCCCCAAACAACCTGTCACAGTTCCATTAAGTTCGGAATATTTTCCAGCTACCTCACCTTTTTCCGAAATATCAACTGGATTCAGATAATTATGAAGACATATGGAGAATGGCCACTCCCTCTCGCAGATATGAGGCCAGTCTCCAAACTATGGGAAAGTTATAGGCTGATAATATTGATAGTGTAAACTTAAATTTGTTTTAAAACAGAAGACTATGTACATATTAATGTAATCCAATCGAGCCACATCGACATACACGTACAAATTTAGTCAAACCAACCAAAAAACGAGCTAAAACAAAACCCATTCACGTGACTACGCGAATACGCACTGCGCATTTCAACAAGCGACACACAACACACTTCGGGAATGTAGGGCACGCTCCCAAATTACGTCAAAAAATGCATTTCTATCTGTCATTGCGATAAGGATCGCTTGTACGTATAGCTTGACACGGATTTGGCTTCAGCCGAGCACATTCTCATTTATGCCGTGTCGCTTGGAATTGCATCTGCGTTTATTACGCTGTTAGGCAAGCGACATAGACAGCGGAGTATAGCTGCCTGTGAGGCGTCAGCTTTATTGTGTGGGGACGGGTTATTCTAGGTCAGAGGGGTTAGTGTGTAGGAAGTAGGTATTGTTTAAACATCGTTTTGTGGTAAAGTTTTCAAGATATTCAAGAAGACGTAATTGAACATACATAGATTAAATAATTACAAAACTAGAAAAGGCAGATGAAAATTTATAGGGATTGTTTTGGGTGAAAATAATAATTATGTATGTAAGTTTAAAAAAATATATGTGACATCCTTAAACATCTAGACAGGGAGACAGGCATTTAATAATTGAATAGAAGAGGGAAGACTCAAATATTTAAGACAGCATGGGTCTGGTTCTTTTGTCTTCTATAATAGTTATTGGATGCTTTTCATACATTAACTTCATGAGTTTTGTCCCATGGGGGTTGGTAGTTACCACAGAATGCCACCTACTAGATTGCTTTTGTTTCATCCACGTTCATACATCTGGCCATACACGCACACCGTTGCGAGTATTCATCGTCATCATTTACCTGGCCTTATCCCAATTTATTTGGGGTCGGCGCAGCATGTCTCCACCAGTATTATATACCCGACTTTCTTTCACTTAGTTACAATGACTCAAATAAAATTAACAACATCACAAATTACTAGCACCGAGTCGTCAAATGAAATCAATCTCTCCTACACCATAATACCGAGAATCCGAATTCACGCATCAGATCGTACCAAGCGTTATTCTAAAATAATTACACATGCTTCTGGCTTCGGAAATTTCAATGATGGCCGAATTACCCGTAATTCCTGCGCATTCCCGCTTAAATTCGATCACTGTGGTCATCGGATCACATATTCGTTAGCGTTTTGAGGGCGTTAATTTTGCGGCCAACCAATTTAGGAACAATTTGGGTTTCATTGACAATGCAGCTCGCAGTGCTGTTACCGTATTATCTATATAGATGCAGGCTTTTAATTTGGATAAGGCTCTAATTGGGGAACGGTAACAGCGACTTTTGGGACCATTGACTCTTAATGATAGAATATATTGAAAAGATCCTTAGGAACATATTTATTTGCAAAGGCTGCGATAGATACATATTTTACGTAACCATTATGTCAAGCTATGTGCATGTACTACTAGAAATTGGCCTCGCAATCAAAGGTACGGGAGAAAGTTCTAAATCTGCCACACTTGGAATTAGAATGGAGATCACCATGCAGTTATTCACATACGCATTTTGCAAAACCCATTACCATGTATATACAAATACATAACTACATATTTCATATGTTTTATTTTTCATAAAACACATTTATAAGTGCACCTCTGCCTAATCATAATAATGTGATGTTAAGTAATCTTTATTTTTTATTGTATTTTTTAAAACGTACTTATTATTACTTCAAGCGGAGATTACAGCAGAATCGAGCCACAGCGCAGCGTATTTCTATACCAAAAAGTGGGATGCGTCCCGCCAGTTGCGTGTGATGGCAATATGTCAGTCTTATTTAATGACATTGCGCATCAAACTAGAACAAGACTTTGACAATCAAACAAAAACAAAACACAGTCAATACAAAACAAAACATCCCATTATTCTCCATTTCCTCGAACCTTGCAACTACACAAAGACTCTCAGACCTTGAAACAGTGCATACGAAGCTCCGACGCCTGCAAACTTCTCCGTGTAACTTCCATACAAACTTGCGAGTTGTTCTCGTGTGTTTGTGGTAGATAAGAAGTTGATACAGTGCCTCTGTTTCTATACGGATGGGCGCAAAAACAGTTGCGAATTGAATTGAATGCGTAGGTGGTAGGTTCTGAATGTTACAATGAGATGTTTGTAAAACTTATACGGTATGTTTTGTAGTGAAAATCTGATTGATCGTAAATAGTTTGGTCGTATTTTTCATGCTTAAACCTCTATGAACTGACGTTTAGTGTAGATAAATAAACCAGTGAATCTGCAAAATATATGTATATAATGCTTATGAATTTCTTATAGTCTTCTAGAGATTTTCATAAATCAAGGCTATACAAATGCTGCTTACTTACCTCATAGCAATAAAAGAAACGCTTTTGATAATGAAATATTTCGCTTAATCTATGTCAAAATTGGCCAAAGACTGTGACAGATAGTATCTGAACGTTCGATCCTTGAAAACAGTACTAATACTTAGAAAGGTATAAAAAGCTGTCAAACTCACCTGAAACCTCTCATCATTGGTGTATGTGAACTTTCCAGAGCTCAGGATATGCCAGTCTCTTTTCCTGATCCACGACACTTGCTGAAAGATAAATAAAAACATTAGAACCATGATAAACAACACCAAAAATGTAATCAAATGTTATGTTTGTGTTTTCTAATAGGTTCAGCAAAAGTGTAATGTGAAGTAGGTACGCACAACGGCTAGTCAAGCTGTACGAAACCAGTATAAGTGAGTCTCTCATTGTACGGAAAATCTATACAAAGCGAGGCCATGATATGCTGTAAATGTGTAGCTTGATGTGTCGCCGTGTGTACCTCTACATTTCATCAGTTATCTACTTTTCCCATGTTAAAACTTCTAGTAAGTTAACTTCAAATCTCTGTGCTGCTACTGAAAAATTCTAAACGAAAACCCAATAGTACTTCGTCCAACCAGTAGATCGAATTCATGGTCTAACGCTTAGCAATCGCGCTTACTTTAACTTTCTAGTGCCGCGCTCATGCTTCACAAGGTAATATGGTAACACATCGAGATTTCTATGCTATATCTAAGTTAAGTATGAATGCATTATTCACATACACTTTCAGGAACGAATTCTACAATGGTGGTGGACATTACACCGAAATCCATTGTGAAACTTATAAGGTCTAAGTAGTCTCACTTTAAGCGACTTTCTTTTTTACTATTTATAGATATAAATGTATATAAAACGCTAGTACTTAATATACGCATGTTTTAATAAAATAGGAGTGCCACAATTACAGGCATGTGTAAAATTAGCCCTCTGGGAATGAGCAGTGGCGACACCGCGCCAATTGTCTGGCCGTGTCAATGTCGTGCAAAATTACAGGTTGACACACCACAAAATACGCTGCGAAGATTAACATGACGTGGACTAATTTGTTAGCACTAAACGTTCGCCCGTTTGATTACAATATTTTAGTTTAATTTAGGGCTTGTACAGGTTAAACTAACACTGGGATATTGAAAACAGTATTTTATTATCTATGTAGAAGTCGTGTCGTTTTTGAAAGGAAATAGGAGAGGCCTTTGCCCAACAGTGGGACACTCAACAGTGTAACAAAAAAGGAAGAAGTCGTGTGTTCGATAAGATTTCTTTTTGGCAATTATGCGAAACTTCCATGGCAATTTTTTATCTCCTATTTAATTCCACCAGGAAACGAATTTTCAGAAATATTTTCTTTAGTGACTCACTTTCGCCATGCCTATGCATATAAGGAGCTGTGATGTTTTAGACCCAGCTTGTGCGTTTTTTGTCATTCAATTTTATTAAGTACCTACATGTTAGACCTCGCAGTAGATGGCGGGACGAGCTGGACAGAACCAACGACCAGTGGTTCACATTGGCCCTAGATCAAAGGATTTAAAAGTCATGCCGAGAGGCCTCTGCCCAGCAGTGCAAAAGCACGATACGTCATGACGGATGGACATTCACATTGCATACGGAAACGTGTTTTATCACGATTCGGAAAAAAAAACGAATTGATGTTCACATTAGGTTTCGTGATTTATCGGGAGCGAGCGCATCAGCGAATCCGTCACAAAAAAAACACGATTCGTGTTTTTGGACGTACGTGATTTTTAAAAGATGACACGTGATTTAAGACCTGCCCATCATTAATCACGATTCGTGACACGTGTGAACACGAGCATTTAAAAAGCATTGCCGCCGTCCAAAAAAATTAACGGATCGTGAAAAAAGACGATAGGGCAAAAAAAAAACACGAATCGTCCTCGTGCGAACGGGCTGTAACCTATATGTTAACAGAAATAGTTCTTGTAACCTTTTGTTGGATTGATTGTTAAATAAAAGACAATGAGTTCTAGGTAACCTTTTCAGACCTGCCAACTCTCTAGAGAGCCACGAATAGTTCATAGTTAATTAACTAGTCGAGGCTTGATAATGTTAAAATAATATTATGTCAGAAGATAGATAAAAAGTATTTTTCTGAAAAAGGACAGGTCCCTCGTCGATCAGGCGTGGTGATTGCAGACAAAGCCTTAGTTGAGGAGAGCTCGTAGAAGGAGCATTGGTTGACCAATAATCAGATGGTTGGAGACCTATAGAAGATCGCAGGAAAGACCTATGTGAGACTCGCACAGACCAGGAATGCATGGCATAAAAGAGGTCTATAACCAGCAGTCAGTGAACCTAGGCTGCCAATGGTGATGATTTGAATAAATCACACAAGTATCATTATTTTAAACCATCAAGTACGAGAAATAAATTTACAACAAATTAATATATAATCGAGCGAGGCAAAATTTCACAAAAAATTGACGTAATCTCATGATTCAATTTTTATTTCTAATTTAATTCTTTACATTTCATTACTTTATAGCTTACATAACAGAATGACAGGTCCCAAACTAATAATTTCAGTCTGTTACCCAATTGCAAACCTTTCATCGTAGGTCAAACTTGCTGAATGTTAGCTAAGACGTCAGACTTTAGGCATCAATGCCAAAATGACTTAGCAACTTTTAATCAGATTTAGCACTATTGCTGACATAAAGTTTATCACTTTGGCGGCTCACGTTATCTATAGTGCTGTAATTCTTTAGCCTTTTATGTTAGGCTTTATTATTCGGTTAATATTCTTCATTCAAAATGGTTTAATCATAATATCTAACTAGATAGCTCGAACTAGAAACAGTTATTTCACGATTTGGTCATTTCTTTACGGTTCACTAATAATGTTTCTATGTCATCATCATCAACATAAATTATGTCAATATCTACGTTATTTACACTCGTTCTCATATTAGTCTATAGGCCGTAAGACCAGATCTGGCAAAGTGGCAATTTTTTCAATGGCAGCACGGAGATTGGATTTGTGCCCGTATGATGGAAATTGACTCGCCCTTTATGACAGGGGACATAAAAATAACTTGCGAAAGGTACACAGCTGCCCGACTCTTCACGGATTACAGGCGTGATGTTTCAGAAGGAAATGGTACATGTCCACGCCTAATCATGATGCTATCAAACAATGCAATTTCCACAAAAAAAAAAAATCATTGGAGTAATAGTACTCACCCCTCTTTCACTCAAGTGCCCCACTAAACAGTGGAGGTAAGCGGTGCCTCCCAGTTGAGCAGTGATATTGCTGACTGTGTTATTGGCCGTGACGTCAGCGGCCGGCTGCACGCCTGCGCGCCAGCCACGAGCTCTTGATGTTCCGTGATGTCCTGGTACCAGAGATGGGGAATTTAGAAGTCATAAAACTGATCAGCAGTGGAGTGCTAAGTCTATAGGCAGATTCTGGATGGAACGCTCTTAAATTTAGTCCTTCCCCTATAGCGGTGCCTTATCCATATGTCCAAATGTCCGTCACTTACAAGAACTACGCCACTATTGAATCAGTAATTTTACTTAGATATCATCGGACTAGCAGAGCACAACAAACAAACAAACAACAACAGGGCTAAGCGTGACTTTTATATGGTTGACAAAGCGCTATGCTTCCATATTTATTGTGCGAAACGCTATTGTACGAAAAGTCTGTGAAATTCACTGCCAGCTTCTCTGTTATTCGATCATTATTATCTAGATCCTTTCAAAGTTCGAGTGAATCGGTTTGTTCTAGGCAAGCGTGCTCCACTCTAGGCCGCGTCATCGCTTCACATCTGGCGAGTTGCGCCAAACGCAAGACTAATTAGTATAAAAAACCATAAAAAGCTTTCAGCAAAAAGTTACAGCTAAATAAGACTCGGCACGCCTGTACGAAAGCAAGCCACCGTGAGCTCTTGGGGTGCCGTGATGTACTAGTACTAGGTAAATTGGATTTTGGGAATAATTTATAACAACTTGTTCAGCAATACACTGGTTCGGCCTATACGCTGCCAATTGCTTGACAACTATCTTCTATTGCGACTTCAAGCGGGACTGGTTATGTTACTGAATGTGACGCCACCTCTTTGTGTGCAATGTCATATAGAGGTGACTTTTACTTTAAATCCAACCTTGTTTCAATGATGATAACGGCGAAAATGTGTTCAAATTATTATCACGTCCATATAAAAAAGCACACAATTAAGAAAATATCCTAGTAAGTCATAAGACCTCATCGAAACGTAGCAACGACGATACTTAAATAAAGCTCTCGAAAATATTACAGCCCCAATAAATAAGACTATCTACCAATCACCAGGTGTCCAATTCTCAGTATTATTGCAAAATTAATATTAAAATTATTATGTTAATAAGGTTTCGTTTCATCACAATCAGAGACCATTTATTAACTTATTAGTCATTTCATAATTAATTCAATCGGCATTATTATAATAAGCCAGAGGTCGATGGCGATTATTGGCAAGTATCTACTTATCTTGCCAACACAGACGAGCTTAACGCTGGCAGGATTATAAGCAGAATACGTCAAGGTTTTTTTTTGAATTAATGTTATCACTGATTTTCAGAATATTCCCTTTGTTTGATTTACTTAGTCTAGATGTCTATATTTTTTCAGCCATAGCAGTAGTTGTCTCTTGAACGCAGTTAAGCAAAATTTATTCTTATTGCGGTAACAAGATTAGGCAGTTAGCATGGTTGGTAGTGGAGCTGATACCCCAGGATTTACTGAACGTGTTTCATGAGTTTAATTTCGCTCATCGTTGCATGAATCTGAAGCCTACAGATCAAACCAAAACCTTTCTGGTCAATGCCCTTTCCTCTACAGTGCTTGTGTTCTCAATCAACTAAGACCCTTCAGCCTTCAAAGCTAGAGCGAATAGTCATCTTTTGAGCAGGCTTGTTGCATCGTAAACCTCGTCCATCCTTATCATCAGGTGAGATCAAAGTCGAGAGCAGGCAATAATAACAAAATCCGAATACGTAATACCACGATTCACTCAAAAATGGCACTTATGAGCAATAAATTTACTAGGCTGAAGCGGGATTAGGCGGGTCGTGTCTGTAGCATGAATTAGGTCAGTGGGACCAAAGTCGTCACGCAATGTGTGCCAGAAGACGAGCGTCATCGCTGAGGAAGGCCTAGGAAACACTGGAGTGATCACTTAGAGGCGTTTATAGAAGATTTCCCAGAACCACAATAATAGAGAAAAGTAGTGATCATCGCTCAGCTATGGTACAATACTGGTTGATAAAAAAAATGCGGCACTAGACCCAATTTTGGTTTCAGACTCCAACCTGTAACCATCTTCGTGATTTCTTAAAGGTGCTAATTTAATAGGTAGACAGCAGACTCACGTATATCTCCTGTTGAAGATGTGAAGAGTGGCAGCATGCAGAATATGGCCGCCGCAAGCTGTATGCCCATGCCGCCAGTCTGTCGCCATATCATCTGAAACAAGGAGAAGCAAAACTTAGTGAAGAAGAAGCAGGGAAGATTTTGCTTGGAGATTATTTCACCACACAAATTGAAAATTGGTCGGTCGATGGCAAAGCAGACGTGATAGTCTAACAATCGCTGGGGTGATGAAGATTTAGGAAAAATATTAATAACTTTATCTTGTGGACGACACGCGGAAAAAATCACTAAACATCTTAGGGGGCAGCCGAGTCAAAGTGAATGTCTTGCTCTCTTACTAAAACAGAGCGGATGTAAACGTTATTTTGGAGCCGCATATACGTAGTGTAACCGCTTATGAAACACTGGTATCGCATAGGCGTGGTAATATGAGATACACATTCACAGGGCGATTCTGCCACGTCTATTATATGTATATGTCAAACTGATTGATTGAGGTCAAGAGTAGGCCTATTTAATAGAAATAAAAAAACGCATACATAAATCGCGTTGTCGCGGCGTGTCTCTCACGCCTACGCTACGTATAAGCCCAATGCACGCCTACGTTGCACAAACACGATCACAAAGGCATAAACCAGCCAGAGATGATAACAGCACAGATCATAAACGTTATCAACGATGGGGAACATCTAGTCGAGACAATATCTCTGTTTACTCTTGGCTTATAGTTCAACGCAGGCTTCGTACTAGCCAATCAATACCTTTGATGCTCTCTAGGCGGAGAGATAGTGATTGTGTTTTTGACGTTATCACGTTCTTTAAAGCAAACGACGCGATTGTATGTACTTTATGTATCGCCACTGTTTGTAAGCCATCTAATATGCATAATATCTAGCTCTCAGACACAACTGTAATATAATTTCCTTTTTTTCTGAAAATATTGAACTTCCTATGTCAATGGAAGGTTTACACATTTAGCTACAAATATTGTTGGTTTTTCTATCACTTTTTTTTCATGTCTCATCACTAGAAGATACAAATAATCTTCCATTACACGTTCAAACGTTTACGTTTTTCCAACTGCAAAAAATAACTGATCGTTCCTAATAACCAACCCAACTGCGACTCGCTTTTCAGTGTTTCAATCCAATTACTTCCTTCATCGCAAAAATAAAACAGAAAGTTAAAAAAATCCTTTTGATTTCAAACCTATAAATCACTGTGTTGATTATATTACAAAATAAAGTCTATCTCTTAGTCTATAAGCAGAGGAAAGCAAGACTGTCCCCAAGGAGATATCTTTAACTAACTCCAAAATCAGTTGCCGCCCCATTTCGCGTTGCCAATCAGTTGCCAAGGACGAGAAGTATGATACAATGTACGGATGTACAGACAGTAGGACAAATACGACAAATAAAATCGATGAGGACAAAGGTGTGAAAGAAATACGTGAATATTGGAAAAATAGTCATGGTAAACACGTTTTTATTTATTTATTTATTATTAGCCCATGTCGACTTGAATGACTTATGAATCAATGGGATTGTATGAACTTCGAAGGTTGTATTGATGATTTTAATGTTTATAATTCTGTAACTAAGTACCTATTACAGCCGCGAATCATATTTTGTTCAATGTACAGCGTGACAATGACTGGCAAATTGCAAAAAAAGTAAGAAAATTTGAATTTCGCGGGCTACCCTGGCGCTTCCACCTTAAACCTAAAATGTAATCATTTAACCTACAATGACATCATTATTCTTGCCATTGTAGTGACACAATATTGCAACCTCGTTGACGCAGCAGTTTTGATACATGACGCGTGGCCACGCCGCTCGGAGAGGCAGTGCGCGTACAGAAAGGGTATCAGAAAGTCGTCTTTCGATTATGTAACTTAGTGTATTGGGTCTGAAGAATAAAGACACAAAGTTTTACCTCTCACATTTCCTTTTATTTACGCCGCATTCACACATAAAGAAGAGATACAAAACCATAAATTATATCATTTCTTTATCAGCATTCACACCTTTACACCACTACATGTTATGTATAAACTTTTTTCTACACCAAATTCAATCCCTATTCAAGAACTAGGTACTCAATACTCCTTCTCTTAGTCTGAATAACCTACTTAAGTTACAAGATAAAAAAAGATTTTAGACCTAGAAAAGACGGACCGTCGACGGTCTTCCAAGATTGATGTACCGTTGATTATGTTCTATCCAGAATAATCCTGTTATCCTCAAACTAAATTACATTTCGATTGATTCGCGGTTTGCTCGTAAAATTGCAATTCTCTAAGGTCATCACTGAATAAGAAATGTCAGAAGTTTCATGATCAGGCGATAAAATACAGTTCTAGTTTCTGAATAAATTATGATTATTTACACAGTGCGACATTATTCTCCTTCCCGAGCGAATTTGAAAATCGGCACCCAACCTTCAAATATCCGGCACACCTTGGACACTCAGCGCTCGGTAACTTTGTAGTTGACGAATCCCTTTATGAGGATGGCACGACCTGGTCTTCCTCCAAAAGGGTCCCTTTAAGAGCCAATCCCATGGATCTAACTTCACAAGCTCTTTGTGTTATTTAAAATTTAGTACCGTTTTTGAGTGCCGTAAGATTTAAAACAATTTTTTCTGATTGTCGTGAACAATTTCAACATATAAATCGGTCAAATGACTAGCATACACATTATCACTAGCATAGTTATGCATGCAAACATTACCTATGTAGCCTACACACACACACACATTAATAATGTAGGTACGTGATATTGAACACGTTTGCAGAATGTTGATTCGGACTGCATTTGGTATTTTAGCACAAAGTTAGGTCAACTGAACATAATTTTGTTCTAAAATACCAAACGCAGCAAGGATAGAATAACACTGCTTAAGCAGTAAAATAAGAAACATTTTGCATGATATAAACTCCTATATCCACAGAACATGGTCCTGACGACTAATCTACAAGGTGGCGCCGACAATACGACGGTAAATGAAGACACAGTTCATAGGAATATTTTATAAAAATCAAATTAATCCTAACATCGAAATAAAAAAATCAAACAAACTAAATAGCACAAAACTGTCAACGAAATAGAACACCATTTACAACTTCTGATTCACTAACCTTAGGTATAATTTGCACTAATTCGAATCTGAAAATAAAATTTAAGAAACTAATTTGCCAAAGGTTTTTGAAGTAGCGAGTTGGCAACATGTGTTTAGTGTTTATACCGATGCGATGTGGGGGTCGTTAACCTGTCGATGCTAATCGGTCGGTATCTGTATTAATCTACATACATCATTTTGGCAAATGCTGAAAATCAAAAATTATGTCGTGTGACTAAACTAATGGATATATTCGAATGATTTTTTGTATGCAGAATGGGAACGTTATGAGGTATACGCAGTTTAATTTATTGTCGTATTGTCAGCGCCACCCTGTTTACTTCTATACTTAATATTATAAAGAGGTAAAATTTATTTGTAAGTTTTAAGTAGGGAGTAATCTTCGAAACTACTGATCTGATTCCGAGAATTTTTTCACTAACTGGAACCCACATTATCCCCAAGTGTCACAGGCTACATGGTGGGTTAATTTCTGTACATAACGGAAGCGAAGCCGCGAGCAAAAGTTAGTACTTAGATAAACCTACGTTAGTTACTTGTAGAAGTGCGTACTCTTGTGCAAAGTTGCTATGCATTGTCTGTCAGCGACTTTAAGATTTCGATGAAGTAAAAAGATTGTTTAACAGCAGATATCGCATTTCAATTAAATCAGTTTCATCTCTTACCTGACCCGTTTCAAGACCGTATTTCACTTGAACTTTCACAGGTGACTTACCACACATCACATCTTTAATGTCAGTTATTAGAAACGAACCTTCTTTACCTTTTTTTATTTAGTTTCAAGACGAACTCTTGACAAAGACAGGAGATAGGATTTGTCGAGTTATCCGATTGTCATTTGATTGATTAAGTGCCGAAGTATTTTGAAGGATTTCGTTCCCTTTGTTGCCTACAATTCTTTTGCTAGATTTGTTTGATTTTAGGACACGGTTGTGATGAATTGGATTTATGTATGAATTGGCGGGTTAGTGACACATTTTTTTCGGGTCTATATTAATAGTTTCAATAAATAAGCTGTTGTTTACTGTCCAACATCGGTGTAATAGCCCGAGATGAAGACGAAAAATATTACTTTTCTTTTGGGCTCCACCACAGTTGGGCAAATATCTGTTAATTTAAAAAGTGTGTCTATTGTTTTGACCTAACTAATTTTATTATTTTTATGCTCTCGAGTAAAATGTAGCGAACTAACCATATTATTATAACATCTTATTGTAATGAAACCTACATTTACGAATAAAGTTGATTTGATTTGATAATGAGAAAATTCCAAATAAAAATTTCTTGTATTATTTCAGGATTTTTAAACCTGTTGTGATTATTTGCTCTAGTTATCTGTTGTCAAATAGGCTTCTAAAGGATTGGATTGGCTTTCTAAAGGAAAGGATGTGTAGACATTGTGAGTCCGTTTTGTTTTTTTCTCATATCTCTAAAAGATTACATGTAGAGGAAGACCAAAGAAACGATGAATGGGCAGTGGAAGGATGATATGGCAAGAAAAGAGGAGTCTATTGAGACGACGAGTAATAGAGAAGTATGGAAGAAAAAACATGCTGCGCTGGCCCCAAACAAATTGGGATAAGAGCAGGAGACTTAGCGTTGTAAATATTGGAACGTCAACGACTTTAATCATCTTTTTAAACATCTCTTTTAGTCCACACAATAGCCCACCTTCACAATAATATCTCCAACTCCGAAACTTCAATTTGTAAAGTAATTCTCTCTTTACACAAAAATCCAATACGTACACGAGCGAAAGTTTTAAAATCGTGTTTTCTTCGAAAGTTTCGTCTGACAACCGAAGTCCAAGTCTTTTCGAGTCGTATGCGAGTGTGCTGTACAACAAATCACAACTTTGATGAGTTCTGTACCGCTCGCCGTCAATATTGTCAAAGGAGAAAAGATATGTTTTCTGTTTTATGTGTCATTTTATGTTACGGTATGATAGTTTGAAAGTTTATTTGGTTTTACATTTTGTACGTCAATGACTAGTACTTTTGTTCTACAAAAATATAGTATAGTTGTAAATCATATCATGTTTTAAACAAAATAATAACCAAGCTTATTTCCAATCATTTATTTAATATTGAAACTTTGTAAGAAAGAGGTAAAAAAAATAGTATGATGTGATGGTTGTACAGACGCCAGCACATCGAGCTACCCGAAACTGTCAAATTTTCCCAATCAACCTTGAACCTAATTTTTTAACAATAAAGTTAAAAATCTATTAAAGAAATTTGACAGATTGTTGTAGCTTGATGTGCTGGCGCATGTACGTAAACAACAAAATGCCCAAATATCTGTTATTTATTTATTAAATCTTTATGCACAAGTAGAAACTGTACAAAGGCGGACTTAATGCCTTAGGCATTTTCTACCAGTCTACCTTAGGGTGATGCAGAGACAATACACAGTAGGTGCAATAAATAATAGAAAATAAACCAGAAAACTAAAATGTAAGAATAAATACATATATATGTACATACCAACATAAAAACAAAATAATATACAGAGTTATGAGAGAAAACAAGAAAAACTTCTACAACTTAATTCTGAGACGAATCTGCCAACTTCTTGTGTAAGATAAGATAAGATATTATATTTATTTACTCAAACATGTGTACACGTACAATAATAAAAAGTGCATGTAACATAAAATAAAGTTGGTTCAGACATATTTGCCACATACTTTGGCGTGCAAATGTTTTGAATTTAAAATTGCTATATTTAACATTGTAATATATGTGTAATTTCAATCCCTTAAGTATCATTAATTTGATGTGTATTAAGCAAAACTAATAAATGTCAAAATTAAACATGTCAAAAATAGTAAATAAATTTAAATCATAATTTTGGTCCGTCTGTGAATTTAGCAAATAATAATAAACGTCAAAGTATACACAGACATGTCAAAAGTAATTGGTATTTGGATAACATTACCTAGAATAGGCACTTACAAAGATTATAGTTTCGAGACTTTATAAATTATTATTACTTTATGTTTAAAATTAGTGTTAAGTCAGGAGAAAGATTAAAATTAATCAATCAAACGAAAAACTTTTTCGGCTAGAAATTCGGAGACACTATAATATGCTTTTTGCAAAAGATACATTTTCAATTAACGCTTGAATGCTTTACCATTTATCTCCTTCCAACATTTAGGCAATATGTTTGTGATCTTTTGTTGTGTGTGTTATGTTTATCACCAAAATATTCAACAGTTACTATATTTTTTTAAAGCGTGGAAAAAAATCGTTCTTTCAGTAAATCGTAGACCTATTATTTTTTTTTCCGATCTGTAGGGTTACCTACTATCACCTCTTTAATGCAGGAACGTTTTAGTTCTATTCCGAGAGTGGGAAAGAGATGGCGCTAGACAGCTGTCTAGCGCCATCTTTCTCTCGAATCTCGCTGGCTAAATATTTTCGAAGTAACGTTACATAGAACAAACAAACGTCGAAGAAACAAGGGTTCGATGTAAGGTTATAAATATTAAGAAACTGCGAACAAAAAAGGCGTAGTTAAAACATAACGTGGCTTTACCAAGTCATCGATGTAAGAATTTTGGAGTATAGTATTTCGAACTCGTTTAGGGAACCCCACTGGAAAGCTGTTCGAAGTCATGAAATACAATCGTTTGCAAAATCATAAACCATAGAATCCAATTACTACACGTGTGAACAGAAATTAAGCATTTCATTGTTAACACGTTGTTTGTACATACAAACATATTATATACCCACATTATAACACGATAATAATTGTCACGTTATCGCTTTGTTTCGAGGATAAATACAGGGTAATACGGAGATACGTCTAGTCCTTAACGGTTTTGTAACAATGTAAAATTAGATACGTGAAAATACATTTACACTTTGTCGGCTTTGAAATATTGAGTGTGGTGTGGAAATATGAGATTAATTTAATTATATTCACTAAACAGTTGGTATATGATATTTTAGTTTTAAATAAGTGCTTGATAGATGCTAAATTCGACTTGATTAAGAAAGTACTTGGGTACGATCCGAAAAGGAAAATCTAAAGGGTACCTACATATGTAAGCATCTTACCAGGCCAGGTTCTATAAAATCTACGTACCCTCATAGCAGAGGTGTGAATTTGACGTTTGTATGCTGCAAAAACCTACGCTAACTATGAGTTGATAAATATGATATTGGTCTTTTTTTACACGACTCCCCATAAAAAGGAGGGTTATGTATTCAGGGTTCATGTAGGTATGAATGTATGTTTCTTAATTCCACGTTAATTTCTGAACGCTTAAACCAATTTCCATCATTTTTATTGCAGTCGGGGGCCAGTTCTGTGTAACATTTCTTTGCAGGCCCCCCGACTGCAATCAAAATTTTGAGTTTCAGTTTTCTATTTTTGGACACAACCGCTGTTAAATTGCATAGTAAATAAACTGTTCAGTATCTATCTTGTTCTCATTAAACATTGCTCAAGCTTGTTTGCAAGCCGTGCGGCGAAACCACCATGTGGTGGTGGTTTCGTTATGTAAGAATATTTAATCGAATGGTTAGAACGGACGAAGCCTGGAACAGTGGATGTCTGTTCGCTGATATGATGATCATGATTATTAATTAACAGCTAACATGAGATTCAATGTCAATGTTATGAGTTTTCACGATCAATTATTCTGTCGGTTTGTGCAACACACAGCCGTGAATTATACAAATGGAGACTTTCCAAAAAGTTTTCCCTTATCTGTCAAGGAAAATTTGACTTCTCCGTATTGAAATACGGTTGCAATTAGATTGTTCCTGTCAGAGGTAAACTATTTGTGAACAGACCGGATCTACCCGGGTATTGTTATATTGTCAAATCCTAGCCCACAATGAACCGCCCAAAACTTCACAATCAGAAAAGTTTAATATTTGTTACTTTCCGATTCGATATTTGTTAAACTGTTGTACGGTAACTTTTAACTAGTTCCGTGGTTTGCATTGATGACCAAGTTGCTATAGTAAACTTTTTGGTTCAAATGGGCTTTATTGTTATTTACTTTTATTGGGATTGGTAGAGGACCTCGTAGTTAAATAATAATAGCCGCAATCTTCAGGTTAAGCCGCGCTTGCCAAGGCCGGTCCGTGTATGGCTGGCCAGCCATTACATACTGAGTTTCCTCCGTGCCTTGGAAGGCACGTTAAGCCGTTGGTCCCGGTTGTCATTTGTAAATCTTTCACAGTCCTTACAGGGTGATATATTGTCCGCGCCGAGCCGATTCAAAAGTAGTTCTATAATTCATTCATGTTGATACAGTAACCGATGGCAAAATTGCAAGTGTCCTTCAGCATTTTCATGCATGTAGACTTTCATAATCGTCTTACGATTCAGTATCATTTGCCATCGCAATTGTAGATCATGGATGACCGACTATTTTGTATCATTGAAGCCCACTCAGTCCACCATCTTGACAAAAATCTTCAAATCTCTTATGCAATAAAAGAGTCCTACCTGCCCTTTATTAAATCCACAAGCCTACCTTCACAAGTACCCTCAAATTACAGAACCCACTACAAACCAAACAATTCAATTGGCGGTCATAAATAAAACTTATTATATGGGAACCGCAATAAAAATAAATCTTCCATAATGCCAGGCGTATAAAATAGAAAATCATTGAAATAAATTACAGGTTTTCAGCTCGACCAGTGCTCGCTCTAAAGGTGAGTTTACACTGGAGCATAAAGGTCAGCGTACAGTTATAAGCATTGCACGGGATTAGCATTATAGGGTTATGAAGAACAGCGTGTAAAGTTCTACGTCCCCCACAGAAAAGGGAGGATCTTCCACCTAGCTGGGGGCTGTGTCTGATGGGCTACCGCCTGACAGTTGTTGTCCGGTTTTTGTATATAGACTAAAGTCGCGGATAACGTTACTTGCGCGATTTTGGAATTTGATGATAGTTCTTCATTTTTGTCATAGATGGCGCTGTTGTACTTTTTGTACCATGTTGCTTAGTACTTTTTGTAGTGCCGCTACAGCATTGCCTCATCGGGAGCCCTTTGGGCTTCTTTGTATGAAACCCCTTACTGCAACGACCACATAATAAGTATCGTAAAGGCTTCGCCTTGGCTGGCGGTCAGCTAGCAAACAACACTGCACATAATATGTGGAATGCAAAAAATAGTAAGACGTTTGATAGGCAATGTTACACGTAAATTATGCAAAGAATAGTCCAGCAGTCAAGAAATGCTCTTTAAGCGAACAAAAAAGGGGTGTTATTTAAATTGAACTTTTGCTAAGGTTGACATAAAATCAGTAACTAAATTGGAACAGGAGCAACACAAAAACAATTGTAAGCTTAGCTTATAATATATCAAATGCTGAGATATTTGTTATACGGGGTGGAAGGGACACCGACGCGAAAACGGAAACCACGTACTCAGAACATCATTCTGAACCCCCCCCCACATAGAAATTTTTCGTCGGTTATTAAAAAAAAAATCTGCTGTTTTAAACATTTTGACCGTGTAGGTTGTCTGAGTGATGCACTAGTGTGTTCTCGCCTTAATATTTATTAACTGCAAACTGCCTATAATTGTGCGGTAATATGGCAGCGGGAAATTCGCCTGGTTAGTCCAAATGCGGGTTTCAGGGCAATTGATTATTATTTTGTTGGACCTAGTACATTTGGTGAACAGTTTTAAGCCTTATTTCATAAGTGAAGCAGTCGATTTTTGCATCTGAGATTCGAATTTGTCACAGTGTCGATTTTTTTGTTAGTTCCTTTATTTTCTGTAGTTTCCGGGTAGTTTATACCTCTAGCTACCAAAGGATAAAACCACATCGTCTCTTAACATCAGAAATTGATCAAAGAAAAGTAAATCAAATACGGAAAAAAAGGTTTGCGTCAATATCACAGTCTTGGATTGATTTGACTAACAATAATGAAAATGTAGTTAAAATAGACGTAAATTTTCTTCAAAATAAGGTTCAATCGCTACTGTATTAATTGATTCTGTATATAAATACTGGCACAGGCGTCCAACACTACGGGAATGACCCTAATTGAAAAATAATTGAACTATTAGTGCCTTGAACACGAACAGTAGTTGTATGGCTTTCTAATAGTGGCGGATATTCAAAACATTGTAATCAATGTTAATTGCTTTTTCATATCAATTGAATTTGTATTGAATTGTTTCTTTGTTCTGTCTACATGTGTAATGTGCCTCGTTCCCTTTCTTATGTACAAAAATAAATAAAACAAAAATTGGTTGAGCTTCTTTATTTATTTCATCAAAGCCATTCAAAACATTTAAAATTGCTAAGATAATTTTATACTAATATTATAGAGAGGTAAAATTTGTCTGTAAGTTTGTATGTAGGGGGTAATCTTCGGAACCACTTATCCGATTTTAAATTATTTTTCACTGGCACGTTATTCGTGGGTGTTATAGGCTATAAATTATATTTATATCCTGCTTATTAGCCGAGTTATCACAATTAGAGCTAGGACAAAATAAACCTTGAAAAATGTAAGTAATTCCAATTTAATTGACATAATTATGGGTTAAATCCAGCTTCTCGAGTTACTTTAGGTTTATATTATCGTTGGTAATCCAACATAAATAAATAAATTAAATTATATAATTGCTATAGAACACAAGTTTACAATGACAAGTTTCATCATTACATGGCCGTGGCGGCCACTGGAACTGTAATGATGGTGTAGAAATATAAAAATTCCATAAAGTTATGACATAACACAGCTTATCAACAAAAATAAGCTCTCCTGCTTAAAATAACATGATCGTAATTTGATAACCTTTTAATCTTTAAAAATCCACTTAACTAACCCATCAAAAAAAAACACAGTATCTACCATAAATATTCATTTGACCCAAATAAAGATGGCGGGTCCATCCCCACAACGGATGGGACATATTTGTATAATATAGTCCATAATTTTCACGGTTCAGCTCATCTGAGTGATCAAAGCTTACCTAATCGTTCGGGACGGTTTGACCATTAAATAGAGTGGTTACCACCAGCTACCTTAGATTATAAATAGATGCTAGAACCTGGTGTATACTGGGTTATTGTTTTCTGACTTGGTGGGATTGTTGGTGACACGGTGTCTGTTACCAAACTCTGCGTTAAACATTGAAATTAAATGCGTAGTGCCTTTGGCTGTTTGTTTGTTTTACTGCGAAATTTCTGATCCTATTTCGATGAATCTTGGCTTAGAGCTTTTAATCTTGGAGAAGGGAGCGAGTATTTACTTTATTTTGATAAAATGTTAATTTCATTTGATATAGTTCGACATAGTTTGCTTGGCGTAAAGTAAATATAGGTATTTACAAATAACAGAAGATCAAAGGTAAAGATCTTATGAAAATACTAATTAAAGTTTATATGATCATACACGTTCCTGGGCCAGCCTCATTCATACAATAACAAACTAAACTCATCTCTTTTCCTAAAGCCATAAGCATTAGTATCCAACAATTTCATTACTTCGTAGTCTGCCAGATGCCACTTAATGTTAATACAAAATAAAGACTATTTTCCTAATACAATTATTTTTATACCATTGCCTGCTTCAAGACCTATAACTGAAGCATTAAGAGAGAATTAAATAGGCTATTTTACCCCACCACGGAGTAACCTGTCTCTAATAGCGGAATGGCGTGACGTCGCCTTGAATTAAATAAATAAATGTTCACACTTAATAGCGAATTAGACGTTCCTTTGTCTAGGGTAACATGCAAATATAGTATGTATATTTAATAAGGCGAATTGTAGGAGGACTCCTTGATCCCGCGACCTAAATAAAGCGATGGGTCGCGCGAATACGCGATCGTTGGGTTAAAAAATATCACTCATTTGTTTGGAAAATCTGAAGACTGTCACTGTCAATGTCAGCGCAATCGCGCGTTAGGTTTTGACAAACAAAATGAACGCAACGGACGTGTGTTCACGTGACGATCGCTTATGTAATGGGCTAAAAATTCTTTGGTTCCAGACGCTTCACCACTGAATGGGTGCTTGACTTTTAATGTAATGGGTTAATTATGAATGCGAATATTATACTGGTATTCTCAGAAGTAAGTAGAAAGAGCTTGTGGCTAAATAATAACTGCCGCTCGGATCGATCTTTAGGTTAAGCCGCGCTTGTCGAGGTTGGTTCGTGGAAGGGTGGCGATCATTACATACCAAGTTTCCTCCGTGCCTCGGAAAGCACGTTAAGCCGTTGGTATCGGCTGTCATTTGTGGATCTATGACAGTCATGACAAGTAGTCAGAAGCCGAAAGTCTGATATCCAGTCTTACCAAGGGGTATCGTATTACCCAGTTACTGGTAGTGGAGGTCAGACAGGCAGTCGCTCCATGTGAAATACTGGTATTCAGCTGTATCCGGTTAGACTGGAAGGCGACCCCGATATAGTTTGGGAAAAGGATAGGCAGGTGAGGTAGATGGTTCTCAGTAGTAAATAAGTTCACCTAAAGAGGTAATCGAGAACATTTAAAAGAACATAATATATATATTTTTTATTGTTTAACAATGGACTTAAACATAACTGGCGAAATGTGGGTGTACTGTGGGTGTGGGTGACTTCTGCTTTGGCGGGGTGACCAGCCAGCAACGTTACCTAATACCGCCCATTTTTTTCCGTAGAGTTATGTTGATTGGTTTTCCAACGAAATACAATTAGTTTAGTAAAATAAGCGTGAATTTACCTACATATGTATTTACAAGACTTAATACATACTAACAACCTCTCAAACATTCCCTTTCACGCTCCAAATATTTACATACATCATAGCACACAATTCAACGAAATAATCAAGAGGCTTTGTAAACTAGATTCTGTTTAAACTCGCGCTCTCAACGACTTAGATTACAAGTACCGAGTACTTTTGTGACTGAGAACTTGCCGAAAGTGCTGAAATTCAATTGGCAGCCATTTTGATTCCCGTATTGGACCGCCCGAGATTCAATTTTGATGACAGAGTTCTCTTTTGAGGTAGAAATATATTAGGTACCGGTTTTGCTCCCGCGATTTCCCGCCCAGATCACGCTGAACCCTGAAAAGGGGGAAACTATAGCGTCGAAGGTTCAGCATAAGGTGGTTATTCCAATTTCTTTTTGCTTGACGTTCCTACTGTTCATTATTGACTTTTCTGTAGTGTATCTCGTTTCATATGCTGATGTCGACAGAATGTGGCAGTTATTTGATATTATATTTGGTTTATTAACTATTTTATATTTGGGGTTTCGAGAAAAAATGTCCTTTATACGTCGAGATCGGAGAATATTGTTCGGAAATAAGTGGTTTGAAAAAAATGAGAGGAAATCTCCACACCAAAGTCTAGCTCCTAGCCTAGTCTTTGCTTACAAAATGTTTTATATTTCCACAACGATTTTCAACAGGATTGACTTACGATTTTCGGTAGCTTATGTCAATCGAATAAGATTTTGAGTTTTCCATTGATGGTGATGCCATCTAGCCGATTTCGGCCAAAGCGACTGCATTCGGTGACTTTCTAGGGTGGTTGTCGAGAGCATTGGTGTGCTGCTTTTTCCATGATTGCTTTCGCTGATAGATTGTCGCGTTGTATATTTTGCATAATATTAAATATCATGGATTTCCGCAAAGAACGCCTGATACTGAATTTATAACCTTGTTTAGGCCCTTTGATCTATATTTTTCGTCAAGTTTTAATTACGACATTAACTAACCGAGTTCAGTTCGTCAATGTGATGATTAAAACTGTTTTCTTTCATATGCGATTAGAGATTTTTGCTCTATGGAAGCGAAAGTACCTACAGCTACAGGCTGGTGTTAAACGTCACTTTTTACAAAAAACTAGCGAAGTTTCCTGGTATAATGCAATCAAACCACGAACGACCCTTTTCCCCTCAAAAATAAAAGAAAAAATCCTTAAAGAACACTTTTACAGTATTACGATGATATTTTTTTCCTTTTAAGAAACTATGAATTTTAAAAGAGTAATTTTGAACATGGCGCGCGGCTGTAAAAATGGCTCCGGATAAAAGTCTAGGTTCTGATATTAAAGGTCGGATAAGGTTTGTGCATTGCATTTTTCAGTGAATTCAAGATAAAAAGGATTTTTTTCGACTATGCGTCATTTCAATTACGATTTGAACCTTTGACAGAGTCTCACGAAAGGCTAAGAAAAGAAAATCTGTTTTAATCTTTCACGGTTTTTAACTAAACTTACACTTTCACTGTCGGGAGCTCACAATAGTTGAAAATCACGGATAGGTATCCCGTAAGTGACAGCGTAAGTTTGAAAGAAAAACAACGGCATGAATTCCATTTATTGCTTTTTTATTACTACTGTTTAAAACAAAGTCACAAAGGAAATTCTAGCATTTTATGTGTGAGTTTTGTCTGGTTATTCGTTGTTTTTAACCATTATTTCAAGTTCACCTCTACTTCTTTTACAGGGCCAAAAAGTTAGCCATATCAACTATCTTCAAGTTTATACGTACTTTCTACAAATTCTGATTCTAAATTCCAAACCTATAACTAATCTAGCGGAACCCAAGACGTATACTCCATCTCACTCACTCCCACGCATTCATTACTGCCCTGTTATTTTTCTCCCAAACAACTGCGATACATCCAACAACCAAGTATTCCTCACAGGGTCTGTAATCCGTAGCTTTTCGTAACGGCCGAACAAATGTGTATGGGTCCAGAGATCGATTGCCTGAGCTTTTTTTCCTCAACTTAGATCCAAGTTAAGAGGTGGACCGATTTCTTTATTCACTTATCTTAAGGTCACTGTATAGTGAATGCTATGTATGTGAGTGGAACGAATGGGATAAAGTTCGGCGGATTTGAAAATTACCTAAAAAATTGAGAGGTTACTATGAAAGCAGTCTAATATTACACGAGGCCTATAACATTTCGACCGTGATTTTTGCGTTAAATGGCCAACGTTGGCGTTCATATTCAGGGAAACTGAAAAACTTCGACAACTTACTTATTAAGTGGTGGACAATAGTTATTAATAATATAGTTTGTAGCGGTTTTTGTATTACGTTTTATTCCAGTTGCGGGATTATGCTTGTGCTCATCAGATTGAGGAAGTTTGTGGTTTGAATCTTGAGAGGCCGGGTTGACCCGAGCTTAACATCATTTTCATCTATCCAGTGATGGACCTCTTTGATTTTCCTCTAACCAATAACTCAGTATCAATGGTACGGGCTTGTAACGGGTTTTCCTCCTACCTATCTTCATTAGTTGTCTGTTGAGCCATTCTTGTTAGGAAGTCGTTTTATTTTTCTCACAATCCATCTATATTTTTCTTGCTCCGCTTCACCGACATACAATATAAACTTCCTTTTTTTATGGCAGAAATTACAGAACGCTACCAGGTATGATGTTAACATACTTCTAAAGCTTGGTCCTCGTTCAAAAATCTGATCACACGCATGCCGGTGACGAATACTACGCATCTGAGTTGTTCTGAAGAACATCACCACATCATTGAAACGTATGTCCTTCTAGGGCGTTTCCACTTACTTGTAAAACTGTCTTGTTAAAATCTTTTCATAGTCGCTTCTTCTTAGTCGTATATTCATCCAAATTCATTCTATTCAAAATGTTTGCAGTAACAAGCTCTCGCATTATGGCTGTTTCTGTCACAAATATAATAGTCCCCGCGTAAAACGTGTGGTTTGAGTAATTTAAATCTTTTATGCCCTCGTAAAAGGGGGAAATATATTCCACGACATGGTAATTCATATCTGGAACATTATCTGTCGCCATTTCGAGAACATTATGCACGATTAGAATTTATTGGCTGAGCCACAGAATTACTGTTTTGGCCTGGTTTTAGATGAAATCAATGGATTTTAATGGAAGCCGACCAAAACCACGATTGGTATAGTCGACGGTGAAACCACCGATGAAAATGAGCAGTGAGTTGTACAGGTTTCAATACAAAACTGTTTAGTAGCTAACTTTTCGGAATTAAATGGCGCAAAGAGGATTACTCTACGTCCTAACCGAAGTGATCCATCGCATAAATACGCGATCATCGCGTTTAAATTATGCACTCATTCGTTCGGAAAATCGCGGAGGCGAAGGAAAGCGAAATTGCGTGTTCGCGCAATCAATTGCTTAGGCTCATGCACTATAGTGGGTTCATAAAAGGCTGGTTATTAACGCTGCAAAATATTAGGTAGACAAGGTTTTTTACTGTTAATAATAATAATCCTGCTTTGTTGGTGTAGTGGTTGCTAGCGCCACTGCTGAGCATGGGGTCCTGGGTTCGATACCCAGGCAAAGTGTTATAGGGTTTTTCCATCAGGAATTTCTCAGTAGCAGCCACGGAGTCTGGATTTGTGCCCAATCGATGGCAATAGGCGCGCCCCCTATTACTTGAGACTTAAACATAACTGGCGAAACTGACAAAACTGGCAAAATCATCATCATTTCGCCAGTTATGTTTGATCGAAAAGTTAGGCAGAAGGTGTACCTTTTGCCTAACTTTTCGGGGATTAGAGGCGTGCTGTTATGTTATGTTCTGAAATAATCCTCCAGACCGAATTTTGGTCATGACAGCAAATCTCAGCGGAGAACCATTTGACGCGGGATATTATATTTTAGTGCACAAATTACACTCTTTCCGCCCTTACCCTCACAATCTCTAACAATCTCTACAGTTATCAACGACACGACAATGTATCTTTCTTAACCAGAAATCTCACAACACAAACTGATAACCCGAAAACTGACCTCCTTAATTGTAACCCAAATCATTCGCTTATCACTGGACCACAACACCACAATTCACTATCTTTATCTAAATCCTTGCGTGCTCCCTTAAACTTATTTATTCCCATTGATTGAGGGTTATTCCTTGACTGATTTCTGCGACAATACTTGCAGAATTATACAGAAGGTCAGCTCTATACATTTTCTTTCTTTATTGTGTGGTTATTGCCTAACCTGGTGTCAAGTTTTTATGCCACCCATGGTCCTTTGACTTGGCTTTACACGCCGTCAAGAAATGTCTTTAAGGCATACTGGTTTCCTCACGATGTTTTTCTTTACCGAAGCTAGTGATAATTATAAAATACGCACATGATTCCAAAAAATCAGAGGTGCGTGTCTTGGGATCGAACTCAAGACATATGAAAAATCCTATTCTAGCTCCATTCACCCTTACGAATGCACTCCATCCACTTGTACGACGCATCGCATTATGAAATCGCCATTTACATCGCAAGGTTCTGAGTATGGTGGTTAAGGATTTTATTTTGCCCGTAACAGAGGCTCACAATCGCACTTACGCATGGTACTGCACACCATCGACAGATGTGACACTTGGCTGACAGGAATCGTACATCAGTGGCACTGGCGATGAGGACCAAGCCCAACCAAAAACATGTATCTATTATTATCGATGGCCACTTCCACTACCCCTGCTGCCTCGCTCGTGTACGTGGCTGCGTCCACACTTGCACGTGAACTTTCTATACCCTATCGCATCAACTGCCTAGCCTTTTCTAATCTATGTCAGGGTCAGCATCCAGTCTAACCGGATGCAGCTGACTCCCAGTATCTTACATGTAACGACAGCCTATCTGACTTCTGTATCTATCCCATCATCTGTCTAGTCCTTTCCCAACTATCTTGAGGTCGGTTTCCACTTTTGTATGTACCTGTTTAGTGTTATTAATGCGGCCCACGTCTCACTTAAACCGAACGACGGCGCAACGACAACGTGACGTGATTACACGACTTGTGTCGGCTTAAAACACAAAGACGTTAATATCCTTCAAGGTGAACAGGTAAAGGATTTTTGGGGATGTACCCTTAATGTACCTTTTTCAAATTGTAATCGTGTCTTGACCATCGTTCGACTGTTTACTGATTACTAGCTGTTGCCCGCGACTTCGTCCGCGCGGTTTCATTAGAAAGGCCATAATGCGCAGATAGGTTAAGACCACTAAAGCAATGCATTAGGCACTATAGCGTAGCAGCACATGCCGGGTATCCGCTAGTATTAATTATAAGTCCAGGTTTTCTCACGATGTTTTCTTTCACCGATGACAAAAAAGTCATATTGTGAATGAGATGCGAGGTCTTTACCTCTAAGCCATAACGACATTATTTGAATATAGTTACCGATAGTATTTAAGTTGGCGGTTCGGTTTTCCTGACTTTACGTGTGGTTAAAGTACTCATTTAATATTGTGAGCTAAGGTAACGGCTTAGAGTCTGAGGGATCTGAGCCGGAAGGAAGGGAGTATTCCAACAGAGCATTGGAGTTGTTGACATAGCCCACAGAATAAGCAAGTTTATAGTGTACAAGTACACGATCTATAAAATTATAAGGCAGAACCGTGTGCCTTTTAAACAGGCCCATGTCTGTACATTGAAGATATTGAAAAAAACAATTATAAGCGGGGTCTTGATTAAAGCAACATAAGCCAAAACAAGAGATTTAAAATGTTTGTCTGTCTTTCTGTCTGTATGTTTGTACGTGCATCACGCAAAAACTACTGCATGGATTTGAACGCAGTTTTCACCGCTCTACTTCTAAATACCTAACTTTAAAATAACGGCTACATTTTACCACGGAAATTATCTTTCTTTCTTTAATCTAAGTGCCACACGTACGAAGTCGGGGGCAAAGTCTAGTAAAATATAAAAATCTTGTAAGAGTCTTAAAACTGTTTTGTATAAAAGCTGATCAAAAGCGAATTGCAGTCGATCGTGTGATGTTTTATATTCAGAATTATATAGTTTAATGGTTTTATGGTCGCATACTGTTGAGCACGTGATCCAAGTTTCGATTCCCAGGTCGGGCAAACTGTTATTGGGTACTTCCACCAAAAATATCTCAGTAGCTGCCACGGACTCAAGATTTGTGCCCGGTTGATGGCAATAGGCTCGCCCACTCGCCCCCATGTAAATGGGACCTAAAAATAACCAGTATAATGTAGGATTTCTGTAAGCACACCTCTGCCTAACTTTCCAGGTACTACAGGCGTGATGTTCATCATCTGCCTAGCCTTTTCCCAAATTTATTGGGGTCGGCTTCCAGTCTTTCCGGATGCAGTTGGATACCAGTATTTTACATGGAGCCTATCTGACCTCCACAACTCAATTAGTACTGGGTAATACGGTACCCCTTGGTAAGGCTGGTTGTCAGACTTTCGGGCTACTGACTACCTGTTACGACTATCAAAGATCTACAAATGACAACCGGGACCAACGGCTTAACGTGCTTTCTTATTTAAACTCAGTATGTAATGATGGTCACCCATCCTCAGACCGACCTTGGCTAGTGCGGCTTAACCTTGAAGATCGACCCGTGCGGCTGTTATTATCTAGCCACGAGTTGGCATGATATTATGTTACATTATTCTGAACATGAAAGTGACGCCTTGTCTTAATGTAAGCAAAAGGCGCCATCTTGCACGAAATTGCTTGTTTGTTTGTCACGTGATGACATAACATCTAATAACATTAAACTCACAATGTCCGGGTAGGCACTACTAGAGCCTTCTCAAGGAATCGAGGGAAATGAATACTTAGAAAAGTATGCATTGTTTCAATCAACCTTGAATTTTTACCCGACTGCGCCAGAAGGAGTTTAATGCTTTTCGAGAGTATTTATGTATGTAAGTATGTGTGTATAATTGTTTGGCACGCTCTCCGGTCTGAACGGCTCGGTGGATTTTAGCTTGAGAGGTGTCGTTAGATTCGTATTAATTGTGAAAGTGACACCAGGTATAAATTTTGAATCAGAACACAACATAAGCTGGGAGTACCTTCACGCGGTGAAGGCGGTAAAAATTAGTTTGGCTAATCTTCTGCGAAATCTTTCACATTTGTAAACTAAAAAGCTGGAAAAAAAAGTAATTAAAAAAACTAAAAAACCCGACTGCGGTAAACAAAAACTGAACAAAAAAAAAAAACTGAACTGAAAAGCTAAAAATAAGCACATTTTAAATTTGAAAAAAGTTGGAAGCAGGCGGGAGCCATTGCATTTTTATATTTTCAAACTCAAATGGGTCCAGCCTGCTTCCAACTTTTTAAAATTTAAAATATGCTTGTTCTTAGCTTTCAGTGTTTTTGTTTAACTTAAGTTGTTTACCGCAGTCGGGTTTTTTAGTTTTTTTAATTATATATGTATATTATATAATTTTTTACTTTTTTTTTTACAGAAATCATAATAAGTAGACTCACAACAATGAAAGTAATCCCTCAAGGCTTCCGTCTTTCATTGCGAGACGGAACTCTGGAAACGTAACGCCCGTCTCCTTTACTCTCTAAGAAATTCGAGTTGTAAGACACTTTTCTTTTTTTATTAAAGTAATAAATACCCTTTTTGGGCCGTAATAAAAATTTAATTCGCGATCCGAACACCTACTGTCATTGTACGAAGTATCTGAGCTTGGCCGATCAAAAGACACCTTTGTGTTTTAAATTGGCTATCAAGAAAGAGATTTTTTCGTCGATATTGTAAGTAGATTTTGGGAATGGTTTTGGCCTCGAGGGAAGTTTTTTTTATTTACGCCTGGTGTGTCAGTACCCCAGAGTAGAGGAAGACCTAAGAAACGATGGATGCACTGTGTGAAGGATGATATGGCTAGAAAAGACTAAATAGCTCTCAATTACCTAGAAGTCTTGTCATAGTAACTATTATCAGGTTTATCGTTTTTTATTTTGGTATTTGTTAAAATATTTATTAGTTTATTTTAATTGTATATCCTACATTTTTGAAAACAAGTAGTATACTATTTTTTTTTTGTACCCTAACACAATTTTTGTCCAATTTAACCCAAAGGTTGACTGGTAGAGAATGCCTTGTGGTATTAAGTCCGCCTATGTACCACTATTGTACATGAAGTTTAAATAAATAAATAAATAATAACAGAGGTAACTGCTGAGATAATGAGTAATAGAGAATTTAAGTAAGTATGGAAGAAGAATACACGTTGCGCTAACCTCAAATAATTTGGGATTCCTGCAGGAGAATGATGCTGTGTGTCAGTACAGTTTATTGCTAAAATGTCTTACAGTTTCATTCTTTGCTTAGTACCTACGTGGTTGTAATACATGTTGTACAACCATGTATACAATCACGATAGTAAATAATCGGTGTAAAAGGTATTTCACTTGACTGATGTGACAGCAAGAAAGCTTGGTGTTTTCACTTTAAATTTCAGTCCTGCCTAACTTCCGCCATTTTTTTTTATTTTCAAAAACAGTGGCCACGCATAAAATCCGTATCAATCAATAGCTGGCATCAACACAAACAAGTTTTGCAAGTATAAGATAAAATATTCTAAAGAGTCACGTTTTCGAGATATAAGTTATCCAAGTTAGAATCTATTCACAGATGACATAATCAATACAACTTTGGTTTTATTAGCCACACATAAAACCTGTATCAATTAATACCTGGCGTCAATACAAACAAGTATTGTATGAGACAAAATCTTCCAAAGCGTCACATTTCCGAAATTATTAATTAATTATTTGTATTGATGCCAGCCATTGATTGATTAGGTTTATGCGTGGCCACTGTTTTGAAAATAAAGTAAAATGGCGGAAATTAGGCAGGCCAAATAATTCAAAGCCCTTTCATTAGATGAACAGAGTTGTAAATAGAGTAACATCTGTAAGAGATTCAGCTATCAAAAACCGGGTAAGTGCACATAAAAAATGATTGTGACTAGAAGAATCTCTTTAGTTTATACGAAAAACATTTCGCTAAACACAAATAAAAGTGTCTACAGACTCATAATGTATTATCTTCTAAAAAGCCACAAAAAGAGAAGGATGTTTACAATTATCTGCCAAAAACATACCATTACCCATAAACCTATCTAAAAAAGGGTTGACACGTCCAAACAAGGAGTTTATACGTTATTTACAAAAAACACAGCAAATGAGATTACCCCAACTTTATGATATGTTGACAAGGGTCATTAAAAATAAACGCGACATTTACAGTTCAGTGACCTTTCAGGTTTTCTGTTGGCTTTCAAACAACAAACAGTTGAAAAACGTGTTTGCCTAAACCGCGACGTAAAAAATGTGAGAAGTTTTGCAAACAAAAATTATAAGGTCAGTGACTTTTAAGTACCTGAATCTATGTATGTACTTTTTTTCACGTTTTCGTACTTTAGATGTGTACCTATGAAAGTTTATTTTTCTTTTAGTGGTTTATGACAAAGCGCTTCAGAATAAGTATTTACCTCTGTCTTACGGCCAGATTCAGTCGTAAAACTCGGTTTAAGACTAGATTTAAGTTAAGATGAGTGTGAGATGTGTGTCAGTTTTAAGACTCGATTTCAAGCACCGTTCTAGAATGACCTGAATAAGACTCGCACAAACCAGGGAAGCTTTGCATAAAATATAGGGGTTAAGTCATCAGGGGGTGGAATAAGGCTACCAATGATTATGATGACGATTGTTTTAGAAAAATTCCTCCTTGATCATGCAGCGGTTACGGATTAAAACAGATAAATAAGAGGACCGTTTTACAGTTTCTTTTGGGAATATTCTTAGTGACGAAGGATTGACCTTTTCTGGTAACAATCAGATGCTAAAAGAATCAATCACATTGCATATTTTCTTTCAACCGTCACCGGGTGGTTTTATTAGTGAGGCTCTAGGTTGGAACCTAACAATCTAAGCGCTTACTATTTGATTACTATGCTATTTTGAGAAAATGCTAGCAAATACATAATATTTATTTATTTTTATTCTGTGTCATCCTACTGCAGGGCAAATACCTCCCTTTCTAATCCTCTTTTTTTTGTTCATGTAAAAAGGTATTTAGACAAGAAAGCTCGCCAACTTTTTTCATATGTACCCCAACTTTTGAATCGCCTTGCTTTTGTTTTTGGCCCAACTCGCCTGATGTGTATAGTAAGCGCCAGATAAACGTGGAATAAAGTTCATTGCCCTTTCCTTAATTTCTCTGCGTAGGTAGGCGGACAATAAATTATGAATCGTTTTTCATTACTAAAAAGGGAAGGATCACGATAGATGTCGATTCTGGACAGCTTTATGTCATTATTATTGCTTTCAGAATTAAGTTACTTACGGGTCAATGACCGTAATTCCACGTTTATCTGGCATTTACTATAGTAATGATGCGGTCGAGAGTGGAGCACACTAGCTTAGAATGAAACGAGATACTCGAACTTCGAAGGGTTCCAGAATATAATGATTGGGAAACAGAGAAGCCGGCAGTGAGTTCTACTGACTGGCGGTTCGCACACTAAAAGTAGAATGCGGTTATTCTTTTTCTTTATAGTGTGGGTAGTGACTAACCTGGTGTTAGAGTTTTTATGTCGTCGATGGACTTGGCTTTACATGCCGTCGAGAAAGATTTCTCAGGCATGCTGGTTTCCTCACGATGATTTCCTTCACAGAAGCAAGTGATAATTATACAATACGCACATGAATCAAAGTAAGTAATTGTTACGCTGTTATTTAATTTTATGAATGTGTTATGTCTCTGTTTTCGGTGTGACAATTGTTGGTGAACCTAATTCAATAAATAAATAAATGAATCCGAAAAATCAGAGGTGCTTATCTTGGGTTCGAACTTCAGATTTATGACTTGGCAGTCCGACGGTCACACCACTAGGTTATCACTGCTGGAATGCGGGTTATATGCAGTTAAATGTCTGTACATAATGCAGATAGCTACAAAATATTCCACGGAAATATAGCAGTAACAGCCATATCACGATTTGCATTGTCTAAATAATTAAGATGAATGTGTTCGAAATGTGCGTGTTTGGCAAATCCTGACAAATGGCGTGCTTGACGTATAACTAGCGTGTAGCGATAAATGCGATGTGTGCACTGACTACGCAGGTGAACCAGTAAGATCACGAAATAGTAACATAAACGGAACATCGCGACTGTTTGCACCGAAAGGGTAGGCAGAGGTGTTTAAGCCATCTTATTTTACCAATTATGTTTCCTCCGTGCCTCGGAAAGCACGTTAAACCGTTGGTCCCGGTTGTTAATTGTACATCTTTGACAGTAGTTATAGGTAGTCAGTGGCCCGAAAGTCTGGCAACCAGTCTTACCAAGGGGTATCGTATTACCCAATATTAACTGAGTTGTGGAGGTCAGATAGGCCATCGCTCTGTGTAAAATACTGCATAGTCTTTCTTGTGTGGTTAGTGCCTAACCTGGTGTCAGAGTTTTTATGCCACCCATGGGCCTCTAACTTGGCTTTACATGCCGTCGAGAAGTATCTCTCGGGCATTCTAGTTTCCTTACGATGTTTTCTTTCACCGAAGCAAGTGATAATTATACAATACGCACATGAATTCAAAAAGATCAGAGGTGCGTGTTTAGGGTTCGAACTCGAGACCTATGACTTGGCAGTCCGACGGTCACACCACTAGGCTATCCCTGCTTACTGCTACAACAGCTACACTTACTGAGTGCAAATACCGTAGAACCCGATCAATACACAAATCAACATTAACTATATAAGGATGTTTGTCGCCAATCGCTTTTAAACGTAACCCATTGTTGTTGTCAATAGGTCAACAGGCGCTTGATGAAAGCACGGTTGACACTACAAAGTGAAGGGGTTTTGAGGTACCTCTTCGTTTAGTATTTGTTGGATTAGAATTCGGATGAATTTGGAGGAGCTCGTGGCTAAATAATAACAGCCGCTCGGGTCGATCATCAGGCTAAGCCGCGCTAGCCTGGGTTGGTCCGTGGCTGGGTGACCACCCATACATACCGAGTTTCCTCCGTGCCTCGGAAAGCACGTTAAGCCGTTGGTCGCGGCTGTCAATTTAAGATCTTTGACAGTCGTTACAGGTAGTCAGTGGCCCGAAAGTCTGACAACCAGTCTTACCAAGGGGTATCGCATTACCCAGTACTAACTGAGTTGTGGAGGTCAGATAGGCAGTCGCTCCATGTAAAATACTGGTATTCAGCTGCATCTGGTTAGAGTGGAAGCCGACCCCAACCTAGTTGGCAAAAGGCTAGGCAGATGATGATTTGTTGGATCAGCTTTCGAAATGAAACAAATACTATCACGTTTGTATCTCCAGAGGTGTGCCAATAGAACACCAGTAACATCATCATCTGCCTAGCCTGTTCAGCCTTCCAGTTTAATATGATGAAGCTGAATACCAGTATTTTTAATGGACCAACTGCCTGTCTGGCGTCCGCAACCTAGTTACTATTTAATGATACCCCTTTGTAAGCGTGGTAACCAGACTATGAGGCTTCGGACTTCCCGTAATGACAGCCGAAGGACCAACGGCCTAACGTTCTTTCCGAGGCACCAATAGAACACCGATGTTAAGGAATTCCTAATGAAAAACCCAATATAACTGAGCCGAATTTGGGGGTCCATTAAATTAGGAAATTCCTCGTGGCCATCGGGAATCTGTATTTGTGCCCTTTTAATTGCAATAGGACAGCCTTTCAATGTATCGGACTTGAACTTGCGGATGTAATCATTTGTACTATACAACTCTGCTTTTCCACACGGAGAGATATAGGTGTGATGTTATCTACTACTATACTATACACTTATATATAAGTGCACTACGACTACGCGTTCGATTCCCGGGTCGGTCAAATTGTTACTGGGTTTTTCCGGCAGGAATTTCTCAGTAGCAGCCACGGAGTCTGGATTTGTGCCCGGTTGATGGCAATAGGCTCGCCCCCTATTACATGGGACTTAAACATAACTGGCGAAATGTGGGTGTAATAATGGGTGCACCTCTGCCTAACCCTTCGGGGATTACAGGCATGATGTAATGTAGGTATGTATGTTTAATTAACCTTTTGAACGCCAGAGCATAAACACACGCGCGTGCCCTCCACGCCAAGCCACAATTTAACCGCATCCAAATTAGACGTGTTATACCATCCGTGGCGTCGTGAGCACTTTTTGATTTGACGTCCAAAGGCGTCCGGCATCGGCGTTAAAAAAAAAATTACAGGCACTTTTGAATGGGTAAGGAGTCGTTTAGTTCCTAAAAGTGCTGAAGCGACTAGCTTTGCAAGATTCCTATGAAAAAAAAAAATCAGAAACAAACTCCAGGTACACTTGCAATTTATTAACCCTTGAACTGTGTGCCTATTAAAGACGAACTACCAGTAAACTGAACACGACATAACCCCATCATCTACCTATTCACTCAAAAGCAGGTCACCTACACTTCTGTTATTCCTGCACAGTGCAAATACGGCACAATTCCATCAATTCACAAGCGAACGGTAAGCGTTGTCGCAGCCTGTTTGTGCTGTGAATTGCTTTTAAACGTTATCGTATCATCGTCACCAATGCCGGTGTAACCTATAGACGCCAATGCACAATGATATCGGAATGTACGGAAACGTTACTTGTGTCTATGTTAGTGTACGCAAATGAGAATCGTATGCTACCAATCGTATCCTCAAGTCTAATTTATTTCCATCATGTGTTTAGCGAATTAGATAAGTAAGTAAGGACGGTGGTGTAAAACAATCAGACGGTAAATGATAAATGATGTTTATTTTACAAATAGGTTTTTACAAACACTTTTACACGTCTTTTTTAAACTAGATGAGGCCGGTGTTACGTATCTGACTACTCTGAGAAGAAACAACCGAAACAAACTCAGAGGTCATAATCTCTTTTAAGGTCCAGACATAATCTTGATAAACTCACATGAGGACTATGCAGATGAGTGTCTGAGATGGTCTTTTGAAGAAAGAACCACACAGATTTGAGTAGACCTGTCCAGCCAGTGCAAGCTTTAGCAAGTGAACAGTCACTATCTAGGTACTCGCCAGTGTACTTGTAAGCAGTGATGGTCTAGTGGTGTGACCGTTGGACTGCCAAGTCATAGATCTCGAGTTCGAACCCAAGACACGCACCTCTGATTTTTCGAATTCATGTGCGTATTGTATAATTATCACTTGCTTCGGCGAAGGAAAATATTGTGAAGAAAACATCATGTCTGAGAGATATTTCTCGACGGCATGTAAAGCCAAGTTAGAGGCCCATGGGGGCTTTAAAAACTCTAACACCAGGTTAGTCACAAACCACTCAATAACCAAGCCCGATTTACATTGATCAGGTGGTTAGCGAAGTAGATAAGCACAGTGAGTAAGGACACTAGTGTAAATCGATCGCACAGTAGCGAGTCAACAGTCACTGTCTAGGTACTCGCCACTCGCCACTATACGTGTAGTCGTTACTCGCCACTGTCCTTGACCAAATGCGATGCGACAAATGACACGCGCGTGTTATTAACTTTACCTATATATGTCGGAATGAACTTTACTGGTGGATGGATGATGCAAATGAGAATCGTATGCAAGCGAATAATGAGCTTCTGTGCAGTGGACTTAAACAGTGATTACTGCTTTGCAGTGTAAGCCCGGTCAAAGGAAAATGTACTTTGATATTATGTTTCATACGTAGGGCTGGCCCTAGAGGCCTTGTGGCATATCATATTCGAAAATGCTGATACTTTAAGGTTAATTTGTTAACACATTTAGGCTTTAGTCTACCTTTAGTACTCATTTACGGAGACGCGGCGCGGTAGGCGGCGCGTCGAGCGGTGCCCGCCGCGGGCCACGCGGCGGTGGACGCGCATATACGAGTACAAATAAAAAGAAGGTTTGTTATCAGTTTGAAAAAATCGAAATCTTTTGTTACGGTTATTCTATGTTTATTAGTAAAGTATCTAAACAAAAGAAGAAATTATAATATAGTCTAGCGTAACAAAAAATATTTATATTTTTCAAACTAATCGAAAACTTTTTTTGATTTGTGTATGCGCGTCCAACACCGCGGGCGACGTGGCAGGCGTAAAGTCGCTCCTCCATAAACGTTCCAATAGATCGCCATAATTATGTTTGAATTGAAAGCGGGCCGCGCCGCACAACAAGCCGTGCGACGCGCCGCGTCTCCGTAAATGAGCCCTTAGGGTTAGGATAAAGAGGTACGATCAAATTGCGGACATGGGTTCGGACATAGGGCTCTGACAGATAATGTAGTGAAGTATGGTATTGATCTATGCCCGCAGCCGGTCAGTAAACTGCCCGTACCAGCTTTAGCAAACTTTTGAAGAGAGCACTATTAGTTTGGACGTCATTCAAATGTGCATACCTAATTATGACAATTGATACATAAAATACGACAACGAACATGATCCCCGGAATAACTAGAGGAAAAAAGCGGTGTAGGCTTAAGAAAAATGTCTTAGTTGAGAAACATTCGCGAATGGACCGGAGTCATCAGTGCAGCTGAGCTCTTTCACATCGCAAAAGACAGGGAGAAATAATATTCAAAATTGATGACCAACCTTCATAGTAATTGGAGAGGCACCAAAAGAAGAAGAATCGATCACTGTACACGGAATTTAAAACTTAAACTTACAGGTCGATGATTGGCTGCTTAGCTAACAGTTTTAAGAAACGATTACTGATAGAATTGTTTGCTTACTATCTATTCTCTCCGAACGATTTGAAAACACTTAGAAGAAAGGTTCAATTCACCCTATACGTGCACAGACATTTTAAAACCCAAGTCGTATTCGCTGCGATAAAACTGAATTCGAAAGTGAGGAACAATGGAAGCGATTTCATTAAGTATCGATAGTGACCCGGTATCGATACAATTGAAAAGTTCAAGAATAATTAATGGTATTAACTTTATACACACGATTGGAGGATACAATGTTTTATTACTGTATTAGGCGGTAATCACACGACACCGCGAATCTACACCTAAAATCTTCTGATTTTTTTATTTATGTAAACTAGTCTAAGTAAATGATACATTAGAACTAACTAACACAAATACATACTCTTTATGAATTATATTGGGGAACCTCAATAAAGCCATTTCACTAAATATTCCAATCATTTGCATTATTAGATAGTACAATACACATTATTGCCTAAAACCATTGAAGCCAATACCGCACAATTAACCGAAACGTTTACGGTTTTAATGAAGTCTTCCGAAACACTGGAATTTATCGGAAATGAGAGGGCGTTATAATGGTTTTTGGAATAATATTAAACTTTAGACGGTTTTAATGTGCAATTTAACTTTTTTGAAGTGTCGCAGAGCTTCGTGAAAGGAGGATTTATATGATTACTTCTGCCTTCCATTGATAAAATGGTTCGGTTTTCGAACGTTTGAGTTTTGTGGTGATAGGTACTTTTGTTAGTTTTGCGTGTGAGTTCGAATTTCAAATGTTTGAATAGACTGTGAATTTGGAACAAGGGAATTGTTCGCTGTGATTGCGGCATTTATTTTGGCGAGAATGTCAGAGAGCAAATTCTATTGAAATTCAATAAATTGACAAACAGGTATGTTGCACGTAGCAACTGTATGCTAACAAGCGGTTGTTGTATTCCGGAATAATATCAAGCCTGTACCCATTTTACGTGTCAAAAAAAATCGAGTTGTATAGACAATTCTTTATCCCTCTTAAATTTAATAGTAATACTTAATAGTTTTATTGAATGCTAAAACAAAAGCGTGATATGTTTTGCGTATTATCTACGACTAGAATACAAATGTCAGCATGATACCCAGAAGCATTACTGAACAATTAGTCAGAAGATTTTTTCTTCTTACAAATTATAAGCTAAGCTATAGAAGACTAAGTGTTCATTTATGGAGTCGCGGCACGTCGTGCGGCGCGTTGAGCGGTGCCCGCCGCGTCGCCCGTGCGGAGGGCAAATCAAAAAAAGTTTGCAATTTGTTTGTAAAACCGACATCTTTTTTGTAACTGTAGACTATGTTGTAATTTCTTCTTCATTTTAGATTCTTTAGTTAAAAATATAGAATATCAAACATTTAAACAAATTCAATTGTTGTTATTAGATTTCGATTTTTCTAACTGATCGTAAACTTTTTTTGATCTGTGTATGTGCGTCCACCGCCGCGTTAGACGCAGCGGGCGATGCGGTGGGCCGCGCCGCGACTCGCCGCGCCGCGCCGCGTCTCCGTAAATAAGCCCTAACATAAGACAAAAAAAAACTAGTATCTATTGACCAATCCCGCAAAAACCTCAAAAGTCAATCCAGTCTTTATTACCCAGTTTTTCCCAATCTGTCCCCTAAGACGTATGACCGCTTTTTGCGCAAAAATATTTTGAGATAAGATAGTACCATCCGATAATATACATTACATGCTCCCCTGACCGTGTTCCGAAGGCCAATTCTACCCTATTCATACGTACTTAAAATTTGCACGGTTAGGTTCACTCCTTCCTTCATATCCTATACGATTGTGAGCCAAAGATTATACTGGGATCGAGATAGGTCCCTTAATATTGTATGAAGAAATATTGGGGTTATGTTGTGGTACAAGGCGTAGGAGTTAGCGTTTTGTCTTGGACAGACTCGAATATCTTAGTTATATGGTTATCCTGAGAGGTGTGATATTTTCTGTATGGAATCCATCATTGCTTTGTTAGGTTAGCTCTGGGTTCAAAAATTACCCTGGTTTGGCGTAATTGGGCCTAAAAGGGGTTTATTTAAGAGATGATTACTCCAGCAATTGAGTTAAAGTTAGTACTCAAAGTAGTAGTGCACCGTGTAGTTTAAGTCAGTGAGAGTCTAACAGACCCCTTCACCCACCCCAGGGCGGAGGACATCCATGGAGATTTCATCGAAAGGTTTGAAGGAAAGGTTGACACACACGTGGACCGGTGCAAAAACACTTGATCTTTTTGAATAAAACTAATGAAATATCAAACACTGAACACACAATCCGATTTCACATTGCTCTTCATATTTGTTTTAATTAACCTGAAACCACCACGTGTATAAGAGGTTTATTTACACAAATACAGAACACGCGTTCCTGTTTTTCTTTTGGTATTTATTCATAAATATAAGGTCGCAAATAGATTTATAATTATTATTTGAAATGAGTAAGGATTTTGTTGATATTTGAGAAAATATTGCGTGGGTGTAGAAGAATGGAAGAGGATGACGTGTTGTGCCGACCTACTAATATGGAAAAAGGGCAGGGATAAGACAATCAGCAATATCTATAAGGACAAATGCCTCGTGTCTATAAGAGATAGTATTGATTTTAGGATATGGCCGGTTTCCTCACAATGTTTTCGTTCCACCGGCGAACGAATACATGCATCATGTATTCAGAAAACATTAATATTTCATAACATAACAGAGACAGAGGTGTACCGTACCGTAGGTGTAATAGTACATCCACACTTCGCCAGTTATTTATAAGTCCCATGTAATAGGGGGCGAGCTTATTGCCATCAACCGGGCACGAATCCAGACTCCGTGGCTGTTACTGAGAAATTGCTGATGTAAAAATCCAATAACAATTTTTCCGACCCGGGTATCGAACCCTAGACCTCATGTTCAGCAGTAGCTGCAGCGACCACTAAATCAATAAGGCAATCAACATTAATGTTATTGGAGCAAAAATAGCTAATCCATACCAAAAAAAGCTAATAATTGAAGTTTTATTTTAAGACTTCCCAACAAGATTCTAAGAAAATTTTTATTTAGCAGTTTGATATAATTTTAATAATGTCTTTAAAAAACTTCAAACAAAGTAATTAATATTCCCAATGTGCTTGTGTTTTAAGGTCAGTTTTCAATGAAACTTTTTTTAAAGATCTACGAAGTTGGAAGCCCTTGGTTATTAATGTGCTGTAAAAACTTTAATTTCAGATTTTTAGGCAGTGACGTGGTTAACTTGTTTTTTTTAAATTACATTGAAAATCCATTATGTTCTGTAACATTTTATTATTACATTTTACCATTATTTTCTGTAACATTTTATTTATGGAAATTCAATTTTTAGTTTCTGCAAATGGCTGAAACTTTGTTTGTTGAGCTTTAGCAGGACACCAAGACTATTTATTTAGAAGTGTATAAAGTGTTTTTTCCGAACATTCGTAGTAAAGTGTACGCTAATAAAAAAACAACGGTTTGTTTGCAAATAAATAATAAATTTCTTCTTTGTGTCGATAGTACCCGCTGTTTTATCGATTCAATACATTGCCGCTTTCACGGCATCATCCGCATCCGTGGCAAAACATATTCAGCTTTGACTCTAGCTTCTGAGGCAAAGATGGCAGAAAATAAAGTGAGGAAAAAGAAAAAAAAACACCAAAATCATCATCGCCATTGGAGAGTATTATTTCCATCCGCTCTCTCTCATACCTTGTACCACAACATTCGTTATCCCCAAGCACTGTCCTCTGATTGAACTTAATAAATAGATATCCAAGAGTAAATACGTGCTCTTCTCTTATTTACGATAAAAACGTAGACAATGAAATTACCGTTCGGCTTTGTTAGGTAGCCGGTCCGTTTTAGGTAGAATATCCTTGAGGGTCGGGTCTGTTTATAGGTTAATCTTTGCACATAGATTATGTAGCTATTATGTTTCATCACAGACCGGCCAGTTCTTGCAAAGTAGTTAGGTACTCGTAAGATGTGCATTCGTTTTCTTTGCTCGAAATTCGGATTACTTTGTAGGGTTCGGTCAAATTAGTATGGTCCGATTGCGGACGGGATGCGGACATCGGACACTGATTGATAATTCCGATAATTATTCTTGAGAGTGCGGCGTCCGGAGCTGAATTCAGTGATTCCCCGTAGAGATTTGACCGAGCCTTTAATTTATTATTATGTTTAGTATTAAAAAGCTCGTGGCTAAATAATAACAGCCGCTCGGATCAACATTCAGGTTTAGCCGCGCTTGCCTAGGTTAATCTGTGGACGGGTCCCATTACAAACTGAGTTTCCTCCGTGCCTCCGAAACCACGTTGAGCCGTTGGTCTCGGCTGTCATTTGTAGAATTTTGACAGTCGTTACAAGTAGTCAGTGGACCGAAAGTCTGGCAACCAGTCTTACTAAAGGGTATGGCATTACCCAGTACTTACTAGGTTGTGGAGGTTAGATAGGCAGTCGCTCCATGTAAAATACTAGTACTCAGCAGCATCCGGTTAAACTGGAAGCCGACCCCAAAATAGTTGGGAAAAAGCTAAACAGATGATGATGTTTCGTATCCACGCTTTTCATGAAAAAATAGGATTTCTAAGTTAATAATTTAATTATTTCTTCGAATTACAGTACTGGGATTAATTGAAAAACAGGGATAATGCTACCCCCCGTAATTATAGCGTAATCTTTTCTCCTATTTCTACGAAAAGGGGTGGAAAAAGGAAACCTCGCTGATTTCAACCAGGAAATGTCTACACCTTCTGGAAACAATGAATTTAATCATGAGAAAATAATAGAGGAAAACCGTTCGATTTCCTCGTCTGGTAAACAATATCATTAAGTCTCGTAACTGGGATTTTATAGTGATAGAATCTATTAATTGTATATGGCATTTAATCCACCCCTGTCCATCATGTGTGTTTGATGAATAATTAAATAGATTTACATTGAACTGCCTTGTTGGTCGAGTGTCACGAGGTCCTGGGTTTGGTTCCCGCGTCGGGCAAAGTGTTATTGGGTTTTTCCAGCAAGAATTTTTCAGTAGTAGCCACGGAGTCTGGATTTGTGCCCGGCCTATTACATGGGACTTTAAACATAACTTTCGTAATATATACTAAGCTATTAGTTACACCTCTGCCTAATCCTTCGGGGATTACATGCGTGATGTTATGTTATGTTACATTGCTCATATAGATAGGTACAGTGAGTAAGGACAGTGGTGTAAACCGATCGGACAGTAGCAAGTGAACAGTCACTGTCTCGGTGCTCGCCACTCGCAACAGTACTTGTAGTCGTTCCTCGCCACTGACTTTCACAATGTAATTCGGGCTTATGGATCGGACTCAACGTTACGGAGAATTTGCGCAGACAGTTTCTGTGTTAAAGTCAACTGAAGTATCTGTCAATCCGATGTGCGGATTAATTTGAATATTGAACTGTAGAGAGAACTAAAGCTTAAAAAATATACCTAGAGTTTTAACAGAAATGACTGAATAACGATAAATAAAACGCAATATTTCTGTTTTCTGAGCGAAACAGGACAATAAAAAATACCTACATTGTTTCGGAAATGCTTCGCGGAAAACGGGCCCACAAATAAAAATATTCACGAATATTTTTGGTAGAAAAAACAACACAGGTTATTTTCGGACTATCGACAGATCTTGCGGTTACCGTTCACAATAAATCGGCAACCAGCCGGCGACCCTGCCTCCCCTGGTTATTATGATTTGAAAAATCATCTAGATTTCTTTAATTAAGTTAAATATGAATACGAACGAACGAATCTGACAAGCAGTCTGACCAAGGGATACAGTATTACTCAGTAACTGGATTGTGAAGGTCAGATAGACAGTCACTTATTCGCTTCATGTAAAATTAGTATTTTACACTAGTTCACCTGCATCCGGTGAGACTGGAACACACAATTAAATAGCTGAGAAAAGTCTAGGCAACTGGTGATGAAGTTAAGTAGCGGTAGATATTAATACGAAAGTCCCGTATGGTTGAGTGTAATTAGACAAAAAACACTCAAGAGGTGGAAGGAAGTTTATTGTATTCGGATTTTCGTGGGACTTTTTTGTTGAGTTCCTAGAGGTGTGGAGAAGATAGTAAAAAAAAGTTTCGCCGCTCGTGACTTTTTTTTTGCATTTTTTATATATGTATTTTTTGCGTTTATGAATGACTTGAAATTCGACGAATTAATATTGTGGCATAATAGTTTCACCGGTGTGCATCCGTTCAACACCAATTTGTCTGTTTATTTGTCCATTGTTTTCGATGAAATGCCTTCAAGATTTTTTTCGATAATTTCCTCTTTTTTAAAATTATTTTTAAAATACCGGATTTTAAGACTAAGACTTCTTTTGTAATTAGTAACTGATAATTTTTCACGGATAATTGCTAAAAATTATTAAAGGAAATAAAAAAAGTTGCGAGCGGCGAACAATTTTTTTCACTTTCTTCTCCACACCTCTATAAACTCAACAAAAAAGTCCCGTGAAAATCCAACCACTATAAACTTCGTTCCACCTTTTTGTCTAATTTCACTCGACTAGTAATTAATACCATAAATTATGGTGAAAACAGCATCAAATTTGGAACTTACGAGTACTTAGAGAAGAAAATGCGGTCACAAAAGCAACGTTTTAAATTAAGTTTAACAATATGTATACATACTATAAATAAACATATGACACGGCGCTGTCTTCAGTACATACGAGGAGCGATAAATATCATTTGGATTCGTATCGGATAAGAAAGTTCCAGACATAGAAGCAAACCCACGCATTTCATACATAAAATCAAAACTCCGTAATGTCATACGAACACGATTTTCGGACAGCTATTTTTGGGCCTATGTGCGATAGATTGGATTGTATTAATAGAACAAAAAAGTAGGGATAAGATAGCATTAATATGGTCGCTCTTTTTTCCGTCGTGAGTGACGTAGAAGGCCGGAAAAGGGACTGTTTCAAAGGTTAAATGTAGGTTCCACGATTAGATATACATAGCTTTGGCGCTAGACGGTTTTTTTTGGGATATTCTCATTTAACTATATTTGTAATCATTTTCACAAATATTTTTTTTTTTTGATAATAAGTTCTTAAAATCTCTATCATGGTTAAAACACAAAAGGAATAAAAGCAAGCACATTCCATCCGTGGTTATGAATCAACTGCTAAAATTCGTCATCATCCTCATTGGCAGCTTAAAGTTAATACCATCCAAGTTATGGAATTTCATGACGTTTAGTGTTGTGAAAAATATTTAGTTTAATTCGGCGAAAAAAGATCCGAGGCATCCTCAGGAGATGTCTGGTCCGCGCCCGAGAGATCGTCGACTCGACATCTCCTGATGTTGCCTCGTGGAGGGGCGAAACACGTGCTGCATGGCATGCTCAGTATTATTGGTTTTCCTGCATGTGCATATTTTTGCAGGCGGAGGGCAGGGCTGCATCCTACATACAGGCCTGGATATTTTTTCGTGGAATTAAAACTAAATATTTTGCATAATATTCAAAATAATCTACCATTAACAGCATCAATTCCCCCTTTAATAAGTCCAATGGTTTGGTATTCTTCATCTACAGAAAAGCTTTTAAAATATTACTACTACTTAAATTAATGAACGATCTTGCGATTATTTATTGGTAATCTCAACACTTTTATCCAAATTAATCTTTACTTACCTTTTATGTTTCCAAAACTGTTTTTTTTCTTTTTAATGTAAGTACTTCTACTTTGTTCATTATTATTTTTAAATTTACCTTAATTACTGGTTTCAAAGTGTTTACATTTGTGTAATCTTAATCAGCGGTATTGAACGAATGTATAATTAATTATATACATGATTACTGGGAATATACAACAAAATTTAAATCTGAATGCTTTAATTCCTTGAAACAACTTTTTTCAAAGGCATTTGGTACAAAAGCATTCAAGATCAGCCATCTCGTGTTCCCTGGTTTGAGACTACTAAGTTCTTATGAAAAAGGCTGACTCTCCTAATTGCACAGTTTGAGATCAAATCGAGGATGTACAACATTTGCTGATGGAGTGTGCTCGGAACGGAGTGGAACGCGAGTTATTCGTAAAGGATTTTAAAATAAATAAATTTGATACAGGCATAATCCGATCCATCTTATCTATACCATCTTCGGAGATTATTAAAAAGTTGTGCCATTTAATTATGGTCCTCCACGAATAACTCTAATTCATTAGCTAGTAATTTTATAAACTAATACTATTAAAGTGAGCCAATGAATGTAAAAGGGTACGATGGGGCTGACATATCTTTGATAAAAGCCCCTAAACAAAATTAGATGCCGAACGAAGTTCTCCGATCGCCACAAACCGAATAAATGCCGAACCTATTGTTTTATTATTGCATCGGATCGGCTTTATTATTCAACAAATAGTGCCGAATCGAGTGCAGTTCTCCTTTATTTTATTCCGGAAGCTCCTCTGTCCGGTAAAATGAAGGATCTTTTTATTTTCTTTTCTGCTCCAAAAGGGGAAATCAGAGAATCGGATCTTTAAAGGGATTGCTTTTACATACACTAACACTGATAGCGCTCTTTGTTATAATGTGAAAGGAAAAACAATAACCCATCTTTATTCAGGTGAGCACGAGACTAGAAAGGGAGGATTCACCCGGAATTTCTCCTCACTAGTAAACACACATGCCCCCAATTTTTATACGGAAGCGGGGGAGAGCATTGTCAATAATTTTGTAAATATTTGATCCGTTTAACGTTGTGTGGCTCTTTGTGAATTATTTATTATGAATCTCGTACACAAAGGAGTATGAAAATATTGTGAAAATATAATGTTTGTAGTCACGTTTTATTTATCATCAACGTCTATTTCTTTCCACATTGCTGGCACATGTAACCTTTTCTGTCACTTCCATTGAAAATGTTGACAGTGGAAAATCATATGGTGCAAGTAAAGATAAGCTTAAAAGTAGTCAACACATAAATTCCTTGATTGTACATATATATATGTGCATACGGACAGATGGAAGACAGGATTCACAGTTTTAAAAGAGCCTACATAAATCGTGTAAAAACACCCTTAACGAAGTCGAAGGGCGCATGTTCTTCCAGTGTCATTGCGATATTATTATTTTTTTGTGCTGAACCATACCTGGGAACCTTCTAGTTACGGAAATTAAAGGTCAAAGTTCCACTTTTTCCCATGAAATAGGGGGCAAGTCTATTGCCGTCAACCGGGCATGAATCCAGACTACAAGGCTGCTACTGAGAAAAACCTTCCTGATGGAAAACCCAATAGCACTGCTCAAGATACAAGATTACAATATTTAGATGTTATAACTTTACTTGAAGGGTCCTTTTACACCTCGTGTATTAATACGAGTACATACAGATGGAAGATGTACTCTTAAGCAATTCGAAATTTTAAAATGGGTTTGAAAAACAAGCCCCTAAAAATCGAAAAGATGACTTAACAAGCGGCAACTCTCTGAAATCAAAACATGCCGTCTAGATTCGAAACATTGCTCTTTGAAAGCTATTAAAGCAGCGATGCGCATTTCCTTTAGATGCTTACTTACTTAGGCTGCTGTCTCTTTGCTGGCGATTAGCGAGAAGTGAGAAGAGCTAACAAACGAAAACGTGTTGTTTGTGTAACTGAGTTCTCGCCGGTGCCAGTGCAGCGCCACCGCTGCAGCAGTCAACGATTAAGAGGGACGTGACAGGGTAGCGCGAAATTCAAATTTTCTTTGGTTTTTTGCAATTTGCAGGACAGTGCCAGGCTGTATGTTAAACAAAATATGATTTGCGACCGCAACACGTTTGTAGTTACAGAATAAAATCATTCATATCATCAATGTAACCCTCTAAGTTCATTTAATCACGTTCAATGATTGTTTCATGAAGGAGTCATTCAATGGGATTAAATAGACTGGTAGAAAATGTCCAAGGAATTAAGTCCGCCTTTGTATAGTTTTATTACTTGTGCATAAAGTTTTAATAAATAAATGAATAATAAATACCTTTTACTTTGACCAGCCGACCCTCACCAGCTTTGCCCGGTGACGGATTTTCTCAAAAACTTTCAGCCCCCATTTCACGGGTTCAATTTTCTAAAATCATTTCTTAGCAGATGCCTACGTCATCACAGCTAGAATATTGAATGCAATTAATACGGAATTTAGCCGTATCTCCAGTGATATAAATTTTTAAGCTGACATGGTCACTAACACAACACTATGATTACAACTGAAAAAGGAAAATTAACCATGTTGACCATTTGTTTTGAGTTCCAGATGTTTTGGCGTTGTTGCAGACAACATGATCACGGTAAAATTGGTTATAGTTTAAAATAGTAAACATGTATAATGTCCCGTTTTAGTGTTATCTCCAGTGGTTTGAGCTATTATTTATTTATTACAATTGGGAAAACAAACAGTAGTATATTCAGCATAAAGAAATCTGTCTTAAAATAAAACTTAACGAATATACTACCCACAACATTTTCCACAGATTACTATAGAGCTATGCGTTGATGACAAACGATTTTATAAGCATAGAAGGTATGCATCTCTTTTACTGAACTACAATATTTCGTACGTTTCTTGTTCGAGGAAATATTCTTTAGTTCGCTTCCTCGCCGACGGTGGGACAGTTGCCTTAGGTACTTACTTAGAAGCTCTTGTAAAAGGCCCCGTTCGCTATCCCGGCTTATTCCAGCCAGGGATCTAAGCCATCTCAAAATGCAGATTATCCCACTAATATTATGGAAGTCTCACGTAAACTCCGATGCGACTCACAAATTCGACTTAAACACACTTTTCTTTCAGTCACTTATATTTTAGAGTTGTGTTTTAATGTTTAGCGATTAAATACAGTTGTCCTCTGGTTTAGTACGGGCATGTGATGAGGAGGCATGATACACATGTGAGTAAAATAGTGATGAATATAATAAACAGGCCCTCGTATATTTTTGTGCACACAACATCATCATGAATTATAGCGTATCTGTTATTCTCAAGCATAAATTACATAACTATAAAGTTTCAACAATATCCCTTCAGTAGTTGCGTGAAATAGTAACAAACACATCTATTCATACATCATTCGTATTTATCGTAGTACTAGCGACCCTCGCAACTTCGTCTGCGTAACATTTTTATTTAATACTCTGCTCCTATTAGTCGCAGCGTGATTTTATACAGCCTATAGCCTTCTTCAATAAATGGGCTATCCAACACTAAAATAATTTTTCAATTCGAACCAGTAGTTCCTGAGATTAGCGCGTTCAACCAAACAAGTAAACAAACTCTTTAGCTTTATAATATCAGTATAGATTAAGATGTTGATAGGTGGAGAGGGAGAGGAAAACCAAAAGAAAATATGGATAGATTGTATGAGAAATAATTTAAAAGAGTAAATGATAAAGTAACAATTTGATTGTGTAGAATGTAAAAAAGAATGTGTTACGCTGACTCCAAGTAACGAGAGATGAGGGTAAGAAGATGATGAAGACATGGAGTACTGACCTAGTGGTCCCAACTAGTGATATTTAGGTTGTAGGTTCGAATTCCCGAAAAGCACTTTATTTTGTGCAAATTGTTGCATTTGCATAGTCGGATAAATAATTATGCAACATAAACTGTATGCCAAAAAATATGGCAAAGTATTATTACGCCAAAAAGAATTATACCAAAATAGTTATGCCAAATATATCTATTAATAGTCATGCTGTGGTCTTCTATGATTAAAGGATTACACGAAAAATAACGCTGTATCCTTTCTTGGTGATCCCAAATAAATAAACTGACACTACGTTTATTTACACCCTTCCTCAACATGTCTTAATTTTCAGAGAATGACAGGATTTGAATATTATGACATATTTCACATTTTATGATGGTAGTCAAATTGCTGAACCAAAAATTAAAATAACTTACCGACTGTAAGTGGTAGAGGGAAAACATTGTGGGTGAGTCGACATGTCCCAGTAACCAAAATTCGAAGACGTATCCACCAACCTTCGTTGGACCTGGAAGTGAATTACGAGCCATTCCCTCACATTGAGAGAAGGCCTGAGTCCCAGCAGTGGAAACACAATAGGTTAATAATTCCTTATCATTGCGATACTGTCAGTACCAGCCATAGTTACCTCAGAGGTTGAGTAATTTTTAATTTGATGGCTTTAACTCGAAAACTTTGTGGCTTCATAATTATCAAAGTAGGGAAAATGAACAGTGAATACTAATAAGGGAGGTGTTTAGAATAATCAATGTTTACGGTGCACATAGAACCCACAAAGAGGTAAATGCTTTTAGAAGGAGCTCGTGGCTAAATAATAACAGCCGCACCGTTGAGCAATGCTTGCCGAGGTTCATTCACGGATGGGTGACCATATTCTATCTTAGACAGACGTTACGAGTGGTCAAAAGCTCAAAAAAATCAGACAATTAGTTTTACCAAGGGGTATCGCACACCCAGGGTGTGGAGGTCAGATAGGCAGTCGCTCCATGTATAATACTGTTATTATGCTGCATCTGGTTAGACTGGTAGCCGACCCCAACAATAGTTGGAAAGGTTAGGCAGTTGAGGATGATGATAAAGGTGCATATAAAAGCTACAGAGTCAATTCAGCTCAGCATTTAGTCTCCGCTCACAGCCTCGGGCGATGAGACTAGCGTAAAGCAAAATGCTCGCGCGTCACTTGTTTCTTTTGCGTGAGTACCGTGGCTTGCGCGCGAACTTCTTTCATTTGTTTGATTCGCCGTCGCTTTGGCAAGACAAGCGTCTCTTTAGCGTGTAGTTCGTGGTTAAGAGGTTAAGTATGAAATGTTTCTTTTTAACCGACTTCTAAAAAAGAAGGAGGTTTTGTCTTTTATTTCATGTGTTCATGATTACTGGACCCTGTTTGTTCATGATTACTGGACCGATTATATTGATGACAAAAAAAGTAACAAAAGGAGATGTTCCATTCTGGGCTAGGTCTATGTACACCATATCAATAAATAGGGAAAAAATAGGGGAGTTTCACAAAAATACTATAAATTAATAAAAATATAATTATTATAATCATTTAAAATTTGAAGACGGGTTTAGCTGTTAAAAAATGATAATTAGGAAAGTTTTTTAATAAGTTAACCCTGTTTATAAGGCAGCCATGACAGTTGTGTTTGACATGACTTTTGACGACTTTGACGTTTCTATCCACCCGAGCGACCGAGTCTTTCTTTGCTTTGAGCTTTGAACAAATAACGTCCACGCCTGCGTTTCGTTTCTTCACATTGAAATATAGGATAGGTGATATACTCGTAAGAAGTGCTGCCGGAATCGAGTAAAATATCCTGTAGGTACTATTATTTTATCGAAACCCACGATTTTCGAAATCAAAAATTGTTTTCTTCGATCTTTATGTAGCTAGTTTATAACACGTTACGTAAACGTCAATCAAATGTCATTGTCAAAAAAAATACCACTGTCAGATCCACCATGTTAGATTTTTGTCGAGTGTTGTTATCCTTGACAAAGTTAATTTAAAAACACAATCAAACGAAGTAAAATTAAAGAAAATTAACAATTAAGAACGGTTTATGTATTAAAAAGCAATTTTTACATATGGTGTACATAGACCTAGCCCAGGCTCCATACATTTCTGAAACATCTCCTTCCATAAAGTTATTTACGTATTTGTATTTAAGTTATCCACTTATTTGTTTTTTTTTTTTAAGTTTGTTGTTATTTAGTCTACCAGCTTTTAACCTAGTGAGGGCTTTGCTTAGTTCACATTACAGAGAAGCGTACGTATAGAAAAAAAAAAAATTTATTAATTCCTTTATTTATCTCGTTAAGAGTATGAATCTTGATAGGCATTAGAAACTACCAATCGATCGGAGATGAAGTATGAATGTGCTAAGTTGGAATTTATCACTATTGGAACTAATCCTCGAAGTTAAAGCGTTAGTTTCAACATAACTGAATAGTGGCTTAACATCTGTCTTTTATTGGATGGACATAACTCTTTGAACGACTGTTTTTAACCGGCTTAAGTGCATTCTGCGAATATAAAAATGAAATAATATTTTATTAGTCGCGATAGTCTAGAAGTGGTCGTTAGGCTATTGCTGTCTAAGAGGTTCTGGGCCAGGCAAGGTGGTATTGGGATATTCAATCAGAAATTTCTCAGTAACAGCCACGGAGACTGAATTTAGATGATAATAATAGGCTCGCACACTATTACATGGAACTTAAACATTACAGGCGAAATGTTAATGTAATATTAGGTACACCTCTGTTTCACCGTTCAGAAATTACAGGTGTGATATTATGTAGTCCCGAAGCTGATCACAGGCTCTCTGTACAAACATCAGTACACAAAGAAAAGAAAATGTAACAAAGCAAACCGTCCCGCAATCCATAGAATTACGAAGAATCGATGACAGCTCAAACAATACAAGGCCGGAAATTCTCTCCCGAAAATTCCAAGGACGATCTAGCTCTATCAGGCACAACATAGAAACAACCTACAGAAGATCTACTCCATACAATGGGCGAAAAAACACGCAAGCAGACGAATGGCGATTCCTAATTGCGATTGGCGATTGTCGCATGGTCACGTCGATTTGACGCCCTCTGGTTTTTCTTCTACTTCACTTCACTTTCTATTTTGCGCCACGGGCTAACTAAAGAGGATTTTAGCCAACAAAACACTTTTATAAACGACCAAACCGTTTAATAAAAGCTAACTAATAAAAATGCTTATTTTGATCCTAAAAGGCTTTAAAAAACACAAAGACGGCTTATATAGGTAATACTATGTATTATAGAAATGGCAGTTTTAGTATTTCTGTACTTTTTGTTTCTTTTTCACTGTCATCGTTTGTAAGCGAAAAGTGAATAGAACAGCCATTTTTGTTATCAAATTTTTTATAATTTATAATGATTGGAAAGTAAATGATTCAAGGATCTTTTGGCGTTTGAATGACGTTGTCAGAGGAGTGCTGTTGGAGAATATTATTTTGTGAAATATAGGTATCCAAAATCAAAGATGCTTGGGTTAGTTCCGATTTTAGCCACATACCAGAAGATCCTACGGTGAGGGATTATCGACTCACCCACGCACTTACAAATTCAAGCCCGATAACGATTCTTGGAACCTTGTCATTTGTTATTCAGTGAAGTGTAACGATTCCATTATGTCTAAGATCGGATACTTCTCTGCCTAAGGTATACATTCGACAGGCACAGAGAAACTGGTAGCAGAAGGTCTACACCCAAGTATTTAGTAGCCTTTTCAAGGATTATTACCAAGTAACTGGGTTGTAGAAGGCAGCTGCATCTGGTTAGAATGGAAGTCGACTACAGCATAGTTGGGAAAAGGCTAGGCAGATGATGATGAGAAGGTCTGCACCAAACAGTTAGTGCAAACTGGCGTATGCTTGTATGGGTGCATCCGTACGGAGATCACCGGGGCAGGCTCCGATCATGGCCTCTGACGAAGCAACTTGCGTCAAACGACTCGCGTGCACGTCACATAATTCCGTCGCTCGGTTGTTACTCGTGTATGCTCTAATTTTCATTTGTATTCTTCGCAGTTGCTATCGTAAAACTTGAGTGTGTAGCTCGCGACCGAAATGTTAAACAAATTAATGCCAGTCGTTAGTACTCTTGCACAAGCTGTACCTGAAGCGTTCCCTCGTTTAGATGTGTATGTGTGCCATCCACTCTTATAAACGCCAACGACGGTTGCATAGGGGAAGATACTTTCCCATCTGACCCCTGAAAAGACAGATCGGATCGGATCGGGGCGGAAGGGAGCATGTCGTCCTTCTGCACTATCCTTCTGTATCCTGACAGGCTTAAAATGATGAACCCTTATTATTATTAGAACATTTTCATCTTATCTTAGACCCTCTGCGACCAATGTGGCAGATTGAAGCGTATCATATACTTCTAGTACCTATGCTTTATGTTCTGAATTTTATGTTCTATAAAAATACCTGTTCTATTAAAGATTTTTATATCTTTTGAATTTTTGGGCAGGGATTAGGGCTGGTATTAACTGATGCGGGACAGAGATATTATGGTTTTTATTATAACTGAGTCTTTTGTGCGAGCAAAGACTTTTATGATTGTCATAAAATGCTTGGTTTTTGTCTGCTCAGAAAAGTAAAGAAAGTTTTAGGTTTATAAATAGAGATTCTTGGTCGTCACTTCAACGCTCTACAGAATGGAATATCTTGAATAAAATTTAAAAAATATGAACCCAAAAGTTGCCAAAACAATATCGAAAATATCAAATACTAGCACTTTGCCCGCGACTTCGTGCGCAAAAATTGCGATAGCTCGACTAATAAGCACGATATAAATATAATGTATAGCCTATAGGATCCACGAATAATGTAGCTTTCTACCAATGAAAACATACAAACTTACGAACAAATTTTAACTATGTCAAATATTAGTATAAATACATAGCCTCTAAGAAACAATATCGAAAATACCAACAAGTAAGACCCAGTATTCTTATAATAAAATTAACTTTGCGAACAGCCAGCGTCCGTTGGCTTATTAAGGCCAATAACGAACATAATCTTAATAAAAGAGAACTGCAGCGGAATCAGTTTCAAACTTCCCGTCTTAATAAAGGGACAAAAGGGGGAGGGATAAGTAAAAAGGGGGGGTCTATAAGACCGGATGTAACCACTTCTTTATTCCACCGTGACATGGATAGCGATGATTTTATGTTGTAAAGATACCTGCATTAAGAATTATTAAAATTTCACTGTATTATTAGTCTAAAACTAAAGAGACTGACACGGAGTAGAATTTTAGAATTGGATATAGTTAAGTTTTAAATGATATCTAAGTAATTAGAAGATCAAAACTCAAGGCAAGAAGGTCAAAAATAAGGCTACCTGACCGACAGAAGTACATAAGTAACATTATGGATACCTAATACCTCCCTCTAATTTAACAGCTTTATTTCGAAACTTAAAAATCATTCCGGGATTTTATACAGAGTTATTATCCGCATGTTACTTCCTTGAATCCCACATTCATCGAATTTTAAAGGAAAAGTAGCAGAAATCATGGTTTTAAACAAAACAGTAACCAATTCGCCAACATGAAAGTACAAAATTAAATGGCAAGTTGTAAAATGGCTGTAACATTAAATTTTCCCTATCTTATGGCATCATCGAAACAATTACAGGGCGTAATAATTTTGAATAAATGGATATTCAATAAAGAATAAATAATTATTTAATCTTTGTTAATTGTCACGAGGACGTTTACCGGTTAATTTATATATTGGACATTTCAGAATTCAATTCATATTAAATGTTTATTCATTTCCATTTAAATACAGATTGACTTTAATACAGTCCATAATTTTGTTGTTAATTTCCGTGTACCGTTATTGCCTGTATTTAAAGGACCCCATGGTTCATCTTCAAAGTTCTTGGATTTGTGTCGTCCGGGTAGCGGATTCAATCACCGTTTGCGCTAGTAGTGCTCAGTGCACTTAAAATTACGAGAAACTTACAGGTCACATCAGAACAAGTTTTTTGCTGTGAGACAAAAAACATAGAATATTATGGTTTTGACCTGTAGGGCTACTAGTCTAGCGCCATCTCTTTCCCACTCTCGAAGTAGAACTGAAACATTCCTGCATTAAGTCGTCATAGTAGCACCAATTTTACATATTTAGAGGATACTCTAAATATGTAAAATTGGTGCTACTATACTTGTTTACCGATAGGTAAACAAGTTAAATAAAAGCTTGTAAATGGAGATTGAGCTGGCATAGCGGAGCTGGGTGTAAAAAGATAGTTTATTCAATTTCATACACCTTTCTTTTAAGAAGATCCTTACACAACTCTGCATAACGCTTCGGTGAAGTCAGGCGTGATGTTATGTAAAATCGAAATCCAAGACAAATAAATAACGGTAACAGGAAAGCAATTTCTTTCTAAACAATCAATTGAACAAAACAATTACTGTCAGAAAAGATTTTCTACACAAATTGCACGATTCAAATCCGCCTCGAAAATAGAAAATACAAATTCAATGCAGCCATTTTTAAACCGAACCATAATCGCCGAGTCATGCGGGCGTCACTCTATTTGTCGATGCAAACATGGATTTTCAATTTTCATTTTGACTCGTAATATCAAATTGTGATTGATAAAAATATTACGTGCCAAAAGTTTGAAAGTTATTTCTGCAACGCAATTGACGCAGAGAGTTTTTGTTGTTGTTTTTATATTGAATTACAAGCATTGTTCGTGGATTTATTTGTGTTGTGTGTTAGTAATTTGGCAATATTTGTAACCCCAAAATTAGCGTGAATGGCATGCTTAGAGAGAGAGAGGAAGACTAAATAAAATATGGATGGATTGTGTGAGAAATTAAAAGAAAAAGCATTAAATCATAGCGTAACTGCTGACACGGTAGAATGGAACAAAAAAAAACGCATTCTGCCATCCAAACATGAGTCAAGGGCATGAAGATGACGAAACTACAAAAAAAAATGTCAGTCTGGACTATGAGAAATTTGTTTTAAGCTTTCACGGGATATCTTCCGTAATTATTATTTATATTTTGTTAGTGACCGTGTAAGTTTAGTTATAAGAAATTTGCCATTGAACAAGGTCCATATACTTTATTCGCCCAAAGCAACCCTGTATCCAGATAATTAAAAAATACCTTGTATAATTACCTGTCTTGATATGTTTATCGCAGCCCGTATACCCACAAAAATAAAAATAATTACAAAACCGATGGAACCAAAATCGAGGCCACGATCCAGCCACAGAAATCCACGAAAACGTCTGATTCCCCAAATTGCCGCGGCATTAACTTAACGTATTATACTTTTAGTGGAATCGAATGTACCATTTGTTTTGTCGGTGGCTCTGGAACCGGCGTTATTACAGACATCAATGATTCTGTCTATGGTTGATTCCGTATGAGATCGAGAGGTTTAATAAACCTCTTTTTATTATAATTATTAACTAGCGACCCTCCCCGGCTTCACACGGGTCCAGTGTAGATACTAATGTTTTCTCTACTATAATATGCATGTATTATACATATAGACCTTCCTCTTGAATCACTCTATCTATTAAAAAAACCGCATCAAAATCCGTTGCGTAGTTTTAAAGATCTAAACATACATAGGGACAGATAGAGAGAGGGAAGCGACTCTGTTTTATACTATGTAGTGATGTCAGTTGATGGTTTTATGCTCGCAAGCGCTTTTGCTGAGCATGAGTTTCTAATTTCGATGCTCCTTTATGTGATATAATATCACGCATGTCAACATCGAATATTAAGGCAGAAGTGTACCCGCAGTACACCCACATTTCGCCAGTTTTTTTTTTATGTTTTTACTATTAATCTTTTGCCATCAAATGAGCGTAAATTCAGACTACGGGCTGCTATTATGAAATTCTTGATCGAAAATCCAACAACAATTTACCTGACCGACATGACCTGATTTTCAATCGATCCCAGGACCTCATGTTCATCCACAGCGCTTACGGCTACTACACTATAGAGGCAATAAATAACGCGCCAAAATTCCCGGTGTTTAACGCAATATCCTTACTGTTTACATGACTCAGTTAAAGCCTCAGAAACTAGAATTAGTGGTGCGAAAATTTACCTCCGTACTTATTTACATTTTCCTACAAAAGCCGAAACTGTTCTCGTTTGTTTGCCGGCACAAAGCAAACGTAGTCGTTCCACTATCGTATGTATTTTGTAGTCTGAATACAAATTGTATCATTCATGTCACCTCTAATAGATTCTACAGACTGTGCGGTTCATGAATTGACTACTTTTGAATTTTTATGTACTGCTGTTGTTGGGATATTTGAAAATAAAGAATGAGATTTGGATAAGATAAGATATATTGAAATAAATAAATAATAATTGATAAATTATAATTATTATAATTTATCAATTAGTGTTTGAGCAAATGCTCAAACACGTGGCATGTGGTGTGTGGTGTGTGTGGGTGGTGTGTTGGTTGCAAGGATACTGCGAAATCTCATTCTTTCGATGAGCAATTTTGTCAGCGGTTTTGCATGTCTGACATTGGTATTATATTAATTTGTCAGACTTGAAATAATAAATCAACTGAAATTATTCACGAACTCAAATCACAGCTTGCCGTACTTTACGCCGTTTTTCGTATCACTAACGGCTCAGTCACACGGCTTCTGTCATAAAACACGATACGTCATGACGGATGGACGTTCACATTGCGTACGGAATCGTGTTTTATCACGATTCGGATAAAAAACGAATTGGTGTTCACATTAGTTTCATCAGCGAATCCGTCACTAAAAAAAACCGCGATTCTTGGTTTTTAACGTATGTACTTACCTGATTTTTAAAAGACGTTACGTGATTTAACATTTAGTATGTTTTCACGATTCGTGATGCGTGTGAACACGGGCATTTAAAAAGCATTGAAACCGTAAAAAAAATTACGGATCGTGAAAAAAGACGATTCGTCAAAAAGAAACGAATCGTCATCGTGTGAACGTTCTGTAATTGACAGCGACTGCCTCGTTAGTCGAGTCGTCAGCAAGCGCGACTGCTGAGCATGACGTCCTGGGTTCAATTCCCGGGTCGGGCAAAGTGTTATTGGGTTTTTCCATACGGAATTTCTCAGTAGCAGCCACGGAGTCTGTATTTGTTCCCAGTTCATGGCAATAAGCTCGCTTTATTACATGGGACTTAAAATATAACTGGCAAAATGTGGGTGTACTATTAGGTATACTTCTACCTAACACTTCGCGAATTACAGACGCGATGTAATGTTATGTTATGAAAGTGACAGCGAAAATAAATGCTAAAATTGGTATTATTACACTATTGAAATAAAACTCAAAATAAAACTCACTCTAAAATCTGATTGTTGATTACGAAACACAGTAAAAGCTGGTCACTTATTCTATTGACTCTCTGTGTTACGCTAGACTGCAAAAATTTTCCTGAACCCTGAACGACTCAATATTTGTATGCGAATCGTGTCATAGGTTTAGCTAGTCTACTATTTGCAAAATCTCCCCTCCGGGAATGTATGAATGCTATGCACCACTACCCAACATCAGATAGACGCATCAGTTTCAACAACTAACTATTGTTTGTTTATATGGTGTCCACTCCAGTATCTGTTTGACAAATGTATGTAGGTACCATAGATATAAGTGAAATCTACAGTATGTAAATCAATAGTGCATAAATACTAAGTATATACGGGCGCTATAATTGATATGCGTTGTGTATTCTATATTGTGTTGATGATAAGCTGTTTCCCATGGATAGAGGTAAAAAATACTGAATGCTAATGCCATATCATTTATACCAGAAAAGGTTTTTAACACGTTCAGACCGGCGTGTACCACCGGTGGAGCACGGAGTATTTGCTGACACGGCGAGGTGTACCACCGGTGGCCACGTCACACTATACTTTCAATATACCAAGAAATTCGCGCCGCTTTGAGAGAAAGTGTTGTATTTACCGTCCCCGCCTAGTAATATTGACTTTTCATAGTGCAGCTCGGGAGGTGGATATTATTTCGAAAAGTAAGCAAAAATCAATATTAAAAATTGAATTTTTGTTCATAGGGTGGTGATGTACCACCGGTGGCCATATGAAGATTTGCGCCGTAGGATACCAAGTACCTACTCATGAGGTGCTGGTCTGAACGTGTTAAAAATCTAAAATATGGGTATATGTTCTTCATGGGTAACCATCCACAAAGAAAAACAGTGAGACAGACAATTAAATGAATTTCTTCGACATAAATCTATGTAAATACGACATACAAATAAATCTTTATCACTCAGATTTCGAGAAAGTTGATTTTAGCATAAAAAAAACAATATTGTTGAATAAAATTGTTCAGTGAAAATTCCACTTCAATATTTGAATCAATCTACTTGCCTTCATTTTGCCTCCAGGTTTTTACAATGAAAAGAGACGTCAAACGAAATAAAATTATTTTAATAAAAAATAAAGGCACATTTTATGAAATCTTTTAACAAAATGTAACAGATACCTAACCTTAAATAAAGACAGTAACTCACACGCGCGAACGATTCTCGAATAAATATTATCTGGAGTTCTCGAACAAAGATAAAAAGAGTTTCCCTAACATAATTAGGAACACCAAAGTTTGTGCCAAAAATACTTTTGTCGCCGAACCTTTGGTACGCTTCAGTGGGCACAGGCCTTGAAGGACATTTACTTTGCTCCCGTATTTCGTTATCAAGTATAAAAGTATGAAATGGATTCAGAAACTTTATCAACACTTAACAGGGGCTTTCGTATCGTATTCGTAAGTATATTATATTAAATCATGGAAGTTTTTCTTTAACTTGGGTATATGTTACGGATTCAGGAAATAAATTGATGATTTTTGTGAATGTGTCGTTTTTTTTCTTCAATAGAATCGAATATGTATTATGTTTGTCAGTTTGTTACCATGTTTACGACTGAGTCACTGAACTCAATTTGCAGAAGAAATGGCTTGTGTCAGGGTTGAAGTTATCACACATTAGGTGCCTACAATAGTTTTATTTTAGTACTCCGAACCGAGGTTAGTGTATGACCAGATGTATGAACGTAGACGAAGCAAAACACCAAGCAGGATCGGAAATGTGCCCTACTGTAGTTTCTGTCTTCGCTTATCGGAAAGAAGCGAGTTTATGTATGACATACAGGATGATTGGTAATTGGGTGCAGTCCTTGAAATGGGTGATACTAGAGCTCATTTACAACAAATTTGACCCCAATAACTAAGGGTCCAATATGATTGGTTTCGAAGTAATCGAACTTTCAAGTTTTTTTGGAAATTTTCCTCTTCTCGAACAAATATTGATAATTGTGACAAAACTTCGTCGCTCAGAGCATTGACATGATATTTTTCAGATAAACGAGTTAATCTTTCGAAAATCAATTTATCAAAAAAAAACTTAAACTTTTGATTTAACAGCTTCATAAAGTTCATAAAATGAGAAAAAAATTAACTACCTTAGCTTTACAAGGCAGGTTACTCAAAATAAGTGTAAAACACGTAACGTGCAAATTGCAGAAACGTCTTTCTTGTCTTATTAGCTTGGCAAAATTGGTATCACAGTACCCACTTCGAGAAACATAATGGATAACAACAGTTGTTCCAGACAAGGTAGTATTTTTACCGTACTGTTTATTACGCATTTCTGGATCAATATCAATTTTTTGTAGAGAGCGTAATAGGGAGCGAGCCTATTGCCATCCACCGGGCACGACTGCACACTCTGTGGCTGCTACTGAGAAATTCCTGATGGAAAAACCTAATAGCACTTTGATCGACCCGGGAATCGAAACCAGGATCTCTTACGCAGTGGCATTCAGTGGTACTGAGTGGCGTGGCAGTCCACGCAGATAAACGTCATTATCGTACTCATTATGTATTAAATGACCCCTAAGATTGTAAAATAGATGTTGAAAATCGAGTGAAATTCCAAAACTAACGCCGGCGAAGTCACGGAGAAAGCGCTACACGCTAATAAACATTTTCGACAAGGCTTTTAATATCAATAAAATATTTTGTGGTTTTGTTTGTCGTGTTGTTGAGAAGATTTTATGAGTCATAACCAAGGTACGGTATGACGTTACAATATAGCGAAAATTAAAGTACCTACATTGTAAATAATTTAAGTAGGAATTTGTAGAGCAGTGCTTTACTTTGTGTTTTTAATTCAACACAACTGCTCTCAAAACGGTGAAGCAAAATGGGCTTGTCCTAGAACCGAAATTGCGAAGACTTGTGTCTTTCACAACCCGTACTGGGCAACCGTAGGCGATGACAGCCTCTTAGCGGCTGGAGGTCTGAGTCCCAACAGTGGGAATTATAAGGCTGATTATGCTGTGAATTGTTTAAGTGGTTTTCAAATAAAATCTTGGGCAATTTCTCTCCCAGATTTGCTGAAAATCTTTTAACATAAAATTTAAAAATAACTGAAACTGTGTTCAGACGTCACTAATGAAGTGTGCCGTTCACTCTTTACCAACCTGATTCTAGCCTTTACAAAAACGGTCAGTAGCTATCCTGTCCAATTTAACGAAATACGAGTCTCAAAAATTCAACGCTCTTTTGAACCATCATAAAGATTCGGTCACAGTGAGGCAAATCTCGCGCGTCGATTGCTTTAATGTTGCAAATTAGGAAATTACGCGACGGATGGACCGACGGCCTTAAAATGCAGCTGGGTTAAACTGGATCCAGGAGGCGAGGGATGGTATTTTGATTTAGCTTGGGACAGGCCAGCCCAGTCCAAGCAGACAATGCTGGACATATTATTATCCAGCAATTACCTGCTTGGACTTGATACAAGTTCACGCGAATTTTGTCCCGCATCCGGGGCGGGATTTGCCTCAGTTTGACCAAAGCTTTACTCGTGACGTAATGTGAGCTTTGTCCGAGATATTTTTAATAATCCGGACAGCTTAACGGCACAACTTTTCAGAAGGTGATTGATCACGTAAAAAGTTAGATTACAAAAACGTCATATTTGGAATTTGGACGCTTTTCGGACGACGAGTTGATATATCTTTTTTTTTTCATAGTCTATCCGCTTTTCAGTTGTTGATGGCTGTTATAATGAGGTCATGTTATGTCTCTTTTAGAATCGAAAAAGTTTCTTGCGGTAGATTAGGTTTAATTTGATTTTTTCTGGGCCCAATTGGATTCGTTTTGTTGAGGCGTTTTTGTGAAATGCTTTCTTGTTAGACGACTGTGAGATCCGATGTTTTTAAAGCTGACAGACAGCTTTGTTTTTTAGTGTTATAGGGATGTAACTTTATAATATTTTTTATAATTCAATGTGACTATCAATATTACAGAAACAATCGTTTAAAGGTACTTTTCACCAGTTATACAGATATAACTGGTGAAAAGTACCTTGAACGCATGGAAAACACACAAAGTCAGAACTTTGTGGGTTTTCCATGTGTTATGTATGATATGAAAGTGAATATTAGTTGATTCAAAAGTTTCAATAAAGTAGAAAAAATGATGTCCTAAACAGTTGGGTCTTCCAAAATTCAAAGAACGTGGGCGAAGCAAAAAGAGTAAGTATGAGTGGTTCGTAGCAGATAGCGATCTGCAGTGTCTACTTAGTCCCAGGGGGAAAAGCGTGAGTTTATTTTTTCATCATCATCATTCTCCTGGCCTTATTCTAATTTATTTGGGGTCGGTTTCCTCGTTCCTCCGCATCACATGCCCATACCAGGCCAACCGATTACCACACATCTTTTCAGCCACCGTATTAGTATCTTGTTTATATAATGCATGTACGTTACTTTTTCCCTATTTCAAAACACAAAAACGGTAAATCAATTCCCCGACTACACAGTAAAAATCGAGAAAGACCTACTACATATTCATGTACATAAGTACTGTCTACATACTAAAATTCTTTCATATTCCCAGATTACCATCTCCATTCCCTTAACTGCTGTTCTGAAACACTTTAGTTAAATCCTCTTTTAACAATCCCCATAAAAGCAAGTCAAGTATCTAATCAAGAAGAATAGTTAGAACTAATAGACAGTTAAAATGAGCAGTTAACGAGAACATTGTTAAAGTTTTACTGTCTTTTTATATGCCAATGTGGGTTTACGATGTGGCCGAGATCTGGTTTAGACGTTTCAGTAAATAGTTGGGTTGGTGACAGTAAAGCAAGTGATTTTTTAACCGATTTTGAAGAAGGAGGAGTTTTGTGTTAAGTTTGTACTTTTTGTTGTTGTTAAAATTTGGTTACGTGCCTATTAAATTGGGTAAATTATATCGGACTGCCAAGTCATAGAGTCTCGAGTTCGAACCCAAGACACGCTTCTAATTTTTCGGATTCATATGCGTATTGTATAATTATGACTGCTTCGGTGAAGGAAAACACCGTGAGGAAACGAAACCAGCATGCCTGAGAGATATTTCTCACGGCCCATAAAAACTTTGACACCAGGTTGGGCGCTAACCACACGAAAAGAGAGAGAACGGTTTTACAGGCGATGCAATAATCAGACTGCTATTGGAATATTATATCAGGATTGTACCACACATTTTTTTTTTCATTCTGATTCTTGTTATTTAAGTTTTTACCCAACTATGTTGGGGTCGGCTTCCAATCTAACCGAATGCAGATGAATACCAGTATTTTACACAGAGCGACTGCTTATCTGACTTCCACAACTCAGTTAGTACCAGATAATACGATACCCCTTGGTAAGACTGATTGTCTGGCTTTCAGGCCACCTGCAAATTAATTACCAATGTTCTTTAGAATTTATATTAAACATACTTTGCATTTTTTGCAAGATAAAATGGGTTTCGTTTTGAAATATAAGGTGGACCGCTAAATCACTGGCCCCTGTTAAAATAATCATGGTAAAATAATCCGTCGTTGGCAGAATTTTCTCAATAAAAAAACCATCATTTAAATTTTTAAGAACCCTATCAACTTGATCCGCTGTTTACCTAACCATGACAATTAAACAACGCTCACTTTTATGTAAAGTCGGATAAGCCTAGCCCTAATTGTGGAAAAGAACAATAAAATCCGTCGGCAAGGTAATCCCGTGATCCGGGACTTATTTCCGGGAATTCCGGGATTTGAACGTTGATCGCGGGATAGTACGTTGTAATTTTTTCTCGGGAACTTTATGTGGGTCAAGCTCTTTAAGAGCGTTTTAACTAGAAGTTCTCGAATAGTTGTGAAATTCCCGGAGATTATTCGGTCCACCGATGCTATGTGGGGAGTTGGAACATTGTTTTGAAGCTGCAGGTTACTCAGGTTTGAGTTAGGATGTTGTTCGGAATATTGAGATGATTGGTGATAATCCTATCAAGTATGAAATTCATGAATGAGAAATTGCGATGATGTGTAGTCAATGGGCAATGGGCACTATTAATTTGGCTTGCATAATATTCCGGGCATCATGAGGTCTAGGGTTCGGCTCTCGGGTTGGGCAAAGTGTTATTGGGTCTTTCCATCCGGAATTTCTTAGTAGCAGCCACGGAATCTGGAAGTGTGCCCAGTTGATGGCAATAGGCTCGCCACTAATACATGGGACTTAAACATAACTGGCAAAATGTGAGTGTACTATAACATTAGGTACACCTCTGCCTAACACTTTGGGGATTATAGGAGTGGTGTCACGTGACATGTATTGATTTTCTTTTCAGAAATGTTTTGTTAATGATTACGTGTGTTCATCAAGTTTCTTCAATAACGAGATCACGGTTTGCTGTTTTCTAGAATACCGTTTGTACGAAATATGGCTTCAGACAAAATATTAAATGTACCTTTTCACTTCATAAATTAAATGCTAAGCAAATTGACTATTACCAACTCAAATTGTCCGTATTCTAAATATGCAGCTGTCGTTAAGACAGTTGTATAAAATGAGTAACTATTAAAAGTGCTAAATAGATAAGTGCAAAATCGCTGCCTTTAGCACAAGAGAGAGGATATGAAGTACTTACTTACATTGCCACCGTTTCCAAAGATCAGCAGCTGATACGACCGAACCCCAGATAAGCGCCAAACCGAAGGATAATTACTAAAATATGATAAGAATCAGAACCTTTTCGTTATAATCCTAATTAACCTAGGACAAAAATTCAAAAATAATACGGCCGATTCGAGACCCACATTAATATCACGAATGCATTTAATGAATCCAAAGGAAATTACCATATGACCCGGATTTTTAGGGTTCCACAACATAAGAACCTTTATAATTTTGTTGACCCTGTTTTGTTGATAGTCCACCTGGTGGGGAAATACCCAGTAACTGTAAATACCCGTAATTTCACCGGTACCAACACACTTCGAAATATGCTTGACTGCAGAAAATCTTTCAGATTTATTTAAACACTGGCTTATACAAGGTGTTACTTTGCATCCTCGTCAAATTCAAGGAGATAACTATGTATGCTAATGATTCTCGACCCAAATCAATAATAAAATGGGTAGGTATTTGATTTTTTCTTAATATCGGAAATCGATAAGTGTAGACCACCCGTATTAAAATGCGGCCCGTCTAATACTAGCCCTATAACCGCGCTTTCACACATAAAAACAAGCGCAAACGTTTATTCGATAAACGGGTGATTCTCCTGTTTTGAAAAGGGCTTCATTCTGAAATAGTGACAAATTAAAACAACTTTAAAAAGCAGCGTTTATTATTATTCACCAGGTACCGTAATTTATATTGATTATTTACGTCTTCTATGACAACCTCCTGAATTTTGACGAGGATGCAAAACTGTACCTTGTAAATGCAGCTTCACCCGCGTTTCGGTCAGAAATTATCCCACAAGAACGTACTACCGGGATAAAAAGTATCATATATCTGTAATATCTTAAGCCTAACCTAGGACATTGTCTACCTGTCAAATTTCATAGAAATCCTTCCAGACTTAAGTCATAAAAAAGTTTCAAACGTACAGACAAACACAGCTTTTTCGCAATTTTTTTTTTTAACATTAGTTAAAAGTTAGGATGTTCAATAAATAAATGACTACGGGACCCACACTTCATCCGAAAACCGACATTTGTGCAAATTTTTATCTTTCCCTTCGACGGCGGATGTACGAAATATTTTAATATTCCCAAAGGAATTCGCGGTATAGAATTTTAATAAGGAGCCCGAATTTTTCTACCGTTTTCCGGATTCCGGCAACAAAGGGGGTAGCTAGGGGGATTGTAATTTGTCACCGTTATAGGTGGCAAGGTCACTGTGTGACGAATTCACGGAAATGTTTGTCTATCTACTAACTATAAGTGACTAGGTATTACTGACCTTGCCTTCGGGAATTTGACACGATAGGCCTAAATATTTATGCATAGTAAAATTTATTGGTGTGTTAAAGGGAGTTATGGATGTTTTGACTTGAGTTTTTTTTTTTTGTTTGAAATTGACTGTGTGAACGTTTTTATCAAAATGTATGTAGATTGAATTAATTATAGTAGGAATCTTTTCTTTTACACATTGCCGAGTTTCTGTGCCAAGCTGCCGGTGCATGTGCGACTCTCATCATAGTGGAAATGGAAAATCTCTCATCGTGGTGGTAGTGAAATATTAAGAGGAGAAGATTGAGAATGTATACAATGGCATTTCTCTTATATGCAGACATTGCTGCCTCGTTGGAGCAGAGGTCGGAAGCGCGACTGCTGAGCATGAAGTCCTGGGTTATTGGATTTTCCATCAGGAATTTTCTCAGTAGCAGCCACGGAGTCTGGATTTGTGCCTGGTAGGGCTCGCCCCTATTACACGGGACTTAAACATAACTGGCGAATTGTGGGTGTACTATAAGTACACCTTTGCCTAACCCTTCGTGGATTACTGGCGTGATGTTATGCAGACATTGTTTACTGATATAATAAAGATACCGCTCCTATACCGACATGGCATACTAAGATCTGCGCTTGTGGTGTTTGATTTATTTGCTGGTGTTTGATTGGACAGTGAGCTTGTAAAAGCCTTGCTACGCCGTAGCGCTACGCTGTATGCTACGAGCTACTCTACGACGTAGCCTTGCTACGCTACGATATACCCCTGCTAAATTACAGATCGTTCAATCAATGAAGACGTGACCTACCCTTCCTCAATCACGTATAAACACGTAATTTCTTAACTACGGAAGAATAGTGGGTCACGTCTTCGTGCTATAAACGATCTAAACTGCCTTGTGTCTAGAAAATTCATGAATGCATTTGAATATCGCCACCTAATAAACAAACTATTCTCACATTCCCTTTAAAAACATTTCACACCTGCACAAGAAATCGGCAACATCTGTTATTTTTCAACCCCAGCGTCTTTCAAGGGTTTAAAGTACCATACTCCCGCCGGGAATATAACAGCGAGTGATCTGTCAAGCGAAAAATTACGACAGAGCTGTTTAGCTATAAAAGACAAAATTCTTACACTAAATGGTCGGCAAGAAGGCTGTTCTGAGGGTTGGCAACATAAAGTTGGGGCGGAGGGACCCTTAATTTTAAAGCTTATTTCGGGTACCCCCGTTGGACGTATAAATAATTTATTTAATGTGTGGAGTTGTATAGTAAGGGTTACCGCTCTAAGATGTAGACAAGATGGCGTAGGCATTGTGCTGGTATTATGAGAGTATGTCCCCGCCCGTTTATTGTACAGATCCATAAATTGTGCAGATTTGAGAGAGAGAACACATTTATTTAAGTTAGTTTTGATTCAAAGAGGTCCCCCATTTTTAACCGACTTCAAAAAAAGGAGGAGGTTCTCAATTCGGTTGTATGTTTTGTTTTTTTTTTTGTGTTTGTTACCTCATATCTCCATCATTTATGAACCGATTTGATTTTTTTCTTTTATCTGAATGGATCTACTTCCCGATTGGTCCCATAGAAATTTCATCAAAATCGGTTCAGCAGTTTGGTTTTGAAATCAAAATAGCTTCTGAAAGAAAAAATGTCATCCAAGTAAAAGAAATTGCGAAATTGATTCTTGACAAGGATTTGTGTGTGATACGATAACTAAAAAGGGTAAAATAAAAACTTTTTTGCAAAAAAAAAACCGACTTCCAAAAAAACACTATAAAAAAGTGGAAAATAACTTTACTTTCGGAAGTCGGTGGCAAAAAAGTCAATGAAACAAACAATAGTCACCGACTTCCGAAAGTAAAGTTATTTTCCACTTTTTATAGTGTTTTTTTTGGAAGTCGGTTTTTTTGTAAAAAATGTTGATCATGTTCATATATTTTATTTCTGATTCTACATTACGTTTATTTTACCAACCACACCCGACTTCAGGCCAAATTAGTTTGTCCTAGGCGAAACCGGTTTACTAGTTTATCGTGTCAGGATACAATTAACCAAACAAAGCAATTACAATGCGCCCAACTTGGATGTGGTTGGTCGCAGCTTTAGCCTATCCCAACCATTGACTTATAAAGTGTTTGTAAAAACTAATTTACAGAATAAATAATATATTATTTATCAATCACACTGACAGTTTTGGAACAAACCTGCATGTAGCAAATGCCACTATTTTTCTGTTTATAATTTACTAGCGACCCGCCCCGGCTTCGCACGGGTGCAACGTAGATACTAATGTTTTCACTACTATAATATGCATGTATTATACATCTAAACCTTCCTCTTGAATCACTCTATCATAAAATCCGTTGCGTAGTTTACATAGGAACACACAGACAGACAGCGGGAAGCGACTTTGTTTTATACTATATAGTGATAGTGATTATTGGCCTTTATAAAGGACACACATAAGTTTTGAAACCCAGACATTCCACTGTTGATTTCAGGTCGAGTTCGAGCATACAGAGCCTTTGAGGATTAATTTAGCCAAACTTCACAGCCTTTGTATTCAAAACTTAAAATTGTAGCTGAAACCCTATTCAAAATTCTAACATATTCATATCATCATTGCTAGCCATGCAACCATTACTAATGTTATACTGCGCCGGTCCAAAGAGGAAAAAATAAAAGGGAAAGTTAAAATAAGTAAACGTTGATTAGGGTGGGTGTAAAAAAGTAGAAAAGTTGAGTCTGGTTGAGCCTAGCGAATTTTATTTTTTAATTAACCCGTTTTCCCGGGGTTGGCATTAATAACTTGTGTGGAATGACAAAATAGCGATACTTTGTACTTCGTTTCTGAAAATGTATGTAAAAATTTGAAAATAGTAGTAAGTTGTCTAGTGTATGTATGGAGAGTAGTGTGGTTTTTGCTTTTGTTTTTAGGGACGATTTTGCAATAGACAGTTAACTATTAGCTGAAGAAACATTAAATCGTAGAATCGTAGTGTGATACATAACATACCATCACTCCTGTAATCCCCGAAGGGTTAGGCAGAGATGTACCTAATAGTACACCCACATTTCGCCAGTTATGTTTTTAAGTCTCATGTAATAGGAGGCGAGCCTATTGCCACCAACCGGGCACACATCCAGACTCCGTGACTGCTACTGAGAAAGTCCGGATGGAAAAACCCAATACATTTTGCCCGACCAGGGAATTGAACCAAGGACCTCATGCTCCACCACCACTTGACCAACGAAGCAGTGAAGCAGGAATCTATAAGTAAAAAAGCTTTTTAACTTCATTTGGTTTTCCTAAGAAATGTTATCTTAGCGTGCAAGTTGGTTAAGAGAAGAAAAACGGGCCTCCTAGATTGATGGTCATTCCGTTGGACAAAAGGTGCCGGATGACCACAGATATAATAAATACAGGAGATATGGCAAGGAGGCGTGGCGCTTGAGAACGCATCTACCCGCAAAGAGGCTTGTTGCCAGTTTCGGCCATTAGTCGAATGTCAACTTGCGACGTCTTCACTGCTTGTGATTTTTTACAAAATGCCGCTTTGTACAGTGGTTGTTTGCAAAAATAACACCTCTATTGTGAATTATACAAAAGATGGCATCTCATTTCACACGTTAGTACTAAAATATGATTGTTTTTCTTATTAAATTCATTAAAACATTACTTCGTGATACTAGAAACACGATAAAGTACCAAAAGCAATTATTTTCATTAGGAACAACAACCATTGTTTGCTTAATACACATCGATCAATGAATCGGCTGGTCTAATAGTGCAATGGATAAGTGTTTTACTGATACTCTCACCCACACGATAGTTTCGTGAAGCGGGTGTGAACAAGGAATCAGGACTTGGGTAAAATAAAATGAGGAGAATATGGAATTATTGAATAACGGTGTACTAACAGTAACGATACACACGCTATGACTAGTCTAAATTTTGTACAAAAAACTTAAAACTAAAACAGGACGCATCGTCGCTCGCTGCTTCGACGAAACCATCAGGCGCTCCAACATGCCCCCGGACGTTGAAAGATTCTCTTTCAACAAGCATCAGCAGAGACGGGTAACGGGCAAATTTTGTTGAAGGCTCGTCTTATTACTCCAGCAGAAGTCCGGATGTCAGCCACACGAACGATGCCGTCTGTTCCTGGATGGACAGCGACAATTCTACCCAACTTCCACTTAAGGGGGGGTAGGTTATCCTCTTTGATCACTACCAAGGAGTCCAGCTTCAATGCATCTTTGCAGGAACGCCATTTTGTTCTCTGCTGCAACTCGGAAACAAACTCCTTACTCCACCGAGTCCAAAAATGCTGACGGAGTTGCTCGATCCTTTGGAAACGAGTTAAATTATGAATGGAGTGTTCCTGAATATCTCGCTGTGGCAGTGAAGTAAGCGGTCGACCGACAAGGAAGTGTCCTGGAGTCAGAGGCGTAAGGTCAGCAGGATCAGCGGACAGCGGCGTCAATGGACGAGAGTTCAAAATCGCCTCAATTTGGATCAGTGTGGTGTTAAGTTCTTCGAACGTGAGATTTCAATTTCCCAACACTCGCTTTAAATGATATTTTGTCGACTTAACACCCGCTTCCCAGAGTCCGCCAAAGTGAGGAGTATAAGCGGGAATAAAGTGCATCTTAACTCCATCATTAGCCAAACTTGCACCTAAGGAATCGCAATTTGATTTTAAAAATTTCGATAAATCGTTGTACGCTCCAACGAATGAGGTACCGTTGTCGGAATAAATGTTAACGGGTTTTCCCCTTCGCGAAATAAACCTATATAAAGCCAGTAAATATTTATTACTAGTTAGGTCACCTACTAGCTCCAAGTGAATAGCCTTGGTGGTGAAGCAAATAAATATCGCCACGTACACCTTTACCAGCCTACAACCGCGACCTTGCCGACTGGCACACATGATAGGGCCGGCATAATCTACGCCATCACTTTCGAAGGGGTAGTCTCCCAGACGGAAACGCTGCTGTGGCAAATTCCCCATTAAGGGTGTAACTACATTACCCTTAATACGACAACAGCGCACACAGTTATGATAGCAAGCCTTAGCTAAATTTCGGCCACCTATAGGCCAATACGATTCCCTTATCGACGCTAGTAATAACTGTGGGCCTGCGTGCATCAATCTCTGATGCTCGAAATTAAACAATAGCTTAGTAAATACATGAGTGGACTGTAAAATAATAGGGTGTTTTTTATTATATGGGAAATCAGAATTCTCTAAGCGGCCTCCGACACGCATTATATTATTGCTGTCTAAATATACATTAAATTTGAGAAGGGCGCTTTTTGAAGGTAAACCTTTTTTGTTTGCAAGTAATTTGTGCTCTGGAAACGAATCGATTTGACATCTTAAAATAATAACATTTAATACTTCCTGTAGTTCTTCTTGAGACAGAAAATTACTATTTACAGGAAGTTTTCTACAAATTCTAACAAATCTCAACACGTATGCTACGGATCGAACAAGTCTTAAATAATTAGAGAAACGGTTAAAATCTATAAATAAATTGCAAGAACTACTTTCTACAATAGCGTTCAATGAAACTTGAGGTCGCGTTTCGGGCAATGTCTCGAATTCTAAACTTTTAAGTTGAGATGGCCAATTGGACTGATCTTCCTTCAAGAAGTCGGGGCCACACCACCACAGATGTAACCCTTGCAGAGCATCAATATCCACGCCACGAGATATTAGATCTGCTGGGTTCTTACCAGTTGGGACATGACGCCAAGTACAGTTTCCTGTCTTATCTAGAATTTCAGCAACGCGATTGCGTACAAATGGCTGAAGTTTAGAGGGCAACATTTGTAACCATCCCAATACAATGGTCGAGTCTGTCCAACAATAAACCCGATCGAACTTTGCTCGAAGTGATTTGACCACCTTCTCACAAACGCGAGCTCCCACTACGGCACCACACAGTTCTAACTTCGGAATCGTGGTAGGTTTAATCGGCGCCACACGACTTTTACCTATCAACAAGCGCACCATGCATTCACCATCACTGCTTACACTACGGACATAGGCACACGCACCGTAAGCGCGCTCAGATGCATCCGTGAATACATGGAGTTCTAACGTGTGATACTTATCGGACATAACAAAACGTGGGATACGCAAATTATTTAGAAGAGGGAGATCCTTAACAATAGCATTAAAAGTTGTGTTGAGTTCCAGAGTCAACGGTTCGTCCCATGAAAGGTTGTCTAACCACATTTTTTGCAACAACATTTTCATGGTCACCACAAAAGGAGATAAGAGACCTAAAGGGTCAAAAATGCGCGCGATTGCTGAAAGCAAATCACGCTTAGTGCTGCACTTGGAAGGCATCTTAAAACTAATCAAGAACCCTAGTTCGTCAGAGTCAGCAAACCAATCAATCCCTAACAGTTTGTTGGGCTCACTAGATCCCATACCTAAATTTAAGGATGACTGAGAAGTCCCTGAGACTAAAACAGGTTCGTTCGACTTCCACTTTCGAAGTGGCATGCAAGCTGATGCCAATGCATTGGTGACTTCATTACGAATGGCCATTACTTCATTTAAATCATTACCACCCGTGAGTAGATCATCTACGTAAAAGTCATGTTTGATTACGGTGGCAATTTTGTCATTCGTGCACTCAATGCCTAATTGCTTAAGGCAGCGCGTCGCAAGAAACGGCGCACTCGCCGTACCGTATGTGACGGTGTTGAGTTTAAATACCTTAACCGGATTGCCCGTGTCTTCACGCCAAACTACCTGTTGCAAGTGCCTATCAGATGGATGGACTACTATCTGTCTATACATCTTTTCAACATCGGCTGACAAGACATATTTATGCTGTCGAAACCGAAGAAGTATAGACAGGAGGTCGTCCTGAACCGTAGGACCCACCATCTGTAAATCATTAAAGGATACTCCTGATGAAGTAGGGCAACTAGCATTAAACACTACACGCAATTTGGTAGTGGTACTACATTCGCGCAGTACCCCGTGATGAGGTATGTAATATGCATTTAAATCTAATTCCTTGTTTACGGTCATGTGACCTAACGACTCATATTCTGCCATAAACTCGTGATACAATTTACTAAAATCAGGCTTAGCCTTAAGTCTGCGTTCCAGGGAATATAAACATTGTGAAGCCCTTTGAAATGAATCACCTAAAATAGAAGGGTTCTTTTTCATTGGTATACGGACACAAAAACGACCGTCCTCTAAACGAGTCGTGTTTTCAACAAAATGTTCCTCGCACAATTTTTCTTCTGGTAAATAATTAGAATGCTGTGAAGTGACCTCTTCAAGATTCCAAAATCGCATCAAATCATCACGAATGAATTTTGAGTCATCATAGGAACCAGTTTGAGTAAAATGACAACTTATACTGTCAGGTACTTTACTATTAGTATATAAAATGGGACCAGAGACAATCCAACCTAACCTGGTTTCACATAACACTGGCTTCCCGACTCCTAGCTTTACTCTTTGCGAACCTAACAGGTCCCAGAATAGATCAGCACCAATTAAAAGATCTACATCGGAGGGTTTGTAAAAGGTAGGATCTGCCAGACAAATATCAGTAGGAATATTCAGGCTAGATAAATCTAATTCACGACATGGCATTTCATTCGTTATTAATGGTAAAACAAAACAAAACAACTTAGCATTATAACTGTTGTTGAGTGACGTCATTTTCACCTGACAAGTATTACCCACGCGAGAGGTCGCGTTATTTATGCCATAGATTGAGCCATCTATCGGAATTGTATCTAATCTAAGTCGTTTACATAATCGCTCCGTCATGAAGCATGATGTACTACCGCTATCGAGTGTCGCTCGCACAATATGCTCATGATTATTATGATCAAATACTTTAACTAAAGCTGTTGACAACAACACGCCGCGCTCCTTCCTACTGTCACCATAAGAAGGTGAAATGTTCGCAGATAAAGAAACATGATTAGCGTCAGTGTTGGCAGAGGGCGCGGGCGACGCCGACGTTGACGGAGACGAAGTTGTGTTATCACTACGATTACCACTAGTGTCCAAAGTATGAAGTAAAATGTTATGTTTGCGCTTGCATAACTTACAACCCGGTTTTTTACAATTGTTGGAAAAATGACCCGAACGAAAACAATTGTAACACAATTTAAAACTAGGCACTAATTTACGACGTTCCTCGTTACTCAACGCAAGGAACTGTGAACAATTAGTTAGACTATGGTCACCTTTGCAATTGGGACATAGCTTCGTTACAGATTCAGTGCTTATATTATTAGAATTTTGTGTCGACACCATAGATTTAATTTTACTCGTGGAACCTGATTTAGCGATACCTGACACGTTGTGTTTTGACAATTCTAAGGTTTCAACTAAATCAGCGCGTGAGCGAATAAATTGGAGGAATGCATCGAACGTAATCGTGCTGTCCTTGTCAGTATGGCCTATAGACTCCTCCCATTCGCGATAAGACTTCTGATCTAACTTACGAGTAACTAAATATATCAACAAAGTATCCCATTGCTTGACTGGTTCACCTAGCGATTCTAACGCTCGTAAGCTTTTATTTAATAGGTCTATTAAACCTTTCAAAGCGACAGAGGACTCCTTTGTGATAGGTTCTATATTAAATAGTGCTGACACGTGATTCTGCACCAACAATCTTTTGTTGTCAAATCGATCGCATATTAAATTCCAAGCCACATCATAATTGCTCTCTGAAAACTGAATTGATTGAAGAACCACAGCAGCAGATCCCTCTAGAGAAGCACGCAAATAATGAAATTTGTTGATTTTATCAATCTCGTCATTATGATGGATGAGGCTAGTAAAGGTGTCACGAAACTCTAACCAATTGCTATAAAATCCATTAAATTTTGGAAGTTGTATGGTAGGTAACCTAACAGGTTTATAAACACTACCACGACTACTTTTACCACAAACCGAATCATTATCATTGTTACCTTTATTCACTAACTGTTGAGCCCTCGACAAAGCCATAAAATACAATGTCTCGAACTCGGAACGCTCAGACAACTGGGCCTTCGCATCATCAACCATACATTCTAACCGTAACTGTACCTCATCGTATTGTTCGTACAACGACTCAATTTTTCCCATGCGCAGCTGTAATTCCGTGACATCACAACTGTTTAATTTCTTGTCTGTTATTGCGTCCAGGTAATTGATGAAAGTAGTTAAGCGGCCTTTAAAACTGCCTCGCTTCTTTACTAATTCCTTCTCTTCGGACATACTGGGACTCGAGTTTTGTCGACCTGAAATGTATATAGTAACGAATACGTTTATATACTTAAACAGAACAAACAACTACTAAGTTATACGGTTGATTTTAATGTGATGTAACAATGTAATTAGGTAATCTTTAATGTAATATATGGATACAATAAATCTGAACTAATGTGAAAATGCCTACTTTTATACCTAAATTCTTAAACAAGTAATTAAGTTATATTAATTAGGATATAGGTAAGTAACAAATAAACAAATCTGAAGTGCACTACGGTTTGACTAACTGACACTGTAGTCAATAATTGGAAATATATCTAACACTAACGAGACAAAACTATGGCTGATGAATACCTACGCATCAAACTTACACTTAACTGAATAGTTATCGCTCTAATGCAACAAAACAAATTATATAAATGTAGTGCTAATTCCTACTATACTTATTTAAAGTATTATATAATAACAATTGTCGCTAATTGTACGCGTAGCATACAAAAATAACGAAACTATTCAAATGCAAAGTAGTACTCAATGAACATAATTTATATTAATACAAGTTAAAATGCACCAACCTTTGGTAACTTATAATTAAAGTTAAATACAACCTGTACGAGTGTTGGGTGACGATATTATCCAATATAAACTTAACACCGTGAAAATAATATGCACTCAATCCATATTCCACGCTGGCGGCACCGGCGTATAACCTCTCAAGTCCACGTTAATTATTTCCGTTGTTAATATCGCTGATTCAATTAATCTTCGAAATAAACTTGATTAATACCACTATCGGGCTCGACGGACCATGTACAAGGAATCAGGACTTGGGTAAAATAAAATGAGGAGAATATGGAATTATTGAATAACGGTGTACTAACAGTAACGATACACACGCTATGACTAGTCTAAATTTTGTACAAAAAACTTAAAACTAAAACAGGACGCATCGTCGCTCGCTGCTTCGACGAAACCATCAGGCGCTCCAACAGGGTGTGTTTTAGGTAGATAATTAGGGAGGTGATGTCACTTTTGTGGTTGTCGATATTTTATACGATCCCTTAGTACGAATGATTACACAAGGGTAAAAAATTAGACTATTTTTGTTACATGGAACTTTATAGCTGTTGTTTACTAATGTGAGGTATTTAATGATAAAATTTATATAATTAATTACTGAAAAATACAATTCATTACTATTTCTTGATTACTCGACTTATCTTTTATTGAATCAAGTATGGGTTTTTAATTTATTGCGGTACTCTTAGACATGTATCATTGATATCATCATCACAATTCACACCTTGGTTTTATTTTAACATTTTAGCTATCCGAAGTATCCAAAAATAAAAGAAAAGTGGATAAATGCGACAGGAAAAGTTCCAAACTGGTTTCCCCACAAAAAATAACACGATATGTTCGTCTCACTTTGAGCCTAAGTGCTTTCAACCATTGAAGAAAGACTACATACCAACACCTCAAATTCAGATACAAAAATAGTACTGTATTTTTATATATAAAAAGGGCAGATTAAAGGTAACTGAATTTCATCGATACTATTTTTTCTACGATTACCTCTTCACATCACTAGTTGCGATGTGTGTTTATTCTGAGTCCGTAGCTACAGGTAGAAGCCCCGCCCCATGTATGCCTGTGTTCTATTAGTGAGTTTATTAGTGTTGCTGTAAGTTTCTTTGTGTGCGGGAGAAATATGAGCTCGTGTGCCGTTCTTATAGTTTTTGCTTTTGTGTTAGTGAATTAAGTGGGGAGAACACGGCGACATCTGAACACGAATACATTTGTTTACAAATCATATCTCCTGTATTTATTATATCTGTGCGGATGACGGACGGCGCCGCCGAGGCCGGCCCAGAAAGAGGTGGCGAGACGATCTAGACGCGTACCGCGAGGGCTGGCTCGAAGAGGCATGGAGGGAATTGGGGGAGGTCTTTGCCCAGCAGTGGGAAAGTACAAGCTGTAGTGTATGCAGATATCAATATATTGCGCTACAAACATATACCAGTATTGTGACGTTGCCTAGAGCGCGCACGTCGCTCGGTTATAAATACCAGTCTGGGTAGTAGAGGGTTGTCGGACTGTCGGCCTGTGCGGTGGTGCGTTGGCAAGTCAACTATTGATACTAATAAAGGAGCATATTTTACATAGAAAAAAGAAAAAAAACAGATTGAATTAATGAAACCAAAGGTTGACTGGTAGAAAATGCCTATGGGATTAAGTCCGCCTCTGTACATTTTGGTTGAAGTGTTAAATAAATAAATAAACCCTTAAACTGAAGGATTTCAAATTTTGCTATCCGCTTTCTTAAGTCTCATTGATTGGCTACCCATTCACAATATTGATTGATTATTACGATTAATTCTCACCTATCTTTCGATAAACAACATAATTGTAACATAATACACCTCCACCTAAACCGTGTAACAGCGTGACACAATATTACGTTTTTAAACTAAATTTCTACCTGCTTATACCAAGAAATAATGTAAGAAGTAATGTTTTAATTTGAACAAAACAAAAAAAAGAATAACAAATAATTTTCCTAATAATTACATTACGCTGGCAAAGAGCAATGATTAAAGTAACTACAGAAAAACCTTTGTAGTGTAACAAATTGTTTTTTTTTTCAACAAATTCATTTCGTTACGTCACCACCACAAACAATAGACCGCGGTCGGCTACTTCAAAGGGCCGGACGCTTTCGTTTTTTTTCTCGCACATTTTGAATTATTACATCGGCAAAGGCCTTTTACTCAAAGTCGTAACGTTTTTTTTTTCTGTCTTTGTAATGAGAATGTCCCCCCTTTTTTATTTTTTTTTCAGTGGGCAATTAATTTCTCTTTTATAGGAATTGTAATTTTTTGTAAACTAGGTACCTACCCAATGGAAAAAATGGGTTAGAGTTTTCGTATTTACAGCTGGTCATTTTCGGGAAAACTGTGTGAAATGAAACGTTTAAGTTAATTATCATTGGATTAGGTTTGGTGAAGTTTAACTAGCAGAATATTTGAGTTAAATACTTGAGTTAATTATTTCTCAAATGCACCAACCTTCTTTTTACAGGAAGATAACCAATGTATGTGAGGGACTTTACCAAAGTGTTAGATATTAGTACCACAGACCATAGTCTGTGAACAGTTAAAATTTTTGTTTGTTTTTGTTTTTTGGGTTATGGCCCGAGTTCACAATGCAAAGATAAAACTGACTTTCAGGGAGTAGTGGTCCATTTACACCTTAAAGTACCCTTAATATTTCCTTCTCACCCCATTAGAAAGGTTTATGTTTTCCCTAATTAATACCCTTTTACTGCGGCCATAACTTCAAATTTTATTCTCCAAAAATACACACCAACGCCTTAAATGCAGCATTAAAATACGAATAAACGTATTTTCAAATATAAACACGAAACACTAAAACAACCATGAAAAAATAATTTGATTGTAGACCTAAAAATTAGGGCAACACCATATCATTAAATTAAGTCTAATGGCAACACACAAAATAAATATAAACTTTTTGTAGCTTAATCCACTTTCGCTGTAGGCTCCCGAGTTCTTCTCATTAAAATTAATTTTGCCGGCGACGTGGCTGCCATTACGAAGGCAGTTTAAGTAGGTGCCTGCTTACACCCGCCATATTACAGGGATTAAGTTTCGAGAGAAAAAAGGAGAAATAAACGAATTTGCCGTGAACGAGTCGACGACGTCCCTGTAATCCTTCGTTGTGGGCCATGAGAACGCTTGGTCTAGAAGAAAAATTGCTACAACATGGAAAATTTATATATTTAATTTAAATTTATAAAGATGACATGATTGTTTCGATTTTATTTAGTTGATTATTTATTTTAATTTGACTTAATTGTGTTTTAGGTATATATTTAGATTTAATTTAATTTGGTTACGTTTTGTTTACATTTTAATTTAATTGGTATTTATTTTATTCTACGTTAATTTAATTACACATCTAACTGATCAATGTATCAGGGCCATAAATTCGAACAACTTTCTCGCATCTTCAGAGCTCGGCTTATTTAATATTTGGTGGAATGTACCTATATCGTTCTTGTTCAACTTCAAAGCCCTGAACAGCTTACTCCTAGCAGCCTCATTCATAGCCAACACATTCCATTAACAAAATGCGCCACCTTCCACCTTGAATGTACCAATTCACACTGGATTCGTCTGGTGGATGACAACCTGCTCCCTCACAGGAGGGAGGGGCTGTCCAGTAGGGCTGAAGTTCTTGTTGAATACACAAATATGTACGTAGAACCGTTTTGATGAAGTTGAACGCGATCAGCTCATCTAAACAGCGTTCGAGAGCGGTCAGTGTCAATATTCCATTGCAGTTATTACACTGATAGCTCTTGCGCTTGGTTTATTCGGAGATGTGATGTTTGTGGAAGTTTTATAACGACATTCGCCGTTATATTACTTATTTGACAGACAACTAGCTTACAATATACTCTATTTTGAGCGTAACAAAACAATTAATTAGTGATTGTAGTTTTTTCAAAAGAAAGTTTATCTAAACTGTGGACAAAAACAAGAAAGAATAATAACTAATTACATTTTTTTTTGCTCCATTTTAATTTAGATAATCGAAGGTAACAATTTTTTATTTAACTGAATTTTTGATATTACTTATTTTATTTTTGACATTTTATCTATATTATTGATTGTAACTTTTATTGATTATTATTATTGTATTAATCCTGTACATATTCAACACAAATGTATTTTTGTTCAGAATAAATGACTAATGACTAACAAGCTAAATGTTTTGGTGACATTCGTTGCTGCTTAAATTGTTAAATCTCATAATTTGGTTATATTTTTTACTAAAGTTATTTTTGATGGTTGTTGAATAATAGTATTACCTAAATTATGTAAATTTAATAATTTACATAATAAAGTTTAAAATAATTAAATTAACATTTAATTATGATTATTTTTTATTATTATTTTATAGTGTATGACTTATTTAAAATTTTAAATTAGCCTGTTTTGAAAAACCTAGTCCTTATCTGTTAGTAGTAAGTACTTAAGATCCATGTTAGTAATAAGAATTTTAGAGACTTATTGTAATTGAATTGAGTAAATTAAATTGCTATAAATTGGATTGAATTGTTATGAATTGTAATGTGACTGTATGTGTGTAATATTTCTATTATGAGTCAGTGATACTTGAATTAAAGTAATTTTTATTTATTAATTGACAAACAGTATTAAAACTAGTGTACAATGGCCGTCTTATCGCACGAGGCGCCTTATTCCAGATCCAGTTCTATACATTATGGATTTGTATTTTATGCAAAATATTTTTTAAATTCTTTATCTCCGCCATTTCTAGAACAATAACAACATTTTACTATTCCAACTGAACTTAAAATAATCAAGCCAATAACACGTACAGACCTTATAAACTCAGTGAACCGTCACAAACATCGTAAACTAAGATATTGGACGAAAAAACCCACTTAAATTCTACACAGCGTTAGCTCGTAAACCCGCTGACTCTATGGCCCCACTTAAGGCGCTATTTGCCGGCAAAATGCTTTGCAAATTGGATCATTAAGAGCTTAAACCGACAGTTTGGAGTTGCTTAAAAACCTGTTTCCGTATCATCCGCCCTTTTTTCCTAATAATGTTCGTTGGAAAAGTACCTTTTGCTGACGGTGAGATTTAGCGAATACTGTAGAGAAAATACTATTTGACTTTTAGAGACTAACTAGGCGAGGCCCGCGGGGATAAGCTGTTATTTCAGTTATTCAAACAGACGTCGTAATTACGTGAACGATGAAGGAAATAACAAATGAAACAGAGGGAAAGTTTTGAAGGAAAATGTTGAACATAATATTGACTGTTCTACTTTTTTGCTCGACGAAACTGACCTGACGAAAATGACCAATGGTCCAAATTAACCCTAGGTCGTAGTTGGCAGTCACAGGGAGGATCCAATTTTGCTAGAAAAAAAAGAAATAAATAAAAAGACACAGGCACAGTCATTTATTCAAATTAATATATGACTTATGACTAGATGGGGTATAATCGGCCCATACAACGCGAGTGTGGATTCTCAACACAGGATATGCCATACCTTCTTTCTCTCCTGCCCGTCGTGCACAACTAATTGCACCCTCCAGGACTTGAATGAGGCAAACGACAGAGCTGGCCAGGTTGCTACGTACTGGTTGGACAAAAAACTTTTTAACAAAAAATTAAGATGCATGGAATGAGCTTAAACACGATATAGCCGTTGTAAACTGTTGAGGACCCCTTGCGACTGCCTTTCGTCTCCATCAGCAGATAAAATCCAAATCTCTATTAGGTTGTATTGTCATCAGAACTACATATATATGTGCCAAATCCAAACAGAATCGGTTCACAGTGATTCTCGACCCGAATCAATAATAAAATGGGAAGGTAATTTTTTTTTTCTTTATATTGGAAATCGATAGTTACTAGCCCTATAACCGCGCTTTCACACACAAAAACAAACGCAGACGTTTATGCGATAAACTGGTGATTCTCCTCTTTTGAAAAGGGCTTCATTCTGAAATAGTGTCAAATTAAAACAACAAAAAAAAAAGCAGCGTTTATTGTTATTGACCAGGTACCGTAATTTATATTGATTATTTATGTCTTCTATGACAACCTCCTGAATTTTGACGAGGATGCAAAACTACACCTTGTATACATGTCGAATTGTGAGCGTCCTCCTTTTTTTTTTTCGTCGATTAAAAATCTGAGTCATCGATTCGAGAAGAAGATGGTAGGGAGGCGCAGAGGTTCCTCCTTTAATACGGCTCAACAGCTTCTGCAAATCTACCTCTTCTCAAATCGTTGGGCGAGCATAGAACTTAATAAATAACCTTATGACCAGCTTTTAATTCTTGTTGATACGTACGGATATGTTGTACAATGTTTATTTTGTTTAGGAGGAGCTCGTGGCTAAATAATAACAGCCGCTCGGGTCGATCGTCAGGTTAAGCCGCGCTTACCTGGGTGGGTCCGTGGATGGGTAACCACACATTACATACTGAGTTTCCCCCGTGCTTCGGAAAGCACGTTAAGCCGTTGGTCCCGGCTATCAATTGTATATCTTTGACAGTCGTTACAGGTAGTCAGTGGCCCGCAAGTCTGACAACTAGTCTTACCAAGGGGTATCGTATCACCCAGTACTAACTGGGTTGTGGAGGTCAGATAGGCAGTCGCTCCATGTAAAATACTGGTATTCACCTGCACCCGGTTAGACTGGAAGCCGACCCCAACATAGTTGGGAAAAGGCTAGGCAGATGATGATGACGATGTTTCTTTTCACCGTAATTGAACGGGGATAAATAGTTATTAAGATGATGACATGTCTAAAGGCATCTGGAGTTTGATAATGTTACGGAACCACTCACACGATTACCTAAAACGTTCTATGAAAAGTAAGCACCACTAATTTAAGAAAACTGTAAGTAAAACAGGCTCATACTAAAGATAAAAGAAAAGATAGCCACCAGTAAAATACTATGGTAATGTTAGTCCAAAACTCCTTTTTTACAAGCTTTATGTGCAGACGACAAAATTGTACCTTTTTAGTTTTATTACAACAAAAGCACAAGACAGTAAAGAGGTTTTTATGTCAACAGGGGCAAATAGCCTCTGTGAAATTATTTCGGTGAGAATATAAGGAGTTTTACAACCGACTTGATATCAGCTATTTTTGTGTTTTGTTCAGTAGATATTTTATTTTTTTAAACATTGCCCCACACTAGGGTGCGTTTACAAAGGGTGCGTTTACAAACATTTAAACTCACTTACACGAAAATCCAGACCCGGAACAACTACCCGTAGGCCATACAATTTTAATATTTGTTTCGTGCAGGGATCGAATACGCGACACGCAGCGCAGCAGCCAATCGCTCAGCCACTGCGCCAACCGTGCCGTCAAAAATTTACAAAAAATCGTCTTTTAAAGTCATATCTAGTCGTGTGTTTTAAAGCGACCGCCCGCGTTGAAGTCGTAAATTATCCTACGGCATAAAGAGTTACTAAAATCCTATGTTCTGTTCCAGGTCATGGTACCTATACCTGTTCGCCAATTTTTTTTATTCTGGTCTTCCTTGGAGTTTTTATACCATAAAGCGTGAAAAGATAACATATCACACGTAACAGATGGAGTTACTTTCGCGTCTATAATATTATTATTAGTATGAATCAGTGACCAATCTTACTTAAATGACGATTTCACCAATCGATCTATACTTCACATGACAGTCAAAATATGTAACCAATGAAAAACTCTCAATCCCCATCAACAATCATAAACAGCGACCAATCATTTCAAATCGATTCCGCATCCACATTCGTTTTCCTCCGCCCTTCATCAACTCCCTTATTTGGTAGACATAATGACGTATATTAAGTCTAAATTACCTCTTTCTATTTGTGTTATGACATGAACAGCCGTAATATGGCAAATTATCGCATAGTTTTCGGCCTAATCCCAAGTTAATAGACTTATTCCTTATATAAACAGGGGACGCAAACAAAGAGAAACGGTTACGTTACTATTGGTTCTCGGATTATTGTTTTGTGAGTTGAAAGTGGTCGAGAGAATACTTTTGTTTGCAGTACTTTTGTGTGGCTAAAATTGGAACTGACAACGCCAACTTGTTTTTTCATTATAATTTTATGAACTAATTCCAATGTCAAAATCACTTACTTTTACGATATCATTAGATTAATAATTCTGTCTTCTTTCACAACTCCTTGTTCATTATTCGATAAAGGCTTTCACTATCCAATAAAAATAGACCTTAATATTATTAAACCGGAAAACAAAAATTTATAGTAAATATCTTAATACGCCTGAAAAACTACTCAAGACACTATGGGAAAAATGTTAGAACTGCCCCTAGAGTTTTTAAGGTGTACTTGCAAGTCCCAATATGTATTCTCTTGTCACTTTCAACTAAAGACTCACCTCAAATTCACTGAAACAAAAAACAAAAGCGAAAAACCACCGAGTTCCATCAGTAGTGGCTCTAATCTAATTCGGTTGAAGGATTGTTATAGGTGTAATAATATAACATAACAGACAAACGATACGGCCTAATCAAGAGATGATATATCACGTACATATAAATATGTGTGTGTGCGCTGAAATCTGTGTAGCTTGTCAGAAGAATGAAGCCATCCATCATGCGAATATTGGAGTAAATAGGATCGTGTGTTCTTGATGTAGAGTAGTTTAAAAATAAAGATGTCAAAGATTAGAAAAAAATCAATGGGTGTTACATAAAATGTTCGTCTTCAAGTACTGGGTTTCTTTAAAAAGTTTATTTAAGAAATTAAAGAGAATAATTAATAAAAAAAAGTTGTCGTTATCAATTTCGAACTTTTGCAGAGTTTCTACAAACAGTCAATTAACAAAAAAGTGTTAACTGTTTTCAGGCACTTCTTTTTTATTTTATGTAGGTATTTTTTCAGAAATTCATTTACTTATAAAAAATTTAAATTGCGTTTCTTTACCTATACTAAAATCTTTCTAGTGTTTAGCGTTTTTCTGGAAAAAATATTTCAGACAGATTAAATCATTTTAAGTGAGTGCCCCTGCAGAACTTTTATAAATAGTGTGTTATTCTGCTGTCCGTACTTGCAACCATATAACATTAACAATACAATACAAAAACATCCCATATAAACTAAACACAAAACTATCCAGTGCCAAAACCAATTTTGACTTCGGGGTACTTCGTCAAAGTTCGCCCGTCTTCGGGGATCTAAACAGTTTCTGTGCCGGACTGAGTACCCAGGGGGTCGATGTAAAAACTTACTAAACGTCTCTTGGGGCCTTAGTGTATCATGGCCAGAGTTTGGGCCTTTGTATACCAACGTTAAGGGGCGACCCTTACTAAGTGAATATTGTATAAACTTGCTATATTTTTACACTTGTAAGTTTGGCTGCTATTTTCGGTAGATTGACGGGTAAAACTGCCACGTTGGTGCAAGTGGTTGCAAGCGCGACAGCTGAGCATGAGGTGGTTCGATTCTCGGGTCAGGCAGTGTTATTGGGTTTTTCCATCAGAAATGTCTCAGTAGCTGCCACGGAGTCTGGATTTGTGCTCGGTTGGCAATAGGGCTCGCCCCTATTACATGGGACTTAAACATAACTTGCGAAGCTGGGTGTACTATTAGGTACACCTCTGCCTAACCCCTTCGGGATTACAGGTGTAATGTTGTGTCATGTTACTTTAAAATAATGATCTGATATCCTACATGACACAAATGCAGTTTCATTTCAATGTCCCCCAGAGATCAGTAACTTAATCCGCCAATCTCCGTTCCTTTATCATCCTCTAATTACATGCAAAACACATAAATGTACATGGTGCGAGCGAGTAAGGACTTTAACAGTCTTTGTATAGAGTTCTCATTCCACCAAAACCTAATCTGCACTTATTACATATTTTTTATTTCATTTTCATCGATGCTTGTTAGTGATTTTAAGATTTCCAAAACTTTTTCTGTTTTTACCCGTGGGAACCTGTAATTGGCTCTGTGTTTCGTAAATCCATCTGTTGTAGCCGTTGGTTCTCCTGTTTATAAATTAATAAATAAATAAGAATAAAGGATCAAAACATATTTATCCTGGAAAAATATCTAAATTTTGAATACCATTTGGTTTTACAGTAACTTATAACAATGAATTAATAGGGCAATAACTGTGCTTGCTTTGAGCAAAAAAAAAATAGTTTTCTCTTTGTCGAAAGCTCCATCCAATTATGAACCATCTATCTCCACATCCATCGAACAAACCAATTACTATTCAAATTATATTTAAACACGCCTTTCGTCGCTTTTCAGTGGTTAATTAATTTGCTTAACTAACAATGAATTACTACCAGTCTTATTTGAGCCCTGAACGTCTTCAAACACTGAGTACGGAGATGCCTCAGAGCCGCTGATGGAGACGGCATTGTCAATATTTCCACACAAGTTAAACACGTCACAAGACTAATTTCTACATACATAACCATATGAAACGACTACCTCGCTGGACAAGTGCTTGCAAGCGCGACTGGTCCTGGGTTCGATTCCTAGGTCGGGCAAATTGTTATTGGGTTATTCCTTCAGGAATTTCTCAGTAGAACCTTCGAGTCTGGATTTGTGCCCGGTTGATGGCAATAGGCTCGCTCTCTATTACATGGGACTTTAACATAAGTGACTAAATGTGGGTGTTCTTAGCTATTAGTCATGTGTATGTATGTACGTTTAGTTACAGGCGTGATGTTATGCTAAGTAAATTAATAACAAAACGTTTCTTACGATTACTTTTTTCTTCAAAATACAGCGATCATTCTTTCGTTTGATGGCTAGACGAGTTCAAGTTACACTTGCGGTGATTGCCAATGAAAAGTCATTGAGTTGAGTTAAGTTGAGTGATTTCAAAGGAAACGTGACGAGCCCATGGTTCCGTAATCAGCATTTAGGGATCGTTTGATCTTTAGTCCTTGGTCGCAGCTCAGTTAATTATATCAAAGACACTGGTTCAAGTCTGTTATTTGCTGTAACGAACGAATTTTGGGCGGTTTTTCCTGGAAGACGGTAAGACTGAGGTTATATTTAACACTGTTCTGTTTGATTGTAAATTGTGCTTTTCGAGGTATATTAAGAAACGGTTAACTGTTTTATATGAACGATAATTTTTCGTTAATTTATTCTTCGAAATTGTGTGCATAAAATGCCCTAAAGTCTGACTACCAAATAAACAATTCTACTACGATGTCTGCTTCTTTGGCTAGTAAGATGGGGTTAGTCAGGACACACGTGTGTCCAGTTAGTGAAATTCAAAATTAGTATGCCTTATTATTTCGTCATCTGGACACAAAAAAAAAAAACAAAAAATTTTCGCGCAAAATTTTTTACGCGTGTCCACATATTGAAACTTAAATTAAATCACTTTTATGTTTTCGCCAACTGGACACACGTTCGGATTTGACCCGAATTCATGACAAAGTACAGTCACGCAGATTAATGTTTCGAGTCACAATCATCATCGGCCACTAAACGTCCCACTGTTGGGAACGGTAACATTAGCTAGGTATACTTGTCGATCAGGAGGTCCTAGGTTCAATATTCAGGCCGGGTAAAGTGTCTGTGTGTATGTGTTTTCGAACGCATTTAACCCTAATCTCTTCAAAGTTAGAGTAAACAGGCTTCTTCTGGGTAAGCTCGCTCCATCGTCGACTCTGTTTCTGTCACCTCTGACCTAGACTAGAGTCAAGAGCAAACCTATCTTAAATGAAAAAAAAAGTGTTATTAGACATTCCTAACGGAAACACTGTCAGGAATTTCTCAGTAGCAAACCAGGGTCTAGATTTGTACCCGGTTGATAGCAAAAGGGTCACCCCTTTTTACATGTTACTTAAACAAAGCTGGCGAAATGTGGGTGTACTATTAGGCACGCCTCTGAAGGGTTAGCCCTTGGACTAGGGGCGTGATGTTATGTCTAGATTAACGGTTTTGCCAATCGTCTTCAGATCATCCCTGCATTCACTTTTAATGAAACTTACTTCGTAGCAACGGACCGTCCCACTTTCTTCCCACAAAACTCATCGATCATTCTTCCTATTTACTTTTATCAAAAGATGAAAAGGAAAAAAAAACGAAGTCTGTATTTTCAACGTCAATGTTACAAGGAAAATCTCGAACCACGTTAACAAATACATCCTTTCGATACTTATTATATTTAATATTATTTTCTCTTCTTGTTCGACATTTCCTGTGCGTAACTAGAAATAGGTGAAAGGTCTGTTTTCGAGAGGTATTTGTACCTGTTGTCATCGTACTTATTGCTTTCTGTCACTAGGTTGTTATGTCGTGTATTATGGACCTAGTATGAACGAGCGGAGTCAATGTAATATGAATTCGAACGATTTTTAAAACAGTAAATAATCGTTTCAAGTTATTTGACCATTGAAAACCAGGCATTGCAGTGCGTTATTTATATGTAGGTATGTGTGTGTCAGGATGGAATTGACATCGACGTACAAACGAATACCACGTATTCAGTAGGTACTATTATCATTCTGAATCGCCCCACAGAGAAATTTTCCCTCGGCAATTTCAAAAGGGACTAGCTGTTACATGTATTTTGCACTTTATTGCACTTTTGTAGGTAATAGCTTTTTTTTTTAAATTACCGGTTTAAAATGTTTATGAATACTTGGTATTCGTTTATATCGATTTTCCTTCCACAATATAGCTATGCCAGGATCTTTTGGTCCGTGGCCAAATTTGGAGCTAAATCCACCATCTTGTTTTTCAATAAATTTTATAAAAAAGTTACAAAACAGAAAATGTTTACCAGCAGTACATCCCAGTCAACGTCATCAAGCGCCAATAAGAGAAAAAAGATCTTTTCCAATCGATCAAGAATATCGCTGCCAAAAGTACTTTTATATCATCAAAACATGCCCCATCTTTGCAGAACGACCGTTTAATTCGGTAACTGTTATTTCTAAAAGTCTCTTCATTTATACACAAAATACCATTTAAATACGTAGCGGAACGAACTGTCTACCTCTATCAGTTATAATATTACTTCTAACAAAGCAGTCCGCGAAATATTATCAACGAAAAACAGTATCTTAGTTGTAAGCTTTCAAGCCTTCATTGTCCTTCTGGGAGAATGTTGTCACGGAGTAGATAGACGTACAGAAGGCGCACGCTAACATGTTTCTTCAGCTAACTACATTCATTAAAACAAATTCATAAAGTTAAGCAGTTTTATCACGGGGTTTGCAGAAAATACAGAACGCCACCTGCTGCAATCCTTACATACTCCTTTTGCTTCGTCTACGTTCATACATCTGATCCAAATTGACGGGCTTCAAGAATGCGGTTCTAACAGCCTTAATGAGGAAGTTAAAGCACCCGTTTCTTTAGTGTTCGGTTGTACTGTAACTTGGGATAGATACAAGTATACTGTGGTCAACGATAGGCTAAGTTATTCATTACTATGCTAATACGAAACTGAAATTGTATTAACATCAAATAAACAATATTGTTTATTATCAAATAGACTTTCTCTGGTACGATTAAACTGAGCAGTCTGGAGAGTAAACTGGGCTGTGGGGACCGTGCTTTGACAGATAACAATATTGAAATATCTCTCAAAGTCCGCAACCAGTCCGCAGTCTAATCCGCGGTTTGACTGCACTTTTAGAACGAACCAAAACAAAAGTACTAGAAGGAGGTTGTTGATTTAGAAGCCGGTGTCTTTAAAAATTCTGGTATTTGTTTTAAATTGACATAATAATATCCGCAGCTAACTTTACAGGCAGAAAGATACAAAGCGCGCGTATCTCTTACACGCGCCGGCGTTCGCTCGTTGCATAGTGAGCCTTCTGTTCTTATCTACTCTATGGCACAGTTACCAGAGCCCGCCTACCAGATTTATGTCGGCCGTACAAACGGGAGCAATTATCTCTTACAATTCCTTAGGCCCTAACGGTTAGCGCAAGGCTACGCATATGCGACAAAGTTGGAAGATTTCTCAGCCGATCCGTTGGTTGATGAGTTGGTGGATTTAGATTCCGAGTGTTTTATAAGGTCTTTATTGGAGCGCTTGATTGACTAAATGTAAAGAAATATCTTTGGAAATAATCTGGAGGAAATACAGAAGTAAAATACGTTAAATTCTAAACAAAAAACGATCGGAGACACAGTACAGATTTCTCAGGAAAAGTGTACGCTGTTTGGCAATCATCGTCGATCTTGGAAATACGAACACGCGAAAATCCCAATATTGCGTGTCATCAAATCACTAATGTGCTCATGTTACAACCAGGTTAGAAAATTCTGCAAGTAATTGTAATAAGACATTAGAATCGTATACGAGGTAATTTTAACAACGTTTCTTACCACACAACTAGTATTTATTTTAAACTGTGTGTTTAACTGTACTTACTTATCAATATATGACTAATTAGCTATTGATAGAGTCAAACATTCACACCTTTTAACAAATTGTTATGTTAAAGTACCAAATATTGAACTGTGAACTGGTACAAACATCGTTTTAACCACAAATGCGTCCCAAATCGATACGGGCTCATTCGAGTGACATGCAAACATCACGCCACTCGAACCTTGGCTAGTATTGGCCCAACAATTGACTCTTTATTTTCGGCCAATGGCTCATTAAGTAATGGAAGCCACCGGAACTATGGCCAACATTGGCCCAACGATTGTCCCGATTTAATGCTCAATGACCAATGAAACAAAGACATTCGATTTTTATGCCCCAGGATTTTTATTCGCTGTTACGTTTTCCTGGACAATTACTGTAATATCGGGCAGTAAAAGTTAAGTTGAATTTGAAATACGGTGACAATGCTATTTTCCTGGTCACCAGGTTTGGCAATGTGGCTGGTTTTTGTAGAAGTTCTGTATGTCGTTTTGCAAATTCGGGTACTTATATTAAAATTTAGAAAAAAAAAAACCACAGTGAAGAAACTTGTTTGCAGTGATAAACGTGAAAATGCTTCGAAAGTGATTGCCAATTGTCTAAACCTACTTACTTACTGTAAAAGAAATCCTGTAAGTATTTTTATGTTTACCGAAAAACGCGGTCAAACGACAACCAAACAAGGAACAGTAAAAAAAAACAAAACCCATTCAATTTTTACGCCCTGCGACCTATATTCGTCGTCACGGTTTCCCTTGCAATTACCATACGGAACCAATTGTAACAGTCTAAGGGTCTGCCCTAATACTTTTAAAGGGACCTCAATAAATATCTATAAAATAAAACGTAAGTGCTTGCGGTCACCCGGTCTTATCAATTCACGACCGCATTGGGAGGTTAGAGAAACCATGAGCCCGGTATTTTTGAATTTAGAATTCGTGTTGAATTGTTTTTTTTTTTCAAACGGATAATAGAATACACGTAGTCCTGAGGGCTTCAAAAAGACAATCGCCTTTAAAGTATTTCGTATTTCTGTAACGGCTTCCAGTCTAACTGGTTACAGTTGAATACCAGTATTTTACATGGAGCCAACGCTTATCTAACCTCCACATCCCAGTTAGTACTGTGTAATACGATATTCCTTGGTAAGACTGGTTGTCAGACTTTCGGTCAGCTGACTGTCAAAAATCTATAAATATTTCCGTTCTCGTTATCCAACAGAATATCTCTTTATCCAGGCGCTCTTCAAACCGACTTCCAAAAAAAAACACAAAACAAAATGGAGAATAGCTTTACTTTCGGAAGTCGGTGGCAAAAAAGTCAATGAAATAAAAAATAGACACCGACTTCTGAAAGTAAAGTTATTTTCCATTCTTTTTTGTGTTTTTTTTTTTGGAAGTCGGTTAGTTTTTAACTTATGTTTAGGTCAACTAATGCCTCTTTGTTTTGCGTGCGACTAAGAACAATGTCAGCACATTACGTCAAAGAATGTCGAGTTAGGAAGCTGAAGTCGCAAGGCCCTGTCTATCAAAGGGCCGATGGTCAATGGAGCAGAGTTCTGTCCTGGACTGGGGACTGCGAATCGTCAAGCGTGTGGTGCCTAGAGCTAGAAGTACTGATTGGGAAAGACGGAGTTGTAGCTTGGGAAAATATGTTCATGTCCAGAAGTGGGCTGCAATTACAGCCTAAGTTAAAAATCAACTGTCGATATCCAAAATGCGTATTCCTCAACAAATCTCTTTGTGTGTCACTTCCAGGAAAAATAAAATCGTGATTGGATGTACTTCGTATTATATTTAGGTTTGTCCTATTTATTGCAACCTATCACCACATTTCTGCGAATAAGTGTATTATCAGTGGTTGATTCATCAATATTTTATGCAAAAATAACTTCTATGGTAAAGTTAACGAACTTTGTGACGAACTAATCTGGAACTTCCTGCGACAACGTTGGTTGATTCGAGTGTGTTATTATTATAGTTAATGTGTATTATGTTATGTGTATTATTGTAGTGTGTATTTTTTTTTCCTTGTATCGGATCTTTATTAATTTTAACCGACTCACTGGAAATTCCCAATTCGTTTTGATAATTATATTATGTACACGCAAATTATTAGTAAATTAATAGACCAACTTTAAATTATTTTTTTTTTTTACTTTTGTTTAATTAATAGACCAACTATAATTTGTTATTTATTTAAAGTTTTGCAAAAATCCTGACGGTCCCCTTTTTACTGTTTCTTTTAACTCCTGATTTCCTTCTTCTGCTCCTAATTTATTGTTCTTGGCGCAGCATCTCTCCTTCTTCCATACTTCTCCATTACCTCACGAGGTAGCCCCTGTTTGGCCATAATTTTCATCCATACAATGGGCGTACGAACGGGCTGTACCATGTCCATAATCTCAGAAAAACTTGCTCCCAAAAGTAGCACGACATTCCACAAATCTCAACAACAATATGGCCACACTACTGTTTTGCCACAATACGCCTATAAAACCGCTGAACTGCCGAAAGAGTCTATTACCGCCCACCCAGACAATTGTATCGTAATGCTTAACATTTAACACCCGACTTTGGTTGGATATTTAAGATACGATCTTTTTGGGACATTTTGTACTTGGAGGCACAAAATGGTAGTTCGGTACGTACAATAAATATTATTCTATGTTGTCGTGATTCTTAGCAGTTATGCCAATTTATTTTGTGTCATCGCAACAGGATGTTAGTTCTGGTGTATCTTTAACCCCCCCCCTTTTTGGATAAAATATGTATGTATTAGGACTCTTTCATACAATCCAATCATCTTTTCACTATTGTTTTCTCTAGTCTTTCCAAACGTTTGCTTAAAATTTTCTTCATGAGATGTTCCGTTTCATCGCATCACTTCTTCTCATTTTTAAAAGATTTAACATCAAACGTAGCCGCAGTTAACGTTACTTAACCTCGTGATCCATTTACGCATTTGACACGAGCCATTGTTATTATTTTATTATAACTGTCTTTGTTTCAATACCTATTAAATAATAATCTATAACAAGACAATGATCCATAAGTTTAGTCATTCCACTGTTTCCAATTATAATATTTAGGGCTTCCTAATTGTTGTAGCGTCTGTTAGAATCTAGAGCTCGATGAAAACTAATCATGTACCTATCGTTAGAGTTTAACAATGTTCTCAAAAAAAACAATCAATGGACAAACAGAGAACATTTCAAGTTGGTACAAAAAGGGATTCTTATCCTTCAGATGAGGAATGCAATATTCCCGTATAAGATTAATCCCCTAAAATGATTTTTATTGAGATTTAAAATTATACAAGTCAAGTCTCCAGAAAAAAAAACGAGCATTAAAAAAAAAACAAATCCCAGTGAAAGTGGCGAAACGAAAGAAAACAACAGATGTAACGGTACGATATGTAGTTATCTCATGTAAAAAATAACTGGGTATTCCTTTTGGAGCTATCATCAATCAAACAGAAACAAACGAGGCCGCAATAATTCCCTCGGAGTACACGCTCACTATGAAATATTATATTTGGATAGCTAAGAAGAAATTGTAAATAGAAAACAATGTTTTGACAACGGCGAGTTTTTGCGACAAACCTAGGAAGGGCGCGGAATTTTACAGGCTATTGGAGAGAAGGTCAACACGCCAGAAAGAATACTTGAATAATTACGAAGAATAGATGCTACGAAGTAAGGAGTTTTCTAGGTCAGGCCGTTCTTAATTCGTAAAACACTTGAAAACAAGTACCGTGGTGTAAAAATGTGGATTAAAGCAGATCGAATAATACTCTTTTCATACAAGCTTTTAACCCCTATTTCACTCTTATTTTTAGCAAATACCTACGTCATAGCAACTAGTAATATTTTTACTAATATCAGAAGAAGATGGCGTGATGAGATGGAGTCTTACTTAAAGGAAGGGCTTGGGCTGAAATAGCTCTAGAGAGACAAGAATGTAAAAACCTCCTAGAAATTCTCACACCCTGCCACCCACCCACTTTTTCCCTTGTTAGAGAGACATTAACAGTTCTGATGTTTTAAGCTATATTTTAACCGTGGTCGTTTCGTTTATTTTAATGATCACATGCTTCGGTAAAGGAAAACATCGTGAGGAAACCAGCATGCCTACGAGATATTTCTCACCGGCATGTAAAGCCATGTCAGAGGCCCATGGGTGGCATAAAAACTGACACCAGATTAGGCACTCACCACACGATAAAGAAAGAAGAAGACCTGTATTTTTCTGCTAGTTTGGATGAGTGACAGTGGTAGAGCGTACTAAAGTGAAGTGAACCTTTGTCATGAAACATGTAGGTAGGTACTTCGCAAAACGGGTCCATTTAAGTCATTCGGATGCAATGCTATTGATAAGTACCATGCAATATCCTGTGAACAGTAATAGCGCGGAGACTTCACTACATTATTTTATAGATATTTTGTTGATCGAAAGCATTGAAGTCATTCTGACATCCAGCATCCTTCACTAAGGCAGGGTGGTGAATTACAAAGAGAGGAAAGCTAGATTCCATCATTTATTATGAGTCAGCCTAGAACTTAGCCACGGGTTTGCCATGCCTCAGCGTGGTTGATTTGTTTCCCATCGATATATTTGGTATCGATACGTTTGTCGCAGTGGTGGACTTTCCCCTTGCTTGCATTTTCATACAAAGCAAAGCTAAATAGTAAATTACTAGTATGTACCTTCTTAATTTAAATAAAGTCATGATATAAGACTCTATTTAATTTAATGGCGCAGCACCGTTTCCCATTCGTCATTATACCGAGAAAAATTACATTTAGGAACACAAAAAAAAAATGTAAGTGGCGACTCCATGGCTTATCCTGTTCTTAATGAATCATTAAACAAAGACCGGGTTCTATTTATTATCACTACGTCCGTTGACTCTGACAGAAGCTTCCGTTTATTTTGATAATTATAACAATGACTTTGACATAGGAATAAAAAATGACTTTCTTGGGAACTGCAGTTTTTGTGAAGTGAGAAAAATAAAACAATAATTATATATAATTGTACCAAAAATGTGCCAAGTGCTAAAAATGGATGTCAAAAGTTTTTTGGGTAAGTTTGATTGATAATAACTTCGCTTTTGAAGTAGTTTAGTTTTTTATTATTTTTATTATTGCAATTACTAACTTATAATAAAAACGGGAATAGGCTCACCCCCTATTACACATGGGACTTTAAAAAAATAACTTTCTGGAAAATAACTATACGAAATATGGGTGTACTAATTAAGCACACTCCTGCTCAAGACTTCGGCGATTACAGATTTATGTTATAATAACCTAAGTTATTTTATTAAGTCTGAATTCGGCTTTGTAGCAAGCTTGGTGATTAATAGTGTTGCCTTAACTTTATGGGGAGCGGCCTTAACCCAACAGTGGAACGGTAACAGCCTGATATTATTACTGTAGTTATTTAATAGTATTAAGACCAGAGGTTAAGACCTCGCCTCTCATGCATGAGGTTGTGGGTTCAAATCCGGAGAAGTACCAATGTGATTTTTTCAATGCAAATGTACTTTTCTAAGTTTATCTTGGACATCACAGACATCGGTGAAGGAAAACATCGTGATGAAACCTGGACTTATAATTAATATAAGTCTGAAATCGCCAACCCGTCTTGAGCAAGCGTGGTGATCAAATGCCCGTGCCTTCTCTGTATGAGAAGAGGCCTTTGCCTGGTTTTTAGGCTGGTGTTATGGTAATCGGCTATAGTGGTATGGTCATGTGATGCATATGAATTTTGAGCATGAATTTGCATGGCTAGAAGAGCAGAGGAAGACCAAAGAAACGATGGATGGACTGTGTGAAGGATGATATGGCTAGAGGTGACTGCTGAGATGGCGAGTAATACAGAAGTATGGAAGAAGACATGCTGCGCCGACCCCAAATAAATTAGGATAAGGGCAGGAAAATGTTGATGCTGATTTGATAGTGCATAGTAGTATAATAATAAAACAAGTCGTCACAAGGCAGCTTACTACAGTTTCCTTTTGTCTCATATTTAACTTTGCTATCATAGTATGTACCTACTTGTAAAGAGTATTTTCTGTAAAATACGAAACGCTAACTAGGAAACATGACATGACGTTAAGTTTAAGTCCCATGTCTTAGGGGCGAGCATAATGCCATCAACCGGGCAAAAATCTAGACTCGATGGCTGCTACTGAAAACACCCAATAGCACTTTGCCCGACCTGGGAATTGAAACCGGGACCTCAAGAACCAACAGTCTTGCTTTCGTCCACTAGCCAACGAGGCTGACTAGCAAGCAACATTAGTAAATATATTATCATGCGCGATGCTACATATTAATTTTGATTGCCTAGTACCTTTGATTATATAATGTCTAGATGGAGCGTCAAGTGCGCGCAAACGTGTCAAAAAGTGTCAACCAACTATTGGTTCACAAGTGCTTGCCCGCCAATCAGTGCAGATCGTGTCATACACCTAAAACTTATCTTATTTAATAAGTCTATTTTTTTATGTGATTTATGGGAGAATTATAGTAGCTGGTATCATTATTTACGCACAGAAAGACATAGACGTATAGTGTAAAACGACGCCTGCACGCACACATACTTGAAAATGTTGACTCGTTTTCTTTGATACGATTGTAGGGCGACGCTCTATCTAGACATTATATAATCAAAGCCTAGTACCTACTACTACTAAAGACTTGGCGAGGTCTCTAGTACCACTAATGAATTATTAATAATAGTTTTCACTAATTTACAACAACGCAAGAAGTGTTTATAGTATAGGTACCTACTACCTACCATAATTCAAGTTAACACGAACTTTTGTTGCTTCATTTCAGGTCTCATCGTGTTTGCATCAACCATCACATCATCAGCAGCGGGTTGTATTTTAAGTCACAAACATGACAACTGCAACTATACCATCGTATGTAACACCAACCCTGGCAGTGTGTCCAATCCTAACTGTGAGGAAGATCCCTACGTTATCTTCATCATCTCGGACTCCAACATGAATTTTCTCACCACCGGTTTCTTCGCTGCAACCAATTTTGACTCCCGAGTTCGTGAAATTAAAGCTTACTCAAATTCCTGGACCGACATTGACTCTTCAGCATTCCGATATTACCCTAAAAGCAACAGTTTGGATTTATCCAACAACTACATCAAAAAAATCCATAACGAAGCATTCAGAAACTTGAACTATCTTAAAACCTTGAATATTTCGAACAACAAGATTGAAATGATGGACTCCAAGTCATTTTTGATCTCTGATTCTAGAATTAACATTGTACAAGAACTAGATTTGTCAAATAATAAGATAATAGAACTATCTAGTGAACTAAATGACTTGCCCAAGTTGAAGAAGTTGCATTTACAGAACAACATGCTGTCGAAAATGGCAGACGATTGCTTCATGAATTTAAAAAATCTAGAGTATCTTAATTTACAAAATAATCGTTTGTCGTTCTTGAATTTGACCTTAACGAACTTGAAAATGTTGAAGACGCTCGATATCTCTTACAATAATTTGATAAAACTATCGGGATATGAAATTAATCGAATGTTTGCTTTAGTTGACTTTAATGTGTCACATAATGCGTTGACATCAGTGGAATCAAATTGTTTCAACCAAGCTGCCGCTTTGGAAACAGTCGATTTTAGTTACAATAGCATTAACGCAACTATCGAAAATGTCAGGTTCGTTGTTAACAATCAGCTAAGATACTTGAATTTTTACAACAATCACATTACTGGTATACAAGAAAATTCCTTTATGCATTGTAAGATAAATTACATCAATGTTGAAAACAACAACATTACAGGGGATATAAAAGAAAATACTCTTACTGGTTTGCGCAATGTTACTAACTTGGATTTGTCACGACAAAGTATAAGTGGTATAAGAGATAAAGCATTTACAGACATGGTAAGCCTCACGCACCTTAATTTAAGTACCAACCTTATTCGAAAAATTGAAAATTCCAGCTTTTATAATTCTTCAATCATTGTCTTGGATCTATCTCATAATCAAATATCAGATTTATATTACCTTCAGAAATGTTTGCCAAATCTAACCGAGCTGTATGTGAACGGTAATAATATTACAGTAGTACCAACAAACATTTTTGATTCTCAATCACAGATTAGAAAATTAGATCTTTCCATGAACAGGATCAAAATAATTGAGCAGTATTCCTTGCCTTTGATAAACTTGCAATATCTCAACATTGAAGGTAATCTGCTAAGCGGTATTGTAACAAAAAATGTGTTCAGTCCAGCTAAGTATTTACGTTTTTTGGATTTAAGTAACTTTAACATTACAAAAATAGATGATTCAGCTTTTATAGATCTTCCAGTATTGGCTCGACTTAATCTTTCTAACAATCACATAGAGACTATAAAACCTAACAATTTTAAAGGAGTTGATAACATGTATAGTCTTGATTTAGCTCATAATAACCTAACACATTTGTCTTTCAATAAAAGTATTTTGACGAAAAATTTAAAAGCTTTATATTTAAACAACAACAATCTCACAGACATATCGAAACTTTTTGTAAATACATGTAAACTGTTATACCTTGATATATCCAATAATAATTTAAGTAATCTAACAGCAATCGATTCTGATATATTTCCCAATTTGACAGGATTACATCTAACCAACAATAAAATTAAATATTTCAATAATCCACGAACCAATTCTTTAAAAACACTAATTGATCTAGGGTTATCTTCGAACGAAATAAGCAACATAGATTTGAGTTATTTCAAAGAACTGATGTCAGCAGACCTTAGTAACAACAACCTGACTTATTTGAATAGCACGCTCTTTAGAAATAATGAATACTTACAGTCACTGGATGTTAGCAGAAACAATATTACAGATTTGCCACCTGGTACATTCCAATTTATGAAGAACTTGAAGTTACTGAACTTATCATCTAATTACTTGACGAAACTTCGATTCGGCAGTCTAAAAGGACTTCATAAGACAGAACTCTTGGACTTATCGAAGAATTACATCTCAGTGTTAGACGTTGATGTTTTTCACGAATGTGATGAACTAAAAACTTTGATAATCGACTACAATCGTATCAAAACATTTGACGTTGAAAGACTGATACTTATATCGTTAAGGAAGTTAAGAACTTTAAGCTTAGGAGGTAATCCTATTTCTTGTAAGGAAATTGTTCATAACATAAAATCTACCAATGTAACGTTTTATGCTATCAGACAAGTAGCAGTTACTTCTATAGATAAAATATATCATGAAGACAATGTGCATGGTATTAAATGTGGAGATGATGCATACAATGAAAGTACTACTGTGAAACCGAAAGCTAAGGAGGTGCCAAACGATAAAGCCGCGGCAGTATCATCTACTACGATTGTATTAACTTGGTGTTCATTACTAACAATACTACTAGTGGCAGCAGGTGTATTTGCTTACATTAAACTATTTAGGAAACGTGTTTTGGTTGTTCCAAGCAACGTGACTATGCAGATGAGAAACTCTATTGTATCAGATGGGTCAGATTTCCAGAGCGATCTTTTGAATTTGGCTTCTTGATTTATATTTCAAATGAATAATTATGTTATGATTTAAAAAAAAATATTTGTTTCGGCCTTACAGTCTGTCATGTGATTTTATGTTTAAGTTGGTTAATATTTGTTATTATGTTTTTTTTTGAAACTCAAAGCTTCTCGTCCATGGTGTTAGAATACTCAAGGATAGACTGATACTAATTTTCAAATATAATACCTAAAAATCCTGGCTACAGTCATCTTATTGGTTTGCATCTGTATGTATCAAATCAAGTTTTACTTCGAATCGGATGATTCATCAGAAGTAAAACCAGTTTTTCGTGGATGAGGCGCTTTATTTCATAGATTTTATATTATTATAATGTTAAAGGAGTTAAGATGTTTTATATAATACTGTGTCACCATCTTTCTGCCCTTGTCCTATGTTATTTGGGGTCGGCGCAACACGTTGTTTTCTTCCGTTCTCCTCTGTCAACCGTCACGCTATATCATTTACTCCTTTTTCTTTCATATCATTCCTTACAAAATCCATCTCATCCACCTCTCATCCTTATATAGTGTTCTGTATATAGGTAAATAAAAGTATATCGAAATTTCCCATCATTTTGTTTTATTCGTGTTTTACAGCTCTTGTCTCAAAATTATCCTGATAGTTTTAGGCTCTATAAGAGCCTCTTATTTTACATAACATGACATCACGTCTTTAATCACCGAACGGTTAGGCAGAGGTGTACCCATTAGTACACCCATATTGCGCCAGTTATGTTTAAGGCCCAAGTAATAGGGGGCGAGACTATTGCCATCAACCGTGCGCAAATCCAGACATCGTAGCTGCTACTGAGAAATTCTTGATGTAAAAACCCAATAACACTTTGCCCGACCTGGGAATCGAGCCCAGGACCTCATGCTCAGCAGTCGAGCTTGCGACCACTACACCACCGAAGAAGTCCTGTTATTTTATAACGCTCATTAATCCAGGCGAGGTTAAGCTCATCACGCGGTGAGTTGGCAAGTAACATCGTGAACATTACAAAATGAATATAAATGGTCTCGGGCTAGAAAGAAAGTGTCCAACAAAATGAAAAAGAGAATACCAAAACGATATTATGTAGACTCTTCAAGCTATTCGCACACAATAACGATGCAGTAAAAACGATTTTACCTCAAAATAAAATACGTATTGATAAACTTTACTAAGCCAAAACAAATTACTTACCGGTAAAATTTTGCGGTCGGCCGAATCCGAAGCACCTGATTCTGCAGGATACCAAAATTAGGGTAGGCTATTCTACGTGAAATTTTAATAACGATTCCGAAATTCTACGAATACATTATAGAGATTTTGTCGATTTCGTTCTGAAACTTTGATAGAATTAATTTCTGTGCTTCGAAGTGGTCTCGAAGTAGGAAATTTCGGGCTTGATTTATTAAATTGATATTCGATGAGTTGTCAAATTCATGCTCGCGGGAGTGAGTAAGCGAAGGATCTGAAATGCAGGGGATATCTAGGAAAATATTTGGGGCTTTAGTGACGTAGATAATCGTATTACTGAAAACGATGTTTCTAATTTATGAAGGTACGGAGAATGATTAGTTTTAAACACAGTTAGACCGAACTAAATTAAAAAAAAAACTGTAACAGAAACAATCATGACAATAGATGCCTCCACGTGACGCATAGACCGCCACTAGCTTCAATCATATTGATCAAGTTGGTATAAACCTGCATCAGAAAACAAGTTACGTTTACCCACCAACATCATGCCTGAATCCCTGAATCGCTGAAGGATTAGGCGGAGGTGCACACCCACATTTACGTTTACGTCTCATGTAACAGCGGATGAGCCTATTGCATCAACTGGGCACAAATCCAGACTCCGTGGCTGCTACTGAGCAATTTCTGATGGAAAAACCCAATAATAATATGCCCGACCCGGGAATCGAACGCAGGACATCGTGCAGAGCAGTCGCGATTGTTATAGAATAGCTCATCTTTACCCTTGGGAAATAACAGGTGTCGTGTTAACTAACAAACCAGCAGATGTACTATCCACACTTAAACAAAAATAAATTCATCTAGATATAAATCTCCAATACACACGAATTGAACACACAAAACGTTACGTAAACGCGAACGTTTAAGTTCATACTTTATGGTGTGGTAACGCAAAGTTGGCGAGTTGCCAGCGGTAACAGGGCCATAGCTCCCAAAGTTTAAGGTCAGCCCTGAATTTATTGTTTATCATCGGTTCATTGATTTGGGGAAATCGCGTGTGGAGACATCTGATTGAAATACGAATTAACAAAAGAATGTCTTTTTATTGTTTTTTTTTTTCTCGATTATTGCTGAGTGTAAAAGGAGGTTAATGTCTTTTTGAGAAACATTTCACCATCAATAGGTTCATAGTATGAATAAAATATTATAGTTTAGAACAAAATACACTTTAGAGTGACGTTATTTTATTTGGGAGTCCACCATATTGGATTTAGAATGACGTCACTTAGCTAACCATGCATTGTCATCCAAGCTAAACATGTATACAAAATTTGAGCTCAATCGGAAACCAGGAAGTGGGTCAAATTTAACTTCTACGATTGTATTACATAGTTACAGATGATTGATAAGCTAATAAATGTGTAATAATAAAACTCGGCTTTTCGTGTTTATCTATATCTCTGCTTAGTTCTTCTTAATTACATAATGAGTTTTGATTCGGTAGCTATATTTACGAAATCTCGAAATTTTCGACATGTCGCCGAATGCGAATGCGGGGCATTTTTAATGTAATGGTTTAAAAGTGTGTGAAAAAAGAGGTTGCTCTGAATCTCAGAGATGGATCTGAAATGTCGCATGTGCTTGTAGTTACATCTGCGCTTCGATGTTTGGCAAAACATAACATTTTATACACATATATTTTAAATAATAATTATTTAGTTTCTTACAGGTAGTATCTAACCATAATTTTATTGTGTGCTTATTGTATAACCTCTAATTACTACGTCACGTTTAAGAAAAAAAACACTGTGACAAACTGACAAATAACGCAAAGGCAATCTTATAAATTTTACCGTTTTGTTTCTACAACTACGGAATCCTAAATATTACAGTAATCTACAGACAAACAAAGCACAGTGTTATCATTACATCCTTTCTGTGGCAATCAGTTATGCGCACGCGCCGACCAACGACGATCATTAAACCAACAAGTGTAAAAATATGGATAAAACGGTATTTTCATGTGAGTGTTTTATATTCAGTCCGTAGTTAAGTTGTTTGTGAAATCTTGATAGAATCAACGTCGTTGGAATGTACTCTCGGAGAGAAGGATAAAGATCACCACTCAATTGAAGCCTCGCAGTCAAGGTCGACCAAGGTGAAGGTTGTGTGACGATCTAATTTTGTTTTTGGGCAAACATGGCCTGAGATCACTCAACATTGTGAATTTTGAATGGAGAGAGGCTCCGCTCTAGACATTCCACAGCTTGGCGAAGGCCTGCGCCTTTGCCCAGCTGTGCAACACAAAACAAGGTGTAGTTTTGCATCCTCGTCAAATTCAAGAAGGTAACTATGCGAATGATTCTCGACCCAAAACAGTAATAAAATGGGTAGGTAGTTTTTATATTTAAAAAAAATAAATAAGTGTACACCGCCCGTATTAAAACGCGGTCCGTCTAATACTAGCCCTATAACCGCGCTTTAACACACACAAACAAACGCAGACGTTTATTCGATAAACGGGTGATTCTCCTCTTTTGAGAAGGGTTTAATTCTGAAATAGTGTCAAATTATAACAACTAAAACAATAAATGTTCATTATTATTGACCAGGTATCGCAAAACTACACCTTGTATAGGCAAACAGAACAAAATACAATTGAAATATTTTCATTATGTAAACCAACTGGTATGAGCACATGTGTGGTTATATTAAATTAGTAACTAGGTATGTATCAAAGTGTAGACGTGTTTCATAAAATACATTCTCAAAGAAACTTTAGGTCTCACTTCTTTGAAGTTTAATATCTGATTATTCTGTGGAAACTGTGAATATCTTTTACTAAAATAAACAACAACATCGCTTGTCTTTAGGCAGCAAGTTCATTAAATCCGCGAGAAACGCTAGGTAAAGCAAGAAAAATACAAAACTGTATAATTCTGCTAAATTCGCGTCACGGAGATGGAATACTTAGTACTCGTCATTGCTTGCGATTCTCCGTTTAAGTCACAAAGCAGCCTTAAGGCTTTTCCTTAAAACAAGTCGTCTATAACTACCGCAAACCTGAGAGCCTAACCAACTGACAATCGCCTTTAAGTATTTTGTGTGTCAACAACCACTGTATACAGTATTGACATAAGATTTAAGGTAGCTATCAGTCCCACACATTTAATACTTTTCTTTCAGCGTTAACTCTTGTAGAAGGCCGAACTCTTGCCGTATAACGTAAAATCTCTTTGAGGAAACGTCTATGACCTTGTAATGTTCAAGTTTGAAGTAATAAATCATCGATTTGCAATGGAAATCCCATGTGATTGTGAACATTACTCAATTAAGATAACAAACATTTAAAGCAAAAGAACCAATGAGGTTGTAGCGATAATTATTATGCATACTGTTTATTCAATCACGTTTCGTGCTATTAATCCTTCAAGCAATTGCCTGCAAGCCCTCTCGTAATAGTAAAATTGTCCAATGTACTGCCGTTGGCTCTCAAGACATTTGTCGGGTTACAACAGGATCAGGTTCATGTTTAATCATTTCTTTTTTCAGGTTTGGTCATCATTTTCCTGACAGAAGCATCAGTGACAAACTTTTGCTCGATAACTGATAATGACAACTGTTTCTACACCGTGAATTGTGATATTCCTGCCAAAATCAACACAATTCGTGGTTGTGATGACACTGATCCGTACATCACCCTCGTCATCAAGGAATCTCCGGCTCACAATGTAACAGCCGAGTTCTTTAACACAAAATTCGACGCATATGTTCGAATTCTTACAGCCATCGGGAACAGATGGGATGTTGTACAAAATAATGCTTTCAGTAACTTCAAAAACGTCCTATACGTGGATCTATCTGAAAACGAAATAAAGAATACAGGCATGGCATTCATCGGCTTAGGGCAATTAGACTCTTTGAACCTCTCACGGAATCTTCTCAAAGTAATAAAACCTGAAGTCTTTACGTTTTCCGAAAATAAAAGCAGACTGTCCTTATTAGATTTATCTTACAATTTTTTGACGTATTTGCCCGAAGACATATTCGTGAGTATTTGCAATTTAAGAAAGTTATATCTACAAGGAAACAAACTAACAACTTTGGGAGACCAGTTCTTAACGAACTTGAAAAACTTGAACAGCTTAAACTTGTGTTGTAGTAAGTTCACAACGTTTAACATAACTTTGAAAAATTTTAAATCTTTGAGAGAATTGGATTTATCATATAATCATTTAAAAGACATTGATTTATCAGAAGTAGTCTCTCTTGAAATAATTAATTTATCTCATAACGACATTGAAGAATTCAAGTTTGATTATTTTAATCAATTTCCTAATCTAGAAGAATTAGATGTTAGCTTTAATAAATTAAAGAAAATATTTGGCTCTAATAGTATTCAAAATGCTAATACAACAAAACCTAAGATTAGAATTTATCTAAACAATAACAATATAAGTCATGTAGATCAAACTTTTGCAAACACTTTCAATAATATTGGTCATTTAGATTTAAATTATAATGAAATCACTGAATTCAAATTAAGGCGATACACACAACAAGACGAATATCGAGATTATTTCTTTGAACAAAATAATAATATTTAATATTATTTTTACTGGGTAATAGTTTCAATTTATGTCTTATGAATTCATCATACATAGAGTCATATGCGTCTCAACCGCCAATCAGGTAAATTCAAACATTAAAATCCTAACGTCTATTTTAAATTTCATAGATTGCATGTAGATAAAATGTGTGTCTGACGAATTCAGTTTTTTTTTCATCGAATAAGCAAATGCATATGCTTTTGCATGTATCTGATGAAAAAAAAAAGTTTGAAAGGCATATTATTAATAAATACGATATAAATAAATAAAGACTCATATATGATGATGCTGATAAAGATTTTATAAGTGGAGATAAGTCATTCCCTCCTTGGGAATGAATTTATTTCCATAATTCTAATCAACGATTGACGTAAAAAGTCGTAACTGCTTATCAGCAGTTTCCACACTTTTTATTGCAATTTCTTGCAGGAGGGTTGCAATCTCAGCAGTTACTCCCTTTCACCGTCATTCGATCGTGAGTGTACTCGGTGATGATGTATAATTATATATTTTTTTATTCGATTTCGTTTCACTCTTCTTGTTTCGCAACTGAAAATTATATTTCACTTTTGATACCTGAATCAAGCACTATAAACAAGTTTATGAAAATCCGAATTAATGATCTAATGGCCAAACAAATACTGAATGTAATCATTGCTAGTAGGAGTGAGACAGAAATATAAACACAATTGTTGTTGATAATCAGATAAAATGGCTAAGAAGCGATCGTTTAATATCATCTTCATCATCACCTATTGCTGAGTGATGATGTGATAATCAACATCATACACTACTCAATTTTGCGCCATTCTTCCCTGGTCTGCGCGAGTCTCAAACAGGTCTCAATGTAGAGGATAAATTAATGGCTGGTGCATGAAAAGTACGTTCTTTTTGTATATTAAGACGGACAAACTTACTTATCTGTAAACCAACAAAGAACAGTGTTATCATTATTTCATTTCTGTGGTAATCGGTAAACGATATATCGACAAAAAACAAAGTAAAAATATGGATAAAAGAATATAGTCATATGAGTGTTTTTATTAGCTTCACATGTAACTAAAGAAGTTAAACAAAACGGTGGGAAGCCACAGAAAAAAAAAGAAGTTAAATTTGACAATTCCCGGTACTTTGCTTAACTTAGCTTTCAATTTGACCCACTTCCCGGTTTCCAATTGAGCTGTTTTTTTTTTAAATTGATAATGAACAACCAGTAGAAATCTCGATAACAGTGTTATGTAAACACGGGTGTACTTAAGTTACGCTTTTAAAGTGGATCTAAAAATGTATTAGTTAACAGTAGGTTTATATACAAAGTAAGTTAGAAATTGTTGTTTTAGCTGTTTGAAATAAATGTTATTGAAATTTTTTATTTTATTTCTTTTTGATAAACACCAACGCTACAAATGTTTTAACTGAATTTATCCTTACGAAAGCAATCAACGATAACGTTATGAATATCCCACTTATCGTCATGTAGATGAAAAAAATCTGCTCTTTAATTAAAAAAAAAACCAATACCTTGTCGCTCAAAATGTTTGAATCAGCAGATTTTTTTAATAACTAACGAAATATTTTGTGCTGGTGGGGCTGCTTAGCCTTTTCCCAAACTATTATGCTCGGCTTCCAGCCTAACCGGGTACAGCTGAATACTAGTATTTTACATGGGGCGACTGCCTATCTGACCTCCACAACCCAGTTACTGGGTAAGACGATACTCCTTGGTAAGACTTGTTGTCAGACTTTTGCTGCCGGTTCTAAAATTATGAATTAAATTCATAGTAGGTAACAGTTTACAGGTCGCTAGCCAATACAACCGGCACAAAAATGTTAAACTAAAAACTAACAGCCGTATCTCCAAAAAATCATTTCTATTTTCGACTCTTGTGGAAATCACAGCAGCTGTCAACGATTTAACGCATTAGAGTGACTCCGCGCGTGACCCAACAAATAAAATTGACGGTCGTAACGAAACGGCACACGACAGAACTGAATAATCAACTTAATATCGTAATGCACGCAACTATGATCCTTATGATGTACGACAGCAGTCAGCGATGATTGGAGTGTGCGGTTATGTTGACATGAACGATATTTATGTGGCCGGAAATTTGCTAATATTTAAGGGCGAACAAGCGTTTCTGAATATGATTAGAAGCCATCTATCAAACTGTTTAGTTTAAAAAGTAAGAGATATAAAATTGTATTTTTTGGGGTTTCGTCGATAGTTTGGCAACTTGCTGTGAGCCTGAAACTTTTCCCTGTTATATAAAAAGAAAGAAAAGTGCATTTTACAATACAAAACAAAACAATAAATACCTTTAAAATTACACAAAATAAATAAGCAAAGTTTTTGATGCCAAAAGGGCCTCAGCTTAGCATAATGCCAGATGAAAACACAAGGTAAACTACCCGACGCTGATTTTCAATTGCAGCTCCCGACTGACATACGCTCAAAACAATAAACATTTAGTATAATATGTTCTCCCTCAAAATTGTGAAGAAAAAGCTCGTGAGGAAACCGACATGTCCTAGAGCCAAACATTCGAAGTCATGTGACATCTACACATGGTGCGCGTTGTAGATTGCGGCCCAATCCTGTACAGGAGGCTTGTGTCCCAGCGTTGGAACATAATAATAATAAATAATTTCTATTGATACACAATACAGGTTTTACATACTTATTTGAAGCCCTGGCTCCTGAGCTAGGCAGCCACCTGTGTTACAGGAGCCAGTGTCTTCGCCCAAATTGTGGTACATTTAACATTTTTACTGTGCAATAAAATAAAAATTAAAAAAAAAGATAAAGAAAGTAGTAAAGTAAGAAGAAATAAAAATAAATTACCGCTGCACGTATGCTCTTTTGTTATGCAGTATTTGTTTGTGTGTGTGGTTGTGTGTGTGTGTGTGTGTGTGGGTGAATGTGTGTGTCTAAATTATTTTATGAATACTGATAGTTTAGTAGGTCTTCAGTCTGGTGATAATCCAGTGTTTGAAGCCATGTGGAGGTTTTCATTTTTGTTTCCCTCGTTGTTAATGGGTTTATGTTAAGGATTTTATTTAGTTTTTTGTATATTATGTATGTAGCCATGTAATAGTATTGCCGTCTAGTGGAAGCGGTTTTACATCATGCTGGTCTACAAACGTCAATACGAGTAATAGTTCTCTTTACTTTGGTGACGTGATTTACTGTTGTAAGCTGGTGTTGTTTCGTTGTGAGACTAAGAAGGTATAACTGTCTCACGGTAATTTACATAAAGGTCTTTCATAGGGAACCGACATAAGAGGCTGATTCGTGTATAAAGCTATATGTTTGTAGTACTGATAACCCAAATTCGAATACCCGCAGTGTTATCTCCACTAGCTTCCTTGATAAGTCCCTGTGGTTGCCTTAACTGTGCCAATTTAAAGTAATAATATTCGTCTTTTTCATTCATTAATTATTTATCTACTTGTGCGATTGTTAATCAAAGTTTTACATCCAAATATGAAACCTATTTTTGAATAAAATGATAAAAATATTTTTTTGATTTAAAAACACCTAAATCAATTTTCAGCTATCGAAATCGAACACTCCTTTAGAATAGCAAATTGATCCTGAATAGTTCATTGAATCCCTGAATAATCTAGTTAAGAGTTCGCGCTAATGGAATTAATACGGATTCAATGAAAAAATATTAAATTGAACATTCAGGGCAAAATTTAAATCAGAACGGTAATGGTTTTTTTTTCAGTTCAGATCTGAATATTTTTCCATTTTGTTGTTTTATAAAATGATTGGACCGTTCAGATTGAAAATTAATGAAATGATTGGTTGTATTTCTTGCCATTAGAGATGCATAAACTGTCTTGTTGTTATTACTACAACAGCATTTCGTCCCGATTTCCAGATTAATCCAGACTCAGGGCTACTGCTGAGAAATTTCTGATTAAAAAACAATAACACTTTGCTCGACCTAGGAATTGAACCCAAGACCTCATTTGCAGCAGTTGCGCTTGCAACCACTGGATCTCGAGGCAGTCGAGTAACAAGAAACACGTATCGGAAATGCATACAATCGTGTTCAGCATACAGTTTGGAACCGTGAACGCATTTCATAAAATATTTCATAACATAAAAATGAACACAGTTGTAAGAGGGAATATAAACTGGTTGGATAGTAACGTTTTGTGCCATGATATTAATGCAGCTCTGGTTTCTGCACAAGTGCTACATATTCATGGCTTCATATTATAGTTTTTATGTGAAAACTTCGCAAATGTGCGACGGATGAATTTGGCTCATGTGCGCAGTAAAATAGTTTTAGCTCGTAGAGTAAGTATTAGTCTAGATTTTATCTTTTTCGTAATTTGAAGTGTTCTGGGTTCTTGTTTAAATGTGGGGCATGAATTTAATGAAGGGCTCAGGGGCTAAAATGTCCCGACCCTTGAAAGTGTCAGGAAGGGTCAGGGGTGCGTAGCGGCACGGTTCGGGGAGATCATAGTGGTGGGTGTCTACTTCTCCCCGAACCGAACTCTCGCCGAGTTCCACAACTCCCTTGCGGAGTTGAGTGTCGTCGTCGGAAGCCATTCCCTCCCTGTGCTTGTCCTCGGGGACTTCAATGCCAAGAATCTGGCTTGGGGTTCTCGTTGCACAGACGTGCGGGGAAGGATGGTGGAGGACTGGGCTCTGGAAACAGGCCTGGTCGTCCTGAATCGGGGTACTGTACCCACGTGTGTGCGGATGCGGGGCGAGTCGGTGGTGGACATTTCGTTCGCTAGCCCCGCTCTGTCGCCGCGCGTCGTGGACTGGCGTGTCATGGAGGGGGTGGAGACTTATTCCGACCACCGGTATATCCGGTTTGACGTCTCCGCCCAGTCCTCGAGCGCGCCGGTCTTACAGGCCCCGAGTGGTCCGCGTTGGGCGCTGAAGCAGCTGGACCGGGAGCTCCTCCTGGAAGCCTCGATCGTGCAGGCCTGGGTGACATCACCGGACAGGCCTGCCGACGTTGATAATGAGGCAGGGTGGTTCCAGGAGGCCATGTCCGACATTTATTATGTGACGTGGCAATGCCCCGAGTTCGGCCAGGACGCGCCCGGCGTCAGGTGTACTGGTGGTCGCGCGAGCTGACAACTCTGCGCGAGGCGTGCGTCGCTGCGCGACACCCGTACGCCAGGCATCGCAGGCTCCGCATTCGCCCGCCGAATGCGGAAGCCATTGAGGCGGAGCTATATGAGGGCTACAGAGCGGCGAAGACCGCCCTCCGCGAGGCTGTCCTGCGGGCCAGAGATCGGGCCCGCGAGGAGATGCTGGGGACTCTTGACGGGGATCCGTGGGGGCGCCCTTACAAGATGGTGCGGGATAAACTCCGCACCTGGGCCCCCCCACTGACGCAGAGTCTCCGGCCTCAGCTCGTGGAGGACGTGGTGAGCGCTCTGTTTCCTTCGCGAGGGGAACATCGCCCCCCGCCTATGGCTCCGCCACCTGCGGTGCCGGAAGCGGACCACGACGACGACGACGTCCCGGAAGTGGCTGGGGTAGACCTGAGAGTGGCGGTAGGACGGCTCAAGGCCAAAAATACCGCCCCGGGACCCGACGGCTTGCCTGGCAAAGCCTGGGTCCTGGCCTTTGAGGCTCTCGGGCCCCGACTGGAGGGGCTCCTAAGCGCATGCTTGGAGAGAGGCCAGTTCCCGCTTCGTTGGAAGACGGGGAAGCTGGTCCTCATTCGGAAGCCGGGGCGCCCTGCGGACTCTCCGTCCGCATACCGGCCCGTTGTGTTGCTCGACGAGGCGGGCAAGCTCTTTGAAAGAGTCATTGCAAACCGCCTCGCCGAGCACCTTGCGGGGATGGGTCCGGATCTTGCGGAACACCAGTTTGGTTTCCGCAAGGGGCGCTCCACGGTGGACGCAATCATGCGCGTAAGAGCCCTCACGACGGGGGATGCGGTGTCCCGGGGTGGGGTTGTCTTGGCGGTGTCTCTCGACATCGCCAACGCCTTCAACTCCATGCCCTGGAGCTGCATTGGGGAGGCACTCCGGTATCACCGGGTGCCGACCTACCTTCGTCGTGTGGTCGGGGATTACCTGACGGACAGAGCCGTCATCTACCCCGGTCGCTCCGGAGAGTGGAACCGGCGAGAGATGTCGTGCGGTGTCCCACAGGGATCGGTTCTAGGACCGCCCTTGTGGAACATCGGCTACGACTGGGTGCTGCGCGCCGACCTCCCTAGTGGCGTCAGCGTAGTGTGCTACGCTGACGACACGCTGGTGCTGGCACAGGGGAGGTCGCACGAGGCGGCGGCCGACTTGATGACACGCGGGGTTGCGATAGTCGTTGAGAGGATCCGGCAACTGGGTCTCGAGGTGGCATTGCACAAGTCCGAGGCCATGTGCTTTCATGGGCCTCGGAATGTGCCACCGTCGGGATCCTCACTGACGGTAGGAGGGGTTTCCATCGGCGTCGGGTCGACGTTGAAGTACCTGGGACTTGTCCTCGACAGCCGGTGGAACTTCGTGGAGCACTTCCGACGTTTGGCCCCTAAACTGGAACGGACTGGGGCTGCCTTCAGGCGGCTCCTGCCCAATCTGGGGGGGCCGAACGCCTCCTGCCGGAGGCTCTATGCGGGGGTCGTGCGGTCCATGGCCCTTTACGGTGCCCCGGTGTGGGCGCGTTCCTTGAGGCGGCGAGCCGCCCATTATCTGAACGCGCCCCAAAAGGTGATAGCCGTAAGGATGGTCCGTGGGTTCCGCACGATCTCGGGCGAGGCTGCGAGCCTCCTAGCCGGATTGCCACCATGGGATCTGGAGGCGATAGTCCTCGCGCGCCTACATGAATGGCGCGCGGAGGTTCTTCGCCGGGGGGTTACTCCGCTGCCGCGGCTAATTGCCGCTCAGCGGACAAACCTCCGAGCCCATCTCATGGTGACATGGAGAGAGCGACTGTCGCAACCCCGTGCAGGGCACGCCACGATAGTAGCGATAAGTCCCCTCTTTGAGGAGTGGCTTGAGAGGCGCCACGGCGTCCTCACCTTCCGCCTGACGCAGGTCCTCACCGGACACGGTTGTTTCGGGAGGTTCCTGCACCGAATCAGGCGGGAGGAGACGCCCGGGTGTTTCCACTGCGAGGATCGACCGGAGGACACGGTGGAGCATACGGTGGAGGTCTGCCCCGCTTGGGCGGAGCAACGCCGTGTCCTCCTAGCGGCGATCGGCGGCGGCGACCTCTCGCGTCCGGCCCTGGTTCGAGCCATGGTCCGGAGCGAGACGGAATGGGAAGCCGTCACCTCCTTTTGCGAAGCAGTCATGCTAGCAAAGGAGGAGGCGGAACGTGAGAGAGAGCGTTCCTCCTCACGTCCCAGCCGCCGCGGGAGACGCACCGGGCGTCGGGGGCCCCGTGGTGGCCCCCGGCCACCGTAGACGCGGGCCTGTGGACGGTGAGCTAAGGGCTAGCTCACCGTCCCTCCGTCTTAGGACGACAGGCCGTGTCGACGGCGCGTTCGTGTTCCACGCGCGCCTCAAAGAGATGTCAGCATAGGGAAGGGGCCCGCAAGGGCCGATGCCTGCCGGGTGCTGCGGGTTGTTCGAAAGAGATACCGCGGCCCCGGAACACAAAGGGCGATGAAGGAACATGGGTGGGTTTTAGTCAGCAAAAGTCTGACACACCCTCCCGCTCAGCCCAGAGCGGGAGAAGTCATTTGATGATTTCCCATCCGGAAAAAAAAAAAAAAAAAAAAGGGGCTAAAATGTGAGTGGAGTTCCAAGCAAAAAGAGGAACTTAATGAAGTGGGCTTTCAAGCTTCAAAGCTACTAGGGTTTAACAAATTAGTGAGGTTTGACTATCGTGATGGCATTCGTTGACATCTCGTACGATTCCGGTATTGGTTATTTTCTCACAAAATCGTAGGATTTCAATATTGCCAATAGTTGTAAAATTCAGAGCAAGCTTAGACAAGACAGCCTCTAATAAATATTAGATAATCTCATTAACATAGTGGTGTAGATAATAGTACACCCACATTTCGCCATTCATGGTTTAAGTCCCATGTAATAGGGACGAGGTTATTTTCATCAACCGGGCACAAATTTTATCGAGACTCCGTGGCTGCTATTGAGAAATGCCTGATGGAAAAACCAAAAAACACTTTGCCTGACCCGGGAATCGAACCCAGCATGTCATGCCCAGCAGTCGTGCTTGCGACCAGTCGACCAAAGAGGCAGTCTAAACTTAAAATAAGATTAGATCTCATTAGGTCAGCAAAACAGCAACTCTAACCCAATATTTGTACACATGGATTAAAAGGCATTCTTAAAGCCTTCAACTTGATTGAGTTTCCAAGTAGGTAAACATAAATTACAAACCAAATCCCACAACAGACACACGAGTTCCACCATCAAACGAATATAACATCGGTGAAGTTCTTGGACACAAGTATCGAGTTACCCGCGCCAACTTCCTATTTAACTTCCCCCAAATCAACAAGACAAGATTCCTTTACCAAAATGGTCTTTGGAACTTCCGAATGTACGAATTAAGATTGGACCTTCTCAGAGAATTTGGGAATGTTCAACTCCAAATTCATCCATTGTCTGACGAAGTTGGAATAATATTTTTTGTGGGAGTTTCTTTATAGAAATCATCTGTCCGCGTTTGAGTTGGTTCACTTATCATTATGATGTCAGTTTGAAGTTTGTTTTTGAAGGCTGACCGGGGCGTATTGGGAGCTTATTATTTTTATAAAATTTTGGTCAGATTTGATTCGGTTTACTTGGATAATTTTCTTTTTTCAGGTGCTTCATTTCGTAAATTTTTTTTAGGGTACATTTTCAGTGCTGGTTGGGATGGGTATTTATATCTTTTTAGCAATTAAGTCTTAAAGCGTATTGTGAAAGGTTGACAGTGTGCAAGCTCTTTCCGTCAACCAAGCATTCTGTACATCAAATTATGTAACTCTACGCAAAAATTTTATGGGAAAATATTTTTTTTTGGGGTGAAAAATCACTTTTTACGGTAGGACTCCAAGTAACGCACTGAAAACATTGTGCTGATGAATGCATTGATTAGCAATGGGGTCATGGAGGTATTTAAAGTAAAGCTTTACATTAAAAACTGTTATGTTGATGTTGGTCCTTTAGACAAGGTAGTTCAGTTTGATGACTTGTACCACACCTTCCTTATACGTGTTGTATAACGTGCATCAAAAACAGTATTTCACACAAAATCCCTCTCTACCCATCAATACCAGCAAAAAAAGACAATAGTCATTAACACCCTCAACCTGACAAGCGTCCTCTCATTCCGTTGCGAGACAAGGACGTCGCTATCCACTACCATTTCCGACTCTTTCTTACTTGAGGAAAATCTGCCATGCTTCGTCACGTAGTTACTCTGATCAATTAATTGAAGGGCCTCCATACATTGAGATGTATCGTTAATCATTTTAATGTGATTACTGATAAAACTTGCCCTTAATGCCTACCTCAGATAGTGGTAAGCAGAGATACTGATCGGATTTTAGTTTTGGCGGATGTTCGGGAGTATGTTTAAGTGTTTCAGGAACAGTTTGAAGTTTTGTGTGTAGTTTGCAAGTTATGGTTACTCGGTTTATTGTGGGTAAAGGCCGAGTTGACCGATTTTGTTTACAAGTAATATTGTAAATTTGATTTTGAGGCAAAGAGTGATCTTGCTGTCGCAAGCAGGACTGCTAAGCATGATGTCCCAGGTTCGAATACCAGGTCGAGGCAACACTTTTACATGTCAAATCATGTTATGTTTTAAAACTAGATGGGGACGGTGTTTTGTACCTGACTACTCTGAGAAGAAACAGGCGAAACAAACTCAAATGTCACTGTCTCTTTTAAGCCATAGACATGGCCAATGATGATTCTTCTTCCATACGTTACTCATCTCAGCAGTCACCTCCTTACTAACCATATCATTCACCCAGTTCATCGTTTCTTTGGCTTCCTTTACTCTTAACCCCATATCTATAAACAAGTCAAAGTTTTTACTTGAGTAAATGTCATTATTTAAGATACGATTATTGTTATGTAGTAGCCTAATAATTGCTTGAAGTTAGAACTGTAAAAAGATAACATTCTTACCTTTGCTTTCTTTGACGGTTCTTACTTCGTTTAAATTCATGCATAATGCATAAAAAAAAAACAAATTTGTAATTACTTTTATTTGACTATAGATACGGGTGTCATTGCCACCGAGTAAACTTAATAAATTTTGTCTGAGCGAACACCCGAATTCGAATTCTTTATAAGTCCCATCCCTCCGTTCACAAAACTTTCGGATGGACAGTTTTACTTTTCTTTGATCCTACATTTATAAATGTTCACCTTGCCGGAGTTTTTTTTGTTGTTTTTATTTAACTTTGCCTCTTTTATTACATGCCTGTGTAGCCTAAAATAGGTGGGTTGATGGCTTCTGTAGATGCGTGTTTGTGAGAATAATGAAATCATCATTACGAATGGGGTTCTCGTTTAATATTGTTATGCTTTTCTTAGTGATTTGAGTACATAAGGTATGGAAATTCGTATTTATGTTGCCAAATGGGTCCACACTGTGTGGGATCTTGTAGTTTTGGTCTGTAAAGAATCGTTTTCACAATAAATAAGTGTAAGTTGAGCAACAATGGCTCAATATTGTTTCCAACAACAACCCGTGTTGCGAACTGTTGTCAAACATGTTGCAAACACGTGGCTGCGTTGTTTAGTGTAAAATAAAAAGTAAGTAGTTTTTATAAATCTTCCTAACCCTACTCCCAATATTATGGATATAAAGAGGGTAATTTTATTATTAAAAAAACGACTTCCTTAATTTGTCAAACTTATCTAATCTAATCCATACCCCGAAATCATTCGACATTCGAATCACCTCACCGGATTTCCATTTTTAAACCAAATCACGGTTAAAACTCACGAAAAGTTTGAGCAATTTGAATTTCGAAACGAACGAATGATTCTAGGTTCGAATTATCGAAATTTATATCACGTTCGCTTGGATTTATAAAATGGCTGACACAATAAATTAGAGGGACAACTATTTCTTGAATCAGGTATATTTAGGAATTAATGAAAATAAGACCATCGGTTTAAAACCTTGACCTAATATAAGTACTAGAGGTTTCATTTTGTTTAGAGCTATCGTCTTGGTACTTATAATTTTATTATGAGGCAGCCAAACGATTGTTATAACAGTCATGCTGGGCCTGGTGTATTACTCTTTACAGGCATGAGAAACAGGGTGCAAAGCCTCCATAGAAAAGGTTCTTCCAGACCAGACGAGTGTTGTGTTAGGTGGACTACTACCCAATGGTTGCTGTTGGGTTTCTGTGTATTTCTGTTCAAGGAGCTGATAACTCTTATCTTCTTCTGCTTGGTGTTGCTAGCACGACATTTTTTATATCTTGTTAACCCAGAAGTTTGCCGCTTCCACGCCCATATCATATAGTATTTTAATATATATTTATAGTATTTTATATATCCTTGTAGTTTAGTTTAGTATTTGATTAAAGTTATTTTCAGATAACACACCTACCGTTGTTTGTCTCTGCATCATCCAAAGGTTGACTGGTAGAAAATGCCTATGGCATTAAGTCCGCCTCTGTACATTGTGCTTGAAGAGGTAAAAATTTAGCCTCAACCTCTTACGAGTAATCTATGTACTGAAATCTATTAAGCATTTTGAGAAGAATTCTTTAACTTTAAATACATAAACCAATAAATTATTGTTTGAATTATTGACCTCATAAATACAAGTTTTCTTAAAAAAATCCCAGATATTTAAATTAATAAATTGGAAGAGAAACTATTTGGAGTTTAAATATTTCGGTCGAATCGTTTGGGTCGCGGGTACGAAAGAATCTCATGAATTTGTTACCTATATTAGAATGTTACCCGGAGGGTCGAAAATGTTAACCTACATATGTATGTGTGAAGAGGTGATTGCCTCTATTTTATATTTTAGAGCTTATAGGGCGTGATGGTCATTTAAACTGTTTGTTGTCAGAGTTTTTTTTTGCTTAAAATTAGTTATTCAGTTTGCAATTTAATTGTATTGTCAAATTATTTACTTATAATGAGCATTCGATGGCAGCAGTTCTATGAGAACATTATTATTATTAGCCATCGAAGTATCAGTGGTTTTCAAACATATGCAGTAATGGATTAGAAATTCCAAAAAAATATAGAGATGGATAGATGATAGAGCTCCATCGAAAAAAAAACGGACTTTTTAAAGATTTTCTTGTAAAACAAACAATTTTTTATAGATTTACTTTTCATCAATACATTAATTACTCAGAAGGCTTATTTAAATTTACAAAATTTTCCTCAAATCTACATCACAGAGCTTCTCATAATTATTATCTTGGAAAATTAATAAAATGCTGAAGCATCCATTAGAATCGTATCACCTGATACCTTTCACATATTCAATAAGGGTTATTCTTAGACGAAGGGGTGAATTCACAAATAGAATACCGACTTTTGTCGGGGATGAAAGGGGGTGGACCGAGGGTGAGTTTTATGGAATTTCTTAAAGGAAATTGGAAATAAAGGTTGGGTTGAAGTTGATTATCAAGTTGAAAGGTTGGTAGATAGTTAAATACGTTTAGTTATTTAGAGAATAATGGCTGTTTTTGACACAACAATTTATGTCTTTACGTTATTGCACTGTTGGAATTTCAACCCTTGGAGCTGATTTGAGGATTGAAAATTCAACAGTGTACTTTTATTTAGGCATTCATTGAGGTATTATCTGGTGTAGATGAAAATCGTCATTAAAGAAGTTCTTAGCCCCATCACATTTGTAGGAAAACCTTAAAGTTATGAAGAATCAGTGTTAATTCCTACCAAAATTACCATATTCTTTGTAGCAGCCATCAAAACTTTTTCAACGATATTTCCGTACCTGAAACAGAAAAGAGTGTTTTAACAGAGAAACAGCAAATCTATACTGAATCGCTTTTCATCACTATGAAACGCATTGGTAGATTAAAGAACGCTTTGTTAACATTTTTTCACATTTTCTTTTTACTTATTATTTAAAAATTTTCACTATCAAAATAAAAGTAAATTTCCAAAAATATATTTATTTTGTTTCCTCCGTGCCATGGAAAGCTTGTTGAGCCGTTGGTCCCGGCTGTCAATTGTAGATCTTTGATAGTCGTTACAGGTAGCCAGTGGCCTGAAAGTCTGACAACCAGTCTTACCATTCGTATTACTGGCTAGCTAGCGAAAAAATAACCTACCTACCACCACCACCAGTTACCTACCTAGGTAAACTGGGTTGTGAAGGTCAAATACGCAGTTGCTCCATGTAAAATACTGGTATTCAGCTGCATCCAGTTAGACTGGAAGCCGACCCCAACATAGTTGGGAAAAAGCTAGGCAGATGATGAAAATAAAAATAAATAGAATTTCCTTTGACAAATAACCTAGTCTCACTATTTTCATTTATGAAAAATGTCGTATTTTCCTCGAAACAGGTCGACAGGCCTCATTTCATAATTTGACGAGAGAGAACTAAAAATGTTATGAATAACGAACACTGTGACCCCTGACCCCGTTTCAGTTGGAAACATACGGCACAAAGTTCGCGGCGGCACCGCAGCGGCATTTTATAAAATGTTAATTGCCTGTTAATTTTCCTTGGTGGCAACGTTTTTTGGTACGGTTGTTACGAGTGAAATATAGTGACGAAGTTTCTGTTGATTGTTATTTGTGATGAAACTTTTGTTTGGTGATTATTAAAATGTGTATTTTTTACAGTTATTGTTTACTTCCATTTTGTGTATTCGTCAATGTTTTATTGTTTATTGACTTTTTTATTTATAGTTTTAATTATAATAGTTGTTATCATGACAGCTGGCATGTAGTCAAGGCAGGGTTAAGGCAGAGGTGTACATATAGTACGTATAGTATAAGTTGTACCGGTTATGCCAGTTCTTGAACACTTTTTTTTATAATTAACATAAATTTAGTGAAACTCTCCGTACTTTTTTCTCCTTATGGTTACCTCACCGTTCACCGAAATTGTTTAAAAATTCTTCCCGTGTATTTGTGCCAACCCCGTTTACTAATATTAACTCACACATCAGCAATTCGCATTAACGCTTTGAAATTCAAAGTATTCCTGATGTATAAGAACTTTTACACGTATCATTAACGATTTTGAAAATTAAAACCACCACCATTATTACCTAAAAAAAATATTTCAAACACAGAAGTAGGTTTTCAAGCGCAAAAAGTTTTTGGAAAAAAAATTTGTTTAAATATTTTCGATAATTTATCATAATTATTATGTTTATGTATGAGCTGTGTATTGTTTGTGTGAAAATGCTTTTAGTTCAGAATTCCCTAGCGGGGTTACCGTGTCGATTACGGAAAAAATATTGTACGAAGCGACAATTTGACAGCTTGGCTTGTATAAAATGTTTTGTGTGTGTACATTTGCCAGGTAAAACGTCATAAAAGGCATCAAATATAGGCATTATATTGAAGAGTTAAAACATGCACTAAAATTTAAATTGCTATGGGCTGGTCACGTTACCCGCCTAACACAGAATAGATGGATGGTCCATCTATTCTTAAAAACCACAAAATGGAAAGACCCAGACGGAAAATCGAAAGTTGGTAAACCTTAGAAAAGATGAATTGACGATATCGTCCAAAGGATAGTTGGAAATAGAAAAAGACAGAAAACTAAGTATAAAAAGCTAGAGGAGGCATTCACACATTATGGGGTTCATAACTCAACTCAAAACTAGAAACAAAATCAAAATCAAAGCATTTTTTTCAAGTAGGCCAATTACAGGCACTTTTCAATTGTCGAAACAAAGACAGCAATAAAAAATGAAGCTACAGTCCCAGTTACAAGATATAATAACTGGGAAAGTACTGTAGTTGCCCATTCCAAACAAATAATAGAAACAACTAGATATAAGCAAACTATTAAACCACATTATGTACCAAACGTTTATATTATTTGAAGCGTAAACTATTTTGTGAGTGAGGGTTCAGAAATAAAAAGCTTATTTATATTTATTTATTTTGCTAGTATCACGCCATTTTTTCCCTGAATGGTTGGCAGAGGTGTTCTATACACATAACATAACACCAAGCCTGTTAGTAATTCCCGAAGAGTAGGCAGAGGTGTGCCTAATAGTACACCCACATTTCGCCAGTTATGATTTAGTCCCATGAAATAGGGGGCGAGCCTATTGCCAGAAACACCAGCAACAGACTCCGTGACAGCTACTGAGAAATTTCTGATGGAAAAAACGAATAGCACGTTGCCCGACCCGGGTATCGAACCCAAGACCATCATGCTCAGCAGTCGCGGTTGCAACCACCAACGAAGCAGTCAAGTTATTATTGCAATGAACTAAAAGAACAGAATAATGCTTTGAACAAAGTTAACCACGCAACCGAATCCACACTGAACAAACTGTACATTTCATATTCATTTCCATGCTCAATAATTGAAAGAAGCAGCCAGTTAAAATAATTTCCCCTTACAAGAAAGGGCGTGAACATTTCGAGCTAACTGAAATAATATCTACATACTTATGTATACGTATAGGTAACGTTTGCATGTCACAAATGAGCCGAGCAAAGCTGTGCCACAGAATAGTGTCTACAGAAGGACAGCTCCTTATGCCCCGTCCATGACCGCAAGCGATGCGACTTGTCAAGCCACGTGTGCGTGCGTCCACTTGTTTCCTTCGCATACGAGAGTCAAGGCAAGCTCTAAGGATTTTTTTAAATGTTTACTCTGGAGTCACTGTCGAGACGCTAATTTGCGGCGATCTCAGTGGTACAATTTACACACTAGATCAGATATATGTACATATATTCGATTCAGCAATATTTGTAGAACGACACAGCCGACCCCAAGCAATGACGACACAAAACATATTCAGCGTTCATTCGGCTGGAGCGATCGGCAAACCCCGTTTAGCATCTGCCGCCGCCGAATTATTTCCTGGTTCAGCACAATTCAAGCTAAACCGTTTAGCTTTTTCTCAAATGTACCCATTTTATACAACATACTTCGACGTATCAACTTAAATCTATTTGATTTTGACGCCTGGCTATGCTGAATCGTGCCGTCCTGAACATGTGTGAAATAAACCGCAGTCAATCTCAGTCGCTGAGAATGTCAATGTGTTCGTGCGTTTTCTCTCGTTATGTGTACCTTCTGTATTCTATCTATTCTTTGTCCGTGCACATTGTAGACACGGGCGCACGGCAAATCGCATGAATACATTTTAATGATATGACTGACTAAAGTTTACCTTTTAGCTCGTAGTTTAAACGCAACAAAATGCTATTTGGTGTAACTGCTCAAAGGATTCGGTTTGAGGCTGTTTGTGCGTCATTAAAATTAGTTTGAGTTCCTATTTAGAGACTAACTCCAGTCTCTAAATAGGAATAGTAATGTGGGTTTATTTAAGTTAAATTTATTTTAAGAAATGATAAAAACATTGAGACAAATATACGAGTAAACCTGAATAGTTAATCAGGTTGCTCTAGTGGTTGCAAGCGCAACTGTTCAGCATGAGATCCTGGGTTTGATTTTCAGGAGGGGTAAAGTATTATTGGGTTTTTCTATCAGGGATTTGTCATTAGCAGCCACGGAGTCTGTATTTGTGCCCGGTCGATGGCAATATGCTCACCCCATTACATGGGACTTGAAACATAACTGGCGAAAGGTGTGGGTGTACTATTGGGTAGGTACACCTCTGCCTATACCTTTGGGGATTACAGGCGTGATGTTGTGCTATTTTATGCAGTCTGGTTGGAATGCTACTGGTTTCAAGAATTTCTCTCTGTTTGTTTGATCCCCGTGTCAAACAAAAACGCCTGTTCCATCACATAGAAGGTTTTCCTGTTATTTGAATAAACTTCTCTCTCTGCTATCCTAATTTATGAAATTCTAAGTAAGTAGCCACCTGGAGTTAAGATTATATTCGTGCCTGGCTAATGTTTACTTAAGCTTTTTTCATGAGGTTAGAAACATAACGCCTCAGAATCCATATTATATATAAATCTATTACAAAATGCCAAAAGAACTTTCCAGACATAATAGTACACAAACTGTCCACCAGAGGGCGTGACTCGATTGTATCGTACATCATAAGACATGCAAGATGTGCACTGCAATAAATTACACAGCTCTGTCCCCAGTCGGTTTGTACATTGAAAATGTAAACTGCAGTAGTATTGAAAAAGAAATGGGGAGGTTTCATGGTTGGATATAAAGTTTGTAGTGATTTGATATAGACTTATTTGTTGAAAGATTTATGATGGTAGGTTTTGGGCTGACTGCCGACTAAACAACAAAAACCTGATGAAAAATGCTAAGTTGTACCAGCTGGATTGAAAAAAATGTAGAGACCCATGGTATCAAGAAAGACACTGTATTTTTCGAACAGAAATTCGACATATTTGATTCCTTTTCCCCTCTAATTCTTTGTTAGAGATGCAGGCTAGATTAGGACAGGATAAACGGGCGTGAAATGTAGGAGACCTACACTCAGCATTTGGTGGATACGAGTAGAAGAAGAAGTTCTTCTCTACAGTAGTTTGGATTAAATAAACATTGGAATCGATATTGTTGCACAGTTGTATGTATGCCTATGCCTAGGCAATCCCACACCGCGATCAGATCATTATTGACAGTATTCTAATCTAAACCGCATAAAAACCACAATGCCGATTATCCAACGGGAATAGCAAATTATTAGTGGTATAGCGCCTCGGACGGCCGCCATCCGGCTCATGAGCGGTTTTGACTCGCATAAACATGCGGTCCGGCGCCGGTAGTGTTGGGACGGTTCCGGTTGCGCGAGTTCGAGGTCTAAAATTCTATTCACACTTCGTGACGTTTCGGGGACCGTCGGATGACAATGGCGCGACGATACCTTGCATCGCATGACGCAGACAATGCTATGGCATTGTCTACTGAAATGATAACTAGTCAGTGGTTCTATATCATCTGCCCAGCCTTTCCCCAACTATGTTGGGGTTGGCTTCTAATCTAACCGGATGCGGCTGAATTGTATATGGAGAGACTGCCTATCTGACCTCCACAACCTAGTAATTACTGGATTATACGATACCTCTAAGTAAGACTGGCTGTCAGACTTTCGGGCCACTGACTATCTAACGACTTTCAAAGATCTACAAGTGACAGCCGGGACCAACGGCTTAACGTGCTTTCCAAGGCACGGAGGAAACTCGGTATGTATTAGGTGGTCAGTCATTCACGGACCAACCCAGGCAAGCGCGGCTTAACCTGAAGATCGACCCGAGTGGCTGCTATTATTTCGCCACGAATGGTTCTATCTCGGTCTTTTAATGGTATGGAAGGAAACCTCCCACTTACTACTATTATATACTATTACGTCACCACTTCCTCAAGACTTCCGCAATTACACTGGTATACAAGCCCGCAGATGCTTGCCAGCCAAGAGCAATAGCACCCTTCAAACTGAAACAGACACGCTGTTTAGCTGAAACAAATAGAACTTTCCAGGACAAGCTCCTTGAAAACCACTTCTGCCTTATAAAGTACTTCATCTTCTCAGCAATCTAAAGATGAAGAAGATAGCAATCTAAATTGTGTCAGCCCAGAACTGAGCCAAGAGTTTGGCACCTTCTTCAGTAGCGTCCATCAGTTCCTGCAGTAAACAAACAACAGGACACGCAGATAAAGCCCTGTCATACCCTGACCTACTCACCATCCCTTCACCACGAAAATGTAAAAAAAATAAAAACAAAACACAAGCGACGCCGCATTCCTCACTTGTACAACAGTACCTAAACGATAAATTACCATGTTAAACATACAGAGCCTTTTGCCTGACAAAGTTGGCAAGCCAGCGAAGATTGATCGCCCTCAAGCCATTTAACTCAAAACGAAGACGTCTTTATAGCTGCGTTTCATGTTTTAGAAAAACTTCGTGTACGATGTTGACTCATGAATTTATGTTTTTAAAAGTCACTCTTGTTTGATGGACGATTTTTTGCTTATTTATATCTGGTTTAGGGTTCGGCGGTAGTTCGGCGCAGGTTGGGCGGTTAAGGGCTTAAAGCCGAATTCAGCTGAGTACTTGATTTGACCTTCCGCAACCCAGTTACAGGGAAAACCAGTACTGCTTGCCACTCCTTCCTTCCACGGACCGACCTCGCCAGGCGGTGCTTACCTTTATGATCAACCTTTGTGGCTGTTATTATCTAGACACGAGCCTTCTTTTAATAATATCACGGAAAGTTATCCGGGGAAGACTAAAAACAATATTCTTTTAATGAAAAATGAACCAAATGAATAAAAGTTCTCTCCAGCCATACAAGTGACTTTGACAACTAAATGACCGGAAAAATAACGTTCCAACATTTACGTACAGAGAAATCAAAGCAAATGCTAGTATTTGTGTAATATTAAAGCATTGTAGTTTACATTCCTCCACTGGAGGTCAAGAATGTGTACATTTCCCTAACAAAGGAAAGTTACGCTCGTTCTGTTTATGTTTTGAATATAAACGTTTTCGACCCTAAAACAACAAGCATAAGGTTGTAAGTTAAATGTCAGGGCTATGTGATATTAAAAAGGCTCTGAGCTATGGCCCTGAGAAATGTGAGGACGTATTATGATAGAAATTCGCGATAAAATTCTGTTTTAAATGCCGAACATGTTTTTTTTTAAATTAATTGTGGATAAAGTACTGGTCACTTAGAAATTCTGAGATGTGTGTTTTGTTGGCAAAAAAAAGTTAATGCCCACTCACATGATATATTACTTTTTATGAAGATATCCAGCACTGTTTTTCATTTTGATAATTAGAATATTGGCTCTGTCGTCACCAATCTGCTAAGCGTAGTGTTCAAAGGTACTCATTCAAATTATTGCAAATCAAATAAATCATTCAATTTTGATGCTGCTTTTGATACAAGTACATTCGATTTTTATTATTATTTTTGGTCTGTATATTAAGTAAATAATTTATATATTGGAAAATAAACTTATTAATTATTACAAAAAGTCCTCGAATTAGTCATCATAGTTTTTTTCTACGGATAGTTCAGTCAGAAAGTTTAGACTGAATCAAAAATATCCCATACATTTTTCTAACATAACTACCAAAAAACTTAAATATATCAATCGAAATTCGAAACACATTGAATGTGATTATTATCAATTATCTGGCCATTTTTAAAACTCCCTTGTCACTCGTGTATGGGCATTACCTTGGCCTATTTTTCTGACACACGTATACAGACAATAAGCTTGCTTTTTTCTACTTTATGTAAAAATGAAACAAAGGGCTTTATGAACTAGTAAAGACATGAATTGTTTTAAGTTCAACTTATGTGATAATACTGCTAGCGGAGAAGTATTCTTCTCAAGCATGAGACCTAGTAATAATATGAACTTTGCGAGTATAAAGGTTCAAACCCAATTGAAAACTAAATATCAGTGTTGCACTGATATTTCAAGACCTGTCTTAAGTCAATTACTCACTTCAGCTAGACTCAGTCATCGTGACAGCGGTTCAAAACGCCCACCAAATCATATTGTTGGCTGCAATTCGCGGTTCTTCAAATAAGGTGCCTCCCTCGGTGAGTATACATTGACTCCTAGACAAGCCATCCTTATCAAAACCGTTGTTGCATTCTGCTTAAATCAATAAAGATAGATGTTATATCAGTTATATGTCACTTTAATCAATGTTGAAGATGTACATATATGTATAATATCATTATATCAAAGGCTTTCCTTGATTGTCAACATTGGACAAACATTTTAAAGAGGGTGTGGGCGTTTAGGTCAGTTTATAAACAAACTACAAGTGTCAATGTGTGACTTATGGACAGGTATGCTGGCGTGTCGAGCTTGACTGCGAATACCAGTGTAAAAATTTCAGCAGGAATTTATTTAATTATGAAACGAAACCATATTTATGTGCTTTGAAGTCTTTTGAAATATTAATAAGTCGGTCATTAATTAGTCTTTAAGTTGAAGCTAGAACCGGATTCAAAAGCGTAGAATTCTATGAAAAGAAAAAAATACTGTGAATAAAAATTACGAGCAAAACTCATGCCTGACAGAGAAGATTGCATATTCCTCCTCCGAGAAGAAACCTTTCATTTAAAGTGAAACAATTATCAACTGTCTGTTATAACAGACAGGACATATATTAACATTCAGGTTTAATTAAAACGTCTTGTTATGGTTTCATATTAGATGTACATCTGTGAATGATATGTTCTGACATCTGAATGATGCATCGCTACTTGAATTAGCAAACATCGTGTATTAAGCGTTCAGAGTGAGATATTGTTGATTACTGTTGCTTTGTTGAATTGGCAAACTGGTTCTATTTTAAACAGTTTCGAAAGTGTGAGTGATTTTTTTAACAGAATTTTCTTTCTTTATCGTGCGGTTAGTGCCTAACCTGGTGTCAGAGTTTTTATACCGCCCATGGGCCTCTGACTTGGCTTTACATACCGTCGAGAAATATCTCTCAGGCATGCTGGTTTCCTCACGATGTTTTCCTTGTTTTTTTTTTTTATAATGATGATATAAACTTTTCGGTAACTAATGTTAGCCCCATTCTTATTTGAATTTACCATCACCAATCTGCCTATGGCCTCTTTTTCTTCATATCACCTTGAATTTATTACTTTCAAGACTTTTCCGTTACTGGGGAGAGCGAACGTTTATGCACACTTGACTACCAAAACCTAACGGATCCTCCTGTTAACATGACTTTTCTTTTAATAAAATAGTAAAATTGTTTGACCTTTCGTCACCTTATATGACTAGGGATTAATTATATAATTACTCCTTTCAACAATAACAAAACATGAAATGCCAACGCTCGTGTAACCACACCATGATTAAACACTTGAAGAGGGACAATGACAAGTCCAAACATTTCGGAGTGTTGTTTACTAAGCGACTGATACCTCATTAATTTACCTTTGACATGTTAAAGGGTTGGCCTCTGAATTATTTATAGCATTATTACTATTTGATTCTGTGATATTTGACGTGTCGGAATAAGTGTGATAATGTGTTGTGTCCTTTTTCTGTCGGGAGTTCTTAAAATAGCCCTTATTTATCACAGATTAAGTCTCTGTTCTTGTCAGTTTCGTTCACTCGACGGTTTATTTAAGTCGCTAGTTTTAGTAGTTTAGTTCGGCTGATAGGACAGTTTGCAGATTATAGTTCTCTCCTACCCGTGTTACGTTCTCTCCTTCCCTTTGTGCACAACTAATTTCTCCCTCCAAGACTTGAATGAAGCAAACAACAGAGCAGTCAAGGTCGCTACGTACTGGTCGGACAAAATCTGCGTCATCGGTTCGAGAAAATGAATATTCAATTTTATTTTATTTACAAGCTAAAATCCCGTCGGTAGAAAACTGCACAACTGCAGTAAGTCTACTTTTTTTATTCTTAACGATTTTGTCTTCAAACTGGACACAGGTACCTTGAATTTTTAAAAACTATGCTTTAAAAATTTTGAAAATACTCTACACTCAAAATACTTTGCAGACTAAAACGAACTTAAAAACAATGTCCAGTGTTTCCACAAAAATAACAAACAAACATATTAATACACAAGAAGCAAGAACTAAATCGATAAAGGTCAGACCTGTTTATGTCAGGCATTTTTATAAAGACGTGACCCGTCATGATATGGGTACGCCTGATAATATAATCTACAGGGACATAGGAAGGTCTGAAATAAATAAAAACGTAATTTATTGCTTGCCTTGGGCTTTTTTTAGACTCAAACTGGAGGGCTCAGGATTGGACTAGAGCAACTTATTTTTATTTAGAGAAAAGTTGCTGCGTATACATTATGTAATTTAACATATTTTCAAGTTGTTGTTGTGGTTTTCAGAATTTATAGGTGGGTTTTTAAACACTGCTTCGTTGCGTTGGTCTAGTGGGACAAAAGGTCGGTCAAAATGTTATTGGGTTTCTCCATCTGGAATTTCTCAGTAGCAGCTACGGTGTCTGGATTTGTGCCCGGTTGATGGCAAATGGTTCGTCCCTATTACATAAGTCTTAAACATAACTGGCGAAATGTGGGTGTGCTATTAGGTACACCTCTGCCTAACCGTGCGGAGAAGACAGGCGTGATGTTATGTTATGTTTTTAAACACAGCACTCTCCTTCGCTTTCTACCAGCCGAGACCAAAGTCAGGTAGGCCGATCAGGCAATAAAAATACTCTGCGAATGGACATGATGATCTAAAAGTAACAAATCATTGCTTCGCTAGGTTCTCGGTACGTAATGGATGGTCACCCATCTACGAATTGACCTTGGCAACCTTATTAACTTATCTAGCAATGAGACCTAAAAAACAAGAATTAGATAGTAAATACCGAAATAAACACAAAATACTGAAACAAACCTAAGACCCAAAACTTTGTCAAAGCCCAAAAGTGTTTTGTTGAAAGGCCCAGTATTCCAGTATTATATAATACTATCACACTTTATCTATCAGACCAACTCGATATATTCTTGTCACGTCTAGAACTCGCACTAAACATGACAGCCGGCGTAACCTGACACTATTTTCACAATAAAAGTTAACTGAAACATTGTTGACCAATACAGTCTGTAGTCATGTTTTTTTTCGAGGGGCACGTGGGTGCCTAGACAGCATAAAAGTCAGCAGTCTACAGTCACAGTCTGCAGTCACAGTCCGCAGTCACAGTCCGCAGGCACAGTCCGCAGGCACAGTCCGCAGTCACAGTCCGCAGTCACAGTCCGTAGTCACAGTCCGCAGGCACAGTCCGCAGTCACAGTCCGCAGGCACAGTCCGCAGTCACAGTCCGCAGTCACACAGTCACATAGTCACACAGTCACACAATCACACAGTCCACAGTCCACAGTCCACAGTCACACAGTCCACAGTCCACAGTCTTCAGTTACAGTCCGCAGTCACAGTCCGCAGTCACAGTCCACAGTCACAGTCCACAGCCACAGACCACAGCCACAGTCCACAGCCACAGCCCACAGTCCACAGTCACAGTCCACAGTCACAGTCTACAGTCACAATCTACAGCTTTGCTCGGAATTGGAGATTGCTCAGAAATAATGACGTAAATAATCGTCTCCCCATCATTGCATATTTGTGGGTTACCAAGTTCGAAAATTTATGAAACATCATCTGCTAATAATTGGAATTCTCACAAAGCGGTGGAGAAGTGACAGAACTTGTCGCAACATGTCCAAACTTTCATAAACGCTGGCATTTCCAAAGGACACGTCTATATGAAAGTCAAACAACCGAAATTACCGAAATACTTTGACGAGGACAAAGTTGGACGACTATTTTACTTGATGCTACAGAACTGAGGTGGTTACGAACCGTTTACTAAGTTCAGACGTTCTGACTTAAATTAAGGAGTTCTTTGCAACTTAGAAATACTTCTGTCGGTATAAACAGAAAAAAAAAACAAACATAAAGAACGGAGTTGGAATAATAATAATCAGAACGTTCTGATTGTTTCTTTGCTATCTGCCATATTATGTTGAAGGAAACAAAACTGAAATTGACTTTCAAGATTTAATTACATTGTTTAGTTCACGTGAAGCTCGTATAAGCATGTTAAATAATTATTATAGTAAAAAAAACACGCTTTAGAGTGACATCATTTTATTCCTCGTATTTTTCTCATCAAACCCTTTCATTTGATACCCACACCATGGGAATGTATAAAAAATAACTAGTCCGCCATCTTTGGGAGTCCGCCATATTAAATTTAGAGTGACGACACTTAACTAACCATGCATTGTCATCCAAACTAAACATGTATGCAACATTTCAGCTCATCGGAAACCGAAAATTGGGTCAAATTTAACTTCTAAGATTTTTTACATAGTTTAGTTGCAGATGAAGCTTATAAAAGGGTGTTAAAAAGAACACAAACTCAACGACTGCCGAGTGTTTTGCCCGTTTATGACTCACAAAATCGTCTCTACTATAGTATTAGAATCCCAACTCTAATGTTGTAATCCCAAATCTAAAATAGTAATAATACGAACATCACTAGCGTTTACGCTTGGTCGCCATGTTTGATTCAATTTCTCGTTCACTTTCTCACAAGTCGCCTCCGCCATAGGTTGCAGCAGCTAACGTGCTCGTCTACTTGATATTGATGGTGAGAACTGGCTGTTTCCTTTTTAACATATCCACTCTACACAAACCCCATTAGCACTTGCCAGCTTCATATCACTAATCACTACATAGTATAAAACAAAGTCGCTTCCCGCTGTCTGTCCTTATGTATGCTTAGATCTTTAAAATTACGCAACAGATTTTGTTGCGGTTTTTTTAATAGATAAAGTGATTAAAGAGGAAGGTGTATATGTATAATACATGCATATTATAGTAGAGAAAACATTAGTATCTACATTGCACCCGTGCGAAGCCGGGGCGGGTCGCTAGTAGGTAAATATAAATTTACAATATCTTTTGTTCAAAAGCCTTCGTATGATAAACGCGACCTATCTTATAACAGATAAATTACGGCAGCCTCCATTCGTTAGATTATGATGTATGGTGTGTTCAGCATCCGATAACGTAATAGGACCTTATCTATGTTGTTAGTTTCTTGTTGTTTCTTGAATATATTCTTGTTGTTTTTAGGTTAGGGTTGGAGGTCGTTTCTATGAATTAGCTTTGTGTTACGGTATTTTCCTGATTGGATAAAAAGTTTTTTAAGGCCATAATATTTTTGTCTTAACAAAATGCGACACAAAAGTATTATAATATACAAGGTGACCAACATAGAGTGATATTTTCAACCTTATAATTGGGGCATTAGTTGTCAAACTGCCAGGTTTTGGTCTACAATACCAGGATTTTCTCGTTTGTATGACCCTCGCATATTTTCAATGGGTGAGAGGTTCTTGACCTGAGAAAATAAAATAAATATAAGATAAGATCTTAAAACTTCCACGAGTGCCATGTCAATAAGTCAAGCTATCAAAAATCTACATTACCAAGAGATTTTTTTCTATACAACCGTGCTGATTCAAGACAACCAGATCAAGATATTTATCATCATCATCATAACATCACGCTTGTAATTCCCGAAGGTAAGCAAAGCAGAGGTAATAAATAGTACCCCACGTTTCGCCAGTTATGTTTTAAGTCCCATGTAACAGGGGGCGAGCCAACTGAACACAAATCCAGTCTTCATACCTGCTGCTACCGGCTGGAAAAACCCAATATCATTTTACCCGACCTCATGCTCAGCAGTCCAACCACTCGACCGTCGAGGAAGTCTCTATATTTTATTATATATTTCATCAATCAAGTCAATCAAATGTAAAGCCTTTAAATCCAACAATCTTCTACTCTGTAAGTTCTCAGACTATCAAAGGTTTGCTACAGTACACATAGGTAGTTCACTTGTCACTTCAATTAACATCTACCCTACTTTGGGGAGTCGCTTTGGGGAATCGGCAATCGATTTTGGCGCGACGACTGTTATTTTAAGTTGCCAAAAGCGCTAGAACGTTCTAAAGCATTTCGATAATGTTTCCAACATATTGAAATTGGTTATTTTAGTCTTGGCAACAATAACTTTTGCGAAATTATTATGTAATATAATTCTCAGCTATGAGGCTCCGTTCGCGACCTTAGGAGATGCGGCTTGCGACGTGTCTAACGTCAAACGGCACTCTTATGTGTCACGTGTTTAATTCGCGTAAGTACTGCCGTATCGCAAGTTGCATCGCGGTGGCTCATTGCATGCTTAACATAGGGTATCGTGGAACGTGGATCCGCGGATTCCCGTTACACTGCCGGAACGTGGTTCCACGACAAAACGACTTGATGCGTTTTTCTTTAGATAACTTTAGTTTAATTCGCGGATTCACGTTCTGGCACACCAAAGGTTAAAGCATAGCATAATATCATAATAATCAGCCTATAATGTTACTACAGCTGGAACACAGGCCTCCACTCTTTGAAAGGGAATGTGCTGTAACAAACCATCCAGGACCAGTGCGAGTTGGTAGATTTCACATATCTTCGAATTTATCGATCTAAGACATGCCAGTCTCCTCACCATGTTTTCCTTCACCGTTTTGAAAGCAATAAATAACACAAAGTAAGAATCCCGTTTGAAAGATGAAGCCGTACAGATGGGTGAAGATAGTCACAAAGAAGGTGCCTGAAGACGGCCGTCGTAACCTAGGCAGGCCCAAAAAAAGCTGGCGTGACGATCTGGAATCGTTATTAAAGGATTTGTTGGAGAAGGCAAAAAATAAACAAAATTGGAAAGGCATGGGGAGGCCTATTCCCAGCAGTGGGACAGAATAGGATGATACACATATGGCTATATGTTAATTCTTTACAATGTTATGGAAATATTCGTACGCCGATACTTACGGCTAAACATGATTGGACTCAAACGATGTAATTATCTTGCATGCTCTTGTACGAGTATGTATACACTGTTTATACAAATAAAGAAATCTTATAACATCTTATCTTTAAAAAAAATGCACCTGCCTGGGTTCAAACCCACGATGTACAACTTACATCGAGGCAGTTACCACTGTGCTACTGTTGCTCCAGGCAATTTCGTTCATTTTGTTTTCTCCTCAGCTGCTGTTGCAATACGCGTGCGCGCATAGGTCGTGGCCACGCCATTAAAACAAACCTTTATAAAATGTAGAATTGATTATGAATTCAAATGTTTTATTCATAAGTCTGGTGAGGACTCAACCAATTGAAGTTATCGATTAAAAAACAGAGCGGTTCGCTGAATATTCCATTAAATTCTACAGAGGAAGTTCAGTGGACAGGGTGTTCCTAAAACTATAACTATGCTCCCCAAGTTGGTAATAAATCATGGTTATTACCGATTGACTGTAGTGTTAAAGAATAGGTTATTAAAGTATGGAAAACTATGGTGGGGTAGTACCAGTAATTTTCATGAAGCGACTGCCTATCTGACCTCCATAGCCCAGTAACTGCGTAAAACATTACCCTTTGTTAAGACTATCCAGCCTCTGAGTTGATACTGTTTAGGAAAGAATGGGTTTTTCAAATCTTTGAAATTGGCTTTATTTGGCTGATAATATAATAATATGTGTTTGAATATGATTTCGGGCATGTGGCCACCGAGGCTCGTTTCTTTGAGTAAATTAATCGTTCGTGCCTTTTTTGGCATGAGGTTCCGTCTTGTTGAAATCACATCTGTAACATTAATTACTTCCATTTGTGGCACGAAAAGTTGGTAACCATGCCTCTGTGTCGCTCACCGTTAGTTGTAACGTTCTGACCGTCGTTATTTTTTAACCTTGACAAACGATTTCACAAAATTGACCTGTAACCTCGTTCGTGCGATTTGACGCCATTAGATTATTTTCTCTGCGGATATGTAAAGTCGCACGTCCATGCTGATAAACCAGGAACAATTGAGCACTTCGAAGTCAACATTCAACGCAATAATGCCGAAACACAACCTGATTTACTGTGTTCAATGTGTGCAAATTGGACCTCCAATTTACGCCATGTACGCGCCAGCCGCGATGGCTACATGCCCGAAATCATATTAAAACACAAATGGCATAAAAGTGTCAATGAAATAAAGCCAATTTCATGGATATTAAGACCATTTTTCTGTATTTTATTTCAATTTAAGGTTGTCCGCCTCTAAAAAAAACACCCTCTATTAACATAGTATGGATTCCCCGTTACTGTTTTCTAATCACTACTTGTTTGACCCGTTTCAATTTTCTTGTGATATTTTCTTACATTCAGTTCAAGGTTAAATGAAAAATACTTGTAATTAGATATTCATTACAAAGCTCTTTCATGGAAATGACTCAGTATTTGAATCACAGAACTCTCTCAGGGAAATAAGATAACATCATAGCATATCATCACGCCTGTAATTCTCGAAGGGTAAAGCAGAGGTGTTCCTTATAGTACACCCACATTTCGCCAGTGGGGCGAGCCAATTGCCATCAACCGGGCACAAATTCAGATTCCGTGGCTGCTACTGAGAAATTTCATATGGAAAAACCCAGAAACAATTTGCCCGACCCGGAAATCGAACCCAGGACCACTAGACTAACGAGGCAGGGACATTATTTTCAATCATCATCAATATCAATATCATCAATCATCAATACATGTAATAAATCTGTAGACGTGGCGTTTCTGTACATTGAAAATATTTAGAAAAAAAAATAGCACGGGTGTTAAAGGATAACAAACAGAACCCATTTCTACTATTTTTAGATTTTTGTCTGTTTGTCTGTATGTCTGCAGTCTGTGAGTCTTCGGGTTCGGATACGTTTGTTTGTTTAAGTATCACGTGAAAATTACAAAACCAATGTGGTTAGTTTTAATGCACAAGTATTGTGCGTAACTTAGAGAAGGTATTAGTTTTTGTTTCATTGCAATCCGTGCTCTTAATCAAAAGATATATGACTTTAAAGTCATTACTTAAGATACATGCAACGACATCTATTGAACCAAAATGGTACTAATGAATAAATGTGCTCACAATATCACTTTTAAATCGACTGCCCGAGTTTTTCAAAAAGTTATGATAACAAAAGGTACTCTATATGGCGCTGCTTTGAAAATGTACATAATATAGAGTGACTGTTCGATCGCTTTCCATGCATTATATTTTAGCAGTTTAACTCCGTGCTCGATAGATGGCGTTGTGCATTTGACGCCAGTTTTTGAATCGCGGTGTTAAGATTTTCCATGACTGAACTACGCTCGCGACAGTATGTGACAGTATGTCAGTATGTGGTCGTAATTTTGATGGTTAATCTCTAAAATCTATACATATACCATATTAAAATTGTATAAATAGAAAACGATGTTCCGAAAACTACTGCATGTATGCTACTGTTCACATTTTGCACAAATATTCCTTTCATAAAACTTTATTTTTACAAATATTCCGTTTTAGGCAACCATTTCAGGGTTTCTTCATATAGTAGCCTACATATTATCACGCTATGTGCTTGAAGAGGTTCATTATTCCTGTATTCTTCAATTGTTTGTCATTACAGTCATAACGAGCATGAGAACGGCTATTCATTTATTATATCAACGGAATAAACGGCCTAGCGGTTTCATACTGCTCTGTATATTACGTGGTTGCAAGTTCGATCCTAATATTAAGTTCACTTTTTGTGATTTGTTTGAAAATTTTTTAAATGCTGTGAGATTTCCATTTTTTTTTAGTATTGATATCGTTTGCATTTCTATTTTTCTTCAACAATTTCTCCATAAAATAATAGGGAAGTATGGAAGAAGAAGATATGCCGAGCCGATCCCAAATAAATTGGGATAAGGGCAGGAGAATGATGATGATGATTTCTTCAAAATCCAAAAAGTAGTATAGGGGACAGATTCTGATAAGTTTACATGTTCTTGCTGTAGTATAAGTATTTTTCTTCTCTATTAGCAAATGAGCGTCTTTTTTAATTTTTAAGGATATTAACCGTTGGGTTTGGGACCCAGGATAGATCATGAGTTGTATGTATTTTCTTTCGTTCACAAACTTCTTCTTAGCGGCCGATCGCAATCTAAATTGATTCCCCCCAGAAATTGACTATGAGTTCCTTTAATACTTAAAACAAGGATGTACTAACAGGTTTTAGTTTAAATTAACAGTAACTCAGTTAATTAATTTATTATTTGTAGAGGATGTTAGGAATATACTATGACTTCACGTTCCCATGTAATGTACTCTGACAATGCCAGAAGAATACGCGGTCACGTGAGCGAAGCCGCGGGCTCAGCTAGTCTTTTAATAATAGTTAAATACTCCTGTATCCTCTTTAAAGGATCGTTGAACGTTCTGTGGGTATTCGCTGGCACGTATTTTACAGTACATTAGCTTGCAGGCCGTAGCCGTGAGCCCGAAATAAATAAACCAATCGAAAATGTATGGCACTTTAGAGAAAAATATTTTGTGAGCAAGCTGTTCAGTATGTACTATTCAGTAGTAGATAAATAATTGCTTACCTAAGTTTGATTATTTATATTAGCCACACGTTAATTTCTTTACAAGTTAGGTATTTAGTGCAACTGTATCAAAAAATTAAGTTTTAAGTTAAGCTAAGTTTTGTAAGTAGTTTTACTTCTTCATTCCCCATCTCCTTTTGTAATTGTTCGGTTTTCAATTTGTAATTGAAATCAAATCATCAAAAATCCAATTGTTTGATTTTGCAAACAGGAAATTTAAATCCAAAAACGTAACGTTAGTATCGCAAAATTTATTTTTTTGTTTAAGAGCGTAGGTGTAAGAATCACGCATGCATAATTAGCAGTTTATATGTATGGTCATTCTAACTGCTCGAACTTGCCCTTGGCAACGAAAACTAAAATAAACTCGACTTCGATCTTTTTTGGCGCCACTGATGTGTGATTGTCTGGTTTAACGATGGCACTATGTGAGTAACACTACCGGGATTAGCCGAATGGACACGAGGGCACCCGAACGCCGATCGAGCTTCAATACTCGTCGTGATTCAATGTTGCCAATATTGCGAAACTGATCAAACGACGGGAGAAGTGCTTGGCTTTTGGGGAGAGCTGCTTATAGGATTTTGTACTTTATCACATGAAATGGCAAAATAAAATGTACTGAATAAACTCATGATTTTAAATATAAGAGCTTTTCGTAACAAATATTTTGCTTACGTCAATAATGACTGTAATAGTGAGTCTGTGTTCAAGCTCATCACTTAACTTATTTCAACATAAATATCTATTTAAATACCGACAGCATTCATAAAAATCCTCTCACGTGGTAACTACGCCTTATTTCTCGGTATATAAAAACCAACGCTGGCAACACCTTTTATAAATTGTCAGTCCAGTAGAACTCAAGTCACAACTAAAACATAAACAGAGAGCTAATAACCAAAAAGGTGAATACAATAATACTAAAAAAATGAGTGAACACAACGATAAATTACTGGTCAAACCTAATTTTAATATACAAGTGTCAAATGGAAGTCAAACAAACAAGAAAAAAGAAAATTATGAGTTAGAAGAAATAAGTAAACTTGTGCCCCAAAATGGTAAGTACAAATTAGTTACAAAAGTATTATTTTGATTGCTTTCGTGCTGGAAATAGTGTATTTACTCAATAAAACACTAGTGTGCAAAGTAAACAATTACATTATACTCGTGAGCGTGACAGCTGATTGAATTGAACTCTAGTGACGTCAACCGGTCATAGGGTTGAATATAGACTAGGACAGCATTATAATAGGTAGGTACTAATTTTGTAATAGAAAGAGATGGAAGACGATGTTGTGTTTTTATTTTGTGTATATTATACTTTCCATACATTTTTACATATTTATGTAACAACACAAAACACATGTGTTTGTGTTTTGTGTGTTGTTATGTAGGACACTATTTAGTGTCCTTGAGACTTTTTTGTGGGAAATTCACCATGTAGTATTTTTAGCGATTAGGTTTATCTTAATATTTATCGTAAAGGAATACAATACATGTTAGTATTCTGCTTACTCCCTCCCTTCCCTTCTCCTCCATTTTTGTAGTCATATAAAACGCCACATTCAAAATGCGCAATATTTTGTGTTTTGATTTTTTCATATTATATCACGATGAACAGAGTCTTGATATCGTGTTTGCCACTAACTGGGTTGTGGAGGTTAGATAGGCAGTCGCTCCAAGTAAAATACTGGTATTTGGCTACATCCAATTAGACTGGAAGTCGACTGGTTTGTCCTTGAAATTAAGTATTATGAAAAAAAAACCCCGTTAACAATGTTGGATTTTATCCTTCACGATTATATCACATTTGTTATTGATAATAAAACGTTCGATATCGTCATAATGCTCAATCACAGCCGGTTACTCGATTTTATCTTGATTGTATTAATATTGAGTACTTCCACGTCAATTGTTCGAGTATGTTGTTGAGCACTTAGATATATTGTGCTAATTTATGTCCAGTACATACGTACAGTCACGAGCACAAGTATGTACCTAAAAAAATTCGAAAGCGATTATACATAACATAACATTACGACTGTATAATATCATCATCTGCCTAGCCTTTTTCCAACTGTGTTGGGATCGACTTCCAGTCTGCCGGATGCAGCTGAATACCAGTATTTTACGTGGAGCGACTGCCTATCTGACCTCCACAACCCAATTAGTACTGGGCAATACGATACCCCTTGGTACGACTGGTTGTCAGACTTTCGGGCCACTGGCTACCTGTAACGACTGTCAAAGATCTACAAATGGCAGCCGGGACGAACGGCTTAACGTGCTTTACGAGGTACGGAGGAAACTCATTATGTAATGGGTGGTCACCCATTCACGGACCAACCCAGGCAAGCGCGGCTTAACCTGACGATCGACCCGAGCGGCTGTTATTATTTAGCCACGAGGTGGTCTCCACGCAAAGCAAGCTACCACTGTATAATATAAGTCCCCAAAGGGTTAGGCAGAAGTACACTCAAATATTGCCAGTTGTTTGTGTATGTTTCAGTCCCATAAATAATGTTGTAGGAGAAGAGCCTAGGTATGGCCATTAAAAGCTATTGCAACTTCGAGATATTACAAAGATCTAAAACACAATAGTAGATTCCAACATATTATATTCGTAACAACATCAAATTACAATCTACAGTAAGAACCTTTTTAGGTGGAGATTCATAGACGACTCTACCCTGGAGTGTCAATGTGGTGCTGTTCCACAAACGTTTCCTGCTCGTGACTGTACTGACTACGAATATTATATTTCTATGACTCTATTACATAGATAAAGAACTAATTATTACGATTGACACACATTTATTGTAGTAAATTCAAGGTAGTAATGGTATGATTGAAATTGGTTTCAATATAAAATATTTTATTTTGAGAATATTGTCTATCCTTATTAATCTTATAAACGCGAAAGTTTGTCTGTATTGATGTTTGTTAGTCTTTCACGCAAAAACTACTGAACGGATTTGGACGAAATTTGGTACACAGATAGTTTATATCCTGGATTAACATAATATAGGATACTTTTTATCCCTGTAGTAAGATCCCGTGGGACAATAACCGAACTCCACGCGGGCATAAGCTAGTGGAAAATAATTATGTCAAAGTACGAAGGTTTTTATGACAGTTTTTGGGTTCAATACTGGGATCAGTCTTGTAAATGTGTGACTTAAATTTCATGTCGGCCATAGTTTATCTGTTTGCTGTCAAAATACGTAAGACACCATTTAATGAAGGACACCTTGTAAAAATTTGAACTTTACTCCAATATTTTATTCGTTTGCTTATCAAATGCTATCATTGCAGGAAATTCCTAAAATAATAATATACATTAATTTAAACTTGACTGGTAATCAGCTCTTTTAAACGCGAATATTATTATCCCCAAAACGCACAACCTGCACACCTCCAAACCTTAAAAGAAGAAGAATACGGATCTTTAGTCAGATTAATAAAATATCCTATGTTCCTGACTAATATTCTGTAGCATACTTTCCACCAAATTAAAATGGAACTGGGCTGGCCACATCTGCCGCATGTCGCAACAAAATTGGGCCAAAGTGGCAACAGATTGGGTTCCAAACAACAGAACCCGGCGACGCGGTAGGCCCAGAAGGAGGTGGCGTGACGAGCTGGACTCTTGGACGCTGGATTGGGCCCAAATAGCCCAAGATAGAGAGAGAACAATGGAAAAAGGGAAGGGAGGCCTTTGACCTGCAGTGGGACACATGAGGCTAAAAAAAATGACTGCATTGTGAACCTAAAACCACTTTTCAAGTATTGGACGTACATTTATAACATCATCATCGTTACATAATATATTATAAATAAACTTCGTGTACAGTAGTGGCGAACGTATCGCCATACGTGGTCAATAGTTTAACGTAGGTACCCCTAATTGATAGCAAACTAAGGGCACGACTCACCACAACAAGATACAACCTCTAGCGGGAGCTACTTAAGCCCTCTGATAACTTCATCAAACCGTCTAAGAGCCTTCCATCAAGGTACACTTTGCCGTGACCGACTTGGATGTCTCTAAATAGACTTCGAACCTAAGTTGACCGGAGCTAAGACAATCACCACAGGTGGGGGTTCGTGGATGGCTCAGACCTCAAGTGCATATGCGGCGTCTCCCCACAAACTATGGCTTATCTTCCATCTTGTATCGAATGCCCTGTTACCTACGCCCTTGACGACCTTTTAACTGCATCAACGAGCGGTGTCCGCGTAGCTGAATTTTTTGCCATCGATTCGCTAAGAAGAACACATATGTCCTACTTTTATTAATCGAATAACGTCAATTTTCGTATACAACACTTGTTTTACTTCGCAAAGTAAAGCCAAAGCAGTGACTGTAAATCTATACGGGGTGGAAGGGACACCGACGCGAAAACGGAAACCACATACTCAGTACCTCATTCTGAACCCCCCCTCACATAGAAATTTTTCGTCGGTTATTAAAACAAAAACAGCTGTTTCCTATAAAAGTGCTATACTTACCTACACGTTCAAAATGTATGGAAGAGCTGTTTTTTTTTTTAATAACCAACAAATAAATTCTATGTCCCCCACATAGATATTCAGAATGATGTACTGAGTATGTGGTTTCCGGTTTCGCGTCGGAGCCCCTTCCGGGGTGGAAGGGTATATCTATGCAAATAAATAAAATTGAAGTTTCTGTTTGTAATTTCAAAAGAACAGCTTTTTACTGAATGCATATTATGAAAGTTTATACGGTACTTTTAACAAAGACACTTTTTTTTCATTTTTGTCTGCCAGTCTGTTTGTTGCGCCTAATCTCCGAAACGGCTGGACCGGTTTTGACGGGACTTTTGCTGGCAGATAGTTAATGTTTTATGGAGTAACTAAGGCTACTTTTATTTTGGAAAAAATGTTAGGGTTCCGTGCAAAAAAATGAAACCCTCGAAATTGTTAACAAAATCCAATTCAAATAGGGAAGTAATATTTTTTTTTACAATTTCACGCGAACGAATGTCGCGGGTAATAGCTACTTTAGCCCTAAAAATAAAAAAAAAAAACGGCCTTGAGAGTGAACGCTCGCAGTCAAGGCCAGTCTTATCAACCTGACAGCGATGTCATATATGAAATGATTATAATTACGATGTGTCAGCGTTTTCTATAGAAATACCGAATGCGATTAAACCAACTTGACAGCTAATTTTGAGTAAATCGTCCAGTAATGATAATAATGGCTTACAAGTTTAATTCTGAATCGTAATCTCATTATTTTTTTTTTGTATAGAAACCATTTGAATATGGAGTTATTGAAGGTCAAAATACCAGTTTATTTCGTATTCGCACATTTTTACGACCACGCATAATTTTAGATGTCATGATTTTAACTAAACTTATATTTCTTCCATCGTTTTAAAAAAATAAAAGAGTTTCCCCGGAAATCAGAAAGAGGAGCTCGTGGCTAAATAATAACAGCCGCTCGGATCAATCTTCAGGTTAAGCCGTGCTTGCCTAGGTTGGTCTGTGGATGGGTGACCACTCATTATATACCGAGTTTCCTCCGTGCCTCGGGAGCAGCACGCTAAGCCGTTGGTCCCGACTGTCATTTGAATATCTTTGACAGTCGTTATAAGTAGTCAGTGGCCCGAAAGTCTGACAACCAGTCTTACCAAAGGGTACCGTATTACCCGGTACTAACTGGGGTGTGGAGGTCAGATAGGCAGTCGCTCCATGTAAAATACTGGTATTCAGCTGCATTCGGATAGACTGGAAGCCGACCCCAACATAGTTGGGAAAAGGCTAGGCAGATGATGATGAGTTTCCCCGGAAATAATTTCTATGTAATATTTTAATTGTTACACAATTCGATGTACAGAATGTGTAGATTTTGACTTGGTGATAGTTTAAATTTTAATTTAAATAACTGTGTATACTGCTTGCTTGTCTTTCTAGTCACTTTCTATACAGATTAGTGAATGAATCCGGATAAAAATGTTTTATATATTTGTTTGACTGCCTTCTTGGGCTAGTAGTCACAATAGCGACTGCTGAGCGTGAGGTCCCGGGTTCGACTCCCGGGTCGGACAAATTGTTATTGGATTTTTCCATCGGGAATTTTTCAGTATCAGCCACGGAGTATGGATTTGTGTCCAGTTGATGGCAATAGACTCGCCCCCTATTACATGGGACTTAAACATAACTAGGGAAATGTGGGTGTAGAATTGAATAGAATATACTTTATTGTACACCAAAATTGACACAGAACGGTTTTACAAATTTGTTAACCCTTCAGGAGTTAAAGGCGTGATGTATTGTATGTTTTTTTTTTAAATCCAAGTTCTATTTCACCCGTATTTGCACAATTTCATCCAAATCCATTTAGCAGTCAAAGCGTTATGGAGTTACAAACATACAAATTCACAAAGTCCGGGTCATCTTGCATCTATAATTTAGCAGGATACCATATTCCGTTTGAGTATTGAGACCTGAATTAATTGCCTATCCATTTTCTATAATAACGTGTTCAGATTATTCAGATGAAGGTAGATATTCTGAAGGTTTAATTGATTGTCTTTTTATAATAATAATTATCTCGGCTAACCTAGATTAATGTTCGTGATATTAATCGTACTAATAAATCTTCGTGACGCCGGGCCGCAGTGAAAAAAACAATTTTGGTAAGAATGCCAAGATTCAGGACATCTTATCTGTAGTCACGATAAGATTAGCAAATTATTGAGAGTTATCTAAATTACTTTTACAATTATGTTTTTCAAGGTGTCGACGTTATTTTCTTATCTTATCCGTTACAAAATCTGCAGTGGGTGTAGTTTAATAGGTGTCTACAACTACTTATAATTCCGCAAGACGCCTGCAATCACAAACCACCGGCGCCGCGGCAAAGAATATCGTCTCTTTTGCATTATCTATGACAGACCCGAAGAAAAAAAAGATCATGTTGATCAGAAGAAGACCTAATTTTTTAGTTGACAAATGACTTTCAGGAAATCGAAGAAGCGAAATGCCGCTGCCATTTCTGCGAAACTAATAATTTAATAAGCTGTCTCGTTGGTTTGTCGCAAGTGGAACTACTGAGCAGGAGATCCTGGGTTCGAATCCCCGGTCGGCCAGTGCTATTGGGAATTTCTCAGAAGCAGTTATGGAGTCTGGATTTGAGCCCGGTTGATAGCACTAGGCTCGGCCCCTTTTACATGGGACATAAACAAAACTTACGAAATAAGGGTGTACGGTTCGGTTCACCTCTGCCTACCCTGCTGGGATTACAAAGCGTGATGTGATGTTATGTCAATAACATAAACCAATGATGTTCCAACTAATCTACCTACATAATGAATAAACGAAATCCGTGTATTTAAATCGTTCAATGAATAGTCCAATCTGTTTAAATAAATTGAAGCGAACTAAATACGTTTATTCAAATAGGTACAATGTTAGCATTGAAAATGATTTTGGTGTATTTACTAATGAACTGATTCTTCTTTATCGTGTGATTAGTGCCTAACCTGGTTTCAGAGTTTTTATGCCACCCATGGGCCTCTGACATGGCTTTACATACCTATCGTCGAGAAATATCTCTCAGGCATGCTGGTTTCCTCACGATGTTTTCCTTCACCGAAGCTAGTGATAATTAATTATACTATACACACAATATGATTCCGAAAAATCTGAGGTGTGCGTCTTAGGTTCGAATTCGAACTCGAGACCTATGACTTGGTAGTCCAACGGTCACACCACTGACTAGGCTATCACTGCTTAGATATATATAATTCATTTATTTCAGACGGAGTCCATACAATGAAAAAAATTAAATCATATAAAACACATGTACCTACGTTAAAACAATCAACAAAAAATAAATTACACATAGAATTAAATAATGTCAAGAAATATATGAAATAAACATAATAATGTATGTTGAATATGAATTGATGTATGTACTTATGGGTCGTAGGTTGCGTTCGCTTTCAAATCGTTTCGTATTTCTACAATGACTTTCAATTGACATTTTTGGCCTTTACAAAAATTGTTTGGTCCATTGCAACATGATTCTTTTGACGCTTGAATAACATTGACATGAGGGTACTGCTTTTAACACGCTTAATTAGCTTTACTTGCACTAACTAACCATGTAAAAAACCTTAGAAGTTAAATTTGACCCACTTGCCGGTATCCCATTGTGTTGAAATTTTCCATACTTGTTTAAGTTTGGATGACAATGCGTGGTAAACTAAGTGACGTCATTCTAAATCCAATATGGCGGATTCCCAAAGATGGCGAACTAGTTATTTTTTAAGCATTCCCATGATATGGGTATAAAACGAAAATCACTAAAGAGTGCTTTTTAGCTTTTTTAATTTTAATATTATTAAGCATTTTTGTGGAATTTTATTGATCTAACCTGCAAACCAGACGACAGCGGTGGTGTTCGTTGCATTTTCGGCCACGCAGTATTGTACCTTATGCCAATTCTAATAACCTTTTGATTTCAATAATATTTCTTATCAGACGATGTCAATTTGTCCTTTTATCGTATTTTTTCTATCGTTTCCTTGTAGTCATCAAAATAACGATAATAGAGCTACTGAAGCTTGTATCGACACAGTTTTAGATGAAGATATAAACATTTACTCCTACAGTTTTCTAAGAACGTTTTGTTATTTCCTTATAGCATATTCCCATCGATTTGTCTAAAGGAAAAAAATAAGAATGTTACGTCATGTTACCACGTCTGATCGTGACGTTTGACGATTGATAGGTGAGCATTTTGTTTACGGATATTTTCTATTCCTTGCAAAAAATAAAAATACAATGTGCTGTAACCAGAGACTGAATATTTCAGTAAAAGACCAATAATTAGGTTAAGTTGAATATCTGACAACCTGTCTAACCAACGGGCCATCGTGGTACCCAGAAACTAGGTTGGTAGTAGGATAAAATATTTCTGGAGACTCTCCTGCAGCCCTCTGCCAATTCATTTGGCGCAGCAAGTCTACTTACACCATTCTTCTCTATTACCTCGTCGTCATCTCGCCAGTCATCTCTTTTTCTAAATACATACATAATCTATACATATATATAAAACACAAAAAACTGTTTTTACCTATGTATGCCCGTTATAGATTTTGAAACCATCCAACCGATGTACCTAAAATGGTTTCATTACAAATACGAACTTGGTTTTAGACCACTAATACAATGCATTAGGCACTATAGTGTAGTATCAAACTCCGGGTATCCGCTAGTAAGCTATAATAAATTGTCTTAATTTAAACAGTCGATGTATAGTTTTATAGTCTCCAGAAAGACCATTATTTCACACTAGTACCCTCACCCTTTTTCTACCAATTTAAACAGAATACCATTTTCATTATCAATAAAGTTAAGGTCTAAATCTCTACCAGTAAATTGCAGTACAATTCAGTAATAAATTGACCGACGCTCTAACTATATTCAGTACAGTCTCACACACAAATCAGTTCTACAAACATCGGACTGCCAACGAAGTATCTGCTGGCAACACAAATATGGTGGACGTACGGCAATCCCTATCGTTCACGGTGTCGAACTCTTTGCGAATTCACTGTATCTCCGCCATTTTCAGATTGAGTTTGGTTAGATAGAGCGATATACGGTGGTAAAAAAAGAGTTTCCTAATTGGAAGAGCAGCAATAGAAACTTGAAAGTTTATTTTTCGGATAAAAAGTACCCGACGACAGAAATCTGCCTCAACTGAATTGTAGCAGTTTGTTCACGTAAATAAAGTGTAAAGTGTTTTTCTTTGTAATTTTTATTGAATTTCACATTATTGACACTGGTTTGACAGTTGTCAGTTGATGCATTGTTTCTCGTTTAACGTTTGGTGACGTAGTGCATAAAGAAAAAAAAAATTTTTTATTCACTTCACATAATAATATATTATTTTTAGTCATATATTATTATGTGAAATTCACATAATAATATATTATTTTTAATCCTTAGGCCCATGATCGGTACAAGAACTGGGACACCAGGTTGGCACTAACCACACGATAGCGAAGAAAGATCCTAACTTTGATGAATTTTTCATAAGTGAAATAAATCTATATATTTTTTTTATATATTCTGGGAGCACGCCGGTTTACACTATGACATATTATAACCTCAAAAATCCGAAAATATTTTGGAAATTAAACAATTCTCAGAAGAGTCCGTTAATTTAATTTAATTTCAGTTGAATTTAGTCAACCTTTTGATCACGTTATTATTTACATGGCTGTTGCTTATTATGGAAACTATGTATGGCTGCTGAACAATATCCTTTAATATAACAACAACTGACTATCAACTTATTATTCAACAACCTCCCAATCTTCAAAATATATAATCCCATACGAAAGACCAAAAAGTTTTAGCTGCAAAACATCAAAAAACTGACACCAACTTAACCCATTAAATTCACACCATCACGCTCGTCACCGAACCATTAGCAAAACACGTTTGTTCAAGCTCTAAATGCCATTTACTGTGAAATATTGTTGCAAATATAAGGCTAGTGTTCTGTACGTAAATCGGAATAAATAACGTATCTCAGGCGCTGCATCGTTTGGCCTAAATTCCTATCTGTTACACAACAGGCGGGGGTGTGTGGTTGCTGTGGGAGCGTGTGGGTTGAAATGAAGATGTTACAGCATTCCACTAAGCAGTACAGTCTGGATTTGTGCCCGGTTGATGGCAATAGGCTTGCTCCCTACATGGGACTTAAACATAAATGGCGAAATGTGGGTGTACTATGAGGTACACCTCTGCCTAACCCTTCGGGGATTACAGGTGTGATTTTCTGTTATGTGATTTCATTCTTTGGTTTTCAATTTAAATTCTAATGCTAAACTTAAAAAATAACAGTTTACAAAACAAAATATTTTTAATAAAATGTGTAGCTGGTTGGTCAAAGAAGTCAAGTACACTTTTAATTTAAAAATAATGTTTTTGAAAGCCTTCGAGATATTCTTTTCATTTCATAAAGGTATTGAAAACGCAGGGTATTAAAATACCTCTTATGATCACGCAAACTATGTTAGATTTTCAACTAAGTTTTATTGTTTTCAGTTGAAATAAACGTCCTATTTTTATTCGAAAAAGATTTTTTTTTCGTCTTTAACATTGGCTGCTCTCAAAAATTCCTTCTAAACCTCAGACTGTCTCATTACTTTGAGCTGCATTTCTACAAAACCAACGCATTGTTAGTGTTTGTACATGTGAGTTTAAATGTTTGTAAACTCATTCAGGACATAGGACAAATTTCTAGTGTAGAGCAACGTTTAAAAACAAAATATTGATCCGGTTCAGCCCGTCTCTAGCTGTGGTTTTACGCCTTAAACCAAGGTTTATAGCTCACAGGGAGTACCTTGGCCTGTCGTCGCTTAGTTTATAAGTTTTTTAGCCCTGGCATTACTTTCAAGGCATCCATAGGATTGCCCGTTTAATCAGCCAAAACCCATTAAAACTACCCAAACTTAGGAAATTCCATTTCTAATCTTACAATAGTCCTAAAACTTATATTCTTTTTCACAGAATCCAAGAAATTCCTTCCAGAAAATTCTAGAACGATCCAGTCCGTTGCAACTGGCACCACACACCCTAAGGTCTGGCACACATTGTAGATCGAGGCGCCAATTTGCGGAGCTACATTAATTACATGCAGCCTGTGTTTTTAATACTTTTGCGGAACACAGCTGTTTTATTTTAAAAGTTCCGTTCCATGTGGTTTTGCTCGTATGTCTAAGTAGTGTGAGATGTGGGAAGTCGTTAGGGGTCCTAGTTTTTGGTCATATAGTGTTTAAGTATTAAGTATGTGTGTATGACCAAATGTATGTACCCTTACGCCCTAAGCAATAACGTTGAAAAGTGGTCGACCGTCAGTGAACCTTGTAGTACATAGACGAAGCAAAACGATTTGATAAGGTTGATTAGTGTCTGCCGATCTCCGTGGCAAAAAGCGTCAGTTTAGATAATTATTTACATATTTATATGTTAGTTAGTAGATATTAAGGAAAATAGTCTTAAGCTTTGAGAAGAAAACGACGATGAATTTATTGGATAACCTGGATAATATTGATTTATTTATTGGATCACTAACAGAGGCTACACAATTACATGCATGTTAACATTATTACAGCGGAATACAAGTGTGCGCTTCCAATTATAGGCGGCCACATCACTCACTTATTATCTACGTAGGTACAACAAGTTTGATGATCCCTGTAACCTTAAGAATTAATTTCCCTTGAAAGGAGATTTTGATCAACCAATCACAACATCAACGCCTAATAGATTTCCCAGGAGATTACAATTGATAAAGATCCAGCTTCCAAGACTAGAGATGTTCGGAAAGCCTTCGTGTTTAAAAGTCTTCCTTATGTAATAATTATAGCAACAAAACGTGACAAAGAGATTGCTCGTCAAAGACCTTCAAATATTAACGAGCGAAAGACGGGACGAGACGAAGAAAATCGTGCTGTCTAGTGTCATACGCCCGCTTGTCAGTTAGCATTCGTGTGTCAAAATCGAAAATTTTCCAGTTCGAAATTTTTGTATGAAAATATTCCCAATGTCCGCTCTATTAGTCTTTTAAATCTCTTTGTTAACCGACTTCAAAAAAAGGATTAGGTTCTCAATTCGGTTGAATTTTTTTTGTTTGTTACCTCAAAAATTTCGTCATTTATGAACCGTTTTGAAAAAATCTTTTTTCTGATAAAATATACTTTCCAATTGGTCCCATAGAAATTTGATTAAATCGGTACAGTAGTTTGGTTTTTAAATCAAACAAAAAATCAATCAATAGCTGGAAAAAATATGTCATCCAAATAAAAGAAATTGCGAAATTGATACAAAAGGGTAAAATAAAAACTTTTTTTGTAAAAAATTACCGACTTCGGAAGAAAAACACTAAAAAAAAAGTGGAAAATAACTTTACTTTCGGAAGTCGGTGGCATCAAAGTCCGAAAACTTCCGAAAGTAAAATTATTTTCCACTTTTTATTTTGGAAGTCGGTTATTTTTTTTCTCGTAAATCTCAACACTAAGAACACTATCAAACATTGTCAGCGAGTAACTGGGATGTTGCGCGTTGCTACGACGCCATCTACCGACATCCTGACTTCACTCGCTCTAGAAGCTTTTAGACTTACTTCCTACTTCTACCATCCCTCTATTTGTTCCAACTACTCACCGGGAATGATGAATACGGTGGAAATTTTCAACGCTTCACTAGAGATACTTAATGGAAATTTGAATTTTAGATGAGGGGGTAGCTATTCGGATTGGTGCAGTTTGTTCGGCTAACTTGTGTGCTTGCGTGCGCATTCGATGATGTTTGCTTTGTAAAACGAGACGTGGAGTTTCGAGTGTTCATGTAGGTATGTACTTCAACAGCATACATATTTGAACCAGCTGTTCTATAAATTAAAAGAATGCTGGCCTATAGGTACGAAAAAGTAAGTAAGGTAAGTAGGTATTGAAATTTATGTATGGGAGAGCTGATATTTTTTCGCAATTACAATGTTGGTTCTGATGAGGAAGTTGTACAGTTTGATGGTCTGTCTGTACCACACCCTATTCGACCATACCTTCCTGATTCGTGAATCAGGAAGTTGGTGAATCAGGGAGGTGTCCCTTTACTTTGAGAGGGACACCCATCCTACAAAAAATCATCCAAAAATCCTTCCCTTCCTATTAAAAACAACAGCTTTCCCATACATTTTGACCGTGTAGGTTGCAGTTTTGTAGGACACAGCTGTTTTTTTTTTAAACCGGCGAAACATTTTTATTTGGGGGGGTTCAGTATGATGTACTGACTACGTGGTTACCGTTTTAGTGTCGTGTCCCTTCCACCACTTACAAGTATGATGATGTAGTTGTGTCTAGTAGAGTGTTTAGATGTTCATTGAATTGATTTGCCGATATTTTTAGGCAGACCTAACATACTACTGTATAAAATTTTCAGCACTTCAATTTATTTGGTGCAGCTTTGATTTGGTGCAGTTTATCTACGTAACTAGTGTGCTTACATGTGGCGTCGATGATATTTGTTTTGTGCAACGAGACACGGCCGTTTCGAGTAGTTTATGTCATGTGCCTCTAGTTATATGTACATATGTTTACATGCTGGGATGTGTGGTATGTTTTGCTGTTCGAATTGATGTTCTTTTTTAGACACCTCATTGAAGCGTTAGAGTTTATTGATTGAATCAATGGTTTATTTTTCAGAATCTCACAGTTACAAAAAGCCACTTTTTGCTTTATAAAACAAAGGCGCTTTTCGTGAATTTTACACTGAACGTTTAGTTCTTTTATACTTCGCAAGGGGTTTGATGTGGTTGGCACTACCATTGGAAAACATAGTTTGTAATGTAGTTTATGAGCTTAATATAATTATAATTATACAAGTTTAACCATAGATTTAATATGTACAGTAGTTCTGGAATGCTTAAATTATGCATTTAATCGTTATAAATACTGTTAGATACTAATTCAAAGACGCCTGTTTAGACAATATGAGCACCAATTCGTGAGTAATGAGACTAACATTTAAACGAATAATTTGTCAGACAGTGTTAATGTCTTTCTGACTTTTTTTAATGTTACAGCACCATGCTGAGATAACTTTTGGCCTCGTACAGGACCAGTTTAGTTAGTTTTATTTTAATTTGTTCTTAAGTTTACTTTTTTTAATCTTGTTTTATTAAACCCCCTGACCACTTCAACGATCCGTCAAAGAGCCTTCCACCTGGGCACGCGTTGCCGTGGCCGACTTGGAAATCTTTAAACAGACTTCGAACCCAAGTAGGCCGGAGCAAAGACAATCTCTGCAAATGGGGGTTCATGATCGACTCAGACCTCAAGTGCATATGCGGCGTTTCCCCACAGACAATGGCACACCTTCCATCTTGCACGGCATGCCCTATCACCTGCGCACTTGAAGATCTGCTTACTGCATCAGTGAGCGGAGTTCGCGTGGCTGAGTTTTGGGCTAAAAATAATATTTAAACTTATTTGCCATCGATACGCTAAGAAGAATCTTGTTTTATTGTCAAGTTACCATTTTGTTTTGTCCAGTGCGAGACTAATAAATACTTTTTCTTTCTTTCTTTCTACGTAACAGTCATCAACATTGTCCTACCCTTATTCCAATTTATTTGTGGTCGGCGCAGCATGTCTTCTTCTTCCATACTCCTCTATTACTCGTCATCTCAGCAGTCACCTCATTTCTAGCCATGTTATTTCACGGTATACTAGATATTTCAATTTATTTTAATGAAACTCTAGCTAAAATTAGGACATGGTTAATGTTTCTTTAAAACCCGTTGAAAGCTAAGCTTATTTAGATACCAAAATAGAGGTAGGTACTATCACAAACCTGCCAGTAAACCTATCCGGAATAATCCCAATAAGTACGTTAATAACCGTAACAAACGAGCTATAATAATAATATTTTATCTATGTTTCGTTCATAACATAATAATCCTTATTAACACTGACGTTAAAGGTTATAGTCCATTCATTTGTATTACAGTACGAACATTATTCTTGGTACTGCGGATTTGAACCTATAAAAAGATACCTTTGAGCTTGGTTCTTGAGGAAACAGAAATTATATAATATTATCTATCACATTTACAGGGAAATGTTTTATTTATATAATTTATAAGGTCAGTCATGAAAATATAATTATGCAGGAAAATGTATAAAAAGGAATGTTAGGTAGGATATCCAAAAAAATGTTATAATTTTTTTAATTTTCATTGGATTTTTACAGCTGAAAACAGTACTTCCACATTTCCAACTATGTTAAAGTTCAAGTCCCATGTAATAGGGGGCGACCAGTAAATCAACCGGGCATAAATCCAGACTCCGGGGCTGCTACTGAGAAAATTCTAATGGAAAAACCAAACAACACTTTACCCTACCAAGGAATCGAACCTAGGCCCTCATGCTCAGCAGGCGCGCTTGCGCCCACTAGGCCAACGAGACAGATCGACATAATCATCATTCTCGTGCCCTGACCCCAAGTTATTTGGGGTCAATGAGCCAAGCTCGACATAATCATCATTCTCGTGCCCTGACCCCAAGTTATTTGGGGTCAATGAGCCAAGCTCGACATAATCATCATTCTCGTGCCCTGACCCCAAGTTATTTGGGGTCAATGAGCCAAGCTCGACATAATCATCATTCTCGTGCCCTGACACCAAGTTATTTGGGGTCAATGAGCCAAGCTCGACATAATCATCATTCTCGTGCCCTGACCCCAAGTTATTTGGGGTCAATGAGCCAAGCTCGACATAATCATCATTCTCGTGCCCTGACACCAAGTTATTTGGGGTCAATGAGCCAAGCTCGACATAATCATCATTCTCGTGCCCTGACACCAAGTTATTTGGGGTCAATGAGCCAAGCTCGACATAATCATCATTCTCGTGCCCTGACACCAAGTTATTTGGGGTCAATGAGCCAAGCTCGACATAATCATCATTCTCGTGCCCTGACACCAAGTTATTTGGGGTCAATGAGCCAAGCTCGACATAATCATCATTCTCGTGCCCTGACACCAAGTTATTTGGGGTCAATGAGCCAAGCTCGACATAATCATCATTCTCGTGCCCTGACACCAAGTTATTTGGGGTCAATGAGCCAAGCTCGACATAATCATCATTCTCGTGCCCTGACACCAAGTTATTTGGGGTCAATGAGCCAAGCTCGACATAATCATCATTCTCGTGCCCTGACACCAAGTTATTTGGGGTCAATGAGCCAAGCTCGACATAATCATCATTCTCGTGCCCTGACACCAAGTTATTTGGGGTCAATGAGCCAAGCTCGACATAATCATCATTCTCGTGCCCTGACACCAAGTTATTTGGGGTCAATGAGCCAAGCTCGACATAATCATCATTCTCGTGCCCTGACACCAAGTTATTTGGGGTCAATGAGCCAAGCTCGACATAATCATCATTCTCGTGCCCTGACACCAAGTTATTTGGGGTCAATGAGCCAAGCTCGACATAATCATCATTCTCGTGCCCTGACACCAAGTTATTTGGGGTCAATGAGCCAAGCTCGACATAATCATCATTTTCGTGCCCTGACACCAAGTTATTTGGGGTCAATGAGCCAAGCTCGACATAATCATCATTCTCGTGCCCTGACACCAAGTTATTTGGGGTCAATGAGCCAAGCTCGACATAATCATCATTCTCGTGCCCTGACACCAAGTTATTTGGGGTCAATGAGCCAAGCTCGACATAATCATCATTCTCGTGCCCTGACACCAAGTTATTTGGGGTCAATGAGCCAAGCTCGACATAATCATCATTCTCGTGCCCTGACACCAAGTTATTTGGGGTCAATGAGCCAAGCTCGACATAATCATCATTCTCGTGCCCTGACACCAAGTTATTTGGGGTCAATGAGCCAAGCTCGACATAATCATCATTCTCGTGCCCTGACACCAAGTTATTTGGGGTCAATGAGCCAAGCTCGACATAATCATCATTCTCGTGCCCTGACACCAAGTTATTTGGGGTCAATGAGCCAAGCTCGACATAATCATCATTCTCGTGCCCTGACACCAAGTTATTTGGGGTCAATGAGCCAAGCTCGACATAATCATCATTCTCGTGCCCTGACACCAAGTTATTTGGGGTCAATGAGCCAAGCTCGACATAATCATCATTCTCGTGCCCTGACACCAAGTTATTTGGGGTCAATGAGCCAAGCTCGACATAATCATCATTCTCGTGCCCTGACACCAAGCTATTTGGGGTCAATGAGCCAAGCTCGACATAATCATCATTCTCGTGCCCTGACACCAAGCTATTTGGGGTCAATGAGCCAAGCTCGACATAATCATCATTCTCGTGCCCTGACACCAAGCTATTTGGGGTCAATGAGCCAAGCTCGACATAATCATCATTCTCGTGCCCTGACACCAAGCTATTTGGGGTCAATGAGCCAAGCTCGACATAATCATCATTCTCGTGCCCTGACACCAAGCTATTTGGGGTCAATGAGCCAAGCTCGACATAATCATCATTCTCGTGCCCTGACACCAAGTTATTTGGGGTCAATGAGCCAAGCTCGACATAATCATCATTCTCGTGCCCTGACACCAAGTTATTTGGGGTCAATGAGCCAAGCTCGACATAATCATCATTCTCGTGCCCTGACACCAAGCTATTTGGGGTCAATGAGCCAAGCTCGACATAATCATCATTCTCGTGCCCTGACACCAAGTTATTTGGGGTCAATGAGCCAAGCTCGACATAATCATCATTCTCGTGCCCTGACACCAAGTTATTTGGGGTCAATGAGCCAAGTTCGACATAATCATCATTCTCGTGCCCTGACACCAAGTTATTTGGGGTCAATGAGCCAAGCTCTACATAATCATCATTCTCGTGCCCTCACACCAAGTTATTTGGGGTCAATGAGCCAAGCTCGACATAATCATCATTCTCGTGCCCTGACACCAAGTTATTTGGGGTCAATGAGCCAAGCTCGACATAATCATCATTCTCGTGCCCTGACACCAAGTTATTTGGGGTCAATGAGCCAAGCTCGACATAATCATCATTCTCGTGCCCTGACACCAAGTTATTTGGGGTCAATGAGCCAAGCTCGACATAATCATCATTCTCGTGCCCTGACACCAAGTTATTTGGGGTCAATGAGCCAAGCTCGACATAATCATCATTCTCGTGCCCTGACACCAAGTTATTTGGGGTCAATGAGCCAAGCTCGACATAATCATCATTCTCGTGCCCTGACACCAAGTTATTTGGGGTCGGCGCAACATGTTTTCTTCTTCCCGGCTCGACATTACTCATTGTAAAATACTTTTCATCCTACCATTCTCCACGATTCCATGAATTTCATCCACACACCCCGCAGTAGGCAATCTCAAATAAAACTCTCAGCCAAAAAAAATATCCACACCAGCATAAAATGTTCCGACTGAAAAATTTCAAATTTCGTGACCCTAAAATAGAAAGCCCGTGACACACAAAAAGTTAAACTGAATCTAAAGGTATCGCTAGCTACGGGCACAGTATTTATGCAAAAAATTGGAGTCGTGCCGAGCATGGCCGTCACCTGTCTAGCTTGACAGTGACGCGTGGAACTGACGTGGTTCCGAATGGGTTCAGATTATGTCTGGGAAACTATGGAAGATAAGGTTCGTTTTTCTGGTGTTTTTTGTGAACGCTGTGACTACGGCTTCTATCGCTTTGACTTTGGATTTTAAAATATAGGAAAACACTATTTGGATTGTTGAAAGTTTCAGAGTATAAGCACACTAATGGACACCCACCAAAAATACGGTTTTACTTTAACATAACAAATTAAACCATTAGAGCATAATGCTTATTAACAAGATAGTTAAAACAGGTTTGATAACAAAACTAAATGCTACTCTGTTTTCAGTAATTTGCAAAATTCTAACTCCCGTATCTATAGTCAAGTTAAAGTAATTACTTGAGCTTAAGCAATTAAATTGCATTTTTTTTTATGCAATAGACAAGAATTTAAACGAAGTAATAACCGTCAAAGAAAGCAAAGCTAAGAATTCTAACTTTTTACAGGTTGTTAAGCAATTAATAAACTACATAATAAAAATCGTATCTTAAAAAATGACATTTACTCAAGTAAACAATTTGACTTGTTTATACATACGGAGGTATGTGTTTTGTTTAAGATATTATGTAAGCAAATGACATACATTAAGATTACACTTTTGAAATAAAAGATAGCCAACAAGTTTTCTAACGGAAAGCATCAATTACAAAAACACAACACTCCTTTTGAGGGCAGTTAATTATATCATTATTATGTACAAACGTTCACATTCTGCCACACAAACTAACCGCCTGAACTACATGCAAACTATTTAATAGAAGGTTAACCAAACCCTTCAAGACTGGCATGTCTCCAACACAATTGTTTCAATAGTGTCCAACTCTATGTCCACTGCTTACCCCACCGTGCAAGTCAACGCAGACTTGATTGAGAGAACTAGACTAAGCTAACGTAGCTACACAATGCATTTACAGGCGAATGGGATCGTTTGTTCAAGTGTTAAGTGTATCTATGTTCTATCTGTTATTAAGTAGTGATGGCTCAGTGGTTACGGCCCTGATTTACGGGTTTGCAGGTTTGAATCCAGGCGGGAATTTAGTATTGTGTATTTTATATCATAACCGGTGATGAAAGAAAACATTTAGAGAAAAATATCCTAATTCAAAGTTAAAGTGATTAGTTTTATTTTTTTAGAAACCCACCCTTGAATGAATCTTACCTTGATGCTGACTTTCACTAACTGCGATGACTAAAGTACGAACTAGTGTCAACGTAAGATATAACAATACGGAGGTTTTGTTTAACGCCACTCTGGCGTTAAACAAAACCTCCAGGATACCAACAGGGCTGAAGGATCTCAAGTTATCACCCGAAATTAATGTTAACATCCCTTGCTTAAAACACGCGAAAAATTCACATCCCAAGAGAAAAAAAGTGTGTGAAAACCAGTTAACAATTCACGCTGAAACAATGTAAAAAACCCAGCATCGCTACCTTTTAAGGGAGTGCCCATAAATTAAATACCGAAACTTTTACGAAAACATTTTAAATTGTTGAAAAACAGCGTGGCTTCTGCCCCCGGCGGGGCGTCCGTTGTCAGGCAGGCCCTTTATCTCCCAGTTTTATATCTCAATTTCCCCGTTTTTTGAGACAGGATTAGGGTTGTGTTCCCATACATAAACGGCCCACATTCGGATGCCCGGAGCACTTTAAAAATTCAATAGAATTGGTGAAAGAAATTTTATTGGCTCCATTTTTCTAGTTTGGGGTAAACTGTTAACTAACGCGGGAAATAGTTTTCGTTTCGGGAAATAAAAATGGTCGGTAGTTCGAATACTTTGTCGGATTTTATGGTCTCTCATTTTTCTCTTCGTCGTGTTTTAAAATGATAAATGATGACGTATTTTTATTTAGACCGAGTTCATTGTTCAATATTGTTGATCCTAAAAGTACTTTTGATGATTCTTTCAACATTTTTATTTACGAAGAAAGAAAACGTATTTATTAGTCTCGCACTGGACAAAACAAAATGGTAACTTGACAATAAAACAAGATTTTAAAAAGTAAACTTAAGAACAAATAAAAATAAGACTTAACTAAATTGGTCCTGTACGAGGCCAAAAGGGGGTATCTCAGCATGGTGCTATAACATTAAAAAAAGTCATTTACATAACATAGCTCCTGAAATAGTACACCAAGCACACTCATACATTTCGCCGGTTATGTTTAAGCACTATGTAATGGGGGCGAGTATAATTGTCATCAACGATAATAGGGCTTCATTTCTTTGTGTCGGAATCCACGTGGTATCAAAATGATTTCAAACAACTGAAAGATTCTAAAAGCAAGTTTAAAAGCTTTACTTTTTCCTCCGCAAGAAAAACTTGAAGACTGCTTTCAGGTACAATAAAGATTTATTTTTCAATCACTTACCTAATACCTATGTTTTTAGTAACTTCCAGAAACATTAATCTTCTATTCTGCAATAGCGTTAGTACCTAATACCTAAGTTTAATCGACTGGAAGTGCTTTTCACTTAACATAATCAGATCTCGTTATTTATTTTTGGTTTATGTGGTGACAATAAAATGTTGTTTTAAAAATAAATCGTTTTTGTTTGTGGTTGGAACCGTATTTTATACATATTATTATGTTTGGCGTTCGTGCGTGACTTTTCTACAAAACTATGTAGGTACTGCTTTTATACCGCCTTCCTAACCGAAGTTCAATGTAGACGTAATTGAAGTAAGTAGCTGTGAGGGACTTTACAAATAGTTAGAACTAACGGTTTTTTACGGTATTTTCATGCAAAATACAAATAAACTATCATTTACCTGCGGATTCGCCTTCGTGGAGATAAAAAATAATCCCACGTGAAAGCACTATGCACCGGAATGAAAATCCTATATCCTAACCCATGTTCGTGGTCTACCTGTCTACTAAACATCGAAATACGTTCAGCCGTTAAAAAGTAACACAGACAGACAGAGATACTTTCGCATTCATAGTATGATGTATTCGCAAGTAGTATGGATGGCGGTAACTATTTTACTTTTAAATTTACAATAGTAACTGACCATCATCATCTACCGAGCCTTCCCAGCTATGTTGGGGTCGGCTTCCAGTATAACCGGATGCAGCTGAATACCAGTATTTTACATGGAGAGACTGCCTATCTGACCTGCACAACCCAGTTAGTACTGGGTAATTCGATACCCCTTGCCACGAGCTCCTCACCACTACAATAGAAATTGACTGATCGACAGTAAATAACGATATTCAGAACTTGAGTCTACCTTACAAAATTTTTATTGCAAAATAGTTCTTCAAAAAGAATATTACCCCCCCCCCCCATACCCATTTTATAACCAATAAAAATATAAGAGTGAATAGGGGAACGTTGGACAACCCTACTATACGTCCCTGATATCAATCTGATCCCGCGCGGATATAAAGTTAATGTTCCGCACGACTCACTAACTTTTATAAGTTGGATACTATAAAATGTTATGTTTTATAAACAAAAAAAAAAATTATATTTATCTAAGTAGTAAATAAAATAAAAGTGGTTTGTGTCTTTGAAAGCAGGAAGTTTATCCTATGGGAAATTCTACATGTTTTTTTCAATTTTATCATTGTGTAAAAATATGATTACTTTACGTAATCATAATAATTAAACTGACATTATTGATGATGTTCCTCAAAAATTACAGGTATTAATTACTCGCAACCAGCGAGCGTGTCTGACCAGATGTATGAACGAGGAGGAAGCAAAACGAAAGTAGCAGGTGACGTCTCTGCCTACCTCCAAAGAAAAGTATGTAGGTTTATAAAAAAAAAAAACACGTCAAATAACCATTTTTATATATTTAACCAAAACAAAGCCTAACACGCTATCCGCCTAAAATACGACTTCGCAATGAACGGATATTGTTTTTTTCTGCCGTAATTCTACGTAAATTTTACCACCAAAACTCACTTAATCCAATTAATACTTGCAAATGAACCCATATATCTGACATCAGCATCATGTATCTCTGTTGATATCTCAGTACTACACAATGAAGCAATTTACCTCAACGAACCAATACACAATAAATCATCTCGGTCATTTCACAAGCAGTTGAGATTTCACATGTGACATTAAGTGCCCCAGGCATCACAATAGGAGATCATTGTAACTAGATTCTGCGGCTGAAGCCTGCATTAATTGCTTCGTCGTCACCCTACGTGAGCCGTATACGACTATGTGATGCGGGAATTTTAGCTGTGTGTTGCTTCCAAACCTGATGGGCAATGTATTGACTAATCTTAAAATGATAGAATATTAAGTGAGGTTTTACAAAAAAACGCGAAGTTGCAAGGTTTCCTCGTCGAAATTGTACGTTTTTCGTTCGTTGAAATAACAATTACTTGCTAAAAATAATTGGTTTTCTTTACTACCATAATTATTATAAAGCGAATTTTAGAAAACTTATTTATTTAGTAAAAAGCATTCTCTCGATGCATGTTTAGGCAAAAACGCACGGAGGTCTGATTTGGGACCTCTAATTTGTAGATTCTATTAAATATAGACTATAATTTTTTTCTCATTTCACAAATATCCTATAGTTTTATAATAATAGAACACATTTTCGTTAATTCTTTTTAGGTAAATTGCAAAATTAGCGTAACGACGAAATGTAAGAGGGCTCTTAAATAAACCCGTTACAATTAAAATAATCGACGAAACTGGCACATTATGGAAACTGGCTAATTGACGCAACTATTGAACTAACAAAATTGTCCAATCAGCGAAACTTTTGAATTTCATTCGGCATCTCACTCAAAGTAACACTATATAATTATATGCACTATTCAAGAATCTCAAGAACTTCATTTCACTTAGACACTACAGCCAAAACCAAATTAAACGAACGATCAACAAAGACGAAAGCTATACATAACCCCCAGGCGTGATAAAGTTAAATGTCTCCATTCATTTGTCTGGATAAAAGAGACACAAACGCACTTCGCGTTTCTTGAAGCTATGCCAGTTGTTTAGGCCAAGTAGTTGGCGAAAATATTCTTTTATTCAGTAGCTTTAAACCGGGAATATACAGTCGTACCAGCAACTTGCAAAAATTATGCGAGTAGGTTGCATAGATTTGTAACATCATAACATCACGCCTGTTATACCCGAAAGGTTAGGCAGAGCTGTACCTAATATAAAACCCGCATTTCGCCAGTTATGAGTAAGTCCCATGTCATAAGAAGCGAGCCTATTGCCGTCAATCTGGCACAATTCCAGACGTCGTGGCTACTAATGAGAAATTCCTGATAGAAAAACCCAATAACACTTTGCCCGACCCGGGAATTGCAACCAGGACCTTATGTGCAGCAATTGCTAATATCTACGAGTATTTAGATATCCGCAAGTCAGTAAATATTAATTTCACGTCAGTACATCAACCATCATCATCTGCTAAAACCTTTTCCCATTTATGTCGGCTTCCAGTCTAAACGAATGCAGCTGAGTACCAGTATTTTACATGGAGCGACTGCCTATGTAACCTTCCCAACCCAATTAATACATACTGGGTAATACGGTACCCCTTGGTAAGTACATCAAATATAATACATTTAATTACCAAAATAATGTTCTATCAATAAACAAAACAGACGGATCTACTCGTGTTTCCACGTCAACCATAGACTATAGAGTACACTCACGTCAATCGAAACGGATGTCTTACTACAAAGCACCAGAGAATCCTCATGTCAAACGCAATCCCTATCATACCTCAAATTGACGGCAAGACGTTAACTTTACCGTACCAGGAAACTATCCCGGATCCCGGAAATACGGAACTACAAATCTCCGGAGCTCCGGAACTCAACCAACTAATTCACTAAACTTGAATATTTCTCCCCAATAGAACACTACATACAAAGTATTTTACTTTTCATAAAGTTCTACTCAAACGGGAATATAAAAGTTTTCAGCAAATCTGTTGGTTCCTGTACTGTGAATACCAGATATTCTATTGATCCAAAAAGTTTGGCAAAACTCTTTTTATTTGGCAGCTGGGAACGTTTTCATACTGAGAAAATAATTTGTGGTGACGATGGCTCTGCGCAGTGAATATAATGTGTTTTTATGCATTCATTTATTTCGGCGGTCGTTAGTTAAAAATGTAGTGTAAAATTGCCTGTGGTTCATTTTAGCCGCACTCACCCTCAGAGCGTGTGAATATTTAAAACATAAAAATGCAATTTATGAATGTAATTTTGAAATGATGAGGTTGGAATTAGATTTTCGGTCAATTTACCTTCCAAAGCTGCAGTTTGGTAGTTATTTTCAGAATAATAATTTTGTATTAGGGTAACACTTTCAGTCTGTTAAATGATACGTGGATTCGTCTCATACGTCTTGTATGTTAAGAAAGAGCATAAGTTTATGTATGTTATCATAGCAAAGAGGCTGTGGTGGCTCAGGGTGTTTGGCCCCGACCTTCGAGTTGCATTTGTAGGTTGCGAGTGCAAACCCAAGCAGGCACGTGACTATCTGTAATTTATTTTATCGTGGTGTCAAAACGGTGGGGAAGCCAGCCGGCTTATTCTCGGACCAAAACTTTAAAGACATGTTACCAACCACCAACTTACACGGGGCCTGGTAGACTACGGTCCACTTCCCCTTCTCAAAGAGAGGAGGCCTGTCCCACCAGTGCTAACGTATAAGATAACATCACGCCTATAATGCCTGAAGAGTAACACAAAGGTGTACATAATAGTACACCCACATATCGCCAGTTAAATCATAAATCATTTTTATTTCTGCAAATTGGTTAAAAAAAAAACACTTTTACACGTCACATCATGTTATGTTTTAAAGCTAGATGGGGCCGGTGTTTCGTATCTGACTACTCTGAGAAGAAACAGCCGAAACAAACTCAGAGGTCACTGTTTCTTTTAGAGTCCAGACATTCGTTAAATCATATTGAGGACCATGCAGATTAGTGTCTGAGTTGGTCTTTTCGTTATGTTTGAGTCTCACGTAACAGGTGAATCCAGACTCCGTGGCTGCGACTAAGAAATTTCTGATGGAAAAACCCGATAACCATTTGAATTGAACCCAGGGCCTCATGCTCAGCAGTCGCGCTTGTGGCCACGAAGCAGAATCTCTAAATCTTCTTTGAAAATCAAACACCAGCTTCAAATTTCAATCTTAGCACAAAAAAACACCCGGTGTCCCAAGCGTTCCATCCCAAACTGATAGAAAACCACTCAATACACCCAGACTAAGCTTAGACAACACGAACCAAAAGAAATAGATGGATCGTATTACCGTACGTGTTGGTATCTCATTTCCGTATTCTCATCTCTATTGAGATGCTCTTGGAGGTAATTCAAACCGTCGCATTGAAGGTGTTATGTAACGTAAGGCTCGTCTGAGCTCCACAAAGGAGGGTTTACGTTCCACTTGGGTACGCGAGAGTAAAAGTATTAAAACGGTAATGAGAAGTGCTTGAAATTTCGCATGTGTTCTTAGTTATGGGGAAATACGTTTTGATAGTGGTATCATGATGGTTTAATCTGGTACCACGCCTACACAAACAACTGCCCGCAAAACTCAATGCATTTATTTCAATTAGACCATTACAGGCATTCATAAATGTCAAAAACTAACGGATGATAGTCACAATAACTTGTGAAAGTACTGTAGTAACTCCAAAGCGTAGACCTCTATGGATAACAATAGGCAATAAACTCCATGGACCCTGTATTAAATCAAAATATTGAAATTACAAAATCTTAGTTACATGATTCATGTTGAGATTTGTATATTTGAAAACGATGTAGAAAGATGTGCAAGTAAAGAGCGTCCAGAGTAAAAGAGGTGAAATCAATAATTATTTTTTTCACGAATAAGACGCATGGATCAGCACCATTCAGCTCAATCATTTTGAAGGGAACTAAATGATCCGACATACGCGCCACCATCAGCGAGACATTCGATTGAGCATGACATTCTGTCTGATTGAGAATTACAGATGTAGGTACCCAGTAAATGGTAGTGTATAATACAGTACTCACATATGTGCCGCACCTTATTCAGTATCATGCAGCCTTCCATGAAGATAATATTTCTTCATAAATCTGGTATCCTAGTAGTTTGTATGACTTCAAGGTCCCTGTTACTGTGCGATATGCCACTAGCCAATCCAAAGAAGGGGTAATTTCACTTTACTACCAGATTCGAATGTCCCGTCCCCCCGCTATGCCTCCGGCTTGTGTTATTTTTTAGTTTTCAACATAAAATTGCTCTGACACGTGGACTCGTTAGCTAAAAGGTTGATCAGATAAAAGAAATACCTTGTCGAGGATGCTGATACGCTTTTGATGCGTATTTTTTTTTTACATCTCTACCAATTATACAATTCGCTGAGTTTGTTACGCGAAATGTTTTGGTCAATTGTGTTTTCTGACTTTCATTACTGTCAATCATGATTCCTATGTTTCTTAATTAAGACATGACACAATGATACTTCTTGTTCTTCTTACACAGCTAATGATACTATGATTATTATTTTCAAAATCTTTTGTAGTAGCTCAGTAAATCGCTGACAGACCTCCAAATTACCCTGACCAATCAGCAATGATAAATGATAATGATAAATGATGTTTATTTTGCAAATAGGTTTTTACAAACACTTTTACACGTCTTCTTTTTTAAAACTAGATGAGGCCGGTGTTTCGTATCTGACTACTCTGAGAAGAAACAACCGAAACAAACTCAGAGGTCATAGTCTCTTTTAAGGTCCAGACATAATCTTGATAAACTCACATGAGGACTATGCAGATGAGTGTCTGAGATGGTCTTTTGAAGAAAGAACCACACAGATTTGAGTGGACCTGTCCAGCCAGTGCAAGCATTTGTCAGTTATCATGTAGCTCGACTCATAACTCAAGGAGCTCAACGAAACGACGAACAATGCCAAAGAAAGGACATTTGTGTAGGTCGCTTATAGTACTCAAACTGCCAGACAATAGTAAAAACAAACAAAAAACGTAAAAATTACCCACATTGTCCTCACATTAACACTAATCAAATAAAATCAATAATACTTACAAATTAAATGTTCATAAAAATAATTAAAAGTCACACATAAAAAAAAATAATAAGAATAAAAAAAGTAAATAAGTATTCATGTCAAATCATTAAATGTCAAAGTGTATAAAAGAAAGGAATAAACAATAAACAAATGAAAAACTTGAAATCTCGACATTCATTGAGCAAATATAATTGGAGCAGCTTAATCCCAAGCCTTTTTATCTTCGAGATAGTGATTAACATTATAGTAGGCTTTTAGGCATAGTTTCCGTTTTATAAACGATTTGAATTTATTTAGGCTTAGTGCTTGAATATGGCTCGGAAGTTTATTATAAAAACGTATACATTGGCATCTAAACGTACCCCCTATTTTTTTGAGCCTCGTTGCAGGAACAACAAATTTGTGTTTGTTCCTCGTATTTATATTGTGGATATCACTGTATTTTTTAAACAAATTAACATTTTTATGTGCATATACAAGATTTTCATAAATAAACTGAGAGGGGACAGTAAGTATATTAATTTCTTTAAATTTTTCTCTGAGGGAGTATCTGGGACTTAGTTTATACATTGAACGAATTGCCCTTTTTTGCAAAATAAAAATTGTTTGAATATCGGCGGCACTGCCCCACAAGAGAATACCGTACGACATCACACTGTGGAAATAACTAAAATAAACCAAACGAGCTGTCTCTAAATCAGTAAAATCACGAATTTTTCTAACGGCGTACGCTGCAGAGCTAAGCTTTTTTGATAATTTATCTATGTGGGGGCCCCACTGAAGTTTGGCATCCAAAGTTATGCCTAAGAACACTGTGTTATCTTCCGGTTTCAACTCTTCATCCTTGATTTGTACACTAGTTTCCACTTGTCTTACATGAGGTATCGTAAACCTAATACATTTCGTTTTTTTCTCATTTAAGAGTAGATTATTAACATTAAACCAATTAACGACTTTTGCCAGGGCGCTATTAACATCGTCAGTAACTAGCTGCTGACGTTTGAGTTTAAATAAAAGAGAAGTGTCGTCTGCAAATATTACGAGGTAAGGCAAGTCATTTATATAAATTAGAAACAAAAATGGGCCAAGAATTGAGCCCTGGGGTACTCCCATTCTTACTACGGATCCGGAGGATCTTTTCCCGTTAACATCAACTCTCTGAATCCTATCACTCAAATATGATGTAAGAAGATCCAGAGCACTATTCCGGATTCCGTAGTGGCGGAGTTTCCTGATTAACGTTTCATGAAGAACGCAATCGAAAGCCTTGGACAAATCGCAAAAAATGCCCAGAGCATCGCATTTATCCTCCCATGCATTATAAATATGTCCTAAAAGTTCAACACCGGCATCGGTAGTTGAACGACCCCTTGTAAAACCGAACTGTTTACTGTGCAATAACTTATGATTATTGAAAAATCTTTGCATTTGTATTAAAATTAGTTTTTCAAAAATTTTACTAAATGTGGGTAGTACTGAAATAGGTCTATAATTAGTGGGGTCTGATGTACTACCCGATTTAAACAATGGTATTATTTTACTATTTTTCATTAGATCAGGAAACTCACCACGGTCAATACAATCATTAAAAATTACAGCTAAAACAGGAGCTACAATGGTTATAATGGACTTAGCAACGTCCACAGAATGACCCCATAGATCAGCGGTCTTCTTAACATTTAATGTATGAAAAATTTTAATGATATCTTTACAGGTGACATATTCAAAATTAAATTCGGAATCACAGATTGGAACATTTTCTTTTAGTAATGACTCTGCAGCAGCAGGTGACGAGTTTAGCGATTTAGTAGTCGATACGGGAATATCTGCAAAGAAATTTTCAAAGGCGGTGGCGACTTGAGTATCTGAATTTAAAATGTTATCGCCAATAGCAAGGCTGTAGTCACTATTTCGGTTGCAAGACCTTCCCGTTTCGCTATTAATAATATTCCATGTCGTTTTGATAACATTACTACTGTTTTTAATTTTTGAACTCAAATAACGTGACTTTGCTATATAACAAACTTTTTTAAATAATTTAGAATATTTCTTTACATACAAATTAAATTCTATAGTGTTAATAAAAGTCCGCTCTTCATACAGCTCATAAAGTCGTTTTCTACTCTTATGAATACCAATGGTGGCCCAGTCATTGAAAGAAGCGTTACTATTAACCGAGATTGTCTTAGGAACAAATGTGGTATTAAATTGTGTGCAATACGTACTGAAAAAATCGTTATATTGTTGATTGGGGTCATCATTAGTTGACAAAAGTGGTAATTTTGACAAAAGTTTAGTTTTAAAAGTCTCTAGGCGAGTTTTAGTTTTTGGGTTAACAATGATATCCTTTTTAGGTACTACCTTCTTTACATTTGGAATTGTGATCAAATGCCCACAATGATCTGAATCTATTAAGTTAATAATTACTTTGTGGGTTGATGGTGGGGGTTGGTGTAACATCTGTATAAATATTATCTAAACACGTGGCACTAGTCGGGGTTATTCTAGTGGGCTCCAAAAATTTGTTTTCAAGATTATATGACTGAAACAGGCTTATGATTTTAGTATTTAACACAGAACTTTCTAACAAATTAATATTAAAGTCACCACAAGTGATTATTATACTTCCCTGAATTGCAGATTTTGTGCAACACTTCATCCATTACCCTTTCAAAACAATCATACAACCCTGAAGGAGATCTATACACACTTAATATGATAAACTGCTCCAATTCTATACAGGCTATTTCAACTGTTCGCTCAACAGATAAGCTTATAATATCCTTGCGGTCTTTAAATTTGAGCTGATTATTTACTAAGATTAATGCGCCGCCATGTATAGCATTTACTCTGCTGAATGAACTACCAACCTTGTGATTACTAAAATTGAAAATTAATTGGTGACTTTTGAGCCAATGCTCCGTTATACAAAGAATATCTATGTTGTTGCAATTCAGGAAAAGTTCTACTTCTAATTCTTTATTCAAAAACCCTTGAATATTTTGATGCACAAGGTTGATACTATTAAAATTCTCAAATTTCTCATCCAATTCATTATCTGGCTTCCTTATATTAAAGCAAGAGGTTGCCTCCATTGTCTCAATTTCTAATTTAAATGATTGACTGATTCATTAATAGTGATCAAATTACTAGCAGAATAATTTAACTTAATATCGCATTGATCAATAGAGGCAACTGCTTGTTCAGCCAAATTCTTGGCTGTGATAAAAAAATAGTATGATAGCGACACAGCTACTTGTCTTTTACAATAGTTTGAAAGATAGCACCTATCCACAAGGTATCTATCTTTTGTCAAATAAAAATTGTCACCAATATAATTGTTGATGTCAATTAAATGAAATACATTACTATTAAATGTATGCAATGTAAACCATTACCCTAAAAGAAAAAAATAAATATCTCTCAGGCACGCTGGTTTCCTCACGATGTTTTCCTTCACCGAAGCAAGTGATAATTTTACAATACGCACATGATTCCGAAAAGTCAGAGGTGCGTGTCTTGGGTTCGAACTCGAGACCTATGACTTGGCAGTCCAACGGTCACACGACTAGGCTATCACTGCTTATACCCTATATTTAAATCTCTACCTAACAGACATGTGATCATCAAAGTACATAATACATAGGGCTCTGTTACCAACCAAGGTGTTCCGACCTCGTGTAATGCGGACATCGTTAATGAATCGTTAATTTAGAAGCTATCTTGATGTGTGGTCGCAGTGTTAGCGATGATAGAAGATTTTGTGTTTTAACAAAATCTTTGGAATTCACAGGTTAAAATGTTGTCAGTATCTTGTATGGCTCATCTAGCTTTAATAAAGGATTGTGACACAAGTTATAGGTACCAATAAATTTGAATAAGTCATTGAAACTTTTGTGCTAGACTTAACTTCTCATATTTTACCGTGTTTTTTTTTCAATACCTACAGTAGCTCTTAATAATATCTGCACCCAAAACAACATTAGTTGTTACTTCATCATTCGGGAAGCGAACCCATGATTTCTACGATTAACTGCAAATAACTTAATCACTGCGCCTCGAGCCGGTTTTTACAGACCTACATAATGATTACAACTTTGAGATAAGAGCTATTTCATGCCCTTTTCCCCCCTCTATTTACCTTTTTTTCAGGCCTCTTTTATTTGTTTCTATGATTTCCTAAATAATATTCGTAACAGAATTAAATTTCAGTAGATACAGTAGGCGAAAATCACTTTTGAAAGTTTGCTCACAGAGCTTACATGCACTTTTTCGAGCAAAAACCACGCAACATTTCGAAATATAATTAAAAACTTTCGATTTCGTAGAAAAACAACAGTTTTAAAATAAAAATACTTCAATAAGATTGCTAAATTGCCATAGTTCATTAATAACATTTATTAAATACACAACTTTCCAGGAATATTAACCACAAACTGAATTTTTACACCAATTTTATGGATAATAATAGACTAGTGAAGTGGTTTTCCGGAAAATAAATGTGTATTATAGAAAGCCTTAAATTACAGAGGTGTTTTTTTTCCGGAAAATATATATGACATTTATTTATTTTTTGCTGTTTGAAAATAGTTTATTTTCTCGGTAAATTGAATACCAACATTTACCTAAATAAGTAGGATAAACATCGGTTTACCGCGTTAAGTGATTACATTCCGGTTTCTTTTACAATAACATGGAATAGTACTAGAAAGAGTCAAAGAATTAAGCAGATATGTACCTTCATTTCAGTCAGTCCTTGACTAGCACGGGAGGTAAAGAACTTTTCTCTGTATACCGTCATTGTCATTTATAAATTTTATCAAATAAGGGAACCTTTGCTTTACTTGTGATAGCAATATAATTATAATTTAATTCTTCATCTACTCCCCTTGCTACTTGTTATAGATAAGTTTTAACTAGTTACTAAGTTGGTGTAGTTGAACGTAAATGAGTGTGCCCTATACCTACAATGTAAATATGTATTACCGGTGTACTGTAACCTAAACTTATGGTCAATAAACTATTAAACTATTTCTCCGGTCATGTTCATGTGCTACGAAACAGAGGCGTGACTATTACAAAAAAATATTTAACTAAGGGCTCATTTACCGAGACACGGTGCGTTGCGCGTGGTGTGGCATCTAGCGGCGTGTTGAGCATTTTTTTCCGTTTACGGAGAGGTGGCGCGTGCAGCGGCCCGCGTTATCACACGCGCAAACAGAAACATATGACAATGTACTTACGATGTTGTTTACCGATATTTGTGGCGTTTCACACGCCGTTTCTCCGTGAACAAAGTATGGAAGAACCTGGCTGGCCGCAACGCTGCGTGCGCTGCCGCGTTGAACGCCGCGTGAGTCGCGGCGATAACATCTTTGGGCCCCGCCACAAGTAACGCTTCATTTCAAGCAAAGCGCCGCGTCTCCGCAAATGAGCCCTAAATCTACCAAACAGTAACATCCAAAGCTTACAGGAAAGCCTCTACAGCCATTTTCAAAGCTTACCTATTTGTGTAATGTGCAGGTATAGTTGCATACACCACAGTAAAACTATCTATTTAACACAATCTACCTATCTGCGTTATATTGTAAGATATAGTAACAGTTGCACCAACCGTAGAGCGCAGGTGTTCCAGTGAAACACGGACACCATTAACGAATGATTAATTCTGGAGCTATGTGCTGTACATAGGTCAACGCGTGGCCCCAGTATTAGCGGGAGAGGTATGCTTTATTAACATACTGTTTAATAAAACACCGCTCTTGTATTCCTTGAAAGATTAAGAACAGGTGGGTTACCATGGTCTATCAGTGCATGAATGTTTTAGGACTATTCCGAGAGTTGGAAAGTGACAGCGCTAGACAACTGTCTAGCGCCATCTCTTACCCACTCTCGGAATAATACTAAAACATTCCTGCACTAACAGATCATGGTAATCCCCAGGTGTCCATAAGTGCACTTACATTTCAGCTGAATATCGGTATTTTACATGGAGCGACTACCTATCTGACCTCCACAACCCAGTTAGTACTGGGTAATATTATACCCCATACTAAGACTGGTTGTCAGACTTTCGGGCCACTGACTACCTGTAACGACTGTCAAAGATCTATAAATGACAGCCGGAACCAACGGCTTGACAGAGGCACGGAGAAAACTCGGTATGTAATGGGTCCACGGACCAACCTAGGCAAGGGGCATCAACATTGTTTTTTCAATTTAAATAATTTATTTAACCAAACGCTAATGACTGGCACTAGCGCCCCACCTCACCCTGTATAAATGGACTTAATTCAACGAGTAGTAACACCATCTTATAACTATTTCATGAATGCCAGTTTTGGTAGCAAAGTGCCACCAGTACCGTAGAGCGTGATTATCGCGTATAGACTAATCCATTGCCGGTTTTATGCGGTAGCTGAATTATTTAGTACATATTTACAGAGCATTAGTCATGATATACGTATGTAAAGGTATTTTGTGGTGTGTTAACACAGCGTTATTTGTATGGTGACGGTATGTTTGCTTGTAATACGTGTTTGTTGCGTAAGGTGTTGTAATTTGATTGATGTTTAATTTGTAGTACTTAAACGTTGCATTTACTAATGATCGCTATAAATAAATTGTGATTTAGTTTGTAGTAATTATGTAGATAATTATAACTTCAAGCCAAATAATCGGTGTTTTTTTGAGTTAAAGGTTTTTGTTTTTTCAATCTTTACATAATATTATGAAAAGTAACGTCTCGCACACATAGACAGATAAATTGTCTGTGATTATACCTCAGCAACCACTGTCATCTATGATTATGTTCTCTGAGTTATATTTCGATATTTCATTTTCTTACGTTATACAAAATAGGACACCGCTAGTCTAAATGCAAATAGACTACGAAAAATTTTATAAATTCCTCTGCAGTTACTCATTAACTAACAAAATATTTATATAAGCTACCAACGCAATACCTTTGCTTATCAAATGACAAGCAAAAACAACTTCTATGTAACATTCAAATAGAAATGATTACAGGAAGTTTCTACATAATTTTATCTAAAATTTACAGAGATAATAATATGTCTAACATGGCCAATATAATATAAGCTCTCAGGTGCATACCCTTGGGAGAAATCAGAGCTCAAACTAGACTGGTAATTAATCATTCATCAAGGACTTTGCATCAAAATCAGGCTCTGTAACGCAATATTCTCAGTACTATATTGATACTGAAACTAGCTGTAATTATTATATATTCAAACCATTGGCAAACGTATTAAATTATAAATAAATATAATTTTAAAAATAATTCACTAATATTGTACCTAATGAGAATATTAATTATTTTGTAAAAACTTCTTAAGACGAATCTTGTTTTGAAGAAGAAGAATTTGTAAAATAAATATGGCTGACGTAAACATTCATGTGGTGGATAAAACTGGTGCGTATTTTTTTTTACTTTTATTTATTGTACTTGTCTTGAAATTGTCCGACTGACTTCATCATCTGCCTAGCCTTTTCCCAACTGACTGCCTGTAACGACTGTCAAAGATCTACAATTGACAGCTGGGACCAACGGCGTAACGTGCTTCCGAGGCACGGAAGAAACTCGGTATGTATGGGTGGTCACCCATCCACGGACCAACCCAGGCAAGCGCGGCTTAACCTGACGATCGACCCGAGCGGCTGTTATTAGTTAGCCTCGAGCTCCTCAAAATTCAAATTGTCCGACTGACTTACCAGACAAAATATGACTGCAGACACGACAAAATGTAAGACTGCCCCCACAGCAGTCAAACATGGACGCTGTGAAGGGCCGTTATACCTTGTCTCTAAACTTTTTCAGTAGATTTTTCACAACTTTCATTTCTTCTTAGCGTGTCGATGACAATTCAAATTGAGTACTTTCAGTAGCGTCCATCAGCAACAACAGCAACTTTCACTATGAGGACGATTAAACACTAGAGAGACCTATGACAGCTGCAACGCATCAGTAACCTTACTGTAACGAGAATATAATTTTTTCACACATGTCAGTGACAGCAACCTATTACCAACCTTATAATAATGAAAGTAAAGATCACTGTGAGTTTGACAGTGATGTCAAGTCAAAAGTAAAATAACTGTGAATAGACTGTATGGCGATACAAACATCTTTTGACGCACAAATGACGTTGACATAGTTAGTGAACATTAATTTGTGCAATTGTTTTGTGTTTATTGAAAAACCAAGATGGCGATTTTAGTTCAGGTTTCGGCCACGTATTTAATTATATTTTTCAGCTTAAGTTATGAGCGTAACCTACACCGACAATGCTATACTTTGAAATGATTTACACGCACATAGACTTCTAAATATTCTGATATTTACATAAAGTCGTTTTAAAGTTATTGTAAGCTGTAATCTGTAATCCATCAGCAACCTTCTAGTGACTAAAATAAAGATCACTTTGACAAATATGTCTGACAAAAACCAAGTTACATCCTTATCCTTACCGCAATAAAGATCACTGTTATTTTGGCAAAGAATAACCGTGAAATAACTACTTTTAATTCATTAATTTTGTAACTAATCTGCCTAACACCCGCTCTCACATAGATCAATTAACGATATACAAGATAGTTATTTAATATTTATACACCCAACAGACTGAAACAGGAAATATTATCCCTGTAAAGCATTTTAGGGATCAACAGGGTTGACCATCGGTCATCATAAGCCCTACTTCGGTCCACGGTATTCCTTATGTAAGGGTCAGCCTTATATAAAATTCAGTTAACATTACGTTATTATATGCCCAGCTTTGGCTAGTGAACCAGCAAAAGCTTATGGGAACGATGTTTATCTTTTATGTATGAATTAAGAGAGAATTTCTGATATAATACGACTGGATATTTATCATTTTTACTACATATTTGTTTTGAGTTCTTGTTCTATATTTGCTTCTCAGTATTAATGATAGTGTTAACGACCATGTGAGTTTAAAAACTTACATAATACGACTGTTTATGGATGCCGTATATATTTTTATATTTATTCAGTAAAAATCTGTTATAGATATTGAAATTACAAACAGACACGTCAATTTTATTTTATTGTATAGAGGCACCAACGGTTTATCTGTATGTCCCTGGGCTGTATCTTTAATTTTCAGGATACGGGTTACTACGATAGCCTCTTTGTTTAGAAGAAACTTTCTCGTTAATTATTTCACTAACAAATGTAAATCAATGACAAATGAAAAAGCCCCAAAATGTTTATTATGTTAACAATTTCCCTTTTTTACAGAACCATTAACACCTATGAAAGAAATCAACAAAGCCTACGAAGTATGTAAATTTGGCAGATTTCACGTCAAACTACTGTTTGTGTCATTCTTCGGGTGTATAGCCAGTATTCTGGTTACGAACTCCACCTCGTACTTATTGCCTATCGCGGAATGTGACCTCAATATGAATCTCAAGCAAAAAGGTCTATTGAATGCTATGCCTTATTTTGGTAAGTAATTTCTAGAATATTCGTGAATTTCAGAAACAATTTCGACATCACTAATTGTGGACATGAGAATTATAAGGTCGCATGTACAATACCCTCTGTTTTTGTACGTCCTACCTTATGCTCAGGGACGTAAGGTTGTGTGTACAAAACACTCTGTCCCACTAACTATCCGACCTTATAATTATGATGTCGAGTATTATGTAATCAATGCTTGTTTTCACTGGCTTCAGTGATAGTCGTAACGACATCTAAATTAATGCCTTAGAATTATTGTACAAATAGTTTATGCCCTTGGATTTGCCCGCGTGGAATTCGGTAAATGTCCCACGGGATCATACAAAATAAAAAGTATCCTATGACGTGTGAATCCAGGTTATAAACTATATGTTTGCCAATTTGCGTGAAAGAGTAACATTCACCCATCTATCCATCGTCACAAAATTTCACATTTATGGATATTTAGTAGATCGTAAGATTTCAGCTCTTAGGTTGATGAAACTATTTACGCATTCATATAAATTTCACCAAGCAATAATGAAAATTAAGATGGAAACCATACATCATAAATTACAACATGTCGTAATCTAAATAAAAGGTTCCTGAAAGCAAATAAAGTTGCCATATTAATAAAAGCTACATTAGTATGTGACATATTGAAGTGGAGTCGTTAATTAACTTTATTTTTTTTTTAAAGGTGGTTTAATGCTCTCATCTTTTACTTTACTAGAAATCGATGGGTAGATTTCTAGATCATATAAACCAGAAGAATCACTCTTGAATGGGTGACTGTTAACCAACTGGAACCCATCCGTCGAGGAATTAGAGATTTTAGGCATATTAGATAACAAACATACATGTGACTGTTCCTAAATTACCCAGACTCAAGGCTGATATTTTTTTTTCCTAATTCATGGTAATATTAGTATGAACGTCGGTTTCCCTGATTTCATTCTAATCCTTCGATCCAGGGATATTGTTAATTATAGTCATTGCGTCACTGGACTTTCGCTTAGTCCTGCTCGTTCCGTCATCTGAACTTTAGACCACGGGGAGAAAGTCCGCCCTTGTATCCGAAAGTGCGTCCCTTATCTGATTGTTTCCCGCGATTTTGACGATATCATCGAACCAACGAGCTTAGGACGGCCCTGGTTTCTTTGGTCTAACCTAGTCACCACTCTGTCAAATAACGTAGTCTGCTCAATAAACAAATACTTACCTCATCTTGCTTATCTATGTTCTTTTTTCCAGGTATGTTTATATCAACAGTAATCGCCGGTTTCTTGATAGACACATTTGGAAGAATATATTTTCTAAGGATCGGTTTTGGAGGAATATTCCTATGCACATTATTTTCTGCCTCCAGTCAGACTTATGAGATGTTGGCGGCTGCTAAGCTCTGCGAGGGTATACTGTGAGTTGACTTGTATTTATTATAAACTTTATAATTACTAATTTAAGATTGAAAACACTTCATCAAATGACAAAAGTCTTTCCTGGTTATAAAACAAGCCTCGATCGATTCAACAGCAAATTAGAATCTTAATACTTTCCTTTTCCTAGCTTGAAAGTATTTTTTTTTTGCTATAGAAGCACCAACGTACCTGAAAACAAAGATAAAATATAATTAAGGAGATGTAAAAAGCCCCCTAATTCAATGCAGCAGATGTCAAGAGTAAATTAGAATGAAATTATTATGAAGAGACTTGTAGTACCATGCTTGAATTATTGCAATAATTATTACTGTCTAAGCGACTACCAAAGGACTTATCATAACCTCCCTTTAAGTTAATCAGTAAAATTGTTAATTTGTTTACCCCAAAAACGTAATTAGCGGGATTAACTCGTCCGTCCACATTAACGGCCTCTGCTGAACCCTTAAGTTTAAAAGAGCGTGAAGATAAAATGAGGCTGCGGACTTGTCATCCTAGCACCATAGTAATCCCCCTCCCTGACGGATTCACCGGACCGACACGATAAGCCGTCGACTCAGTATTTTTCTTTCATTCCCACTTCGCAGTTAAAAAGTGGAATTTTTAAGTGGAAAGTTTATTTAACAAACCACTAGCCACAAGTTCAAAGTAAATTTTAAATTGAATGATAAGGGGTATCGCTTTAAAGCAGTGCTTTTTGTCCTCGTTGAAAAATTACTAGAATTTATTGTGTACTGGGTGAAATTAAAACTTCCATGCGAATGTAAAAATTTGCTAGCGTAGCTTTAGTAATTTTTGCAAAACTCCCGATTTATACCTACGTGAATTTTCGACGAAGGCTCGTAGTTGGCTTAGTAATTAAAATCGGTAATTGGGCCAGCACCAATTTGGTTAATTAGGATCGAAGGACTGCATCAAAAATCATGCAAGACCGTGCGCTATATACAATATTATACAGTGATTTCAAATTATTTATTCTGTCTTAATGAAATTGCTACTGGAAAGATAAATTATACATATCTAATGAATGATAAATTCTGGAAAATTTCCAAAAACAAAAAAATATATATTTTCTCGAGTGGCGTAGATAATTTCCTAGGCTAAATTATAGGGTGCTTAAAGGTTACAAAAGAGTTACTGTTCACGCTATCATAATATCTTGAGGCCAGTCTGTGACAATCGCTTGCCAAAGCATCTCGTATTTCTAACGCTTTTTTTAGGAAAATAACTTTAAACTACAATAAAACAGAACAAATATTTTTATGTCTATAAAATTAGCTTTATATTGCTGATAATTTTATGCCATTTACGTGTGAATATGATTTCGGGCGTGTCGCCACCGCGGTTGGCGCGTACGTGGCGTAATCTGGAGATCCAATTTGAAAATATTCATCGCAGTAAATGAGGCTGTACATCGGCTGTCACAGGGATGGTCACAAGCCTTTCATCAAGCTTAAATCATTCAAATACATTTCTGCCTGTTCCATTATTATTATCGCTACTAAAATATCACCATCTCTAGGCCCTCTGGAAACTATAATTATGTCGAAATAGCGACCCGCCCCGGCTTCGCACAGGTGCAATGCTGATACTATTAAATATACATATAAACCTTCCTCCCAATAAATTTGAAATAGTTATTCAATGGGGTTGTATGAACTTTGAGGGTTGTATTGATATGATTTTAATGATTATAATTCTGTAACTAAGTACCTATTACAGCCGCGAATCATATTTTGTTCAATGTACAGCCTGACAATGACCGGGAAATTGCTAAAAACGTTAGAAAAATTGAATTTTGCGGGCTACCCTGGCGCTTCCACCTTAAAAAAAACCGCATCAAAATTCGTCACATAGTTTTAAAGATCTAAACATGCATAGGGACAGACAGCGGGAAGCGACTTTGTTTTATACTATGTATTGATAGTGATTACAGTCAAACAGCATTATTCCCGTCATTTCAAAACTCATAGAAACTGAATGCCCCACCAGACACATATATTATTTCGTTCTAAACTTCCAATACAATATCGGCATCGCTGCTAGCATCCGAAACTGTAAATAATACAGTATTTGTGCAGTACACTCGAGTCTCGACTGCATGTTGGTCGCGTGCCCAGATCACAGACAGCATTATTGCCTTGGCGCATGGTATGGTCCTTTATTTCATCTAGTTATGATATATTGTGTTTCTCCAATTTTAGTGTTTGATGTTTAATATATGTTTAGTTGTCTATTACATAACATAACCTCACGCCTGTAATCCCCGAAGGGCTAGGCAGAGGTGTAACTAATAGCTTAGTACACCCACATTTCGCAAGTTAAGATTAAATTTTCATGTAATATGGGCCGAGCCTATTGCCATCAACCGGGCACAAACCCAGACTCCGTGGCTGCTGGTGAGAAATTCCTGATCAAAATACCCAATAACATTTAGTCCGACCCGGGATCGAACCCAGCTCTCATGCTCAGTAGCCGCGCTTGCGATCACTCGACCAAAGACGCAGTACATGTTGTCTATTACACTTAAATTTAACTGCTGGAATGAGAGTGTACTAAGTACGAGTACACTTTGATCATATTATTTGGAGATCGTTGAGTGATCGATTGTATTTGATAGAAAGCTTAATTTTGATACGGGTTTGTCAGAATATTTTTCTATTATATTAAAGATAATAAAAACTTAATTTGAATTGGGACAAAATGACTGATGATTGACTGCCTTGACAGTAGATTTTGCGGCAGTTAAAACTGTATTAAAATTCATATCGGAGGAATTGAAGCTCTGCTGTTGCAAAAATAAAGTTTATTAATTCAATGAAATAATTTTCGTAAGAATTCAAATAGATACAGACATTGTAATAACAGCAATGATTTCTACTTGGTCTGGAATAATATTTGTCTTTGGTTTGCCAGCTTTCTTTGTACTCTATGACCAGCTACCATAGCTACATACAAATCTCACAAATGGTAAAATAATATCGGCAAAGGAAACCAAGCGCACTTGAATTAATTTCACGACGCTGAGAAAAATCTCTCAAAGGAGACTACTTTTAACAAGTATTCTAGATGGTAGATTTGAAAACGAAAGAAAAAATAAATGGGTCCATAAATTTTTAATGAAGAAACACGAGAAGTTTTTCTCGTTGAATTGATAAAATGCTTAGCTTACTGGAGAAAGACGAACGTAAAAATTATAAAAAAAGAAACAGAGAAGTTGTGGTAAACCAGCATAAATTATGAAAAGGAATATGAAGAAAACAAAGTATTACAAAAGTAATAATTAGCAAAGGGTGTAGTTTTATTTCCTACTAGCGACCCGCCCCGGCTTCGCACGGGTGCAATGTAGATACGAATGTTTTCTCTACTATAATATTAATGTATTATACATATGAACCTCCCTCTTGAATCACTCTATCTATTCAAAAAAAAACGCATCAAAATCTGTTGCGTAGTTTTAAAGATCTACGCATACATAGGGACAGACAGACAGCGGGAAGCGACTTTGTTTTATAATATGTAGTGATACGACGAAGCTAATGAGTTCAGGAATTAAAACTACAGTAATGAAATTGTATTTTACCAGTTTGTTGTATAAAACAAAGACTGTATGCATTTCATTGTTTTATTTCTTCCGATTTAAAAAATACGGTTTCGTATACAGGGTGTAAATGGACCCTATAGGAAGCGGCCAACCAAGCACTCTGCAGATCAGACAAAGTAACACTGCGCAACAGTTATTGATGGGAGACGATTATTTTTAACGCACTCAGAATATTGTGCTGATGGATGGATGATATTTAAAGTAAATGATATTTAAAATAAAATTTAAAACGTGTGGTAAAGTTTTAACATTGACCTTCAATATTGTACTCCGTAGGTAAAAAAAAAAACGGAATTACGGGAAGAACAAGCACCTCTCAGCTTCATTAAGGATGTTTTTAAAACCTTTACGGTTTACGGTTCCTAACTGAAATAACTAATTATAAAATTAATTATCTATATTGTTGACTGAGTGCTGGATGTAAATACTTAGTCAACATTAGGAAGTTATTATATTTTCTTTAGTATATTTAGGGTTAAGTCACTATTATGTTGCAAAAACGAAAATCTTTCTCACCACAAAAACCTGTGTCCCAGCAGTAAGAACTTTATAGGCTAATTATTCTATGTTGCAATAAAATCTAATTATACTATATTGCAATAAAATTATCTACTTTCAGCAATAACAGCTTTTCAAGTACATTTTTTGTTGTAGATTCGCAACCTCATTAGCAGCCATATCATCACTAACGTCAGAGTTCTGCCACACCTCAGTGAGGGATCGCGTGATGTTATGCCAGTCGTCATACGCTGCTCTTGCGCAGATCCTATCCCCAGCTATGGCATGGGGCATACTTATACAGGATTGGAAGGCTAGCTTCTTTGATGGGCGTTTTGGTAAGTAAGGTGGTGTTGTTGTCTCTTGTAATTTAGGATAAATTATAATATATTATTATAAATTGTTGATAAATATTATATTATAAATTATATTTTGCATAGAATTACTTATTTTAATATAAATTGAAATTAGAATAGAAACTTACAGCCCGTTCACACGAGGACGGTCCGTATTTTTTTTTTACGCCGGCAATGCTTTTTAAATGCCCATGTTCAAACGCATTACGAATCGATGAAAATGACGGTCACGTCTTAAATCACGTCTCGTCTTTAAAAAAAAACACGTACTTCAAAAAACACGATTCGTGAATGTTTTGTGACGGATTCGATCACGAAAATAATGTGAACATCAACTCGTTTTTATTTCCGGATCGTGATAAAACACGATCCGTTTGCAATGTGAACGTCCATCCGTCATGACTTAGGTATCGTGTTTTATGACGGAAGCCGTGTGAACGAGCCCTTATTATATCTTCTTCTTATGGGCACTACCTATTCACCAATTAAAACAAACATACCTTTTAAAAAAATCCACAATTGGCTCACCCTATGATTTCTGTAGGATATAATATTAGTTATACATAACTTTTTATTTCTTGTATTAGCCTAATCTATATATATTCTATTTTCAAATAATATTTCAATTTGAAGCACAAACACACATATAATTATGTAGGTATAGCACCAATTTACTTTGAACATTTTCCTTCACCCTTTTTTTCTTTTTCAGTACTTAACATTTGGAACTTCTACCTTCTTGCCATGTCTCTATGGTCCCTGACCGCTTTCCTACTATACTCTACAATACTACCAGAGAGTCCAAAATACCTGGTAACACAGAAAAGATACGTTGAAGCAAGGAAAATTTTGATCCAAATATACACTGAAAACAGTGGAAGACCTGCCGACAACTTTCCGGTGAGAATATTGAATTTTTTATCAGAATTCTCCATGTTGGAGCCTGATCTGGGAATACCAGGGAACAGCTATTTCTTATTCAGAAAGTGAAGCTGGCAGGCTACAGGCGTTGATAAAATAGCTGGTTTGAATGGGTTTTCGTTAGTAAAGTGCATCAGCGCCGACATTTTTAATTTGGTTTATAATGCCACTGGGATCTTCTAGCGATCAAATGAAATTGACAGGGAAGCGCTATGGGTAACTATTTATGTATTTAGCTTCAGATCCGATTTAGGCTACGTACCAAAAGATCTATGTTACTACAGATTCGTGGAGATCAGATAGATATAAAGAGAAAGAAACAAAATGTATTTATTAGTCTCGCACAAGACAAAAAAAAAATGGTTAAATTAACAATAGAACAAAATTATACAACGTGGCTACGACAATAAATGAAAACACTGGTAATACTTGTTCATAGGAATATTACTAAACTATCAAATAAATCCTAGCATCGAAAAAAATAATAATCATTTTTCAAAAAAACTAAATGGCATAAAACTGTTAACAAAATACAACACCATATATAAATATTGGTTTACTAACCTTGGGTATAATTAGCACTAATTCGCGTCTGGAAATAAAATTTAAGGAACCTTTTTGGGAAAGGTTTTTGAAATAGCGATTTGACAACATTTGTTTAGTGTTTGTACCGGCGCGGGAATCGTTAATCTGTCGGTGCTAGTCTACTAATCTACATCATGTAGAAAATTCTGAATATGTGACAAAAAAAAAATGCTTGATATATTTTAATGAATTTTTGTGTAAAGACTGGGAACATCAGAGGTATACGCAGTTTCATTTATTGTCGTATTGTCGGCGCCATCTTGTTTAAAAAATTAAAAAAGAGAAAAAAACTGATATTGGTCTTGTACGACGCCAAGGGACCCCGTATCAGGGGATACGGGGTCCCTTGGCCTCGGTGTCTCAGCATGGTGCTGTACTATTTAAGAAAAAAAATCCCAGCGAGATAGTCGCACCTTGAAAAATACTGATATTAAACTGCATCCAATTAGAAAGAATTAAAGCTAAACCAAACAATACCTTCTCTGTATGTTATCTCCTATATGTGTGTTTTCTGTTTACATAAATAAATAAATTAACGTAGTTGCGAAAAGGTAGAATTTTCCGGATTACGTGCTTGTGTGATTTCATTTGGTTATACTTAACTTTATATATTTAAAAAGAAAAACTAAAAATTTATAAGCTTCACTTTTTTCTAGCAGACAATATTGATTAGCAGGATTTACTTAAACCTAGATTTTTTCATGTTTTTAGTATCCAGACATATTTGAAAAGGAAATCAAGGAGATGAACTCCCAAAAGGTTGATGACGGAGAAACTAAAGTGAAGTTTCGGGACAAAATCGTGACTGGCCTTAGAAACATGAAACCCTTAACTAGAAGACCATTAAGTGGCTATGTGGCATTAATTGCGTTGAGTCAATTCATTACTTTGGGAACGTACGTATATACGTGTATGTTTATTTTAATTAAAGATGACTGCCTCGCTGGAGCTTGTGGCTTAATAATAACAGCCGCTCAGATCTATCTTCAGGTTAAGCCGCGATTGCCTGTGGATGGGTGACCACCCATTATATACCGAGTTTCCTCCGTGCCTCGGAAAGCACGTTAAGCCGTTGGTTTCGACTGTCAATTATTCATCTTTGACAGTCGTTACAGATAGTGAGTGGCCCGAAAATCTGACAACCAGTCTTACCAAGGGGTATCGTATAACCCAATACTAACTAGGTTGTGGAAGTCAGATAGGCAGTTGGTACATGTAAAATACTGGTATTCAGCTGCATCCGTTTAGACTGGAAGCCGACCCCAACATAGTTGGGAAAAGGCTAGGCAGGCAGATGTTGATGACTGCCTCGTTGGTCGACTGACAAGCGCGACTGCTGAGCATGAAATCCTGGGTTCGATTCCCGGGTCGGGCAAGGTGTTATTGAATTTTTTTATTAGGAATTTTGCAGTAGCAGCCCCGTTGATGGCAATAGGTTCGCCCTCAATTACATGGGACTTAAACATAACTGGTGAAATGTGGGTGTACACCTCTGCCTAACCCTACGGGGATTACAGGTGTGATGTTACGTTACATTTAATTAAAGACAAGTTTTTGGAACCTTCAGATTATTTTTGACTGAGCAACCTGACCTGATGTTGGTTTGACATAATATTTTCTAGAGTATGGAAAATATTAACATTTATTTATTTCAGAGGAACTTGCATATTTTCGAACATTTAAAATATTCGTTTCGTACATAATTTGATTAACTTAGTTTTAAGACTTATTTCATAACTATGGATGACTAGCTTATGCCAGTGGCTCCGCCCGCGTGAAGTTCGATATTGATCCACGGGATCGTCCTGCCGGGATGAAAATTAGCCTATGTGCTATTCCAAACTATAATCTATCTCTGTGCCAAATTTCATCCAGATCCGTTCAGCCGTTCTGGCGACAAACATCCATCCATCCAAACTTTCGCATTTATAATATTAGCATAGATACATACTTATTATGTTTCTTGCAAAAAAAAATTACAAAAACGCTGAAAGATAGTTATTTACATTCTCCAACCTTACCAACTAATTCGATTTCCACGCACCATTATTACCTTTTACCAACTTCCTTATTATTTTCTCTATAATTATTTCTTCCTCGTCTCAGTAGCCTTTTCAAGTCATAATATCATCTTCCATACAGTCTATCCAACGTTCTTCCTCTTTGCATGTCGATGAACTCAAATAATACCAGTATTAAGTCACCTGCACAGCTCTTTCGTTGGTTTCGTTTAAGTTCTGGAAGGTGCAGGTGGCTGTGTAGGATGGGCAAGAAAGGAGGTGGGGCATATCCTGTAGAGGGGCTCCACACTGGCATTGTACTTGAGACGGGTCGATGATACTCCATTTGGCCAGATTATTTCTACAGCGGCCAACCTGGGCCCGCAAACGGTTAAGAGATTTCCTCTATCCAACGTTTATAGGATAGGATATATTCTGTATTTTTGATAAATAAAGTGGAATTTAAGATACGTTTAGGTACGTCGCGCGTTCGTGTTATTTAACTGACGAATGAAAAATCGGCTGCTATTAATTTTAATTAAGTATTGATATTTAAATTCATCGTTTAATTTTAGATTGAGAGCTTGCCATAAGGACGAATTCTTCTCTTTTTTATCGTGTGGTTAGTGCCTAACTTGGTGTCAGAGTTTTTATGCCGCCCATGGGCCTCTGACTTGGCTTTACATACCATCGAGAAATATCTCTCAAGTATGCTGGTTTCCTCACTATGTTTTCCTTCACCGAAGCAAGTGATAATTATTAAATACGCACATGATTCCGAAAAATCAGAGGTCCAGGACGAATTGAATGAAAAGCAAGGGACAGAAATTGGTATGCCAAATCATATTGTTTTAAATTCATGGGATTATGTCACCCTCTGTCTTCGAAAGGGTTCAGGGAAGGATAGAATAGATGGATGGGAAATTGGGTAGAGTTTTTATAATAATACCATTATAATTCAATTTTTTTTATATTTCTTAGAGACCTAAAGAGCTAAAGATTCATTCAAATGAAATTAGATGAATTCCAAATGAAATATTTAGTTCTTAGACAACATAGAAAAATCCAAGCTCTATTTTTATGTTCGTTTTCACTAACGCGAAATGTGCGCTGTTAAATTATCAACTTTCCTTGCTGAGCGAATCGTTCGAAATTCAACGGCGCGCTTTTGTTTCGGCATTCATTAAGGTGTTGCCTCATATTGGAGAAACCGGGTTTAAGGTTCACAATAAGATGACATCGAAAAATTCAAATACTATTTCAGTTTTTCGAACACTGTTATGCAAATAAAATATTTTATTCTGTCGAGTTGCACTGAAACGAAGATTCCAAGGATTTTTTACGTAAACGAGGGTATTAACCCCGTCTTCTACCTGGGCTTTTTATTCCTAGTTTTTCACCTTAGTTTTTTCGACAGACTCAAAGGGCAATTTTGCCTGATTCCACCCATTCGACGGTGTTCGCGTTATTTTTTTCTTGTAAAAGTCCGTCGTCAAAGCGTTTAAGGTTCCGAAAATCGACCTGTTACGAACCATCAGCGACACAAGTCCATGTGAAATTCTGGTATTCAACTGCAGCCGGTTAGACTGGGTGCTAGTTAAGAAAAAACTAAGTGAATGATAACGATTTGTTATTATTATAATATTTATGAGCATAATGCCATGGAAGTTGGGTAGGTCTTTGGTGTGGGATGCAACTTGCGTCGACACCCTTGCACCATCCCATTTTCCTAGCACGGTGGGCGGCGCTGGGGCGGCTGCTGCAGGGGCTGAAAACCCCAAACGGCGTAAATACAATAACTTAATTGGTAATTATGTGTTTGAGTCGTTTGGGGTTGAAACGCTAGGGGTCCGAGTGCCCACATATTATTTCATGATATCGCCAAGCGGTTGGTCGACACTTCACGTGACCAGAGGGCTGGCATTTTTTTTCGCCAAAGAATCAGTATTGCCATGCAACGTGGCAATGCTGTCAGCCGTCGGGGCACTTTTCCTGTTGACAGCGAATTTTTTGACGCCCCGTAATTGTACATATTTTAATTCTTATTTTAGATCTAATATTAGTTTGTAAGTAAGGTAAATATTTTGATGATTTAATAAACAGTGAATGACGAATTATTTAGCTTAATTATTTAAAGAAAATGGTAACACATGTGAAATTTAAAGAAAATTAACTTTAGATTTTTCGTAGCCTCTTTTGGTCTGGTGGTCGCGAGCGCGACTGCTGAGCATGAGGCAAATTGTTATGGGGATGTTCCATCAGTCTGGATTTGTGCCTGGTTGATGGCAATACGCTCGTCCCCGATTACATGGGACTTAAACATAGCTGGCGAAATGTGGGTGTATTACTAGGCACCTACACCTCTGCCTAACCATTCGGGGATTGCATGCGTGATGTTATGTTATTAACTTTAAAAAAAAACTGGAAAACAATGTATCGAATAACTTTGTGTATTAAGATGAAGTGAATGATAATCGACTTTTGTGCCTGACCGTACCTACCTGATGAATAGTTTTCATTAAACCGTCCTGCCATAAACGTAGGGGGCAGAGATAGATTAACCTCCTGATATTCAAATTAAAACCCAAGCTTAATTTGTATGAAATTACCGAAGTTCAAATTGCAAAATAAAAACAACTATACGATTCAAAACACAGGGTACAAAACCGCGCGCTCGCAATCGCAGCGACAATTTCCATACAAAATTACTACCTAGATAAAAATGAACAGATAAAAGAATTTCAGTTTATTTTTCAGACACAACGTCATCAGGCTGTGGTTCCCGCAATTATCTACAATTGTAGAACATTACAATTTAGATGCAAATCATAATCTATGCGACTTACTGGATTCTTATACAGGGAGTTTGAAAATCAAAAGTGCTTCAAATGCGACGTCAGAAATTTGCGTTCCGGTAAGTCAATTCTTTATTTAAAAAAAAAAGCGTTTTTTTTTTTTAAGAAAACTCTTTTAAGAAAAATTGCCTCATGTGTCCCACTGCTGGGTAAGCGTTTTCCCAAGTTCTTCCAGGACCTCTCTTCCCACCACCAGCCCTAGCGTTAGATAGCTTTAGAAATCAGTAAACTCACTTATTCAAGTGTGTTTGTAACAGTTTCTGCAGCGCCATTCTTACTAATATTATAAATGCAAAAGTAACTCCATCTCTATTAACTCTGTTGGGGAATAGGATACGTCTAATTCCAGCAGTAATTTTCCATGCGATAAATTCCGACATCCAGTTAACAAATACCTATTGTGCGATTTTGCAAATTGTGGCTTAGGTTAGGCAGTAACCCACCAAAAACCTCTACTGTCATATGACGCAATCACATTTTAGGTCAGTTAAAGCCTTATTAAAATAAAAATCCCATTAAATTGGAACACACAAAACCCAGTGGTTATAACTCAAAAAACTTCCACAACTATCGAATAAAGAACTAAAAAATTCCAGGTTTCCATATCTTTGGAAACAGCTTGAAAGTAACTAAGTAACTTATCGCCAACAAATATGAAGACAGTGATATATGATTCTGGAAAGTTCGGCCTGCAGTTTTACCCACTTTGAAATCGATGATGGGACCCTCTTGAGACCCAAATTGAGTTCCGGGCAAAGATTTATAACGTTAGATTCACTGTCGTGTCAAAAATAATCAATTTTATGTTTTATTGACTTTAAGAGGTTATTTCTGCCAAACTGTGCCAACCAACATCTTATTTACTTCCATTTTACGTGTGATTAATAATTTCTTCTGTATCGATGTCCATTCTTTTTTAAATTTCTTCTATGCATACGTTTTGGATGTATAATTTGGGTTAAGTTCGACATACTTAACTGAATGAGTAAGAGAAGATTGTGTCTTAGTGGATTATTTTGAATAGTGTAGTCAGTGTCCGAAGTGTCCCTACATAGAGACCCTAAAAAACGCCAAAGACGGTGCGATTATTGTGGTCACATACTGGGTCCAAGCAATTTAAATAAGTCGTACCATCGATACGAAAGGAAAAGAAGATTAGTGTTGTCTCGCTCACTCATACTGAAAATCATATCTATTGTTCCACGCGAGATCTGTGTCTTCTCAGTGTGGACACTTTTTCCCTCGACCTTAGTACAGTAAGAGCATATCCGAAGCTTTAAACGTTTGGCTCCGAGGAAAAATATCCTACTTAGCCCCTCCGCCATGATTTATCTTCGTATAATGTTTCACTGAAATCGGCCGTAGCGTTTTCGTGAAATTGGGTAACAAACAAACTGTTTTAGATTTGTTATGTAAGGGAGAACGCTGTGTGGTTCTCAATTTCAAAAACCGCCTCGTAACTTAGAGGGCCTTTTGAAATGGGAGTGCGAAAATTAGGATGTAACTTATCTACCACTTACTGATGAGAAGGATGGCTTAATCAACTTATTTTAGTAGTCTTTAGCATGTGCTAGGTTATGTAGGTCAGAAAGATTTAACTAAAATTAATATGTTGATTAAGTATTTGTAAAATTTCTGCATGTAAATCTTTATTTTATTTGGCATGCATAATATACAGCGCTTACCAGGAAGGTCTGGTCATATTTAATTTGAACAACTTACTCCATGGGCAAAAAGTCCAGTACAAAACTTCAATACCTTCTCGACCCAAATGTACGGGATAGTTGATTTTATTTCGCGATTTCGATCGTGGTCTCATGGAGGAAGCTGTTCAGTTTAATGGTCTGAATCACAACCTGAAATATGATCACACCTTTCTGGTAGACGCTGTAGAGTATGCTGTCTATCTATTTCTGTATAAGGTTCGGGAAAACAAACCAGGGCTACCATGACGTCATAAAGCAGGAATGTTTTAATGTGTCATTCCAGTGTGGGAAAGAGACAGGGCTATACAGGATGTCTAGCGCCATCTCTTTCCCGCGCTGAAATAATATTAAAATATTCCTGCATTAAGACGTCATGGTAGGCTACCAGATTTAGACAGATAATGTGCCGAATCTGAAACGATATGTCAAAGCAGATCCGGTTGGCTTGAATAAACCATAGACATTAAAATTCTGTAGCACTGACACTTTCCTATTTACTAAAATAATGTCTGTTGTTACGCATACTCCTGTAATTGTGTTATCAACCACCTACTTCCATTTGTCCAGTATCACTTAGTTTTTGGGTCGCACAGTATTTACCTAATTAGTTCCTTGTTGTAAGTTTTTCACTGTGTATCTTTAATTAACAAAGTGACGCGTAAGTTTAAAGCTAACCCATCCAATTAAGGCAAATGTGCTTCCACTAATAGCTTCCCCACAATAATTCGGTGTGGTTTAGTTAGGAACTACACACAACCCTTAACATTGCGGTTTTAGTTCGAGAACCATAATGGTTTCTATAAATTATGATGACACTGCCTTTACTAATATTAATTTAAAATGACAAAGAAACAAAAGGGGGCATAATAACCTTGGATACAAATTCCAGTGAGTGGCACGAATATACTTCGTTTTACTGACATTCTACATCTTCTTCCGTATTTATGGTCTTGTCAAATTACTCATCATATTCCTCGCCTTTTCCAACTGTGCTGGTGGTTTGTGAGTTTAAATGTTTGTAAACGCCCATAATACAGGCGAAATGACGAGTTTGGAGCAACGACTTAAAAAAAAATGGCAAATAATATACACAAACCTATATTTGGAGTTTATTATTTTCACAGTAACTCCCACTTTTGATGTCCCACCCAAAGCGAATCTATCATTTATTTGATGACATCACGAATAGAAGACGTCCCCTAATTTCGTTAATAATGTGACCTATGAATGTTCTTCCGGTTTTGAGATAGCATCAGTTCATTAATCAGGACAAAGATTTATCCTTAAGTAATATTACGACTGCCTTTGTCATCCAAACTTTGGCGTTCGGAAGTCAGACATTACTATCAGACTAGAAGCCTCTTTAAACGCAAATATTTTCAACTTTTTATACGTACATACTTTATAGCAACATACTCGAATTTTCCAGAATTATACCATAAGACGATTTATTACATCAGATCGAAATTACGTCATGTAGTTTTCGTAGAAAACATAGGCACGCAAAATTTCCGTCACATAACTTCCGACTCCAGCTATAGAACAGCTTATCTCTTTCTTACAGCACGTAACCGGCGCAGAAACCTACATCAACAGCATCATCATAGGCGTCGTCTGTCTACTCCCTTACTTTATAAGTGGGGTCGTAGTCAACAAAGTCGGCAAGAAAGTCCTCCTCTTCATCGGAGGTGTCTTGTCTGCATCCTCGTTGCTTGGCTTGAGGTGGTCTAATTCGAAGACCATGATGGTGGCTTTCTTCTCAATGAACATAGCAGTTACGCAGACGATTAAGAGTTTGGTTCAGGTCGTACTGATTGATGTTATTCCAACTGCTATGAGGTGAGGGTTTTATACTTATGGTAGATTGTCAAGTCAAGGGGAATCGAAATCAAATAAATGGCAAAAAATACAGTATTGTTTGCCATTTATTGTATGTAATTTAAAGTAAAAGTCACTTTTTTTTCACCAGGACCCTGGCTTTATCCCTAGTGATGGTAACGGCTCGTATGGGCACCTTGGTCAGCAATGTCACCTTCCCTATTCTGCTGGCCATGGGATGCTCCATACCCTTCTACACAATGGCTGCAATGATGGCATGTAAGTTTACCAATTGTACTATTAATTTGAACTTAGGATTCTCGATTTTTCCACCTTGATGATTGCATGAGTATCCTGGCCCCCGTTGATTGAGTGTCGTCAATTGTTTACGAAGGCCGTTATAGGAATGTAATTTTTTCCTTAGAATATGTCTTTTTCTTTATACCCAATGACAATATGGATGAAGTTATACAAAAAAGAAATCGAATGTCATGGATAACTTTAGTATTGATGTAGAATTATAATAAAATCTTTGCGCAGTAAGAAAGGAAAGCAAAACTGTTTATTTGCTGAGACATATGATAAAATAACACTAAGTGGCCAAAAGGGTTTCAATGTGTTAAAGCTAACGACATAATTCCAGCAGCTGTCCTTAATATAAGCTAGTTCTCAAGTCCTTGCAAAGCATTTTGTAACTAGAATCTGTACCGTCTAAGTGCTATTTTGCATCCTGATATTACCTCACATTTTGCTAAGCTAGAGTGCAGCATTATGGTTAGTACCTACGATGCGGCACCCCCGGTTGCAATTACGTATAAATCTGGGTTAGATCACTGCGTTTTCAACCAAATTCCTAATTTGGAAGATTGGAAATAATAAAATTTTACTAGGAAGATTCGCGATCATATATTTTTATTTTATTTTATAATGTTCTGTTTTGTTTCAGTTGTGGTGCTCCTGACAATATTCCTGCCAAAGAAGAAAGAATAGAAGACGTACTTAAGGAACATAATAAAGTTGATTGTTCTTGTTCACATGAATAGTTTAATTTTATTCCATTTTAAACCCATGGGGGTAGGCAGAAACTACAAAACACCACCTCTGTGGCTTGATGTTGTCGTGTTGTCGAAATATACTCGCTGTACGCACGTCGACTAATTAAGCTATGCAAAACCAGTATAAGCGGTTTGTCATTGTACTAGAAATCTACACAAAACGAGGCCATGTTTTACTGGAAATGTATAGTTTGATATGTCGCCGTGTGTACTACTGCCTTGATTATGAGTATTGAGAACAATAGCGAGACGGAGCCACGACAGAATCAAAACAATGCGCTCAACCGAACCAACCTCCCAAGCACTAAATCAAATGCTCTGTCACTGTCCTATGACTAGGCACTGACTCGCCAATATACTTGACCCATTTGGTCAACATGTTAGGACGCGCGGAAAACTTTCAACACTGACAAAAATGAACTCACACGTCCCTGAACGATAGATGTGATTTTCGGTATGAAAGAGCGAGACAATAGTACTTAAATGTCACTGTCAACTAAGCAAAAACGTGACCATATTTGAATAAGGGATAGTTGAACGATTTAAATCTTTTGGCAACAGATTCATCAATTTTAAGCGCATCTATAGTACAAAAGCTTGTATTTCCTTTTCATTTATAAAATCTTTTATGTACAAAAACATTGTACGGAGGCAGGCTTAATGTCACAGGCCTCCACCAGCCTACCTCGCCTTTGTTATTCCTGGAAAACCTATTATCGCGATATCAGATTGAATGTCCACTATAAAACAATGGGACTGCTAAGAGAAGCTGTTCAGATGAAGGAGGTATAAATGTATATTGCAAAATGTATTGTCATCGAATGGATGGATTAAATGGAAACTGGAGAAAATAGTGCAAAATAAGTCTTTAATAAATCTATGACAGATAAATGGAATGAATAGATGAATGTAATGGATAGGTGGCGGATGGATGGACGGATGCAACGAATTCGGATATGAGAACTGTGTAAAGATGAATGCATGGAAGAAAAAGATATGCTGCCCTGAATTTGGATGCGAATTGGAAAGGAGTTTGATTTATTCGGCTTGCCCAACTTCCAGCATTTTATTGTATTTTCAAAATAGCAACCCCGCATATAACCGTATTAATTTAAAGCTGGTATCAATACAAACAATTTTTTTATGAGACAAAGTCTTCTAAAGAGTCGTATTTCCGAAATATAAGCCATCAAAGTTATTCTGATGGTGAAGATTGTAACTTTGGTTGTTTACATTTCGGAAACGTGAGTCTTTTGATAATATGATGTGGTGGCAACAGCAATTGTGTTCTCAATAGCTCGATGGAGGTTTCAGTGGTTGTTAGTTTACTACAAAGAATATTGTATCGGATGGTCATGATCTTATCGCAAGAAATGGGGGAAGGGAATGAAAAGGTCCAGTAGTACCACATTTTTTATTTAAAAAGCAATTCTGTGAGTTAGATTCATCTTTTAGGCGGTATAGTACACCAGATAAAGCATCAGAATGGTGACCCATTGAAAGTGACCTTCTTAGCAAAAATTAATAAAAAAACATATATTATTTTGGCCCAAAATTCAGCTATGTGAATTCCGCTCGCTGATGCAGTCATAAGATCATCAAGTGCGCAGGGGTTCTACCATGACGTCTTAAAGCAGGAATGTTTTAATGTCATTCCAGTGTGGAAAAGAGACAGAGCTATACAGGATTTTTAGCGCCATTTCTTTCCCACACATTCCTGCTTTAAAACGTCATGTTAGGCTACCTGGTGTTAGGGCATGCAGCGCAAGATGGGAGGTGAGCCATACCAAAGCGTAACCAGCTATTCTTACGTAAATAAATCTACGATAAAATAGCCACTTTAAAAATATTCAATAATCTTTCAAAAATAAACGTCTCAATCAAAACTGTGATCATTTTCTCCGTCCTCAGTTCTACTGAACAAAATACTTTCCCTGTATTACTGGTAAATAAAACAGCCCTTATTTGTATAGAAATATCACATAAGTCATCGAAAGAGCTTAATGTAAGGCAATTATGATTAGCTGAACGATCGAGTGGGCGAAGGGATTAGTTTCATGGCGTGAAACTCGCTGAATGACGTCATATTGGCGTGGCGTATGATATGATGCAGGTATTTGCTATCTATTGTAGTGTTTTTGGTAGTACAGGAGAGAGTTTTGTGAAAAGAATCGTTGAGACGAATCGAAAAGAATTTTGTTTTTCTTTTTGGCAAGACATATTTATTAAGGCCCGCTTGCACTAAAATTGCCGAATACGTTAAGCGCTAAAATGAGAAAAATCATTCCGTTTTTGTCAAACCTTTGAAAACGGCAGAGATAGGATGACATTTTACCCGATTGCGGCGAAGCCCCAAAATAGGGTTATTAAACATGTAGAGTGTACAATAGAATGTCAATTTTACTTTTTTTATGCCTACAGATTTACTACTTCATTTCTAAAGTCACTGGACGAGGTCATCTTCAGTGAAAAGGTTTTCTACTTTTAGACGAGCAAGCACTACTTGCGACCATGTCTTCACTTACTATTACGGTTCTTCTTCTTTATCGTGTGGTTAGAGCCTAACCTGGTGTCAGGGTTTTTATGCCGGCCATGGGCCTCTGATTTGGCTTTACATGGCGTCGAGAAATATCTCTCAGGCATGCTTGTTTGGTTTCCTCACGATATTTTCCTTCACTGAAGCAAGTGATTATACAATACGCACATGAATCCAAAAAATCAGAAGTGCATGTCTTGGGTTCGAACTCGAGACCTATGGCTTGTAGCATTGATACCTAGCCTAGAGATGTGACCGTTGGAATATTATTATAGTGAGATGGTTGTTGAAAGTGAGCCTATAAATAGTAAAGAAAACCCAAGTCTTTGCAGAGTGACATTTAAAAAGTAATACCTAGACTTTTTTGTAAGCCTTTCATAAAAAAAAACACATATGAAAATGGATAATTGTTTATAATTTAAATATACAGGTGTGATGTTACTAAAATCAATCAAACAAACAAAATAAAATGTAAAAAAAAATCTGTGTTGGCGGAAATTCACGTGAATCCCACTTTTGTTGACATTTTAAATTTTCACTAATGAAACCACAGATAAAAAATATACAGATGAGTTTTCCAACAACGCACTGAATAAATATTTAAAATATATTCTTTCAACGTTCAACGTAAAATATTGCGTTTTTTCTCTGCGGGTTGAGCAAAATTGGAAGTAGGTGTAGTATTAATCAACTTTGTAAATAATTGTTTTGTGTTTCACTCTTTATTTACATTTACGGTAGCGGAATGTACACATCCTGCGTGTTGAAACTTTAATCTGGTTTTACACGATGACTTTTTATTTTTGACTTCTCTCGCGAGCGCGTAAATCACCCTGGAATGAATTACTGAGGTAAAAAGTACTTGGTAATACTTTTTCCTAGTCCAAGTCGTGGTCTACCTACCATGCGAAATTTAATTGAATACAGTTCTTAACAAACATACAGACACACACATACACACACATACATACTGGTATTCAGCTACATACGGTTAGACTGGAATCCGACCCCAACATAGTTGGGAAAAGGCCAAGCAGATGATGACAGTTCTTAACAAACAGACAGAGTAGTATTTTAGCATTTATGATATTGGTATTACAGTATGGGGTATTGGATCTACTATTGGTACGAGAATTGGTACCTAAAGCAAAGCTGGAAACGTAAATCAGTCAACAAAATTAGTAGTGGAACCGATAGCTTTACGATGCGCCATTAGAAGGTATTTATAATATTCGTCACTCGTTGGAGTTCTTTAAAAGTTCTTATCGATTATGAAATATTCTAAGAAACTGTATCGTGTACACCTACCAAATGCAAACACTGACGTAAAACCCGTCAGCCATCGGTAGCAAACCAGAAACAGAAAATGATAACATTATCTTAAGTTTACTCACTCATTAGGAACAAGTATTAAGACCTCTCATTCTCTCAACTCTCAAGAGAATTCACTAAGCCACGTATGAACGACTAACAACAGCCGGGTTCAAGACTAATTGGTCGTAGTAACAAGATCTTTGTCATCTAAGATAAATTAATATTATTACGTCACATTAAAACATAGTACGATGTTTATAAAGCAGTTACAGCTGCCATGATAAGTAGGTGTTATGAAACTTTTATACGTCTATATTTTTTGGTGAAGAAACGAAATAATAGGTTTAAGAGAATGAGTGATCTGGATTTACCGGCTTTAGCGGCGAAGGAAAGGGGTGAGTGAAAAAATTAAATTACACGTTTATTTACTTACTTTTTACTCAATGCGATGCGTGCTGGATCTTTTTACTCAATGCCATGTCGACTGGCATAGCTGTGGGCCCGAATGTCGCAAGACTGGAGCCCTGAGACAGCTAGACGGACCGAGACCGAGGAGAAGATGGCGGGACGCCTTGGATGGCTTCCTCGCGAATTGGCGAGAAGAAGCACACCGTCGTGAGAAGTGGAAAGAGTGGGGGGCGGCCTTTGCCGAGGAGTGGGACAATAAGTGCTAAATAAAAGAAAATAACCGACTTCCAAAAAAAAAACACAAAAAAAAAGTGGAAAATAACTTTAAGTACTTTCGGAAGTCGGTGACTATTGTTTTTTTCTTGCCAGGATGATATATTATGTATTTTTTCCAGCAATTTTGATTTAAAAACCAAACTACAGAACCGATTTTGATGAAATTTCTATGGGACCAATCGGGAAGTATATCCTTTCAGATAAAAGAATTATTCAAATCGGTTCATAAATTATGAAGATATGATGTAACAAATACAAAAAGAAAAAAAAAACGACAGAACCTTCTAATTTTTTTGGAGTCGGTTAAAAACTTCTTTATAAATCATTTGGTTGACTGTTCTCTCCATGTACTGTGTGTGTACTGTTATTTAGACGCATCCGTTCAAACAGGTAGCCTACCCAAATATAGTTGTAAAATGGTGCACTCAAGTTACACAGGTCCACTGTTAGGTATAATGTGCTCGGAGATGTTTGCCACGTCAACTGCGCTGCGAGGTTCATTATGTTTGTCAGCCACTCCGTGCGTAGCGTGGCCGTGGGTCTCAGTGGACTATCTCGCCAACATTTTCAGCGATAATAGGTATATGTTAAGTAGACTGACCACGCGTTGACGAATAGGAGAGGTATTTTCCAGAACAAATTGCTGCTTATTATGAATTGCTGATCCTTATCGAAATTAAAAACATTTTGGCTGTAGAAATCAGCTGTTTCATTAAAAGGATAGTGGGCAAAAATGTATGGGAGCTGCTCCCACTACCGCAACAGTTAAAACCACTGTAGTTTTAAAGAATGACGATTTATATAAAAAACTGCAATAATAGGTTTAAATAAAAATACTTTAGATGCACGTGAATCAGTTCATCTTTGATAGAATTGCCGTAGTAAAAAAAAATCAGAATTATTTGCTCTTATAAGTAATGCACACTTAGTGGCTTGCGATGTAAATGCGGCAAAAATGGTCCCACCATTTTCACCTACTCTTCTATATTATTTATGATGTATAGAATTATTATGATTATGTTAAATTCATGGTAACGGTTTGCATGTCAGTATCCCATCGTGTATGTTATGATTATTGCTTACTCTCTTAAAATAATTGGTTAGATACCTTTAGTGCCAGAAATCATAAGGAGACGTATGTATTCCTTAGTAACTAATTAGTTTGTTCCTAAAACTTGTAAAGCAAAAAACGAATCGCAAACGAAACTAAAAAATATTACAAAGGCACATGAATTGCTTTTTCTTGTAACCTTAAATTTAGATATATCAAAGTGTCGAAATAAGTAGGCTGAGCCGTTTGAGACCGCTGGGAAGGTTTATTTTAGATACAGCCGACAGCACATGTGATTTAGGAGATATATTTATGTAGGCATCGACTTTTCTAAGTAGGTTTTTGGTAGCCAGACTAGCGGTAGTGGCTTAGTGCTCCATATTTTAGAAAAACAATTTATTTTGTTGGTCAATCATTTTATAATGTTGATAATAGCCTAGTCCCATCCATTCCTGAATATCTCTGTTTCGAAAAGAGATATTTAGAGACAGTTTAGACGCTGGACCATCAGTCTTGTTTCGTCTCCGTAAAGTAATTATTTTCACCATTTACAAATGAAAGATTAGCATCACCATCTGCCTAGCGTGTGGTGGGCTTCGTGCATAATCGGATGCAGCTGACTACTACCATTTTTCATGGAGCATGTGCCTAGCTGACCTCCAGAATCCAATTATGGCGGTATCATGATGCCTTGTGCTAAGGCTGGTTGTCAGACTCTCGGGCTTCTTACAACCCAGAAGCACTGTTTTAAGATCTACGAACCAACTCTTTAACGTGGTTTCCAAAACTAATAAAAGTATAATTACAAACAAAATTTTCAGCATGTTTTTAGACGTTGTGCAAGGAAAATCATAACAAAGATGGTTGTCAATAACAATACCTGAGGAGGCTCTCGTTAGGCGCTGGATGCCATAAAGGGATTCTCGTGAGAAGCAGAGCTCGTGGTTAAATAATAACAGCCGCTCGGGTCGATCGTCAGGTTAAGCCGTGCTGGCCTGGGTTTGTCCGTGGATGGGTGACCACCCATACTTACCGAGTTTCTTCTTTGACAGTCGTTATAGGTAGTCAGTGACCCGAAAGTCTGACAACCAGTCTTTCCAAGGGGTATCGTATTACCCAGTACTAACTGGGTTGTGGAGGTCAGATAAGCAGTCGCTCCATGTAAAATACTGGAATTCAGCTGCATCCGGTTAGACTAGAAGCTGACCCCAACATAGTTGGGAAAAGGCTAGGCAGATGATGACCTGCCATAAAAGGGATTTGTTATATTTAGTCGAATAAAGATCGTTCGGTACATTCGTCGCATAAAAGATTTACCTGACTTTAGTACACCTACGCAGATCTGCAAATAGTCGGCGGATTTGCAATAGAGATCGGATTCGTTTGCAGGCTTATATTATCAGCGGGGTTACCATGACCTGGTAACCCACCAGAACAGTACTTAAGAATACCTACACAATTTAGGTTCAGTGAATCGTAGGGCTGGCTGTCCACAGGAGCAGAGCAGAGAGGCTGCTCATCTGAGTTGTCCATTCCTATTACGAAACAGGTAAGGACCACTTCGAATACAGCTAATTCTGATCGTACGTTATCATTGAGAAAAAAAAAAATTGAATCAAAGCATCAAAACTGTCAGTCTTTAATAAACACTGTCTCTACATTCATATACACACGCCATTTTCTCTTGGACCCGGCAGGCAGAAACTACAGAACGAACCTACCAGATAGAATCCTTATATACTCACCTCCTTATATACGCAATGGTCACTAATACTAAAACGGGATATTTACCATGTTCACTATTTATTTTGAGTTCCCGATTTTTCGGCGCTGTTGCAAGCACCAACGGTCAAGTACTCACTGTTTCAAGAAAAATAGTAAACATGGTAAAAATCTCGTTTTCAGTGTTAATAATGATGCTTATCCTTTCCCATCGTCCACATTTCTCGTTCACTTATCCGCTCGCCAATTGAGAGTATTACTCTGTTCGTAAGAAAGTATTGTGTTTTTTTTAAGGGTCTTCTGGCTTCTGCAAGTAATTGCTGGACGAATACAGGGCGGTACCTACTGGTCTATATGGGGTAACAACTAGTGTTGTGAAACATTTAAGTACTAAAATCGTAATTTTAATTATAATGTTTTTCCCTATCTCATACTATTATTCTCTCCTTGTTGGGCTAGTGGTCACAAGCTCGACTGCTGAGCATGTGGTATTGGGTTCGATTCCCAGGTCGGGCAAAGTGTTATTGGGTTTTTACATTAGGAAATTCTCAGTTACAGCCACGGAGTCTGGATTTGTGCCCGGTAGATGACAGTAGGCTACTACATGGGACTTAAACATAACTGGTGAAATGTTATGTTAAAGTTATTCGCAAAGCAGCTGTAACTACTGCTTGGTGTCTTCAGAACTATGTTCAATCTGAAACCACCCGAAATTGCTACGCAGAAAAAAACATCTTCTAATAAAAACATTAGATACAAAGACAAAACTACTGATATGAACATTTTATCATTACTTCTGTCTTACGTTAAACGCGAGAATAAATAAATAAATAAAAACGTTATTGCATAAAATGTGTTGCAGTAAATACAATAAAAACGGTTGCACTTTACAAATGAACACTGGTGTACTACATAAATGGTTGGGGTACTGTCCTCTTAGATAGGCTAAATAATAGCCTCTAGTAAAGAGAAACAGTACCGTATCCCTCAAGAATGAAGAAATCAATTGCTTAGTGTTTAAATTAAAAATTAATGGCATTAGTTAATAACAACATAAAACAAAAAAAATATGAATATGCCTGAAAGTATAAGAATAAGTAATTATGAAATGTAAAACCATGACTAGTGTATTGTTATCAGTATTAAAACAAACATCACAGATTTCGTATAAATTATTAAAAATAGAATCGTGATTACGTTTACGTAATGTAACTTTTGCGAGATGGAAAATTTCGGGAAAAAATTTCGTACTTCGTAATTCGTAATTATTCTGACTGGCTTTTATTATATTTTATTTTTGCCTGGCTAAATATATTGGAAGAATTCTAGTCTAAGCGAATGCAGCTAAATAATAGACCTATGAAAAATCGTGTTTAGTTAAAAAATAAATAATGTAAGAAGTTGTGTGATGATGAAAAAGTTTAATTACAATCCACATTAGTTAACCAATAATTCTGAAATATACCTTTTGTTAAAGAATCCGCTAAATATTATAAACAACCTTACATAAATATAAAAATTAAATATTTACAAAAAAAAGGCTAAATTAAAAAAATTGCCTGCCTCGATGGTCTAGTGGCTGCAAGCGCGACTGCTGAGCAAGAGGTACTGGGTTCGATAACCGGGTTAGTAGTAGTGGTGTAGTAGGTAGTGTTATTGGATTTTTCTATCAGGAATTTCTCAGTAGCAGCCACGGAGTCTGGATCTGTGTCCGGTTGATGGCAATAGGCACGCCCCCTATTACATAGGACTTAAACATAACTGGGGAAATATGGGCGTACTATTAGGTGCACCTCTGCGTAACCCTTCGGGGATTACAGGCGTGATGTTATGTTTATGTATTCTTACAAAAAAAAAAAAAAAATTTTTAAAATTAAAAGAAAGAAAAACCATTAAATTAAAGAATAACCATTTTCTTTTCTAACTACCTACATGTTTTTTAATCCGTGCCTATTACAAGCATTAGTCCGCCTAGATTCATGAAAGCCTACAATCATGAAAAGGCAAGAATAAAAATATATTTAAATGGTGACCTAGAACTACTAGCCGTACACAAAGGTCTAAGTCTCAAGACCTTTATAGAATGACCTAAAAGCGTCGATTCTTCTAACATTATTTTTCTTTGTTGCCGCCACAATTTCTAACGGCAGTCGATTTTTACTTGTCCAACTTGATTGCTCCTGGAATCGACTTCATTTTTTATTCACACACAAATATTTTATAAGATTACACCATTTCATTTGATTTTTTCGCGAACGAAGCTGGTAAATTGCGAAGGGCATGACCTGAGTTTTAATAATATTAGAACAAAAGGTCCTTCAATAATATGTCCATCAAGGCACCTAAATAAAATTGTTAATTTTATCTAGGTGCCTTGATGTCAATTAAATCTTTGGTGTCAATGTTCATTTCCTTTTTGGGTTCCAAATATCCAAATGTTAAAAAACGGAATCCTTATAATTTCATCCTGACCGTCCGTCTATATGTCACATATTAGTTTAGCAAGCGGAGTTCACATAGTTAAATTTTGGTCCAAAATATATTTCATGAAAACTTGCCATCGACACGCTAAGAAGAAGTTTAGTTAGCACAATTATCGGTGTCAAGACCAGAATCATTCATAAATAAAAAAAAAGTAAAAATTATACAACATGTCGAAAAAACCTGTCCGATCCGTGAGGGTTTTATCGAGGTTAGATTATATTTATGTAATTCTTTTTGGATAACAAGTAAAAAAATACCCCGATAAGATTTAAATTAAGTGTTAGTGCATTTAATTTAAATCTTATCGGGGTGGAAACTTATGTGGAAACTTACGTGGCAACACACGGGCGCGGGCGGCGACACTCTGATCGCTTCTCGGGCAGTGACGTCATTAAAAAAACAATTGACGATCGAACATACTAATGCCGAAGATGGGGTTGCTACGTTTTAAAAGTTTGCTAGTTTCTATGGATATGGTGGTATTATTTTATTTGGTACTGTCATTGGTATACCTATATGATGCCCAGTGATGAGGAATATAACAAAACAAAGTTGACCGCTATTCTGAATGCAACAGGAACGAACAGCTTACTATACAGCACTAGGAATAAAATACAAAACAAAACATTGGCTTATCTCTTTGCACGTGAGTGGATATCCAACCCAACGAGCAGTGAGGTGACTTTAAATTGGCCACAAGCGCAATAATATTAATAATCTAAACAGTTTGCAGTCAGTGTGCAACAAGAACTCTGGGGCCAGATGAAACCTTTTTACTATCGGAAATTATTAGTACCTACCTATACTTGTCGATACATAAATAAAAAGAAAGTCCAGACTCACTCATTGACTGACCCATCAAAGCCCAACCCAAACCCTTGGACCTAAAAAGCAAAAAATTTGCTCTGGGGTTCGCTTTAAGGCGCAGACAAGAAATAAAGCCGAATATTTAGAAATTATTACGGGATAGAGAATATAGATCGGATTAAGTTACATACAACAAAGTTGTAATTTAAAGAAATAAAGAAAAAAAAATCACAGTATTAAATTTTTTCATACGTTAGTATATTATTGAAATATGTCACAGAATAACCTCCCACCTAGCATCTCTTACGGGCATGTAATCTGGCCACTCTTCATTTTCATCAATGACGTTGTCTCTAACATTAAATGTCCTTTTCTTCGATTTATCTTTAACCCTCTTCACATACGCGTTTTTATACGCACTGCGCCAATTAACATTCTCCGCAAAATTCTTCTTCGAAAAATCTCTTCTGTACAACCGGGACCACAAGTTCTCTTCCTTCAAAACTTTGTTTAGTTTCTTCGAAGATTTGGCAACGTTTAAAATGTCAGCGAGGGACAAACTCAATAGAATTTGGAATAAAGCGTCGTCGGGTAGCCCATGTAAATTGCTGCACGGTTGACTGTGATAGCTCAATATGCTGTTTCGTACAGGTGTAACAATTCTCTCTTTTAGTAAAGTTACCAGTTCGTCTATTTGAGTGAAAGCAGAGGGAATACCAAAGCTAGACGTTGTTAGATGTTCATTAATAGGCAAACATAAGGAGTGCGTTTCTTTGGTCGCGTCGACAATTCCATTGATCAGCATTGTGTCATTCAACGTACACACTATAATATTCGCTGGAGTATCTTCGAATGGGTACAAAACAATATGTATTTCATAAACTTGACGACGTTCCCTTCTTTTAGTCAATATGAAATCAACAACGTCGATGTCTGTGTTCCCTCTCTGTACGAAATCATTTTCTTTGATCACAATGAGAAGTAAAGCGAAGAACAAGTCTCGTTTCAAAGTTTCGGGCTTGACTAACGCTGCTATCAATTCGTTCAGTGTTTTGTGGAACTGGGCCGGGATCGCCTTATTCTTGTTCGAAGCGAAGCTACACAACCACTCCATTGTGCCTTTCCTTTTAAGTTTTCCGATGTTTTATTTTATTGCCTATTAAAAATTTCTGCTTGGCCTTTTTGTGATACTTCTTTATCCGCACGTCATCTTGACATTTTGAGAATTTTATTGTTATCTGCTTTATGGCTTTATGAGTTTATAGAAGACATTGATTTATTATTCGAATAAAAACTTTTTTCCTTTTTCTGCGCTGAATAAAATAATAAATCATGAATGTATTTAACACAGTGAAATCTATAAAAGAACTTGTAAATTTTTTAAACTTATAAAAATCTTTATCACAGTCAAATGCCAGGCAACAATTATTAAGATCTACAACCAGACCAGTCTTAACGAAAATTAAACACCGAAATCAGATACAGAATATTAATCAAAAAATCCTTTGTAAAGGTACACTTTGATTTCAAAATATTTACAATTAAACTTAGGGGATACTCGGTACAGCAATATTATTATATAAGATAAAGAATTTCTTAAGTTTGGAGATCCTTTTTCTTCATTTCCTAATACAACGAGAATATAGTTTCAGCAATTTTCTAACATGTTTCTCGTATTTGCTTCTTATCTTTACTTGGTTGGAGAAAATACAATCTTTCATAATGTTTTCTGATATTGACACAAGTATTACTCGGTGATATTATAGCTTCACGAATGTTTTTGTGTTTTATATATTCTTGATTTGGTGGTCTTATCTTGGGGAATCGAATAGTCGAGTGAATAATATTATGCATTGGTTTACTTATAGTCTGGGATTATATTTTCTTTCATTGGGTGCTGTTTGTCATTCACTCTATCCGTTTGGTTTTGTGGTAGCAAACGCTACTGCTGAGCATGGGTGTTTGGGTTCGTATTTAATCCGAAAGAACCCAGAATCAGGTAGTTGGTGATGTGATAATTTCTTGCCTATGAAAGCACGTAAAGCCGTTGTTCCTGCGCGTAATCTCTCCTTGGTCTTATTGGATTGCCGACCTATTGAACTATTCGAGTGGAAGAACGGAGAGTTTAACTGTAACTTAGCACGATATACTTGTAGACTTAGGTACTAACTGCGTACTTGGCTAGTCTCTAACTCTCCGTCGAGGCTGGCTGCCGCGACTGAAATTCAGTTTGAAGGATATTGTTATTACTATTCAGTAATACCTTATTAATTCTATTTTAAACTAGAACTTTTACGTGATTGACAATAACATGAGGGTTATTATTAAATACTCATTTCGTTCGTGGACCCAGTAATTAGTTATGGCTTTCATTATTTCCGTGGCTTGTAATTATATTATTAGAGTATTTGACCTACAAAATGTGTTTGATGTATTATTGATTAGCAGTGATTCTGAAGCCCCTTTAAGCAATAGAAACAGTGCTGAGTAACAATCGGGAAACAATGTTTTCCGCAACATTTGATGCTAGGAAACTTTAGTAACTATGTTACCAGTATCAGGGGTACTAGACAAATGTGAAATGTTGCAAACTTTGTTTCCGTTCTACAAAATGTTTTCATTATGTTTCAGCCCAAGCTCGCGAAGAATGGAAGACGCCGATGAAAGAAATCGACGCAGCTCTCATAGCGTGTACTTTCGGGAGATTTCATATAAAGCTCCTGCTCATAGCTTTTGTAGGATTCATGGCAGGAATTCTGGCAAGTTCTACAACGGCCTATCTGCTGCCTAGCGCAGAATGTGACTTGCAGATGGACTTACTGCAAAAGGGGCTGCTGAATGCCATGCCTTATGTTGGTAAGTTGAATTACGTGAATTCTCAGCAGCTTGCAAACGCTCAATGCTCATTTAACCCCTTCGCACTCGTTCAGCGCGCTTCATCTCTCTTTTGTTGTTTGGGATAACCATCCCATCGGACCATGGGAGTGAGTGAAATGAGAACGCACCTATGGTTGCACACCAACTTGTGCACTATATTATCTCAGAGGTCAGGTTCGGACTATTGCTCGTCACTACATAGTATAAAACAAAGTCGCTTCCCGCTGTCTGTCTGTCCCTATGTATGCTTAGATCTTTAAAACTTCTCAACGGATTTTGATGCGGTTTTATTTAATAGATAGAGGGATTCAAAGGGAAGGTTTACATGTATAATAATATAATACACGCATCAGCATTGCACCCGTATAAAGCCCGTATAAAAGTTTAGAATAAAAAGAAAAATAACCAACCTATGAACGGAAATATTTCCAATATTGCCGAAAACATCACTGAAGTAGAGGAACAGTGTGAATTTATGGCACCAAGACTTATGCTGGCTAATGGAAAAGTAGCACCTGGACGTAAATTTATAGCTAAAAGGGACATGGCCCGAGGTCGAGCGTAGAAGGAATAGCAGCGAACCGCAGTTAAGGCACATGTCCTACTGCTAGCGCGATTGCGGCGATTAGCGAGAAGCGAGTAGGACTAACGACTAGAAACGAGTTGGCGAGCAAGGAGCAACGAGTGAGAAATTCGGATAATTTTGTCACTACATTATGACTGAGTGTATATTTGCGTCGGACGATTACTCGCAACCTGTCACTCACAAATTATGTTTTGCGTACTCCTCCGCTATTATTTTCTGATTAATTCCGTTGCGGGATCCAAGACAGTTAAATTGTTTCTCTAGGACTTCGTCGAGCTTCATTGTCTCGGCGTTTTTCTAGCAGTCGTCACTGTTGATTCTGGCTTTCAGGAGTTGCGGTTTGTTAAAAAAAACCTGACCCTTTATAATCTGTTTGCCAAGCAAGCCAGGCTAAGCGAGTTTTGATCAGCTATTATTACATACAACTATTTTACTGACACTGGGCTTTTATCTATTGTACTTGTTCCCATCCGTCCTTATGCATTTGTCCCATCATAAGGCCAGATCGAAAATAGTGCCATCGTCCCCTATAGATCGCTTTTATAGGAGAGGATGGCACAAATCTAGTTTCATCCTCCCCCGTATCGTTTCTTGAGCGAGAAAATAGTCGATAGCGAATCGTTTCCTCGTCAGCGGTAGGACAGGTCCCTAACTGATGCGATCGATTCGAATGCATGATATATGAAGGTTGAAGTATCGAACGTTCCAGTACTTGCACCAAAGAGAATTAGAAAGACTCGACTGACGAGTTAATTGCTTTGGTTTATAGAATTGTTGATTTTGTGGCCGCAAAACTGATATAATTGAACGTAACATCACGCCTGTAATCCCTAATAGATAAAGCAGAGGTGTACTAACAGTACACCCAATTTTTATTATTTAACTAGCGACCCGCCTCGGCTTCACACCGATGCAATGTAGATACTAATGTTTTCTCTACTATAATATGTATGTATTATAAATATAAACCTTCCTCTTGAATCACTCTATCTATTAAAAAAATCGTATCCAAATCCGTTTCGTAGTTTTAAAGATCTAAGCATACATAGGGACAGACAGACAGCGGGAAACGACTTTGTTTTATACTATGTAGGACTATAGTATTCAGTATACATGTAAAATATCAAACGTCAATTTGTTAAGTTTTAATGATTTAAAGTTTTACCTAGGAGTAAACTCCAGTCATACATATGAGCTGATACGCACAATTTTTTTTTGTTCTTTCACATTTTGGTACTTAATTTATTTTTCAGGAAAGCTCCTGTCATCAGTTATAGCAGGGTTTCTAACTGACGCATTTGGACGGAAAATATTCTTAGGTGTTGGTTTTCTTGGACTGTTCATTTGCCAACTAGTCGGTGGTTCCAGTCAGACATTTGAAGTGCTGGCCACTGCTAAGTTTTTTGAAGGTTTATTGTAAGTACCCACCTGAAATATTTTGTTTGAATAGTAATGCCAAATAATGAAAGGAAGGAGCTCTAGCGCTAGCTTAGGTTGGTCTATGGATGGGTGGGTATCCATTACATACCCAGTTTCCACCGTGCCTCGGAAAGCACCCTAAGCCGTTGGTCCCGGCTTTCATTTGTAGATCTTTGACAGTCGTTACAGGTAGCTCGAAAATCTGACAACCAGTCTTACCGAGGGGTATCGTTTTACCAGTACTAACTGGGTTGAGGAGGTCAGCTATGCAGTCGCTCTATATAAAATACTGATATTTAGCTGCATCCAGTTAGACTGGAAGCCGACCCCAATATAGTCCGGAAAGGAGTCCATTTATATTATTAGTAGTGGTTACCAAACTAACTCCGTACACAAAGTACGTGCTTTGACGAGAAGTTGCCGACAATAGTCCGACCTACACTAATATTACAAAAAGGAGATACCTATTCGAAAATACCGATTTTAGATTTTTTTCACTGATGGACTTACATTGTTACCGATTGCCATAAGAGATGATTTATCGACGTGGCCGAAGTCACAGAAGCTATTATACAATACAATAGCAACTTTGCTGATCTCTAAGCTATAGTAAGCGCCAGATAAACGTGGAATATCGGTCATTGACCCACATATATTTATTGACATACTTAATTCCGAAAACAATAAAAATGACATAAAGCTGTCCTGAATCGACATCTATAGTGATCCTTTCCTTTTTTTGTAATGAAAAACTATTAATAATTTATTGTCCGCGTACCTACGCAGAGAAATTAAGGAAAGGGCAATGAACTTTATTCCACGTTTATCTGGCGCTTAAGCTCTCATGACAAACTTTCCGTTATTTATGAGAACGAAAATGTAACAAAGTTTATTCATTTCACCTGGATTATCAAACACATGACCAGTCAACACAGTGAACGGAAAGTAATTTACATCAATCCTATTATTAATAGGATTTCCATAGTAATTATCTATAGATAATAAAACATTGCATACAAAACATATCCTTTCAATAAAATGTAATTAATTCACGCAATTAATAAATAACGTGTTAAAATTTTATCAACGCAAGCGTTCAATCGTGATTTGATTATTAAATTAAATTTATGATTAACACATAAAATTTAAATTATCTGTGGTAGATATGTAACGTATATTGATATTTCATCACTGACGGAGTTCCTTTTAAAAAATATTAACTTTACATTAACCAGCGTTTATTTTCAATGTGGGTTTATTTTCATTTGCAAATATCTCCATAATTTGGTCAATTATGTTGATCGTAGACTGGGTTACCGGCAAAGTTCATTTCAATTGGAAACATTAAACAGAGGCCTTAGCACGATCGCGCGTTGCAAACGTAACGTCGATTTTAAAATTAAAAATGCTCGTTTCACATATTATATTACGTAAATATAAATGTATTTTTATTAGCTTGTACTGTCCCACTGGTGGACAAAGCCCTCCCCAAATTCCTTCCATGTGCTTTTTTCCCGTGCCTCCGCGAACCATATAATACAGGACCACATATAATAACTTAAAAAAATTATTCATATCCATGGATAATATTGAATTTAACTAAAATGCTTTATGATTTTGTATTACTGATTAAAAAATCTACGTATTAACGTTACGTTTACACAGCGAACTCTTGCTAGGGTTTCAGTAAAAACATAAATCGTTTACTCAAATTAGGCTGATACAAAAGATATTCCACTTTAACAGACACCCTTCGCCATTTTTTTTTGTGTTTTAACTATGAAGAATAAGTTGCAAAAACCTCCCGAGCAACACGTCTGTATGTTATTTAGTCCAGCCGCATATACAATAAAAAAAATAAAGCATAAAATTATGCAAGAAGGTACATCAGCAACAAAATTCAATTCACACTGTTACTTTCAAATAATGTCATACATGTAAAATATTGGTATTCAGCTGCATCCGTTGAAACCGGAAGCCGACTCCAACATAGTTGGGAAAAGGCTAGGCAGATGATGAATTTCAAATAATATCGTCGTAACTGATACAAAATGATATGTAATAGTAAATTAATATGTAATAGTAATTCTTGTAATAGCGTAGAGTATTTATCTCTTTAAAATCTGTTGAGATTGTTTTCTGAACATTTTACTCAGATTTAAAAATCTGAAGGGGCAATCTATATTTTTTTGCTGACTGTACAGTAACAACCAAGTGACATTGTGACATTACCCAATCGGAAGGTTGTTATAGCACAATTTAATGCAATTAAGTTACATATGTACTTACATACATTTGTGCAAGTTTTATATAAGCATGTGTAATTGTGGCTTAGTATTTAGAAACTAGCTGTGTTGCTTGCGATTATGTTCGCGTAGAAATTTTAACGTGTATGTGTGAGAAAAAAAGTAACCTATGGGCTACTCGAGACTATGATCTAACTCTGTGCCAAATTTCATCTAGATCTGTTCGGCCGTTATGGCGTGATTGAGTGACAAACATCCATCCATCCAAACTTTCACAAAAAAAAATATGCAAGGCGGGAGTAGGTAGGAAAACGTGCATCGCAACGCATAACATGCATGACACAGCTAGTTTATACTAGTAGTAAAATTACATTCACATTAAACATAAATGGTCTCAGCAATGAACCTAACCAGATACAGATTTTCACGGTCTAAAAAGTTTCCCTTTGTTGTAACAAAATTAATGTCTAGGCTAAGTTTTCTTCAGACATGTCTTGGTTTCTTAGACCTTTATTCAGTAATTTTTCTCAGCCTTTTTTGTCCACGAAAGCAAACTTGGAATTATTCATTGTTTCGGCACAAAAGAATAATGTTTTAGGCTTGCTGTAATTATTTCGTCACAATAGAACATTCTGGATCTCTCAGGACACGGTTGCTATTTTGCCTGGCTAAATGAGGCTTTTTGTTAAATAGTCTCGTTATTATTTACAAAGTTAGGGTCTATTAATTAAGATAGATTACTTTTGCGATATATTAAGTTTCAGAGCTTTCGACTAGCATCAAAATCATTCCGTAGGTTCCTTGAAACTGTTGATCGTCGGTTGTTTATTCTTTAATAAGGTCGTGTCCTTACCGACCGTAGCTTTGTCTCCAACAGAGAGCGCATTCCGTTTTTGCAAACAAATGCAACGCTATTCGATGGCTTTGGTTAGTGCACAGGGTAAGGATAGCGTGATCAAAGGTTCCGATATTAAACTTATCTACTGTAGATATCTGAAAGTCTTTTCATAAAGGACTGTTTGTTTAGTCTGGCTTTACTACATCCAGAAAATATCACATTGTCAATTATATCTTTATGATTTTAAGATTTTTTTCTGTTTTTCTTCTTTTTTATCGTGTGGTTAGTGCCTAACATGGTGTCAGAGTTTTTATGCCACCCATGGGCTTTACATACCGTCGAGAAATATCTCTCACGTATGCTGGTTTCCTCACGATGTTTTCCTTCACCGAAGCAAGTGATAATTTTTCTGTTTGTTTTGCAGTATTCTTGTTAAAAAAAAAAAAAAAAATATCTTTATTTCAGACCCATTACATAGTCCATAAATAAAAATAAAATATTCATTCATTTTTTATTTATTTTTATTTTTTTTATTTTGTTAAATATTCTAATATCCATCTTTTTTTTTTCCAGATACGCCACAGCTTTCAGTGCCTGCGTATCATTAACTGCCGAGTTTTCTTACTCCAGCATACGAGATCGTATGTTGTTAGTCCAATCTTCATTTATAGCCGTATCTCACATCGTCATAGCGGCTATGTCGTGGGTGATCTTAACGAATGATTGGAAGGTTTCTTTCTTTGATGGAAAATTTGGTAAGAACACGTTTATTTTAGGAATAGTTGCGGTTTATTTGAATCATAAATACAGTAATAAAGATGGCCTACTTTAAGTTGACTCGAAACATAGAAAAGAATTGAAATGTGAGCTTTATGTCGTGTGCATTACGGTATAATTATCAACATTTAATTGAAAGTGTACGCTCTTTATTTACTGGCTTTGTTGGAAGTCGAGTCATAGTAAAGTCGGCGTCGAGTTATTGTAATGTGCGAAGACCTTAATACGACTGAGTTTTTTTCTATATCAGACGTGTTTTGCTCTTGTTATATACTATTATCTACTCATCATCAACTTCCTGCCCTTGTCCCATGTTACTTAAGGTCGGCGCAACACGATTTTTTTCTTCCATTCTCCTCTGTCAGCCGTCACGCTATCATTTACTTCTTTTTCTTTCATATCATTCCTCACACAATCCATCCATCTTTTCCTTAGTCTTCCTCTCCCTCTCCATCCACACGCAATCACATTTGTACTCATTACTCTTTTAGTCTCATGCGATTCGTCTCTCTTCATCACATGCCCATACCATGACGGTCTCAATTTTCCCTTTCAATTTTTCTTTGAGATATTATTAGGTATTTATTACTGGACCGAGACAAACTATAAATAGCCTCCCGTGAGTAAGATATTCGTAGCTGTCCCGAGTCTATTTGTACTTTAACATTTGCAAAGCTACACCCACACTTGCAAAAATAGACTAACGAGCATCATTTTTTTCAAGACAAAATTAAAATAAAAGACCGCTATGGTCGCTACTGTCACGCGTCCAGACATTAATACTTTTTCTGCCCTAAATTCACGCAAAAAAGAAGGTCAAGACCTCAAAATTACTCTTAACACAGCTTTAAGCCTAAAAGTACACGCTAACACACTAATAACACACTCCAGGTTAAGTTACTAAGCATGTTTGCTTAGACCTCCGACGATAAATCCCAACAACAAAAGGCTGAACTCAAAAAAAGGGATTTTGCTCAATCTTTTTAAACCGTAATTGTGCCGACATTTCTCTTGACTTTTCACGTTTCTAGTTAAGGTGTGATTTCACTGCTGCGTAGAATGTGCCTACACACTTCTTCGGGTTGGTATGTTTGAATTGGCAGTATTCGTTGAACAACAAAGCTGACCAGAAACATTTGGCAAGCTATCGCTGAATCATGTTTGGGTCAGCTTGCATAATTCAAAATTAGTGACTTTTCCTTTTCAACTAAAATTCTACATTATCTTCGAATTTGCTGCCCCACTGAGCCGAATCATGACAACCTAAGTATGTGCGTATCACCTTAATGCCTTGAATACACGTACTGAGTATAGTCGCGAGTCAAACAGACACAGTTTACCTTCCATGTATATACCAAGTTACCTGTCTTTACATTGTCTCACAATTTTATTCGACACATTATGCGTGTTAGCTGCGCGACTATTTTTAATTTACCAACCACACATCTGCATAGCTGCATCAATGGAACTGCGCCTTAATTCAGACATTTTGTTTCAACCTTCCAGTGCTCAACACATGGAACTTTTATCTTTACATCATGTCGTTATGGGCCTTGGGAGCCTTTTTGATGTACGTGTTCTGTCTGCCGGAGAGCCCGAAATATTTGCTGACGCAGAAAAAGTACGACGAGGCGAGGGAGATACTGATTAATATATATAGAGAGAATACTGGAAAACCTGCCGAGACTTATCCGGTAAGAGATTTTAATTGCCAATTAGGGTACCTGCTTTTTGGTTTATCGTGCGAATCGTTACGGTGAGAGTTTCGCTTTTGCCTGTGTATGATTTTAAGGACGTTTTTGTCATTAATGATTTTTAAGTTGGCGGACTTACATCGGGCTATCCTTGGGAAAAAAAAATATAAAGGAAACTGTCAGTCATCCATCTGACTGTCGGTCATTAACTAAGGAATGAGAAGAGGCCTTAATTAATAAGCAGTAATTTAGTTACAGAAACGTGTAACTTAAAGACATATTCGTAAATCGATGAATGAATAGCTTATGTGCTTTTATATAAGCTACAGCTAGACTGGTCTCTAAATATAATAATAACGTGACGTGACGGCAGACAGGGTAGAATAAAAGAAAAAGAAACGTGTTACGCCGAGCCCAAGTTATCTATACGAACATTATAAATGCGAAAGTTTGGATGGATGGATGGATGGATGTTTGTTACTTAATAACGCCAGGACGGCTGATCGGATCTGGATGAAATTTGGCACAGAGATAGATTATAGTTTAGAATAACACATAGGCTACTTTGCATCCCGGTAGGACGATCCCGTGGGTCAATTATCGAACTCCACGCGGGCGAAGCCGCTGGCATAAGCTAGTATGTACATATATGTAGGAAGGGCAGGAAAATGATGATAAAACTAGCCTGCACTGCCCTACTGCTGCTCAATGGTCTCTTTTTCTCGTTTCTTATAATTAATTAACTTGAAGTTGTCAATAGCCCTATTTTAATTAACTCCAAATACCTTATGCAACGTCTTTGAGACAGTATAAACATTAATTTAAAGAAAACATTTTAAACTAATATTCTTTAATTTTGAAATGTTCTTTTTAAGTAATTGTTACAGTAAGAATTGCCGAAACAATTTCAATATCAAAGAGACTTTATTACTGAGAATTGGTGTACGTTAATATAAATATTTCAATTATCAAAATAGGGTTGTCACTTTTTGTTTTATTGCTAGATGTCAACGTCTAAACGTCACTTCAAAGAGTGAATTTATTGTCACTTAAAATAATGAGAAATTGCATTATTTTAATTGGACGTCTGGAATCTTATTCAGGTCACATTGAGGGATATAATGTTTTAATTTGTTTTAGTTTACTGGGAGATAACTTTCTGTTACTGTGACTACTAGCCTCCATCGTCCCACCGCTGGGCAAAGGCCTTTCCTCATGATTTCCAGTTCATTCGATCCATATCTAATGTGGACAACTAGTGATTGTCTAGCAGCTAAACTAAACCAATGACCACTAATTGTCCACATTAAGGAAATTATTATTCATGTCTTGACAATACATAAGAAAAAATCATTTCCTAAAGAATGCACGAAAAAGGCTTGAATTCAAACTAAAATTACTTTTAAATTTGCGCGGTCTCAAAGTTTTTTAAAAATAAGTTAGACATGTTAACAAAGTTTGACAGGTCTGCTTCGGTCAAATGTTGACCTGTCAGATGCCGCAGAAATTGACAACCCTATTCTGAAGTCAAAAATTAAATTAATATGCCTACCTTTTGCACTTTACAAATTGTTGTTTATTACAAATTCTAGTACATTACGCCGTTTGAAGTAGAAGTTTTAATATAAATGGTGTTTTAAAAAGAGTGTGAAGATTGCTTTAAGATTTGATTGAAATTGAAAAGTTATGTTACTTAAGATTTATTGGAATGATAGCACTTCGATTTAGTTTAAGTACTTGATTCATTGGGGGATAAAATATTCCAATATTATGATTATCAATCAAATGTTTTTGCTATCTGAAAAGGACGTGTTCATCTACCAAATGGTCAGTTGCAAGGAAAAACCAGTTTATTACGAAAACCTCGTATTAAATAACACCAGTAAATATTACGGCGGAAATATCTTGCGATTATAACATACTGCCTATTATGGCATGCAATAGGAAAATCAAGAAGGCTCATCATCATTTCCAACAACAATAATTTCGATCTCAATAATTGATCTTTCTTTATCGTGTGAAAAAACGTGCAACACAAAGCGAGACGTCACACCGCAAACGGCGTGCGACGAACCGCGTCTCCGTAAATGTGCCCTTAGTCCCTTGCACTCCTACACCGCCAGACCACGCGGACGAACGCCGATTGCGCCGCGTCAACTTCTCCACGTGGACCTCCGGTGGCGGTGCTTCTTTCAAAACCAAGACTGGTTGTGAGTCGGTGCGATTTGAAGCTTTCGGAAATGTTTCTTGAGATTCCTGTTCCCGAAAACGAATCAATCATTTAAATTACGACCAACTTTCAGTACAGACGTCACAGCGGCAATACAATTGGTTTCTATGTAAGTTTATAAAATTAATGATGCCATTGGAGGAGGTCGTGGCTAAATAATAACCGCTACTCGGGTTGATTTTCAGATTAAGTTGATTAAGTTGGTCCGTGGATAGGTGACCACCCATTACATACCGAGTTTCCTCCGTGCCTCAGAAAGCACATTAGCGATTGGTTTTGGCTGTGATTTGTAGATCTTTGACAGTCTTAATAGGAAGTCAGTGGTCCGAAACTCAGACAACCAGTCTTACGAAGGAAATCGTTTTACCCAGTACTAACTGGATTGTGGAGGTCAGATATGCAATCGCTCCATGTAAAATACTAGAATTCCGCTGCATCCAGTTAGACTGGAAGCCGACCCCAACATAATTGGGAAAAGGCTAGGCAGATGACGACATAGAAATTGTACCTTTACTCGTTGTATACTAAAACTTCTGTACAAATCAATATTGTGGCTTGCGTGTAATATTGTATACATTTGTAAAAATTATTCCGCCATTCGCTCGCATCATCAACTTGAGTTATTACATCGATAAATATGTGGAAACTCCACTTATTATGACGATATTTCCTGATTTTTGTATCGTTGCTATGTCATGGTAAGGTTGTCCTAGATTTTTTGCGAGTAAACTGAATTACCGACGAGGTTACGGGAGTTTTCTTTGAAAACATAATTGTGATTAACGATTCACTTTGAGTAACAATGTTGGACGTAAAAAGTTGTTATGAAAAAGTTATGTGCTGTTGTTAGCTGTATTAAGGTATTAAAACCCTTCCAGATGAAGGATTTATTATTTTTCAAATTGCTTGCATTCTAACGTACCTTGTATTTTACTTTAATGAAAGTTCCAGAAGTAAGAATAAGTAAAACCATGACTTTCTCCATTGTTAGAAATCGTTTCGTCAATATGTTCAATTTATTTTTAACCGACTTCAAAAAAGGAGGAGGTTCTCAATTCGGCTGTAAGCTTTTTTTTTGTGTTTGTTACCTCATATCTCCGTCATTTATGAACCGATTTGAAAAATTCTTCTTTTATCTGAATGGATATACTTCCCGATTCCGTCCCATAGAAATTTCATCAAAATCGGTTCAGCAGTTTGATTTTGAAATCAAAATAACTGGAAAAAATGTCATCCAAGTAAAAGAAATTGCGAAATTGATACTTGACAAGGATTTGTGTGTAAACGATAACTAAAAAGGGTAAAATAAAAACTTTTTTGCAAAAAAAAACCGACTTTCCAAAAAAAAACACAAAAAAAAATGGAAAATAACTTTACTTTCGGAAGTCGGTGGAAAAAATTCAATGAAACAAACAATAGTCACCGACTTCCGAAAGTAAAGTTATTTTCTACTTTTTTAGTGTTTTTTTTTTGGAAAGTCGGTTTTTTTTTGCAAAAAAGTTTTTTTAACAAACACACATACACAAATGGTTATTTTAATTTAATTTTGTTTTATTATTACTTTTTCTTTAGTTTTTTTCTTACAATAGTCCTACTTTTGTGATAATTTAAATCTCGGCGAGGGGGGCCAGGAGTCCATAGCACAGGGTATCCTAGTTTGGATTCCTGACTCCCACAAACCCCTGTACCTCCAATATTAACCTCCTATTTTACACCTGTATATTTTAATTGTACTTTGTGGGAGAAAAATAAAATAAAAAAAAAACATTACCATCAGCTTACCGTATCACTCGGTACTTGGGGGTTGCCTTCTTTGTCATTCACGAACTCCATCCATCTTGTATTTCAGTTCAATTAATGTCACTGCCTCATTAGTCTACTGATCGCAAGCGCGACTGCTGAGCATGAGGAGGTCCTCAAACCCAGGTGGGTTCGATGTCCAGATCAGGCAAAGTGTTATTGGATTTATGTATCAAGAATTTCTCAGTAGCAGCCACAGAATCTGGATTTGTGCCCGGTTGATGGCAATAAAATCGCCCCCTATTACATGGGACTTAAAAACATAACTGGCAAAATGTGGGTGTACTATTAGGTACACTTCTGCCTAACCCTTAGCGGATTACAGGTGTGATGTTATGTTGTGTAATAATTTTTTATCCATTTCAGTACTACAACATTTGGAAAAACAAGAACAAGCACTCTATAGACGAGACACCCGAACACCATGTGGAGACGAATATTCGGCATCAAATAGTGGAAGGTCTTTACAATGTCAAGCCAATGTTTCAGAAGCCGCTGGTAGTGCACCTGGCTATGACGTGCTTCTCAAATTTTATTATTATGGCTATGTAAGTATTTAAAAAGGGGAACTTTAAATAATTGCAATCGCTCCGGTCGATCTTTGGGTTAAATTCAAATTCAAAATCTTTATTTCGAGCGGAGGCTCATAGAGGCTTAGTAACATAGTGCTTTAAAACTAAGTGTTAGTACACAACACGATACGGTGACACATGTAACTGACAGCAGTGAACCACATATGGACAGTCCACTCTGGCAGAAATAATTTGTAGAACCCTGTTAGGGCTGGCCATGACTCGAGCCGCCATCGATGCTGCACGCTTGCGCATTATTGTGTACAAACAATCTACACGCGCCGCCGCAAACATCCCTGATGCACTGCAACGCCATGGCAACCCCATTAGTTTCCTGAACGCGTTATTAAATTGGACACGCACGAATTAAACCGCGCTTGCCTAGGTTTCTCCGCGGATGGGTGACCACCTCCGTGTTTCGGAAAGCACGTTAAGCCATTGGTACCAGCTGTCATTGTGTAGGTCTTTGACAGTCGTGACAGGTAGTCAGTGGCCCGAAAGTCTGAAAACCAGTCTTACTAATACAGTGTGCCATTGGATTGTATTACCCAATACTAACTGGGTTTTGGAGGTCAGATAAGCAGTCGCTCCATGTAAAATACTGGTATTATATAGCTGATATATGGTTAGACTGTAAGCCGATCCCAACATAGTTGGGAAAAGGCGTTGCTCTTATTAACTGTCAGATAAAGCACAGCCGAGGCAGCTGGATCTAGACATCTGGAAAAGTTCCTTTTGTAACGAAGGCAAAATTTAAACTAAGGAATTTTTTTTTTTAAATTAATTACCAAAAGGATATTTGTTTTTTTTTTTAATTCGTTGTTTTAAATTTAATTCCTACCCGACTCACGGCTTTTAAAAAATGGGTTGTACTCTTAGGTATACTGAGATCCGGTGACCCATTTTATTTTTTATTTAGGCTCTGATAGGATGTCTATTAATATTTAAACGAGAATCAGTTTTGGTCGTTATAATATCAAATTCTTTATTTAGTTTTTAATCTTTCAATAAAGTGATCGTTTTCATATATTTTAATTCTATTTAATCCGTATGTAATAAACTATTCTCGTTTATCATTTTCATTCGAAATTTCAAACAATATAATGAATGAAGAGTCATTTAACGACGCATTCAACCTTATAGGTAATAGTTTGAAACTGCAGATACACAGTTAATATTGATTGAGGAACTATTGATTGTATGCGACCAGAATATATTATTATTGCGACCGTGCTACGCAATTGTTAGGCATGTCTATTGTCTTGTCTCTGAAGTGATATAGCTGACGCTTTGTTTTTTTTTTTTCACTACCATGCTCTGTCCCACTCCTGGGCAAAGGCCTCCCTCCACTCCTTCCACTTCTCGCGAACCCGCGCGTCCTCCTTCCAGTTCGGACGAAACCTGTCCAGTTCGTCCCGCCATCTCCTTCGTGGCCTGCCGCGACCCCGCCTCACTGTGTCAGGGCACCAGTTTCCTGCTATTTTGGCCCACAGTTTGTCCGGCATGCGGCAGCTAACACTTGACACGCTGACGCTTTACCCGAGTATAATGATTCACTCAGGTTACTGTAATTTTTGTTTCATTCTACGTTCACACATCATGAGTCGGCTTCCAGTCTAACCCGATGCAGCTGAATACCAGTATGTTTCATAGAGCATCTGCCTATCTGAACCCTTGGTAAGACTGGTTGTCAGATTTTCGGTCCACTGGCTAATTAACGACTGTCAAGGATCTACAATTGGCAACCGGGACCAACGGCTTAACGTGCTTTCCGAAACACGAAGGAAACTCGATAGGTAATTGGTGGTGATTTTGTTGCAAAAAAGTTTTTTGCCAAATTGTGTTCACATTGACCTACTTTCGTTCGCAATCGGTTAAATGCTTACCATACAGGCCGCTGTAGATCATGTCCCGGAGGCAAATGTTCCTGGGGTTTAACGAAATGTGGAGGTGGTAGAACCCTATACATATTATTAAATGACACTTTAATTTCGAATTCTCAGGTACAACGTCCTAAGGCTCTGGTTCCCTCAGCTATCAGCCATCGTAGAACACAACCCTCTGCAGCAAGGCCAGGATCTATGCACCGTTCTAGACAACTACACTTCTGGCTTGAAACCAGTTATACATAACTCTTCTTATATACAAGAAGTTTGCGTACCAGTAAGTATAATTATTTTGTCTGTTATTTCAGTAGCACATCAATAGTTTCCGATGTGTCTACAGTGCTATGTGAATCTTTTGGCTTTCGAATGACAAAGACAGGGGGCGCTGTTTTTAGATATTTGAGAAATAACCACAGCCAGGCCAAGCGCCAAAAGATCCTTGTACATCTATATCGTACTCAACTGTAACCGTTAGTAAGTTGGTACCTAGTTCAATCATTCTTCAACAGCTGTACGAATTTGGGTGGAACTAAACATGTATAGAGTACAGATCAGAACGTAATCTTCTTCTTTATCGTGTGGTTAGTGCCTAACCTGGTGTCAGAATTTTTATGCCGCCCATGGGCCTCTGACTTGGCTTTACATACCGTCGAGAAATATCACTCAGGTATGCTGGTTTCCTCACGATGTTTTTCTTCACCGAAGCAAGTGATAATTATTCTATACGCACATAATTCCGAAAAATCAGAGGTGCGTAACGTGTCCTGGGTTCGAACTCGAGACTATGACTTGGCAGTCCAACGGTCACACCACTAGGCTATATACTCAAATGTAACAGTTAGTAAGTAGGTAGTTCAATCACTCTTCAACAGCTGTACGAATTTGGGTGGAAGTAAACATGTATAGAGTACAGATCCGAACGTAATGATTTAGAATTTTTACGTAAACTAGATCATGACCTCGGCTTACGTGGAGTTCGTTAATTGTCCCAAGGGATCGTTATACCGAGACAAAAATTATCCTATGTGTTAATCCAGGTTATATACTACCTCTGTGCCTAATTTCATCCAGATTTGTTCAGCCGTTTTTTGTTCTTCTGCTTGATCGAGTAACAAACATCCATGCATCCAAATTTTTGCATTTATAATAATAGTAATATAATTAAAATTACTGAATCTTCTTCTTCTTTGCGTTTTGATGAACTCAAATAATGCCCGACCAGTATGTAGCCACCTCCACAGCTCTTTCGTTGGCTTCGTTTAAATCCTGGAAGGTGCAGGTGCCTGTGCAGGACGGGCAAAAGAGGAGGTGGTATGTGTGGGATTCTTTAAGATGCGAGTGAAACCGCGGGCTTTAATTAGTAGAAAAAAAAATAGTTATTTTTTTTTACTACCCTTCATCGTGTCCCACTGCTGGGCAAAGGATTCCCCTTTCTTCTTGCATAGCTCTCTATCCTGTGCGATCTCTGGCCATGTTAGCCCCACAAATATGATCAGATCGTCACGCCACCTTCGCCGCGTACTTAACTGTATCAATCTATAATAAATAGGATAGCGATGGTCGTGCCAACAACCATAGTTTAAATCCAACGCGATGAACAGAGTTTATTATTCCAAGTAAATTACCATTTAGTGAAACTACGTGTAACGTGAAAATGTGGCCAAGAATTTCATGAAATACAATGTATATTAATTTATCAGGAGTAATTTGGTCGCTGTCACTTCGAGCGTCAATTACTGGCCCACATACGATTGTCGAGTCGGAAAAACGGGCAGAAGGGTTAACACAAAAAACTGACACTGTCTCCTAACGGAGACAGTGTCAGTTTTTTGTTTAAGGTCGATTTTATTCGTTACCTATAATAGGTCACATGAAAAATGTTAGTCTACTACCAACTAAAATCTAAATAATAGTGGATTTAGGTAATAGTCTATTGATCAATAAAACACATAGATACTTAAAATCAAATCAATTACGTAAGTCTTTTATTCAAATTAGACTTCAATCAAATTAGTATTTCTCCCAAAACGCCCTTACCTTCCCATGTTCTTCCTAGTGTTTTAGCTGGGATTACATAGTACGTTTCACTAGTTTGACGGCTCTAAGCACTTAATGTCTCTTTGATAATGTCCATTTATTTTCTAATTTACTTAAAAGTGAGATTACAACCTGAAATTCAAAGATATTAATAACTTATTTAGTCTGTTCACAAGCAAATTGAGTCAATGACCGCAGTTTCATCGACAAACATGAATGAAACATAGTCTCCTAGGGTGCATAAACTCAGCAAATCTGCCCGTTCATGTGGACCAGGGGTAACATGATGTTAGGCGTGAATTTGCCACTGTCTGCGCAATCTTAGGCCCCCGGGACGAGACCTATCACCTGCGATAATTGAGTAGGGACTACTGTTACGCGTTCCGGAGCAATAAGATGGCGCTTTTGTAGCTAAATGGAAGACGTAGACGGGAGATTGTATTTGATTAGTAAGATATTACAGAAACACAAGATTTTAGGAAGCCATGATTTTTTCACTAAACTTTTCAGGAAATACGAAAAAGAAGTAGTGATAGCCTAGTGGTGTGACCGTTGGACTGCCAAGTCATAGGTCTGGAGTTCGAACCCAAGACACGCACCTCTGATTTTTCGGAATCATGTGCGTATTGTATAATTGTCACTTGCTTCGGTGAAGGAAAACATCGTGAGGAAACCAGCATGCCTGAGAGTTATTTCTCGACGGCTTGGCAGAAGCCCATGGGCGGCATAAAAACTCTGACACCAGGTTAGGTAATAACCACACGATAAAGAAGAAGACGAAAAAGAAAAAGCTTAGTGTAATTTAGGAACAGTTATCTACACGTGTCGTTTATGGGTATTCAAAACACCTAAAGTCGGAAAACCAGTCTTCCAAAGGGGTATCGTGTTACCCAGCATCAACGTAGTGGAGTTCATATAGGCAGTCGCTCCATGTAAAATACTAGTACTCAGCTGCATCACGACAGACTGAGCCGCCATACCAGCTTAGTTGGGATGAAGGCTAGGCAAATGATGAAGCGTAACTGAAATGTACATACATACATACATTCATACTTTTCCCTCAATTGAAGTTCATGAAATTCGTGAAGACCTCCAGATCGTATTCGATACGAGTAACACTGTTGACAGCAGCTAGTTCACTGTTTAGCCCGTATAATACATCTGTGACGTTCGTGTCAGATTTCTACTGGCTCAAATCGCAGTGATTTTGCATTGATGAAATTTTATCACTGTTACAAAGGTTAGGCGAGGATCAGTTCTGGTCCAGGGGTGATGGATTCGGGGACATCCGTCGCCCCCCCCCCCCCCTATCACACTGTACCCGAGACGGTGGCGCGTAGTGTTCCACGCGCGCCTCTCTATGACGTAATGGGGGAGTTTTGTACACCTCACTCCCTCCCGGAACGAGGCCCGCAGGTCAAGCGTCGCATTCGTTCCCGCTGCCCCCCGACGCAAGTGTGCGAGGGAACACCGGTGTGGTTTTAGTCAGTATACGAGTCTGACAGACCACTCCGCTCTCCCCAGGGCTGAGGACATCCATTGAGGATTTCCAAATCGGAAAAAAAAGGATCAGGTCTCCCACAACTTTATGCATGGCCATGATCACATTTCAGTTGGCTTGTTTCATTTACTAAATTAACCGATTTTAAAACTTTTGCTACAGTGTTAAATTGCTTTTTCCCTAAATAAATAAGGATATCCCAGAAACTGGGTTGTGGAGCTCACAATGGCAGTCGCTTTATGTAAAATACTTGTACTCATCTGCATTCGGTCTGACCCCAACTTATTTTGGAAAAGGCTATGCAGATGATTTAATAAAATAATCCATGTAGCTAAACTCAAGGTCGACAAACAAAAACACTTAATAAATTCTTTCTTGACTTTTAAAATGTTAAATAGTTATTTTTATATATTATATGGGCCTACTCTTGACCTCTATCTTGTCCTAAGGACAGAGATGAGGTCGTCGATGGATGGAATATTCTCTCTCGTTTGCATCTTCAAAGGATAGTACTAGGAATACAAGCCTTGACCCAATTCTATTCATAGATTACTCTGATTATTCCAACTCACGATCCAGTACTAACATTTACTATTTATAACTTGCTATCTATTCAAGTTAGCGAACACGCGAATGGAATACAAAGGATGGAGCTTTCTAAGGCATGAGTGAAATCGTTCATGGTTTGAATATCCATTATTTTACTTACTACTGTAATAAATATGGTTGGAACAAGGAATATTGATTCTGTTATTATCATATTTTAGTTCGTACATGAATTGACTCGCGAAGCAAAGGTCAAGGTTAAAGGGACGCGTGCCTAGCGATAAGTTATGGGTTTTCTTTGCAATAGAAGACTGTTTAACAATAAATTATCGTTGGGTTAGAACCCCGGACGTTTGCGACGCTGACATTTGGCACTTCATCATGTCAGATTTGTAGTTGTTAATAGTAGAAACCTTAATAAGACTAACTAAAGTTCTTTTTGTTTCGTTAAATAATGGCACGTAGGCGTTTTGTTTTTTTGAAAATAAAACATGCACACACTTTAAATGGTATAAAAAAATAACGTTTCGTGTGTTTGTCTAGCCGCGTTGCTTTCATGTGAGTTTTGGAATCATTTAGGGACTTTATTCCAAAAGGTTTACGTATGTAAACATTCATAATATTAAAGTTACAAAGCGAAAAAGAGGTAGAGAAATCTCGATATTTCGTCGAGTCGTTATAAAGGGCGAAATGCTAGTTATTTTATACATAAGAAATAAGGTAAATGTCCCACTAAATCCTAAAAATAAATCTAGAAATTCCGAGTCAGAAAAATGCCTCATAAGTTCTCGTCCAATAGCATAAATCCTATTACCAACTTTTAATGTTACTGCCAAAAATTTCTCACCGAGAGTAATAACAGCCAGAAATTATACTTTAATTTCCAAATTCCTTGTGAAGGGACTTTTCTTTTAAAAGGCGACTTTTTCGAGCAAACTTCATTTTACACAAGTTTCAACAATGGGGCGAAGTAAAAAGGGTTATTTTCGTACCTTTCAGGATTATTAAAGAATAATTGACCAGGGTCTTGGCACTCGTATATTCGCCTTCAAAATTATTTAGGTGTTAAAGAATCGCTGGCGTTTCCAAGAAATTAATAATCAGAATATTTGGTTCGCACTGCTGGCACAAAGGCATACAGGCTCTCTGCGGGAGTGAGTGGGCCCTTCAAATGTCGCAGGTCCAAGGAATTTATTAAAAATAGGATCTCAGGTTTTGACATTTCAAATGAAAACTGAATATAAATATGCATGTATTCAAAAATGTGGTCCGTGATGTCTAATAACCAGTCTTAACAAGGGGTATCGTATTACCCAGTACTAACTGGGTTGTGGAGGTCAGATAGGCAGTCGCTCCATGTAAAACAACGACTGGAAGCCGACCCAAACATATTTGGGAACAGGCTAGGTAGATGATGATGATTAAACAAGTACGAAAATCGAATCTAATATCGCCATCATGGTTTTTCAGTATTTTTCGTAAAACAATTTCACAAATATTTACGAACAGCGTCCTCTGTCAACGACTTTATTGAGCTAAAAGATCCTGGTAACCCTGCAGCAACTAGCCGTTGCCCGCGACTTCGTCTGCGTGAATTTTTTAGGTCTATGTGTTTTCACACTACAGGAATTCATAGACAATAGTGATGCAGCAAACTCTTAGCTAGGTACTGGGCTGACTCAGTATAAGTTGAGATGGCAACTATGGTTGGTATGGATGGTAAAGTAAAGAAATTCTTTACTTCACTTTCTAACATCGTAAGGTAACCGGGAAACACAACCCAGGCGTTCTAAGCACGGTTGGGTTGTGTGCACCTGATGGGTAAGTGGGTCGACGGAGGCGGCCGCCGCTGCTGTGGGTGCCGCCCGCTCGCACCAATCTGCTTCAGCACGCGCCGCTGACGCGGGCGCTGCGTGCACTCAATATGGTGTCACAACAGATTGACTGCTTCAATTGTTCTCTCAGTGAATTCACACGGGCCACATTTTGTAAAATTACTCTTGGTTGTTGAGATATATATATAATATATAATTGTAAGTCTAACCTTAGTACGCTAATAACTATAACTACACTATTGTATTAGGTAAGCCTGTGATGATAGTGGTATGTGTTATAAATAAATAACCAACATGCTCTAGAACCGAAAAATCGAAGCCATATTACATCCAATAACCCACACTGGACCCGCGTTCGAACGCTTCAGCCCATTCCCTCTTATCCGCAGATGACCAATGTCCTAGCAGCGGAAACTGGGCTGCTTATACTCATACTACATTACCTTCAATTGTCTCTTCCACAAACTATCCAAATAACTTATTTCCAGACAAAATCCGGCCACGAGACTTACATAAACAGCATCATCCTTGGCGTAGTCTGCGTGATCCCATACTTCGTCACCGCTATGCTGGTCAACAAGGTTGGCAAGAAACCTCTCCTCATCGCAGGCGGAGTGATCTCCGTGGCCAGTTCCTTAGGGCTCCGTTGGGCTAACAGCAAGACTTTGGTCGTGGCTCTCTTCTCAGTGAGCGTGTCTATAGCACAGTCAATGCTGAGTTTAAACCAGGCCATGACCGTGGAAATGTTTCCGACTACAACGAGGTTAGTTGGTAAATAATTTATGGTTTTATGTTTGTGAATGTTCAAGGTAGAACTCTGAAGGCGTTTACCTCGTTGGTCTTGTGGCAAGCGCGACTTCGGACCATGGGATCTTGGGTTCGATTCCCTGGTCGGACAATGTGTTATTGGATTTTTCTATCAAGATCTTCCTTGTAGCAGCCACGGAATCTGGATGACAATAGGCTCACCCACTATAACACGGGACTTAAACATAACTGGCGAAATGTGGGTGTACTATAAGGTACACCTCTGCCTTACCTTTTGGTGATTACAGGCGTGCATTTTGCGATAGTGATAGGATTAGTTCCCATGTAAACGCGTCCGAAGATGATGTTTTTGCTGTCCATTGCCATTATTGGGTAGAAAGTAGGTACATAGATACCAATAATGCTCATGTTAATCCAGTTGAAATTCGTTGAAATACGAAATGCGATTATCCTTTATCTAGGCATTCTGTCGTATTCTAAAAACACGTCATGCAATAAGAAAAGTCATATATAATAGTCAATACAAAAGATAACTAAGATCCTTGATTAAAGCCCTAACCAACTGTATCTAAAATCAGATTTATACATACTAATATAATAAAGAGGTAAAATTTGTTTGTATTTTTGTATGTAGAGGTAATCTTCAGATTTACTGATCCGATTCTGAAAATTCTCTCACTTACGGGAAGCTACATTATCCCTCAGTTTCATAGGCTACATTTAAAACGTTTTCGTGGGTTAATTTCCGTGCATAACGAGATCGAAGCCGCGTGCAAAAGCTAGTCAAACATTAAAAAAAAAACTCCCAAACACACTCATTGTCCGTATCAGACAGTCTATTTCAGCCCTATTGTCAATCTTGCAAGTATTAAATAATAGACAATAGCGTTAGATAGCTATTGGTCCATTGTTAAAGGGTCGACTGAATTCTATAGGCCTCAGCCTGCTCAAAATAGGCACAATATGTACCTGATACCATCTGTTCAGTTCTTGTTCAGCAAAACGGTCGCATACTGTTTTGATAGAAAATTAAGATTATCTTAAATACGATTATTAATTTTGGCAAAGTTATTTCGCTTAGATACGGGTCCATTTTAATTAATTTATTGTTGAATTCATGTTTATAATTTATTGTGTTTATTTACAATGGATTTTATCTTTCGATTATGAATATAATTTAGGCGTTAATTTAAGTTTAATGTTTTGAATGATTGCAGATGGTGTTGTATTGTTTTTATTTTGAGGTTTCTCATTTTTGGGCTTCGTTTAGCAACATCTTATTTGTTAGCGATTTAAAGTAACTCACCAACAAATAACTAGCAGTTTCCCGCGCAGGTCGCGGCGTAATCGTGAAATTACTATAAAAATATTTTGTAAAATAAAATCTTAAGAAATCCATAGCTTAAGTTACTCCTTATAATATCAGCTATGTGCCAGTAAAAGTCTCGTCAAAATCGGTCTAGCCGTTTCGGAGATTAGCCGGAACAAACAGACAGACAGACCGACGGACAGACAAACATTAAAAATATCGTTTTTGTTAAAAGTACCATTACTTTCATATGCATTTAGTAAAAAAACTGTTATTTTGATATTACAAACAGATACTTCAATTTCATTTATTTGCTTATATGTGTTCTGTTTTGAATAAAAATAAACCTAAGTTTTACATAAATCAAGAACAGGAAGCCATTAGTTACTATTACGAGTAATAAGTAGACTTAAAATACATAAAAATACCATTTCATAAAAATACGTTTTCTAAAAATTCTCACAGCAGAATAAATATGTATTTTTAATAAAAAGCTTCCAGTATCGGTTATTTATCTATTGTAACAGATGTTTAAGAGTAAAGTTTCATTGGAAATAATATATATTTCACTTGGCATTTCGCTTTGCCGTTTGAATGATATTATTGCTCTCTGCAATCAGAAGTAGATACAATATCGTTATTATTTTGTACGTGACTTTGAGTCTTAAGTGTTTTAAATTGTTATTGCTGTCGGATGTTTATAAGACTTATATTTTGTAGTAAATAAGGCTGATAATGGCGATAGCTGTAAATTTTTACCCGACAACGGCAAGGGAAACTGGAAGGGTTATGATTTTAGCAGTGTCCCCTCGCAGCACCTAAACTACTTAGCCGGTTTTAATAAATGAGGTGTCAAACGATTCGTTATTTCGAACATCTATATTTGTTCGAAAGAAAAATCTACTTCCTTTCAAAAAATTTGGGGTACTTAACTGTTTAATATTTTTTTACGGTTTCCATTTTTGTAGTAGTTGGGTTTTAGATTTTAACTGTGTATTAATCATACATTAAAATAAATCTCGGGCTGTACTGTCTGGTGGCGTAAGAGGCTGTACGATTTTGTGTGTTTTTTTTATTTTATTTTATCCCGGAGTGTCGTAGTTAGTATATTTCCAACCTTGACGCAAGCAAAAGCCAGTTTATGAATAAAGGTGTATGTTAAGGAGTGACTAACAATAATCACATATTATTTGCTCGTTTTCAGGACATTGGCTATATCATTTATAATGGTGATTGGCCGCATTGGAACATTATCGGGTAACATTGCATTCCCAATAATGTTGGAAATGGGATGTGCCATCCCATTCTTTTCTATTTCCGGATGTATGGTTTGTAAGTATACTCTAACTTATATTAAAACATTTACACCCGCATCTATAAACAAGTCAAAGTCTTTACTTGAGTAAATGTATTTTTTAATATACGATTTTTATTATGTAGTTTAGTTATTTCCTAAAATTATAACTGTAAAAAGTTGTTGCTTTCTTTGACGGTTCTTACTTCATTTAAATTCTAGTCTATTGCATAAAAAATTTGCAAAGTATCTAATTATTTAAGCTCAAGTAATTACTTAGTTTGACTATAGATACGGGTGTAAGTATAACCCCGAGTTTATGCCTTTTTACAATTTGCGATATTGTAAACGACCTGTCTTGTAAAAGAATTGTCGACGTGTATAATTGTTAACTATTTTATTTACTCTCATTTTTCTCTAGATTTCTGAATTTTTTTGTACGACTAGTGTTTACAACTTGTTTTAACAGTAAATTATAATACACTACATTGAAACAACACTAATGTTTTATACCTAAATTACACAAATTATTAGTTAACTTCGATATTATATTTAGTACGAGAACAGCCTTGTTACATTAGTAAAACAATGGTGTTCTCATACAGTGTAGTGCACCTATATTTTGACGTTTCATAAGTGGCACATGGGCAGAGGTTTATGTGAAATAATAAATATTTTTGGTTAAAAAAAATACTTTAGTAAAAAGTTTTTAATGTAAATTAATTCTTTTTTTTCAGTTGTCACCGCCTTAGCGTTCTTTTTACCGAGCAAGAAGCAGTAGATAATACAGGTAGCAAAGGATTTCCCATTTAAAAATATCAAAATTTAATTTATTTATGGTTAAATAAAACCATGTAATTATTCGTCAAATCAAAATATGAAATCAAGGGAAAAGAAGGAAAAATAATGACTGTAAAATATTTGAAAATAAAAATCTTAAAATATAATTGTTTTTATTTTATTTCCATCTAAGTAGGTACGAACGAGTTGATTTTATATCAGAAACCTTAATTAAGGATTTGGGACATTTTGTTTTGGAAAACTGCTTAATTTGGGAGAAAATTAAAATAAATAAAAAAAAAAAAAAAAAGTAAATTATCTTTAGCTATCGAAAGAATGTTGCCAGGATACGACGTTGAATAAATGTATTTTAATTGTTTCATAATCAATTGTATTTAAATTGTTTAAAGAATATGGGTGGGTCGGATTGAAATACCTTGACTTTCAAACTTGCTTTACGTATCTACATAATATCTTCTTCTTTAATTAATTGAATAATATGGCAATATTTAAAAGTTAACCAAGTTAAATGCTTTAATAAAACCTTAATAATATTTTTAAAAGCTACATTTTAATTACAAAATGAGAAAACATCTTTATTACGCCTAACAATGCTCCTTTTTGAGTTACAAACAACTGTCTGAAACACAAAGAGAACGAAGTAGCGATATTAATTTAAATCTGATAATATTTATCTTAACACAGTTTCAAAACTGCGTAATAAAAGAAAACAATACACCAGACTAGAAATTTTAACACCCTGTATTCGGAACTGAGAATCTATCATGTATATATAATGCATCATAATATTATTAAGTATGATACGCGTCAGATATGATACTTAGCCTCTGTATGTAAGTACGGGCGATAAATATCGTTTTCAATTGCGCGTTTTTGGTACAAGTTGTCATTCACTTGTTAACGATCCCATTATGATTTCGAAGATTCAAGTGTAAAGATTTTTATGACCGACCCAGATTCATTGCTTGTGAGTGTAAAAGTTGTAGCAAAGGTTGTGTACTCAATATATATCATGTACATAATATATATTGGCTGTATGAAGGATCGACTGTGTGAAGGATGATATGGCAAGAAAGGAGGTGTCTGATGAGATAACGAGTAATAGAGAAGTATGGAAGAAGAAGACATGCTGCGCCAACCCCAAATAAATTGGGTTAAAGACAGGAGGATATTGATACAGTAATAGCCCCTACCTACATCTTTTCAGTAAAAAATCTTGTAATGCATTAAGTAGTTAGTATTGTAAGTTGACTTCTTTCTTTCTTCTTCTTTATATATATTTTTTTTCTTTTTCTTTCTTTTTTTTCTTTATTGTAAGTTGACTGATTATGAAAGAAAATCTCGTATTTAATTAATTGGATTGATATAAGAGGCTGCTGCGCTGCGTGTCGCAGATTCGATTCCCGCACGGAACAAATATTTGTATGGCCTACAGGTAAGTTGTTCCGGGTCTGGCTATTTTATTTGTTGCTGGCTAGTTTAAATGTTTGTAAACGCACCCACGAAACATGAGAAATTGCTATGCGGGGCAAAGTTTAAAAAAAATATATCAAAATGCTTACGTAAACCCCGTTGAAAGTCTGTAGGAACACGAAACCCTTTGTAAGCGATGCACCTTGTGAAAAAGTACATTTGTACTCCACAGGCAGAGTTACAGGTCGGTAAAATAAAAGTCCGTGTAAAACTCAGCTAGATTCAAAGACAATTGTGAAGCTCCTTGTTAAAAAGTTGGTCCGGGAAAGTATTACAATCATACTAACCACAAGTAGGTACATTGGTAGGTGTATATCTGACGCTAGGCAGCTGTGCTAAGGTTCAACGATGGGTGACGATAAACTATGGGGACAAAATATTTTGGAGGCATCCAATGGGTGAAATGTCGTTCGTACGTTTCACGCACCTCTAATTTTTCCGATTCATGTGCGTATTGTGTTTCGTGGTACGAGTTCCAACCCAACAGCTATAGACTTTCCTGAAAGAAGACTTTTGGCTGAAGGGTGTCGAATATCGACGTTTCCACCAATAGCCAGTTAGTACTGTTTAATACGATACCCCTTGGTTACTGGTCGTCAGACTTTCGGGCCACTGACTACCTATAACGACTGTCATAAATCTACAAATGACAGCCGGGACCAATGGCTTAACGTGCTTTCCGAGGCACGGAGGTTTGCTTCGACTCAAAACAATATTATTAAACATCCAAAACATTGTGTAACAAGCTCTAGACAACGAATAAAGACCACCCAGTCGACATGACAGTACCAAAGCGAAAATATCTCAATTATTTCCCCAACAATGCGACATTTTGCGACAGAAACATTTGCATGAGAGACAAAAGAAGGTTGTAATTAATAAATAGAATAAATTAATTCCGCTGAGTTTGCACCTGACGTGCTAATTAGGTCATGCTGCAGGGAAGCCGTGACTAGTTTGAGCCAATGAGTGGTTTTAACAAGTTTCCTCTTTTTAGGTATCCATAATAACATTTTGTATGTAGTAATGAAATTGTACAGGTTTTATGAAAGACAGAATTTGGAAAACTGCCGGGTCAAATTGAATCAGCTAGGAAAATCCGACAGATGTATCCAATACATATGTCGAGTCGATTATCGATATCGAAATCGATTTCTAAACACGACTAATCAGAAAAAATACGAATTTTCCTAAATTTTACTTGCGTTCATTGGCCCAAAAAGATCCTGGAACCATTTTTTTTTTTGCTTTTATCATATTTTGATATTATTGCGTTAGCTGCTTTACGAGAACATTCAAGATTACGCTCGGGTCTAGAATGTTCCACTATGGAACTATCCAGAAGATTCGAGAATAATCATAGGATGTTCCATTATTGAACCTTCTCAAAGATTCCAGAAAGTTGTGAATTTTTTTGGAAGGATGGGTCGGCCATATGAAGGTACCCGAAAGTTGAGAACTTTCTCGAAGTATGGGGTATATAATTACCCGTCGAGTTTGCGGGAGCAGTCAGTCTAATTTGGCTACACAACGACGCGAATCGAAGTGAATTACAAGATATCTTAGTGAATGTGACATTGTGTTTTTTGATTAATAAAGATATTTGGTGTTTAATCGGTAGTGTTTTAATTTATCCTATCCCCACCTCGTATCAATATCAATACCCATCAAGCTTGTGCAGTTTTATTAGTTAATTTATTTGGATGATCCTGGTCTCATAAACTATTAGATTGATGGCCCTAATGGCGCGCCTAGGGGCTACCAATACGGCAAGCCCGTAAGGCAAGCAGAACGTTCAGAAACCCTAACATCATGAAGAGTATAAGCTTGCGGGCAAGCCAATTGCAAAACCGAGAGAGAAATAAAAAAAACTTCTATGAATACTTATGTTACTTCTAAGTTGAAACCAGCTTAACTCTGGCCTGGGATGTCGTGTATTTCAGTAGAACATAATACCTGAAACAAAAAATAAACCGAAATGTTATAATCTACTTTAATCCAGATTTATACGGCAAAGTTCAGGAGCTTTCCCGGGGATTTTGAACGAACGGAGGGCAACTTTAACGAGTCGGCTAAGATGATTAATTAATGTTTCACATTTTATTCGTAGATGAATTTCTAAAGAATAATATAATTCATTGGCCTTATGATGAAATGATGGCGACTCCTAATCTGACATAATATGTTTAGCTTCTTGTACAAACCTTATGCCTCTGAAAGCACGTTAGGCCATTGGTGCCAGCTGTCATTTGTAGTTCTTTGACAGTCGTTACAGGTAGTCAGTGGCCCGGAAGTCTGACAACCAGTCTTACCAAGGTATCCCTTGGTAAGACTGGTAGTTATACGATATCTCGTATAACTCAGTACTGACTGGGTTGTGGAGGTTAGATAGGCAGTCACACCATGTAAAATACTGGTATTCCGCTGCATCGGGTTAATGTTTGATTCAGTTTCAATTATCTTGTCAAACTCTCACATTTATAGTAAGAATTCTTTGCCAAAATAAAAAAAAAAACTGTGGATGGACTGTGTGAAGCATAATATGGCTAGAAAGGCGGTGTCTGATGAGATGACGAGTAATAAAGATGTACCTATGGAAGATGAAGACATGCTGCGCCGACCCCAAATAAATTGGGGACAGGAGAATGATGATGAAGCTTTGTAAAATGTGTTGTATGTAGCCACAAATATTTCAAAAACACCAGCCCTAGTACACAATAACATTTATCACGCGAGAGAACGCGTTCGTATGACATAACACGTGCAGCGGGAAATATAACAGTTTTATTGATAACGTAATGAGCTAGTCCGTAGGGCTGTGCTCGGTAAACGTTTTATTTCTAGTTTGAATATTTTAAGTTGTCTGCCTTTTAAGTTAACTGCCTCGTTGGTTGATTGGTCCCAAGCGCGACTGCTGAGATTGACGTCCTAGGTTCGACTACGGGGTCGTGCAAAGTGTTATTGGGTTTTTCCATCAGGAATTTCTCAGTAGCAGTCTGGACTTGTGCTCAGTTGATGACAATAGGCTCGCCCCCTATTACATGGTATTTAAACATATCTTGCGAAATGTGGGTGTACTATTAGGTACACCTCTGTCTAACCCTTCCGGGATTACAGGCGTGATGTTATGTTATGATGTTAAGTTATATTTTAGGTTAGGTAAGTGTTAGTCAGAGTGGTGTTCGCCCCAGTGGTAATAAATGGCCTCGACCTATGAGTTTTAGGTTATGACTTCTGCCAGGTGAATTAATTTGTGTAATTTATTTAATCACCATTGCACTCGAAACGGTGAAAGATAACATTGTGATTAAACCGGCACGTTCTAGTACCAACAATTCGAAGACACCTCCAGCGACTGGGCCCACGTGGTAAATTACAGCCCACATAGTCCCTGCCTCATAGAGGGGATATACAACATTATTTTTAGTATAATATATGCGAAACCAGAATATAGTTTGTTCAGAATAAGTAACTGAATCGATTCCAATAATTTTTATATCATGTTATATTTTGTCCCAAAAATATTTAAAAAAGGTTACGAGTTGGACACCGAGCGACACTTAGTACCTATCCGCAATCATACGCGCACAACACAGGCATTAGGCGCGGGCGCACAGTGGGGCGCCGCGTGGTGAGTATGTTTTTGTACGGACAACCAGGTTACATAACAAGCTTATAACTTTGATTTTTCATGATACAGTTTTGAAATTTTGTACATAGATTCCTTACTTAAAAATACTAGACACGTGTTTCAGGTTTCACATATTATACTAAAACTAATGTTGTTTATTCCAGGAGTGGATATATCGTAGGCTGATAATGGTTATATTCAAAAACTTTTTTGAAAAAAATTACCGACTTCCAATATAAACACAAAAAAAGTGAAAAATAAATTTACTTTCGGAAGTTGATGACTATTATTTGTTTCATTGATTTTTTTTGCAAAAGGTTTTTATTTTGCCCTTTTTAGTTATCGTATCAAATCCTTGTCAAGTATCAATTTCGCAATTTCTTTTACTTGGATGACATATTTTTCTAGCTATTTTGATTTAAAAACCAAACTACTGAACCGATTTTGATGAAATTTATATGGGACCAATCGGGAAGAAGAATAATTTTACAAATCGGTTCATAAATGACGAAGATTTATATATATTGGTAACAAACACAAAAAAAAAAATACAAACGAATTGAGAACCTCCGCCTTTTTTTGAAATCGCTTAAAAAGTGATCCCAACTTGCTAAAGACCGCAAAATGTGATAAGGTTTATAGATAGAAACATAGATGAAAATAATATGTATTTTAAATTGTACTGACATTTTTTTTTGTATCGTATTGCTGGTCACTGATATCCTAGGCAAAAGGCCAACTCTTGTTACTTTTAACCAACGCGAAACGCACCACAGGTTCTATAGAGGTTGCTTCACAGAGCATCAAAATAAACTGTACATTTTGTTAAGAAGAAAAACCTACCAATTGCGTCTGAAATGATCCAATGAAATACCGGAACCGACCACACACTGAGTCTTAAATTAAAAGAAGAATACTCTTCAATAAATTCCTTTGCTCAACGGGAAATTAAACAAAAAGAAAATGAAAACGTACTGCTATTAAGAGCCACCCCTATTCTCAAAGCCCTCGACTGCTGAATATTCCATATATTGGTTTTGCAAATGTACGACGCGGTACGGCCTGGGTTTATTGCTCAAGCGATTTACGAATTCAACGGTTGTTAGAATAATACCACCTCGATTTTGTATTCTAGAATATTTATTCGAGAATTTTGTTGAGAATTACGAGCTCGTGGCTAAAAGAGCTTGCCTAGGTTGGTCTGTGGATGGGTGACCACTCAGTACATATCGAGATTCCTCCGTGCCTCGGAAAGCAAGTAATGCTGTTGGTCCCGGCAGTCGTTTGTAGATCTTTGACAGTTGTTAATTAGCCAATGGCCCGAAAGTCTGACAACCAGTCTTACCAAAAGGTATCGTATTACCCGGTACTAACTGGGTTGTGGAGGTCTGATAGGCAGTCGCTCCATGTAAAATACTGGTATTCAGCTGCATCCTGTTAGACTGGAAGCCGATCCCAACATAGTTAGTTGAGAGAAGGCTGGGCAAATGATGATTATACGAGAAGTTTGTGGTACTTGTTCGTTTTTTTAGAGGTCACAATTGCTACTAGGTCTAAAGTTTTCACATTTGGGCAAAATGAAATTGGCTTTTTCCATCAGGAATTTCCCAGTAGCAGCCACGGAGTCTTATTTTGTGCCCGATTGAAAGTAATAGGCTTGCCTTTTGTTACAATGGCCTTAAAAATAAGTGACGAAATGTGGGTACACTTAGAAGAGACACCCCCTCCCTTACCCTTCAGGGAAACCAGGTACCGGGTAGTTACGAAATTATAGAAAATGGTATGACTTAGCTATCAGTGTATGCCCTCTAAGATGGTGATAGTATTTGACGGTTCTCTTAAACTGTCACCATTAAATTTACTCTGAATAAAAGTTTTCATACATTCTGACTATAACGGCTGTTCAGTCGTTTTATATCGCCTTAATTTATAGTTGACAACTTAGGCAAGACAAAAAAAATATGTAGGTATAAAAAGAGATATAGAAAATATATTTCAGTCTCTTTTACTCTTACTACTGGATCAGATAAGCGTGTCTTTTTCTCATTGCTTTACTCTATGGTGTGGTTAGCAACCTAGATTTGGATAGTAGATTATCGTAGGTTGGTATTTATTTCGCCTATTAAGCAGAGCAATCGATCCGTCTTACTTGTTCGGAATTTGGAAGAAATTATTCCTCAAGGGCGTTAGTATAGGGTTAGTATATATTACTAAAGGTTATTGAAGAAATGATCAATCATTAGGTGTGTTGCTAGCTTAGGTCTTATTAGTTGATAGAATCTTAATGTAGATAGTTTTATTAAGTTATATTTAAAACTAGCGATCTGCGCCGGCTTCACAGAGATTTTATAATATGACGTACGTTTAATGTTAATCCCTACATCGTTGTCTCGGCTACATCCCATTTAGTATCTTTCCCATTTCGCAAACAAAACAAAATACTATCACAAATGTGCCGTTTCGTAACTATTAGGATCCTTCATACATTGAGTCTGATTTCATCAACTTTTGATTATACGTGTTGGTCGTAAACGCTCCTGTTGAGCATGAGGTTCTGGATTTGATTCCCAGTCTGAGCAAAGTGGTAGGTTTACCCACCAGGAATTCCACAGTCACAGCCCAACGTCAAGGTTTGTCGGTTGAGGGAATATCATGCTCACTCAAATGTCTCGCTGACGGTGGCACGTGTGTCGGGTCGTTTAGTTCCCTTCTAAATGGTTTGAGTTGAATGATGGCTGATCCATGCGTCATGTTCGTGAACGGGCGCTGTCAGTAGGGACTGGTCATCTCGCAGCTGCTATGGATTATTGTATTTTTGAATTGTTAATTTTATCTTTTTACTCTGGACGCTCTTACTCGCACGTCTTTCTACATCGTTCTCACATATATGTATAATCTCGACATTAATGATGTAACCATGACCTTGTAATAACATAATGATTTAAAAGAGTGTCCATGGAGTTTCTTGCCCATTCTTCTCCATAGAGATCTACGCTTTCGAATGGGCAACTACAGTACTTTTACAAGTTATCATGCCCTGTGACTGGGACTGTAGCTTAGTTTTTGTGTTTTGATATTCAAAAGTGCCTGTAATGGTCTGATTGACATAAATGCTTTGAGTTTGATTTCGCTGTTTATCCCTTATTACCTAAACGCGTCTTAAACATAACTAGCAAAATGTGGGTATACTAATAAGTACCCCTCTGCCTAACCCTTTGGGGATTACAGACGCGATGTTACGTTAGCACTTTAAGATAAACTAACACAATCTGTGATACACGTAAGTGTTATACAATTATACTAACAGTGTCCTCTAAAAAATTCGCTCTCGTCACACAGTTTCAAAATTCCACGAAAATTTTAACTAAACTAAAAAATTCAGACCCTCCACCATCTTTGGCAACATCAAACGAGGCTTCATAGTTCAGAAACTGCCAAACTGAAGTACAGTTCCCCGGAACTGTTGGCGTAAACTAAACAAGTCGAGTCTAGTAGCACTATTTATAAATAAATTTAGACCAGCTGTAGGGGGTGAAATACAGGACGAAGTTGGACTCTGAATTTGGAAGTAGGTGTCTTAATTGTCTATAATGTCCTTGAACTTGAGCAGTGGTGTGACCGTTGGACTGCCAAGTCATAGGTTTCGAGTTCGACCCCAAGACCTGCACCTCTGATTTTTCGGAATTATGTGCGTATTGTACCTATAAATATCACTTGCTTCGGTGAAGGAAAACATCGTGAGGAAACCAGCATGCCTGAGAGATATTTTTCGACTGCATGTAAAAGCCAAGTCAGAGGCCCATGGGCGGCATAAAAACTCTAACACCAGGTTAGGCACTAACCACACGATAAAGAAAGAAGATGTCCTTGAACAGTTATTTTAAAGTAAACCTTATGACAACGAGAAATAAAGATCACTGTAATGCTGAGGTAGAATAATAATGAATGGATGGTAGTGGTGTTTTGTGAATTCATTATTTTTTATAAGGTTAGCTTGTGAAGTGTTGCGGTTAGTCTATTTTAGGAGATGGAGTGGAATTTAATTTTAGCATCCGCTGCATTTGGTGCTACCTATCTGAGCCTATCTAGAAAAAAGTTTCCGGTTGCTAGATTTTATGACTTTTAGCTAGCCTTTGAGTTGTGCCGGTGACGAATTTTTTTCTTTGTTTGTTATGGACGTTTATTGGAGCATTCTTTGGTATTGCGTGTGGAATGGGTAAGACTGGCAGCATGGCTATGTAGGCATCAACTACAGTCAGGAATTGACTTTGCCGTATAAACGCCATTGAACTATAGATGACTACGAATTCGACCCTTTTGCCACGGGGGTTGGCAGGAACTGCACATAGCCTACAAGATCCTCAGACGACACTCCTTTCGCGTCGTTTATATTCATACATCTGGTAGCCTGCCATGACGTCTTAAAGCAGGAATGTATTAAGCCATCTCATGATTATGGCGCTTGCAACAGCGTTGAAATATCGGGAGCTCAATATAAACATTAATTGCGGAAGATATCCCGTAAGTAAGAGTGTAAGTTCAGTTATAAACCGTGAAAGCTTAAAACAGTTTTAGGAATGTATTAGTTCTATTCCAGTGTGGGAAAGAGATGGCGTTAGACATCCTGTATAGCTCTGTCTCTTTCCCACACTGTCATGGCAGGCCACGTGGTCATACACGCACGCTATTTGATAGTATCTACTACGCACCTGACCTTCCTGAAGAACATCCCCACTTACCTTCTAACAGTGTATGTTCTTCTATAACGTCTCATTCCAGCGTTCATGCTCAATGAATGATTTAAAACCATTTGACAGCCCCTACAACCAATATCACTCCATTGGGATTCTGTTTCCAATACTGTCGGCAATGACGTTGACTAATGATCTCTTTGGGACCCCATCAATGCAAAATGTCTTGATTAAGAAACGTAAACGATTTCTGACAAGAGATTGATATTGCCGAGCGTTTCGGCCTATTAAAAGTATTAATTGTTTAATGGGACTTTAAATGAAAATCGATTTCTAGAAAAACGAAGTTTTTTATTATGACGTTGCCCGCACAAGGGCCAAAAATGGCCACTTTAGAAGAACCTATGTGACCATTTTACGAATTGTAACGTAATTCATATTATTATCATAATTATGTTCTGCTTAAGTGGCCATTTTAGACCCCTGGCTTTGCTCCTGAAATTAAGTTTACAGTAGCATACCCACCATAACCAGCTTATAATGTCCTACTACTGGGACATAGGCCTCTCTGCGAGGGGGGAGTGAGAGTGGGCCTAATCCATAGCGCGGACCCAGAGAAAGTTGGTAATGTTACTTGATTGTCTTCTAATTTTTGGGCCAACTGGTAGATCCAGGGGGATCTATACCAGTTTGTTTATCAGTCAGTACGGTATTTTTTTGGTCGATATTGCTGGTTTCGCTCTGTAGCCTCTCTGGTAATCAAAGAAGTAACATTCATAAAAAAAAAAAAATTGAAAATGGAAAGGTGATCAAGTGGCAATCAAGCTTCTAGGAAACTGGCAAGCGTCAATACGGCACTTATTCATCAAAGAGCAAATTGGAACATGAATAGTCTGATTGATTTCCTTTTTGATGCAGAACTAGCAAACTTGTAGAGAGGTGACTCGGATTCCATCAAATTACTAAAAGACACAAGCAAGATCTTCTTTCTTATCTTCTTTGTTTAAATAATATTAAGAAAGACAAGCAAGGTAAAGTGAGTTGTTTATTACGATAGCGATGATATGGAAAGTAAAAATAACGTGTTGAATCTGAAAAAGGCTACCGATAAGTTTTTTTTTAATTATATTGAAGTCATTGTAGAAATATGTAGTGCGTTGAAAGCAAAGACCACATGTATAGACCCTCTAGAAGCTTCACTTATACCATGATCTTATCAACGATTATTACAAAACAATCAATGTGTTCAATAGCATGTTAAGTAAATTGATTACCAACTTAAATAATGGGTGTAAAAATATCCCAAGCGTCTTGTTCTCCTCGTCATTGCGATATTTTTTTTTTGTTCTAGACCATACTTGGGAACCTTCTAGTTACGGAGATATTGGGGTCAAAGTTTCAACTTTTTCACAAGTTTTTTTCTTCTTTCAACACAATGTTTAATGTTATAACTTTAATAATACCTCCGCGACCCTAGTACTATTCAATGCACACATCAGCACAGTGCATTGAGTGCTTTACATTGAGTCCGACCGCAAAACGTGCTTTTAAACCCCCCAAAAAAAAAGTCGTCCCCCAGCAATATTTTTACGAAGAGTTACTTAGTTTGATATAGAGAATGCTTAGTTGACGGCTTCGTGTAGGATCCGCTTATACCTTGTATTCCCGTATAAGCGAATTATAACTGTCATTCTTTGACAGTTGTATAAAATCTGTATAACACGACAAATTGAGAGAATGTCATGCTCACTAAAATGTCTCGTTGATGGTGGCGCGTGTGTCGGGTCGTTTACTTCCCTTCAAAATGGTTGAGTTGAATGATGGCTGATCCATGCGTCATGTTGGTGAACGGCCGCTGTCAGTAGGGACTGGTCATCTCGCAGCTGCCATGGATTATTGTATTTTTGAATTGGTGATTTTATCTTTTTACTCTGGACGCTCTTACTCGCACGTATTTCTACATCGTTCTTACATATATTTTTAATCTCGACATGAATGATGTAACCAAGATTTTGTAACAACTTAATGATTTAAAATAGTGTCCATGGAGTTTCTTGCCCATTCTTCTCCAAAGGATCTATGCTTTCGAATGGGCAACTACAGCACTTTCACAAGTTTTTTGCCCTGTGACTGGGACTGTAGCTTAGTATTTTTTTGTGTTTTGACATTCAAAAGTGCCTGTTATGGTTTAATTGAAATAAATGCTTTGAGTTTGATTTCGCCGTCAATATGATAAACTGCCCTCGTACTTAAACACTTTAAATAATGTTAACCAAGTGACCGAAAGACGAGAGGTATTGGATAAAGTTGTTGACAGACAATTAAAAATCATTGCCTCTTATTCACATTTATTATACTTGAAGTAAAACCACACCATGTAAATTAATTTCTAGCATATTGTACTGGTCTCTTAAAGTGGTATTTCTAGGAAAAGTCGATAACAGCGTAATAAATGCATGAACAAGAATATATTGATTTCTGGGAAACAATCAGGTTCAGTTTAACATGGTCGAGTTATTTTTAACGATCGCGTAAGTTTTCAGATGAAGTTAACCGTAGTTTGAATGCACTGGGGATAGTATCTATCTGTTATAACTGGGTATGTTATACAAAGGTTAAAACCTAGCCCGGTGTCTAACTGATTCTGGGTAAAAAATAACGGGAGAATAACTTGACTTTATAAACACTTAGAGGGTACATCTGTACTTCTCGGTCTTAAAGTACAGAACAGCAGATTTTTTTTGTAAATTACTGAAAAAAAAACCGTGTGTCGGGGAGTTACAGAATAATGTACTGAATACGTATATACCCTTGTATATAAATGCGGCTTTACGTAGTATCTAAGTCACAGAGAAAACTCGGTATGCACTGGACGGTCACCCATCCACGGACCAACCTAGGCAAGCGGTGCTTAACCTTGAAGACCAACCCGTCCAGCAGTTATTATTATGTACATATCGAAAGAAAAACGACCTATCAGCCATCTTTAAGTTTTCTAACAAACCAACCGCAGTATAACCAACACAGCTAATAGCGCTTCTCGGAGCACCAAACAATGTAAACCTATTACCGACCGCCGTAAATTGAACCGAACCAGGAATTAAAACGAAGTTAAATTAACTAACGACGTTAACTGTGTTACCTCGCTCAGTTTGTGACGACACCTCGTTCGAGCAATATAGGGGGCGTCCCCACTCCTCCTTTAGTGAGAAGGGGTTTATTATCGTATCATTAGGTAGTATTATAATAAATGAGAAAGGGTTTATGTGTTTTTCTATCATGTTCCTTTGAGGTGGCTCAGCCAAATACCAATTAGCCACCCTCTAAACCACCTTCTCCACCCTCATAGACTATGTTGAGCGCAGAGCCAAGAGGATCATTGCAAAGTTGCATGCTTGTCGGACTTTTACAGACTGTACTTCGGTGAGTGTGCCCAAGAGCTCCACGGGCTCAGTCCACCATCTCCCTTCTTCCATCGGGAGTCCCAACGTACTGCAGGTTATCACCCATACCTCGTCGATGTTCCACACATTCGCACGAAGCGCTTTGTTACATCTTTTATTATGAGCACTGCCAAGCAGTGAAATCTCCTGCCTGCGTCGGTGTTCCCGAGTTCATATGACCCCAATCTATTTAAGTCGCGAGTTAAAAGGCTTTTTTGGGTTAGTTCGTTCCATCGTCGACCTCATCTCTGTTCTCAGGACAAGATTGAGGTCAAGAGTAAGCCCATCTAATATATAAAAAAAGAAGAGCTGGATAAACGGGATGTGGTTAAATATACCATATTTATATCATCATCATCTTCTTCCTGCCCTTGTCCCATGTTATTTGGGGTCGACGCAACACTTTTTTTCTTCCATTCTCCCCTGTCAACCGTCACGCTATCACTTACTCCTTTTTACTCCATATCATTCCTCACACAATCTTGTAACAGCTCTATGATTTTAACGATTAAGTTTTTTACCTACGTATTTTTTATATGTGTCTATCGCCGTGCAGTTTTGTATGAAACAGCTTGTGATTAAAGTCACGCAGTCCAAGGTTTGTATTCATAAACAGACCTTAAACAAAACAAAAACATCTTATTAAAACAAAAAAGAAAGACCGTAATAAAAATACGGGACTAATCAAATTAACGAATAACAATCGACAAAGTCCGGCGAATCGAACAAAAAGAAATACAGCATCCGTTGCTGAAATCAATCTTCCTAGAGAGTCGCAAATTACGTTAACTGCCAAACATAATGAACTCTTAACTAAGTTACCATCGTTCTTACATCAGCAAGTCAGATCGATGCAAAACAAACAATCTTGGTAGGTGTCTAGTAATATTATTGTAAGTAGGTAAGTTTCGTTTTGTTTCATATTATGTTCTTTCTAAGTTTGTCTGGTACTTTACTGATATTGGTCAGTGTAAAGATTCTTAGAAAACCTGGGCTTACACTACACTTCTCACATATTCAGACAAGTTCTGTAATACGAAGCGGGTCCTTAAATAATAATGCTAGATTTAGCGGTATAAAAACATTAGTTTTGACAAAAATACCCAAAAATAAGTATTTCAAATGAGACTTTGAGATTCTGAATTGTTTTGCACTGCGAAATCATGTAAAAATATCATCAAAAATTAACAAGGCAAAGTGCTTTTGGAGTTACGGCCACGTTTCAATGTAAGAGACAGTGCGCGTCTTCAGCATAAAGCCAAACTGAAACCACGAAGTCTTTCCTGAGTATTCCACTACAAACATACAACGAACACATAGTTTCTTAAATGAGAAGCAATGAGCCCCGCCTTTTCAAATCACCATAGTTAATTTTGCATACGAATTATTGGTTAATTCGTCAGTAAATACTTGCTTTAAAGTACCTACACACTACAAGAACGTAGGATCCTTTAATCCAGCCACAGACTAAATTTAACACAGAAAACCACACTTGTAACGAGTACTGCAATACTGCACCAAATGAAGGACCCACATTCATCGGGAACTCCATTATTTCATGTAAAGGCGAATATACACTGGAGCGTTGGCTTGTAATGTAACGTTACTGCGAATGTTCATCACGGTTGGCGGTGTTCGAAGTTAGGCAGAGGTACCTAATAGTACAGCCACACTTCTTTAGTTATGTTTAAGTCCCATGTAACCGAGGGCGCGCCTATTGGCATCAACCGACCACAATAAAGCCTCTGTAGCCACTGCTGAGAAATTCATGATAGAAAAACCCAATAACACTTTCCTCGTCCCGGGGATCGAACCTAGGGCCTCATTTTCGGCAGTTGCGCTTGCGACTAGACCAATGAGTAAGTCTCAAGTTATGACAGAGTGTCGAGCGTCTCGATGTTTTGTAACAAGTAAGTGGCTGGATCGAAACAACAGGAAGCCTTTGCCCAGCAGTGGGATGACGCAGGCTAATAGTATCAGTAACTGGCCTGCAACAGCTACACGGGGCTGCGGCAGATCATAAAGGATTTGGCGAGACGGCCTGGATGCCTTCTTTGAGAAGTGGGACGCAGTATCTTGACCGATAGAAGGAGGCCTTTGTTAGTAGCTAGGATTTTTCCCAGCAGTCTGACAGTTTGGGCTAGTAATAAATAAAGAAGTCATAGCCTAGTGGTATGACCGTCGGACTGCTAAGTCATAGGTCTCAAGTTCGAACCCAGGACACTCTCCTCTGATTTTTCGGATTAATGTGCGCCTTATAACTTGCTTCGGTAAAGGTAAACATCATGAGGAAACCAGCATGCCTGAGAGACATTTCTCGACGGCATATAAAGCCAAGTCAGAGGCCCATGGGCGGCATAAAATCTCTGACACCAAGTTAGGCACTATACACACGATAAAAAAGAAGCTAAGTAAATAATAATAATAATGCTGTAGTCTATACTCACCTTAGTGTAAATTGCATACCCGATTCGCTTAATATGACATTACGTATTCGTACTGTGCTGATTCGTACTCAATGCTCAAATGCTCTCGATAATTTCGCTTTGAATTTCCAATGTTCCGTAAACATAGAGTGGCATATTTAATCTGCAGGTGCTCTCTAAATACCTGGGCTAGTAACAGGATGGTGGTCAATTTTGTAGGTAGCATTAATGAATGCATCCATCAGAACAATGTTTTGAGTTTTATCGAAAAACCTGAATTTTCAGCCCACAGAAAGAAGCGTTTTCCAGCAATAATATATGACTAGAGTTACTTAGTTTGATTTGCAGACTGCTTGGTTGGCTTCGTGAAGAGTTCGCTTAACCCTTGTATTGTAATGCGGGAAGTGTTACAGCCCGTTCACACGGCTTCCGTCAGTGACGATCCGTCATAAAACACACTGTTCACATTGCATATGGAATAGAGTTTTATCACGATCCGGTAAAAAAAACGAATTGGTGTTAACATAAGTTCCGTGATTTTTCGGAAGCGAGCGCATCAGCGAATCTGTCACAAAAAATTCAGGAATCATGTATTTTACGTAAATGATTTTTAAAAGACGTTACGTTTTTCAAGATTCGTGATGCGTGTGAACACGGGCATTTAAAAAGTATTGCCTCCGTCAAAAAAAATGACGGATCGTGAAAAAAGTCGATACGTCAAAAAAACCATACGTCGACATGTGAATGGGCTGTTACAGTATTATTTCTTAACACAATTAAAGTCTTGTACAAATTACTTGGATCATTCACTGGTCGCCCGATGGAGCAGATCGACTGCGGCAAAAGTATTTTGACAATCTGATCTATCAACCTCAAACATTTCTGAATTTTTCAGCATCGGTTTACGTAGTTTTACACTGATTACAGGTTGAGTGGAAACACCGGACAGGCCTATCCTGCCTATCCCCTTGGGAAAAAGTCGCAAGTTGTCATGTTTTTTGTATGTATGTCTCAATTATTTGTAAAGAGAATATCACTGTATAGGTTTTTTAACTAACACGGTCTCTAACACCATCATTAACAATAAAAACGGGATATTTACCTATGTACCTATACATTTTACCTATATATTTACCATGATTTGATGATTACTATTCGGTTTGAGTTCCCGATTTTTCAGCGCAGTTATAAGCACCAAACAAAACAAATGAACATGGTAAATATCTCGTTTGTAGTGTTCATGTTAACGTCACTTTAGAAAAGGTCACTTATAAAGCTTCTCATGCATATTCCTCTTTCCCACTACACCGTTATGTACAACTAAGTTAAGATCCTAACTTAGTTAACTTGGCTCCAGCACTGCCAACAGCTCACAATAACTTACCCAGCAGAAACTAATGACTCGATAGTGTTTTTTGCACGTCTAATGCTTTCACCAATGCAAAGTTAAAGTGAGACTTTTGAAAGCTCTTAGAATACGCGTTAAAGAACTTCTGCCTGTGTTCGCTGATACTAACACCCGTATCTATACTCAAGTACGCCATATTAGATAATAATAGATATTCATTACAATAATTATAGTTTTAAGTTATCTTGCTGCGCCCTAACAGGGTCATGTACGCACTAGTTTTAAGCCCAGCTGTAACTCTATGCTTGTGTACATTGTGCATTAAATAAATAAACAAGTTAAAGTAGTTACTTGAGTTTAAGTAAGTATTTGCAAATCTATTTATGCAATAGACTAGAATTTAAACGAAGTAAGAACCGTCAAAGAAAGCAAAGTTAAGAATGCTAACTTTTCACAGTTCTAACTTCAAGCAATAACTAAACTACATGCTTAACAAAAATCGTGTCTTAAAAATTGACATTTACTCAAGTAAAAAAACACTTTGACTTGTTTATAGATACCGGTGTTAGCGACGTCTAAATGCCTTAGGCAGAGGTGTACCTATTAGTACACCCAGCTTTCGCAGTCATGTTTCTGGTGGAGCTCGTGGCTAAATAATAACAGCCGCTCGGGTCGATCTTCAGGTTAAAATATAATCGTTATCATCATATGCCAAGCCTTTTCCCGACTATGTTGGGGTCGGTTTCTAGTAATATCCATGAAGCGACTGCCTATCTGAACTCCACAAGCCAGTTAGTAATGGGTACTACCCTTCGGTAAGACTGGCTAAACCATAACGACTGTCAAATATTTACAAACGACAGCCGGGACCAGTGGCGTATGGTGCTTCCAAAAAAAGTAGCAAGTAAATATAGACTTAGATATTGTTTTTTTTTCGTATCGCTGGCATAACAGTATTAGACTTGTGAATAAAATAAATACAAACAAAAAAACATTCTGTCTTTTAACTCTTCTAGGCTTAACCCGCTATCTAAAGAAAAACTAGCCTTGCCTTAAAGAAACGAATATTTTATAAAACAAAATATTTATTTAATATATATATGTATATATATTTGTATTTATATTACATGATAAGTAGTGAATAAAGTGTATTATTTTAAATTTTGTATATTAATTGCAGTACACCACTGACTACCCCCCCTTTTTTCTATTTCATGTTCGTACAGTCCATCCAAAGGTTGTCTGGAAGAGATCGCTATCAGCGATAAGACCGCCATTGTAACCATAAAATTATCAATTTTTGTAAAACCGTTCTGTATCAATTTTGGTGTACAATAAAGTATATTCTATTCTATTCTAAACGCAAAATTACTATCTCGATTTATTAATAATATAATTAATTAACTACTTATACACCAACCATTATTAATCACTTAGTTACATATAGCCGCTTAGTTTAAAATATCTATTAACCCTTAAATAGTGTACATCGCAAAGACTTACGAACACAATGAGCTGTCATATTGCAGCTGCACCATTATTAATAGTGCTGTCAGCAAACTTTAATGTATTATTATATCTTATGTATCTATGTATTACATATACATGGTATGAAACTCAGTCGATTTTTGTGCTAGACTAAGTGATTGCTTCGATCTCCTGTATTAAACCATGGATTTTGATCCGAATTTCAACGACATTTAGAGCGTTTATTCCTGTGAAACATATTTTTTTTTAAATTGGGAATGTATTAGCCAATGGTTCCGTACATTATCACTTTGTTAATGATGGTTTAGCTATGGAGTGTACAGAAAGAACCTCAAGTTGTGTCTGAAGTTATATCAAAATGCAGAAGGAAAACAAGTTAAAGTTGTAGCGATTCTTTCTCTTGACAAGTGGTTAGTTCCACAATAATTATTGAATGACTCGATGTGTATTGCTTAGAACGACATAATCATAGTATAATATTTGTGACGCACGTCATCAAAGTAGGTTGTTGCGTTCGCAAACTAAATGTATGGTTGATGAGATGAATCTCTAAATGGTTTTGATGTGTTGCCATTGTATCCGTGTGAATTAAGGCCGGATCACTATATCTTTTGAATAAAGAAACAAATAAACAGTTCATTAAAAAATAAAACGATCATGTTATTTTATTTTTAACAACTATTTCAATATCGAGTTAATAGATCGTAGAACACTTGACTAAAATGATCTTAATATTACCTCACGATTGATATTTGAAACTTAACTAAAACAAAGCCTTCGTTAAAATATCTATTAACCCAAAAACGGTCTACTTTACGAACGCAATGAGCTGTCATACTGCAGCTGCAACATTATTAATAGTGCTGTCGACATATTTTAATAACATGTGACTCGAGAACATTTGTCATGGTATGAAAAGTTTTGTCCTCTAGTGATGTAGTTAGTGTGTACTTAGTTCTGATGAAGTTGGAATGAAACATGCGTAGACATGCCTTGATTTGTGAATTACATTTTCGTATGTAGTCGATGTTTGAAAAGTTTACTGAGGGTTTCGATTGTACCTGCTTTTGTACCTGTAAGCTTAACAATCCTGTGTGAGCAAACTATTTCTCGAGCACATAAAACATAACATAAAATTATAAGGCAAAGGGAATATTTTTCCCACCACATAAGTCCCAAGTAATAGGGGGCGAGCCTATTGCCATCAACTCGGCACAAATCCAAACTCCGTGACTGCCACTGAGAAATTCCAGATGGAAAAACCTAATAACAATTTGCCCGACCCGGGAATCGAACCCAAAACTAGCAGATTGGCTCAGCAGCTGTATAATAATTTTTTGTTTGCTTATAATATGCATTAACCTACACAGGCATTTAACAAATGTCAGAAGATAAGTACAAGCTTCAAAATGGTAATTTCCGACGGAAAAGAGATATTACGCTATAACATGCTGGCCCAAAATAAGTTGTCATAGATGCCCGTCACTTGCTTGTTTCACTTTCATGTTCACAGTTACTTTACTTGTGAACATAAAAGTGAAACATCCTTGATTTCAAACTAAACTGATCATAAAAAAAAATTACTTTCACACAAAGATGAGAATAGTTCACCTGAGAATTGCACAATCACTTCGCAATCCCACTGACAGAAAAATCATAAAGTACTGCAAATAGACTTTAATATGACAACACTACGGAACTATGGCACTACGGAACTTGCGCAACATTTGTCAAGCACAACACTAGAGTGACATTCATTGCATTGAAAACTTTTGTTGAGATGATGAAGTGTGTGTGTTCGTTCAAAGAGAATTCTATACGACCTAGAATATAGGAGCTAAGTTTCATATTATATTGTATTTATAAGCTACTTTTAGTTATTTACGTCCTAGGAATTGGAAGGGCCTTGCTTTTGTAGAAATGGGCTGAAAATGCTTTGACGTATGGAGAAGTAGTTACAGCGGCAACAAAGCTTTGTTATTCTGTGAATAAAGTAATAATATATATAAATATATGTAGCAAGGATCGTTTTTCGTCGTATCTCCCCACATCTTTGGTGTACAAGTGTATACGTAATATATGTAAAGGAATCTTTATCTATCTTTTAATCTACCTATCTTGTTTGTATATAGAGTTGTTAACAAGAGGGCGGTGCTGCAAGCGTTCATGGACTTAAAATTTGAAGTCGTAAAATTTGCGGCTTTTTTTTCACATCAAAAATCAAAATTAAAGAACTTTAAAGAACAAACATTAGTTTTTAGACATTGTGAAGTACATAAATAATGAATTTGAATAAATACAAGCTAACTCAAAAACAACCCTTCCATTTAAAAACAACCTCAAAGATCCAAAACAGACCATTCACATTTGCATAAACCAGAAACGAACATCCAATTTAAACCGATCGAAGTTCCGATCACAATCATATGTAGGTACGTAATTATAGTCTAACTTAACTTGAGTTAAATTCCACATAAGCCTTACTTAAGTAACCAATAGAACTTGAATGCCACTGAGAATTTTCAATTGAATATGAAGACGAGTAACTTGAATCTTCTATTGAGTTATACCATAAAGCAAATGAGCATACATTGATCTAATGATGTCTGATTGAATAGTGTGTGTTTGTACATGACGTTTATGTTGCATTGATATAGAAATGTAGACGAAATTACTAAGAGTAATGAGAAAAATGTCTTTGATAATAACTGAAGGAGGTTTTATGGTTTAGCGTAGGTAATGGCAAATTGATATGAATATTGTATATATAATATTTTTTTTTTAATACTAGCTGACTCGCGCAACTTCGTCTGCGTTACATTTTTGTTTGATGCTCAGCTCCTATTGGTCGCAACGTGATGGTATGTAGTCTGTAGCCTTTCTCGATAAACGGCTTATCCAACATTAAAATAATTTTTCATTTCGCATCAGTAGTTCCTGAGATTAGCGCGTTCAACCAAACAAACTCTTCAGCTTTATAATATTATAGTATAGATTAAAAAAAATATTTCAGACTTCTTCTTTTCGAATCGATGGTAAAAATATTCAATCAGTTAGGCCCAGTACATCAGTGGCATTTTGTAGGTCTTCAGTGCAGTTGTTTGGACACTTTTAACACTGCTATACATGGGACATGGTTTGATCAGGAGCATCTCATTCGCTGAAGGCGTGGTCTATATTTCTTCATCTCGTTTGCTTACAGGGCCGATATTTTTTGTCTAAGAAAGTTGCATAAATGTTAGTGGGAACATGGTTTAAATAAAATTCACCATGAACGGTTCATTATCTCTGATTTCTCGGAAATAACGATAATCTGTTGATCACGGCTGTGATTTATAGTTTTTTTTTTTTGACAGATTGTTTTGCGTAGTCAGAAGTCCGAAAGTCTGTCAACTAGTCTTACCGAGAATTCCCATGAAACTATGTTGTGGAGGTCAGATCGGCAGTCACTCCTTGTGAAATACTGGTGTAACTGGTTAGACTCGAACCTGTCACTAACAAAGTTGGGAACATGCTAGGATAATGTGTATTTTAAGTACTTAATTAAAAGATTGCAATAAATAGTGCATGACGTATATCGGTGTACTATTAGGTACACCTCTGCCTAACCCGGGCAACATAGTCTTGATTATCTTATGTTTTGTTTATCGAATTATCAAATCAACATCAATCCCCAAATACCCGGAATTCTTAATCAAAACTCAAGGAGCGACATCGGATATAACACCTAAACAAACTCCACAAACACCAACTAAGTTTGTCAGTCCACGCAAAAGCTGAGTTGGACACAGTTCCAACTGTATTTCAGCTTTGATAAATACTGAAACCTATGTAATTCAGTTTCGGAACTTAAAACCGATGCTCAGACCAAAATTCATGTTCCTTTGACATAAATTATTTATGGCACTTTAGTGTTACTTTGATGTATTATTTAGTGGTTGTTGACAGGCTCAGATGTGGTAGGTAGTGTTAGGCTGTTTGTCGCATGCCTAACGAGCTTGGGTCTTCCACAGGGTCATGAGCTACATGCGTGTTTCGACTGCGACAAATATTTGCTCCTCGGTGTTAACGATAATACATGCTGCCTAGCCTTTTCCCAACTATGTTGGCGTCGGCTTCCAGTCTGCCTAATAGCGACCGCCCATGTGACCTCCACAACCCAGTTAGTACTGGGTGATACGATACCCCTTGGTAGGACTGATTGTAAGATTTTCACAATTACAGTTTTTTTTTCTACAATTACAGTCGGGACTACCGGCTTAACGTGCTTTCCGAGGCAGGATGGAAACTCGGTACGTTATGAGTGATTAAACTATTTATACAATTTATCACGTTATGAAATAGCTAAGTGCATGCCACGACTCATTACGACCTGACTTGCAACGCTACGGTAAGTACTCTCGGCAAAGAAACAAGTGAAACGCGCGTGTCGTGACACAAACCGCATCGTCAGAGGTCGCGAACGGGATGTTACAGATGAATTAATATGCACAGGAATCTCTAGTGTACCTAATGGTACATAGATTCATGTGGCACTCTGCATCAACTAAATACCTCTCCGAATCAGCCACCAAGGGAGTTTTAGTGAATGACATTTGCAAACGCCCCGGGCAACAAGCAAGTTGAGTCTTTTAAAGGGATTCCTGGAATTCTATTGGAGTGTGGTTGCTAGATGTGTTGTAAAAGTAGCCGGAATAAGTGGAGCCTGTGTTGTCCTTGTTAGTTTGAACGTAAAAGGAAACAAGCATAATGGAGCTTTGAGATTGTTTGTCTGCTCGGGATAAGCGTTATTGAGTTTTCCCATAAGGCATTATTTTCTCAGAAACAGCCTGACATTATGATAAGTGACGGTTTGATGACAGAAGGTTCTTTACATCCTCTATTAGATGGAATTTAAACATACCTTAAATGGGTATATTTCTGCTCATACCTTCAATAAAATATAGGAGTGATGTTATGTTATTTTAATATTAAAGTATTTTTGGAAAGTCCATAACGTTTTGTCTTATGATGAAGCACTAAAGGTTACCGTCACCTAAATAACTCCAAAAAACAAGAGAACCCACCGTAATAGATATGAAGGGTCACCATAAAAGATATATGTGGAAGGACACTGAAGAACCCTTATTAAAGATATATTGGGGTTCCGCATACAGTATGCGACACCTATCTTGATCTATGACCTCACTTTTTTAACAGATTGCATTTTTGGGATCTCTGGCAGTTTATGATCCGAGATTTTGTTCACTCAGGTGCTGGGAAGGTTGATTAGATAAGGTTATGTAGCATGAGTTATGTTTTTTTTTGTGAAAAATATGGTTGTGAAGCAAAAGCAGTATGTGAGAATCGTAGCAGGTGACGGTTTGTAATTACTCTCTACCCTCATGGGAAAATGGCGGAAGATTATGTATGTGCATAATGTGTTTTTGCAAATACTGACAGCACCGTAATTTGTAGATTGAGTTTCCTAATTACCAAGAGGACTTCGCATATCTGTAATTACCTCCTGATATAGTATACTAGTTGAATTTATTTACCTATTAAACAGCCTCATTCTACCCACAAACAAAAACATTCATCTTAGTGTGCTGTCGGCAATAAAAAAAAAATGGCCCAAAATTCAGCTTTGTGAACTCCGCTCGCTGATGCAGTGACAAGATAACTGCTTTAATGAAATGAAACAAGAGTAAGTAGCGCTTTTAAAATTTCGTTTTCTAATTTTGATGATCTGAAAGATCTGTGGAAACTAAGCCAAAGCTTTCAGTTCATTTCAGTAGTGGGCCCATAATTGGAGACTAAAAGAGTCATAATGTTAACTTGTCAATTATCAACAGCGGCATGTAACATCTTTAGAACTGTGTTACAATTTTAGCAACATGTCATCGTACAATGTATTGGAATAAATGATAATTGTGACAGGTTGACAGGGGAGAATGGAAGAAAAAAACGTGACGCCGACCCCGAGTAACATAAGACAAGGGCAGGAAGATGATGATATCATCATGCATGTTTACCCGGAAGGTTAGGCAGAGGTGTACAGCCACGAGCACCAATATGTGAAAAAAAAGGAAAACGTTAATCACTTTTAAAAGTTGCTAAGTTTTTCGCCTACTGTTTTGTTTAAAATGTCATGTGCTTTCGAACATAGTATTTTGGAACTCCTATTTTTATGAAATAGATCCTATTCCTAAATAACAATCGTTATTACTCGCGAAAATTGCTTTTAAATTTAGGAAAGTGTATACACATTGGTGCTCGTGACTGTACCTAGAGGCACACCGACCTTTTACCATAGCCTAAAACCACAATCATTGCAATTATTTTACTTATGACTAAACAATACAGATTATGTACAATATTTATATGTAGGTACTATACTATTTAATATACCTACATCATAACAGAACTAACCCCCGATACACGCTACACCAAACCATCAAAATTTAACGGTAATTAGACAATTAGCAGGAAACTGAAATGTTGATTTAATTAATCAACGATTTCTCAGTAAACGTTACACTATCTGTTTATAGGTTACGCCGCAATGTTGATCGAGGTCGGATTCGAACCCACAACCTCGTGGGTTCAGTCAACATACACCCTTTGAGTATTGACTGATGAGACCACAGTATTATAAAGTACATATACTGTAATATAGGGGCCGCACGGGTCGCTCTTCAAGGTTAAGCCGCGCTTGCCAAGGTCGGTCTGTGGATGGGTGACCATCATTACATACCGAGTTTCCTCCGTGCCAAGGAAAGCAGGTTAAGCCGTTGGTCCCGACTGTTAATGCATTGAATTGATCTTTGTCGTTACAGGTAGTCAGTGGCCCGAAAGTCTGACAAACAGTCTTACCAAAGGGTATCGTATTACCCAACAGTACTAACTGGGTTGTGGAGGTCAGATAGGCAGTCGCTCCATTTAAAATACAGGTATTCAGCTGCATCCGGTTAGACTGGAAGCCGAACCCAAAAAAGTAGGGAAAAGGCTTGGCTAGATATACGAGTATGTGCGTATTGTATAATTATCACTTGCTTTGGTGAAGGAAAACACCGTGAGGAAACCAGCATGCCTGAGAGATATTTCTCGACGGCATGTAAAACCAATTTAAATGGCCATGGGCGGCATTAAACTCTGACACTGAACACAAACTCCCTGGCCTGAAATTCCTGAACAAACCCATAACACTTTGCCCGACCTGGGTATCTACCCAAGGACCTCTTGCTCAGCAGTCGTGCTAGCAACCTCTAGAGTCTAGAGGTTGCTAGCCCGACTAATTAATCTAGACTCAAGACCAACAAGGTATTAATTATAAATAAAATATGATTAGTCTGATTAATGAGGTCTTAAAAGTAATCGCTTAATTTGGGTTAGTCACCAACTCGACACGAAAGACTGGACACACGTGTGTCCAGTTAGTGAAACTCGAAATTAATATGCCTTCTTATTTCGTCATCTGGACACGCAAAAATTTTTACGCGTGTCCACTTAGTGAAACTTAAATATAATCACTTTTATGTTTTCGCCAACTGGACACACGTTCGGATTTGACCCGAATTCATGAAAAAGTACAGTCACTTAAATTAATATTTTGTGTCACAATCATCGGCCACTAAACGTCCCACTGCTGGGAGCGGATAATTTTGTATATTACTGTATAATTATTCACTATTTGTGAATTTATAAAGAATTTATTTTTGACCCTGGCGGTATTCGAAAGTCACCATCTCTATGCTTGTCTATCTTCAACATGTAACTAGTTTTATTACTTAATTTAAACCTGCTTATTTTGTCTACACTGTAAAAGTTACCAAAGTTAAATATTATTATGTGACAACAATATAAATCTTTTGTAACTTCATTAGTTATTATTATGTTTATAAGTTTAAGCTATCGGCCTCTTTGCCAGTCCATTTAACACGAAAAAAAAAACTTTTCCATTTTCATAAACTTTGATTGAAAATAGAACTTTTAAATTTTCTTTTCTCAACTCATCAAGCCTTTCTCTCAATTTGTGTGCGACAGAATTTCATATGAAATAACTGCCATCCTGTCGTCAGAGTTTTTAACTCAATTAGGAGGGAGAATGTAAGATGTTTTATCAAAATCAGTGCTAGTCTACAGTTTTTTATAAGGTACCCAGTGGAAAAAAAACACTTGATTGAAGTATCAACAGCCTCTACTCGTATTCAGGATTTCTCTCCGATTGATGGCAATAGGCTTGCCTCCTCTAATATAGGACTGGCAAAATGAAGAAGTACTATAGGCACACTATTGCCTAATCGTTGAGGATTAAAGAGGCTTTGTTAGTTTGAAAAAAAAATCTAACTTGAAATAGGTATTTGCCACATATTTAAGAAGACAGAACTCAAACTTAAACTCAAAGCATTTATTTCAATCAGACCAATAAAGGCACTTTTGAACATCAAAACAAAAAAAAAACTAAGCTACAGTCCCAGCAGTCACAGGGCATAATAACTTGTGAAAGTACTGTAGTTGCCCATTCGAAAGCGTAGATCTTTATGGAGAAGAAACTCCATGGACTGTCTTTTAAATCATTATATTGTTACAAAGTCTTGGTTACATCATTCATGTTGAGATTATACATATATGTGAGAACGATGTAGAAAGACGTGCGAGTAAGAACGTCCAGAGTAAAAAGATAAAATCAACAATTCAAAAATACAATAATCCATGGCAGCTGCGAGATGACCAGTCCCTACTGACAGCGCCCGTTCACGAACATGACGCATGTATCAGCCATCATTCAACTCAACCATTTTGAAGGGAACTAAACGACCCGACACACGCGCCACCGCAGCGAGACCTTTTAGTGAGCATGACATTCTCTCAACCATCAGGGAAAAAGCGAGTCAATAAAAGATGTAAATGGTAGCTTTATCGTACATAGTACTCACACATGTGCTATGTAATTATGTAATACTAACAGACAGCTTCTCCAGATCCATATTCAGATGTGCACATTGCCTCTAAAGTACGAAGCGATATCGATGCGCAAAGGATGTTCACCCGCCCAAACCTTGACAGCGGATAGGTCCATTAATTTTAGTCGGCAACTACAAGGCCTTAGCCTGAGATTCAAATGACTATTACGGGAATTTATGGCCGATGAACCAGTTTGAAGATACCTACAGCAGCTGAAACCAGTAATTTATTGAGAAAAAATAACAGACAAATCCAAGCATTATTGCACAGCTAAAAGAAACATATTTACAATAAGGATTATTTTACTGCGGAATAGAACAATAATTGTTAATATTATGTGTTGCAGATTTCACATCATCATAAGTTCTGGTTTCCTCACAATATTTTCACTCACATTAAGGCTAAAATTATATAAGAAAATACCGATTCAGATGAAGTTAAATTAATATCTTTAGGCGCTGCGCAAACGTGGACACTTTTGTGTCTTGTGTCGGATACAAGCTACCGATTTCTATGGAACCAGTATGAAATCAGCCACTACTGGAAACCGTAACTACGGTTTTCTGTGAAGGTGTGCAGTGTCGGTAACAAAAAATGTCTACATTTGCGCAGCCCCTTATGCTCGAATGTTACGGTTTTCATGAAGTCTATACGATTAACTTAGAAAAAAGGTATTAGAAAGAAGGTATCGTTAGTTAGGTACACACACAATTATTATTACCTAGGGACATATTCGGATTAAGTAACATGTTATTAAACTTCTGGTTTATAACACGTTCACATTATTTAAAATTGTTAGTCTCTTCACTGAAACATTTTAATAACCATGCTGTAGTTTTGTCATAGAAGACGTAAATAATCAATATAAATTACGGTACCTGGTCAATAATAATAAACGCTGCTTTTTTAGTTGTTTTAATTTGACACTATTTCAGAATGAAGCCCTTTTCAAAAGAGGAGAATCACCCGTTTATCGAATAAACGTCTGCGTTTGTTTGTGTGTGTGAAAGCGCGGTTATAGGGCTAGTATTAGACAGGCCGCGTTTTCATACGGGTGGTGTACACTTATCGATTTCCGATAAAAAGAAAAAAAAATACTTACTCATTTTATTATTGATTCGGGTCGAGAACCATTAGCATATTTACCTCCTTGAATTTGACGAGGAAGCAAAGCAACACCTTGTATAAGCCAATAGTGTGTCATCATCACCTGCCTAACCTTTTCCAAACTATGTTGGTGTAGGCTTCTAGTTTTACCGGATGCAGCTGAATACCAGTATTTTGCATGGAGCGACTGCGTATCTGACCTCCACAACCCAATAAATACTGGATAATACGAGACTTTTGGGGTCACCGACTACCTGTTACGACTGTCAAAGATCTATAATTGATCCCGGCCAGCAATTGAGCCGGGACCAACAGCTTAACGTGCTTACTCAGAAACGAAGCAACTTGGTACGTAATGAATGTCCACCCATCAACGGACCAACCTAGGGAAGCATTGTTAAACCTTGAAGTTGATGTCGTTTGTTTGCAACAATAATGACATAACTCGAAAAATAAGAAATACAGGACAGCTTTTTTGTAAGTTTTAAAAATATTTTCAGTATATCGCCAATATTTTTTTTGCATAGAGAAACTTTTTATCAAAAGATTAAAGGTTTATTTTACGTATTTCGTTACTTAATTTAATACTTGCTTTCCTTATATTCAACTACAAACAACATCAAAAAATCAAAATTTTTGAGTTATGTCATCCTTATCGCAAACCAGCTATGTGTGGCTGATATAATAATAAATGTTGAATTATGAAAAGTCAAGGGAAGGCTCAAGGCATTAAGCTCGCCTTTGTACGATTATTTTTACTTTTGCATGAGGTTTTCAATCAATAAAAGTTACATTGGCAGGTCCTTTATAAACATCGCTAGCAGTAAGTTCAGACAAACTACCCGGAACTGTAAAATTTTCCCAATCAACCTTAAACCTAATTTTAATAAATTTGACAGATTGTTGTAGCTCGATGTGTTGGCGTCTGTACATTGTAATCATACTTTATTTCTATATTTATTTATCCATCAATGCTTGAATGCGTTTCTCAATCCAAATCCATCTATGTCTGAATACGTTGTCAAAGTGAGATTCGATCATTATATCTATGCATTAAGCGCAAAACCGAAACATCAATCTATCATTCTTCTTATATCGATCATAATTTCTATGTATTGATGCTGGATAAATGACAGATACAAATTGTTTTTTAAAGTGAGAATATTTTTTACATTCAGAGGGCACCGTAATTCTCTCACAGAGGCAACCTTTCAGAGGATAAATATAGATAATGTCAAACGCCTAATCATAATTATTTATTTGTAATAAGTATAGGTAGATATTGTTCTTAAAGTCAAATGACGTTCCTATTACATAGATGACATTCAAAACTTTACAATATATATAAAAGTGTTTATTTTAATTTAATATAATTAATGCTAGAGTCATCATCACTATTCTCCTGCCCTATCCCAATTAAAAGGCTTAGTAGGCGTTTCGGCCGATAAGTTTCGTCCGATCCGGTCGAAACAAGAATTTCATTATTATTAATATTTTTGAGTGGTGTTTCGGACGAATCCTTTTTTAGAGGCAAAGTAACGTAGTAGTAAAAATTAAACACAAAATATCTCGAAAAGTACCAACGATTAAACATAGAGAGGAGCATGAAAGATTCGTAATGAATAATATCGGTAGACGTTTTAAAATTCAACTGTCCTAATTGTTTATTTGTTAAAACTACCAGGAAACCAGAAATGAACTGGAACTAGGTGCGTATGGGACTTACTTAGCTTAATATAAACCTTAAATTAAGTTAGTTAAAAACTCTTTATGCTTCTCGTATTTTCTGTTCATTTCTGTCAACCACCAGGTTGACAGAAATGAACAGAAAATACGAAATTTGTTGTTACAAAAAGTACCAACTTTTCATAACAACAAATGATTCAATTTCAAAACCTGTATTTTTACCATTATTGAGCACCCCAAATATCGGGTATGTTCACTGTTGATTGTTGTAAATTTTATATTAAACGTTATCTTTTTCCAACTATTCCCAGACTTTGACTTAAATAATATAACCCTACCTTAGGTTTTTCATTCTGACTGTACAAAATTTGCTTAAAAAAGTATAGTCCGAAACACCACTTAAAAATAAGAATAATAATTGAATTCCCGTTTCGACCGGTTCGAAAGAAACTCAGCGGCCAAAACGCCTGCTAAGCCTATTTGGGGTCGGCGCAGCATGTCGTCTTCTTCCATACTTCTTTATTACTCAAATCAAATCAAATCAAATCGTTTATTTGCGAGAAATACATTTTAAATAGGAAGATCTTACAGCCTAAAAGTCACTGTATTCTGCCTGCAAGCAAGCGTGCAAAAATTCAAAATATTAATGTCCATATAATTAGTACTTATCTATTATTTTACATTATTATTACTTGTCATCTCATCAGACATTTCCTTTCTTGCCATATCATCCTTCACATTCAATGCTCTCTAGCATATACAATACATATTATTATGGCTTTTAATACCAGTTTGTATCATTAATTACTATTATAAAACATTCAGCATTCATATCGGTACCTTCATTTAGAATAGATTAATTATTTATTAACATTATTTACAAATTCATAAAATCGTTTTTCAGCAGCCATAATTTTAACTTTATAAAAAATAATAAATTGTTAGGTAACTCCTTAAAGTTTCATGGTATGTTATTATAGATAAGTCTACACATATTAAAAGAGTTATTTTTATATAGACAAGGTCTTAATGTATGGCCCAAAACAAATGCTCCCAATGACGGGGAAAACAAAACAAGTGCTCTAAGGGTATTAAAGGTTTTTACACCCATTACAAGTTAAGGTAGGTGCCTCATATTTCAGATATTATGAATGTTTGACAGAAGATACAACTTAAAATTGTATTATCGATTCTAACGAAAGCGCAAAAGCACACGGTAAACAACGTTTTTTTTTTTCTAAATTAAATTACACGTGTTAGTTTTGAAAGTTTGACGAAACCTCCATATTTCTTTCCGACTATGCCAATAAAACCTCATAAATTCAAGCACTCTCGCGAGTAACATCACACGATACACCCTTTAAAAATGCCTAGGTACAGATGCTTTATCCTCTAAAAAATAAATACAAAATATTTGTCCCGTACGGCGATAAATGCTGTCCTACACGTCTCCCTTGGGACGAAACTTGAAGATATAATAAAAAAAACCGAGCAAGCTCTCGTCATATTTCTATAGGTACCTATTTACTTGTTATATGTTGACAGGGAAACTTGACAAACTATTTTCCTTGAAGTATTTTTTGTGATCCGCTGTTTATTTGCAGTTTCTATATTTAAGCTTATGGAATTTTCCAAGTACATGTCTGCAACAACGTTATTTTATAAGATTTGACAGTGATAGTAGGTACGTACATTTTAAAATGAATTTATGATAAATGAAATTTACGTTTTCAAAATTAATAAGCTATTATTATAGTAATTTGGGTAACGTTTAGAAACACGGTTTTTTAAGGAGTGAACTATAAGTATCAAAGATTTTAATTTGGGACAAGACAGAGTAACGTTCGATCAGTGGAAAAGAACCTAAAAAAAATATTGAATTGACATAATATGCCACTAAAAAGCTTATGAATTTAAATTCGGTTAAAATTCGTTAAAAATACAAACCGCTTTGAACGTGCATACCATTTTGACTGAGCCTTCTTCTATGATTAAGAATTTGACAACTACAACAATCTACAAACAAATCAATTCACTATCCGAAAACCGTTTCATCCAAAACAAAAAAAAAAACAACATCAAAATGGCTTCAAAGCCCTAATAAATAATCCAAACACATAGCTCCCAAACCTAGGTAATACCTTTACTAAGGCCACGTCATAATAATCTTGAAAAATGTCCCGAGGAATGATGTGAAAAAACGTAGATATATCTCCCAACAAAATCTCTGAAGGTTGAAGAGGAAAAAATGTCAACTTGACTCTATGTAGGTCCACAAGTTGAAAAAGAAAAATAGGGACAGATAGATAAATAATACATGAATTGTAGTGCCCATTTGTCAGTATAACCACGAGTTATATGGATGTAGAACAAGATATATATGTAGGTAGTATATAAGGATGAGGTTTTAGTAAGTAAATAGCGACTAGTCGTGGTCGCTAAGCAATCGTTGGATATTTGGTTACATAGGGCAAAAGGGTCAGATTTTAGTTGGCAAATAGTCCGGATGGATGTGGTTATATTTATGTATATACAGCATGCATTCAACATCGTTTCATGTTATACAGGGTGGAAAAAAAATCAGCAACATACATTCTGTTTATTTTTGATAACCGACGATTCTATGGAGGGGCGGGGGGTACAGAATGATGTACTGAATCCATGGTAACTGGTTTAGTGTCGGTGTCCCTTCCACTTTGTATACAGGCTGATTTTGTGTCTACAACTCGACTGTTATGACAGTAAACTCTAAAAAGAACCATTAAAACCGTTAAAAATAAACAATCGACAGTCTTTTCCCAGAAATGGGAAAGCACTGGGTAAATAAATTTATTTGCCAGCGGTAACATGACATAAAATCACGTATTGAATCCTCGAATGGGTAGTCAGACGTTACTTATTCACAGAATACTCTCATTTTCGCCAGTTATGTGCAAATCCCACGTCATAATGGGTGAACCAATTGCCATCAACCGGGCACAAATCCCGGCTCAACTACAACTGAAAATTTCTTGATAGAAAATCTCAATAACACTTTACCGACCTGGGAATCGAGTCTTGCAGTCACAACAAAACCTAGAAAAACGAAAATCTTTTGCCCATCGGTAGACTGACACAAGATTAGATTTATTTGCTCAACCCAGAATGATGGACTTGCTTCACAAATAGCTTTCAAACCCATTCGTTATGTTAACCCAGCGTGAAATATTCTGCACAGTGGTCATAATTCCAAGGACTACACTTGACACAAACGACTTACAACAAGTTACGACTATTTGCCACAGGGGACTCTCAGTTATGTTTTAATTTATTTGAAACTGTCATACGCAATTTAATTTAAGAGTCACGTGTTAACATTCTGATGATTTATGTGTTAACTTGTGAACCATCATCTGCCTAGCCTTTTCCCAACTATGTTGGAGTCGGCTTCCAGTCTAATCCGATGCAGCTCAATACCAGTAATGTACATGGAGCGAATGCCTTTCTGACCTCCACAACCAGTACTGGGTAATAAGACTGGTTGTCAGACTTTCGGGCCATGATTACTTAACGACTGTCAAAGATCTACAAATGACAGCTGGGACCAACAGCATAACGTGCTTTTCGAGGCACGGAGGAATCCCGATGTGTAATGGGTGGTCACACATCCACGGACCATACTAGGCAAGCGCGGCTTAACGTAACGAACGACCGGAGCAACTGTTTTTATTTCCACTGCGCCACGAGCCACGAGCCACGAGCTTCTCGTTGTGAGTTAACTTGTGAATGTCCAAAATAATTTCTTTATAAGTCTAAAGATTCCTACTGGTTCTAGCAATCTCAGAAAGCCGCTTCAAACTTACCTATAGAATAAAAGGAAATTGAATTTGTTAGTAACCATTCCAACAGATGTTTTATGTTGAGTGGCATCGATGTTTCTAGAAACAGTACTTTTCCGTTGCTTTCCTATCTTGGTTCTTCAACATTATTTAATCAATCAACTACTTTCATATTCATAAAAATCCAATAACAATATTATATCTAAATGTGAAAGTAACTCTTTCTGTTTGTCTGCAACTCTTATACGCTCTTAAGGTTTGGATGAAATTTAGACTTTAGAACATAGGATATTTTTTTTCCTTTATTACATTATTTCGGATGAAGCCACGGGAAAAGCTAGTAAAAAAGAAAGAAAGTAACTCTGTCTGTTTGTCTGCAACTCTTTTACGCCTTTAAGGCTTAACTGGTTAGGATGAAAGACTTACACCCGTATCTATAGTCAAGTTAAAGTAATTACTTGGGCTGCAAATTTTTTATGCAATAGACTTATATATAGATATAGAATTTAAACGAAGTAAGAATCGGCAAAGAAAGCAAAGGTAAGATTTCTATCTTTTTACGGTTCTAACTTCAAGCAATTATTAAACTACATACTTAATAAAAATCGTATCTTAAATAATGACATTTACTCAAGTAAAAACTTTTACTTGTTTATAGATACGGGGGTTATAATATAGTATACTTTTCATCCAACTATTACATTCTTTCATATGAACCCGCGGGCGGCAACAAACTAAAGTTTTAGTAGATTAAACTTCAATTTAAACATCATCAATTATTGCCTTCATTGAATTACTTAGATAGGTAAAAAAGCCATCTATATTATCCTATCTTAGGCAAAATACTCCCATTATTACACCACTTTCCTGAGTTATATCAGCCTCTTACCAACCAAAGCCCACAGTGTTCCCCCAACTGAAATTTGGGCACCTGCCCAAGTTTCCAGGCGCGTCCATTGACATCGACGCTGCGATTGTGATCAAATCACAATAGGTTCGCGCTCGATCAAGTGTGGGTAGATGGTGTTTTGTTTCTCGTAAAATGTATTTTTCACTAACAATGCTTGTGGCAGCTTGATTGTCATACAATTTTACGCGCGCTTGAACAAGGTTTTGTAACACCATGGGCAATAATATTATACATGGGGTTTTGGAAATTGACTGCCAAACAGGTGTGTGTGACAGACACAGATATTAAATCAGATATCCCTAGATAACGCAAGTATCACGATGAAAACCAAGAGCGCCGTTTTTTTACTACCAGTAGGTAGTAAAAAAACGGCGCTCTGGCGTCATAATCATAATAGCGTCACTATTTAGTTACTACACAAACAAGTTACCATACAAAATAGACTACGTATTTGCTTTCTAAATGTCCAGAACTAACGTTATAACGTTGTAGTTTTAACAAATTAGACGTTATTGTTTTAATTTAAAAAAACAGCTGTTTTCCACCCTGAAAACTAAAACTGCAACTTACCCCCCCACACCGTCAAAATGTATGGAACGGCAGATTTTTTTTTTAATAACTCCCACTCCCGGAATAATTCCTATGGGGGGGTTCAGAATGATGTACTGTTTTGGCAGAGGTCTACCTAAACACCCGAATTTCGCCAGTTATGTTTAAGTCTCATGTAATAGGGGGCGAGCCTATTGCCATCAACTGGGCACAAATCCAGACTCCGCGGCTGCTACTGAAAAGGTCCTGATGAAAAAAACCAATAACAATTTGCCCAATCCGGGAATCGATCCCAGGACCTCATGCTCAGCAGTCGCTCTTGCGACCGCTAGACCAACCAGGCAGTCAAGGGGTATCTGTCACCCACTACAAGGGTTTTGGAGAACAGATAGGCAGTCGATCTATGAAAATAACTGACTTCAAAAGAAAAACACAAAAAAAAGTGGAAAATACCTTTACTTTCGAAAGTCGGTGACCATTGTTTGTTTCGTTGACTTTTTTGGCACCGACTTCCGAAAGTAAAGTTATTTTCCACTTTTTTTTTGTGTTTTTTTTTGGAAGTCGTTTATTTTTTTGCAAATTAGGTTTGTAATTTAGGTTTTTTTTAATTTTACCCTTTTTAGTTATCGTATCACACGCAAATCCTTGTTATGTATCAATTTCGCAATTTCCTTTACTTGGATAACGTATTTTTTCCAGATATTTTGATTTAAAAACCAAACTAATGAACCGATTTTGATAAAATTTCTAGTGTATCCTTTCAAATGAAGAGAACTTTCAAATCATAAATGACGAAGATATGAGGTAACATACACAAAAAAAATACAACCGAATTGAAAACCTCCTTTTTTTTGAAGTCGGTTAAAAATACTATAAACAGCTGCAACCGCCGCCCCACCCACTTTTAGATGGTGGAAAAAGGCTAGGTAAATAATGATATTTGGCAGTAGGCTAACTTAAAATAACTGCTCAGTAAAGAGACTATAAATCTCACCAGACGCGGCTACTAATAATATATATATATCTAGTTCTATATTACCTAACCCTTATACCCAAAGGCTGTCTTGTATAGAAGTACAAACGTACTCGTCGGTACTTGTCATGTCATTCAAGTTCAGTCTATAGAAGATGTTGATAACGTGTTTAAGTGATGTGTTAGTGTCTTAATACTTTTAGCATTTTTGGCATGTTTCCAACTCCTTTGAGAGAGTATCGGGATGAAATAAAGGCACTTTCTTTGGGTGTGGTAAGAGGTTATTATTTGGTTTAAATGCATTTACGGTAGTTATTGAATTTGGCTGCTATAAAAGTTATATGGGTACGAGAAAGACCAAAGAAACGACATACATTTTTTTTATGACGGCGGCAATCCTTTTTAAATGCCCGTGTTCACACGCATCACGAATCGTGAAAAATGATGGACACGTCTTGAATCACGTATCGTCTTATAAAAATCTGGTACGTCAAAAGACACGAATCGTGGATTTTTTTGTGACGGATTCACGAAAACTGGTAAAATCACGGAACTAATGGGACACTAATTCGTTTTTTTTTGCCAGATCGTGATAAAACACGATTCCGTATGCAATGTGAACGTCCATCCGTCATGACGTATCGTGCTTTGTGACGGATCGTCAATGACGGAATCCGTGTGAATGAGCACTCAGGGTGAGCTTTGCTGTGCTGCTCTTTCATTTACCTTCAAGTGGTTAGCATATCCAACTATGACCGAAAAAGTCCGAGCACAAAGCGGACATGTCAGAACACTATTGGCGACATTATAAGTGATACCTACCTGTAAGTTCTCTAGTTTTGATCTGAACTACGAATTTCTTTAAACAAGGTTTAGTTTTGTATCCTCGTCAAATTCAAGGAGGTAACTATGCTAATATTTCTCGACCCAAATCAATAATAAAATGGGTAGGCATTTTTTCATTTTTTATTAATATTGGAAATCGGTAAGCGTGCACCACCCGTATTAAAACGCGGCCCATCTAATACTAGCCCTATAACCGCACTTTCACAAACAGAAAAATAAACGCAGACGTTTATTCGATAAACGGGTGATTCTACTCTTTTGGGAAGGGCTTCATTCTGAAACAGTGTCAGATTAAAACAACAAAAAAGAGCAACGTTCATTATTATTGACAAGGTACCGTAATTTAGATTGATTATTTACGTCTTCTATGATAACGTCCTGAATTGTGACGAGGATGCAAAACTACACCTTGTATAATTTAAATAAATAATAGAAGTAACTACTAAGTAAAAAAATTGTAAAACTACAACGTGACTTAAAATGTTATTTAACTTTATTGGTGCAGATTTGTATTAGTAGTATGGATTCTGTACTTTTAAATTTCTGTGATATCGAACTCCAATGCCATAATTTTGTCGGCGAACACCAAGAGACTAGATAAAAGAGTAACCTATTTAATCCGTAGGTACTTAAAGAAGACCAAGTCCTCTTTCACAAAGCGAGCTTTAAATAAAGAAAACGGAAAGATTAAGAAAGAAAGAAAAAGACGAAAGTTTAAATTGATGTGAGAAACCAAACATATGGAATTTATCTTTCGAACAGAAAATTCTTGAAAACAAACGAACAAAAGAAAGTAGGTACAGTCATGAGCATAAATAGGTATAAACTGAGCGAAATTCAAAAACGATTTTCACGTTAAACATTGATTGCTAGTTTGAGATTAGACTTATTTCATAGGTACTAGCTGTTACCCGCGACTTCGTACGCGTTAGGCACGGAATTTGCCTAAAATAAGATTTTTGTCAGGTGGTTCTTAACTCCATTTTTTTGCTTGTGTATGTTACCTGTTATCTCTAGTATTTCATGAAAACTTTATAACCCCACTTGAGGGTCACATTTCCACAAATCGTTTCTTAGTACCTACCGTATTAAGAACTTACTTGCCAGATTTCAAGTTTCTAAGTTTAATAGTTCCATGAATAGTTCTAGATAGATATTTTAATTAGTCAGTGAGTGAATCGTTGGATATATAAAAGCGCCATCGCTGTCATATATCCAACTAAAAGTTATAACTATAAGCATGCTATGGCCTAACCCAGATCATGACCTGTGACCTGACTTGCGAGAGCCCTTAGTCCAGGCTGTAAAAGGCTGAAAATTCTTTCTTAGCTAATCTCTCCTACTCATTAACTCTACACTTGCTAAATTTTAGGTCGGTAGTACAAAAAAAAACAGAACTTTCATACAAACTTGCGAGAGTGCTTAGACCTCTTTAATCCAGCCCTGTCGCATAATCTAACGTCTCCTAACTATTAATTACCTCCCTGTCAAAATTCAAGTTTTTAGTACAAAAAATGAAGGACTTTCATACAAACTTGCGAGAGCCCTTAGTTAGACCTTAATTCAGCCCTGTCGCAAAATCCATTCTTAGCGGACGTCTACTAACTATTAACTACCTCCCTGCCAAATTTCATCTTTATACGTCAAGCGGTTTTCAATATTTCGTGTGATTGAGTGAGTGACCTTTTGCTTTTATATATTTAGATTTCTATGATTTAGAAAATACTGCGACTTCAAGATCAAATAATTTAATTTAATTTCCTAAGGAGAAAATCGCATTTTAATAATTATAAAGGCTTATAGTTAAAAGCAGTGCAGCTTGCTAGTGTTTACATATTTGTGCTCATGATTGTACCTTCTTTTTAATATTCGTTGTTCCCAAGTTTAATCAAGTTTAATGGCGTTGTACGTCCTGGATACTGTACTATCCATTAGTACAGTATCCAGGACTTACAACGCGACTTTTATTTTGGATACCGTGCCATCCATGGTCGTTTGAGAGAGGATCAAATAATTTAATTTAAACCTAAGGAGAAAAATCGCATTTTAGCAGTGTATATAGCTAGTGTTTACATATTTGTGCTCATGACTGTAAATACTTTCTTTTATTCCCAAGTTTTCTAGAAGCTAAAAAAAAAAACGAAATTCAGAATTTTATTTTTACATTCGATTACGTTTCTATAATGGAATAATGGTTGAGAAACTTGTATGTAGAGAGTAACGAATCGTAAAAATGGGATTGAAAAGGTCCTTTTATAACAGAATTATTATTTTGTACCTAATGTCCGCCCAAGCTTTCAAATTACATTTTTCTATTAAACGTACATACGTAAGTAGCTAGGTACAAGAATAAATTAGAATTTGTTAAGGTGGCTGTAAGATGTAAATAAAGACATTAAATAAACGAATAAAATAAATTTATTGCTATTAACCTAAAAATATGGGGTATTATTTTACCACTAATGAATAATCTCCATATTCCCAATCTACAATAAATAGTAAAATTAGTCAGTAAGCTTTAAAGTAAACACTACTACATTACTACAGTTTTATTATATTGATATTTTTTTTTTAAATCTCAGGCTCTGTTAATGATCACAGATGTTTGACCACCCTTTTTCGGTCAACAGGAAACAAAAAAAGACCAAGGAAGCGCAAGTTTTTAAGTGTTTCTAGCGGCCGAGCGCTGCAAAAAGGAATAGTCCTTACGGTGCGGTGGTCAGACGCAAGTTTGGGTGACTGTATACAGGGTAGCGCTGACAGTACGACAATAAATTAAACTGCAGCGTATACCTCATGACGTTCCCAGTCTGCGTACAAAAATTCGTTCGAATATATCCAGTATTGTATAGTCACAGGACATTATTTTTCATATTCGGAATTTTCGACATGATTGTAGATTAATAGGCTAGCACTGACAGGTTAGCGACCCCCGCATCGGAATAAACGCTAAATTCGTTCCCTAAATAGGCTTGGATTTTTTTGATAGTTTAAAAATATTCCTATGAACTTGTATTACCAGTGTTTTTATTTATTGTCGTACTGTCGGCGCCACCCTGTATAGGTTGGCGATGTTTCAGACTAATTGTCTTGTTAAGCCTTTGTGTCAACTCAGGCAGCCCTGACTTTGTATGGCGTGTTTTATTTACAAGAAAAAAAGGATCACAATTTTTATATCGGTGTAAACAACGCTGTATAAAACCGTACTTTTTCTAAAACTCCATGTTGTGCCAAAAACCTACTATACAGTTACTTGCTACAGTTTACTACATAATTATGCCTGGCATTGCAGTTAACTTCATTACAAACTCCACTTGTCTTAATAATCTTTATCACCACCCATAATAATTATTACAGGTCGTGAGAAGCTGCAACAAGACTACTTACCACCCCAAAACTTACACTACCGTTTCCTCACACATAAAATATCTAAAATCCATTGTAAAATTGCAAAACAAACAAAAATTAACACTCCAATACCGCTTGGATGTTCGCCAAAGTGCCGTTAAACTGAACTCGTCTACCAGGCAGGTTCACAATGAAAATCCTCTGCGCTACCGACAAATGAAATCGGGAACTACAAGTGAAGGGTACAAGAAATACTGGCGCTTCTTAACCCGGGGATATACAGTAAGTAACAAAAACCCTGTTGTTCCTTCTACCTACGTTTTAAGAATCGGTATACACACGTAATAAAGCAAGTCATTTATAAAAACTGTTCAACAAAAATAATTAAAATAAATATTTAATTATTAATATTTGTAAGGTTTAACGGATTTCTTACCTCTGCAATTCTGCTGCATGAAGCGATGACGCGAAACCAGAAAGAGATAGAACGTTCCCGGAACAACAGTATAAACCATGCCGCCACTTTCTTTGATCGATGCCGCCCACTGCGCGTGCCGTTACCTATTTTGTTCTACACAAGTTCGTGACCTTTTCAGCTGTTGTTTATCACTTTAACGAATGAATGTTAAGAATTTTGAAAATGTTAGTTTACACGGTATTTTTATGCACAATTGATAATTGTTTAAACTAGATTTAACACTTCACTACATTAAAAAAAAAACAAAGTCTGTCTATCTGAACACGATAACCTCGCACTACCGAACGAATGTGCGGTATTAGTTTTAGTTAGTTTATTAAGATGTCTACTTGACGGCCGCGGAGATGCTGTTCAATATGACCACCTTGTACCTCTACACATTTGTTGCAACGCCTAAACATGTTCTCACGTACGCTTCGCAGAACGGAGGTATCGGACTTGATATGGTCAAATGCTGCTACTATGCGTGAACGCATTTCGACCTCCGTATCGCATGTTTTTTTGAACACCTGTTGCTTAACGGCGCCCCAGAGGAAAAAATCTAAAGGCGTCAAGTCGGGTGATCTCGCGGGCCAATTAATGGGTCCACCGCGACCAATCCATCTCTCTCCGTACTCAGCATTTAAATAGCTTCTCACAGGGCGGGAGAAGTGTGGCGGCGCGCCGTCATGTTGGAACCACATACGTCGCACGATATGGAGGCCTAGTTCATCAAGTTCTTCACTCAGCTGTTCTTGCAGGAAACGAAGATAGTTGGCGCCATTCATTGTTTGGTCTAAAAAACAAGGTCCAATAATTTTGTCACCAATAATTCCAGCCCAAACATTAATCCTCCACCGATGCTGAAAGTTACTTGCTTTAATAGAATGCGGGTTTGTGATCGACCACACGTGCTCATTGTGCGAATTAAATACACCTGTTCTAACAAATGAGCACTCGTCGGTGAACAGTATCCAATTCAAGAAATCACCATCTTGTTCGATCTTGTCGAGTACCCATCTACTGTATTCGATTCTTGGCTCATAGTCAGAGGGAAGTAGTGATTGGACGCGACGATAGTGAAATGGATGCTGGCCATCTTCTTTGAGTACTCTCCAAACGCGCATATGGTTTACTCCGAGTTCGTGTCCCACTGAGCGCGTACTTCGCGTTGGATCGTGCTCAAACAAGTCCAAGACTTGATCCTCGATTTCACTGTCTCGAGTCCTCGGTCTGCCTGCGTCAGCTCGTTGTTGGTCTCGTCCGTGCACACTGCCGGTATTGTACGTACGTATGTGCAAACGTTGGAATGCCATCGCCGACGGTAATGGTAGACTCGCGAAACGTTCTTGGTAGAGTCTGCGTGCTTCTGCATAATTGCAGTCACATTTCCCAAGACACATCAACATATTAAAATATTCTACGTTAGAATACGACATGGTCAACGTGTACGTAAACAAAACACAAGTCACTCACTACGTAGGTCAACAATAACATCCGTTCGGAAGAAAGTTGCGCGGGAGACTAAGGAAGTAAGGAAGTGATTCGCAGAGCGGCGGGAGGCGGGACAAAGGGGCGCGGCGAGCGCGAGCGCCGCGGTAGTTTTTGGCGGCATCTTCTGTCGCGTCAAAGAAGCCGCCGAACTCGTAGGCTATTTAGCGAAATAAAGGTGTACTTGTAAAATCAGATACTCTAAACATTTTTTTGAATGTGTCGATTTTAATAGTTATTTCATGTTGACCTCTCAACTGGCCAATGCTTAATTTTTTTTAAATTATAACTTCATCAATGTTGTGCTTGTAGGTAAATGTATACGTACCTGAAAGGAACAACAGGGTTTTTGTTACTTACTGTATTTTGATAGATGAGTATAAAGCCTTGTGAGTCGATCGGGGGGAAGAAAATACTAAATATGTTCTGTTATGTTGGGGAGAGATAGGGTGGTGAGGCTTGGGAGAATAGTTGGTATTTATATTGATAGACAAGTGTGGAGAGATTTAAGCTTAGTACAGTCTAGCTAGGCAAAACAATTGAATGTGAACTTGTACCACAATCTCGCAGTGGTAAACTGTAGCTATCGCTACCCATATTAACAATCGGTATTATATCATATCGCTCGCGTTTCATAATACACAGTGTATTATGACATGCTGTATTACGAGTATGATCAGGGGGCCTAAAATGGCCACTTTAGCAGAACATATTAGGATAATAATATGAATCTCAAAAAAATTCTTAAAATGGTCACAGACACATTATCAGTTTGTGACCATTTTACGAACTGTAACGTAATTCATATTGTTATAATATTATTTTCGGCTAAAGTGGACATTTTAGACCCCCAGAGATGGGAATAGGCAGAGTATTATGTGCCTAAACTTCAAGTAAGTTAGTAACATGTGGATAATCCCTCCCTATAAAATCACAAAATAATTTTTAAGTTCTGAAATAAAGCGGTTAAATTAGAGGTATGTATTATCCACACCTTCCTGACTCCCTTGAAGTTTAGACAAATATACTCTACCTAGTGCGGTCTCTGATTATTATACGCGTGAGATGTGATATTTAGCGACAGTTCGTACGGGTTTTAGTACAAGTTCACATTCAATTGTTTTGCTAGTTAAGCTAGCAAAACAATTGAACGATTCTACTATAGTAAGGTAATTGGTTTGTTGCCACATTTTACTTCCATATGCAGGATGTCAGGGACATTAACTCACAACCGTTTACCAAAAGCTAGATGTTTTAGTAGCTTATAAAAAAAAAAACAGCTGTTCCATGCATTTTGACCGTGTAAGTATTTCATTTTGGTATGTATAGTAATAACAGATGAAATTGTCTACGCTATCGAAGTATAGAAGCATGTACTGAATTCATAACTACAGGTAACACGTCAATGCTCCATGCACCCTGTATAGAGTCCAATAATGGGAAGACGGAAATGGCACACGGGAATGACCAATACATGTAGGTACGTATTATTTTTTTTGTAATTTACTGATTACCTTTTACTTTCACACAAAGCTTCGACCTTTTATTGTCTTTAATATCTGATAAAGACATGACTCCATACTTTTTTAGCAATTTCAATTTTCCTAGTGCTTCTTATAAAACTCCCATAAATATTTAATTGACAATTTTCATGACAAGGTCACATTTCATCCTATTCCTGAAATCTCCATACATTCCTTCATCTTCCGGCCATTTTTAATTATCCTCAACATACGCCATTCGTGTGTAATTAAATATTTCACTTATGTTGAAACATTTCGATACGGGTTTCGCGAAAATTTTCGACGCAATTTCGAAGCAGATAATTGCACAGGGAAATTAAGGTTTGCTTGTGAATTTATTTTTAAATATAGGGAGTAGGTATGGAAGGGATGATTAAATTGCTATTTAAATTTGAAGGGGAAGGAAAAGTTTGTATTAATTAGATGCTTTGGAAAAATTCATGAAAAAGTGTTTTTGATTGATGTTATTATTTAAAATCTTATCATCTGCCTAGCCTTTTCCCAACTATGTTCGGGTCGGCCTCCAGTCTAACCGGATGTAGCTGAATACCAGTGGCCTACATGGACCTCCACAACCCAGTTCGTACTGGGTAATACGATACCCCTTGGTAAGACTGGTTGTCAGACTTTCGGGCCACTGACTACCTGTAACGACCGGGACCAACGGCTTAACGTGGTTTCCGAGGCACGGAGGAAACTCGGTATGAAATGGGTGGTTATCCATCCATGGACCAGCCCAGGCAAGCGCAGCTTAACCTGACGATTGACCCGAGCGGCTGTTATAATTTAGCCACGAGCTCCTGATTTAACATTAATTAAAACCTTATGTTGAATGATATTTAACTCTGATAACAGTATCAACATAATACGTAGTATTTGTCTAGACACTTTTTTACATCAATTTTTTTTTTCGATCCTGTTGAGTTCGGTTTTTCTAACGAACTCCTCTGAGGAGAAAAATTCTGTGTTTAATAAGATGTTGTAGAGGTCACAGTCTCTGTTAAATTCCAGACAAAATGTCTCTGTTAATTTCTTGGGCAGATCTAGAGACCACGCAGATTATCGTCTCGGATCTGTTTTGAGTACAGAACCACACAGTTTTGAGTGATCCTGTAACATAACATAAAATCACGCCTGTAATCCTCGAAGGGAAAGGCAGAGGTGTACCCACAGATATAATAAATACAGGAGATATGGCAAGGAGGCGTGGCGCTTGCGAACGCATCTAGCCGCAAAGAGGCTTGTTGCCAGTTTCGGCCATTAGTCGAATGTCAACTTGCGACGTCTTCACTGCTTGTGATTTTTTACAAAATGCCGCTTTGTACAGTGGTTGTTTGCAAAAATAACACCTCTATTGTGAATTATACGAAAGATGGCATCTCATTTCACACGTTAGTACTAAAATATGATTGTTTTTCATATTAAATTCATTAAAACATTACTTCGTGATACTAGAAACACGATAAAGTACCAAAAGCAATTATTTTCATTAGGAACACACATCGATCAATGAATCGGCTGGTCTAATAGTGCAATGGATAAGTGTTTTACTGATACTCTCACTCACACGATAGTTTCGTGAAGCGGGTGTGTTTTAGGTAGATAATTAGAGAGGTGATGTCACTTTTGTGGTTGTCGATATTTTATACGATCCCTTAGTACGAATGATTACACAAGGGTAAAAAATTAGACTATTTTTGTTACATGGAACTTTATAGCTGTTGTTTACTAATGTGAGGTACTTAATGATAAAATTTATATAATTAATTACTGAAAAATACAATTCATTACTATTTCTTGATTACTCGACTTATCTTTTATTGAATCAAGTATGGGTTTTTAATTTATTGCGGTACTCTTACACATGTATCATTAATATCATCATCACAATTCACACCTTGGTTTTATTTTAACATTTTAGCTATCCGAAGTATCCAAAAATAAAAGAAAAGTGGATAAATGCGACAGGAAAAGTTCCAAACTGGTTTCCCACAAAAAATAACACGATATTATGTTCGTCTCACTTTGAGCCTAAGTGCTTTCAACCATTGAAGAAAGACTATATACATATACTATATATATACCTCGAATTCAGATACAAAAATAGTACTGTATATTTATATATAAAAAGGGCAGATTAAAGGTAACTGAATTTCATCGATACTATTTTTTCTACGATTACCTCTTCGCATCACTAGTGCGATGTGTGTTTATTCTGAGTCCGTAGCTACAGGTAGAAGCCCCGCCCCATGTATGCCTGTGTTCTATTAGTGAGTTTATTAGTGTTGCTGTAAGTTTCTTTGTGTGCGGGCGAAATATGAGCTCGTGTGCCGTTCTTATAGTTTTTGCTTTTGTGTTAGTGAATTAAGTGGGGAGAACACGGCGACATCTGAACACGAATACATTTGTTTACAAATCATATCTCCTGTATTTATTATATCTGTGGGTGTACCTAATACTACATCCACCATTGCGCCAGTCATGTTTAAGCCTCATGTAATAGGGTGCGAGTCCAATGCCACCAACCGAGCACAAATCTAGACTCCGTGGCTGCTACTGAGAAATTCCTGATGGAAAAACCCAATAACAACTTGCCTGAGACGGGAATCGAACCCAGGCCCTCATGATCAGCATATTAGCACTAATGTGTCAGTTATCGTGTAGCTCAACTCAAAACTTGAGGAGTTCAACGGTTTTGCTACTGCTATAATTACCACCGTTTTTATATTTTCAGTGATTTACTAGCGACCCGCCCCGGCTTCGCACGGGTGCAATGTAGATACTGATGTTTTCTCTACTGTAATATGTGTGTGTATTATACATATAAACCTTCCTCGTGAATTACTCTGTCATTTAAAAAAACCGCATCAAAATCCGTTGCGTAGTTTTAAAGATCTAAGCATACATTGGGACAGACAGACAGGCAGCGGGAAGCGACTTCGTTTTATACTATGTAGTGATGAACGTGGGCGAGGCAAAAGGAGAACATAAGGATCGTAGCAGATAGTTTATGCTTACCTCCATGGGCAAAAAGCATGTGATTATGTATGTATGTTATAATTATTTTGAGTGTTCGAAAGATTTTATTTTGATGCAATATACGTAATTAAAATTCAAATTCATTTATTTCAGGTTTCATAACCCATATTAGAAAGCATCTTAAATTATTCAATAATAAATACAAAATCACACAAATAAATACAACGGAATTAATCAAATTTAAATACACCAAACAATCAAATTAGACAAATCAAAATTAAAATCATTTCAATATAATAATACATAATGTAATACATGTATGTACATGTATATGTAATATATACTGATATACATACATACATACGTCTCTTAAAATATTTCAAGAGAATAATAATATCTGCGTTGTGAAAGAAATAAGTACCGAGCTGTATATCCCCGAATATTTCGTGATGGTTGAGTAATATTCCGCTTAATTATAAAGATTACGATCGCTTTTTATGAATGACAGCCTTCGGAAAAGTACGAAATAAAAAATACAAAAGCCAGGAAAAGTTTTTAATATCTTTTCTAAGTACCAAACGTACAAGGACTGGTGAAACTTCAGTAAAACTTGAAGGATTTTAGCCTTGAAATTTCAGTGTAGGCAACAAAACGCAATTACTTAGGTCTTTTAAATTCAGGTGGGGATAAGACATTCTTGTTTTGAAGCCCTGCGTCGCCGCCGGGTCACAAGTACCTACGTGACTTTGGTGTCGTTTATCGTGAATTCGAAACCAGACAAGCACATTCCTATGTGTGATTTATTTTATGCCCACTGCTCTCAAAACAGTGACGAGAAAAAACTTTTTAAGAAGTCGGTTTTTTTTTGCAAAAAAGTTTTTATTTTACCCTTTTTAGTTATCGTATCACACACAAATATCCTTGTCAAGTATTAATTTCGCAATTTCCTTTACTTGGATGCCATATTTTTTCCAGCTATTTTGATTTAAAAACCAAACTACTAAACCGATTTTGATGAATTTTCTATGGGACTAATCGGGAAGTGTATCCTTTCAGATAAAAGAAGAATTTTTCAAATCGGTTCATAAATGACGGAGATATGAGGTAACAAACACACAAAAAAAAAAGAACATACAACCGAATTGAGAACCTCCTCCTTTTTTTGAAGTCGGTTAAAAATACCGTGAAACCGGTGTTCTAGAACCAAACATTCGAAGACATAATATGACGTCCAACAACCCACTCTGGGCATGCGTGGTGGATCATAGCGCACTCTTTCTATCACTGCGACTACCTCCTTGGGATAGTGGTTGCAAGCGCGACTGCTGATCATAAGGTCCCTGCTTTGCTTCCCAGGTTGGGCAAAATTGTTGTTGGGTTTTTCCATCAGAAATTTCTCAGTTGCAGCCACGGAGTCTGGATTTGTGCCCGGTGGATGGCAATAGGCTCGCCGCTTTTGCATGGGACTTAAACATAACTGGCAAAATATGGGTGTACTATTAGGTACCTCTACCTCACCCTTCAGGGATTACAGGCATGATGTTATGTTATGTCTCTCTCTCACAGAAAGAGAAGGTCTGCGTGCTAGCAGAGTGGGAAAATTATAGGGTAGGTAAGCGATAAAAAAATATTGTTTACAAATAACCACGAATTTTTCTAACGTAATTGAAGGGATGAAGAATATTTTAGACTTTTCATGGCTCGTATATCAGCCGTGATAGGTCATGAAATTCTACGAAGGGAAGTTAACCCTGACAATGATTAATTACTTTAACGGACGCCCTAATTTTAAGTTATTTAAAGGTAAAATTACTGGCGACAGGTTTATTATTGAATGTTAAGGTAATTGCGTAAATCAAGAGGTTTTATTCTATCGTGTTTTTACTAAAGAGAGGATATTAATGATTATTATTGTTGCGTGACCAGCTCATCAGTCAAGAGTTGACTTTGTATTAATCGAAATTCCATTATTATGTTTCTATGTTTCATGTACCTACCGATGTGCACCAATTTTTGACGAGTCTCCCTTTTTCACTGAGGAAAAAAATATAAATTTGAATGTTTCCTATGAAAGACTTTACGAAATTAATATTCACACTTATTCGATACTGTTGCTTTGGACCAAAATTTATTCATACCCTTCGCTCATCCCATCTAAAGTATTATTATTATCAGCCATTTGTGTCCCACTGTAGGGCAAAGGCCTCCCTTCCCTCGTTCCACTTGTCCCTATCGAGTGCTGCTAATCACCAGTCCTTGTGAAAAGATTAAAGCACCAATGTAAATTATGTCTCACAACACAAAAATTACGAAATCAAAAAATACTACCTGTACAAAAATACCTATACATTGGAGTTGGGCGTCTTTGTGATCGCCTTGTATTTTTAACCAACTTCAAAAAAAGGAGGAGTTTCTCAATTCGGTTGTATGTTTTTTTTTGTGTTTGTTACCTCATATCTCCGTCATTTATGAACCGATTTGAAAAAATATTCTTTTATCTGAATGGATCTACTTCCCGATTGGTCCCATAGAAATTTCATCAAAATCGGTTCAGCAGTTTAGTTTTGAAATCAAAATGGCTGGAAAAAATGTCATCCAAGTAAAAGATATTGCGAAATTGATACTTGACAAGGATTTGTGTGTGATACGATAGCTAAAAAGGGTAAAATAAAAACAAACAATAGTCACCGACTTCCGAAAGTAAAGTTATTTTCCACTTTTTTAGTGTTTTTTTTGGAAGTCGGTTTTTTTTTGCCAAAATGTTTTTTGAACTACGTAACGGCATTTGCCCTTGCATAAGTTTTTCCGGAAGGTTTATGTATTTATTTAAATCTATTATAAAGCTGAACAATTGATTTGTTTGGTTGAACAGGAACTACTGGTTCGAACTGAACAATTATTTGAGTGTTGGATAACCCATTTATCGAGGAAGGCTATATAATACGCTACGACCAATAGGACCGGAGCATCAGCTGACGAAGTTGTGGGGTCAGATAGTTACTTAGAACAAAGAAATGTTTTGTCAAGTTTCAAAAACCATATATTTAAAAGTAGCGACCTATGAAGAGAAATACTAACAACACTTTTCTCGAACGCTTATCTGTCATGTGTATTAATGTTATTGGTTTTCGACCATTTTAATTGATGTGCGCGATGTGGACGAATTTTTTGACGCCCTTCAATGCTTTTCTTCTTTTATCTATGTACATATTTGTATTATTATTTTAAATTTCTACTCATATAAGAAAGAGTAAATTAATACACAAAATAAATTATTGAAGACAGTTAAAAGTCTGCCATTACAAAAAATAAGAAAACGGCATCTATTTGTAAAATATCAACACAACAAATCCTCAAATACAAACGAAATGTACAATCTACAACCGTCAGCCATTTTAGTACATCCACTTACAACTCACACTAGCAAACCCAGTACCTACCCAATCCTTTTTTAGCAGAATACACAAAAATGGTATAAAAAGTAAAGTGTACGCGGGGCAAACAGCCACGATCCCTGGGGTCGGGAGCTGATGGAAATCGAATGGAAACATGACTAACACGTTCGCGATGAATGCGACGATTCTCTCAATTAAAATGGCGGCCGCAATATGCTAGGTTAGGGGTGGCGAGGATAAAAAAATGTTTTCCAACTTTTCGTTACAAATATTTTGTAGTTCTCCTTCAAATACATAAACATACATAGGCATAACATCAGACTTGTAGGCAGTGATGTACCTAATAGTACACCGACATTACGCCAGTAATGTTACAGTCCGATTAAGTAGGGTCGAGCCTATTACCTGATATGACGTATTGAACCTCGCACAAATCCACACTCCATGGTTGTTACTGTTCTGCGGGTTGTTCGAAAGAGATACCGCGGCCCCGGAACACAAAGGGCGATGAAGGAACATGGGTGGGTTTTAGTCAGTAAAAGTCTGACACTCCCTCCCGCTCAGCCCAGAGCGGGAGAAGTCATTTGATGATTTCCCATCCGAAAAAAAAAATGGTTGTTACTGATTTTGTAGTTATGCTGATTATAAATGGATACCTATTGACTTAGTCAATGTTATGTTAGGTCTGTTAGGATTACTTTTAAAGAATCGGGACGTGGAAACTTGATTTCATGAAGTATCACTACATATTACAAATTAAAGTCTCCTTTCCTATCTTGATCGCATTATTTCTAACACTCTTACATTAGCTTCACCACTAACTGTGTAAAAAAATCTTAGAAGTTAAACTTGGCCCATTTCCCGGTTTCCAATTGAGCCGAAATAATGCATACATAATTAGTTTGGATGAAAATGCATGGTTAGCTAAGTGAAGTCATTCAAAATCCAATATGGTGCAATCCAAAAGATGGCGGATTAGTTATTGCTTTATGCACTCCCGTGATATGGGTACCAAATGAAAGGGTTTGCTACGAAGAATACGAGAAATAAAACGACGTCACTCTAAAGCTTTTTTTTTGTCTTTTTTTTTTTGCAATAATGTCATTCTCAACTACACAAAGGATATTGATACAATTTTCACTATCATTTAAGATTCTCCTGGAAGGTTTGTGTATACTACATTAATATCAATCTTGCATTTAATAATGAAATGTCAATGTTTTGTATAAGTCGTAAATATCGTGCGATGCAGTTGCGGGTTGCCAGTCTAATTAAAACATAGTGATTAACTAAACCAAACTTATGGAAACAGAATGAAACATAAATCTTTATTTATTCATATAATATTATTTATTTCTTAAGGTCTCTTAGTAAATGTTAACGTAATATTTCCTCATATATCAAATTGTAAAAATATTCAGAATTTTCTTGAGTTTTTATTTCGGCCGCCCAAATGCTTTTGCATTTGCTTTTGTATATAAGTAATTACCGTACTTACTTTCAGTACTTTTTCAGCAGTTGAAATAATTTAGACCAAACAGAGCTTCCAAAAACTTGAGTCTGCTAATGTTCATTTAATTTAAGTGGTCCCTTAGTATTTTTTTAACATTAAAACAGCCAAAACTTTTGCCTTTATTATTTTTAGTAGCTGTACACGTCCATGTATTTCTTTGAAAGCCATCAAGGCTCTTTCTGTAAAACCATTTTAAAATTCTAGTCACTTTGCATAAAAATGGAAATGAGTGCGAAATAACATTAGTAGGTCATTTTTAATACATTTTCCATAAGGACACGAAGTAATACTTCATTAAAACATTACAAACACATCAAAATGTATGAAAACAATATTATTATGAATCTTTAACGTGTCAACAAATGACTTATGAGACATGAAATATATTCATGCAATGATTCTGTATTCAGTCTGTGTGTAAAACACACGTACTTATTTAAATTAAATGAAAATTATGTACATATTTCGGTGTTCATTTCAGTAAGTTGTGATGTTTTATTTTTGTGCGGTATATAAATTCATTGCTAAGTTTATGTATGCACCGTTACCTTATGTACACAAGACAACCAATCAAGCTATGCTAACCCAACTAAGCTGATATCTCACAAGAGACACATACTCACAATACCCCGTACAGTCACGAACACAAATATGTATACACTTTCCTAAATCAAAAAGCAATTTTCACGAGAAATAACGGTTGTAACTTGGAGATAAGATCTATTTCATACAAATATAAGTTACAAAATGCTATGTTCGTAACAACATGTAATTTTAATCAGAATAGTAGGAGAAAATCACTTTCAAAAGTTGCTAAGTGTTTACATATTGGTACTCGTGACTGTACGTATAATCATTGTATAATGGTAAGGAAAGCTCACACAAAGCGAGCTCAGGTTATATATATACTAGATATGTATAGCTTGATGTGTCGCCGTGTGAACAAGTTGTGATACTTGTTTGCAACAAGTGTTTAATAAGACTTATCGAAAACATGTATCATAACTTTATTGATAGTTTCAGACACGTATTGGTAACTTATATTTTGTTCACCTTATTGTCATTTTGGACAACTTGTATTAGGCGTAAAAAATAAACGAGACTAGTAGAGTTAATACTTTTTTTTTTGTGTAGGGCTTGATTTTTATCTTGTATCCTCTTGCACAAATGTTCTTCTCAAAAGATTTTATACCACTAAATACAATGTTTTTACAAAGATTCTAATTACAAAATGTTACATTTCAAATGAACTTTTATACGTTCTAAGAAACGTCTCGTATTTTCGTTGGAATGCGATTAAAGGATTAAATTCGTTTTATCCATGAGCTCAAATGAAACTTTATTCTTGCACTTAATACCTAGACTTCCAGAGAAGCACGTTTTCTTAAAGAAAGGTGATATCAGATGATAAAACGAGTGTTTGTCTGCGAGAGCTAGAATTTAAGTTCTACTTGAACTTTATTTAGAGAAAAAGTAGGCGAATGCAAGGATGAAGAAAATAAGCTGTAATGAAACTAACTAGTTTCTAGAACCTTCTATGCCATTCTATAATCTAGAATTCAATAGGTCTGGGGTTCTTCTGCAGTTTTGGGTCAATTGATAAATAATAATCTTCAAAACAACGTTTGACAATATTTCTTCAAAATAAAAAAATAAAACACAAATGAACATGGCCTTAAAACAAAATTTGAATAACGCAATCTTCACCGAATTTGATTTTCTAATTTACTCCAAAATTCTTTGACTTTTAAACCCACAAAAAGTTTCCCAAATCTAATTCAATAAGAAAATTTCTAACGAAGAAAAAACGGATCGATATCAATATTTCCATAATTTCTGGCCAAATTTTTTTGCTGGCAACCCTAAAAGCTTGAGGTTCGCAATATGGCGGCCGTTCCCGCCAGCATCGAATTCAATATGAATCTCTCATCATTATGCATGTCTTTTTATTGAATCTATTTTTTTTTTTTTTGCTAAAATCACAAATAACGGACTTTTTGTTCGTTTCTGTTTACACGTGTTTTTAGTTAGCTTCCTGATGGGTCTGTTTTTCCTCAATAGTCAATATAAATAGAACTGTCACTTTTCAAAAAGATCTTGATAAATATTTTCTGTTTTTACTCTTGTGTTTACTCTTGTGGATTTCTGGGACGAAAATTAACTCATAATATTGTACAACCCACGTTTTGTGTTTAATTTTGACATGTCTATAATTTTAATTCCAAAAACCGGGCACAACACACACACACTACACACAAACACATACTACACACCCACACATACACTACATACACACACACTAACACTTTCTTATTTCAGTACTAAATAATTATACTACTAGATAATTTATAGAGTTTATGTTTATTCCGACCACGGCAATGTAAATGCTTTAATATTAGTTCGATCGTCATTGCTGCAAAACCTCTGAACAATCAATAAGAAGATCTCAAAAATTAAAAACTTTACGGACAGATTCGCGGGCAAAACTAAACTAGTTCTTTCATCAAAGGATCTTTTTAAATCGACTTTTCTCGTCTTCTTCAGGTAAAAGGGCATCACTGAGATAAATATCTCTCGCAACATCAGAGAAACGGCACGAAACAAGAAAATCTCGAGCAAAAGCTACAATTGGCAGATAGGCAGGCTGACGTAAACGTAAGTAGGGTAATTGAAAGGGAATTATTTTCAGCCCTGTGTCACAGTATATTGTAAACAGTAGCGTAAAGGCTGACGTAGGTTTTAGTGGGCCGGACCGCAACGTGAAAATTCTTCTTCTTCTAAAAATACGTTTCTAAATTAAATAATTCCTGTTTTATATAAAAAAAATATGTTTCTTTGAAATAAAAGTGTTCTACTATATTTTTGCGATACATTAAAGACATTATAGGTACTTCAACGCATATAGGGACACGTCCCCTTCCCAAAAGCGCTAAAATATACACAACTTGTATCTTTTATATTGCTTTTTGTTTAATTAGAACAAAATAAATAGATTCAAACAAACAAAATAATTTTAACTGTCATGGAGTAGTCATAAGCGTGTGCGGGCTAAATCACCTTCCTACATTCTGTAGGATTCATCATTCACTACGGGTGGGCTGCACCGTTGTTATTTTTATTGAAATGCCTTGCGCCCCGGCTCCCCGCGGCTTTTATGTGCTCTTGACTAGAGTGTGAGAAAACAAAAGATTTGACGTTTGGAATACCAATTAAATGTTTTCCGCTATCCTATTGGGTAGAATGCCTAACACAACAAAATCGGCTAGTTGTTTACCAGCAGGTGGTATCCTGTAGATTTTCCCATGGGGGTGGTATGTACGTTGTTATTTCAATACTTAATCGTTGCCACACTACGTATCCTAAAATACGGTTGTTTCAGCACCAAAATAATTAGGTAGCTAATTAAAATACGGTGCGGTGTGGTGCGGCGTGGTGGTGCGGCGTGGTATTACGGTGACCTTTACGTTTTTCTTTTTACACAGCGAGTTAGCAGTTTTCTCTTTTTTATTTGATTTATTAGGGAAAACAAACAATTCGATACTATATAAATGGTCAACAAAGAATTGTACGCAACTATATCAGTGTGCAACATACTACGATATCCACATCTCAAATAATTATAATTGGAAGAAACATGCGCGAGTACATTACAAATAAGCCATAGCTCTATTAGATACTGATATAAAAAAAAACAACAACAAAATCCACATAATATCAAGAAACAAGTTAGTTAACCGTCTATGTTTTTCTCTCTTTTTATAAAATAAGATTTTAAACATCAAAGTGGATTCCCTGATCAAGTTGGAGCCATCATTTCAAAGACATTTCCTAGTTGCACTACTGTTTCAAACAACACTAAGATAGCGATCCGCTAAACTTTCTAGGGAGAATGTAAAAGGCTTTTATTTCCAGAGCGAACTCCTGAATCGAGTACAAATCTATACATCAAGCTTCCATAGACGTAAAAGATAAAGACTACCCTCCTACTGTCTATCTATCTTATCTTCTTCATTTGGTGTATCCAGATTAGGTTTTGATATTGAAAATGGTTTTTTTGTTCATATTTTCTGGTTGATCTGAGTCTATATGACTTTGTCCTTCGATGTTTTCTTTGATCGAAATCTCGTTTTGGCTGAAACGTGGTGCCTTTTTGATTAATCAACCTTTAAACACGACCATGACTGTGCTACAAAAAAAAGAGAATTATTTATTTCGAAGAGAAGCGACTCGAAACAGTTTAAGAAAAACGCCAAATACGTAAAGAAAGACCAAAGTCCTCTTATATCTATAACTTTAAATCTGCAGGCCAACTTTACTGCTCAAGTTGTGGCCGGGTATTCAAAACTAAATTTGGTCTAGCATGTCATATCCGGGAACACGACAGGAAATAATTTTAGTAGTTTATTTAAGGGTCGCCGTTATAGAAATCGATAAGGAGGACTATACAGGGTGGCGCCGACAATACAACAATAAATTAAACTGCGTATACCTCATGACGTTCCCAGTCTGCATACAAAACTTCAATCGAATATATCCAGTAGTTTAGTCACAGGACATTATTTTTCATTTCCAGCTTTTTCTACATGATGTAGATTAATAGGCTAGCACCGACATGTTAACGACCCCCGCATCGGTATAAACACTAAACACATGTTACTCGCAACTCGCTACTTCAAAAACCTTTCCCAAATTCGTTCAGGTGCGAATTTGTGCAAATTATAACTAAGGTTAACCAATATTAATAAATGGTGTTCTATTTCGTTAACATTTTTATTCTATTTAGTTTTTTGATAGTTTAAAAACATGGCTATTAACTAGTATTACCAGTGTTTTCATATATTGTCGTATTTATGGCGCCACGCTGTATAAGTAGCTACGTTATGTCTTTTCTCTTGACAGCTATCAGGATTGCCATACGAAATTTTGAATTATGAAATAAATTCTTAAAACCGAATGTTTTTTTGCACTTATTTTTTCTTTTAAAGGTCTATGTTACCCGCATAAAAATAACTAACCCAGCCATATTTCAACGTACACTGAAAGCTAGACCTTTGGCATTTCAATAACATATTGGCCCCGTCTAGTCACTAAAATAACTCGGCCGGATGGTCAGCTAGTCTAGAAAAAGATCTTTAGATATTAAGTTACATCGATATTTTTAGATATTAAATAACAATGTTTGCCGTTTATCTCCTACCCCACATTTATTTACACCTATACGTACATATATATAAGTTGTATTACATAAATTCGACCAGTCTTGTAAAATATTTGTCAAACGGCGTGTCGTGTAAAAATGTATTGATGTTTTTTCAGAATTGTCTCGATGGCAATTTTTTTTTCGTCGTTGTATTTATGTTTAACAATATTTTATGCAACTAGTCTTACAGACTGTTTTAACCGAAAACGATAAACAAAAATAAAAGCACAATTTTCTCAATTCTGCTAAAATGTTAACTTTAGTTTTAAAACGCTTGTTCTACCTGATTTTTTTTTGTAAAACTGAAGTATGTATTGGCTTGTACCACTACTTTATCATTGGAATCAAATGACTTTTATCATTTCATAACTTAGTAAGAGTGGTTGCAACGGGAACACCCAAATACTCCGAAATATTTTATTCTGAATTTCGATGTTCCGAATTTCATAATATCTAAGAATTAAAATTCACGAAATTTATTTTACCGAAAGTCGTAAATGAGATTTATTTGTTTTCCGCTTTTCATACGTTCGAAGAATCAAATGCTCGATGGGTTCTCAGCGGGGCTACGTCGACTACGCCTTATTATAAATAAAAAATATCCTTTATTATATTCTATGCTCATTTCTCTTAGTTTTGGGGCCCAGCAAGTAACTATCAGACGCAATTTCTACATCTTCTCTAATCTAAACAGATTAAAATATCGATTGATTTGATTTATATTATGTCTCAAAGAAAGAGGATCAATCATTAAAAAAAAATAGACGAAATTTTTTCTTGCTGTTTTTGCAAAATTAAAACGATCATTTAAATACATTCCTTAATATTTGTGTATTATTATTATATTGTGTTTTCTTCTTCTGCTTTTATAGTATACCCTGTACCATCTACTGTTATTGAATCCTTTGGGTTAGGTAAGGTTAGAACAATGGACATTAAAGCGCGAAGGCGAGTGAGCGAGAAATTTTACAAGGCGTTTTTATTTCGGAATTCTAATTAATCGGTATTTTAATAATCGGAATTCGTATTTTTGATGTTTTGAATTATCAATAAGTCGGACTTTTTGAAATTCGATTTGAAACTTTGTATTTTGAGAATAATAATTATAAACGTTTGGAATATTGAAACCTTGGAATTATAAAAATAGAAGGAATGATAAATCGAAGTTGTTATAGTAGGAATTTTGAACCATTCGGAATTATGAAAATCGGTATTTTGAAATTCGTATTTGTTGTCTAAATTTTTTCGTATTTACGTAGTGTACCCGCTTGCAACACCTATCTGTATTGTTAACTAGCATTAAGTCAAGTGTACCTACAGATGATACTATTTAATGTTAACATTGTTATTTGATTGATTAAATATAACTATAACATAGAATTTGTAGAATAAACAACACGTTTTACACCTTGTTAATAAACGCGGGTGTTAATAAGAAATTAAATTTAATAACCATAGTTTAAATAAAGTCAAGTAACAAGCGTAACTATTTCTTCAAATAAACATTAAAATTATAAAATGTTCTATTCTCTCGATAAGATATTTTTCACTTCAATAGAAAAATAGTTAGTTTCCTCGTGAGTGTTTTATCACCCTGCGCAAATGCTAAGAACCAATTCAGAACACCACTGCGATAGCTAAGTACGTAAATAGGGTTTTATTTTCATTTATATACGTCTATTTTTTTAAATTTCCCAGTTCTGCTGTAAATTTAGATAAAAACTGGGAAGAATTAGTTTTCGATATAGAAATGGAATTAACGCTTATCCTATCATCTTTTTGACTCTCCCTTGTGCGATATCGTTGGTAGTAAAGCTTTGAGATAGCAGAATTATTATTTTTGTAGAAATACTAAGAGACTTAACCTAATTAGTTTCTAAGATTAATACTCCTCTAACATTTAGGCATCACATAATTATATGGTCATAATGATAGCGTAAATCAAAAGTCATTTATCCAAGTTAGAAGAATCAGTAACTTTAGAGAACGTCAAAATAGACGGTCACCTAAAACGCGCACCCTTCCTACATCTTACTATTTTAGCTGCGGAGAAGAGGTGGCGAAATAAACTTACTAGCAACACATCTGTCTATGGAAAACTTTTAATCAGACCACCCAACCAGTACAAAATGCATCTTGTCCATCTAATCGCGAATACCTTTTGATACTTCGCCGAAATTAACGAACACAAAGCCGAAACTTTCGAAATGGATTGGATCTAAATCTCCAAGCTGCCTTAAACCTGTAATTATTAATCGCCAACAAAATGCTGTGGGTACCTACCGCGGAAACCAAAAAGGTTAGTTACAGAAGGTCAGCCTCATACAACCACCATGCATAGATAGATATCATACCTGAAAAAAAGAAAGAAGCAATAAATATACAGTCACATATAGCTAAAATTGACACACATGCAAAAAAAAGTAAAACAAAATAAATATTCATAAACAAACATGAAACAGAAACAAATTGTACATCGTGACTGCCAAGAAGGCATTCACTCAGCATGGTGCTGAGACTACCCGAGTTTGGAAGATTAGACAGGCAGTCGCTCTATCTAAAATACCAATATTTTTCTTTTATTTATGGTTAGACAAGCAAAAAGCTGCCTCTAATATTATTGGGAAAGGCTACGCAGATGACGTTACGTACAGGTGGGTTACCATGATCTGTTACTGCAGGAATGTTTTAGGACTATTACGAGAGTGGGTAAGAGATGGCGCTAGACAGCTGTATAGCGCTGTCACTTTCCCACTCTTGGAATAGTCCTAAAACATGCCTGCACTAACAGATCATGGTAACCCCCCAGTAACAGCAAGCGCGCTTTGTTAGAAACGGTTTGCGATTGCCTACGTGTCTATGGCACCTGTTTCATCGCCGTGGGCGACGAAGCGATGTTTGTAATTCTTTCACGCAAAAACGACTTAACGGATTTTGATGAAATTTGGCACACAGATAATTTAACTTGGATCGGTACTATGTTTTCTTATTTTCGACTTCCAAACGAGCGAAGCAGCTGGAAAAACTTAGTATATTAATAGCTGTTCTCTAACTATTCACACTGACTGGCGAGAACTTTGTCCAACAATCAACTCGTTATTAACTGTTTTTCTTTCTTTAAATTGTTGCTTGTTGTATGGAGCTGGTTTTCTGTAAATCTATCTATTCTGTGGTAACCAGGTGGCCGCTTGATTAAAATTACACGACGGATAGAGAAACCGTTTTCGTTTAAATCAAAGTTGATTGAAACTCTTTGGTGGTAATTTTTTATTGAAAATGTTGATTGTTTATGGGTTCGGGTTTAACTGTGAAGTTTTATCGTTGGTTGAGTTTTGTGATCGGTATTGGTGTTAATTTGAGCTTTATATTGTTACTGATAGTGATATCTAATATTTAATTAATAATGATGAAATGTAATTATGATGAATATTATCACGGTTTATGCACCATCTCTTTCTACCAATTTGTAAGCCACGATATGCGGCTGAACATGTTAGAACTTAATCTGTATCTCATTATTATCTTGCATGCAATGTATCATGTACACCATGTTTAAACAAATATAAATTTACTTACTTACTTACTGTTTAAAGTCCAATTAAATGCTAAACGTATATTCTAGGATTCCAATTTTAAAAGATGACTAATTTTGTTGATGAATGTGGAATCTAATTCTTAACTCGGTTGGTGTAGTTTTCTCAAGCGCTACCTGCTCAACATAAAGTCCTGGGTTCGATCCCCAGGTCGGAGGAAGTCTTGGGTTTTACATTTTTCAGTAGCAACCAGGAATTTGTGATTCCGTCCGATAGCAATGTTATCGTCCACTATTATCATAGGACTTTAAATAAAAATAACTAGGGAAGTGCGTATGTACCATTATGTACAACTCTGCTGTACTAAGGGTGTCAAGCGTGTGTTATGTATGTCTTTTATTTTCAAGTTTTTTTTATGTTTACTTTTATGTAATTTAGTTTTATTGTTAATTTTAATTAATTTGTTTTGTCCTGTGCGATACAAAAATATATTTTTATTTCTTTCTTTCTTTTGTTTATGTTATGAATTTAATAACAAACGATAGAGATGAGAAATTAGAGAAAAAAACAAAATACCTCCATCAAAAAAACAAACATAACATAAATACTGTGTTGCAACATAACTGGAAAAGGGACACCCTTACACCAAATTTAACCCTAAACAAACATCGTACCTTCCACATTCCTCACCGCTGTCCTACCATGGGGCAAATGACACAGAATTTAATGAATGCCCGTCATCCCACACTTTCATCTTATATTTGCCTTTCATTTGTTGGGTTGGCTGTCCTTTTGAAAGGCGACCTTGTACCCTTTGGCCCAATAAACGCGTGATCGTATCGTGGTTGTATTTTTCTCACATATACATGAAGCGTCGTAAACATACATGATATTTATTCGTTCTGCGGGGTATCGGAATTGGAAGGCAGTTTGGGGTTGATGTCTGGTACGGTGATGAAGTGAGTAGTGCCTGGTAATATAGTCCTGATTAGTGACGTTGGTATTTTACGAGTTAATTTAACAAGAAAAGAACATGAAATAGAAATTATTAAAAGCAATTACACATAAGATACTTTAGATATGAATTGCTATGTAATGATAAGAAATGTCATGGAAAAAAAATGACACCATGTCTCAGTAACGCCCTGAAACCAATAACATAATTTTCTCTGAAGTATATTTATGCATATTTGTAACGTTGAACTGTACGTTAAATAAGGTTTAAGGCAAACAAAAAAACAGTCAACCTTTTAGTTTACTTATTCAAAAATGCGGTCAATCAAAACCCTGAATAATAAATAATCCAACATTTATTATAACGCAAATAACCCAGCTTGTCCTGTCACGCCGTTTATCAACATTCCAAACAGAAACGTCCCAAAAATAGTTTAAAACTCGCTCCACAAACGATCCATCACATGCAGAAAACAAATCGGTGTAAAAAGTGAGAATGGAAAAAAAATAAATTCGAAAAAAAAAAACTTCGAACAAAATCGAGTTAGCCATTGCCGTCACCATGTATAATAAAATAATAAGGCGACCGACCATTTTTCATAATTCTGCAGACCAGGCGGGGTACCCATAATTTACTTTTGTTTCAATTGTTACGAGTTTAGAAGGAAAAAAAAAGATTCATTCCTGTGCTTCCTCCTTTTTGTTGTTAAAAGCGGTGCCCCAAGATTTTGATGAGATTTCTTACATTTTCTTTGCGAATATTTCAAGAGGCTTGAGGGTGTTGCGTTTCTATTAAATTTTGAAGAAATTGCCCTTTTATTGTTCGAACGAAGGGGATTGTAGATTAGTTTTGTCTTCCTGGAGATTATTAAGGTTGAACGTGGTTGCTAATTTAGTGGGTTCCTTTTTTTTCTTTTCTTTTTATGAATTTTTGAAGCAGCGAGAAGAAAAAGAGATAATATAAGTGTCAGGTTTTATAATCTCATAAGATTAGATAGAGATTCAGTGTGGAACGTCAGCTCTGATTGGATTTAGCATTGCTGTGTTTGACAGGCGTGATAATTGTGATTTCCGATTAACGGTGGTGGTTTGTAATTGGGAATTTCATGTTAACCAAACATTAGGAATGACAAAATGAGCCAACCGCAATCTCTTTATTAATCCGTTGAATACGTCAAACTAATAAAAGATTCTAAATGTGGTATATTGTTTATAAAAAAAACACCTTTAAAACCGATTTAAAATTAATCACCATTAACATAACATAACATTACGCTTGTAATCTCCGAAGATTTAGGCAGAAGTGTACCTAATAGTAGGTACAGCCCACGTTTCAACAGTTATCTTTAACTCTCATGTAATAGGAGGCGAGCCTATTGCCATCAACCGGGCACAATCCTATTTTGGTGTGAGTTGGTACATTTTGCCCTAACTAAGCTTATTTATAATCTGAAATTACATTACATTCTGTTAAGAGCATAACTAACTTTTCATTAAAGTATGATATTTCAATACTACTGACTACAAATTTTCATTCGTTTACTTTAGTTAAAGATACAAAACTCATCCTAGTCCTTCCTTAATCTTGACATAGAAGTATATCTACCAATATCTTACTATATAAGGCCATGTTCGATTCCTCAAAATCAAGTGATCCGGAAGAATTATAGAGTATTAACGGCTTTTTGTCCCACGTCAGATGAAACAGGCAACTGAGCGATGGCTTACTTAGCGGGTGGGGGCCAATCCCACCCTATGAGGAAAAAGGTATTGACCACTCCCACATACAGACGTACGTTTTCTATAGATTCATGGTGCTTTTTGGTTTGGGACTTATGGAATCTTTGAGAGTTACGTAGAACGTTCACAGTCATTTGGAATGATCTGCTGGAATGACTTCTTGGCAAAAAGTAATAAGTTCATCACTTCATTCCATCATACTAAGTGGATAGAATGGAATGATGGAATGGATAGAAATGCAAAAGGACGCCGTTTCAAGTAAAACACACACATACATAGTATTTACCCATCTGATAAGATGGGTAAATACTATGTATACAAAGACTTTAAGGCTACAAATTCCTGTACCTATGTACTAGTTCATGCTCAGCATAAAACAAGCCATTAAAAAGCCTTTTTTTCTAACCAATAAATTATAGCATACAGCCCGTTCACATGAGGACAATTCGTTTTTTTTGACGTATCGTCTTTTTTCACGATCCGTCAATTTTTTTGACGGCAGCAATGGTTTTTAAATGCCCGTGTTAAATCACGTATAGTCTTTTAAAAATCACGTACGCCAAAAAACAGGAATAGTGAATTTTTTGTGACGGATTCGCTGATGCACTCGCTCCCGAAAAATCGAGAAACTAATGTGAACATCAATTCGTTTTTTTTGCTGGATCGTGATAAAACACGATTCCGTATGCAATGTGAACGTCCATCCGTCATGACGTATCGTGTTTTATGACGGATCGTCAATGACAGAAACTGTGTGAAAGAGCCCTTTGAAGTGTCCAAATCAAACCAAGAGAAATCAAACGAAAAATATTTGCCCACCACCCTTGTTTTCACTTGTCAAGTTTCATTTGACGTAATTCAACGTTACTAGCAAAATAGAACGCTGACACCACAATTTTGCTTTCGCTGATCAGGACAATTTATAACTCCTACTAAATAATTTTCGCTCGTTTATGGTGATTTAAAAGCTAGTGCGACAACCTTAACTCTTGGCCACGGAATACTTGTTCAAGCGACACACGTCTTGTGACAACGGAGAAAACAAATAAAATATGTTGCTTGGGGCATGCGAGTCACAAGTGACACGTACGAACGTTACTTGTTTCCTTCACCTGAGCACCGTCGCTAAAGTCGACTCGTGGCATGGTTTAGGCCCGGACTTCACCAAAGCAGAGATGTGTGAAACGGAGACTAGAGGAGATGCGTAAAAGCTAGGGTGTATCCAATGAAGCTGTGCGGGGATTTGCACAGCCGCACGCCGCTCACAGCACACCCTTCCCCACACACCGCTCACAGCACACATATTTCCCACCGTACGCCGATCACCTCTCTTCTAATCCGCTCCCCGCTAGGCTAAACAATTACGAAACAACTCTCCTCTCTGCTCAACCGTTTCTACAAAAACTAAGCGGAGAAGAGAAGTGTAAACTACGAAATTCTATTGCTCTTATCTCGTCTCGCTTCGGTGGATACCGGCCCTTAAGCCACTTCATTCATTTGTTTCTTCCACAGTCACTGTAACTCGCGTGCCGCTTAAATGTATAGTTTGTGGCCAAGAGGTAATGCATATTTAAAAGCCACTGCGACAGTGTGACATCCTTGGTACAGATGGAGCGGTCGGGCACGACGTAAACAGTGATCAATCATACCGCGCTGCTTTAGTGGTTAGGGCTGCCGCCCGGAAGATTTTTTGTATGAGTTTTTTTATTATTCATGACACATTTTCGTATTTGAAAAATGAAAATAAGTTGCGAAGCCATGGTGGGGTCTGTGAGACTTTTGGGAGAATGATGTCAAATTGGTGTTACAGTGATCGTTAAGTATGTTGTCTGTTGTTATTTGATTTTGGAAGAGGAGTGGTTTAAAAATTGTTACATAGATGTTTTTAACAGACTTCATGAAAAGGAGTATATCAATTCGTCTAAATGTTTTTTTTTTGGTGTGTGCATGTTCAGCAATTATTCTAATCCACGACGGCCGATTACGAAGATTATTTTTTTTTTGTATAAAAGTGTTTTCTTCTCTCTCTGAACCCTAAAATATCACGCCTGAAATCTTTGTATGCTCAAGTAGAGGTGAGCCAATCAAACTACGACATTCCTCTTTTAATTAAACTCAAACGTCAGCAGCTAGTTACTGACGATGTTAATAGCGCCCTGGCAAAAGTTGTTAATTAGTTTGATGTTAATAATCTACTCTTAAATGAGAAAAAAACGAAATGTTTTAAGTAACAAACGATACCTCATGTAAGACAAATGGAAACTAGAGTGTACTAATCAAGAATGAAGAGTTGAATCCGGAAGATAACATAGTGTTCTTAGGCATAACTTTGGATGCCAAGCTTCAGTGGGGCAACCACATAGATAAATTATCAAAAAAAACTTAGCTCTGCAGCATACGCCGTTAAAAAAAAATCGTGATTTTACTTATTTAGAGACAGCCCGTTTAGTTTACTTTAGTTATTTTTACAGTGTGATGTCGTACGGTACTCTCTTGTGAGGTAGTGCCACCGATATTCAAACAACTTTTATCTTGCAAGAAAGGGCACTTCGTTCAATTTATAAATTAAGTCCCAGATACTCCCACCGAGAAAAATAAAATGAATATACTTACTGTCCCCTCTCAGTTTATTTATGAAAACCTTTTCTAGGCACATAAAAACATTAATTTGTTTAAAAAATACTCTAAACGGAAACTATGTCTAAAAGCCCACTATAACGTTGATCACTATCTCGAAGATAAAAAGGCTTGGGATTAAGCTGCTCCAATTAAATTTGCTCAATGAATGTCGAAGTTTAAAATTTTCATTTGTTTATTGATTATTCCTTTCTTTTATACCCACACACATAAAAGTAGACCACACACATAAGAGTACTATTAGCGACCTACACAAATGTCCTTTCTTTGGAATTGTTCGTCGTTTCGTTGAGCTCCTTGAGTTATGAGTCGAGCTACACGAACTGACAAATGCTTGCACTGGCTGTACAGGTCCACTCAAATCTTTGTGGTTCTTTCTTCTAAAGACCATCTCACACACTCATCTGCATAGTCCTTATGTGAGTTTATCAAGATTATGTCTGGACCTTAAAAGAGACCATGAGCTCTGAGTTTGTTTCGGCTGTTTCTTCTCAGAGTATTCACCGGCCTCATCTAGTTTTACAAAGAAGACGTGTAAAAGTGTTTGTAAAAACCTGTTTGCAAAATAAACATCATTTATCATTTGCCTGGGCACAAATTCAGAGATGCTAATGGGAAAAAATCCAATAACACAAACCACCACCCTAATGCCTGAACTTTAATATTCCGTAAGTATTTCCGATTTTCCACGTGAAAAAATCATGCTAAAATGCTGTTATTAATAAGTTTTATCATTAATAGAAAACAAACATAAAACAGAATCCATAATTCACGTCACCACCTTAAATGTTAGCCCAGCCCCAGTTCAAACACCAATGTTTAATGCATAAATTAATAACGTAAAACCGATACTGTAAAAGGTAACTATTTTATGAACAAAAACAAGAGCTAACCTAAAATTCTAACCCGCAAGTGCCTCAGGCATTTATGTCAAAAACAAATTAACAGTATCAAACTTATAAACAAATTACCGAGTCACTTTTGGCAGGTGTCAATGTCAGATTAAATTAATTTAACAGGAATTTCGGGGGAAGATTTTTTGAGGAATGTTCTTCACTTTGGTTTAGATGCAAAACTGTAATTAACTGGTGTTTTATTTTTTATACATTATCATCTTAGTACTTATGCGTATAGGAGACATTTATTCAATACATATATTATGTATAAAACACAAAAATTGTTTCTGCCTATGACCATTATAGACTTTGATACCATCCTACCGATGTGCCCTAAATCGGTTTCGTTAGAAAGTCAAAGATAGTTTTAGAACACTAAAACCATGCATTAGGCACCATAGCATAGTAGCATACGCCGGGTATCCGCTAGATAGTGCTGGGATGAGACTCTCCTCACAAGTTATTTAACTCAATCATCTGGAACTCGTGGCTAAATAATAACAGTCTCTCGGGTCAATCCTTAGGTTAAGCCGTGCTTGCCTAGGTTGATCTGTGGATGGGTGACCACCTATTGCATACTGAGTTTCCTCCTTGCCTCGGAAAGTACGTTAAACCGTTGGTCCCGGCAGTCATTTGTAGATCTTTGACAGTCGTTACAGGTAGTCAGGGGCCTGACCAGTCTTACGAAGGGGTATCGTATTGCACAGTTTTAACTGGGTTGTGGAGGTCCGATAGGCAGTCGCTCCATGTAAAATGCAGGTACTCAGCTGCATCCGGTTAGACTGGAAGCTGACCTCAATATAGTTGGGAAAAGTCTAGCAGGTGATGATGATGATGGTGATGGTTGACACAGACAGCTCCTGAAAGCGGCTTACACATGACGTTGACACATGCCGATTTCCTGGAGATGTTTTCCTTATTTACACGAAGTTAAGTGTAATGTCTGGCATTCGTCTCTTCGATCTTAAAAAAATAACTTAATCCCGTGTTAAACTCATGCTCTCTTTTACACACTATGCCACAAAGTATATAATCGAAACTTTATTCATATAAAAAGTTCCAAAATATTGTCAGACGTGTGCAGACATTAACCACTTCAATCTTAAGTAATTTAACTTAATCCCGTGTTAAACCGATCCTCTCTTGGACACACTATGCCACAAAGTATATAATCGAAACTTAATTCATATAAAAAGTTCCAAAATATTGTCAGACGTGTGCAGACATTAACCACGGATTAGCCTTTTCATCTCAAAGGTCATTGCGTAAGGGCCCTTCATTAAAAAGGGCCCAGAAAAGTCCTTTATGACGTTAACTTAAACAATAGTACTTTGTGGTAAGAGACCCGTTGACATTTTGAAAATTTTGATGAGTACAATTATCTTAATGCGTTTTACCCACAAATGAGGTTAGTCTGAAAGTCAGTGTGTCTAATGGTAGTTCAGTTTTATTTTAAAGCTTTCAGTAATTATCTGGGACATTGAAGAGCTTTTTGATATTAATTGGTGAGTTTATTTAAATTATAATTGGTCTGCGTTTTAGGTAGTAGCTTTTAAGTTTATGTCGTTTCGTGTGTTAATTAAATGAAAGGATCAACCGAAAAATAAATTGAGAGGTTGAGAGGTTTTCTATTAAAACCATAATTTACTTAGTAATAGTTTAGCTAGTTTCTTATTCACAAATTAAAAATCAACGCGATCAGCACATCAAAGTCCATGAGCTGTCTGTGGCAATCATGATAATCTGCCGCCTGCCTTTTCAAAACATGTTGGGGCCGGCTTCCAGTCTTACTGGATGCAGCTGAATAGGTACTAGTATTTTACAAAAACTTTTTTGCAAAGAAAAACCGACTTCCAAAAAAAACACAAAAAAAAAGTGGAAAATAACTTTACTTTCGGAAGTCGGTGACTATTGTTTGTTTCATTGACTTTTTTGCCACCGACTTCCGAAAGTAAAGTTATTTTCCACTTTTTTTTTAGTGTTTTTTTTTGGAAGTCGGTTTTTTTTTTGCAAAAAAGTTTTTATTTTACCCTTTTTTAGTTATCGTATCACACACAAATCCTTGTCAAGTATCAATTTCGCAATTTCTTTTACTTGGATGAAATTTTTTCTAGCTATTTTGATTTCAAAACCAAACTGCTGTACCGATTTTGATGAAATTTCTATGGGACCAATCGGGAAGTAGATCCATTCAGATAAAAGAAGAATTTTTCAAATCGGTTGATAAATGACGGAGATATGAGGTAACAAACACAAAAAAAAAACATACAACCGAATTGAGAACCTCCTCCTTTTTTTGAAGTCGGTTAAAAAACAACATGGAGCATGTGGTGTATGTATGCAGATGTACGTATGTATAGCATGCGGCGCACGAGCCGGCGCGCGCACCTTGTCGTCACTTTTAGTAAATAAACTAGCTTGGACGCCACCTAGTCGTTTGTTTTCTTCATAAACATACCAGAGCAACTGCCTATCTGACCTCCACAACCCAGTTAGAACTGGGTAATACGAAAGCCGTTGGTAAGACTGGTTGTCAGACATTCGGGCCACTGATTACCTTAAACGACTGTCAAAGATCTACAAATCACAGCCGGGACCAACGGCTCAACGTGCTTTCCGAGGCGCGGAGTAAACTCGGTATGTAATGGGTGGTCACCCATTCACGGATAAACCTAGGCAAGCACGGCTTAACCTGAAGATCGACACCAAGTGGCTGTTATTATTTAGCCACGAGCTCCAGTGTTAATATTCTATAACAAAGAGACCGTCAGCTCTTAAACGCGGTTTTATGCGCTGATCGCGTTCAGTTTCTTTGGTGACATTTGCCCAAAGATTAAAAAAATCATCTACAATTTGTTAGTCAAAATTGAACTAGTTTCTGATTAAGAAGAGTGCTCACTAAGAACTTAGTAATATGTCTCAAACCTATAAACCGTAAGATCTAAGTATTTCTTTCATTCTCACAAAATATTAAAACTAGTTTTATGTCACCTCATAAAAAAGTATAGCCATATTCCAAGGGACAGATGGTAATATCAATAAATAAATTATATGAACAATAAAATCGTATGCGCACTTAAAATTAAAATGAATGTGGATTTTACGACTGTTCGAATAAAGTCTTGAATGACATTACATTCGCACGAATTGAGGTTAACAGACATGAAATATTATGCTACTCTCTCATTGGCATGGATTGTTTTTTAACACTTACCCTGCTAAGTTCAAATAATTTATTTTTACTTGTATGCATAAATCATTATAGCTACGTATAACGACGACTCGGGAGGTGGGTTGTGGGCCCACGAACGAATTATTGTTCGACTCATATGCTGAGTGCTTAGCACCAAAAGTGTTAATAATATAAGCAGTGTCAAAGAGGCAGACAAAGCGAAGATGGTGAGTCTAGTTTGGCTCTTAACGAAAGGACAAGGTCCAAATGTTCACACACTTGGACCAAAGGAACAGAGCACAAAACATAATTTAGCTTGTTTTGTACCTTCTTAAAGACCTCTCGCCAGAGGCTCCGGTCACATGCATGTAGATAGACGCTTTAATGCTTTTGATCCGTCGTAAGGAAAACTTTGAGCATGCATGTGAATAGCTATAAAAGTAAGGCAAGACCAATTAAACAATGGATGGTCTGTGTAAAAGATGATATGGCTAGAGGGACAGAGACTAGTGAAATGTTGACTTAAGATGATGATGATGCCATCTACCCGATTTCAGCATTCACTAATAGAGAAATATTAAAAAAGACAATAATATTCTGCGCCGACCTCGAGTAAACTGGTATAAGGGAATGATGATAAAAATGAGTCTGCAAGTTTGTAGGCTGGTTAATTGACATACATTTATGCATGTTATTAAATGTTATTTTCACTGTATGTAAAATTTTATATGCATGCAATTAAATAATTTCATATCGTGCTGATAGAGTATTAATCTTTTGAGATCGACGACCTTCACAGAGGTTTAATACTTATGAATGTCGAAATGTCGATATCAAAGAAAATAATTATATTTATGAAATGAATGTATTCCATCACATAAATGGCACCATTTATAAAGAAAAACACTGAATATTTCATGTATTTGTTGAAACATGTTTGTAGATTGCTTAAGCCTAAACAATTTTATTACGACATTAACAGGCTTGATTTTGTGTAAAGTTTTAAATTGCATTTTTGTTCAGTAACGTGAATACGAATAGACTTGTTTGGTTAATATTTATGAAAACAAAAACATATTTGGTTATTAAGTTAAAACATATAGACATCAAGAGCTTAATACATACTATATGAGATTTTGACGCTGAATAATTTAAGTTTTGAAAAGCGCGACGTGTATGAGTTGGCGAATGTTTTGAGAAAGTCGTGTTTTATTTATTATTATTATTTTCGATTTTTTTTATTTTGTTTCCCCATTCGAAGAGTATCAACTTATTATCTATCTTATCGGCCAATCAGGTACCTAAGGGGTAATTGTGGATAAAGTAATGGACAGACAAATAATGCATTGCAATGTCCTTATCCGGTGTCCACAGGTCCGCAAACCGTACCTACCTGTTTAACTCAAACTTAAGTCTGATACTGCTTTATTAAAAAAAATATATACATATTTATCTGAATTCCACTACTGCTGCCATGACAATTCAACGGCAAAATACGGAGACATTCCTCATACGATCTATAGCTACGCCTGTCCCAAATTTGTCGTGACAGCACGCCTTTGCAGTCGCAGCCTTACCCAGCTTAGCCGTAATAGGATCTCTTAATGCATTCTCTAAGGTCAAAGCAAGTTGTGTACCTTAGACTGCTGAAAATTCAAATTCATTTATTTCAGGTTTCATAACCCATATTAGACTAAGTCTAAGTCTAAGTTATTTAGCTAAGTTTAAGTTAAAGTCACTGGATCATGCACAGGCTGTTGACCGAATAAGTTATTCACCTTGGGAACGTTTCTAAGAAGATTTGTTGATATGTTGTGCGGTATTAATATTTCATAGTAATTGCTTGGATTCAGATGCCAGCAGAATATAATTATAGATAAGTATTAATATGGTTTCAGATTTTGTACACCTGAATCTTGTTAATAATAAAATTATATTTAGGTAATAGGAGATCAAGAACATTTTAAAATTAAATAAAAAGGGAGCAGAATGACATAAATTATATAAATCTCACCCTCACTATTTTAACTAAAAAAAAAAAATTAAACAGAATGAATTGATACGAGTAGAACCGCCTCATTGGTCTAGCGGTTGTAATCGCGGCTGCTGACAATGAGGCCCTGGGTTCAATTCCTGGGTGAGGCAAGTTGGTATTGGGTTTTTCCATCAGCAATTTTTCAGTCTGTAGCAGAAACGGAATCTGGATTTGTGCCCGATTGATGGCAATAGGCTCACCCCATATTACATTGGACTTAAACATAGCTTGCGATTGTGGGCGTACTATTAGGTACACTTCTACTTTACTCTTGAGGAGAACTTTTCATCTAAGCAGTACGTCTTTGTGGGATCATTAACAAACTCCATACGGTTGAAGCCTCAACAAAAAGTTAGTGGAATGTAACGTGTTTATATTGACAGTCAGTATTTGTTTTTTGTTTGTGTTTATCATCACACAAAATAACGCACAATAGTGATCAGATAAGGGTGGCAAAATAAAAAACTCTTCATCTTATCGGAACTCAGTAAATCCTTTATAAGAACGCTTCGCTCCCTCCCTTTCCATGTATGGGGTACTTCACCCTAAAAAAATACATTTTAGCTCCGGCTCCATTCATCTTTGTTTACAAAGAAAACATTCTCATATATGAGATTATTGAATATGATGGCAAGTTGAATGAAAATGGCTGATGTATAAAAGAAACGTAGGTTCTCAACGGGTGTGAAAGAAAATAATAAATTACTCGAGCGCTAAATTTATACAATGGTTATTATAATCTACATAGGGAGTAAAATAGATTTTCTCTTATGAAATTCAACACGCATCCTTTATTTATTTATATAAAAAGCAAGGATGTATGTAGGTTATTTTTTTCCTATCATGACTTATACTTTCACTTTGAGCTGGAATGTGGTAAGGAGTTTCAATAAAATGAGAGATCAGCAAACACTGGACTTCAACAAAAAATATTTTAAATCACGGCATCATAATTGTAATAACAATTCAGAAACGCCATTTATTTGACAACTTTATACTCAGATTTAATAGTATATACTCGTATAAAATAAATAGTGTGACCAAATTGTGATCGTTAACCCAAAAGTGGTCATATTGCGTGACCTTAAATATACGGGGTGATTTTTTCAAGTGTACGTGGATGGCCTAGTCCGAAAATAAACAAATATTAAAAATATGTGCAGGCAAAAGCGTTTGCAGGGAGCCGATTTCGATGAAAGCTAAAAAAGGTTACATTAGGTTTCCGAAAAAAAAAAATAGTTTCGGGGAATCAAGTATAACATACAAATATATAGCGAAATATAAGTTATCAAACTTGTACTGATAGCAAAAATTGTTTGATAGCTTATATCTCAGAAACTTGACGCTTTACAAGATTTTGTCCTATATAATACTTGCTTGTATTGATGCCAGATATTTATTTATACAGGTTTTGATGCGTGGCCACTCTTTTGAAAATAAACTACAATGGTGGCAGTTAGGCAGGCCAGCTTTCATACAAAAGTCTTCAAATCTCTTTACACTGTATACAGAGGTATAGAATAAAGTTTAGCCAAAGTTGCCAGCCCATTCCTTGCCACTGCAAATGAAAGATGCTAGTAAGACTTTGTAAGCGTTCGTTCAAGAAAACTTTAATGCAAAAGTTTTATTCAGCCATTAACTTTAAAGGTTAATTAGTCGAGCCAGTGAATGGGAGTCAACCATAATCATTAGTATTTACTACAGTCTTACTTAACTTTCTTGTTGTAACGAGTCCGCATAACAGTGATAATTTTCCCTGACTCGTCACTTTAGTTAATTCGACAGTATCGTTGATTCGTCACTTTCGCTGTTTGGACACTTTTGTGAACTTGACAGTTGCGTCAACTCGTAATCTTCGCCGATTCGTCACTTAGGTACATCATCATCATCATCTGCCTAGCATTTTCCCAACTATGTTGGGGTCGGCTTCCAGTCTAACAGGATACAGCTGAATACCAGTATTTTACATGGAGCGACTTCGTCACCTAAGTATACTCGAGGAAAAATATAATGAACAGTTTATGTGAATAATCTAACCTGCTGTTAGGAGATCCTAATTTAAATCAAACTTCAACATGTGTTATTAAAGTAAATTATATTAATATGAAAAAACTAAAACTTAACTTCTTACTTACTTGAAAATTTACTTAACTGCAATTGGTATATTATGTAATACAAAATGTTGTATGTATTTATGAATAAGTGAACAGTCTATTAAAATGGAAATGAATTGATGATTTATGGATGAATTTTAAAATACAGATTTCGATTTAGTTCACTCTCTTTATCATCTTTCGATAAATGTTAATAAGTCAATGTTTTTGATTCGTTCATGTAATTTAAGAGATCATTTTTTCTATTGCGTTCGTCAACATATTGTTCGTATATTCATTTTTTACCGACTATACGAGACTATTCGAGTGACGAATTGAAGAAAGGTGTCGAATTGGCGAAAATGGCAAATTATGGAAAGTGTCGAGTTGACGCAACTGTCGAATTCACACAAGTGCCAATCAGCGAAAGTGACGATTCAACGATATTGTCGAATTAACTAAAGTGACGAGTGAGGGAAAATGCCCAGTGTTACGCTGACTCGTTATAACTGTTAGTGTAGATAACCATCTTTGATGACTGAGAGATTTGTATTTTTGTAATTGCGTGTACAATCCAACACTATAAAATGTACAAGCTGTATGCAAAAATTACTCAGAGATTAACCGGAACAAACAGACAGAGAGACATAAAAAAAAATGTTACACGTATCGTACATACTATCAAAATGCATTCAAGACTAGTGATTTTTAAATTACAAACAGACACTTCAATTGTATTTATTTGTATGGATAGCATGTGACTCTAACATTTGCCAGTGTAGCTTATACCTATCATTACATTATGTATGCTCAGTTTTTATACCTGGAATTCCCAAATGACTATAATTACTTCTAATAGCTATTTATCACTACAATAGCTATATATATATATAGCTTCAGTGATAGCATTGACCTAACATTAAGTTGCGTTTCGACCGTATATGGAATGGCACTGGCTTATCGGCTTAGTTTATAACTATAGGAAAGATGTCTATAAAATCTACCCGCTAAACCTATAACCTTTCACAAGAACAGATGATCGACCCCACTTCACCTCCTCGACGTGCGTTATTACGTGGTACAGTCGAACAAAGAAAATTGTCGACAGGCGATAAATTCCTCATTCTACACTGCCAATCATCATCTGGCTAGCCTTAACCGATTATGTTGGGAAGGGTTCCAGCCTAACTAGATGCAGATTAATTCGAGTGCTTTACCTCTCTGACACTGATGATTGTATGTCGTACAGGCAACTTTTTAGGCTTGATGTACCTACTCACAAGAGTGATAAAAATGTTTTCTTTTATTTGTTTATATAGCACTTCAACGACTTACTCACTAATACAAACATCAAAAAACATAACATACAACTTAAACTGAAATCATCACAAACAGTTATAGGTAGAGTGAATTCGTCACTTATAGTAGTGCACAGCATTCGCAGAATAATAAAAGGCAAGTAGGAGAATTAAAGTTATAGAATAAACAGAATTATTTAACAACAAAAAAAAATAATAGGTGTAGTTTTGCATCCTCGTCAAAATTCAGGACGTTGTCATAGAAGGCGTAAATAATCAATATAAATTACGGTACCTGGTCAATAATAATAAACGTTGCTTGTTTTTATTGTTTTAATTTGACACTATTTCAGAATGAAGCCCTTCTCAAAAGAGGAGAACCACCCGTTTATCGAATAAACGTGTGCGTTTGTTTGTGTGTGTGAAAGCGCGGTTATAAGGCTAGTATTAGACAGGCCGCGTTTTAATAGGGGTGGTGTACACTTACCGATTTCCGATATTAAGAAAAGATATAAAAAATTACGTACCCATTTTATTATTGATTCTGGTCGAGAATCATTAGCATAGTTACCTCCTTGAATTTGACGAGGATGCAAAACTACACCTTGTATAATTATGATAAAAAACGCTGTAAAATAAGAGAATGGAAGTGTTTTACTACCCAGTACAATCATAAAAGTGTTTCAGAGAACTTGTGTTTTAGTTGCCTATATATCAATTCGCTTGTTCGACTGTACATTTGAAAGGGTGTGAAGAAAGATCAGAGTTTCGTAATATTACATTTCACGTAACCCAAATATTTTCGAGCCCTCTTTGTGCCCTCCTTAATGTGTGAGGGAGGGGTGATTTATCTACTATTCAAGGTACATAATGTGGTAGTGCGAATAATCTGATATCGTGTTACTCACTGATGGAATTCATGGAGTTTTTGTTGATAAAAGTCTATTTTGAGGTGAATTCTACAAATTTTCACGTAGAAGTGTATTTTCACTAAAAATCGGTACTAATATTACAAAGAGGTAAAGTTTATAGGAGATGTAGTGGGTATTTTTCGGAACTTCTGATCCGATTTCAAAAATTCTTTCCTTATTGAGAAGCCACAGTATCCCCGAGTGTCATAGGTCATTTAAAACGATTCCGTTGGATAATTTTCTAACATAACAAAAGTTAGTACAACATAAAATGAATCTAAACATTACGTACTTTCAAAAGAAAGTATCAAAATGTAATATTTTTCAAATATGTAAGGGCACATTTTACATTTTCAGTGGATTTTTTATTTGTATGGATATTTATATTTATGTTGTATTTCACAATTGGATTGAACGGCTTATCGTCTCTGTTTTTTTTTAAATAAATAAATAAATGACTGTATTTTTGTTTTGTACTGTTTTAGATTTTCTCAAATCAAATGCAAACATTTTTTAAAGTCTTTGAGTATTAACATTTTTGATCGCTCATTTATTTTAAGTGTAGAAAATATTTAAAAAATACTACACTTTTTTAAGGATTATTGACAGATTACGTAATAATACTAGCTTATATTTTCGGTTAAGGGAAACTAAGAATTTATTGATAACATTTTTAAAATTTCTTCTCCATAGAGATCTACGCTTTAGAATGGGCAACTATAGTACTTTCACAGTTACTATGTCTTGTGACTGGGACTGTAGCTTCATTTTTTATTGCTGTCTTTGTTTCGACAGTTCAAAAGTGCCTGTAATTGGCCTACTTGAAATAAATGCTTTGATTTTGATTTAAACTTAGTTTATATTAACCAAAGACAACATCCAATTACCTTATAACTTTTCGTGCTATTTTTATTTTCTATTTAAATCAACACGACACGAAGAAACCGAAAATAAATATTAAATTAATATGGAAATAAAACTGAAAACGAATTTCACCTAGCACGACCTGGAGTTCATTCCATAAAGTAAATAAACGTTCCAAGGTTTTTCTTAAAAAAAAATCTCCTGATGTTAAAGTTTTGTAATTATGGGCGGTTGATATAAATATAGCACTAGGCTTGTCGTTTAGAGATATAATACCTATGATGGCAAATAAATGTGAGAGTAAAACAGTACAGCTCGACTTACAAGACATAACGTCTGTAATCCCAGAAAGGCTAGATAGAGAAGTACCAGTTCACCCTCATTTTGCCAGTTATGTTTAAGTCTCATACCAAACAGTGAGCATATTGCCAAATCCAGGCTCCGGATGTTACTGAGAAATTCCTAAAATAGAAACCCAATGGACAACCTCATGACAACCTCATGGTCAGCAGTAGGCCTTTGCAATCACTAGACCAACGAATCTGTCTCATCTACTTACCTTCAGGTTTATAAATAAAAGCGGGACACCCGATAACACTTTGCCCGACCTGAGACTCGAACCCAAGACCACATACACAAACTCAAAACTCAAACTCAACTCAAACTCAAAGCATTTATTTCAATTAGACCATTACAGGCACTTTTGAATGTCAAAACACAAAAAAATAAACTAAGCTACAGTCCCAGTCACAGGGCATAATAACTTGTGAAAGTACTGTAGTTGCCCATTCGAAAGCGTAGATCTCTATGGAGAAGAATGGGCAAGAAACTCCATGGACACTCTTTTAAATCATTATGTTGTTACAAAGTCTCGGTTACATCATTCATGTCGAGATTAAACATACATGTGAGAACGATGTAGAAAGACGTGCGAGTAAGAGCGTCCAGAATAAAAAAGATAAAATTAACAATTCAAAAATACAATAATCCATGGCAGCTGCGAGATGACCAGTCACAACTGACAGCGCCCGTTCACGAACATGACGCATGGAGCAGCAGCAGCAGTAGTCCTTGCGATCACAAGACCAACCAAGTTATCTCCACCTAAATACAGCTCGGAAAAGCGGATGTGTACATAACGTAACAATTCAGGAAGCCCTATTCACATCATAATTAAGATTAATGTTACTTATAACAACAAAACAAAGAACCTTAATTGCGCGCCCAAAATCTGTTAGAAGCCCATCAACGGTGACGTCATCATAGTAATTGAACGCGAAATTATCATATTTCTCCTACAATGGCAACTTCATATCGACAATATTCTCTTTTATGGCTTTCCTTTGTGCTCTCATGGGTTTTCCCTGAGTTTTATCGCCCCACTTTTATTACCAAAACCTGTTTTTGTTAGTGATAATTGATTTTGATATCTTTTTTATGATGCACGAGCAAGGTTTTTTTTTCATACATTACATGATATTGATGGAAAATTCAAAAATATACTCCAAACTTGTTGCTTCTAGTACGTTGTTTTGCTGAATTTTGTTCAAGTTAAGTTATTGGTCAGCTTAGAAACATTCTAGGCACGGAACTGAGCTGAAATGGTCCATTAAATTTAAGTGGTTTTTTTTAGTCTGACACAGAACTGGCGGGCTTTCGGATATAGTACAGCTGTAACTTGATTTACGGGTAGAAATAAAAATTCTATTGTACCATACAATTTTACTCCACTGCAGATGAGACTTTATGAAATTGAACTAAGTTTGTTATTAAACTGACCTCATTCAACATAGATCCTTTACAGTCGTTGATTTTATGTCGCCCATATTCTTCGTATTTTTATTGCCCAATATGATTTGATAAAGTACAGCAATAAAACAGTATCCTACGAAGTAACATATTTATCTTGTTTCCCCGTATCAACAAGATAGTAAGACAAAAACAAAAACATACTAAATCACGTGGCAACGGAAGGGTTAAATAAGTTTCGCTAAGTCAGTCGTAGCTCGTAGCAATTGTAGCCACGTTGCTACGGTAATTTATCGTAGCGGTCGGCATCATCTACGGCGTAGCCCCTCTACGGCGTAGCTCTTCTACGCACATGTTGCCTAATGTATGTAGCTACGGTAGAGAAAGTTTTCTTAGGATAAGTACCTAGGATTATTATAAATGTGTGTGTGCTTAATCCGCATGGATCCCTTCATATTTTAGGGTCCAGTGGGTACAACGCTCAACTTTATTTATAGAATGGATTTCAGAGACGAAACGAGACAACCTTAACCATTGTAGATACAGGTAAATGTTATACTCAACTTTTTTAGCAATAAGTAGCCAATAGTGAAAAAAAATCTGTGATAGATTTAATTTTTTGTAAAAATGGTACTGTAAGATAAAAAATGACCTCTCTCACGATTTATATTTAAGACACTAATCGATATAGTTTTGCATTAGGATTAAACTACTTTTCCAAACCAAAAGTAAGTTAAAAAACCCACAGATTGCGAAAAACATAAATCCACCATGTATATTAAAATTCTCTTTATTTTATTCACGTCGATTTTACAAAGAGAAAGTCAAAGAACCAGCTGTTAAAACTGCCAAAGGCAAACTACAATACAACGTTAGCCATTTATACAAAAAAATACACATTCCAAATCCCCAAAGACGTATAGCGGAGTTCGAAAAAGTTACAGGTACAAACACCCCTAAGTACTGGTAAAGGGCGAGGGTGAATATTTACCTACCGACAATTTCCATCGAATGGGATTCCACCGAATGACTTTTTAAAGAAAAAAGTAACATTCAAATATACCATTAAACTACATGGCGTAAATAAATATAGGGTAGTCAAGAGTTCTTGGCACGGGTGAATGGGTGTTTTATAAAAATGAATTTCGTGAAATGGGTGAGAATTCGATTGCAATGCACAGAGGGTGTTAATTTTATCCTGTCAATTGGCAAAACTAACTTATCTATACAAATAAATAAAATTGAAGTGTGTTTGTATTTTCAAAATAGCAGCTTTATACTGGATGCATATGAAAGTATATACGGCACTGAAATAAAAAAAAAATACACTTTTTTCAATTTGTGTGTACGTCTGTCTGTTTGTTCCAGCTAATCTCCGAAACGGCTGGACCGATTTTGATCTTGAAGATTTTTACTGGCAGATAGCTGATGTTATAAGGAGTAACTTGGGCTATTCTAGAAAAAGAATTGGGGTTGCGTGCAAAATCGATAGCCGCCCGGGCAGATAGCCCGCTAGTGTGGGCGCTTACGAACCGGACTCGCTCTGTTTTAGTAATTAAGTACTAACATTTTTAGGTTAAGTTATTTTGTTATTAACACTATAGACCTTTGTAGTTTGAGTAAATAAATATTAAATTAAATTAAAACAATTAAATCCTGGAAATTGTTAACAAAATCCGATTCAAATAGGGGAGTAATTATTTTTATAATAAATTGACGCATACGAAAGTGGTGGCCAATAGCTAGTTATAACTATGATTCTTTGGAATTAACAGCTGCGTTGTTGGCATATAACATCATCTGCCTGGCATCTTCCCCAACATGTTGGGGTCAACGTTCATACTAAATATCAGTATTTTACCTGGAGCAACTGCTGATCTGATCTCCACAACTCATAGGGCAACAGTTTGACACCCTGTTATAAAATAATATTCGATATTAATATTTCTAATACAGAATATCACAAATTAACCTTAATTAGCCTCCAACAATGCACAGTGGGACATCAATCAGAATAAATGTGAATGGAGGCGCGAAAATGTAAAATTCGCTACATTTTATGTTAATTCTGAATTTTGGTAGAATTCATTTGGTTTAATGTCACATTGGGATACAGTTTGCTACTTTGTGATGGTAAATAAAGGGATCCATCCATCCAGGATCCTACCCGCCCACTCAGAACAAAACTACACACTCAAAGGTGAAACTTAAAGTCAATAAGGAACTTCCAAAAAAACTTTCAGGTATGAGGACTTCGAACCCTACGTGAGGGGGCAAAGGGTTCGCGTCCCCCACCGAATGGGAGCTCCTCGTTTAGAATGCATAGAATTGTTACGGTGTATTCGCACTATAATTGGCCGTTTGAATAGCTAAAGGCGCTGTGTAATGCCTTCCTTCCGGTCTGGGGCCACTGACGTAGAAGGTGCGTTGTCGGGTTAATCGCTTTTTGGTTTGTGTTATGGGTACTTTTTTAAATTGAATATTTTGTTTGTGTTCTGTTGGGTCAAATGCTTTGAAAAACTGTTGTTTGCGCTTTTGGGCACTATACGTAACGTAAGTCCTTATGAATATCCTTTCTGTTTTGGGAGACATTACATCTTCATGATGTCTATGTGTTCTTTAGTATTAACATTTCTACTGTATTGTTCTCTAAACTAAGCTATACTAATTCTAATCTATATTAAGTATACAAGTGTGGAAGTGAAAATTATGATTTTCTTACTCCTCCGCAATTTTTTTTTTCTGATTAATTTCGTTGTCGGATCCAAGACAGTTAAATTGTTTCTTGGATTGGAATTTGATTGAAATTGGATCTTCGTTGAGCTTCATTGTCCCTTGCTTTTCCGGTGGTCGCCACTATTGATTCTGGCTTTCGGGAGTTGCAATGGTTTGGGAATAGCGTGACGGACTATTAAGTATACAATATTTTAAATACAGGGAACATTAATCATATCATTGTGTTGTGTATACAGTAAGTACCCAGGATAAACTGACCCCTATTTCTTATTATTCTTTGTAAGTATGGCCAAGTAATGTTCACTGACTGTACACACAAGACAATCCCATGATTTTTACAATACTGTTTTCATACAAATAATACCTATTTATATATATTTTTAATCAACACATAGTAACCACTGCGTAGTGTATTACAACCATTTTTATCATGCAATTTAAGCAAACGATCTCAAGGTTCAAAAGATAAACTTGAAACCTTTTTCGACTGCTGATTTATGTACTTCTAGATAGTGGCACGTACCTAAAGGCTTTGCTAAGTATTTTATACATCTACCACACATCAACATAATGTATCTATACGCTCTTAGCATCTGTGTAATTATTAAAAAAGTAGATTTATGGGGTTAATGGATGGCGTATTTATTTTGTTTTGCTGAAATAAAACTATTATTTTGTATATATAGCTAAATAGCTTTAGAACAGCTGCTGTGGGCGGTGATGGGTTAATCCTGAGGATGTTTGTTAATCTTTCACGCGAAAACTACTGAACGGATATAAAGAAAGAAAGAAAAAGTATTTGTTAGTCTCGCATTGGACAAAACAAAATGGTAACATGAGAATAAAACAAGATTTTAAAAAAGTAAACTTAAGAACAAATTAAAATAAAACTAACTAAACTGGTCCTGTACGAGGCCAAAAGGCCCTATCTCAGCAAAAATAAAATGGATAAAAATTAAAAAAAAAAATGGATATGGATAAAATTTGGCAGACAGATAGCTTATAACATGGATTAACATACAGAATACTTTAGTATAACGGTAGAACGACCCCGCGGGGCAATTATCGATCTCAACGCGTACGAAGCTGTAGACATGAGCTAGTCCTTGATTCTTAGAAAAAAATATGGTAGGACTGAGTTTATTACTGTCTGCCTTTTTTTATATAAAGTAACAAGAAAACAATTCCAATATTTGTAAACAAACTTAGCTTCTTGAATTTTTACATATACTATGTGCATTTACACTACTACCAACAAAGTAAAAAGTAATCGGATTTGAACGTTTGATACTTTTACCCGCAGTTTTGCTTTGTAAGTTCGATTATCTAACTTATCTATCTTTCTAATCGGCTTATTATACTATTGTTAACTGAGAACGAGGAAAACTGGCCCACCGTAACAACTAGTACGTATAACTAGTACGGGGGTCAGCATGAATCGGTTCGTAACAACCAGAATTTATTTATTTTTGTGTACTGAGTTACTAATTGGGTAAGTAATCTTTTAGCATCATAGAAAAGTTTTTTTACTTTTTTTTTTTTTGTTTGGCAAAATAAAGATCATGAGTATGATTTAAAAATTATGCGTAGAGGGTACTAAGGTGGACTTTACTAGTATACCAAGGGTGGTTCAGAGATAACATTTCTGGTATATGTTACGCTTGGTGAGGAGTGAATTCTAGACAAACAGAACACATTCAGTTCAGTTCACAAGTGACAGTTAATCCACACGGCTCTCACCTGAGTACTTGATGACCTGAGGTCTACATCAGTGAGCGGAGTTAGTATTGCTGAATTTTTGTCTCGTTGGCCTTGTAGTCAGAAACGTGACTGCTGGGCATGGTCCCGCGTTCGATTTCCCGTTGGGGAAAAGTGTTGTTAGGTTTTTCCCGAATTTCTCACAAACAGCCACGGAGTCTGGATTTGTGCCTGGTTGTTGGCAATAGGCTCGCCTCCTTGTAAATGGGACTCAAAATCAAAATCAATCAAAAGCTAAGCATTTATTTCAAGTAGGCCAATTACAGGCACTTTTGAATTGTCGAAACAAAGACAGTAATAAAAAATGAAGCTACAGTCCCAGTCACAAGACATAATAACTGTGAAAGTGTAGTTGCCCATTCCAAAGCGTAGATCTCTATGGAGAAGAATGGACAAGAAACTCCATGGACACTCTTTTAAATCATAATGTTGTTACTTTTGACTTAAACATAACTGCTGAAATGTGGGTGTCCTATTAGGCACACCCATGCTACTCTTCGGGAATTACTAACAGGCGTTATGTTATGTTATGTTATATCTCAACGTTTTGCCATTACCACGCGAAGGAAACACAGCGCAGTATAGCTTGATGTTGAGTAATCGCCTTTTGTAACAAAACTTACAAATAAAGCTATCCACTCATTATTATTATAATAGGGTTATTAAACCCCAACGTTTACCGAATTCTGTCTACAATGAAGAACAGCACATAATTTGCCAAAAGCATGAGTAATTTTCATATCTCTATTAATGTTTAATACTACATGTCCATACTGCCATGTCTACTAGCAATTGTAATAACGTTCAAAATTTACGAGCACTGGTGTTAAATTTAATTTATTTTAACTACGTGTAGTTTATGAATGACTGTTTTAACTATTATTTTTAATAGTTGCGGTGGTTGAAAAAATAATAAGATAAATCGGTGAAATTACTTTTCGTTATTTTTGTTATGAAATTAATTGCTTGTAGTTGTAATTGTGTGGCTAACAATAGAATATTATTATTAACTAATAATAGTACACTATGATATATGTGCGGTAAGTTGAAAATTACAGCCGCGGCGATATTGCTAGCCCGAGCCGTAGGCGAGGGCTACAAGAAAGCAGAGGCTATAATTATCAAAGCGCACGTATGACATACGACGTTTTATAACATATTATATTTGCGAGGAAATAAATAAAACTCGGACTTTCTTAAACGAATAAATCTTTTACTTGTTCACAAATTAGCGATGCGCGCGCATCTGCGCTTTTTTTAAGGCAAAGGCATAAATACAGCCAGTATTACTAATAAAAAAAATGTGTTTTTGTTATAGATAAATCGTTGTAATTTAATGTCAAAATTAATTAATTTAAAGAATTAAATGTTTATTTATTATATTTTATCTCCCAAAGTTAATTTTATTAATAAAATGTTGACCACTTTTCTGACATAAAAACTCTTTGCTAAGATTTAAAAAAGTACCGCTCGTTTTAGACGGGCATCTTGATAAACCGTGGGATTTACCTTATTAAAAATTAACTCGTGCGTTTTAAATTACAATAACGCACAAGTACGTAATGAGACACAATACGAAATTGAAATTGGTGAAATAAGAGACCAAATGCAAAAGCCAAATCCGTAAATTCTCTAGACTTATACCAATATTCATTTGATTACGCTTCCGCTGTAGTTATTTTATTTTAAACGAAATTGACAACTAAATTTTCCTATTGGAAAAATCCGACTTGGAAATCTAGGACACACCTTGATAACCCAGGACTTCATGCTCAACTAAGCAGCCAGCTACCAGCTCAACGAAGCAGTCAAATTATTATATTACCGTAATAAAAAAATCACATCTCTAGCCGTTAATAGCAGCAGTTGCCTTTCTAAAGGGTGTGCTTTCGAATATTCCTCTATTTTATTTATATTCAAACTCCGATATTTTCACTTCCGTTTCTATTTCCTAACATAACCTAATAACACTTTCCCCAAAAACCCTTTGACCATTACGAGATTAATTGATTTTATCAACAAAAAAAAAACGTTCCTGACGTAACGATAACCCCCTGCTAATTATCTTTTTATTATTGAAAGGACTAATGGTGTATCGAACGCAGTCACGAATATTTTATGGTGTTTTTATGGGCCCATTTTGTTTGCGTAGTATTACCCTACGAGTGTGGTGACAAACAAATGGGAATTTATGAGAAGGTTTACCCTCGATAAAACGGTTGGAAAAAGTTAATACTTTTGTCAATCGGTGGTTGATTGTTTTGTATCGGTTGTCGCTGATAGTAGCTGATGCCACGAAATATTACTACTGGGATAAAAAGTATTATATGTGTTAATCCAAATTATAAACTATCTGTGTATCAAATTTCATCCAAATCCGTTCAGTAATTTTTCGTGAAAGAGTAACATACATTCATCCTCACAAACTTTCTCATTTATAAGAGGTAAGTTAAGATAAGTGCAGTGTGGAATCGTTTTGGACTTAGGTTTTTCTGTTTTTGTTTAGTTCCAACAATTTTATATTTTTTAATCTTTCAATCGATGTAGAAAACAGTAGTGTTATAATACAACCGATTTAAAAAATAAAATACATGCCGTACTCTTGTATTTTACTTATTTTCAGTATTTTTGTCAATGTTGTCTATTTTAAAAGGAGCTACGTCTGCAAACAATCTGCTTACAATTTGGCAGAGGAAATATAATATATTAAAAGTATTACATCCATGAATGAATACTTCTTAAGTTTAAACCTTAGCAGTGCAGATTAGATTTTCTGCTGCTCACTAAGCCGTGGCAAGCTATGATGACGTCACGTCACCGTTGACGCGAACGTTAATATGCGCCCATAAAGTTAATGTAACTGGCGTCAAACATGACACGCGGTTTTAGGAAACCGCACCGTTCATTCACACTTTTACTTGATTTTTGGAGGTTACTAAACATGAGGCTTTACCTTACCTAGGAGTTGTAGGTGGTTTGTTTACCAATACCTGCATGTTTATAAGAAACTACAACACCAATGAGGCTTCTGTGTAGGTATGTACATATACGTCTTGTGCGCTATAATATGTTCTGCATCAATGGCTTAGTGGCGTCACTAGAAAAAGCACTATAGCGCCATCTATGACACAAATGAAGAACTAACATCAAATTCCTAAATGGTGATTAAAGTTCTCCGCGACTTAAGATCTTTTAGAAAAACCCGACAACAACTGTCGGGCTTAGCCAACCAGACACAACACCCGCCTGGTCGGAGAATCCTCCCTTTTCTATGGGAGATGAAAGGTTTTTTTTTTAGCCTATATTTTCCCACTGCTGGGCAACAGCCTCCCCCATAGCCTATCACTCTTCTCTCCGTTCGGTTTTCTCCGGCCAATCTCTCGCAAACGCCTCCAAGTCGTCACGTCATCGTTTTCTAGGCCTCCTTGGGCGATGACGCCTGTCTTCTGGCACCCACTACGTGACGACTTTGGCTTTACACCCTGTTTTTCATACCGCTGAGATTGACCACCACGACCGCAAACGGTCAGGAATAAGAAGACTGTGTCAGAATAAGAGTATAACAAAACTGAGAGTCTGTAAATCGTAGAGGTTGCGATAGTAGTTAGGTAGGACATTTGCGTTCCATTAAACTAACTTGGGTTTACCAGCTCAATAAGTAGAAATGAAAGTTTCAGGTGAAGAACGAAAATTATCAACGTTGAGTTTATCTTATAAACTCAATTTAAGTGCTTCCATTTGCTGCCCTAAAATCAGCCTACTAATCATGGCAGTTTTTTTTTTTAAATCCTACCTGTTGTGAGCGATGGTGCAGTCTAAGTTGTAGCACATTTGCCTAGAAGAAACCGATTCACTCGAACTGATCTAGATTTCAATTATTAAGGAACAGAGAAGCCAGCAGATAACGGAAGGTTGAAAATTCTGTAGCAAATTAGTGTTGGTTTTTTTTTTTCAACGAGGGCGTTTCTGGCGATCTGCTTATACCAGATAATCTGGTCAAAAATGCCACTACCACCTGCAAATCCAAGGATGAGATCTTACGGTAGAGTAAAAACTCATGATGTGCCTTAGTACAAGATCACCGATACCATCCTCACACCAAAACAAAGAGCCCTTCCACAAGGACATTATCCACCACCAAAGCTCTAACTTTAAACATGAACTCATCAGTAACTACGCGATATAACCCGACCGCGGCACTATTATCATAATTACGCATAGCGTGCATTTTCGCACGTTGCATGGATAATTAGATGTAAAGCCACAGTTCTGTGGTGGACGCCGGAACAAACATGACGAGCTTTTTATGTAATCATTCAACCTTTGGTGTTTTACTGGGAGTTATTTAGGTGTCGACTGGCTCTGTGGTCTGCGTGAGGTTTGATTCCCGGGTCGGGATAAAGTGATATTGGGTTTTTTCACTAAGAATTTCTCAGTAACAGCCATCAACCAGGGACAAATTCTTGATATTATGTTCCCGGTTTATGGGTCACCCATGTAACATGCTATTAGCTAAATCTCTGCCTTATCCTTTGGGTATTAAAAGCGTGATGTTTTATAAGGTATAGGTATTGTCTAAGGTCCATTGGGTTTTTCTATCAGGAATTTCTCAGTAGCGGCCACGGAGTCTGGATTTGTGCTCAGTTGATGGCAATAGGCTCGCCTTCCATTACATGGGACTTAAAAATAACTGTAGAAATGTCGCTGTACTATTAGGGCCACTTGTGCCTAACCCTTTAGGGATCACAGGCGTGATTTTATGTTATTATTCATAATGCCCGGGCATTATGGTAAACTACGACTAGTAAGCCTACAATAACGGACTGCATAGACACCATCCTCACCTTTGTCTAGAAGTCTAAAAACTGACATGCTAACAAATTCAATTAAGTAGTTAATTTTAGAATGACTAATATGTTAGTATCTGTGAATGAATATTATGAGTAACTTCATTGAAATTCCAATTAAGAAATGTTCTTTATTTAAATTTCAATAGGTACTTGAAACAGTTCAGGCTTCGTCTAAAAAGATATATTGATACTTGAAATAATTAAATTAAATATAATTCTCTTTAATGTGTTCATCAAAGTCACATTATAATTAACTGTAGACGTATTACAGTCATGTTAGATTAATTTAATTTGACGATATTGCGAAGGAGTGTTCATTTTGCCTTTTTTTACTGAGCAGAATGTTGTCATCATCTCCCTGGCCTTATTTAAAATTACTTAGGATCTTTCTCTTGTTCATCTTTCGATCTTTAAATTTGTTCCTTCATTCTTTCTGCCAACCGTCACACTATTATTACTTCCTTATTCTTTCTTGTCATTCTCCACACAATCCATCCATTTGCCTTCGTCTCCCTCTCCATTCATCAACATAAGCATGACTCAGAATTTTTCTAAAACATTAATTGTGCAAAAAAGAAGAGTCTTTTTAACCGACTTCTAAAAAAGGAGGAGGTTCTCAATTCGGTTGTATGTTTTTTTTTTTTTTGTTTTTTTTTTTTTTTTTGTGTTTGTTACCTCATATCTCCGTCATTTATGAACCGATTTGAAAAATTCTTCTTTTATCTGAATGGATCTACTTCCCGATTGGTCCCATAGAAATTTCATCAAAATCGGTTCAGCAGTTTGGTTTTGAAATCAAAATAGCTGGAAATTTTTGTGTTTGTTACCTCATATCTTCGTCATTTATGAACCGATTTGAAAAATTCTTCTTTTATCTGAATGGATCTACTTCCCGATTGGTCCCATAGAAATTTCATCGAAATCGGTTCAGTAGTTTGGTTTTGAAATCAAAATAGCTGGAAACAATATGTCATCCAAGTAAAAGAAATTGCGAAATTGATACTTGACAAGGATTTGTGTGTGATGCGATAACTAAAAAGGGTAAAATAAAAACTTTTTTGCAAAAAAAAAACCGACTTCCAAAGAAAACACTAAAAAAGTGGAAAATACCTTTACTTTCGGAAGTCGGTGGCAAAAAAGTCAATGAAACAAACAATAGTCACCGACTTCCGAAAGTAAAGGTATTTTCCACTTTTTTAGTGTTTTCTTTGGAAGTCGGTTTTTTTTTGCAAAAAAGTTTTTTTTGCACAAATTTTTTAGAAAAATTTTGTAAATATGAAAATATTTTACGGTTTAGTCTGTTTAAAACGATTTTTCTCCCGTAACTATTTATCACAATATAATGTCTTCAAAAACTAATGCTCTTTGCACGAGACTTTAAACACTACTTACGCATTAAAGATTTGTGCTGGAAATCGGCTTAAGTGTATTTTTGTGTTAATATAGCAAAACTGTATACCTATAGCTAAGCTCTAGTAAGTAAAGAGTATTTTCCAAGTAAACATTATTTCGAACTATATCCAAAAAATATTTACTCGTCATGGTCGTCATTAATCATCAAAGCTGTTATTTATTTTATAACCTTAATGTTAGGTCGATAAGGTCCACGTTTCAATATTTTACAATCTAACTTGTACATAATAGACTATTAATAAACACCTAGTCAAAGCGACATTCATCATCTGCCTAGCCTTTTTCCAACCATGTTGGGGTCGTCTTCCAGTCTAACCGGATGCAGCTGATTACCAGTATTTTACGTGCAACGACTGCCTATCTGACCTCCACAACCCGATTAGTACCAGATCATACGATACCCCTTGGTAAGACTGGTTGTCAGACTTTCGGCCCACTGACTACCTGTAACGACTATCACAGATCTACAAATGACAGCCGGTACCAACGGCTTAGCGTGCTTTCTGAGGTACGGAGAAACTCGGTATGTAATGAGTGGTTACTCGTCCATGGACCGACCTAGGCAAGAGTGGCTTAACCTGAAGATCAACCCGAACGGTTTTTATTATTTAGCCACGAGCTACTCGAAAGTGACATTCTATCATTGATTATATTGATGGAAAGGTCAAAAATGTAATTGGATTGACATAATCTGCCGAAAAGGCGAAATTCCGATGAAAAGTCGTCGAAGAAACTGAAACCATTGCCTAAGGCTACGAACGCACTGACACGTGGCTTGCTTAGCGCCTAGAGGTACGCTACTTCGATGCACGCTAGCCGCCATGCGAGGCGCCAAGCGCGCAGTGCGGCCGGTTGTGAAAAATTTTGAACTTTTCACTTAGCTCGCCGCTGGGCGAGTCACTAGCCTCTAGGCGCTAAGCAAACCACCTCAGTGTTAGTGCGTTTGTAGCCTTACTATTTCGAAAACTACCGTTATTTGACTAGGCCCTCTGGTATTTTATGGTACAGCTCAACTAGACAAATTGGTGTACTTTTCAAAATTATTTCATCTAGTTCTCATTTGATGTATTAGGTAGGATTACACACTTCATTTAAATTTAAGATGGGATTAATCCCAGAGCCTAGGTCTATTTCTGTATCTTGATTGACTTGGTTATAATATGTAATCTATCCTACAGTCTAATTAATGAAGGATACCGCATGTAGGTAGGGATATACTAAAGTAAGACTAATAATTAATTATTACAGCAGATATACATAATTATGTTATAACTAGATTTGGTATATTGATTGAACATCCCTCGATTTGCTATGAATAAATCTAAGGGCTCATTTACGGAGACACGCGGCCCGCTTTTAATTCAAACATATGACGATGTATGGGTGCGTTTACGGAGAAGCGACTTTACGCATCGAGCGGTGCGTTGAGCGGTGTCCGCCGCGTCGCCCGCGGCGGTGCCCGCGGCGGGCACCGCTTAATGCGCCGCGTCTCCGTAAATGAGCAATTCTAGAGTGTTTGCCTGACTTTTGACGGTCTTCATATCATTGGCATTATTATTTTAATCTTGAAATACGAATGTGTCCACTACGTCGTCATAAAATCCTAGTGCAACACAAAGGTCTCTTCTCAAACAGGGAAGAAAAGTGCACAATGTTTTTTCATGAACGTTGCCCCACCTTAAGAATTTCTCCTGTATCCTAGGTGCGTTTACAAACATTTAAACCCACACACACACACACAAACAGCCAGACCCGGAACTACCTTCCTTAACTACCTAATATTTGTTCCGTGCGGCGGCTGCTGATGCATGGCTGGTGGATGGCTATCCACTACGCCAACCATGCCGTCAAAAGCATAAATGTTACAAAATTACTATGTTTTTCTATTATGTTCCAAATTTCCTACCCTGCCTAGTATCCCAAAACATGCAATGAAATTGACTTCTACGCTGCCACTAACGACAACATGAAAACGGCGAAATTTGACTCTGCAAAATTTGAAATACTTTCATGGCAGCTACACGAAGCAGAAAAGGAACATGCTTATTTTCTTGCTGATTAGCGATGGAAGATTCAACATCGGTAAATTCTTTAGAGTGTATTGTGGGTGCTACTTCACAAACAACGGACGTTACTGAAGGTGCCAATATCGTCGCTGAATTCTGGGCCAATTCAATTTAGATGAGCTAGGAAGAACAAAGAAACGAAAAGAAAGAAGCAATGAAACGATGGAACAGAGAGATACTATAGATTTTGATTTGTATTCTGAGACTCTAGTAGCAGATCTCTGAATAACCGAGGCATGACAACACTGCGTGAATACATTATTCCATGAAATAAATAAACATTGTTTCCATACGTTGCAGTGGGAGTTCTCTCGGGAAACTTTTAATTCTGTTACAATGTCGTACGTTATCTGTTTCGTAATAAATTCGAGCTGTCTTTGCTATAAAAATAAAATGTGGAATCAGATGGTTGGCTGGTTGGTATGCAGCCAGTGTTTTGTGTGTTAAACAATTTCGAAAAGTCAACGTTTATCAGACGCAGATAATAAAAGAGAAAAAAGTCGAAATTGTTGCTTGAAATGAGTTTCTGTTAGATCGGAAAATGTACGGTGTATGGGAATTGTGCAGTCTGTAATTCTGATATTCGTGATGTATATTTTTCGTTAAATAATCATCATCTGTCTAGCATTTTCCTAACTATGTTGGGGTCGGCTTCATTCATTCAGCTGAACATCAGTATTTTACGTGCAACGACTGCCTATCTGACCTCCACTACCCAATTAGTACCGGGTAATACGATACCCGTTGGTAAGACTGGTTGTCAGACTTTCGGGCCACTGACTACCTGTAACGGCTGTCAAAGATCTACAAATGACCAACGGAAGGACCAACAGCTTAACGTGCTTTTCGTGAAATTGTCTGTTCACTACATTTAGCATTATTACAATATTACACTCTCCAAGACAGGCATCGCTGATGTTGGCAATTTATCGGCAAAGATAAAGTCGAACGTCACGGGTCATACGTACAAGACGCATGAATACAGATGGGCTAGGACCATCTCACAGCAGCCTAAGAACTGGTGTCATCAGCGAAGCAGGCCTAGCCAGCAGTGGAATAGCAAAGGTTATAAAAAAAAAACGTACAGTATTAACCTAAACATTAACAAACCACGTTAACCATTAACAAAATGAAAAGGCTTTTTTTGGACCCATTGCAAATGACCTGAAGCCACTTTGTGTGACAACACGGAAAGCTTTAATGGTTTTCCAAATCAAAACATAATGAAATGGGTTTTACCATCACGGTTTTTACCAGTTTCGACAAAATCACAATTATTTGTTCCTCTGTCCGTGTACATGTGGGAAAAGACACGAGTATCGTCCACGGCACGCGATCTGAAGGGGAAAGTTTTTAATTCAATTACAATGTCCACAGTTATTCGTTCCCTAACAAATTGCATTTGTTACCACCGCTATTTGCACGGAGTTTTTATATAAAAGTTTGTTTGGACGATACTCGCATTTGTACCGAGTAACACGAGTTTTCACTTCAGTCGTGTTTGGTGTTTTTAGTGGCGACATTTTTTTGTGTTTTTTTTCTATTTATTGATGTTAAAGGATTGTGTGTTTTGGAGTTAAAATTAACAGTTCTTTAATTGAAATAAATTAAGAGCCAGGGATTGTATCTATTTACAAAGCACGTAAAACTTTGGTGTTATTGGGTTTTCCGATCAGGAATCTCTCAGTAGCAGCCACGGAGTCTGGATTTGTGCCCGGTTGATGAAACTAAACTCGCCCCTATAACACTAGTTATGTTTTAAGTCCCATCTTATAAGATATAACTGGTGAACTGATGAACTGGTGAAATGTACAACTTTGGAACAAAAAAAATGTGTACGTAGACAAGTATTCTCCGTGTCTTTGAGAAATACACGTGTGACTTAATAGGCTCTATATTTAGAGCCTTTTTTGAGCGAAAAAGTATTTATAAAGTGACGAGAGACAACGAAAGAGATACGTAATATTTTTTTGAGGTAAGGCGAATCCGTCGTTTTTAATCTTTATTTTAACCCCTCTGTTGAAACTACTATAATCAACAATAATTTATGATAAGAATTTCATCTTAAAACAGTATCATGATTATAATATAGAGCTAAATTGACTCCTATTTCTCTAGAAAACAATTTTAATAATCAACCTTAAATTACGACTCGACTCGACGAAGTCTTACGACTGTACGTACTGTTTACAAAAGTCTGCTTTTTAAATATATTTCGATAAGTAATCCTTAGTTCGAGGCGAGAAACTGTCTTCGTATAAATGCCTCTCAATTACCGTACAACACGAGACTACTTTAATAAGAGCACCATTTTAATGTTCTTGTAATGGAAAATAAAGTTGATTTATTACGTAGCTCAATATAATGAGGTAATTAGACACTAACAAATACTTAACACAACATCACACCTCTAGTCATAGAAAAGTTTGGCAGAAGTACACTGCACCACAGTTCGTCAGGTACGTTATTTTGTATATTAGAGATAGAATTATTATTATACTCTAATGAACACGAAAATTTTCACGCTGCGCTTTTTAAATATTGTACTATATTGACATCCAACGACCAGAAATTCAGGTTATCATTGAGAAATGTATAACACATAATAACATCACGCCTGTAATCCCGGAAAAGTTAGGTAGAGGTCTACCCATTAGTACACCCACAAACATTCCTGATGGAAAACCCCAATAACAGTTTGCATGACCTAAGAACCAAATCCAGAATCTCTTTCACAATATTATAGTAGCGCTCTCGACCACTAACTAGATCAACAAGTCACAATAAATTTTATATTCAATAAAACTATCTATTTCTCTTTGAAACTTCTCCATGTAGGTACCTAGGAAGATGAATCTTATATTTCACAAATATACAAGGTGTAGTTTTGCATCCTCTATCTATTTGCATCTTCTGTAACTATGCTAATGATTCTCGACCCGAATTTTATTTTTTTTATATTTTGTTCTTAATATCGGAAATCGGTTAATGTACAACACCCATATTAAAACGCGGCCCGTCTAATACTAGCCCTAAACGCAGTCATTTATTTGATAAACGGGTGATTCTCCTCTTTTGCAAAGGAGTTCATTCTGAAATAGTGTCAAATTAAAAAAACTAAAAAAGCAGTGTTATTATTATATTAGTATTATTGACCAGGTACCGTAATTTATATTGATTAGTTACGTCTTCTATGACAACCTGCTGAATTTTGACGAGGTCGCAAAACTACGCCTTGTATAATAACATAATTATAATAATCATAAATAACCGACATAAATGTTATATCTTTAAATAATCCTGAAATAAACGGCTTCCAATAGTATTGAAATGAAATACAGCGCTCTCATTAACAAGTGAAAATCGCGAAAAGTGATTAAGAGGTAAAAGATTAAATATTTAATGGTCGTTAATTACGTTTAAATTAATGAATGTGTGTTAATTTGTTGGCTCCGAATATATCTACTTAGATTTATATTTACCGACACCCTTCAAATTGGAACATGCTATTTGGCAACAGTAACACAAAATCACTAATCACGATAAAATGTTATGATTCGTGGTGACTTTGTAGTAATGACCCCGCTTTCGCGTTGTTGCTCGTGAGATGGAACCCAGACAGATGCGCTATTTTTACCCGACTTCTTTCGTTTTCGTATGGTTAGTGCCTAACCTGGTTTCGGAGAATATGCCGCCCATAGGCCTCTGACTTGCCATGACATGCCGTTGAGAAATATCTCTCGGGCATGTTTGATTTCGTCACGATGTTTTCCTTCACCGAAGCTAGTGATAATTATACAATACGCACATGAATCCGAACAATCAGAGGTGCCTTGGGTTCGAACTCGTGACCTATGACTTGGCAGTCCGGGCGGTCACACCACTAGGCTATCACTGCTATTAAACCAGACTGACCCAGAAGAAGGGTAAAAATAATAATAATAAAAAAAAAAACAAAGAAAAATGGCGGATTTTGGGCGCCATACTGTGGAGTTATTTTTTTTTTTTTTCGTTAAAACCCGTCGAGTGGAGTATCAAAATGAAAGGTTTTAAAAATTACAAAAATCTATTTAACTTATACACATGTTTAAAAGTAATTCGAAACGAATATTCGTATAAAAAGTGGAAAAATCGTATAGTAATATAATTATAATAGGAAAAGTTAAATCGTCTGCGAAAAGTTTCACATTTCTAAACTAAAAAACTGGACATTGTATTATTTATTTCGTCTGTCTGCTGGCCGCTCTCAAAACAGAGAAGGGACATATAGTGAGGAAACTGGCATTAAATCATAGAACCAAATTCGAAGACATCTGGCATCTGCCACTGTCACCCGCACTGAACCCGCGTGGCGGACATTGACCCTTTCTCTTCTTCAGAGAGGTCTGTGTACAGCTGTATTAAACATTAAAGACACTGTGTTGTGCTTAACATCTATATCATACATTCTGATCACCTAGGCGACCGAGTTCTGTTCTGTTCTGAAAATAGAAAAAACGTATTTTCCCAGATTTGAGGTTTCATATCTGGGAAAATTCGTTTTCTCTATTGGGGGGCGGGGGATTGTTCTAGCTAGGTTTTCCCCTCCGTAAACTCCTATACAGCAACTTTAACTACTATTTCAACTAGTACTACGTTCCCATGGAATGATTCCAGCCCTTTAAACGGACAAAGATGCACGCAAAACATTCTTACAAACACTTAGAACAATAACACAGCTGTCCAGCCACCTAACAGGTCAATAAACCCGATCAGTACACTTACATCTGGGTCAAACTCCAGTAAAATATGCCAAAGAGTCGTTGAATTGACAAGGACCATTATTTAGATGTCTGAAGTAAGGTTCAAAGGTTTTGTTCTACCATTTACAACTCGTCTGCCAAATAAATTAGGATATTGGATGAGGGCTTTGGTGTCTTCCGATTTAAGGGCTGGTACTGATGAAAGGCGCCTTTTATGGTAGCTTTAAAAGTCAAAGAAACGTATGTGAAGAGTGAAATGGTTGTATGGATGCTTCAAAGTTTCCTATTGTGCAAAGAAAAGTATAGGAAAATGGTTTCGCTTAATTAAATTGGATGTCTTTTGCCAAACGTAACTGGGATGAGGTCATGGACGTATGGAACATAGCCAGGTTAGTATATTTGGGATACTATAAGCGTAGATGTAGCGTAGGTATTGATTGCACTGTGGCTGACCGAATCTTTTTCTGAAAAGACTTAATGCGAATAAGTTTTCCAAGTCACTCTTAAGTAAAGGCTACTTAGATATTAATAATATTAGCGTGTTTTAACGTTAAATTCATTGTGTATATATATCAGCTAGTTTCATCACGCCTGTAATTCTGAAAGGTTAAGCAGAGGTGTACCTAATAGTGCTACACCCACACTGAGCCAGGTTTGTTGAAGTCCCACATAATAGGAGGCGAGACTATTGCCTTCCATCGGGCACAAATCCAGACTCCGTGGCTGCTACTGAGAAATTCCTGATGGAAAAAACCCATTAACAGTTTGCTCGACCCGGGAATAGAACCCAGGACCTCATAATCAGCACTCGTGATTGTGACCACTAGAATAAAGAAGCAGTTAGAATACCTTAATATAATATTTAATGAAACAACAGTCATTTATATTTCAAGTAGCAACCCTAACTAAATTCAATACTAGGCTCAATACATTCCACCTTTCAGCGCTTCAAGCGAAACATCGCCGCTGATTACAGCAGCAATCAAAGATTACAGACTATCATACCACGCCTTTTTAAAGTTAAATGTTTCAGCTGAATTGCCATGCGACCAAACTGAATTTATTTCACTAAATCACACTATTTTGTTTACAATTCTATGAATTGTTTGTCGGTACGATTTTATTGTTAAAAGCTTAGGTTTTAGTGTAGTGCAGTTGTGTTTATTGTTACGGTTAACGGATTAGTCTAGTTTTTGTTACAAAGTGCAGATTATTTGTGGGTATAGCGCGCATAAAACTAGCGTGGAGTGAACAATTTTAAAATAAAAAATACTCTTTCTTCACACATAATACTGGACAGAAGCGTGAGGTCGGATGTATAAACTCTCTGTATTTGAACATCCTACCTTATGCTTAAAAGCATAAGGTCAGATGTACAAACTCTCTGTATTGTTATATCCGACCTTATGTTCCTGATGTTGAGAATAGTTATTTACTTAGTTTTAAGATTTTATTCTTATCTAGGGATTACAATAATTGTGCCTGTGTGAGAAATCACTGATAGAAAAACCCAATATCACTGCCTGACCCGATAATCGAACACATGACTTTATGTTCAACAGAAGCGCTCGCAACATTAAAACCAATGAGGCAATACATTTGATATGGAGTTCTTATGTATTATCACAATAACATGAAAATCATCATCTGTCAAACGTTTTCCCAGCTATTTTGGGGTCGGCTTCCAGTCTAACTACAACAACTAATTGAGCGACTGCCTATCTGACCTCCAAAATCCAGTTAGTACTGGGTAAAACTTTCGGGACACTGACTACCTGTAACGACTGTCAAAGGTCAACAAATGGCGGACCAGCTTAACATTTCCAGACAAGCAGAGAACTCGATATGTAATCGATGGTCTTCATGACACCCATCCACACCAACATAGGCAAATGCAGTCGTTAATTACGATAACATGAAAATAGAGCTTTTATTATTATAAATGGAAATTTTGCTCATTTATTTGATTTACTTAACTAGAATAATGACGCCTTTTGGGTGTGAAGACAGACAACAAAACCCACTGAACAATGTTCATTTTGTTTAGAAATTCTTCGTAACTTTCCGATACTGTTTAACAATAGGTATATCTTTTGTTTTTAACTTTATTAAGACTTGTAACTTAAAGTTTATTTTAACTTGAATGGTATAGCTTAACGCACAGGAGCTCGTGGGTAAATAATAGCAGCCTAGGTTGGTCCAGCGTGGTGATCAATCCTCGTGTCTTCTCTGTATGAGAAGTGGCCTTTGTCCAGCAGTGGGACAGTAATTGGCTGGTATTACTATATATTTTTATGGAACCCTTGTCGAAAAGGCTTTGCGTTTTCTACCAATGAACGAATGATTAAGGAAAATTTGTAGCATTCCTTAGTTTCCACTTATTCCCGTGCGGAACAGCATAAGTTTATCTTTGTTTGTGTTTAATTTCCTTCCAATACCCCTTTCTATGAAACGAAAAAAGAAACACACACAAACGTAATTTACTTGGTAAAACGTACAAATCGAGGTCAGTAGGGATCGTGCCAAGGTCGACCCTAATATCGGAAACGTTGTTCATTATTGTATGTACTCCCCTTAAAATTAGTCCAGTGTTGGTTTAAGCTGTGTTTTACCCGTTTTCCTCTTCCAGGGCCGTTTATGTAAAGTTAATTAGAATTTTAAAAGTAATTTTCGGATCTATGGTACCGTTAAATTGGCTTTTTTAACACTTTATTTTTATTTTATTTTTGGAAATATGTTTTTACCATTTTTAATTTCTGTAAAGACGTATTTGTTTTGGTAGATAAAGTTGTGAAGTTTTATAATGTGTTACTTATATATTTAGTTATAGGAATTCGGACACGATGTAAAAGTCGTTATTGATTAAATGAATTGAATTGAATAATGATATTCTAAATGAAGCTTATCTACATAAAGTTATATTTTTAATAGATTTGTTTATTTATAAAGCTTTGCTTTGCTTGTTTATAGGAAAATATTTGTATCTGCTATTGTGTGTCTGAATATAATTCTATTGTTACGTACACGAAATAAAATGGAAAAACAATTAAATTAGTACTTACATAACACAAGGAGGCACGAGAAAACTCGGTATATAATGATGGTCACCCATCCACAGATCGACCTTGGTAATCGCGGCTTAACCTTGATGAGCGACCCGTGCGGCTGTTATTAACTAGCCACGAGCTCCTCAACAGCACATTAAAATATGTTCATAAATAATACCGACTAATTTCCCCGCTACGATAACCCTCAAAACCGATTTTCACTATAAAAATGGAAGGCTTACATTCTTTTGGTCAGGAATTTAAAGGCAAATTCCGCTGGAATCCTGAATTACCGGGAAGTATGAGAATTTCAAATAAATTCTTAGCAATTAGAGCGTGCACACAGAAAATGGAATGGAAAAATATAAAATGGGGTGGGAAATGGTCCAGCGGCGGTTACGGAACGGAACGGATTTTTATGTTTTTTCATGAACACTCTAATGGCATTTTATCCAGTATGTTTTAAGATATCGGTTTAAATGTGGTAGAATATGTGAAGGCTGGTATGGTATTGCGAGAACATTTTTAATACTGTTTTAATGGTAGAAAATTATCAGAACTTGTTGGTTTTTCCAAAGACCATAGTAGCTAGCGGTTTTCTGGTGTAGACCTTTGCTATACAGTGAAAGAACGACCATTGATTTGTCAGCTATATGGTGTGTGTTCTTCTTTTTATAGCGATTTTTGTTTTATGAATTGGATTAAATTCTATTCACTTATTTAAAAAAAAATACACATTTAAAATAAAACGGCTTTAAAACGTCACAGTCAAAATCAAACCATGTACATGTTTCAATAAGGTAATTTTTTTTCTAATCATAATCCTAGCCGTCAATTCGCCAAGGAAGGAATAATGGAATTATAAAAATGATTGCCTTAAAATAATAAATGGCACTACACAGTCAAGCCATACCGTGAGCCATGGTTTAAATCAAAAACCAGGTGCTCCAAAAATCGAATCATCTACCATAAATCAATCATCAGTCAATCGCAGGCATCATACATCTAGACGAAAGCCTCTTCACCCGGGAACTCAATATAAACATTAATCGCGGAAGATATCCCGTGATAGTGAAAGTTTAGTTACAAACCAAAGTGTTCGAAAGGCCTCTTCTTCCATATTTGTCTTTTATTAAAAACCTTGTACGTAAACTCCGCACACCAGCCCAGGAAAAAATCCAATATTAATCCCAAATTATTACCGCTTTTCCAATATGCAAAACAGAATTTAATAATCCCATTTTAATATGACGTCAAATCAGCCAAAAGAAATCGTATATAGGTGTCACGAGGGTCTGGGCCAAGTTGGGTGGAATTACAATTAGATTTTTATTAGGTATCTAAACCTTTTCTAGGCCATAGGTACATATATGCTTGTAAATACGAACGTATCATCATGATCTGCCTAGCGTTTTCCCAACTATGTTGAGGTCAGCTGCCAGTCTAACCGGACATGCAGCTGAATACCAGTATTTTACATGGAGCGACTGCTTAACAGACCTTCACAACCCAGTTCGTACAAAAAAAAATTGTATAAACATATGTTTAAATATATATATAAAACAATGCTTTTAATAATATCAGAAAGTATGCAGTGATCGTTAACATTTGCTACTGTGGCTGTCAACAGAATTTATTAGCAAATGGACATAAAGTAATCACTATTACTAAATAATACGTGAAATGAAGGGGAAAAAATGAGGGGGAAAAGTGACAACTACCGAATTAAAAGTACCTAATTTAAAGTCAACGGAAAACAACACTGTGCAAGGGATATTGGTATCGAGCATTCACTGCCCGATGCCAGTACAATTGAATATAATATCTGCCAGACGCTCCGGTCACCATTACAACCTGCGTGCAGAACATGGGTAAGTTTACTCAGCGGAATCTTTTTGCTGTTGGAGCAAATATTGTTTGTATTAAATTCTAAATACGTATATGGTTATTTTAGTTTTAGGGTTTTGAAAAATTTAGGGTTATGATTAGAGCGTTAAGCACCGGTCGATGAGGTTGATCGGCGGATGCTTTACAGTTCATTCCATAAATCTTCAGAGATCTTTCCGTGCCTCGGAAAGCATGTGAAACCGGAAGCCGATCCTAACTTAGTTAGGAAAAGGCTAGGCAGATGCGGGCAGAATCAGGAAATACGGCGTCGTGTGTGAAATACGGTATATCTATCGATAGTTGTTGACGTATAGGAGGGTGCCGTAATCGCCATGGTAAACAAACCATTTTGGTTTTTTTTGTTTTTTTTTTTTTTGGTTTTTTTGGTTTGGTTTGGTTTTTTTTTTTTTTTTGTAATAGGCAAGTGTATGTAATTATGACATTTGAACTTGCGTCGCAACTGTTTTATCAGCACGTAGGTACACTTTGACAATGTATGAGATTGAAGCTGTGAATTTGTCCGTTCTCACCTAAATAAATACACACATAGCGTTATTCTCTAAGATATATAAACGTTACTTCGTTTATGTATAGTATGATTTGACGATGCGATATATTAATAAACGTAGCGTGAGCTTTAAGGTTCCGTGTCGATTAGTCCTTATTTATCCCGGGCAGCAAGTGCACGTACTCTTAAAGTACCTAACTAGTGTTTCTACGAGTAGTAGAACACCATGACATGTTCGTGCCCACATCTATCGAACGGTAGTCAACGCTTACTTTGGTAAAAGTGCAAGAGTACTAATTATACCAAAGTAAGTAAATACTGTTAATAGAAGTCGATCTAAATCGCTTCGTGAAACTAGTGCAGAGTCGAGTGTTTCAAGTGATGTTTAGATAATAACACTACAGCTCCCCTAGACTTAAATTTTAATAAAACCCGCAACAAATTAAAGCAAAGCATAAAAAATATGGTAATAGTATCCGCAGTCATTTGCATGAAAAAGGCATAGAGTCATTATCATTCTCGGATCATAATCAAAGATAATTTCGCTTTCAAAGGGAAGGAATACAGATAGAAAATAATTATATAAAGACTCCGCAGTCTTGAAATGTGTCACTGATAAAGATTTGTGACGTGACTAGGATCTAGGTATTTCTTTCATAGCTAGTTACGTGAATACGTAGTGTCATAAGTTTATCGTGATTTATACGTACTCCAACACATTTTCTATGTACCCGGTTTTTTGTTAAAACGTTACTTATTGGAATTATTTTTTAAATTATAATTTTTGTAAAAACAAATTAGTTCATTAAGATCTACATGCACTATTTCCTTTATTTATTTTTCTAACTTTTTTTTTACATTTTTAAATATTCCTCTATAAAATTAGTATAAAAAAAAACATTTAAAAATATAATAAGTGGTAGCCTACCGGTATCGGGAACAGGGTCCAAGCTACCGGCGGTCAGGGCTCCAGAGAGAGGAACCTCTTAACAATACGAACCGTGTCCAGGAGTACCGCGAACTGAATCAAGCCCTTGATCCAGCTGCCTAACGAGAGCCTATCTGATTATTATGATTGAAAAATTTTATTTTTGTACATGGATACCGGAATAGAATTTTCAAAAATAGCTCCTAAGTAAGCTAGACTAGTTACTTGTCAGAATTACTAGTATCATTCAGATCATTCAGATTCAGATCTGCTGCAAGGCAAATGCGCTCCTCCATCTACATTACTAGTATCATTACTAGTATCATCCAGAGGGATGAGGAGCGCATTTGCCTTGCAGCAGATCAGGGACCTAAAACGGCCGCTTAAGCAGAAACATAAAATGATAATTATAATGAATCACGTCATGAAAGCCGAGAAAGATAAGCAAATCAAGTATCTTGACTTAGCTCGCGAGGTAGTCGACATGTGGGATGTGAACTCAGCCATCATTGTGCCGATAATCGTTTCAGCCAATGGCTTAATTGGCAAGAGCCTCGACCAATACCTGAGAAGGCTCTCGTTAGGCAGCTGGATCAAGGGCTTGATTCAGAAAGCAGTACTTCTGAACACGGCGCGTATTGTTAGGAGGTTCCTCTCTCGAGAGCCCTGACCACCGGTAGCTCGGACCCTGTTCCCGGTGCCGGGGGGCTACTATTTTTTTATATTTTTAAATGTTTTTATATGTTTTTTGTATGAAATATTTAAAAATGTATACGATAAGAAGAAAAATTGAATCACGTCAAAATTCTTAAAATGGTCATAGACGTAGTTAATATTATGAATTGTCACTTTGTGACCATTTTACGAATTGAATCGTGATTCGAATTATTTTATCCTATTACGATTTTGCTAAAGCGTCCATTTTAGTTTTAATATAGCTCCAGTTTTACTATAGCTAGCAATAAAATTATAACATAATTGCCACTCAGACACTTTTTAAACAAGACCACAAATAGAAGACTCCTTCCTCCAACAAAATACTTGCCTTCTCTCAAATTATAAAAGTAAATTAACAAATAGACCCAAACTTACTACAAACTATAAGACCTCAGCCCAGGGCACATGACCTTTTCCTTTAAAACCTTCAACCATTCCATAGTCACTACTAATTCCCTACAAAATTAAACAGATATTCGTTAACATGAAGAATTACCCTTCAACAAAAACAAATGTGTCGTGACCCTTCGTTGTTCCGAAATAAAATGAGTGCTGACCCTGCTAGTTGGTAAATGAAATGAATGCTGACCCTTGGCTGTCGAATAAAATGAAGTATGTCAGAATAGATGCCCAAATTTTATGTTATTGATACTTGGGTTTAGAAGGGGGTGAATTTGCATGCTGATTGAGGTAGAAAGCCGTTCTGTTTTTATTTGGTCGTGTTTTGTTAACGTAAAATATAAATTGTAGGCAATCAACTGGGTTGTGTTTGGACAAAATGTGAGTTAGTAAAAACGGATCAAGGGGAGTCTTTTTAAAGAAAGAAAGATAATTTATTTGTCAAACATGCGTTTACAAAAACTGACTAATCAGACATGCAAGGTATTAAATTAATATGTTGTAAGCGTCCATGTTTTGCCAATAACGGCGTACAAATTTTGTAGGTATAAAAATTACATTTACTTATAGCCATATTAAATTTCATTTAAACATAGAAGACACGGTCTGTTTCAAAATGAATTTAATTTGAACCCTAAAAGACACTGCTTCTAACGGTTCTATTTCCCAGAAACAACCTTTTACAGTCAAAAAGACACCCCACCTCACGCTCGTATTACCAAACACGCTTAGTCTAATTAAAAGCAATAATAACGTTACGAAAATACACGCACAAAATACGCCTACGTTGAAACTTGCGACGTTTCACCCCTCTGTTCCCCCATCACTCCCAAACGCGAAATAGTTTTGTACAGAAGGTTGGTTACATAGATACATCGAGTGAAGACAGTCCACATACACACGTTTCACGTACAGCGAGTGCAAGTACACTCGCGACTGTCATTTGTTTGAGATTGCCGTACGAACGCGCCTATGTTAATGAGACTTTATTTGCTCGTTTTATGGAACTGGCCTTCTGTAAATACAATTTTGTATACGCATACTATTCTCAGAATTTCTTAAATTTACACCCCCAGGCACTATACTCAGAGATTAGCTTTACAAATGACTACGGAATAAATAGAAATGGGACTAAGCGAGTGAGTAAGCTTATTAAAACAGGAAGCGAAAACTTTTGTTTCAAATCATTTTAAAAATGCTGTCTTTTTACTTATTATGAAACTTTTATATTGACTTTTGAATTCATTCATGTCCCTTTTGAGACCGCAAATCGGAAAGCGTATGGTGGCATGCCCTTAAGCTACGTGAAGCGGTGATCTCCGCATCATGGCTGGTAATAGCTTGATGCGAAATGCCGAGGATCGTATTGAGTAGATGTGCGTTGAGAGGCCTATTTCCAGCAGTTGACTGCTGACTGCAGGTGATGATGATAATGATCCATTTTAGGTGTTAATAAGAATCCGACTGCCTCGTTGATCAAGTGGGTTCGATTCCCGAGTCGGGCAAAGTGTTATTGGGTTATTCCATCGGGCTTTTCTCAGTAGCAACCACAGAACCTCGCCCCCTATTATATCATCATCTGCCTAGCCTTTCTCCCAACTTTATTAGGCCGGCTTTAAGTCTTACCGGATACAGCTGAATACCAGTATTTTACATTGAGCGACTGCCTATCTGACCTCCACAACCCAATTAGTACTGGGTAAGACTTAAAACATAACTGGCGAAATGTGTTTTTAGTATTAGGTACACCTCTGTGTAACACGAAGATAAAAACTTTCCAGTGACATATTAATTAAAACGTCGTATTTATTTTTATGAAACATTACCGTTGTTCACATAACTTGTAAGAATGATTTTTAATTAATAAACACGGGAGCCTGTAATAACATTGACGCCCGCTCCACACGCGATATAATATAATAATGTAAACCAGTATGTTTATGACCACTGCAGCATGTTTCGCAAATGTGTCGATCATGCAGGCATTATTTTTATATTGACAATGTAATTAATTATGCATCGGTCTGTATAAATAATTAAAAATAACATAACATTACCTACATTACGTCTGGTGGAGGTGTACCTTATAGTACACCAACATTTTGCCAGTTATGTTTAAGTCCCATGTAATAGAGGGCAAACGAGCCTATTGCCACCAATCTGGCACAAATCCAGACTTCGTGGCTGCTATTAAAAAATTCCTCATGGAAAAACACAATAATACCAGTGCTTTGCCCAACCCGGGAATCGAAACCAGGACGTCATGCTCAGCAGTCATGCTTGCGCTAAAAATATATTATTTAAATGGACGGAATGAGCTTGACGCCAACAGACTGGATTAGTCCATACTAACTCAAAACAGAGAAGATTAAAAACATTTTTTTAAATTTTATTTTCATTCTGTCTCTTCCCACAAGTCAAATTTATATCAAAACTCAAAATACCTTCCTTAACCATGAATCCCTGCACTTTATATAACTGATTAGCTTTTTCTCACGGCTTCGGCCCGTTATTTACGATAATTAACCCACGGAAACATTATTTTTAAGTAACCTATGACACACGGGGGTAATGTATCTTCCCGTTACGGAAGAAATTTTCGGAAACGGATCAGTAGTCCCAGTTTTTCCGTAGGTTACCCCTACGGAAAAACTTACGAACAAAACTTCTTCATAAATTAGAATTGAAGTATAGATACAAATTGCCTTGTAAGCAAAAAAAAACAAAGAAAAAGTTAGCCCACTTTCGTTTCCATAAAACACATCCACAACTTCATTACAAACAATTCTTATGTGCACATATATAGGTATACTGTATACATGGATGACTGAGAAAGTTTATACCCCAAATGTAATCAAAATCAAAGACTAAGTTACACTGTTATTGCCACATACAGAATTATTAGAACAATATTTACCGACTGTTCGTACTATATAAGGGAACTTACAGATTGGATTATTGCGACCTTTATCGCAAATATAATTCATTGTCGCTATCTGTTATAATAATTATGGTGAATATAAATAAAATATTACATTATAATGCTACTGTTATTTTTGTTTGTTTATAGTGGCTTGTCTGTAATAATAATAATATGTTTCTTCCATTTACATAATAGATGCAAAAATAACTCTCGTTTGTGTGTCCTTTTCACGCTTCGACCAATCTTTATGTTAAACAGACCAGTAACCTGAGGAAATAGATCATTTCATAGTTTCTAGATCGCTGACTAGACGAGGGCAGCCGATAGTGTTCACATTTCTTTTACTATCGTTTTTTCAGGGCCATGCTCTTTGATTTCAAACTAGGTTCTTCGTTCTTTTTGATGCTAGTATTTATCGAAACCATATATGCAGTTATCTTAACTAATTAAATCTCTACGTGAGCACTTATTTTAGCAAACTCCTATGAAAACCTCACACATTCAATTAAAATTAATGTTCTGTATTACATTAAAGGTTCAAAGTTCTACACTTACTGATATATTTTAGTGTTAACATGAAAATCTCATCAGCTGTTAATTTGGTCGCCATCTTGGCAGCAATTAAATCGCGACCATAGAAATTTGAGTTAAATTGTTACAGCGTGTCATTATAATTATGTGCTCGTAACAGCCCGTTCACACGACGCCGATTCGTTTTTTTTTTGACGTGACGTCTTTTTACACGATCCATCTTTTTTTTTACGGCGGTAATGCTTTTTAAATGCCCGTGTTCACACGCATCACGAATCGTGGAAAATGACGGACGCGACATAAATCACGTACGTTAAAAAATCACGATTTGTGTTTTTTTTGTGACGGATTTGCTGATGCGCTTGCTTCCGAAAAATCACGATACGAATGTGAACATCAATTCGTTTTTCTTTTTCCGGATCGTGATAAAACACGATTCGGTAACCAATGCGAACGTCCATCCGTCATGATGTATGGTGTTTTACGACGGATCGCCAATGACGGAAGCCGTGTGAATGAGCCCTAAGGGCACAAGTCAAGAACGAGATTTCGATAGAAATGTGAACTTTTTAACTAACTTCCATTTAATTAGCATTTGAAAATACTTACAGCCACCATCATGATCATTCCCCCCTCATCTGAATTCATTACTTGTCGGCTCAACACGTCTTCTTCTTCCATACTTTCTAGTACTCGTCATATCAGTCGTCACTGCTTTTCTAGCCATATCATCTTTCACCCTAAGAAGACCCCCTTACCCACACAGTCCATGCATTGATTCCTTGGTCTTTTCCTGCTCTTATAGCCATCCACATTCTACCAAAACTTTCCTCACGGTCTTTAAGATTTTTTTATTTAAGAACATACTGTAGTAAGTACCTCATGAACCTTTATATAGAAAATGGCTAAAAGCGATACTGATTGAGCTACCCTTTCACTAACGTTTTGATTCTTCTTCTCTCTTCTTTATCGTATGGTTAGTGCCTAATCTGGTGTCAGAGTGTTTATACCATCCATACCCATGGGCCTCTGGCTTGGCTTATATTTCGATTTTATTACCGTAACTCGATTTCTTTGGTCGCAAAAGTCAAGTGTGCATCACTCTTAACACTAAACAAACATAATAATGGCTAGACAAGGTCAATATGTTTATTGAAATACCAAAATAATAACTAATCTTGGTAAACTTAGCTCTAGATGTTCACGATAAAATATTGTTAGATTATTTTCGCTATTATTTTTTGGGGAATATACTCTCAATATGAACGAAATTGAGGAAAATTATTATGTTCTAGAATATTTCATGGTAATACGATTTATTGCGTTTTGATTAATTCACAGACGAAAAAAATACGATTACTCTTTGTAGTACTGTGTAGGCCGCTTGAAATTTTACTCTATGCAAATCTTTGTGAGCATTAATGTGTTGAAAATCTCACAATTTCTTATTAAGCACTTTTAAGTTTTTTTTTTATAATTATGGTCTATGACACTCGAGGAAAATGTATTTTTCCTTTAGTGAAAGAATGATGGGAATTGGATCAGTAGGTCCGAGGATTACCGCCTAGAACCTAACTTTACATACCTTTTTTAACCGACTTCAAAAAAAGGAACAGGTTCTCAATTCGGTTGTGTTTTTTTTTTTGTGTTTGTTACCTCATATCTCCGTCATTTATGAACCGATTTGAAAAAATCTTCTTTTATCTGAATGGATCTACTTTCCGATTGGTCCCATAGAAATTTCATCAAAATCGATTCAGCAGTTTGGTTTTGAAATCAAAATAGCTGGAAAAAATGTCATCCAAGTAAAAGAAATTGCGAAATTGATACTTGACAAGGATTTGTGTGTGATACTATAACTAAAAAGGGTAAAATAAAAACGTTTTTGCAAAAAAAAACACAAAAAAAAAGTGGAAAATAACATTACTTTCGGAATTTTTTTGTGTTTTTTTTGGTAGTCGGTTTTTTTTGCTAAAAAGTTTTTATAATCATCTGCCTAGCCTTTTCCCAACTATGTTAGGGTCGGCTTCCAGTCTTACCGGGTGCAGGTGAATTCCAGTATTTTACTCAGAGCGACTGCCTATCTGACCTCCACAACCCAGTACGTACTGTGTAAAACGATACCCCTTGGTAAGACTGGATGTCTTTGACTTTCGGGCTAACTACCTGTATCGACTGTCAAAGACATACAAATGACAGCCGGGTCCAACGGCTTAACGTACTTTCAGACGCACGGAGGAAAATCGGTAATTAATAAATAATGTTATTGTTAATATACGTTCGTACGGTTCTAAATCAACCATACACCCATATGGTTCTATTTACCCATACATATATATTATACCATACTATTACCTTACTTTTATTACCTATACATATTTTATATGCCTGTCGGCGGAACATAGGTTGGACCAAACACTATATACATAAGATCATTGTTTTTTGTTTGCAAAATTCATTTATTTTGTGAACACAGGGTTGTGTTCACAAAATAAATGAATTTTGAATTTAAATTTTGAATTTAATTTACCTACCTATATTACACAAGAAGATATTTAGATATGATAATACGGCTCAAAATCGTGTAATACTAATAAATGGTAAGTTCTAACCAACTCTCTAGCGGTAACACAGGTGACTCAGTGTTCATATGTATATTAATACTGGTGCTTAGGTTATATACCGGTAACTTAGCCCATGTACTCGGTTAGGTCCTTAGTTAAATGTAACTTGTTGAAGAGAAATGGGTAGAGGTTAATGCCCTGTTGTTATTTTCGGGCTTAAATTATAGTAATTAATTCACCTAATTATAATTCGGTTAATTATACGAGTAAGGTCTTTAAACCCAGCAGAAATATTTGCTTCTTGAACCATACAAAATTCTTTTCTTATTTTATAAATGCTGCATCAATTAGTTATAGTTTTTATGAAAGGTAATGACCCTGATCTAAATCATAACATTGTTAGTTGACACGATTGCGATCAAAAGATTTCGTGTAAATACAAGGTGTTGCTTTACATCCTCGTCAAATCCAAGGAGGTAACTATGCTAATGATTCTCGACCCGAATCAATAATAAAATGGGTAGGTATTTTTTTATATTTTTTTCTTAATATCGGAAATCGATTGATGTACACCATCCGTATTAAAACGCGGCCCGTCTAATACTAGCCCTATAACCGCGCTTTCACACGCACAAACAAACGCAGATGTTTATTCAATAAAGGGGTGATTCTCCTCTTTTGAAAAGGGCTTCATTCTGAAATAGTGTGAAATTAAAACAACTAAACAAAAGCAGCGTTTATTATTACTAACCAAGTACCGTAATTTATATTGATTATTTACGTCTTCTATGACAACCTCCTGAATTTTGACGAGGTTGCAAAACCACACCTTGTATAATGCTGATTTTACTCAATCTGTCTTTGAACTGGATTTAATAATAATTCTATCTACACTATGGAGAGTAGAAGGGAATATAATAGAATGCATTTATTTGTCAGAATATTGTACAAAGCTTTTAGGTGTATTATATACTACGAACATAATATTCTGCCGTTTCCGGCGTACAAATAATATGGTTTATATAATAATTATGGTTCATCATTTCATTAAAGTTAAATTATTAATCATTATAATTAAAAATAATTGATTAAATCATCAAAATTTTTACCTTATTTACAAACTAATATTAGATCTAAAATAAGAATCGAAATATGTACAATTACGGGGCGTCAAAAAATTCGTCAACATCGCTGTCAACAGGAAAAGTGCCCAGAAGACTGGCAACATTGCCACGTTCGATGGCAATACATTTAAATAAATTGAACAATAGTTGTAAGAGAGATTAATTTTGTAAGTCACGTATTTAGTAACTCATTCTGAAACCCCCTCCACATATTTTTTTTGTCCTTTAGTTTTTTTTTTTTTTAATTATATTTATTCTTAATTTAAAAAAAAATCTGACCGTCGACTGATAACCGTTTGTGCGTCGGTGTCCCTTCCACCCGGTATAGTGTAAACTAAATAGTAAATTATAAATAATTATCAGTTTTTAGTGTTAATACAAATAGAGCACAGTTCTTCGACACGCAATACAAGTTGCATTCTCTCGAAAAAGTTAAATTAGATAAATGTTAAACTGTAGTCGCTTTGTCAAAGTTTTTAGATGAGATTTGGAATACCGTTCCTAATTAAGATCTTGAAGCTAATTCAATGTAAAGTTTTGTTAATTTCTGCAGTTAGCAGATGTTACTTCTTTGTCCATTTTATTTCAGAGCAAGAATTACGAGTAATTGCCTACGTGGCGCGTCGCTCATACTTAAAAGAATAGTTAATTATTATTAAAATCTACCACAATTATATCAAAAAATTGTTTTTGTAACTTTTAATCGCGTTGACTTACAAGTTTGACCGTAGACTCGGCTATTTGATATACATTTCAACTTGACACCTCTACGCTTTCCTGGGAAAAAGGGTATTGACAGACAGACAGAAAGACAACAAAGTGATCCTATAAAGGTTTCCATTTACGTTTTGAGGTAGAGAACCCAAAACCTGGTATTCAGCGTAATATGAAGCTGATTAGAGTACCTATTCATACGCGTAGATACCCCCCACGTCAGTCCCGAATTAATAAAAGCCTCTGTACGTTTGCAAAATCAAACAAGAAAGTGACAAGAAAGTTTTAATTAACAAAAGTAACATCATCTCATTTTCATAATAAAATACGCACCGTCTACCTGCAGAGTATTAATAAACAATAAAGCCACGACGGAACCCAAAAATGTTCAAGTTATAACTTGCAAGAACAATTTACGTATAACAATAAATAGGAAGACAAAAGGCGTTAACTGACAAGGCAAGACTTCCCTAAAATATCTTTTCAGGACATAAACTTCCATTCAAGTTTTTAATAACTTTTCAGCGTATTATTTTCTCAATTGTCTGGCGGCTAAATGCTGGTCTGGCCTTTAAGATTTTTTATTAGTCTCGAGCAAATGGCTGTTTGAGAAGTTTTTGTTGATAGATAGTTGGGGAGTGACTGTAGAGATAAAATTGGAATGTCTCTAGCGAGTGCTTACGAAATGGCACACTTTAGTAACGCTTTTAACTTTATTATTGGACGACTGATTTTTATAATTAGATTTAATTAGATAATTTTTTTCTTTATTTATTTCCTTTACACATTATTTTACATTTTTAAATATTTCTTAATAAAACATACAAAAAAAAACATTTAAAAATATAAAAAATAGTAGCCCACCGGTATCGGGAACAGGGTCCAAGCCACCGGCGGTCAGGGCTCCAGAGAGAGGAACCTCCTAACAATACGAGCCGTGTCCAGGAGAACCGCTTTCTGAATCAAGCCCTTGATCCAGCCGCCTAACGAGAGCCTCCTCAGGCAATGGTCGAGGCAATTAACCCATTGGCTGAAACGACTATCGGCACCATGATGGCTGAGTTCACATCCCACATATCAACAACCTCGCGAGAATAATTATTAAATAATATTATTAATTATTACATTTGATTTAGTACCAAATAGTGAAAGTATCCTTTTTTATTTTATTCACAGACTATACTTTTAATTTGAATGTGTTAATAATAACTGTGTACGACCCTTTTGGATTTAACGAAAATGTACAACTCTGATCTCCAAGAAACAGACTAACGTCTAGTTTTGGGATCACCGTTCAAATTGCTATGTATAATGTATTTGATTAATTTGAATTCTAGCTCAATATGCTTTTTCAGTTATGTGAACAATCGCCTGTAATACCATAAATTAGAAGCAGTGATAGCCTAGTGGTGTGGTCGTTGTACTTTCAATTCTTAGGTCTCGAGTTCAAACCCAAGACACGCATCTCTGATTTTTCGGAATCGTGTGCGTATTGTATAAATTTCACTTGCTATGTTGAAGAAAAACAGCGTGAGGAAAGCAGTATGCCTTAGAGATATTTCTCGACGGTATGTAAAGCCAAGTCAGAGGCCCATGGGCGGCATAAAAACTCTGACACCAGTTTAGGCACTAACCACACGATAAAGAAAGAAGAAGACCATCAATTGGCAGTAAATAGCCTAGATTGTGGTATAGCCAGTGAAAACCCTTGGCATTCAAACCTAGACAAGTTGATATAATCCCACTTTGCATTTGGTTACACTCTTGGTATTGTTCTCTTGTAGAATTCTTCAAAAGTCAAAAACGTTTTTATACACCGGTTTTACTCGATTGAAACTCAAACTCAACTCAAACTCAAATAATTTATTTCAATTAGACCATTACAGGCACTTTTGAATGTCAAAACACAAAAAAAAAACTAAGCTGCAGTCCCAGTCACAGAACATAATAACTTGTGAAAGTACTGTAGTTGCCCATTCGAAAGCGTATATCTCTATGGAGAAGAATGGGCAAGAAACTCCATGGACACTCTTTTAAATCATTATGTTGTTACAAAGCTTGCTTGTATTTACTCAAGGACCCTGTATCTAATCCCCCGCCTCCACAACATACTAAAATATCTGAAGTAATTTTCTTAAATAAACTAACTAATTACATTAAAACAATTTTGACGCTTAGAAATTTCCTTAGAAAGGCTCTGAGCACTCGGACGCCACGGCCCAAGAGTTTCAACCCCAAACCGCTCGAAAATGTAGTTTCCATAAAGGTTACTATATTATACCTAAATAAACTACGAGTAGTTACTTAGGTCTTAAAGCAGAGCAGAGAGGATTCCCGAAAAAGGCTTTAATGTATCGTAGAGCGCATTGCAGTGGGTATGCAGATCGGTACTAAAAGATTTACAGCCTGATACGAGTTGCAACGATAGGAACACGAATCGAGTGTAGCTTTAGCTTAACCGGACTAAAATAGTCATGATGTAGGGAATATCCTCTTCGCATACAGAGAAGGAACGAGTATTAAGCGGGTGGACAGGCTGGGGCATTTTATGATCATAATCGGGACTTAAATGGTGAAATGTTGGTGTACAAATTAGTTAGACTCGCAAAAGACAAAACAATAAAACGAAATTAAAGAAAAATAGAACAACCGCTGTCTGTCTCTGCATCAACCAAAGGTTGACTGGTAGAAAATGCCTATGGTATTAAGTCCGCCTCTGTACTTTGTGCTTGAATCACTCAGCTTAAATAAATAAATAACTACAAAAAAAAGCGACTTCTACCGTACGCAAAATACGAGCTTTGGACGTGGAGTTGCGGACACCAGACCGTGATACAATACAAGCGACTTATAAATTACATGTACATTGTACATTAAGGTGTAAGAGCGAGGGCAGCCCGCGATTTTCAAACTTTCTTACGATTGTTGCAATTTGGCGGCCAACGTACAGCCAGACGGCTGTACATTGGGCAAAATATGATTCAAAAATGGGTACACCTCTGCCTAACCCTATGAGGTTTATAGGCGTGTCTGTAGGTATTGTTTCCACCACTGAAACCCTGGGAGCACAGAGGCCCTGAACGAAGTGTCAATCTACCATTAGAAGCTGCGATGGAAATCGTCGGAGTCCGTGCTTGATGATTAACTATGTCAATGTTTGGCCGCTATACAATATCAGACTACTTTATTTACCCAAAAATAAATGTGCACTTACTCTGTATAAACATCACAACCCAGTTAGTACTGGATAATACGATGATAACCCTCGGTAAGACTGGTTGTAAACCATTGAAATTCTACGTTTCTTCTTGTAATGATTTCCTTCTGTCACTGGTATTAATTATAATATAATAGGTAGTTGATCGATTGTTCATGACAGGCAATTTCACATTGAAATCTAGCGATAGGCTCGAAGTAGGCCACTCACAGAATGATTAATATTTTTACCAATCTCGCGTTTATAATACCTACTTCAAACTAATTTATTTCCAGACTGAAACCCTGAATCTCCGTCATAAATAAAACGATTTCCTATTTCTTAAAATATATACATTTTTTTATCCGTTTATTTTTCCTGACTGATTTTTTTGACTGCCTCCATGATATGGTGGTTGGAAGCGCGAGTGCTAAGGGTGAGGCCCTGGTTTCGATTCTCAGGCTGGGCAAAGTGTTATTAGGTTTTTCAATCAGTAATTTCTCAGTAGCAGCCACGGAGTCTGGATTTGTGCCCGGTTGATAGCAATAGGCTCGCCCCCTATTACATGGGACTTAGTCATAACTGGCGAAATGTGGGTGTACTATTAGCTACACCTCTGCCTAAACCTTCAGGGATTACAGCCGTGGTGTTATGTTATATCCGTTTATTTTTTCATAAATTTTCAATCTCTAATTTGATGAGACACTAGCTTTTACCCAAGAAATATATCCTATAGCACTCGGTTTTAGTAAGTAAGGCTTTCTTACAGTGAAACAGTTTTTGGTACCATATGAAAAGTTTCAGAGATTACCTTCTAATATCCAAAGTTACAAACTTTATGTCTTTACAATAGTGCAGATATTCTATTTGTCAAATCTTTCCTCAATTGTGATACACCAGAATACCAGTATTTTACATGGAGCGACTGCCTATCTGACCTCCACAAGTCAGGAACTAGTTAACAAAGTTACAACAAGGTGGGCCTTAGATTTTTGGGTATCTGACTACCCACATTTAGTATTAAATTAGTACCTACATTTGGCTAGTTATGTTGAAGTCCCATGTAATTCTTAACGATAAAACCCAATGAAACTTCGCCCGACCTGAGAATCGACCCCAAAACCTCGAACTATTAAAAGTTCCCACTATAATTAATAAAAACTAAACTAAAGAAAACAAAACACCACCGGTCTTATCAAAACATCCTTAATAATATCAGCCTATGAATATTACAGAATTCAATGAATATTTATTCGTAATAATTTAACTATGAAATGGTAATTGCAAGCGTCCTAAGTAAACAGATTCCTATTTTGATTACGGGACTGTTTTAGCAAATAAACTCCGATAACAAAATGTGTTACTGGATTTTTGGCTTCACTTCTAAGGTTCGTTTGTTTTAGTTTCAGAAAATAAAACAAATATAACAAAATGATTGGGAAAAATAAATGAGTTGAATTTGGAGTGTGCGTTACGATTGCTCCGCCAAGTTATCCAAACAGAAAAAAACTTCGCTAAAAATTTTGTCAACATACAAGGGAACCAACCAAAAATTTGTCAAAGTAGAAAAAAAAAGTTAAAAAAAAGGAAAAAAAATACTTCTTTAAAAACCCTTATAAAGAAGTTATAAGGGCTTTAAGTTGGCCACGCGAACGTAACGTGGAGGATGGTAGAGTATACAAGGTGTAAACGGACCCTCCACGAAGCCGTCAACCGAGCATTCTAAACATCAAACTGAGTGATTCTACGCAAAAATTATTGCTGGGAAACGATTTTTGCTTTCGTGTGTAAAATTATTTTTTACGGTAGGACTCAATGCACTCAAAAAATGGTGCATAAGGATGCATTGAGTAAGTAGTACAGGGGTCGTAGTGGTAATGGAGGTATTTCAAGGAAAGTTATACTTAACAATAAAAACTCGTGTAAAAAATATTGAAACTTTAAACTCCAACATGTCCGTAACTAGAAGGTTCCTAGGTATGGTCCAGAACAAAAAAAATGGCCGAAATGATTGGGAGAACAGTGCCTTTTGACTTAGTTAAAGATATTTTTACACCCATTAGAATAAAGAGACGATTCGCCGCTCCTAGAGGCGACATTGTCAATACTTTCTGTAGAAATCAAGCGTATCACCGTTTACTCTTTCACACAGCAAAACATAACATCACGCCTGTAATTCCATAAGGGTTAGTCAGATATGTACCATGCCACGAATGACGTATATAAACAGACTATTTTGAAGGCAATTAGTGACAGAAGGTGTGCAGGACGGTGCACGTACTTTTAGCAACATGAATCTTATTAATACTTGTTTTCTTTAGATCTTGTACAATGATTCGTTGTTGGTAATGAAATAGAATATCATCATCATTGTCATCTATCTAGCCTTTTCCCCACTATATTGGTGTTGAATTTCAGTCTAACCGGATGCAGCAGAATACCAGTATTTTACTGACTGACTGCCTATCTGACAGTCACAAAATGGTAAGATTGTCTGATGATCTGGCTTCTGACTACCTGTAACGACTGTCAAAGATCTACAAGGGTCTGCCAGGAAGAACAGTTTAGTGTACTTTCAGAGGCAGGAACGAATATTTTTATACAGGGTGGCGTCGACAGTACATAATATATATAAATATAATGATGGACATACCGATATACTAAGGTCATTGGACATTAATTATTTCAACGCCTAGAACAGACAGATAGACTACAATCACCCGTATTAATTTCTAACTACTCGCAACGTAAATTTTAGTACTATAACCTATTAAGTAGTTTGAGGATAAAATAATAACATGAGGCAATTTATTTTGTGTTCAGGTGCCTGAAATTATAGGTATCGAAACAAATACTAGCACTCATTCTAGCTTTTCTAAATATTATAGAACAAACTGTTATATCTATCTTATACAAAACCAATGTGGAATTTTAGATATGATATTTTAATACGGAGCGGCACTCATTTTTTTGATAATAATATTATGAACATCCTTGTAACAAATTTTCATAAGGTAGTTGAGATCATTGACTCCAATTCGCAACTTTCCCAAAAAACTAAAACACTTTATTTTCGGTCCGAAAACCCGATAACTTCCAATTAATTGTAAATGTTACATTTGTAATTGTTTTGAAATCAGTAAGTAGTTGATCAATGAATTGGCAAACCACTGTCACGTCAACTGTGGAAAAACTACCCAGATAAAATAAAATAAAATCATGTCCGTTTCGTCAGCGGTTGCTTTTTCTACCAAGATTTTTAACCAATGGTACATTACAACATCGCAATTTTATCTGTATTGTAACGCGCAATCAATAAAAGACATTTTCTTTTTACGACCGCGCGAGAAAAACGATTACTACTAATTACTTACTTTCTCAACATTCGAAAAAAAAAACTCCCGGAAAGCTCCAAGGATCCAAAATTTTATTTAATTAAAACTAAATTGCTCAAATAATGTCTCAGATTACTTTTATCATACAAAATCTATGGGAGACTCGCGTTTTAAAGCTTATAAAAGTAGGTCTTTGATTACACGTACGCGGTGCCAAAGCAGAGCTGCAAGTGTCTGTAGGTATACTGTCTTGCGTTACCGGGAGAGCAGTACTTGCCTTGGCACTGTCTCGCCACTGCACGCAGTACGTGTAACCAAGACATTACAATCCAGGAACTGTCTAAATCAAATTTGGGCAAAGTGCTGGGCTAGTCTTTAATTCACGCGCGATGATTATACGGAGACCGGCCTCTAGTATTTGGAGACGCGCAAACCTAGTGTACGAAAGTAAAACGATAAAATGTTCTATATGATGTCAAATCAAATCAAATCAAATCAAAGCATTTATTTCAAGTAGGCCAATTACAGGCACTTTTGAATTGTCGAAACAAAGACAGCAATAAAAAATGAAGCTACAGTCCCAGTCACAAGACATAATAACTGTGAAAGTACTGTAGTTGTTAACTCATGCTTAAAACACTTACTTATTTACTTATTAGGAAATATGACTGTTTAAGCAGTGGTAGTCTAGTTTCATAGGTTTCGAATACGAAACGAAGATACGAACTTTTGATTTTTAGAAATCATGTGCGTATTGTATATTTTTCACTTGCTTCGGTGAAGGACAACATCGTTAGGAAACCAGTACGCCTGAGAGATATTTCTCGTCGGCATGTAAAAGCCAAGTCAGAAGCCCGTGGGCGGCATAAAAACTCTGACACCAGGTTAGGCACTAACCACACGATAAAGAAAGAAGAGGACATGTACTAGGAGATTGTACATTATATCTTCTGGCTATAAAATCCCGCAAAACGAATTGGTGTTCATATTAGTTCCGTGATTTTTCGGGAGCGAGCGCATCCGCGAATCCGTCATAAAAAATCACTATCCGTGTTTTTTGACGTACCTGATTCTTAAAAGACGTTACGCGATTTAAGACGCGTCCGTCATTTTTCACGATACCTGATGCGTGTGAACACGGTCAAAAAAATTGTTGGATCGTGAAAAAAGATGATACGTCAAAAAAACGATACGTCGCCATGTGAACGGTCTGTGGGCTATAAACCTCCTTAGCTTTACAAGTAGCTCCAGTATAAAATCCTGCTAAAAACAGCTCTATCCACAATTGCCTCTCCCATAATCCGAGTCGCAAGTCCTGAGACAGCCTATTCTTCTGAGAGTATAATGAGAACGCCTAAGAGATTATGCTGTTTGAAAGCAGCTCAGCTAGACGCAGACTCCGATGTTAGGGCCAACTCTAGTCTGTTGTATGTAGATAGATTAGTCTTTACAAAGATTTGAATCCTCAGATTCAACCAATAGTGTCAAAAAATGATAACGTTTCAGTTACTTCACTAGACAAACAGAATTTGATATTAGAACTTGGGTACCGAAACCCGGTTTCGGTGCCCACAGTAAAACCCGGTTTTTCCGGGCCTTTACCATGGGACCGAAACCGCGTTTTGCGTTTCCGCGTTTTAATTAGAACTAATTTTAGTTGGATAGATTAGACTTTGCAAAGGTTTTAATTGATGCAATCGCTGTACTGCGTCAGAAAATGATATGTTTCAGCTACTTAGCTAGCTGTAGACTCCAATATAAGAGCTAATCTTAATAAGACTGGATGCCGACCCCAACATAGTTGGGAAAAGGCTAGGCAGATAGACGGATGTGCTCTACAGCTTCTAGACGTATCTGCTTCGTTGACATTTGAATCTGAATAGTATTGTCGGATTCACACAATCTCGAAATCGGGTTCATAGTTCCACGCGGGATCTGCGAACTAACTTTATAACCGACTTCACAAAAGGAGTAGGTACTACGTTCGTGTGTAAGAAAAATAAAAATAAAATATTAACAAAAATAAGCAAAGGTAAGATTAATTTAAGAATTTTTTTTTTTTTTTAATTTTGTTAATATTAAAAACTTTGCTTAAATCATATCTGCGTACCATCATCATTCTCCCGCCCTTATCCCAATTTATTTGGGGTCGGCATGTCTTCCTCTTCCATACTTCTCTATTACTTGTCATCTCATCAGACACCTCCTTTCTTGCCATATCATCCTTCAAACAGCCCATCCATCGTTTCTTTGGTCTTTCTCTACTCTAATTTGCATATGGCAAAAATGATACCCAAAAGCTATTAGACAAGCTGTATTTTGAATTAAAGCACGTTCGAATGTACGCTATATTTACGTCGTGCGTTCGTGCTAACGGCCTTAGGTATAATATGATCCCAATCGTTTTGCATGACTACATGACTTTGTAAATAAATACTATTTTCCTTTACTGTATTAAAATTATCGTAGGAGTCGTGAACCTAAAAGAATATGGGCCATTATTGAAGTGAAGGCAAAATGGGTACTAGAACCACGCAAACATTTATATAGGTACATAACATAAGACTGTATGGCATAGCAACCTATATAAAGTTCTATTTTATGAGATGCCTGCTTACTAGGCTGGGCTATATTCGACTGCGCAGTAACTGGGATTTAAGTAGGTATCTACCTTAGTTGCTTAGTGGTTAAATCGCGGACTGCTAAGCGAGAGGTTGTAAGTTCGACTTCCATTTTGGATCTACTCTTGGAACAATGATGAGATGTGCAAGAATATAGTAGACATCCGTACATAACTAATATCACTTGAACTGCAAAAACTTTTTTGCAAAAAAAAACCGACTCTACGGTTTTTTTTGCAAAATAGTTTTTATTTTACCCTTTTTAGTTATAGTAGCACACACAAATCCTTGTCAAGTATCAATTTCGCAATTTCTTTTACTTGGATGAAATTTTTTCCAGCTATTTTGATTTCAAAACCAAACTGCTGAACCGATTTTGATGAAATTTCTATGGGACCAATCGGGAAGTAGATCCATTCAGATAAAAGAAGAATTTTTCGAATCGGTTCATAAATGACGGAGATATGAGGTAACAAACAAAAAAAACAAAAAAACATACAACCGAATTGAGAACCTCCTCCTTTTTTAGAAGTCGGTTAAAAATAATCATTACGGCAACGAAATTAAGAGCGTTTACGTCTATCGCGCGAAGTCAAGTTTAGGTAATTCAATGCATTTTTTACGCACACAAAAGCGCGCGTGCCTGTGTGCATAGCGCTGGCGCGTTCTCTTGCGCTATAGTCAAACTAACCCACTATGATCCGTTCGAGTGCAATTGTTGTAGTAAAATTTAATTTGAATTTGAATTTGAACGTACACGGATTACTAAAGTACGAGTGCATAAAATAAGTATTCAATAATATATTGCAAGTATAGCTATAGTTATGATTAATATTAAAGTCGTTTTTTAGTTATTCAAACATGAATTTGTTGATCTAAACTTTAGAAAGAAACCGAACTTCGTTAATTATTATTGATTTGTGACTGATTAATAAATATTTCTTATTCTATTCAAATAAATCACTTTATACTGATTTACTTACGTTTATTTTATATTATATTTTAACCTGACGCGATGTTCCTCTTAGTGACACCTCTTATGAGGGAAATACAATAGGTTGGCGTTAACTTTAAAAACAATTTATGTTCTTATTTACAAAAAAATAAGTAAAAGATTTAATAAATAAAATTCTTAGGTAAAAAAATAGGGTAGATATTGGTTGTCACTAAAAATATTGTCAGTCATCAAAATAATAATAAAAAAAATTAATCATCAAAGTACCAAGATTTTTTAATCACACTATAAACGTCCGCTATCCTTCCAAGTACGACTAAGGTCAATTCGGGTCAGGCAGAGCGCCGAGCGACATGTCCTCTCTCTAGAAAGCCTCGCGGCGGATTGATTTGAAATTGCTCGCGCGCAGTGATTTATAGTAGTTTTCAAATATTTATAGAAAAATAATCACTGTAAATTATTTGAAATTTTAAATTGGATGTTTTAAAGCATATGTTCTTCTATTATATTATGCTATTATTATATTAAATCAAGTAAGATATATCGGTGAAAAAATCATTTTAATTCCTTAATATTTCACATTGTTTGAACTTTAATTTCTTATATAAAGAAACCTAAATCAAAAAATTTTCTTCTCCAACTATATTCCTTAGGATCTTAGCAATAGGTAAAAAAAAATCTAATTAGGTTTGCCAGTGGTTTCCTATATTATTAGAGCGTCGAAACTGACGCTGAAAGGGAAATTAAGAAAACCTCTGTTGAGTTATCTTGATAGAATTTACCAATACTCTATTAATTGAAATATTTTTCTCTCCAACTATCGAGACAACGAAATTTCCTAAAGTTATTAGTAATTATCATTTTTGTAAAATAAAGGGTTGATGGTATTAAAGGGTTTGAAAAGTACTGTTTTGGAGTCAAACAGCGCATGGACGGCGTAAACGCTCTTAAGTTGTTAATGTCAAATTGAAGCTTCTATAGACTTGAGATAAATTGTACATAATTTAGTAGTAATAACATCACACCTGTAATTCCCGAAGGGTCGGGCAGCAAAATGTGGGTGTACCTAATAGTACACCCTCATTTCGCCAGTTATGTTTTTTAAGTCCCATATAATAGGGGGGGCGAGCTTATTGCCATCAACCAGGCACAAATACAGACTCCGTTGGTCCTTTTAAGAAATGTTGACTTTGCCCGACCCGGGAATCGAACCTCATGCTCAGCAGTCGAGCTTGTGACCACCAACGAAACAGTTCAAACTGTACATTCAAATTACAATAAAACGAGCTTATTCGCCTCAAATGCACAATAATTTCGACCATTTTCCAAGCTAGACAAGCTGTTTGAAAGCTACTTCGCTCACGGAGGTCCGATCTTTGCTCCAATCTAACTGCTATAGTTAGGTTTAAGCTCTGACGTAGTTTAAACGTCGTTAGCAAAGTTCGGTTCAAGACGAAGAGGGACTTATAAAAGACTTAATCTAGGATAAATTCCTTTTGAAGGAGGATCCATTTGGCGTAATCCGAAATCTGTCTTTGTAATAATATCCAGTTAGGATTTAAAAGAAACCGTAATATTTCTACATACTTTGCACAGTATTTATGAGTTCACAAATACTAAGATTACTGAATTAGATTCCAGTTTAAAATCGATGTTTCGTACTTATAAACCTTCCGAAATAAAATCTACACATGATGGTGAAAATCGTATCAAAATCCGATGCGTACAATACAGCTATACAGGGTTGCGCCGACAATACGACAATAAATGAAAACACTGATCATACTAGTTCTTAGGAATATTTTTGAAACTATTAAAAAAAACCTAGCATCGAAATTAAATTAAATATTTTTCCCAACAACCTAAATAGCATAAAATTGTTTATACCGATGCTGTGGTCGTTAACCTGTCAGTGCTAGCCTATAATCCACATCATGTAGAAAATTCCGAAAATGAAAAATAATGTCCTGTGACTTAACTACTGGATATATTTGAATGAATTTTTGTACGTAGACTGGGAACGTCGTGAAGTATACGCAGTTTAATTTACTGTCGTATTGTCGGCGCCACCTTGTATAGACAGATACAAAAAACGACTTTAATTTATAATGAAGGGATATAGATTAGATGTTTTAAATTTAATATTTTTACACCCGCAAGCAGGAAACATTTCCTGCTTGCTTTGTCCTAATCTCATTTAAGTTATACACCACAGGAGCTGATCGCGCTGATGAGCGGACGCTACTGAAACTGCCAAACTCGTCGCCAAATTTCGGGCTGACTCAATTTGAATTGTCATCGACACGGTAAGAAGATTTAATTTATGATGAATTTATTATGATTTAATTTTTCAAAATCATAATCTCCATTTTTCACACCCCTGTAATCGGACAAAACAAATATTCCTTAAAACACGATTTTTATTATAATAATCTTTTTTTTATGAACATGTAATAATTTATGAATAAAATACAATTACACAATTTCCTACATTTCAATACCATTCTATAAAATTATCCAAAAATTTTCCTACAAAGTAATATTCTTGAGAACAATCGCTGTCAAATCAGACTCGACTGTCGAAATAAATAAGTATTGTACTGAGACTGAATAGTACAGCGAATGAATAGAATGCTGAGATATTGACACTGTGATGTGAAAGACAATTGGAGAACATTTCTGCGACTCAAGAGGCGCAGTTTTCATGATCGTACAATTCGTGTATGGGTAGGCAATTTTTAGTACCTACAAGAGAGCCAGATAATAAATGTTTTGTTACTTAAAATTAAAAATAAGAAGAGGTAAAAAATATTTTACATTTGCATTTAATTAATCTACTAATGAAGCCATAAATACCCCCTCAAAAAATCCAACGCAATTTCATTACCATATAAAAAGAAAAAAAAAACCTGCAAAAAGTCTTTTAAGAATAATAGCGAGAAAAAATCTCCATAATTTGATGAAACAACATCAAACCTTATTTCATTTAAGATCTTCACAAAATTTTAACTTGCTAAATTAATTAAAAGCTCTCAGAGAATCGTAAAAGAAAATTTTCGTCTATAAAGACGTTAAGCGCTGCCATTAACTAATCATACTTATCATTAAAAAGTATCCATACCATTTTTCCGAACCATCAAACAGGCTTATCGGCAACCACGGAACTACTGGTATCCAACACACACATCATTTGAGTACTACACCAAATTATTCACACATTCGCTACGAACTATGACACCAAATAAACCACATACACCGAAAAATGAACAGTACAGGCTACGAGACGTAGCCGCTACGTGAACTTCGCGCGGCTGGTGCTACGAAACTGCCGCTACGGCGGTACGAAGTTAGCCGAAGGTCGTCGGAAAGAGCCGAGCCAGCGCAGGGGGAGCCGAAGCGAATTTCGCTCAGTCTTTCATATTTTATATCGGTAGGGACGGAGCGGAATTACAGAGTTTGCTCGGGTGGGTTTTTATAGCGTAACGGAACCATAGCGGCTGCCTGCCATTTTATTTCGTAGGTATTTTTTCGACTTGTGAACTGTACGCGAATTTTTCTACATTGTTTGCGTTACCCTCAGACAACTTGTGATTTTAATAGTGTGACGTGGGCACAAAGGCTCCATTCAAGCTAATATGAATTGGCGTGTTTGATGTTATTGTAACGACTTGGAATTATTCGGAAGTAAATTCAAATTTAATGACCTTTTTGGTCAAGTTACTGTGCTTACTATGCTTTCCTTGCGTGTTTTAGTTTTGCGAATTGCGTTCTTAGTTGAGAGACGGATCCTTTGAATTTCGAGGCTAAAGTTCGGATTAAATAATTTATGGTAATACGTGTGTACATGTGGAGTAAACATGAGATTCTCCCATGGATTATTCCGTGGTTGAAACGCCTCCGGGGAAATACCGCCATGGTCTGTACGCGTTTCGGGCGAATTGGTGTTAACATTATGTTTTTATTTTTCGATTCATATTGAAGGTTGGTTGGTTGTGTGTTCAATATTCAATTACTATCTTTTCTAAGTTTATCGCGACATCACTGTCATGGTAAAGCGAAACATCGTGAGATATCCTGGACTTCTAATTAATTTCGGCTTGAAATCGCCAATCGGCCTTGACCTTGGTGATTAATGTTCGCGCCTTATCAGTATGTGAGAGCCTTTTAGCCCCGTTGTGGGACAGTGATAGGCTGTTAATAATATTCAAATATTGAAGGTTGTGGAAGGTGTTTGTTTGTTTTCACTTTGACTAATAGATAATAATTACATACTACAAGTTGTATCTCGAAATATTTTTAATGTCAATCCAGCAAATATCTAATATTCATTATAACATTGTCAGGTTACTAATAATTCGTAGACCAACCAAATTATTTTGGTGGAAAATCTACCATTACCATGCGGTTAGGCTGGAAACCGACTCCAACATAGTTCAACATAATCGGAAAAAGGATAGGCAGATGATGAGTGACGAAAAATGGTTTAAAATATACTTTGGGGTATTTTGGTACTAGAGTATTTCTACAATACCAAAATCAAATTCATTTATTTGCTAATATGTGTAATTACATAAAATAGTTATAAATAGAGCATAGTTCAACAATATTACGCCGTGAGGCATGCAAATCTCAAGCTTTAGCTCTTGAGCTTTACCAAGGAACACACATATCAAAAAACTACACTTAGCGAGCAAAACTATCAATCCAGCGTTCAAACGGGTCTTAAGTAAGTATTCTAAATTCAAATCTGTATAGTTTCTCATACAATCGAGACTAAAGACTATAGAATTGATTCAACAAAGTGATTTGATTGGATCGAATCGATTCCTATTTACGGATAGTGATTTTCAACGATTCGAATAGATAATTGGGATTTTGTATGCTCACACTGTTTCTATTTAGCAACGATTGGTTACGAAGTGGCAATGATTGGTTTTTATTGAACTGGTTACCAACACCTATATCGAGGAATATTCTCTGGCTCCCCTATTTTTATAATGGGTATCATCTCCAGGGATAATTGATTCACAAAGGAAAATCAGAGCGATATTCCATAAACTATAATGGTGACGGAAAAGTCGAAAATTTATAGAACAGACACATAATTTTTTTGACAAAAAAAAATCGTTAAAAAAAACTTTACTTTCGGAAGTCGGTGACTTTGTTTGTTTCATTGACCTATGCCAATCTTATTGAAAGTCGACTCTGAAATTCCTAGCGGCTTCCTGCTGTGATCGCCAATTTATGGCACGGTTGGCGCAGTGGCTGAGCGATTGGCTGTTACGCTACGTGTCTCCGGGTTCGATCCCCGCATGGAACAAATATTTGTATGTATGACCCGTTTGTGTATGTGGGTTTAAATGTATGTAAACACACCCACGATACAGGCGAAATTGTTAGTGTGTTTTAAAAAAATCAGTGTTAACGTATTTTTTTTTTGCGTGTTTCAAAATCACGCAAAAAAAAATTCATTTTGAACTGCCACAGTACATTCGATAGAACTTCAGTGGTATCAGTTTGACCCCAAGCTGATCTAGTGTAGTATGCAGTTACAATAAAATCACAGCAGCTTGCGCTGGTTTAAATACAACTGTCGTGCGGCTTGCTGTACGTTTTAAATAAAGAAAGGTTGATGTGTATTTTAGGATGCCTGAGCTATTAATGAAAACCCTTTTTATTTTTGTTTTGCTTTTCCCGGGCTAAAGTGAGTCTGAAATTCTCACCTCGTTGTTCGTTAAACAAATTATTTATTTAATGTACATATTTTAGATAGCAAAGCCTTAGGTACTTGGTATAATTTTTAGCACGAAAAGTCACTTTAAAAATATACATAATATCATGCATGTTTTCCACGAAGGGTTCGGTAGAGGTGTACTATAATAGTACATTCACATTTTACCAGTTATGTTTAAATCCTACGTAATAGGATGGGATGGAGGGCATGAGCCTATTGACAACAGGACACGAATCCTGATTCCAGCCGGCTGCTGAGAAATTTCTTACATAAAAACTCACTTGTTCAACTTGAAAAAAATTTCAGGACTTCATATCAGCAGTAGATACTTGCAACCACTGAAGGAGGCTATTATTAACAAACAAAAAAAAACAATCTATACTTATAATATTAATCTATACTAATATTATAAAGCCAAAGAGTTTGTTTGGTTGAACGCGCTAATCTCAGGGACTACTGGTTCGAATTGAAAAATTTTTTTAGTGTTGGATAGCCCATTTATCGAAAAAGGTCATAAAACATCAAGCTGCGACCAATAGAAGTGGAGCATTAATCAAAAATGTTACGCAGACGAAGTTGCGCCGGCCAGCTAGTCTGTATTAAAATTACAACCAACGATTCACAATCGCCCTAATTTTAATATCAGAGAACGCTTCTCATTTCTATAGCAATATTGACATAATAATCAGCTGCTGACGTTGCCACCCTCTATAATGATTTATGTATGTCATACGTTACGGAACTAAGAATAGGACCCCGTATCGTTTAAGGGACCGTACGTACCCGGAAATTAAGAGAAGATATCACAGAGGGGCGACAACTACCTTTAGTAAGGCACCACCAAAATAATTATGAAGAAATTCTTACGTTATTCACTTGTTATTTTATTTATTTTTCACAATTTTATGGTTTTTCGCAATAGACTCGCCTTCTATTATTATGGAATTTACTGGCAAAATGTGGGTGTACTATTAAGTACACCTCTGCCTACACAAATTCTTTGAAAGCATATAAGAGTAAAAAATATCGCTATAACACATCAGCTCACTCGACTCAGATACTCAGCAGACTCGATAACATGAGTAAAGAAAATTCCTTGAATCATTTTCCACAGTATAAATGAAAGAGTGAGTGTAAGTAGTTTGTACTAAACGAACTTACAGTACCTACTCGTCTTCCTCTCTTACAAATTAGATCAGAATTAAACCAGTGCAAGCTTAGACTCGCTAGAACTCGTTAACATCATTTGTCTAGCTTTTCCCAACTATGTTGGGGTCGGCTTCCAGTGTAACTGAATGCAGCTGAGTACCAGTATTTTACAAGGAGCGACTGCCTATCTGACCGCCTTAACTCAAACGGAGGAGCTTGTGGCTAAATAGTAACAGCCGCTCGGGTTGATATTTAGATTAAGCTGCACTTGCCTGGGTTGGCCCTTGGATGGGTGACCACTAATTACTTACCGAGATTCCTCCGTGCTTCGGAAAGCACGTTAAGCTGTTGGTCCCGGCTGTCATTTGTAGATCTTTGACAGTCGTTACAGTTAGGCAGTGGCCTGAAAGTCTGACAACCAGTCTCACCAAAGGGTATCGTATTAGCCAGTAGTAACTGGGTGTGGAGATTAGATATGCAATCGCTCCATGTAAAATATTAGTATTTAGTTGCATCCGGTTAGACTGGAAGCAGACCCCAACATAGTTGGGCAAAGGCGAGGCAGATGATCATGCCTATCTGACCTCTACAACTCGGTTACTAGATAGCATGATGCTCCTTGGCAAGACAGGTTGTCATACGTTCAGACTACTGATTACCCTTAACAGCTGTCAAAGAACAGATGCAGCTGTGATCTACGAACGTCAGCTGGGAAAAATGTGTAACTGCTGCAGTTTTCCACAATTTCAATATCTCTAACATAAACCTTATGCCGACGAGACTAAAGGTCACTTTACTGCAAAATCATGCGCTAGACACATTATACAGTATTACATATATTCATAAACTCATGCCTTTCTTACGTGGGGGTAGGCAGAAACCTTAGAACGCCACCTGCTACGATCTTTACACACCCCTTTCACCTCGTCCACGTTTATACATATTTATTTATTTATTACAATTGGGAAAACAAACACTAGTATATTAAGCATAAACAATTCTGTCTTAAAATATAACTTAATAAATATGCTACCCACAACATTTTCCACAGATTATTATATTATATAATAAAAATAAGCTGTTAACAAACGTTAACTCTAAATCAGGGTTAACTTAATCAAAAAGAAGTTAAAAGTAAAAAAAAGGTAAACAATATTCTATAAAAGATGTAACAAAAAAAGTAAAAAATAATAATTCATGCGTGATATATCATTCAGGTCCCTAGGCTATAAATAATTATACCCACATTGTGTAAAACTTAAGGAGCCACATATGAGGTCCCAGCACGAGTGCGAGGTATAAACGTAACGTAAATAATACGTCGATCTTTGAATCTATACTAATTTTATAAAGCTAAAGAGTTTGTTTGTTTGGTTGAACGCGCTAATCTCAGGAACTACTGGTTTAATTGAAAAATTATTTTAGTGTAGGATAGTCCATTTATCGAAGAAGGCTATAGGCTATATACCATCACTCTGCGACCAATAGGAGCGGAGCATCTAACAAAAATGTAACGCAGACGAAGTTGCGCGAGTCAGCTAGTCGTAAATATAATTATCACATCGCACAATCAATAACATTCATAATATGAATACTGATATGTGGCACGAGAATTTTTAATTTTAAAATCAATGAATTTATTTTACGTTTACACCGCGCGCTAGTGCATACAGTATTATATAAATAACAATACAAGGGCAGTAGCTCTACTCGCTACTCGCTAACCGCCGACGGTAAACACCAGCCTTATGCAAGACACAATACACTACACGTCACTCCCTGTTTTATCATAATTCCAAACCGGATATAAGTTTCTGACGTGGATTCCCCACCGCTATGAGATTCGTGGAAGGCTCAATATATGGAGCTAGAACATCACGCATGTAATCCCCGTAAGGTGAGGCAGAGCTGTACCCACATTTCGCAAGTTACGTTTAAGTCCCATGTAATAGGGGTCAAGCCTATTGCCATCGACCGGGCACAAATCCAGACCCGGTAGCTGCTACGGAGAAATTCCGGGTGGCAATCCCAATAGCAATTTGCCCGACTCGGTAAGTGGACCCTGGACTCCATGCTCAGCAGTCGCGCTTGCGACCACTCGACGGACCAGGCAGTCAGATAATATAGAAGTAAATGTTGGATCATTTGAAGTTTCGGATCACCTTTTATATTTGACTATTTGATCTTTGAAATATATTTGTGTGAGCGGGTTCATCATTCTATGGCGGGTCAAAGACCTCTGTCTGATAGCATAATACAATTGCTCATTGGGTTTTTATTTTTAGGTCATACAGGACTTAAGTATTTTATAAATCACTAGGTTTTTTTGGCGGCTCGCTCGCTTTAGAGTGAGGCCAAACGAGCGTAATTATGTGAGTTGTGAGTCGCGAGTAATTTACGCTTAGTTCATTCGGTTTCATATAAACGTCTCTGTCATACAAGGATACAAAATTACTCAGATCCAGCCTGTCCCCTTGCTGCCCTCCCCCAGCGACGCCCCACAGGATAGTCCGGTTGAGCAGACGACAACCTCCTAGGTTGAACTGCGAGATGCCAAACAAAAAAAAAGGATACAAAATGAGTCTAGTTCGTAGAGTCCATCCAAAGGTTGTCTGGAAGAGATCACTATCAGCGATAAGACCGCCATTGTAACCATAAAATTAACAATTTTGTAAAACCGTTTTGTTTCAATTTTGGTATACAATAAAGTATATTCTATTCTAATCTAGTGTAAATTACGCGACTCACAACTCACATATATAATTACGCTCGTTTGGTCTCACCTTTATGGTCGGAAATTATCCAACGGGACCGTTTTTAATATAGCCCATGACACTCGAGGTTAATGTAGCTTCCCATTACTGAAATAATTTTCGGAATCAGATCAGTAGTTCCGAAGATTACCTTCTACATCCAAACATACAAGCTTTTTACATATTTTCAACATTTTAAATTATTAAAAACATAAACACGGTCCAAGTTACGGGTGGTTAGTGCTCCAGAGAGAGGAACCTCCTCACAAAGCGGGCCGTATCAAGGAGTACTGCCTTCTGGATCAGGCCCTTGATCCAACTGCGATATAGTATGATTATATGGTTTCCTCAGAATGTTTACCTTCACCGTACCTGCGTCAGTAGTGACAACAAAAACAGAAATATAACTTTTATATTAAAAAAAAAACTATTTTAGGGGCCAAATCAGATCGAGCTATGGAAAATTTTATGTAAAACAGTTAGGTACTTACTACCAGTACAGTTCAACAAAACATAACTTTACAGTTACGCTAAAACAGCCCCGTTTATATCGAAAACATCAACACATTTTCACATTACCTGCATGAATAGAATACTGCGAATATCTTCCATTCAAAATGGCGTCATGTTTATTATGTTGCTCCCACAATGAACTTTCGACCCCTATTGTCTACAACTACATTACAAACTCGATATTATACAGCATAAATCATTTTAGTATAAAATATACGATGCACTAACACACACGGCAATTTCACACGTTGTATATCTTGACAATGACAATTTGTTACGAACAACTATAAATAAACAGAATGTTAGAGAAATTAAGTACTTTATCCTGACACACGGTCTTAGAGAGTGACTAAACTTGTCGACGTAGACTCGGCTTGAGAAGGACAAATACAGCTTTATTTCCATGCAATAAAAGACACCTTTCGCCTCGCTTCAGTTCGGACCACGCAACTCGACACCACATCGCCTGAAGCCAACAGAGCATTTACCTACGTTGCATCAAGCTTTGCATCATCCATCATCTACCTAGCCTTTTTCCAACTATGTTGGGGTCGGCTTCCAGTCTAACCAAGTTTAGCTGAATACCAGTATTTTACAAGCGACCTCTGACCTCCACAAACCATTTAGTACTGGACTGAAGAACTGTAGTACTGAAGACTGGTTGTCAGACTTTCGGGCCGTTGACTACCTGTAACGACTGTCAAAGATCTACAAATGACAGCCGGGACCAACGGCTTAGCGTGCTTTCCGAGGCACGGAGGAAGATCGGTATGTAATAAGTGGTCACCCATCAGACAGACCAACCTAGGCAAGTGTGGTTTTACCTGAAGATCCGAGTGGCTATTATTATTTAGCCACGAGCTCCTCATCGTCACAACCCGATTTAACCCACTGCTGGGTATATTCCTCTCTATGCTTTTGCCAAGCTCCATGTTCCCCTGTCAGCCTCATTCAGGCCATAAACCATCAAACTATACCCATCAAGCTTCTAGGGATCTTTATAACTTTCGTAAAATCGTTTACGTTTTATACTCAAAGCTGAGCTTTAATGAAACACAATCAACCCGAAGAAAATATAAAAATGTCTTATTTGCCGAACCTTGATAAGGTATAATTTCTGCCTTGCAATGTGAACTATCATGCAATGTTTGTTTTTGCACTGTGCGATAGTGTTTACCTCGAGCATATTAGATATAATAGTAGTAGAGCCCGTTCACAGGACGACGACGGTTCGTTTTTTTAATGACGTATCGTCTTTTTCCATTATTTTACATGGAGCGACTGCCTATCTGACCTCCACTACCCAGTTAAAACAAGGTAACACGATACCCCTTGGCAAGACTAGGGGGCTCCTTGTCCATAATATGTACTTATATTCTTCAGTATACACCAAAATTGTTGCACATTATCTTTTACGATATTCAATGGGTGGGTTTTGTGTGTGGTGGGGATTCTAATTCAATGGGTGTAGTAACTAGGTACTAGGACTACATTGAAGTCTCATCATTTCGATAAGAATAAACAACTAAAAAGCATATAGCCAATACGTGGGATAGACCATCATGGCAGCTGTATATTCGGTAATTAAAAAAAAACATTTTCACTTTAAAAAAATATAATTTTCAATCATTCAACTAATTATTCAAATTCTGAAAGAAATAAAGAGTGAGCATACGTTTTTGAAGAACCATCAAACTAATACTTAATATGTCTTTATTTAAACATCGTAAGCAAAACCACGGCTAAAAGCTATCACAAATTCAAAGCAAAAGTTGTACAATTTCTCCGCCCGTACACCACAAACTCGTCACAGAAATAAACAAAAACATAGTTATATAGTTCTACAAATTACAGTTGGAATATAAGAGGCGGTTTGCATAATTAAAAACTTGTTATTTTATAATCACGCCGCGTAAATATTGTAAATAAAATGGTTGAGTTCACTCACTGATGCTGGCTGGTTATGAGAAATAACATTTCAAAATTAAATATGCTAATAAAAGACGTGAGATTCTGAATTCTGTTTGTAAAAATACAATTATTGTATCATTGTGTAGTTGAGTTTTGTGTTGGTGTTATGTAATTTGATTATTTTGAGGTTAGTTGGTTTTTGGCTTATTGTAACATTAGGGCCAGCTAATCTAACTATGAATGATTCTAACTTTGTTGTTTACCTACTGTAACTCGAACTGACGCAAGATTAACGAAGCTTTAAATTAAATTCAGTGAACTGACGCTGCAAAAAGAACTATTTATTTTAAAGCAAGCAAATATTAAATAATGGTTTACCAATGCAAAGTCTGTGGTCGGCCAAAAAAATTTTAGTTCATTAATATTAGCAATCCAATGGAAAACGGATGCATCTAAAGGCATTAAAATTAATTAGCATTAATTATACTGAATCATTACTATTCATTCGTAAAATGACCTACGCGGGTTAACTTCTTTTTAGCAAAACTAAACCCTCGTATTCTAAAGTCCCAATCACAGTTTACTACATATTCTGCAAGCCACAGTTCAATAATATCGAATAACAGCTCGGGCTGTAGGCCCCAGGTGAAAATAACCCTGCCAATGCTGTCCAGTGACATCTTCTCAAACTGAGCTGTCACCGCATTGTCCGCTGTAGCAGTACTGACGGGTTGCCGATAGGACTAATTTGAGCCGGTTTTATTTTTGGAAGATACCTCTTTGGTTGTTTCTAGTCAGTTTTATAGTGGAAAGTTTGAAAATCGAATAAGGTTTCGTTGTGAACGAGTATGTAATTTGTTAGGTAAATACGTTGGGTTAGATGTCACGATTTTGCATAGAATAAGTACTTATCTATGTAGGTCTTTCTTTATCGTGTGGTTAGTGCCTAAGCTGGTGTCAGAGTTTTTATGCCATCCATACCACTTTTACGGTTTTTATGCACCCATGGGCTTCTGGGGGTGTACTCTCTAAGTCCATCAACGAAGATACGGGCCCGTACGAAAGTAGATCGAAACTTCCAAATGAACCCTTCGCCCTGTTATTTTCGAATTCATGAGGTTTGAAAATACATCGGGAGCAGGGACAACCGTCCAATCGTGTTGTCATTTGTTTTTAGTTCGAGTCCCTCACTAATCGTATGTGCGTAAGTGTTACGGAGTATGAAACACCCGTATTTTAGGCCAAAACTACGGGTTTCGTGCTTAGAGAGTAGACCTCCTGACTTGGCTTTTAAATGCCGTCGAGAAATATCTCTCAGGCATGCCGGTTTCCTTACGATGTTTTCCTTCACCGAAGCACGTGATAATTATAGGTACAATACGCACGTGATTCCGAAAAATCAGAAGTGTGTAAGGGGGCCCTCTTCGCGCGGCGAAAATCAGTGCGATATTATATTGGAATTTTGGGATCACGTAACAGTGTCATACAGCATTGGTTTTGCACAGAGAAATAAAAAGAAATTCGAAATAGAAAATAGCTTATTATACAGGTTACATAAGCAGGTACAATTATACACAAGAGATGTTGCAAGTGGCTTAAAATATTACCTAAAACTGGTTAACATAGTGTTGTGAGTTTCAACCTAGATAGTTAGTCTGTATCTTGGGGCTAGGTACTAGATTTCCAGAGTGGAGACTAGAGAGGTGATGTGGTGTACTAAAGATGTGGTGTGGTGTAACGCGAATGGGTTAAATAAGAAATGAGTACATTACAGGAAGTCTGAAATTCTTCACAAAATTGAGGGAAAAGTGCAAAACTTTACGCACTCAGACTATTGTGTAATTTACATTGGCGAGGAAGACTTTCGGAAAACACACAACTATTTAGAATTAGCCATATTTGTAAGAGAAAAGTTAATAGAACTGAGTCATACTAAATTTATAATTTATTTACCGACGTTTAAATATATGATAGATGCTAACATAATGTTTAGCAGCCGCGTAGAAACATTCAATAACCTTATTTACTTGGATATAAACACAAATGTAACTACGCGTATGTACTTGACTCAAATCTTAATCTATCTTATGACTATGATACTAACAGCAAACGCTGATTAGGGTAGGATATTTACACTGATTGTTCCAAGTCTTCATAACTGAGGCTTTGAAGCATGTTTTTTTACAGTTTTTTTTGCAACTGGTTTTTGGAGGGATGTTGATGCGTAGGTACCTATGTAATCAAAACTTTTTACAGGAAAATATCGTACATTTGATCATCAAACTGAGAAGGACAGTATTACCAGATTTACCAGTTACCTATTATGAAAATTAATGATTACGAAGAATCTCTTCGTCACAAAATTAAATGTTTTCACAGGTTAAACGACCCGCATCGCTTACCAACGATCATTTTCCCTCCTATCACCTCCCTAATTCTGGTGTAAAAACAAGTAATTTTCATGCTCATTGAGAACCACAGTAATACTTAGAGCCTGTTAACTGTTATCATTGCTAAGCAAATGGTGAGCCAATTGAAGAAAATGGGGTCACGCCTTGCAGTTGAACCTGATATTAGAGGAGAGAGATAAGAATCAAGTGACATTGATAAGGAAATCATTTTATGTAACATTGAAATAAACTGCTTCGACTGGTTTGATTAACTTCAATTGACTGCCGCGTTGGGCGAGTGGTCGCAAGCGCGACTGCTGAGCATGAGCTACTGGGATCGATTCCCAGGTCAGGCAAAGTGTTATTGGGTTTTTCCATTAGGAATTTCTCAGTAATAGCCACGGAGTCTAGATTTGTGCCCGGTTGATGGCAATAGGCTCGCCCCTTATTACATGGGACTTATGTAAACATAATTATCGAAATGTGGGTGTACTATTAGGTACACCTCTGCTTAACCCTTCGGGGATTACAGGCTTGATGTTATATTATGTGAAATAAATTGTAGGAACTGTGCTTATTTTTATGTGAAGTCCCTTGTCTTAAGCAGCAAAACCTTTCAGATACAAGGTGAGTCACAAGGAGAAAATAATTGTCCGGAGAGCCTGGACAAAAGTGAAATTGTATTAGAGAAAACTATGATAAAAATAAATCTTCGAATAGCTCAGGTCAAGCTATTGTAGAATAACTTGCGCTTTGAAATCTATTGCCACTTCTAAGCCCCAGGCAGAAACAGCGACACAACAAGCTATAATATCCTTTATTATCTGACCTCGCTTTGTATGGGTTTCCCGTACAGTGAGAGATCAGCTGGTTTCTCTAGCTTGTGGTTAGTGTCTAACCTGGTGTCAGAGCTCTTATGTCACCCATGGGCCTCTGACTGGCTTTACTTAGCTTGGGTTTCCTCACGATGTTTTCCTTCACCGAAGCAAGTGATAATTATACAATACGCACATGATTCCGAAAAATCAGACCTGCGTGTGTTGTGTTACGGAAGAGCTCTTGAAACCCACAGCATAACCTCTCACACAGGGACATAAACCAACACATACACACGCATACACAAAAACACACATACACATGCACACACACACATACCCAAGCACACACACACATACTCAAGCACACACACTCACACACATAATCTATTCTTATGCTAATTTTGTCTTCTGCAATATGATAAATTTGTTATAAATATTTTTCTCTTTTTGTTATGGAAGAGCGCAGTCGTCTAATACAGGCATTGTTTGCTTAAAAGAAGGCTCCAATCACAAACTAATTGTGTAATTTGGTTGAAGAAATAAACAATTTTGAATTTTTGTGTTCAAACTCGAGACCTATGACTTGGCAGTCCAACGTTCACACCACTAGGCTATCACAGCTTGCTATGCTAGAGATCAGCTTAATTTGGTTTTTTATAGTTTGATTGGTAATCGTGCGTACTAAACTTTTTGTACGATATGAGGTAACCTGCTTCTATATAGTTATTTTACCTGTGGGGTTACCATGGTGCCTAAAACATTCCTGCTTTAAGGCGTCAGGTAGGCCAGCTGTTTATTAATATTTTTGCTTAATCTTTGCGTAGAGATATTTTACCTGGAAATCAGACACCTTCAATGTACATGGAGAAGTTATTAATTTTGATCCAAAATAGAATTTTTACTATAAAAGAACAGAATAGAATATTCTTTATTATGTGCACCATGCAAATAACATTTAGAAAAAGAAAACATTTCACAAAGGGCGACGCAATGGGTAGGTATATTAATTCATTTGATATTAATGATTTGAATTTCAAACTAGGTTGAAGATGAGCACTTTTTGAACGCCAATTACAAAAGACAAAAAAAAAACGCCCTTCATCTATACTAATATTATAAAGCTAAAGAGTTTGTTTGTTTGGTTTGGCGCTAATCTCAGGAACTGCTGGTTCGAATTGAAAAATTATTTTAGTGTTAGATAGCCCATTTATCGAGTAAGGCTTTAGGCTATATTATAACATCACGCTGCCACCAACAGGAGTGGAGCATTAATCAAAAATGTTACGCAGACGAAGTTGCGCCGGTCAGCTAGTTTGACAATATAGTAAAGCTCTGTCCAATCTGAAACGAATCCGAATGCAATCTAACTGAACATAAGGAGGTGTACAAACCGAAGCAAATAGTCGCATGAGTACCAGCGTAAAAAAATTCATTGACTGTCGCATTCACATCCCGCAACCCACGTTCGATTCGCTTCAGCCTAACCAGTGCTTAATATCAACTTTTTACAAAAAAAAATGAATGAGCAATATTTTAATATTAACCTACCAAAGACCCCAAAAATTCCCTTTCGACCAGTTTCCAATATACTGGAACTATTTTCTAATAAAAGCTTATAAGGACCATTTCAGGGGTTCGTAAAGAATAACGAGGTAAAAACATTACCCGCACGTGTATTTCAATGCGAAGGTCGATGTTAGAGCGAGATAGAAGATCGTTTTAGCCCTAAGAGGAAACGAAATAGGACTAGTTGTATAATTTGGACCTAATTGCGATCAAAACCGCTGGTTCATGCTATGTTGTCTAAATATAGGTCAGCCCATCTTTTGTTTGTGCAATGACACGCAAATATTTGAACGTGAATATAGGATGAACAAAGGCCTACTTAAGACCTTAATAACTGGTTAAAACTAACGAAAATTTAACTATTTTTCCGCAAAACGTTCAGTTACGGTCATTAGGACTTCAAAAAGAATAGATTTTACTCGATCGTACGATTTCTAAATCAGCTACGAACATTCGTAACTTATTTTACATACAAACTTATTAAAAATCTGTTTTTTGTTTTGGGCTGTTTTGGCTGTCAGACATTCACATAACTGTCTTTAAATTATACTCTTATGAAAAGTTGAATTGCGTGGGACGCGTCTTAGCTAGATAGGTCGACGACCCTAAAAACGTGGCTGGGATAGACTGGGTTAGGGAGCTGGAAGATGAGGGCGTAGTGCCGCAGCTTGGGAGACCCGTTGTCAAGCAGTGAACTGCAGTGGACCAAGTAGATTGATTGAAAACTCAAATACAATGAGTATAATCCTCATTTTCACTTGTAGAAATTTATAAACCTTTACATAACAAACCAGTTCTCGAAACAATCCATACAAAATGATTCTTATTTCCATATTGCATACACAAGCTAGTAGTGTTTTCATCATACATAATATCAATACTTTAATACTCATGAAATATCAGTGATGAGACTGGGATCGAACGCGAGGATGTGTTTCGTCTGATTGTTTGTGCAATGCCAATATTGGAGTATGCATAACGATATAACGGTGTTCGTGAATGTTTGGTGATGTCCGAGTTTCATATTTTCGTATTTGGGCCACTAAAGTTTTGGTGAAACACCTGGTCGGGGATGGATATTTTTGCGTTGTAGTGGTTGCGAGTGCTCTTGCTGAGCATAAGGTACTAGGGTAGGTTCCCGGGTCAGGCAGTGATATTGGGTTTTTCACCAAAACAATTTAAAGTAGCAGCCACGGAGACCGGATTTGAGCCCAGTTGATGGCAATAGGCTCGCTCCCTATTACATGGGATTTAAAAATTGCTGGCAAAATTTGGGTAAAGTATTAGTTACGCCTCTGCCAAAACCTTCTGTTATAACAGGCATGATGATAATAATTATTTTACACTTATGCCTGCGGCTATGAAGTTTCCTTTAAAAAAAATGTAAGAGGTGGGAAGGCCACCTCATGTAAAATACTAATATTCAGATGCATCCGGTCCGACTGGAAGCAAACCCCAACGAAAAGAATAGGCTTAGCAAATAAAGAATTTTTAATTAAAGTGATCTAAAGAAATTGGCGTAATTTGGGTGTACTATTAGGAGTACCTCTGCTTTTCCCTTCGGGGTTCACAGGCGTGATGTTATGTTTTATGTTACGGATCTAAAGAGAAGACAAATATAGTGTAGAAAGCTGAAAATTTCAATATTTGGGATATTCGACTGGATGCAATCAATTGTGCGATGCAGTGCAATATTATGTTTGTTTTAATTCTGGAAAAATCGATTGGTGACCCATGTTCGTGTTCAATAAGACAATCGATCGTTTTAGAACGATCTAGAAACAGCATCATGATATTTGGGAATACGGTTTTTGAAGACTTTCAAGTTTTATAGTTTTTTTTTTTCACACTATCCGCACGTAGCGCTATCCGCGCCTGACCACAACTCGCCTGATGTAAAGCTATGATGATGTAGCCTAAGGTTGGAGTACGCTTGGCTAGAAGAAACCGATTCACTTGTACTTTGAAGAGATCCAGATTAAAATAATCGGGAAATCCGGCAGTAAATTCCAGACTGGCGGTTTGCACAATGTTATAAACTTCAGCATTTACCTCGTCGACTGTTGTTTTTAACTCTTCAAACTTTTAAGATCTTAATTTATGAAGTTAAGTAAATTCGACTTCGCTTCAAAAGTTACACCTTCCTTTCTAAAACTATGATCTTACCGCCACTTAACACTTGCTACATAGCTCGTCACTCACTGAACCTCTCAAAACTTCAACCAAAATAAGGTGAAGAAATTTTGAACACCTGTAAAAACTACGCTATCTTAGCTGATAGCACTCAGCACCAAAACACGCAACTTTTACTGCATTAACTTTTCAAAAAAGGTACATCCTACCCCCTCTTCTCCCCTCCCTTTCTTAACGCATGACTAAGTTTGCAGAATAAGAGAGTTTCAAAACTGGACCAAAGAAAAATAATTCAACGGGTTTTTTTTTCTGAGGTACAATTTTGAAAATGTTATGAATACCGGCTGGATGCAGGATTTTGTTCTTTTTTAAATTGTCGGACTTGGTTGATAACTTCAATAAGTTTTTGCTGAATTGGACTTGAGATTGGCGTAACTGTGATTGCAGTTTGCAGTGCTTCTTTTGTTACAAATAGGGAAGGGCGCTATTTCTGGGTGTGTGTCAGTAGGGATTACCTCCCTGTTTTGTTCTGTGGGTGTTGATATCGGAACAAGAAAAAAAAGTGTATTAATAAGGGTTCAAGATTGATAACTTAAGCAATGCATTTCAACCAAAAGATGTCCTAATCCGGCTCGAAGGACTATTTACCAGCTTTTAATTTGAGAACAAATCACGTTTTCATTTTATTTTAAATAACATACCTATTGAATAATTATGTTATCTGGCTAAAGTTTTTACATATTTTGTACCGTTAGGTAGCATAAAAATATTTAGACCATAATACTAAATCACGGAGGAAAAAGTTACCATCCAACCACATTCAGCTTTCGTAAAACTAAAACCCACACGAGCGCGCAAAAATAAATTATTAGCACTCAACAATCACGAAACTCCATAAAACAATATTCCCGTTCAACACTATTAAAAAATATAACAGAGAACTTTAATATTTATGCTCAGTTTTCGCAAATAAAACCCTATTTTTTTTCGGGACGCATTGAAACAGAATGTAATCTCTATGGGCAGTTGGAAACTCGCTGGCCTCCACATTTCAGGTCATTGGTTTTATATAAAACGGCTCTTCCTCATATTTGTGGAAAATTCCTAGAAATATCATAAAAGATGGAAGGGAAAACATTTTTCATGGCGTGCGTTTGTGAATAGTTTAGTTTTCTTAACGGACTTCAAAATGGTGGAGTTTAAGTTATGAAACGTAAACTTGGACTTTTGAAATGTTGTTTGCGTATTTTACGGTTTTCTGTGATATTGTAAGTAAAGGATTTAGGATAGTCCCATAACATTTGGGAAGAGAAAATGCAACATTATTACGAATGTAGATAAACTGCTCGCAATGGTTTAGTTGAAAAATAAGTACTTACTTTGACTAAAGACTAAATAGCTGAAAAGGCATACAAATAAAATAATGGTTACAGATATTTGACAGAGCATGTTAAGTTGTTGTTGTTTTTGTTATTTTACAACAAAATACAAAATAACGTTAGTAAACCGAAGCGTGACATCTACCAACACGCACTGTGGTGGGTAAAGGCCATTCTCTCTCAACAGAATAGACGATGATTATACATGCTCATTGCTCACTAGAAATTCTTAAACATTATACGAGTACATGGTTGATTAAATAAACATCATCACGTGCTGAGCTTTTTCCCAACTAAGTGGGGCACGGCATCCAGTTTACCCAGATGCAGCTGAATACCAGTATTTTACATGGAGCGACTGTCTATCTGACCTCCACAACCCATTAGTACTGGATAAAACAATAACCCTTGATAAGACTGAATGTCAGATTTTCGGAAAGTCTGACAATTAGTCTATCCAGATCTTTGACCGTCGTTATAGATAGTCCTGTAACGACTGTTAACTGTCAACTCTTGCTTAACATGCTTTCTGAAGTACGGAGGAAACTCGGTAGATAATGAATGGTCACGGTTATACAAACCTTCCTTTACAACTGAACAGATCAAGAACCAGTCCAGCACATATCAACACTTTGATGAGCTAAGATAATATTCGATTATGAACCCTTTGACACAGATCCACAGACTAGATGAATTAATCACCTCTGAACAATTAGTCATAAATGATTCATCGCTCAATAATTCTCTAGTAATTACTGATTAGACATGCTAATCATTTTAATGGGATGGATGGGATGGATTATACCTACATGAGGTGATTGTAAGGTATTTAGGAGGCTCTTTTGAGCTTGTTTAGTGCAAAAAAACTATTCTTTGTCTTGTCTATGGGTATCCAAAATTTTCATCTCTTCTCGAGTGATTTTAAGTGTCGCAAAAGTTATTTGTCAATAAGGTAGGTATAGTATGGCCACTTTAAGTGTACAGTTCAAGGTGGCGTTGCTTGTCATGAAAATCAATATATCAAACTTGGTAGGTATATTTATTTTATTTCGGTGTTTTACTGCCTGCACAGATAATTTGGTTGAAGTGTAAGAAGGTATCGAATGATCGTTTAAATTTCACGTGAGAAAAGTAATGTCCCATCAATATTTTTTTGCATAGAGTTACCTACTTAATTTGATGTACAGTGCTAGGTCAACAGCTTCGTGAATGGTCCGTTTACATCTTGTATACGAATCGAAAAAATGGTAATGGTAATCCCATTTCGCAAACAGCTTGCATCAAAAAAACAGCCTTCTGCTTTAGAAAACTCGCTAAAGTAGAACAATGAACAGCAAACAAAATAAGGCTACAACACTACTTGCATTGCAAGAAAAATGGCCTTAATATGGGTCAAGAAATAAGGTCGCCTGTGTGCCAGCATCGGGCACCGGGTAACGGTCTATCACAATTTACAAACTATCGTTCTAGAAGTCAATTCCAATTGCGCAAGTGAAAATTCTTTGCAATTCGGTCGTGAGATGGCTACTACGGGTTTATGTTTGGTGCTATATTGACTGGATTTTAGTGCGAAATGGTTTTGCTAGTCTTTGAGTTTGGGAAAGGCTGTGTGTTTCTCAAGAAGATAATTATAATATGTCAAAAACGATGCATTTTTCACTGACTTTACGGAACGCATTAAAAGGACATAAATATACTGACATTGATAGTGATTTTCTTTTGAAAGATTAGGTGCGTACTTGCAACTGGACGCATGTATGAAGTATGAATGTGTTCTGTTGAGTACTTCCAAGGAAAACGTGTGAGTTTATGTATGTTTATTATAGTAATCGTGTAATTTATATGTCAATAGTTTTAAACTATGACAAATGGCCACAAAAATATTTCGCAGAGTTAATATTCTCTTCGAGAAATTGTTGTAAATGATTATGTCGACATAGATATTAAATTCTCATAATAACTTGTCCTGATAAATAAAATAACGCTGCCTCAACCTATTAAAATCAGTTCCTACATAAAAGCAAATACCATCAAAATACATCTTGTTAAACATTAACCACTACTCACCCTCTCAAAGATAACAAGCTTCGCGTCACATAAATTCCTTAACCAACCATTATAAATTCCGTAAGTACACACACAAAGTCGAAAGTGCCGTAAAGGCATTACCCATAATATGGTAGAAACATAAACTAATGAATTTTAACATTAATATCTCGTATCTATGTTAACTATGAACAAGAGACATAAATCAGGAACTACCTTGAGGCGTATTAGCAGGGTAATACGCATAAATTACTCTTCAACATGACGGTATATAACAAAATGGCTATTAACCTCTTTGGTTATGGGGATTTCAATGGGGTAAGATTGTGATCGGGCTTAGGTGCAATTCTCGATACTCTGAAGGATTTTATGATAATAAAGGTAAAACGGTAACCAAGATAATCAGTATATCATTCTGATACCCCCCGCCCACATGGAAATTTTTCTTCGGTTATCAAAAAAAAAAAAAACAAGCATATCAAAAGCGGTTGAGATGTACGGAACAGCTGTTTTTTTTTTTAAATTACCGATGAAAATTTCTTTGTTGTAGTAATGAAAAACGATTTCTATGCGGTAGTTCAGAATGTTGTACTAAATACGTGGTAACAGTTTGAGAGTCGGTGCCCCTTTGGCTTTGTATAATAGGTGTATAGTGATATAGTAGCCGTAAGCGCTCACTTAATAGCAGGGGGTTACCATGATCTGTTAGTGCAGGAATGTTTTAGTATTATTCCGGGAGTGGGTAAGAGATGGCGCTAGTCAGCTGTCTGGCGCTGTCACTTTCCCACCCTTGGAATAGTCCTAGTACATTCCTACACTAACAGATCATGGTAACCCCCCTGGTTTCTATCTCAGGTTCAATTAAAAACCAGCGTCGGGCACTAGCTCGTCGGGCATTGCTCGGCAGTTTGCTAAACTTTGGTGCAGCCGTGAGACACGCATTATTATCTTTATTTTTGTATTGTTAATTTGTAAGTTTTTGTGTGCACTTGTGTCAAGTGCCAAATAAAAATGTTTTCATACTTCTTTTTTTCTAATCGAACTCCGTAACGCTGAACCACTTTGACAAGAAAAACTCTACTAGCATACAAAACTGTCAAGGATTAATTTTAAGCCAACGGGTTAAAACTTAAGTAAAACTGGCTAATCTTAAGTTAACTGAAATTATTATTAAGTTACAACATAAACTAGCGCTTATACAGAACTACAGAACGCTATCCGTTACAATCCTTACTTACTACATACTTTTCCTTCAGCCATACACGCACGCTTGTTGCGAGTACATAGATTCTGACCTTTCTAAAGAACATCACCTATAAGGTCAGTGTATATTCTGAGATAAATGTTATCTTAAAACCAACGTAGCAAAGCAGGTATTCCAGTAGAGAGAGTTACATGATATTAGTTTGAAATAGATTTAGAAACTGTCTAGGGACCTTGGTTGTGGAAATTGTCTAGCTAACGAGAATTGCCCAATTCGACTACTTCGTAGAGTTTCATACCGATGTTTTGAGGCGACATTTGTATAGAAGTTACTGATTAATATACAAGGTGTAGTTTTGCATTCTCAACAAAATTCAGGAGGTTGCCATAGAAGACGTAAATAATCAATTTAAATTACGGTACCTGGTCAATATTAATAAACGTTGTTTTTTTTTTGTTGTTTCATTTTGACACTAATTCAGAATGAAGCCTGCTCAAAAGAGGAGAATCACCCGTTTATCGAATAAACGTATGCGTTTGTTTGTGTGTGTGAAAGCGCGGTTATTGAAAATTACCTACCCATTTTATTATTGATTCGGGTCGAGAATCATTAGCATAATTACCTCCTTGAATTTGACGAAGATTCAAAACTACACCTTGTATTAATCAAAATGTGTACCAATAGAACCAAAAGAATTTTTCTTTAGGAATAGTTTGCAAATTAAATCTATACCCACATGCCTGTGGCATTATTAAATGTGTAGTAAATATCAAAGGGGTACCCAATTAACGCAGTTTTTTATGTCAATATTTTTTCTTAACGAAAGAGATTAGTATCACTTGTCGAACTACCCGATAATATTCCCCAAGATCAATTTCCACGGATCTCAGGAGTCAGAACCCTAATCACCTAAACGAATACTTGCAGTAACGTATAAAAATCCTTACCCATAATATTTAACGAGCGTTTAAAGCAGATAACTCCCTTAATTGATCCTCAGCAAGCAGCGCTTCTGCAGTTTTTATCACAAGACTATAAGTCTGGAGAGCCATTAATTTTATTATTAAAACCTCCTTTGTTAGAGGAATTAACAAGGAATTTAATAATGCCGAGTAAAACATTGTTAATAGTTGATCGCGTTTTCTTGGATTATTCCACTCTGGCCTGTCGATTTGTCCCAAAAGAACGATAAAGTGGAATGTTTTAGGGTCCACTTTGCACAACTAATCTTTTATGGTAGAATAAATAATATTAGAGCTAGCAATTGATGATTTAGGAGAATTCGTCAAGAATAAGAATTATTAAAAAAAAAGTAAAATTCAGTCAAAATTTACACTGTTTTTTTTTTTTAAATGACAGTTTAATTATGAATTCTCTTAATAAATCGATTAGTGGGACAAAGTAGACACCAAAAGAAACATTCTACGTTGTCCCTCAAGTAGAAAAAAATGTTGGGGCAGAGTGGAACCCGTTTTCTTGCCACACTTAGGAATCCTTGCTGCAATGTTATGCGCAGCAGGATCTATGAATACAGGGTGTGTTTTTTTCTTGTTTGTAGAAGAAGCATGTTTTTAATTGCAAAAAAATAATGGATTACTTATTTCGTTTTTAGCTCCTGGAATGTTGTTAATTAGCTGTACAGTATCAGACGAAGTAGATTTATGTTTCGGTTTTACTTTTGAGAACAGACCAGGTAAGTTTCTTCAGATTGTACAAGACGTAGTATTAAGAGATAGGTAAGGCATTCAAGCTTCCTTGAGAGGATCTCTCCAATCATCATACAACACCTCATCATATTTTTTTCGACACTTCACAAACTGAACTCAGTCTTTACTTGTGCCTACCTTGCGAAAGTAATATACGGAGAAAATTCCACGTGCATAAATGTACCAATATTTTCTATGCGAGAAGTATGCGACATAATTTCAGCCTAATCTGTCACACATACCACCCGTTTTAACGCGTTACTTTGGCTGACGTGTCTATCCTTGGAAAGAAAAAAAGAAAAAGTATTTATTAGTCTCGCACTGGACAAAAAAAAAATGGTAACATAACAATAAAACAAAATTTAAAAAAAAGTAAACTTAAGAACCAATTAAAATAAGACCAATTAAACTGGTCCTAACTCAACAGCAGTATACAGTTTGCCTACAGCGTATTTTGACTAAAATCGGCCACATAATGCGAAGGGAAGGTAGCAGCCTTAAAAAGCTGGTCATCGTTGGCAACACCAAAGGCAAGAGAGCACGAGGCCGGTCGCCAACACGATGATCCGACCAATTAAAACAAGCTACGTCTTAAAGCGAATTTCAGCAGGTGGTGATGACAACTTTAGACCGGAGTCGATGGAGGAAGATTGTCCGTTTAAAGTTGTCCAATGACCACGATCCTCAGTAATGAGCGACCGATCGCAGAGGAAGTCGTAAAACTTACCAAAAAAAAAAATTTAAACAAAAGAAAGTTGCAAAAATGTTGGTGTTTATGCCTGCCATAGCAAGGTATGTTACGACATAATATTTCCAATGGTATTTGAAACAATTCATAACAGTCATGTTTTTTCCACGACCCGGTGCTTCCAAACCGCAGGAATTTATTAATGAAATAATTTCCCCTGATTCCAGTTCCAGTTGTCGCGAGCCATATTTTTTGGGGAAATTCATTGTTTTATGTATAATATTTTAGGTAGGTATTGGACGGTAAGCAAAAATACATTTCAAATACTAGAGGTAATCAACAGAATACTGGAAGTAAGAGAGGAGCTTGTGGCAAAATTATCACAACCGCACGGGTCGTTCTTCAAGGTTAAGCAGCGCTTTCTAAGGCCGATCCGTGGATGGGTGACCAACCATTACATACCTAGTTTCCGCCATTTCTCAGAAATCACGATATGTAGATGGTCCCGGCTGTTATCTGTTGATCTTTGACAGTCGTTACAGGTAGTCAGTTACCATAAAGTCTGACAACATCTTACCAAGGAGTATCGTATTACCCAGTACTAATGGGTTGTGGAGGTCAGATAGGCAGTCGCTCCATGTAAAATACTGGTATTCAGCTGCTTCCGGTTGGTCTGGAAGCCGACCCCAAGACAGTTGGCAAAAGGCTAGGCAGATGAATCATTTCGTCAAGGTGTTGGTCCCTAACAGCTTGACGTGCTTTCCGAAGCACGGAGGAAACTCGATATGTAATGTGTGGCCACGCATCCACGGATCAACCAAGGAAGCACAGCGTAACCTAAAGATCGACCCAAACAGCAGTTATTATGTACATATCCACGAGCTCCTTATAACGGTTTAAATAAATACAGATAGATTCCTTTCAGTGAAAATAATTCCCAGCATACAAGATATTTTACATTTTATACCTTAATACTGCCACTAAACATCTTCGACGTCAAGGATTATGTGCAGTCAGCATAACAGATACGTTTCCAGTCAATAAATCAACAACTTTGCGTTTCTCGGCTAAAAATACACCCTCTACGAAAGATAACGTTTTGAACTTAACACATATGTTTATGAAATCAGTCAAAATACCCACTTACGTTTCAAAAACTGAACCTCCTATGTTTTTTTACTAGCCTGCATCGTGTCCCACTGCTGGGCAAAGGCCTCCCCTTTTTTCTTCCATACCTCTGTATCCTGTGTGATCTCTGGTCATGCTAGCAACCATGATCAGATCGTCACGCCTCCTTCGCCGTGGTTGACTTCAACGGCGCTATTCTTCCTCAAATCAAATCAAAATATTTATTTGCTAGAATACATATACATATAGTACATAGGGTGTTACAGTAATTTTGTTTCAGCATATCCTGTCATAACATGGCGTGCAAATGTATTCACAATCAGCCTCAGGCGTCCAGTGTGTGTCGATCTTTGTCCATCTCTCCGAGTGCATCCGTGCTACGTGGCCTGCCCACTTCCACTTCAGCCTGGCTGTTTTTTCGCGCAACGTCCACCAACCCGCATTGGACTAGGACTAGAAATCCCCCTTGCATGTATTATAAAATCATTTAAAAAGAAACTAAAATCGGTTGCCTGGCTACCAATCTTATTTCCCAACTGTACATTATAAATAAACTAAGCCGAACTTAGAAGAGATTTACTTCAAAGTACAAACAATGACCTTTCAGTACGTTTAGAACATTTCAACAGTTCGTTGCCGTTTAACTGTGGACAATGATATCAATGAATTCGTGATGAATTATTCAGCATTATGAATAGTTATTTTAATTTGTTTTCATTACCCTTCTATAGGATTGGATGAGAATATCTAATATCTATAGACCAAGATATTACTGCCTTGTCGCAAGCGTGACTGCTGAACATGAGGTGCTAGGTTCGAAGCTACGTTTAATTAAAATGTTAGAGTATTTGGTATCCACAAGTCAACGTCATTTTACGAAAACTTTCATCTCTTTTGTCCCCTCTGGAACATTTCATGGTGTTGCCATCCTAAGATGATTTATCTTGTGACATATTTTTATTTTGACTATAATTTGTCACAAATATTTCCTTCATTGCCATGACGGCCCTTCCCAGTCCCTTCTGCAGTCATTACAACGATGATTTATTAAAGATTTTTTTTCGCGAGTCGTTGCCTTCAGCATAAGTTTAATTTTATAATGTTTGTTAAATGCTGAATATTTACAAGCAATTATTTCATCAAGTAGGTTCCATTTTAGACATAATTATTCATATTAGTATAAGTTCATGAGGCTCTTAAAGATCCACAATGTGCAAGTGTAGGGATAGTTTTAAGTCTTATTTATTAACACAAGTTAATGTTTATAATTATGTTAGTTTACAAAATGATGTTATGTTATGAGACAATGTTCTGATGATGACGATGTTGTGATGTTATGACGTGATGATGTTATGTTACCCTGTGATGTGATGATGATATGTGAGAAGAGGCTTTTGCCCCGCAGTAGGTCAGTGGCCAGCATCAAGGTATTATAAAAGGAGTTTAAATATTGTATGCAATTCGGTTTCGGTTGGTAAGGAAAAATGATAAAATCACCGAAATAGCAAAACCATCATAATTATTGCATCAACTTTCCAAAACTGTCACTGTCGCTGACAGGAACAAATTACAATATCCCGAGTTGATTGCAATCCTTTCAACCAGACCATATTTAAACACAGTTAACGGCGAACAAAATCAAAATAATCCATTTTCAAACACCCACAAAAGCCGGTTGCCAACGGTTTTTTAATATTTATAAAAAGAAAATATTTTTCTTTTTTTTTCAGTTACGACTGACGGGTGGTTTTTATACAGGCTGTGCGCTTTTGAAAAAACTGTCAGGTTTGCATTCAAGGGAAGTCCGTAGTCGAAAATATCGCGAACATGGTTAGATTGATCGGTTTTATAATCAACGATACGAGAACGACACGACAGATAATTTAATCGTCGAAGGCTTACGTAGCCCGTAGTAGAACTATATATTTTTGTCACTTATTGTTAAGTCCCTTGTAATAGAAGGCGAACCTATTGCCATCAATCGGGTACAAGGCCGGACTGACCGGGCAGCTACTGAGGATTTCCTGTTGGTAACATACCAATACTTTACCTGACCTGGGAATTGACACCAAGACCTCAAGCGTGACGCTTGCGACCACTAAATGCATGAGGTAGCAAAAAAGCATGAGTAAAATATATACTTAGTTATAATTTTATAAGTTCTATAATTGCTTTATTAGTTTCATTCTCGATAGGGCTGGTGCATGAATAGTGCATGAATGGCTAATGAAGACGATGAAAAGTGGCAACTTGCCAGGCCATTTAACCACTGTGCTTGGTAATCTTAAAAATCAGCCTTAATTACGCTAGTTCTTGCGACTTTTATTTTAATTTTATTATAGAGTGTTTTATTACTCAATCAAGGTTCAAATTTTAGACTATAAATTAATTAGGTTCTTACCTGTTAGAAAAGTCACGTTCGTTTAGTGGTCGTAAGCGCGACTGCTGAGCATGAAGTCCTGGTTTCGATTCCCGGGTCGGGCGAAGTGTTATTGGGTTTTTCCATCAGGAATTTCTCAGTAGCAGCCACGGAGTCTGGGTGATGGCAATAGGCTCGCCCCCATTACATGGGACTTAAACATAATTGGCGAAATGTGGGTGTACTAATGGTTACACCGCAGCTGTCTAACTCTTCAGGTATTACAGGCGTGATGTTATGTTAGGTTCTTACCTGTATTTTGCAGTGACGGAGAAAAAAAACATTAGCTCCGTACACATAACACGTTTGATTTTCCCGATATCATGGTGCGAAAAACGGCTATCCGCAAGCCAGATTTCGTGGCAAAAAATCGTCACCTCTAAAAGCGACGACAGTTATTTCTTTTTCATATTTTTTCTATATCCATCGTCAGAATACTGTTTTTCATTCACCGCACTTGCATTTTATCGGTGGCTCGACCTTTTTGTGCGTTGGCCTGATTCTTCCGATGCCCCCACAGTCAGATTGATGGCCAATTAGGATTCGATTGAAAGCTGGAGGAAATTGTGAGACGCTATGTCTGAGGGTCTAAGTACATGTAGCATATTCTATTACGCTTGTTATTTTTACGTCGGCTGCTTCACGAGAACATTCAAGTTTACGCTCGAGTTTTGAATGTTCCACCATGGAATTATTATTATTATTATCTAAAAGATTCGAGAATAATCCTACAATGTTCCACTATGGAACTTTCTGGAAACTTCCAGAAAATTGTGGAAGTTTCTCGAAAAATGGGTCCGGCATATGAACGTTCCAGAAAGTTGTAGCACTTTCTGGACCAACCATTCCTGCTCCAAACGAGGCTTTTGTCGCGCGCTGTGAGAATTTACAGGACATCTTCCTACATACAAAAACATAGCCGACGTGGTTACGTTGACCAACACGGCAGCTCACAAACAACCCAGGCGTGGACACCATTAACATAAAGTTAGCGACGCTTCATTGCATTTAGTTAAAGACTCGCCACCGCTGAAACTTTTAGATCGTTAGGGCGTTGAGTCGTGAAATTTATGAATATTATCGGCATTCTGTGTTTAGGAGAATTTGTATAGTTGGCTGTTTTCAAAGTTATGCTGTAGGGTGTTGAGAATGAAGTTAGCGTTTTCGCGCTCTGAAAAAGTTTATTCTATGTGTTTTATATTGAAAGTGTAGTTACGAGTGTAGTCAGGCTGGAATAAAATTGATTTATTTACGTCATGAAGTTACGGACGCCATAAAATTCATGTACGACAAGACGGGTCGAAATTATGTGTTGAATATAGGTAACTAGAGTTTCTTTGCCTAAATTTCGAGGAAGTAAATAAAATGTGGACAATACCTCCGGCTAATTAAACAGCTTTATTTCTCAAATATGTATTTAATCTTATCATATCTTATTATTTCGGAACTTAATTTTTTCCGGAATTTTATAGTTATGTACCACTCCGTACTATTCAATGCATCCACCACGTCAATGTTTTGAGTGCGTTACATTGAGTCCTACCGTGAAATGTAATTTTTCATCCCCAAAAAAAGGCTTTTCCCGGCAATAATTTTCGTATATAGTTACTCAGTTTGATGTACAGAATGCTTGGTTGACGGCTTCGCGAAGGGTCCGTTTACAACTTATACAAGGTGTTGCTTTGCATTCTCGTCGAATTCAAGGAGATAACTATGCTAATGATTCTTGACCCGAATCAATAATAAAATGGGTAGGTAATTTTTTTTTTTTCTTAATATCGGAAATCGATAAGTGTACACCACCCGTATTAAAACGCGGCCCGTCTAATACTAGCCCTATAACCGCGCTTTCACATACGCAAACAAACGCAGACGTTTATTCGATAAACGGGTGATTCTTCTCTTTTGAAAAGGGCTCCATTCTGAAATAGTGTCAAATTAAAACAACTAAAAAAACAGCGTTTATTATTATTGACCAGGTACCGTAATTTATATTGATTATTTACGTCTTCTATGACAGCATCCTGAATTTTGACGAGGTTGCAAAACTACACCTTGTATAAATAATTAAAGAATTAACACGGTGCAACGTAGAGTACTTGTCTATGGAGTACATGTCCGGCTTCAATGACGGGTTCTCTGTCGTTTCCATGTCTAGGTGGCTGATTGTGTTTGCTCAAATTAGTTGTTGTTAACTGCAGCTCACAGTGCCTAAAACTTAGCGTGAAATCCAATTTAAAAACAGAAAAAACACACTTGAAAAAGCTGTTAATTGACTTCAATTGGTTGGTTGGTGGCCTAATTGATTGTTAGTCCAAATTAAAAGGCAGAGGTGTGTTCTTACACAATAAATAAAAAACTTAATTAATGATGAAACTAATTACTAAGTACCTGATTAATGTTTCTTTGAACAGAAGCTTCAAATGAAGGCGTTTTATTGGTGGCGGCATGAGCATCTATTTACCTTTTCATTGTTAATATTTGAAGTCGAAACCGATCGCCTTTTTGTGGAAACATTGGTAATAATATTATTATACTGGAACCATAACATCACGCCTGTAATCCCCGTAGGGGTAGGCAGAGGTGTACCTAACAGTACACCCACATTTCGCCAGTTATGTTTAAGCCCCATGTGGGGGCGAGCCTATTGTAATGTAAGTATGTCGTGTGTATATAATAATGATTGCTTTCAGATGTTTATTTTACCAAACTTTTATTATTTATTTAACTTTTTGTGACACACTTACATAAAGACTAAAAAAAAAGAGAAAAAGAAAAAATACGCACACACGGCGACACATCAAGCTATACATTTCCAGCATAACATGTCCTCGCTTTGTATAGAATTCCCGTACAATGACAGATCCGCACAAACTGGTTTTGTATTGCTTGATTGGCCGTCGTGTAAGATGATGTTAGCTTTGTTCAGGATTTCTCAAAAGCCATCTGAAGTCTGAATCTGTAGTCGTTTGATGGCATCATTAGGCTCGCCCCATTCGTACAATCTTCTAAAACTTTATTTTTACATCATTGTGATTTTAGTTTTTTTTACAATTTCTCGGAACGCCATTGTTAAAAATTCTTTCCTTCCTCCACCATTCAAGATAAAGCTCAAAACACCGTCATTATAACACCCAAAAACTCAGTAACAAAAGCCAAACAATTCGTCAAAACAAAATGAAAATTTAACTCCAAAATACCTTTGGGAACATTCCCATTGACTACACAACAAATTCCCAGCAGGTAGGTACCTACGCAACAGCTTGCTACCTTCTATAACGACCTCTCCAGGGAAAACAACAAAAAGCCACTTCGAATGCTCAATTACCATCCAATTGTGAAGGGAATCGAAATGATACATTTTCAACTACAGCGGACACTAAGGTTGGAATGTGAATTCAATGAGACTGTGTGTACAAAGTTGTAGTTGAAGGGTTAAGCAGCAATATATTACGTTTAATGATAAGTAGTTAATTAATGTAATTGATTTTTAGGTCACTTAATGTTATTAATGTATTTTAAACGTAATTTATTTAAATTTTAAGAAATTGAAATATCAATTTTCTACACAAACCATAAATGGTGCATGTTGTGTTAGCCTGTAAGTGATTGTTGCACTTGTAAAAGTATTAATAAGGTATTGATTGTAAATGTTTAGTGTAAACAATTGTTGGCTAACCGAAACAAATAAATAAATAAATGATGTTTTTTTTTTCACGACTGCTGAGCATAAGGCCGATACGATTCCCAGGTTGAAGTGTTATTGGGTTTTTCCATCAGGATTTTTTCAGTAGCAGCCACGGTGTCTGGATTTGTGTCTGGTTGATGGCGATAGGCTCGCCTTCTTAAAAAATAACAATTTTCAAGGTTCGACTTTTATTTTTTATTTCTATATAATTTCATTTATTTTATTTAATATTTTTTTAGGGTTATTTCCTTTATCACGTGGGACTTAAAACATCACTACTAAAATGTGGGTGTGTTAATAGGTAGGTACACACCTCTCCCTTCAGGAATTACAAGCGTGATGATAATAATAAGTTTTTTTCACGAATGCGTTTTTGGAATCATAAAAGTACTATTCCGCAGCCGAAAAACAGCGCCTTGACTTGCTTCTATGTACGTGAACTTATTTCCTATAACTCTGTAATCGTTAAGCCATCTAGAACAAGCGTGGTGATCAGTGCTCGTTCCTCCTCTGTATGAGAAGAGGTCTTTGCCCAGCCGTGGGACCATTAATAGGCTGGTATTTTATTACATAACGCTGCGTGACTTAATAGCTATGGTCGTAGTAATTACTCAGACAAGCTCTTTAACAAATAGCCAACTATGCTAGTAAAACTTGTAAACAGAAGTGGCTCAACTGATTTATCTTAGCGATTTCGAATTAGCATAGCTTAGACTATAGTCTATGGTTTAACCAGATAGTCCGAAACTGCGTTGGACGAACTTAGTTTGGCCTAAGATATACCAAAACAGCAGTAGGTGTAATAACCAAAAGCAATTATTTTTAAAGTCTCTTGCATAGTTTACGACCATCGTATTTAAAATAATTATGGCGGGCATCAACTCAAAAATGTGAAGGTAGCACAAGAATAAACAAATAGAGCTACATATTTATATATACCAAAGTAAATAGGATTAATTTCCGTAGGTTAGTTACGATAATCCATTTCTGCCACCATAAAAATCTTGAACCATACATGAACCCATAAAAAGTTTACGGTCCATAACATAACTAGGATTCTTTGTTTCTTGGGGTCATTACAAACATAAATATTAGGCTTATAATAATAACTAGGTCATACAGATTTTCTAGGTTAAGAACACATAATTAGGGGCTCGAACTTTTAGGTTAAGCAACGGTTTCCGAAGTCGGTTCGTTGAAGATTTTTGGCAGCTGTTACACCCGTAACAGCTGCCAAAGGTCTGGTAGTCAGACTTTTGAGATTCTAACTATCCAGTCAGAATCTCCAAAGTCTTACAACTAGTCTTACCAAGGGGCATTGTGTTAGAAAACTGGGTTGTGGAGGTCAGATGGTCGCACCATGAAAAAAAATCTGGTATTTAGCTGCATTTGGTAAGCCTGAAACTCGTCGACAATCAAGCAACGTAGTTGGGAAATACTAGGAAGATTGATTGGATTTTCCCATATGGGATTTGTTAGTAGGGGCCCGAAGAGTCTGGATAGGTGATAGATCTGCCCCCTATTGTATGGGATTTGAACATAACTGCCGAAATGTCAGTGTACTGTACTACACTCTACTCTTCTGCCCAACCTTCTAGAAAACGATCAGAAGTAAAATGCATTATGCATGGCATTTTACTGATGAACCCTAGAAGAAGCTACGCGAAAATGGACATTGGAACCAGGTCTCCCTTTTACAGAAGACACCATTGAACTCATCGTTTTTGACTAGTCGTTAAATAGACTCCAGACCCAAGCTTGCCGAAGAAAAAAAGAAGAAGAGGAGATGGAAAGAGAGAGAGTTCAGGTGAAGATTTATAGATGAATCTGTCCTGCAGTGGAAATATGATTTTATTTCACAAACGATAGGACACATAATATCGGGTCCTCCTCTATCTAGTGAATGTACTACCACACTCACTGACGGTCGACCTCTTTTCACCCTTATGTCCTGAGTTATAAGGTTGAAAAGTGGTCGACAAAAGCGGTAGTACCAAACTCCCTGCCAAATTCTGGCCTTCTCAATTTGGATTGCCATTGATGCGCTTAAAAACAAAGACAACTTTCACCTTTCTCCACAAGGAGGTAAACATTACTAAAACGTTACGATTTTTCAATCTGCATTCACCATCTGCCGAGCCTTTTCCCAACGATGTTGGGGTTGGCTTCCAGTCTAACCGGATGCAGCTGAATACCAGTATTAATTTACATGGAAAGACTGCCTAACTGTCCTCCACAACTCAGTTACGGGTAATACGAAACCCCTGGTTGTCAGACTTTCGGACCACTCACTACCTGAAACGTCTGTCAAAGATCTACAAATGACAGCCGCGACCAACGGCTTAATGTGCTTTCCGAGGCACGGAGGAAACTCGGTATGTAACGGGTGGTCACCTATCCACGGACCAACCTAGACAAGCGCGGCTTATCCTGAAGATTGACCTGAGCGGCTGTTTTTATTTGTGTATTGCAGTCGTCATGAAAAAACTCAATTAAACCAAAATTAACGCTGCGAGTTCATTTCGTAAGGCCGGTTACACACTAAATAACAACCGGCTGCGTACCGCGTACCTCGTTAGTGAACTCCGCTCGTAACCCGCCTACATTCCTATTCCACTGAATATTCCCTTTGTTGCCAAACGGTTTTGTTAATAAATGCCCTGTTTTAACAGTAATTGCATAGTTGTTAGTATTTATCGCGTTATGTCAGTGAAGATTCGGTTTATTTGTTGAGATCAAAGGTGAAAATTGACTTCACAAAGAGCATGGATGTATGATGGAAAGCCATTAGTTTGCCACTTTCAGGTGGCTCAGTTCTGGGCCGACATAATTTAGATTGCAATGAAACGCTAAGAAGAAGAACATCAAAGATGACCGTAGCCTAAATGTAGGTACTGGGATCACCTGCATTTTAGTAACTAGTCTGTCTGTATCGTGTGGTTAGTGCCTAACCTGGTGTCAGAGTTTTTATGCCGCCCATGGGCCTCTGACTTGGCTTTACATGCCGTCGAGAAATATCTCTCAGGCATGCTGATTTCCTCACGATGTTTTCCTTCACCGGAGCAAGTGATAATTATACAATACGCACATGAATCCGAGAAATCAGAGGTACGTGTCTTGGGTTCGAACTCGAGACCTATGACTTGGCAGTCTGACGGTCACACCACTTATGCCGCCATAAGGAAAAAAGACGTATCTAACATTTTTGTCGAAATTGAGTTACATACAAATTCGAAATCAGTAAAAAAAATGGCATCCACCAGTATTTTTATAATTCGCATAAATTAAACGGAACCCTAAAAATATTACTGTTAAATAAGACGCATTTGCGATATGAATCAAATATTGCTAAACAGAAAAGACATTTCTGACGTACACTAAGTTGAAAAAACGCATTTAAGTAGAACAGTCTTATTTATTTACAAAATATGTAATTCATCATAAATTGAAAAGACACTTCTGCATGGTCATAAGAAGAAAAAACTGTTCTGCGTAGATGTGCCTTTTCAGCTTAGTGTTACGAAAAATACGCAGGCGCAAGTGGCAGTAGTGCCTTTCCTACTTAGTATTGCTCGTTGTGCGGGGTGAAGTGGGGCTCGCGGTTGGAATACTGCACTTCAGTTGCGTCCAGGCAGTCAGAGCGACAACACGCGCGCGCGGCTTTTGGAGCTATAACTACGGAAAAGTCGTAAGTCAAACTTCCTCGAATTATTATTTATGTTTATTTAAGCATACCTATGAGTAATTTAAGATTAAATAAACTGCAAACTTATCAGGTGACACTTACCAAATAAATACATACCTACTTTTATGTTAAAATATTTTAAATAAATCAGTTAGAAAACAACATCTTACTTAAGAAAACCCTTTTTTTCTCGAATTTGTTTACACCGTTGGGTACCTACTATCACAATGAAGAGGTTTGCAGTTTATACATTATTACCTTAAGGTGAAAGCGCCAGGGTAGCCCGCGAAATTCAATTTTTCTTACGTTTTTTTTGCAATTTGCAGGCCAGTGTCGGATTGTTTTTGATTAAAATATGATTCGCGACCGTAACTAATGAAGTTTTACTGAGTTATAATCATTAAAATCATCAACACAACCCTCAAAGCTCATTTTACCCATTGAATGACTTTTTCAATTCGTTTTGAAATTGGCATTCAACGAGGTAAAATGAACATAGAGGGTTGTTTTGATGATTTTAATGATTATAATGTAAATACATACGTTTTACGGCCGCGAATCATATTTTATCCAATGTACAGCCTGACACTGACAGCGTAAGAAAATTTGAATTTCGCGGGCTATCCTGGCGCTTCCACCTTATTGAGTTTTGTAGGAAGTAAATTTTGTTTTTCAACATCATTTTTGTGTGCTTGCCTGGCTCATGTATATTTTTGCCACTGTTAGGTTAGACGGAAGATATTTTCTAGTTCGAGCTTGCTTGGAACTTCCTTCATATGGAAGTTTGTATTTAGATTTCATATCTTCCAGTTTTTTCATTTCTTTCCTCTGCGCCGGTGATTTTTTCTAACAAATTTGTTTATTTTGTTTGTTTCAGTGTGACAAAATGCGACATAATCGATCCTCAAAAATAATTTCGTTGGTGCCATCAACCAGTTCTTCCCAGGAGTCCAACCTAAATACGAATAATCATGAGCTGCCTTTGTCCACTATGAACGAAAATATCGGTTTAAATGATGCGGATTTTCATAACTGCAGCTCAGACAGCATTCTGGATTTCGATTCTGACGATTCCGTTTTTGATAAAAACTATTTACCTCTCAGTTCAGATCTGTCTAAATGTTCAGAAGATTCAGATTCGTCTACAAATACCATACCCCAATCACAGTCAATTAACGTTATTGTCCCTGAGTCACCTGAAGTCTCAAGCGACGAAGACACGCCACAAAATCTTACTAAAAAAGGGACAATCAGAAAACGTAAGAAGTATGATGAATCACCGGCGCAGAGAAAGGAAATTAAAAAACTGAAAGATATGGAATCTAAATACCAACTTAAGCCAGGGTGTAATGATGGATGTAAAAAAAAATGTCATACCCAGTTTACAAAAGAAGCACGACAAAATCTGAACCATCACTTTAGAAACATGTCTTGGAAAGAGCAACAATATTTCATAATAAATAACACGTCCAAAGAAGAGCCTAAGAGAAAAACCGTTAAAGAAAACAGAAAACTGTTGAGAAACGTTAGCGTATTATATTTTCTGTCAAATGACACAGGGTCAAAAGTGAATGTTTGCAAAGTATTTTTTCTAGAAACGCTGGGTTACAGTCGAAATAATGATAAATCTGTGAGGAACGCCTTATGCACCATAACAAACAACATTCCATTTGATAAGCGAGGAACCAATCCTAATCCAAAAAAATTGGACGACACTAAAATTGTAGAACATATAAATTCTTTTAATCCTTCCATATCCCACTACAGACGAGAGCACGCTCCGAATAGAAAATATCTTCCGTCTGACCTAACAGTGACCAGTATGTATCGAGACTTTTATGACCAACAAAATATGAAGGACCTTCCCGTTCACCAACAGATTTCTTATGACTACTACAGAAAAGTTGTGAAGAAGTTAAACATATGTTTTACCAAACTTGGACATGAAGAGTGTGAGGTGTGTGAAAAGTTTTTTATCCACAATCCGGAGTACAAGGAGAAAAGACACAGAAATTGTCAAGAATGCCAAGATTACGAACGACACCGGGAAAAATATACATCAGCCAGGCAAGCATACAAAAAAGATGTAGAAAAACAAAATAACGCAAACATCACCTCAGATACTGCCTTTTTTGCAGCTGATTTGGAGAAAGTCATTATGCTCCCACGTATTGAAGAATTTAAAATTGTAATGTTTTGCCCAAGAGTAATCGTATTCAATGAAAGTTTTGTGCCAATAGGTAACAAAAAAAACAATGCTAATTTGCAAACCTATGCTGCGATATGGCATGAAGCAATTGCTGGCCGCAAAATGAGTGACATAATAAGCTGTTTCAAAGCTTTTTTGCAGGCAAATAGAGACCTGAAAAATGTAGTCATCTGGTTAGATAACTGTGCAGCCCAGAATAAAAATTGGACTTTGTATTCATATTTACTCTATCTTGTCAATTCAGTTGAAGTCAATTATGAAACGATTACATTAAAATATTTAGAGGTAGGCCACACGCACATGGCAGCAGACGAATTCCATCATCAAGTGGAGCAATCCATGAAGAAGAAGAAACACATCTATGATTTCGAAGACTTTCACCAAGCAGTATCGAACACCAGAACAAATATTATCGTTAAAGTAATGAATATGGATGATTTTTGTCAGTTTGAAGACTGTTCTTCAACTTACAAACTACAAAATTCTTCCCCTCGAGCTTATTTAAGTGATATGTGTGAAGTAACATTCCTTAGAGGCACCCACGTCATTCGTTATAAGACTGACTTCTTTAATGAAGAAGAATACTCACTTGACTTTCTGAGATTAAAAAATATAAAATCTGGGATACCACCTCCAAAACCAAAGAATCAATATAGAGGCATTACTCAAGAGCGCAAGTCAGCGATCATACAAAAACTGACACCCCTAATGCCAGACAACAGAAAATCGTTTTGGTATAATCTACCTACTGATAAAAATAGTGTTGATCTCACTCAAGTTGATGAAGACTAAATTTACAAGAGAAACAAAGCTGTGATTATTGTTAATATTAAGTATAATTAGTAAAAACTTAGATAGTTTTTATAATTTTTGTTTTTAGAAAAGTTTAAAACTTTATGTTGAGAGAGGTGTTTAATTGCTATTTTTGTTTTTTTTTTTATGAAAAAATATAAGTCGTAGTGTTAGTTTGATCTCACCTATGTTTATGATAAAGACTTTATTATAAGAGATACCTTACAAAGCTGTGATTATTATTATTAATATTGAGTATAATTAGTACAAACTTAGATAGTTTTTATAATTTTTGTTTTTAGAATAGTTTTAAACTTTATGTTGAGAGAAGTTTGTGATTCCTATTTTTGTTATTCTTTATAAAAAATATAGATCTGATTCTCATACTTTGTGTTTTATTTAATATTAGATAATTATCGTGTTAAAACGTACTTCAGTTTACATAAGTTTACAATCTGCAAGTATTTTTTTAAGTTCATTGAATATTAGTATTACTAAGTTGAAAAGCAGCAAATGGCTATTAACGTCTTTTTTATTTAGTTAAATAGAACCTGGTAACACATTATCACTAAGTAGGAAAGACTTTTAAAAAAATACTAAGTTAAAAGGACGTTTCTAGCCAGAAACGTCTTTTCATTGTAGTATCACGTATTTTCTTGCATTTTTTTTACTAAAAAGAAAAAGAAAAAGTTATTTATTGAATATATAACAATAATTTCTTTGAATTTTACTTATAATTTCTGACAGACCAAACTCTAATACAGACTTTTGCAGCACAAAATTATTATTTTGTTTATTTCCTTTTACACAGCGCATTTTATAGTTTTTAAAATACAAATTATTTTTTTTCTCTTTTTCGTACTTCATGTAGAAACGTCCTTTTTCCTTATGGCGGCAGACTAGACTATCACTGCTTACTAGTTATTGCGATATTAACACATCGTAACGTGGAATCGAACCCAGGACCGTTGCTTGTTGGCTCGTTGGTTGCGTATTTCTAATTAGCAGCCACGGAGACTGGATATGTACCCGGTTGATGGCAGTAGGCTTGCCCCCTATTACATGGGACTTAAACATAACTGGCGAAATGTGGGTGTACTTAATAGGTAGGTATACCTCTGCCAAACTATTTGAAAATGACAGTAGTGATGTTATGTTTAAAAAACAAACAGTTGTTTTTGTCTATAATTTAATTATGTACAGGATTTAGCTTCATATAATAATACTAGGACTTCGCCCGCGACTTCGTCCGCAACAATTATTGTGATCGCTTGGCTAATATAATAAGCATGATATAAATATAATTTATATATTTATATCATGCTATAGCACCCACAAATATTGTAGCTTTCTACTAGTGAAACAATATCTAGAATCGGATCAGTAGTTCCGAAGATTACCTCTTACATACAAACTAATTTTAACTCTTTATAATATTAGTATAGATTTATGCAGATCAGCAAGTAATTTACGTGAAATTTTGAAGATTTACATGAATGAAATCAAACCTATACTCGTACATCGTTCGATCGAGAGGTCAGTACAGATCGATGCTTTTAGCTGATTATTTCGTTCCATCACCTAATGACACGGTCTTCTCTTGAGTGATGATCTGTTTCGACATTTTATAACCCCACATTTAAAAAACAACCTTATCAACCATAACACAGAGTTAGTATTTCAGTGAGGGTTTGGCCTGGACTTTCATGGTAATCACAAGCTAATCTAAGTCGTATTGTTTTATTTATAAAGTCGAGAATAAGTTTCCAATAAAACATTGTGTTGCTTCCATTTTTTTTTTGTTTTACTCCAATCAATTCAGTACGGAGAATTGTAACTGAATATGAATAAATGTAAAATATTTATTTGTGATTGTTTGTTTTATTTACAGGACTTTTGGGATATATTGCACGTGTATTATTGATCCTGGAATAATGAGAATTTCATCGGCAGTGGTATTAAACGTGCTTCAATGCATAATAATTTTGTATTTCATAAAATTTTTTGGTCTTTACAGGCAGAGACATACGAGTAGAGTAGATAGTTTCATATAATCTAATATATAATAAAGTATTATTTATCTCTTTATAGTAATAAAGAGGGAAGATTTTATTGTTTGCAATGAATAGGCTCCGAAACTCCAATACCAATTTTCAAAATTATTTCACCGTTGGGAAGCTACACTATCTCCGAGTGACATAAGCTATATTATAATTTCAAAAAAAAATGGGATCCTTACTAAAATTCCAATAATGTAACCCAAGGTGTAAAAAAAATACCTAAAAAATACCATACATCGCGTGCGCTGCTAAAACTATTGATGATAGAACAAAATAATGTACCTACTACGACTTTGCAGAACATATCATTATCTACAAAAAGTGTCACGACAGCATATGTCTAACTTTTATGTATATGTCACAATAATTATTCTTTTATTTTAAATTTTTTATTGAAATGCCGCCGCTAGAAAAGGCTCTTTATTTGTACCTTGGTAGTAATTTTTACCAAAATTAATTACTTTGTACTCAAGACTGCTTTAATACTTATAAATAACTTTTTGAATTATTCGATTCGGACATTCCATTCGAAAGATATCCCAAGTTCAAAAATGTGAGTATTAGAAAAAAGTCACGGGGTTGCCACTCACTTCGCTTGGCTTACTATGCGATGTAAGGCGTCACTGAGAAACGGGAGGGGAGTCAATGTTAAGAAATTCGGCTCCCAACGCAGCGGTAAAATAAAAAAAAAAAATATGTTTAATGTCTTTTGTTTGTAGTTATGATCTTTTTACAAACATAAGAAATAAAAAGAAAATAAACGAATATAAAAAATAATAACAAAAAATAATAATAATATCCAAACTTTCTTTAAAATGTACGCTTTTTTAGTAACCCGGCGCAAAATGAAGCGTGTCTATGTGTGAGAGTGTATAATAATATATGTTAAAATTAATATTTTTTTAAATTATTGTTAAATACATTTAGTTTTTTTTTTATATTTAAGTTTTTTTTTTATTATTTTATATGTAATATTTAAAAATGTAAAAAATAAGAAATAAAAATAAATAAAGAAAATAATATATGATAATTTATTAATTGAATCTAATCTCTAAAATGTACATACATTTGTAGTACAAATGTAAGTACATGTGTACTTACATTTTAGAGATTATGTTATTAATAATGTAAATCTTTGCATGTTTGAATGTTAAAATATGGCTGAACTCTGATATTTATAACAAATGTCATATCCTGTCTTATCCTATCCCGTCCTATCCTGTGTTGTTATTTATATGGATTAAATTACACAATGCGTGTATTTCCCTTATTTCCTTTGTGAGTCACACAATATTTCTTGGTTAGTTTTAAATTTTATTTGATATTATGATTTTTTATATTTTTAACCGACTTCAAAAAATGGAGGAGGTTCTCAATTCGGTTGTATGTTTTTTTTTGTGTTTGTTACCTCATATCTCCGTCATTTATGAACCGATTTGAAAAATTCTTCTTTTATCTGAATGGATCTACTTCCCGATTGGTCCCATAGAAATTTCATCAAAATCGGTACAGCAGTTTGGTTTTGAAATCAAAATAGCTCGAAAAAATTTCATCCAAGTAAAGGAAATTGCGAAATTGATACTTGACAAGGATTTGTATGTGATACGATAACTAAAAAGGGTAAAATAAAAACTTTTTTGCAAAAAAAAAAACCGACTTCCAAAAAAAAACACTAAAAAAGTGGAAAATAACTTTACTTTCGGAAGTCGGTGGCAAAAAAGTCAATGAAACAAACAATAGTCACCGACTTCCGAAAGTAAAGTTATTTTCCACTTTCTTTGTGTTTTTTTTTGGAAGTCGGTTTTTTTTTGCAAAAAGTTTTGTATTGTGTACTTGTGGCGTGTGCCAATAAACGTTTTTTCTTTCTTTCTTTCTTTATGGCACAGAGTACATACTTAAGGGTAGGCAGAGGCATTTAGAACTTCCTGCCTACGAGCGTAATTTCAGTTCTCGAAGTTTCGAGTTGGTGACCAAACCCAGGACCACACTCGCAGCATTCATCCTTATGAACAATACAAGAGACAAAAACCAATAAAATGAGAAATGTAGCAATAGGCACTTCTACTTTTTTATTTAGTAGATAAGTACCTAAAGTTCATTCACTTTGAAATTGTTTGGTGACTGTAAACTTGAAGCGAAGTTTTGACACTTTCATAATACGAAATTTTGCCTTAGAAAAACTTTTAAAGCAGAAGTGCGTTTGATAGCTACTTTTATATAACATAGCTAGAAAGGTCATTCACTCGGGCGGCACACACTTCATTTACCAATTCACAGATTCATTCACTACACTCAAAGGCTCATTTCTGCGTTATTCATGAGTTATTGAACTTTTTCAACTATTGAAACTTGGTATATTCCAGATATATAATAAAGAAATATGTATGCTTTTGGTGCTAGGCCAAAATCGGGACTAAAGCCGCCATCTTCTTTTATCAAAAAGTTTTTGTTTTTTTTTAAAAAAAAAAGAGCGCTGGCCCACACTTGGAATTTTTCCTGTATCGTTGGTGTATTTACAAACATTTAGACTCACATACACAAACGTCACAAACAGCCAGATCCGGAACCACGACCATACAAATATTTGTTCCGTGCGCGGCACACAGCGCAGCAGCCAGTCACTCAACCACTGCGCCAATCGTGCCAGCAAAAAGTAATTGCATTAATGTTTACCAACAGGAACTGCTGACTCCTGTCAATGTCATTTGAGAGTCAAAAGATACTTGAAGCACTTCACCGCTGAATTGGCACATCTTTTGACTCTCCTCAGTGATGAAAAATGTTTCATTTTTATACTAACCTTTTCCCAATATATTTTGGGTTAGCACAACATGTCTTCTCTTTTCATACTTCTTTATTTTATTATTTACATTTAAGGAAGGCTTGCAAACTAATGACATTTTAGGTAATAACAAATTAATATACAAGGTGTAGTTTTGCATCCTCGTCAAAATTCAGGAGGTTGTCATAGAAAACGTAAATAAACAATATAAATTACGGTACCTGTTCGATAATAATAAACGTTGCATTTTTGTAGTTGTTTTAATTTGACACTATTTCAGAATGAAGCCCTTCTCAAAAGAGGAAAATTACCCGTTCATCGAAAAAACGTCTGCGTTTGTTTGTGTTTGTAAAAGCGCGGTTATAGGGCTAGTATTAGATGGGCCGCGTTTTAATACGGGTGGTGGTGTATACGTACCGATTTTCGATATTAAGAAAAAAATATAATAATTACCTACCCATTTTATTATTGATTCGGATCGAGAATCATTAGCATAATTACCTCCTTGAATTTGACGAGGATGCAAAACTACACCTGTATATTACTAAATTACTAATAACAAGCAAAAATATAAATATAAAGGTAGAGGAAGACCAAAAAAACGATGGATGGACTGTGTGAAGGATGATATGGCTACAAAGGAGGTAACTGCTGATATGACGAGTAATAGAGAAGTATGGAAGAAGAAGACATGCTGTGCCGACCCCAAATAACTTGGGATAAGGGCAGAAGTATGATGAAATTACTAATAACAAGCCTCCACGGATAAATACAAAATTATAACTGTTAAAATGATTTCTTCTTACCCGTCATCTGAACGGTCACCTACTTTCTACACACCTCATCCTTCGCACAGTCCTTCCATCATTTCTTTGGTATTCCCTAACGCTTTATAGCCATCCACATCATATTCAAGTCTTTTCCTCCACTCTATGTATGGTTGGCATAACATGCCCATACCATGACAACCATACAACCCCAGACAACCGACTACCTCACAACTTTTTAGCGAAGACGTTTCAGTGTTAACAAAAAAAAAATCCTCAATATTTAACGATATGAGAACGGTAATTATATACAGATACAACGCCTCTAGGCGACTATTACTGCTGGTAACCCGCCTAATACAATATAGAAAGGCTTCATGAATTTATAGGGGTCCAATAAGGATCGCAATTAAAGTGATTAGACCGCTCTACGACCCGACATGAATAATTCAATAATTGCTCGATAATTCGATTTGTCCATAATAAAAGTACATGGAGTTTGATGGTGGAACATCACTAGCTAGGGTATTAATATGTTAAGCTGTGATTAATCTTCAGTAGATTGATTTAAATTACTTTAATAAGTTTATTGGGGAACAGAAAATTATCATTTTATTGATCGTATTTTTTTTTTATTATGACAAAGTTACATTCACGATGGGTCGATTTATGGATTTTTAATCATGTTTATAGCCATGACTGAAAAAATATTCTTAAACTCCCAACCTGTACTTGCAGTTGTAGGGGATAAATAACCTCGGAACGCACTCTTCTTCCTTGCCCTCGCTTCTTCCCGTGGCGCGGGGTCGGCTTTTCATACATTTCGGCGCCATTTTCTTCGCTGGTAAGCATCTTCATCTGTAAAGCCGAGCTTTTGCAAATTATTGGACAATAGCTTATGCCCGCGGCTTTGCCCGCGTAGAGTTCGGTTAATGTCCCACGAGATCGTACTGCAGGGATAAAAAGTGGAAATCCTATATGTTGTTAATCCAGGTTATAAACTATCTGTGTACCAAACATCCAAATCCGTTCAGTAGATTTTGCGTGAAAGAGTAACAAACATACAAACTTTCGCGTTTATAATATTAGTAAGGAATTGTCATCCAAGTAGTTTGCGGTCTACATCTCCCTCTCTTTTTTTGTAGCCATGAAAAGGCACAAAAGAAGAGAAATAATAAATATGAAAAATTATGCATTTTTTGTTTATCCTTTTGCAATATCGATACCTGTCATATTATGTCTAGTTCGTGAGCCTGTATTAATAATGCAACGAAAACAATATGTCACAACTTCGCAAGTCGGCTAAATGGAAAAATTATGACTAGGCTGAGCTTCACTCGACCTTATCCTCTAGGTATTATTTTAGGTAGGACCTAAATAAATACTGGATGAAATAAGGGTGAATTTTGAATAACAGTGCTGAGAATCTGTGCGGAAGGTTACACGTGCCCGCATAAGGTAAATAAACACGAATATTATTTATTTACCTTATATTTATGCTTATTAGGTAATTCTAATTACTTTTAACGCTTAATTTAATATTTGAGCCGCTGTTGCTAAGTGGTATTATTTTTACACTTAAACTAGCCAACAAGTTTTTATCAACCGTATTACCAAGTAATAAGAATGCATTTTCACTGCTACCAACCACAGCTATAGCATATTGGCAAGCAAGTTATTATTGGGACTGACAAACACAGCAAGTCATCAGTAGCAATAACCAGTATCAGCTGGCCTCGCAGTCTATTGAAACTCAGTTCCACGCCAGGCCAGCTCAAGGTCAAAGTGTACCATAAACTATACGACCAACCACAGACTATATTATACACTTAACCTATCACTTGCCACTGCAGGATAATCTGCATATTAAGCCCCTTCAAAGATACAGCATCCGGTCTACCGCCTTCCACGACATCTACCTACACGGTGGATTACTACCAATCCCATAGAAAGGCAGCCATAAAATCTGATTACGGAATGCTTGTACATCATTAACACATAAATAATGGGAGTTTATCCGTGATCATGGTGCTTGGCAACAGCGCCGAAATATTGGGAACTCGAAACAAATACAAGGTGTAGTTTTGCATCCTCGTCAAATTCAAGGAGGTAACTATGCTAATGATTCTCGACCCGAATCAATAATAAAGTGGGTAGATATTTTTTTCATATTTTTTTCTTCATATCGGAAATCGATAAGTGTACACCACCCGTATTAAAACGCGGCCCGTCTAATACTAGCCCTTTAACCGCGCTTTCACACACACAAACAAACGCAGACGTTTATTCGATAAACGGGTGATTCTCCTCTTTTGGGGCTTCATTCTGAAATAGTGTCAAATTAAAACAACTAAAAAAAGCAGCGTTTATTACAGGTAACGTAATTTATCTAGATTATTTACGTCTTCTATGACAACCTCCTGAATTTCGATGAGGTTGCAAAACTACACCTTGTATGTTGTTAACATGGTAAATATCCAGTTTTACATATTATGTGGTAATGATAGTGTTAGGGACCATGTCAGTTTAAAAACTTCTAAATAAATATTTGAACTATGTTGAAATATCCCACTCACCAAAAAGTTGACAACGTCTGCAATCCCAAGTCCCATTATTGTAAGTGTCAGTGGTGTTTACTATCCATAAAATAAATCATGATTCGTAAGTGATTACAATTGATAGTCTAAAAGCGCGAACAATATTATTTTGATAGTTAAATGACATCATTATATCACCTCACACCATTCATTATTCAAATGACATAATGTCACCATAAACAAAGTTTCCAATAAATATCCATAAAGTAGAGTCATTACAGTATTAGTGCTGTAACCTTGTCTGCCACGATTAGTGTCGACCGCCCCTAAACCACTAGGGATGTGCCATTGAATGTCGATCATTTTGAAATTACGGTTTTAGTTTGCTGTTGTGTTGACTGCCTACATAGCTAGTCTAGTGGTCGCCAGCGCGACTACTGAGTACAACGACTTAGGTTTGATTCCCTGGTAAGAAAAAGTGTTTTTGGATTTTTCCGTCAAAAATTTATCAAAAGCAACCAAAGAGTCTGAATTTGGGCCCGTTTGATGAAAATAGGCTTGCCGTATTGTATGGGACTTAAACGTAACTGTCGCTTTGTGGGTGTACTGTTTGGTACACCACTGCCTAACCCTTCGGGGATTATAGGCCTAATGTTGTGTTTTTAACCGACTTCAAAAAAAGGAGGAGCTTCTCAATTCGTTTGTATATGTATATTTTTTTGTTTGTTACCTCATATCTTCGTCATTTATGAAGCGATTTAAAAAATTCTTCTTTTATCTGAAAGGATATACTTTCCGATTGGTCCCATAGAAATTTCATCAAAATCGGTTCAGTAGTTTAGTTTTTAAATCAAAATAGTTGGAAAAAATATGTCATCCAAGTAAAACAAATTGCGAAATTGATACTTGTCAAGGATTTGTGTGTGATACGATAACTAAAAAGGGTAAAATAAAAACTTTTCTGCAAAAAGAATAACCGACTTTCAAAAAAAAAAAACTAAAAAAAGTGGAAAATAACTTTACTTTCGGAAGTCGGTGGCAAAAAAGTCAATGAAACAAACAATAGTCACCGACTTCCGAAAGTACAGTTATGTATAGCTGTACATAAATTAAGGTACTTTAAGAATAGAAAGGATAAGCTAGGCTTCAGAAATCGTAAAAGGGATTTTCTTTTGTGTTATTTCTATTTCGTTTGTATTATTATAATAATTGTTAGAACGGCCTACGCTAAACTTATGAAAGTCTGGTTTGGAGGAGTTTTATTTTAGGGTTATTCACCGGCTTAGATATTTTATTTATTTTTAGCATTAACAGTGCTTATTCTGAAAGTATTATTTCATGTAAAAATACTGGTAGGTAAGTGGGTAATAAAAAAAAGAAAAAACATTTAATTCAGATATCACAAGATCCATATTAATGCACGTAGAATATTTATTAGGTCAAGCCTACCGGCGGATGAATATGTCATTGGGAATATCAGTGCCCGTAATATAAATTCATACACTCATGACTGTGTCTACAAAACTTACATACTTACTTTTACTGTTTCGTTATACTGCGTTCACGATTAAAAACGGGTCGGCTTCCAGTCTAACCAGATGCAGCTGAATATCAGTATTTTACATGGAGCGACTGCCTATTTGATCTACACAACCCAGTTAGTACTAGGTAACACGATACCCCTCGGAGAGACTGGTTGTCAGACTTTCGGGTTACTAACTACATGTAACGACTGTCAAAGATCTACAAATGACAGCCAGGATCAACAGCTTAACGTGCTTTCCAAGGCACGGAGGAAACTCAGTATTCAATGGGTCACCCTTCCATAGACCAACCTTAGAAGATGGATCCGAGTGACTGCTATTATTTATCCATGAGCTACTCGAATAAAAACATGTATGACCAGTAAAATGAAACTTTTTCTCATCAGGCAGTATTGATGCATTGCAGTCCCCTTATTTTTGTCCATTATCATTTAATTTTAACATTCCTCTACTTTATTCTTTTACTTTTATCCTATTATAACTGTAATATGTTCTCGACTAAGTTTAGAAAAATATCACTTACGTGACCATTTTAAAATTTCACATATGTATATCCCAGCGAACCAGTTTAGCGATTCACGTTAAACTAGACCATCTCTTGCTTGTTACTAAAGTTTCTATATCCGGATGGTCGGCAGAATAACCGGATGACCGTCACACAGCTGGATCAATCCGGTTTGTGTGCCTAATGGGATAAGTTTGCCAGTATTACCAAGTTATTGGCAAGTTTTTGCCCTAACCGTCTGTGACGACGAACCGGTCCGAATGATTACGTGGTTAGTTCATGTTTGTTGACAATTTATTACGGTAAAATGGACCTTATTTCCAGAGATTATTATTCATTTTATTGGCAACTGGTCAAACGAACTTACCTGTAAGTGAAGTTCGACGGTGATTATGCTTGGTGTTGTATTTTCGGAAGATGATTGGTCCCACCGGACCTAGACTATCCATGATTATAGGTACATAATATATGAGCATGGACCCTATGTTGTAAGGCGATGAGGTTGCTTTCAGAAACAAGCTGTTATCTTTAAACTTATGTGTGACGTCACAGACTAAAGCGGCGAAACGTCCTCAAAAATTAAGATAGCTAGGCCAAGATGCATGATCAGAATGATAACAGTAAAATTCTTTCAACTGTGCCAGCGACTGACCTAACTGTAATGTTAGGTTTCACGATTTTAAAAGAATGTGCTTTTTCGGTTTTCCTAGAATTTGTACTATGCATCTGTAACACACTAGTGTTTTACATGGAGCGACTGCCTATCTGACTTCCTCTGACTGTCTGTAACGACTGTCAAAGATCTTCAAATAGGCAGCCGGGACCAATGGCTTTACGTGCTTTCTTACTTTCTTCAAATTTATTTCATGTATTAAATATTATTCAATACAAAAATTCTAACGGCGAAATCAAAATTGATTTCAAACGAAAACCTTTCACTTCAATTTCAATCATGTAGAAAATCCCAGAAAATGAAAACATACACGTGTCACCACCCCGCTCTCCCCCTTCCCTCCATGCCTCAACCACATGTGTTTCACAGTAAACTCGACGTATTTTCATAACTAAGTTTAAATACTTAAACATCTTTGTCCTGAAACTTGTGAAACTCGACAGACTCTGAGGAATGTGTGTCATTTTGAATTAGGTAGGTAAGTATAAGAAATTCTTACGCAAATACTCTCAGGTTTCTGAACTATTGGACGGCGATTCGGTGCAGTGTTTTTTATTGTTTTTTTTTTTTGTTTTGTCTGGTTAGTGCCTAACCTTGTTTCGGTTTTTATGCCAGCCATGGGCCTCTGACTTGAGTTTACACCAGACCAATGAGGCAGTAAGTTGTTCAAATTCAAATTTGAAAAACAAAAATTGTCAACTGAAACCGATTGCCCCTTGTCTAAGCCCTGAGGTACCACTAGTATAAACTAATAAACCTACACGCAGAATAGCTAATAAACTTAATTAAAATGCAATACAATTTTTCCTTCAGGCATAGCTCATCGTAATATGAACCCCTCTTGCATTTTTAGTAGCTGTATTTCTAACACAATATTTCATCACCCTGTAATGAAAAATAAACCAACCGCGGAACTCGGTAACGAAGAATCCCATCAACGGTTTGATATCACGATACTTTTGCGTAAAAGTGCTTCAAGTTTTAAAATTTGGCCATAGAATAGTAAAAACGTAAAGAAGCGATCGTGTAATTTCCTACAGTAAAGTAAGTTAATTAGTACGACTAATTATGTAACACGTTTTTAAGTAGACGTGAGTCAATTTGCTGCACAATCCATTTCCGTAACTGTGCATAGGGTCAGGCTGTCAAAAAGTCACGCCGCTATAGCTATGTTCAGAAGCAGATAGATGATCTAGGTCAGATATTATAGACAATTTTGGTCCTCCCTGGGCACCGTCAACACTTCACATCAGGCGAGTTGGCCACACCAAACGCAGGCCAATTACGAGGGGAAAAAATTAGTTGAGCAATGGGCCAAAAGCGACGATGAAGGCACCTTGAATTACCTTGACTTGTCCTGTATTCCCGAAACTTGACATTTGAAATGCATTCAAAGCGGATACAAAGTTCGACCTCTATGATACATACAATAACATCAAGAATGTAATCATCGAAGGGTTAGCCAGAGGTTTACCTAATAGTACACCCACATTTCGCCGGTTACGTTTTATGTCCCATGTAATAGGGGGCAAGCCTATCGCCGAGCAGGCTCAAAACCAGACTCCGTGGCTGCTACTGAGAGATACCTGATGGAAAAACCCAATAACACTTTCCCCGACCCGGGTATCGAACCCAGGACCTCATGTTCAGCAGTCGCGCTTACGACCACTCGACCAACGTGACAGTCTCATCTGTATGATATATTTCTTAACCTCTAGAGCCCCGCTGGCACAAAAACGTGCAAAACGATTTTAAGACTTATTTTTACTACAAATACAGTTTTAATTCGGTCGGGGTTTTGGTGGCACAAATTTGTGCCAGCGGGCCTCTGGAGTGTTCTGACCCAGTCATCCTTTCAGTACCATTAAAGTTGGTGGTAGACCGGAAAATATGACAGTCTGTGCCCTTCCGTAAAAGTTGGTGTTGATAAAGTTTCCTTTTTTAATGCACCCGTGACTACGCACTTTTGCTACGCCGTCGTGAATGTATTGCGTTTCTGAGGGCATATTTTTGCACAATTTTTACGGGTAAATGTTTGTTAGTGTTCACTGAGTAAAAAGTATAAATTGTACATTTTTACCCGACTGTGCCAGAAGTAGGGTTATGTTTTTCGAGAGTATGTTAATTGTTTGACACGCTCTGCGGCCTGAACGGCTCAGTGGATTTTAGCTTGAGAGGTGTCGTTAGATTCGTATTTACTGTGAAAGTGACACTGGGTATTTTAAAATAAAAAAAAAAATTATTGAAAAACTAAAGTTAAAATTTTTAAAACTTAAGTTAAAATAACAATAAAAAGCCAAGAACAAGCACATTTTAAATTTAAAATAGTTGGAAGCAGGTGGGAGCCATTCCATTTTTATATTTTCAAAATCAAATGAGCCCCGCCTGCTTCCAACTTTTTTAAATTTGATGCGTATTTATTGTAAAAGTGACACCGGGTATAAATTTTGAATCAGAACACAACATAAGCTGGGAGTACCTCCACGCGGTGAAGGCGGTAAAAATGTTTGGCTATTCGTCTTCTAATCGTCTGCGAAATCATTCACATTTTGTAAACCAAAAAGCTAGAAATAAAAAAGTAATTAAAAAAACTAAACAACCCGACTGCGGTAAAAAACTTTTTTTTAGCTACTTTTTTAAATTTAATAAAGTAGAATTATAAATTGAAAGATATCTATATGAGAAAAGATTGGTCTTAAATGATCTTTTGACGCAAAATTACCAGATGAAGCCTATTACTAACTGTTAGAAAACTTATAACTAATTATTATTTGCATTGTAACGTGTTTTTTAAACTGTTACATGCTTTTCATATTTTAGTCGATTTCGGAACGATTTTTATACTGTCTTTTATTGGCTATGGTTGAGTTCGGCAACTGTCATTTTTTGACGTTTCACTTTACGACCTAATTTCGTCATCGAGGAATTTATCTCGCCAAATTAATTTTAAAAATCCGGTATAATCACGGATATTTTTAGGCCAAACGATGCCATAATCGCTGCCTTAAACACCCAGGACGAGGTGTTCAGAAGGAGGGATCCTTAATTTCTTCGGTAAGATTTGTTTCTACCAGACCAATATGTGGTCATCATTTTAGGTTCGTGTTTTAAGTCGAATTGATGTTTCAGGATTTCAATATTGGACGATGCTCTAGTGTGATTTTCACCTAATTTGGATTTATCGGTGCACACGGGAAAAGTCATTTATTAACGGAAAAACGGTAAGTTCCTTCTTGGGACGCCATGCTCCCCACGTGTTGAAATTCTAATAGACTTGTGTATTAACCTTTTAAAATTTTGTTACAGCCCTGCTGTGGCGTTTTTCTTCTACTTTTTCTTTTTCTTTCGTCTGATTATAATTTTCCATTTCATGGATTCTGGATTCTCTCATCTTCGACGCCGAAATCTTGAGGTCTAATTTAACATTTTTTTAGCCAGACATCTGGCCCAAACTTAATTTACTTTCTTCATATAAAGATGCAACAATAAGGATAATCTCAAATTAGTAATTTAATATTTAAAATAAAAGGAAGCTACTGATATATTAAACAGGGTATTAACAAAGGTATTTCAATTGTTTCTATTATCCTAGTTTAGTCACCCCCGGAAGATTAGAGGTCCGACTCTCCGGACTGTTCTATCTGGCAAGTATTTTTTAAATGTAGTGTGCGTTCCCAAGGCGCCCGAAATTCTTTTATTGTTACACATACATCTTTTTTTTAATTTTTAATAGGAGAACACACACACACACATTCTTTTTTTGCTCTTGTATGATTTCTTACATAGGATCTTACACTTGATCCCACACACACCCCGGGTATGTTACAGTTTGGCGCCCGAACAGGGACTTGAAGTAGCTTCCTGATCTTGTTAGTTATTGTTGCATCTTATAATTTGTATTATTGTTTACAGAACACATTATATAGTTTCTGTAAAACATTATTGTTTATTGTTGTAATTTACAACTTGAATTTTTTTTTGATGTTTCCTTGTAAGTAAACAATATTTCCTAGTAACATTATTGTACTATTGTGTATGTTTAACTTTTATGGTTACAGCATTACCCATTTACTCTTGCAAAACCAACATTTGTATGGTAAGACAGTTTTGTTTTGTATAAGTAACTCAACATTGTAAAACTAAGTGCGGTGTAATTTGATTTCATATTTAATTTTAAGTGAACTTTAGTTTAACTTAATAATCATACTTTATGTGACTTGAACTTATATTGTAAATTATTGCTGCATCTTTTCATTGCTAAACACTTTGATATTTTCATAAAAAACAACTTGTAACTTTAAAAATATTTCAACTTAACCTCAAATATTTTATAACTTTTGAAGTCTTGCATTTTGCTTTGCTCATCAATTATAATCATATTGTTTGTTCAAAATGGATAAAGAAGTTCAGTCTTCTCTGCCTCTTGCTAAAGATAACATAGAAACTGATGGTGCATGCACAGTTCCTAATGTTGCACCTTTTGTTCCTGACATGATTAATTTGACAGATGTACCACATTCTTTTGATCATAATGACAGGATTGCACACTCTTCCTCAGCTTTTGCGACGAACGCTTTGCCTTCATTTAATTCAATGAATGTTTTGGTTAGTGAACATATTAAAAAGAATTTTCCTTCTGCAATTAAGTTGCCCGATTTAAAAAAGAGTAAAATTAAATTCGATGGGAAATCTTGTGTTAGAGAATTTATTACTGAAGTTGAAGAATATTTTTTATACAAAAATTTTGATGAAATTTTGTTGGTTGGTTCATTTACGGACTTGCTTAGTGGTATTGCTCTGAAATGGTTTCGCACAGTTCGCTTTCGTATTCCATCCTGGCACGAGCTTAAACTTGCTTTACTTAAACGTTTTGACAGGCCGGATTTTGACTATTTTCTGGAACATGACCTTCGTACGAGGAAACAGAAGAGTTCTGAATCTCTTCCAGATTTCATTACAGAAATAATGGACACGGCTAGTCGTCTTTCTTTGCCATTGTTTGATGCGGTTTTGATTAACATTATTAAACATAACATGTTACCTATTTACACACCTTTTATATTTGGTAAGCCTATTGATTCTGTAGAACAATTTCTTATTCTTGCTAAAGAACTTGAAGTTTTCGTCAGTCATAAATTCGTTAAAGCTGAAAAATCTACCGTAAAGTCTAATGCAGTTCTAACTTGCCTAAAGTGCAAAAAACCGGGACATCATTTTAAACATTGTACATCCATACCTGGCGTGATTTGTTTCAAATGTCAAAAGGTTGGAGTCACATCTAAGAATTGTGATGTTTGTAACACAGAGAAAAAGAGCTCTAGTGAGTCAAAAAACTGATTAGGTCGCATCGAGCCCCTGTTGTTATTGATATAACCGCGAGTGTCTCGATGAAAGAAAATTTTGCTGAATGTCACAAACCTGATGATGCTACTCGTAACAAAGAATTTGCAAATTGGTTAGACTACTTAAAAACATTTTTTAAAATTTATAGATCAGCTCCTGTTTTATTTGTTAAAGATAATGATACTAGACCGTATTTACAATTCTCCGTAGGTAACCATACTTTTTCTGGTTTATTAGATAGTGGTTCAAATAGTTGTATTCTGGGTTCAAATAGTCATGAAAAGTTTTCACAGTTAGGTTATAAAATAAATTCTGTTTCTAGTGCTGCTTATACAGCTGATGGTTCTTCACAGAAAATTATTGGTACCATTGAATTACCTGTTACTTGTGATAATTTAACTAAAAAAATTAATTTTCTAATTATACCTTCTTTTCAACCTGATTTCATTTTAGGTTTTGATTTTTGGTTGAAATTTGATTTGGCTAAAGATTTATGGAAAAATATAACTTATATTCGAAGCAATACAGTTCAAGTTTGTACAGTCACTGCTGCTAGTGAACTTTCTCCTTCTGAGAAATATAAATTAAATGATACTGTTTCACTCTTTGAAGATATTTCTTATGAAAAGAGAGGCTTAGGTCTTACTCATCTCGTTCAACATAAAATTAATGTCACTAGCGAACCTTTTAAACAAAGATATTGGCCTCTAAGTCCTGCAAAGCAAAAGGAACTGTTTGATGAAGTGGAAGTCTTATTAAAGGAAGGAATTATTCAACCTTCTAAATCACCTTGGTGTTCACCTGTCTTAGCTGTAGAAAAGAAGGATGGTAGTACTAGATTATGTTTGGATTCAAGACGTTTGAATTCAGTTACTATAAAGGATTCTTACCCTCTTCCTTATACCTCTAGAATATTAGATAACCTTGGGGGAGCTAAATATATTAGTACAATTGACCTTTCTAAAGCATTTTTGCAAATTGCTCTTGAAGAATCTTCTCGAGAAAAGACTGCTTTTGTAGTTCCGGGAAAAGGACTTTTCGAATTTGTTCGTATGCCATTCGGTCTCACCAATGCACCTGCCGAGTTACAGAGACTTGTAGATAAACTTTTTGGTCCTGAATTCGATAATACTGTGTTTTGTTATTTAGATGATTTAATTTGTGTAAATTCAGATTTTAATTTACATATAGAGTATTTACACAAAATTTACAATATACTGAAAGATGCTGGTTTGACAGTTAATTTGAAAAAATGTAATTTTTGTAAAGATAGACTCCGTTATCTTGGTTATATAGTTGATAGTAATGGTTTGCATACCGATCCTTCTAAATTAGATACAATTAAATGTTTTCCACGTCCTGAATCTGTTAGACAACTTCGTAGTTTTCTTGGTTTATGCTCATATTATCGTAGATTCATTAGTAAATTTGCTGATATTGCCTCTCCTTTAACTAAATTAACAGCTGGAAGTAAGAATTCTAAAAGATCACTTTGTTGGAACGATAAAGCTGAGAATGCATTTGTCGAGTTGAAGCAAACTTTGATTACTGCTCCTGTTTTGCAATGCCCTAATTTTGAAAAACCTTTCTTTTTACATTGTGATGCTAGTTCTGTTGGCATCGGTAGTGTTTTGAGTCAAGAGGATGATAATGGTGATCAACATCCTATTGCGTTCTATTCTAGATCACTCAATAAATGTGAACGCAATTATAGTACCACAGAACGTGAATTACTTGCTATTTTAGCTTCAATAGAACATTTCAGACCTTATATTGAAGGAATGAAGTTTACAGTAATAACTGATCATGCTAGTTTAAAGTGGCTTTTAGGTCTTAGCAATCCTAGTGGACGCTTAGCACGTTGGGCTGCTAGAATCTCTCAATTTACTTTTGATATAGTTCATAAAAAAGGATCTTTACATTTAGTTCCCGATGCTTTATCTCGTATCGAAGTTGCTGCAATAGGAATCTCTCAAAATAATTTAGTTTTGCCAGATGATGATATTTATGATCCTTGGTATAAAAAAGTATTTATTAATTGTCAAAAGTCTCCTTGTAGATACAAGAACTTTAGAGTAGAAAATAAAATCTTATATAAATTTTGTAAAAGTAAGTATGATCCTAATAGTAATCTTAATTGGAAAATAGTTATCCCTAAAGAACATATTTTAGACACAATTCGTTCTAATCATGATGACATTAATTCTGGCCATCTCGGTATTCATAAAACTTTAAATAAATTAAAACAACACTATTTTTGGAAAGGGATGTTTAATGATGTTCAAAAATATATTCTAGCTTGTGATACTTGTAAAGCTTATAAACATACAACACAACCTCCTTTTGGTATTATGATTAACCCTAAAAAGGTTGATCGACCTATGATGATGCTTTCGGTGGATATTATTGGTATTTTACCTAAAGCTTATTCTGGACATAAGTATATTCTCTCGGTCGTTGATGTTTTCACTAAATACTGCTGGATTTTTCCAATGATAAATGCTACTACTAGAGTAATAAATAAACTTTTTGAAAAAGAAATATTTCTTAAATTTGGTTGTCCCAAGATAATTGTTTGTGATAATGGTACACAATTTACTTCTAAACATTTCGTAGAATTTTTGAAAGGTTTTAATATCACTAAAATATTTTATAATACTTTATACACGCCTCAAAACAATACAGTTGAGAGATACAATAAAACTGTTGAAACTTGCATAGCTTGTTTTGTTAAAGAAGATCATAGAACTTGGTCTAAGTATTTATCTAATGTTCAATTAGCTTTGAATAATAGTGTTAATCTAGCTACAGATTTCACCCCTAATTTTTTGATGTTTGGTAGAGAACTTATTTTTGATGCTTCTTTACATCGTTTAAGTGACTCTATTGATAATTTGAGTGAACTGGAAGTTTCCAATAGAACTCACTATGCTGATTCTCTTAATTCACTTAGTGATATTTTTGTTAAAGTTCAAACTCATTTATTAAAAGCTTATCAGCGTAATGCACGCTATTATAATAAGGGTCGTAAAGTCATTTCTTTTGATGTGGGGAATGTCGTGTGGAGAAGGAGTTTTGTTCAATCTCATGCACCTACTTATTTTTCGGCAAAACTTGCTCCTAAGTTTATTAAATGTAAAATTGTTGAAAAGATCTCTGATAATGTTTATATTCTGAAAGACCTTAATAAGGGTACCGCTGGTCGTTATCATGTTAAGGATATAATAAAATTTTAATTTGGTTTCAAAGTGTTGGTCTTGATTTTAATGATTTTGTTTGAAGGGTGCTTTTGTTAGTGTGATGTACGGTGGGATGGATGATAGGTTAATGGCACTTTAAATGAAGATGTATGTTAGGTAACTTCTTATAAATTTATTGAATTTGAGACCTTAACATTCTAAAACACAACTTAGGACCTTTTAATAACCTGTTCTACCCACACGACTACATTTTTCATATCGAAAGATCTTATTATTATTTCTAAGTATTATTATTTTTTATGCAGTCTTGTATGCAATTTTTTTTTGTACATTCTTGTATACAATTTCTGCATTGGTACCTACTACTTTTGTACACTCTGTTATCACTTATAGAGGTTTACCTATCTTTCTTTTTTTTACGGATCTCGGTATAATTTTTTCCTTGATTTCGTTGTTTTTTTTTGCTTCTGTGCTCGGAAGATTGGCGGTGTTGTGCCGATCACAGAATGCATGTCTTTTTTGCTTCTGTGCTCGGAAGATTGGTGGTGTTGTGCCGATCACAGAATGCATGTCTTTTTTTGCTTCTGTGCTCGGAAGATTGGTGGTGTTGTGCCGATCACAGAATGCATTTCTTTTTCCGCTATTGTGCTCGGGAAGTTGGTAGTGTTGAGCCGATCACAATATGCGTTTATTTTCGAAGGTGTTTGTGCTCGGAAGATTGGTGGAGTTGTGCCGATCACAACATTCTTCTTTATTTTTTTTGCATCTTTAGAGATGTGGAGATTTTAAACTGTGTCTCACAGTTGTAATTCGTTCTTGCTAGTCAGTGGCGATGGTGCCTAACTGTACTCATATAGAAATTTTTGGATTATTCTTGTTAGACAGCGGCAATTACGCCTAACTGTACTTTTAATTTAATATTTTTCCTATTATATACTTGTTAGTCGGTGGCTATGGTGCCTAACCGAACTCATATTGGTATTTTTGTTGTATTCTTATACATATTGTTCAGCGACTACCACGCTTAACTGTACTTGTAATATTTCTTGGATTTAACTTGTTAGTCAGTGGCGAAGGTGCTTAACTGTACTCATGTGGTTCTTTAGTATTATAGGTCGGTTGTGCTTGTAGCTTGACTGCACTTACTGTTTTTTGTTTCTTTTCCAGTGTCTTTTTGGAAACGTTTTATTGGAATTTATATTTCCTGTCTTTTAAAAAAAAAGATTTTTTTTACCTTGTTTGTTTTTAGCATAAAAGAAATTGCTTTCTTTTATTTTTTCGGGGAGGGATGTAATGTAACGTGTTTTTTAAACTGTTACATGCTTTTCATATTTTAGTCGATTTCGGAACGATTTTTATACTGTCTTTTATTGGCTATGGTTGAGTTCGGCAACTGTCATTTTTTGACGTTTCACTTTACGACCTAATTTCGTCATCGAGGAATTTATCTCGCCAAATTAATTTTAAAAATCCGGTATAATCACGGATATTTTTAGGCCAAACGATGCCATAATCGCTGCCTTAAACACCCAGGACGAGGTGTTCAGAAGGAGGGATCCTTAATTTCTTCGGTAAGATTTGTTTCTACCAGACCAATATGTGGTCATCATTTTAGGTTCGTGTTTTAAGTCGAATTGATGTTTCAGGATTTCAATATTGGACGATGCTCTAGTGTGATTTTCACCTAATTTGGATTTATCGGTGCACACGGGAAAAGTCATTTATTAACGGAAAAACGGTAAGTTCCTTCTTGGGACGCCATGCTCCCCACGTGTTGAAATTCTAATAGACTTGTGTATTAACCTTTTAAAATTTTGTTACAGCCCTGCTGTGGCGTTTTTCTTCTACTTTTTCTTTTTCTTTCGTCTGATTATAATTTTCCATTTCATGGATTCTGGATTCTCTCATCTTCGACGCCGAAATCTTGAGGTCTAATTTAACATTTTTTTAGCCAGACATCTGGCCCAAACTTAATTTACTTTCTTCATATAAAGATGCAACAATAAGGATAATCTCAAATTAGTAATTTAATATTTAAAATAAAAGGAAGCTACTGATATATTAAACAGGGTATTAACAAAGGTATTTCAATTGTTTCTATTATCCTAGTTTAGTCACCCCCGGAAGATTAGAGGTCCGACTCTCCGGACTGTTCTATCTGGCAAGTATTTTTTAAATGTAGTGTGCGTTCCCAAGGCGCCCGAAATTCTTTTATTGTTACACATACATCTTTTTTTTAATTTTTAATAGGAGAACACACACACACACATTCTTTTTTTGCTCTTGTATGATTTCTTACATAGGATCTTACACTTGATCCCACACACACCCCGGGTATGTTACAGCATTCCATAATGTGTGAAGATTTTACAATGGGCTTAAGCTAAGGTACAATTACGGGCTCTATAGGGCACAGCAAAAGATATAAAACTAATATTTAGCCACAGAAGTCATGAAACTAAACAGACAATTTTGGCCATGTTTCGGTGAAAGAAATCACAAGCAAACGCTGAAAATCATCTACTGCTGGACGTACACTTCTTGTAAGAGCCGTCACAGCGACGGGTCTTGATCTTCTTGCACCCAAAGAAATTCCACGGCTTTCACCTCTCTGCCCCTTCAATTACGTGGTCGCGCTACTCCAGAACTTTCAAGCCCCAACGTCTTATCGTTCTGCAAGCAATGTGTCCAGCTCACTGCCACCCAAGTTAAGCAGTTCTTCCGGCGATGTCGGTTACCTTAGTTATTTACTAGATACCTTCATTGTAATTACAGTGCAGTGAAAACGAAAGGCAGCCACACAGCGCGTTGCTCAGTAGCAGCGATGGAGTCTCTCGACATTTGTGCCCGGTTGATGGCAACAGGCACATAACTGGCGAAATGTGGGTGATTGTGGGGGTACTATTAGGTACAGCTCTGTGATCTGTCTAGCCCTTTGGGGATTACAGACGTGATGTTATGTTATGTGTGTTATATGAAACGCAAAGCATACGCGACACTCACCGGCGGGGCGGGTGGTGCGGCGCGCGGGCTCGTCCTCACGCAGATAGGGCGCGTAGCGGCGCGCGGCGGCCGGGCCCAGCGCGCCCAGCGCCGCCAGCACCAGCAGCAGCAGCGCGCGCAGCATGGCGCCCCCTTATCCATTGATCTTTGAATATCTTTTCACCTTCTCATGAAGTCCGTTGTGATTTGGGTAAACAAAATACCTACTACTGATTATTTCAACTAGTAACTATCGAAACCCATTATTAATGTGGTAGAGCAATGATATGCGGTTAACTGAATTCGCTATTTTAAAACACAACTGAATATTTAACAAAACAATCTAAAGGTTTTGCGGGAAAAATAGTTATCACTAATTTTGAAATACGATGGAAGTAGACCACAAAACATGATTCTGTCAATTACATCGCATAACATGACATCACTCCCATTTTTCTCGAAGGGTGTACCGTGTCTATAGTAGTAGGAGGAAACTCGGTACGTAATAGGTGGTCACCCATCCACGAACCGAACTAGGCAAGCGTGGCTTAACCCAAAGATCCACCCTTGTGACTGTTATTATCTTGCCACGAGCTCATTAATTTGATAATGGAAATTAAAACTAGGTACTGCGTTTCTCACATTATTTTTATAGGACTATTCATATTTATCCATGAGTGAAACCAATTGAACTTGTCACCAAAAAATAAACCTAAAAGTACCCAGTTACAACAGCGTTTAAATCACACGTTCGAAGGCCCTCAGGCATCGTTTCCCATCAAGACTAACCAACAGTTATCCGGCAGTAACTTAGCGCTATTCAAATGACCCCGTCTCATGTGCCATCGACACAGAACTGCACGATCAAGTCGCATAACTCTACTCATGTTTACATACACAACTACATTATTCACGAGCTCGAACAGCCAGTGTATTGCTGACAAAGGACTACACGCCTGTGCAGTCCCCATGGTTAAATGGTTTCTAAGGTGGTGGCCATACTGACACCACATTGAAGGAAGAAAACATATTTACTGGGCATACCTATGCCATAAGTGCATAAAACAAAATAAAAACCGAATTTTTCAAATCGGTTCATAAATGACGGAGATATAAGGTAACAAACACAAAAAAAAACATACAACCGTATTGAGAACCTCCTCCTTTTTTTGAACTCGGTAGAAAAATAGAATAAAAAACTTAAATCTTAAACAGAAAAACATATTGAGTGTCTCACGCCTGCGCCAAATAAGCCCAAAGCGGCAAAACGGACTTTGGAGGGCAGTGGCTTTATACGGAGTTAGTCTTATTGTGAAACAAAATTATACCATGATTTAGCACCTACATTGGTCTAGACACACCACCAGCTTTACATTTTTTTGTTGGTATATTCCCACGCACAACATTCAATTGAAAAGTCTGACCATTCGTAGCAAGGGGTGCTGTGTTACCCAGTACTAACTGGTTGGTGGAGGCTAAATTGGCAGTCGCTCAAAGTACAATACTAGTATTCAGCTAGATCTGGTAAGACTGTAAGCTGTGAGGTTATCAAGACGTCTGAAAGCAGGAATGTTTTAATGTCATTTCGGTGTGGGAAAGAGACAGAGCTATACAGGATCTCTAGCGCCATCTCTTTCCCACACTGGAAAATACTAAAACATTCCTGGTTTAAGACGTCATAGTAAGCCACCAGCGCACATAATATGCACCCTGTCACCAATAAAGTTGGGAAGAGAGTAGGCAGATGGGGTGGTTGTAGTTATGGCCCGTCTGCATAGACCCTAACCATAAACTCACAGTTATTCGGGTACAAACTCGCAGACTGAACACAAACACAGATACGTAGAATCGATCATTTATCTTTTCAGTATTATGATTGATTCGATCCCTGAATTACGTTTGAATAATCATGATTTATGTCGCCGTCAGGACTCGATATGTCTTTGTATTTAAGTATTTTAGTTATATTTGTGATTTTTCTGTGAACATAATAATAGATGTAGCTATTGATCAAGAGCAAATAGCGTGAGTATGCCTTTTACTCACGCTATTTGCTATTTCAATTAACTAATGTCTTCACAACTCGTCATCATTGGCCGCGCCTTTTGCTAACTATGTTGGGGTTTGCTTTCAGTCTGTCTGGATGAAGCTGAATACCAGTATCTTCAGAACTTATAGTATTATGTTATGACTTGGGGGAATTTTTAGGGGGACTGCCTCGTAGGCTTAGTGGTCGCAATCGCGACTGCTTAGCATGGAGTTCTGGGTTCGATTCCCAGGTCGGGCAAAATGTTATTGGATTTTTCTATCAGGAATTTCTCAGTAGCAGCCACGGAGTCTGGGTTTGTGCAGCTTCCAGTCTGTCTGGATGAAGCTGAATACCAGTATCTTCACAACTTATAGTATTATGAGGGTTTATTTGCAAACGTTGCTTTGTGACATGTCTCGTTTGTCTAGTGGCCGTAATAGCCACCAACAACTAAGCATGAGGCCCTGGGTTTGAGTCTCAGCTTGGGCAGTGTGATTCGGATTTTCCATCAAGAATTTCTCAGTAGCAACCTAGAGCCTGGATTTTAGTTGATGATAGTAAGGCCTTTCCCTTACTAAATATAGAACTCAAAAATAACTGTCGAAATCGGGATGTACTATTGTTAACTCCCCGCCCATCTTACATTCTTTAAAATAACGAAACGTTTAGACGTCATAAAATGTATGATGGGTGGGTCACGTGAGCCGCATGCATGTCGACCGCTGTACAAAGGTCTCAACACGATGGGTGTCTGCAGATAGACGGCGCCGAGGCCGGCCTGGAAAGAGATGGCGAGATGATCTACACGCGCATCACGCAGGCTGGTTCGAGGTGGCGCAGGAGAACAGTACCTGGAAGGAAGGATATGGGGTAGGCCTTTGCCCAGCAGTGGCACATGCCAGGCTATAAAAATATATACGATAAAGCAGACGTTTATCTTAACTTGTCCTTAAGAATCGTCTATAAATAAACCCCTCAGGGTATAAACGTGTCCCGCTTCGTTAGTTCAAGGGTATAAACGTGAATGAAGCAAAAGGAGTACAGTAATATCGTAGCACGTGGATTCGTGGAGTATTACGAGTATAATTTGGCTTGCCTCGAGGGAGATGGGCTTACGTCCTCGTTGGTTTAAAGGTACCTACAGGCAGACATTAATTACAGTTTTCCGGTTGGGTTAATCGTCGGCACAACATAGTATAATTAGACCCACCACTGGGATATGCCCTCTCTCTGTGAAGAGAGTGGGCTGTAATTCACCATGCAGGTACAGAGTGGGTTGGTGTGGTTGGTCGATGTCTTACAGCCCGTTCACACGGCTTCCGTCTTTGACGATCCGTCATAAAACACGATACGTCATGACTGATGGACGTTCCCGTTGCATACGGAATCGTGTTTTATGACAATCCGGCAAAAAGAAACTAATTGGTGTTCACATTAGTTCCGTGATTTTTCGGGAGCGAGCACATCAGAAAATCCGTCACAAAAAAATTCACGATACGTGTTTTTTGTCGTACCTGATTTTAAAAAGCTGATACGTGATTTAAGACGTGTCCGTAATTTTGTACGATGATGATGTGATACGTGTGAACATTTAAAAAGCATTGCCTTAGTCAAAATAATTGACGGATCGCAAAAACAGACGATCCGTCACAAAATACGAATCGTCGCGTCGTGTAAACGGGCTGTCATTTGTCTTAATTTTTTTCTGGTTCTAGGATATAATAGTTTCGTCACGATAGTTTATTCGCCATTATGAGAGTACAACTGATAAAATAAACTATACAATGTAGATAACTTAATGAGAGTGGCCGAAAATCGAGATGAATGGCGTGCTATTGAGGAGGCCTACTATTATTATTTCCTTTATTTCTTTTTTTACATTTTTAAATATTCCCATATAAAATAATAATAAAAAACATTTAAAAATATAAAAAAATAGTAGCCCACCGGTATCGGGAACAGGGTCCAAGCTACCGGTGATCAGGGCCCCAGAGAGAGGAACCTCTTAACAATACGAGCCGTGTCCAGGAGTACCGCGCACTGAATCAAGCCCTTGATCTTTATTATGCTGTGGGCTGATGATGATGACCTAACTGAGTTCTACTTACTATATATTCATAGATCAAACACGTTTAATATAAGTCTATATTCTCATTTAATAAATTATGGACTAGTTATAAGACAAAACTAGTTTTAAGTTAATTTAAGTCTGAAAAAGCAGCAGGCCACCGTGATATCTTTACTACGAAAAATGGGTAACAAATGAAGTGGGGAACACTGGAACAGGCGAGGGAGTTAAAACACAATGTTAGGAACCTGCGACATTTACATAAGGCGTCCCGAGACGTAAAGGTGCTCCGTGCTTCGCTTACTGAGCGGATACCTGATGAAATTTTGAATCAGATTCCGGTTTGATGGTTCAGTTCATTTTTTGATAGTGGGTGGATATGGGTGCCGTAGAAGGGATTATGGCTGAAGGATGGAGAGGATTTCTCCGCTGCTGCTTTTATTTGTTAGTCTGTGAGGTAATTTTCGTGGGTGTTTGTGTTTTGTGGATAACTCAAGTTTAACACGCGCTTGAAGAAGTTTCTGGTCTAATAAAAAACTCAAATGTAGTTCAGTTATGTAGCTCACTAAGATTATGGGCTTTTTACTTAGCAAAAAAATGGATTTGAGTTCAGCTTGGTACAGTCGATAGCACGTGGTAACACTTTAACCGTGATGGCCTAAGTGTAGTAGCATGTGAAGCCAGCGTATAATCATTTTGTTACGGATTCATTTGCGTATTGTATTATAATCACTTGCTTCGGTGAAGGAAGGTGAGGAAACCAAACCCGCATGCCTGAGAGATATTTTTCGACGGCAAGTGAAGCCGAGTTAGAGGCCCATGGGTGGCATAAAAACTGTGACACCGGGTTAGGCACTAACCACACGGAAAAGAAAGAAGACCACTGACGTGTCTGTAAGATTATAAAGGTAGGTCCTCAAGAAATCGCTTTATATAAAATCAGTCTACCATCACCCTAAAGCAACAGAGGACATAATATTTTTCAACTGAAAACATACAACCAACAAATCCAAGCTCATCGCAATAGAGTACAATATTCCTTAACAAAACCGGTAGTAGGACTCTTTTAGATGGCTTACTTACTACCCAGTCGTATGACTAAGCCGGCAGTCAGTCAGCCATGCTACCTTACAGCCTGTTCACACGACGACGTATCGTCTTTTTTCACGATCCGTCAATTTTTTGTCGGTGGCAATGCTCTTAAATGCCTTTGTTCACACGCATCAAGAATCGTGAAAAATTACGGACATGTCTTAAATCACGTAACGTTTTTTAAAAAATCAGGTTCGTCAAAAAACACGAATCGTGAATTTTTTGTGACGGATTCTCCCTCCTTCACTCCCGAAAAATCACGGAACTAATGTGAACACCAATTCGTTTTTTTTTTTGCCGCAACATGATAAAACACGATTCCGTATGCAATGTGAACGTCCACCTGTCATGACGTATCGTATTTTATTACGGATCGTCAATGACGGAAGCCATGTGAACGGGCTGTTACGTTTTCTTGAACGGAAAGCCATGGAAATTACAGAAATAAATGGATATTATGTTAGTGCGGAAGCTGATTCTATTTATTGGGGCAATATGGGGTGTAGGGATCATACAAAGAGGGAATACCTTGTATTCTTGTAGAAAAAGGTAAAAAATCTAGGTTTGAGTTTAGATTAAAGTCAATATAAACGTAGTTCTTGGTAGGTGCGTAATTTTGCGTTGGGAGACATGGGCAATTAAAATTAGTTACTGGGTTCGGTGCGTTTCACAAAATACCATAAAAAACCTTTCAGCGCCATTCAAAACGTCAAGCGATGCGACTTCCGACACGACTTTTGTCGCGCATTGCAGTAACTCAAGCCATTGTCTAAGCTATTTCTTTCAAATATTTTCTTTGCATTCGTTGTCGCTTGATGTGGTGTAGTGTAGTCTCGTGGCCAAGCGATTAAAATATCTTCGTTCAGCAAAATGAATAATCGATAGTATAATTATTTCCATCTAACACCGCTATTGAAAACTACAATCAAACAAAACACGATTCAATCCCCAAAAAATACACGATTGGATTTTTTATCATCACAGCATAGTTTAAAAAAAACAACTAAGAACGAAACGGATTGATAGGTGCTCCGTACAATTCCAAAGTAGGTGCATCATCTTCCTGCACTTGTTCCATTCTTCTTGGGGTCGGCGCAACACGTTTTGTTCTTCCATTCTCCCCTATCAGATGACACTGAATCATTTACCCTTTGCCTTTCATGTTATTCCCCACACAATCCATCCATATTTTCTTAGGCCTTCCTATAAATCCAAAGTAGGATCTTTTGCCTTTGTTTAAGTTATTCTTGACTAGTGCTAAAATAACCGATCAGTAGCAACATAGAGGCAACAATAGGTTGTATCAAACCGAAACAACAACAGGAACATCTTCTTTTTTTTTGGAACTGTGGAAATATTTATTTATTTATTTATCAGCCATTTGTGTCCCACTGCAGGGCAAAGGCCTCCATCCCTCCTTCCACTTGTTCCCATCGACAGCTGTTATTGGCCAATCTTTGAAGAAAGAGTCGAGTTCGTCCCGCCATCTCCTTCTGGGACTGCCGCCAAATATTCCTAATAAAATGAAATCTGGTGCTAATATAACACTATTTAAATTAAAATCAAATTCGATTACTTAACGATTTCGATATCATGCTGTTATCTGGGTAAATTCACTTCATACCTACGAGTTTGGCAAAACATCATTAATGCAATAATTTAAGGCACAAAATTCCAAATTCACAGCCAATCATAATTTCAGAGCTTGTGGTTTTCAATAAACATCAACACAATTTCACGATTTTCATTTTCCATACCTCATACGGTACCCCAAAAACTATAAAGCTTCAGAAATCTGATTTTAGATTTCGCATTGAATTTTCGTGTATAACATTTAGGAGTTTGAACGCGACACGAAATTCTGTTTGACGTATAGAACGCAATTTCCGTCGAGTGTTTCCAATTATTAGTTGTTAGGTATATTGACTATAGAAACGTATTTTTATGTTTTTATATACTTTCTTTTATGTGTTTTCTTTTTAACCGACTTCAAAAAAAGGAGGAGGTTCCCAATTCGGTTGTATTTTTTTTTGTGTTTGTTACCTCATATCTTCGTCGTTTATGAACCGATTTGAAATACTCTTATATTATCTGAAAGGATATACTTCCCGATTGGTCTCATATAAATTTCATGAAAATCGGTAAAGTATGTAGTTTCGATTATAAATCAAAATAGCTGGAAAAAATATGTCATCCAAGTAAAAGAAATTACGAAATTGATACTTGGTTGTGATAAAATAACTAAAAAGGGTAAAATAAAAACAAAAAAAAAATAACCAACTTCCAAAAAAAAAAAACACCAAAAAAAGTGGAAAATAACTTTACTTTCGGAAGTCGGTGGAAAAAAAGTCAATGAAACAAACAATAGTCACCGACTTCCGAAAGCAAAGTTATTTTCCACGTGTTTTAGTGTTCTGTTTTGGAAGTCGGTTATTTTTGCTATCCCGTATTATGGTTGATAGAATATCGAGGTAAGACAGATTGAGGCGATGTCGCTGGAAAAATCTGTATGATGTGACGTTGTTTTTGGTGCTAAAATAATATTATACACGTGTGTTCTTAAAAGTCGTACGATACCTAAACTAAAGTTTTAGCTATGATTTAGGTTTGCAAAGGTATTTTATCATTCAATCCATAAATTTGATCCAATTCCAAGCATGTTTTATTATGACCATGTAAGCCCTAAAAGAATTTAATTGAATAAAACTTGAACCTTATGTATTCAGAACTACCCAATGTTACCTTCTGACACAACCTTTGTATTTGGCAGCCCCGTTGGTTTCGTGGTCGCGAGTGACCTCTGAGCGTGGGGTCCAGCGTTCGATGTCCGGGTTGGGCAAAAAGTACTATTGGGTTTTTCCATTAGAAAATTCTCAGTAGTAGCCCAGAGTTTGGAAATTGGCGGTATGTTGGTACCCCCGTGCCTCGGAAAGCACGTTAAGCCGTTGGTCCTGCGCCTGATGTCTCTCCGGTCGTGTCGGAGAGTGAAGGAATAGAGAGACCACCTGTGTCTGCGCACACGCTTGTACACTTTTATATCTCCCGCGGAGATGGCTAATCCTCGCTTAGATTTGCCATCGTGGCCGAAAACGGTCAGGGCGGTCGGTTTTACATGGAACGACTGCCAGTCTGACCTACACAACTCAGCCACCAGGGATCACGATCCTCCTTGGAAAGAGCGGTCAGACTTTCGGGTTTCTGAATACCCGTAACGGCTGTCTTAAATCTACTGATATACAAATGGATCAACATCTCAGTCTTATCTTAGCACCGTAGACAGAATAAAAATTACTTAGTTGGAAATTTCATCATAGTTAGTGTTAGCAAATTTTTTTTCCACCTTAGGCCACATCGTCGCTTCGAATCAGGCGAGTTGCGGCCAAACGCAAGCCCATTTTTTTTTTTTAGTTTAAATTGTCCAACAGCTGGGCGAAGACCTACCCCATAGCCTTACATTCTTCTTTACATGCGGTTTTTCAAGCCCATATAATATAAAAATACTACCACTTCTGATATCATGTACTTACATACGTACGTAACAAACAAACTACAAATAAATCGGAAGCTTAATACTGGACGGTGATATTTTCTAGTCTGTCCCGCAGCACCGAGCCTAGCGCAATTGGGTGTTTCAGCCTGGAATTATTGCCAACTATGAAACGACAAGATTTACACTAACAAAAACTGTTTTGGTCTTTCGGTAAATAACATAACATCACGCCTATAATTCCCGTAGGTTTAGGCACAGGCAGAGGTGTATCTTTAAGTACACCCACATTTCGCCAGTTACGTTTTAAATCCCACGTAATAGATGGCGAGCTTATGGCTATCCAGGCTCCGCGGCTGCTACTGAGAGATTCCTGATGGAAAACCCCAATAACGCTTTGCCCGACCCGGGAATCGAGCCACCACGTCCACTCGACCAACGAGACACTCTTTCGGTACGAAATACCTAAAGTGACAGCGTACTTGAAATCAAAAGTACGCTTTGTAAAATGTGCCGTCAGGTGGGTTACCATGATCTGTTAGTGCAGGAATGTTTTAGTATTATTCCGAGAGTAGGTAAGAGATGGCTGTCACTTTCCCACGCTCGGAATAGTCCTAAAACATTCCTGCACAAACAGATCGTGTCATTCATTGCTAGTCAAATTGACAACATTGACAATTTTCGTACATAAAGATGGCAAGTCTCGCCACACTTTGGATTTCGAAGGAATCACTTTAATTATCCATACTGCTAAAGTACATAAGTCCTCAATTCCAGAAACCGACAAATAGCCATAATATCATCAACATCATCATCGACAACCTGAAATCACCCACGGGATTTCTGATGATGACGCTGGTTACAGGCCTCTCTTTGCTTGTGCTAAGCTCCACGTTCGCCTCATCCAGATTTACCTGCGATGGCACAGATATAATAAATACAGGAGATATGGCAAGGAGGCGTGGCGCTTGCGAACGCATCTAGCCGCAAAGAGGCTTGTTGCCAGTTTCGGCCATTAGTCGAATGTCAACTTGCGACGTCTTCACTGCTTGTGATTTTTTACAAAATGCCGCTTTGTACAGTGGTTGTTTGCAAAAATAACACCTCTATTGTGAATTATACGAAAGATGGCATCTCATTTCACACGTTAGTACTAAAATATGATTGTTTTTCTTATTAAATTCATTAAAACATTACTTCGTGATACTAGAAACACGATAAAGTACCAAAAGCAATTATTTTCATTAGGAACAACAACCATTGTTTGCTTAATACACATCGATCAATGAATCGGCTGGTCTAATAGTGCAATGGATAAGTGTTTTACTGATACTCTCACTCACACGATAGTTTCGTGAAGCGGGTGTGTTTTAGGTAGATAATTAGAGAGGTGATGTCACTTTTGTGGTTGTCGATATTTTATACGATCCCTTAGTACGAATGATTACACAAGGGTAAAAAATTAGACTATTTTTGTTACATGGAACTTTATATCTGTTGTTTACTAATGTGAGGTACTTAATGATAAAATTTATATAATTAATTACTGAAAAATACAATTCATTGTACTATTTCTTGATTACTCGACTTATCTTTTATTGAATCAAGTATGGGTTTTTAATTTATTGCGGTACTCTTACACATGTATCATTGATATCATCATCACAATTCACACCTTGGTTTTATTTTAACATTTTAGCTATCCGAAGTATCCAAAAATAAAAGAAAAGTGGATAAATGCGACAGGAAAAGTTCCAAACTGGTTTCCCACAAAAAATAACACGATATGTTCGTCTCACTTTGAGCCTAAGTCCTTTCAACCATTGAAGAAATACTACATACCAACACCTCGAATTCAGATACAAAAATAGTACTGTATTTTTATATATAAAAAGGGCAGATTAAAGGTAACTGAATTTCATCGATACTATTTTTTCTACGATTACCTCTTCACATCACTAGTTGCGATGTGTGTTTATTCTGAGTCCGTAGCTACAGATAGAAGCCCCGCCCTATGTATGCATGTGTTCTATTAGTGAGTTTATTAGTGTTGCTGTAAGTTTCTTTGTGTGCGGGAGAAATATGAGCTCGTGTGCCGTTCTTATAGTTTTTGCTTTTGTGTTAGTGAATTAAGTGGGGAGAACACGGCGACATCTGAACACGAATACATTTGTTTACAAATCATATCTCCTGTATTTATTATATCTGTGTGCGATGGCAACAATGTCGTCTGACCATCTTGCCGCCGGAGGACCAACACTTCATATCATGCTACTGCCAAATTGGTTAACAACTGACGTCACTGCCTTTACCTGAAGCAAACCAACACTGCCTAATCTATTAATAGATGTTTTATTATTATTTGTATGCTGTGAGCTTTTAAACTGGCATGGACACTAAGACTGAAAACGGAATATTACTGTTTTTGTTTAGTTTTGTTTGTTGATGTGTCTGCTCATAAACACCCACCTGTAATAACTTCAGTCTACCGTGAACATGGCGCTTGCAACAGCGCCGAAATATCAGGAGCTCAAAACAAATAGTAAATATCGCGTTTTCAGTTTTAATGTTTTTTTTTTTTTGTTCTTTTTAAGAAGCCTTACAGACTAATAACAGAATAATAGATCACAAAAATATATAATTAAGTTGCTAATAACAAGCCTCCACAGATATTATAAAAAATTAGAAAAATTACGATTAATATTTAAGGACAACCAAAGCATACACCAAAATCTAGCGATACACATCAGTCATACATCAAGGGGTATATGTGCTTGTTTCTAAATTAGTGCTCTTCTTCTTTAGTGCCCAAAAGTTAAACTTACGGTTTTTTATTTTATTTTAAATGTTACGTTGCTACATGTGGGTTTGAGTACCACCAGCCGGTGCTTCATTCACAAAAAATGATTTGGCTAAAAGTTTTCTTGCTACGCCCGTTTTAGTGCAAAATAAGTCAATGTCATGCTCGTGAGATAATAGTGTGATAGTCTTCATGATAGTGTGTGGTGTTATAGTCGTGTCCCGTAATTTGTAAATTAGATTGAATAATTCCTGTTCAATGCAACGTATGTGATAAGAAAATAAACATAAACAAAAGTGCAAAACCTACACGGTGAAAATGTATGGAACAGCTGTTTTTTTTTTAAATTACAGATGAAACATTTCTTTCTATGTGGGGGCGATTGGTTCAGAATGATGTACTGAGTATGTGGTTTCCGTTTTCGCGTCTTTGTCTCTTCCACCCCGTATAATATCTTGATGATTCAGTAAACATCCGCTTACGGACGCGCAATTTTTCAGCACCATACCTAACAAAGTTTTCAGTACATCATAATTTCACCTATATCTGGTAAAATTCTTTTAGGCGGATGTATGTTTCGTAAAAAAAATACAGTTACGGGACACCAGTTGTCTCTTTGAAATTGAGTTTTCATGTTATTTTTCAATCTGGAATAAAATCAGCCCGGTTAGATACCGTATAGTCGTACGTACGTACGTCAGATAGTTCACAAAAAAAAAACTATTTTATCCATTTGACTGCCTCGTCGTGCGTCGGTTTAGTCTTCACAAGCAACTACTAAGCATAGAGGTATTGGATTTGATTCCCTAGTCGGGCAAAGGGTTATCGGGTTTTCCCATCCGGATTTTCTCAAAAGCAGCCCAGAGTCTGGATTTGAGCCCGGTTAAATGCAATAGACTCTCTTCATATTGCATGGGTCTTAAATATTGCTGGACAAAAATGCGGGTGTACTGCAGATACACCCCTGCCTCACTCTTTGGAGATTACAGGCGTAACGTAATGTTTTATTTTTTTCAATCAATATACAGTCAGTGAACACAATGAGACGTATTTAACAACATCAAACGTAAGCGATGACAATTACCTGGACACAAACGAATTTTCCGCGGAATCAGTGAGATATATTGGTTCTACGAAATGTTTGTTGAGAATTCGAAGAGTGTTTTCGACGAAGCGTTTACTGAATATCGGAAAAACTTTCGATAAAATCATTGACAAAGTGTGAACAAAATTATTTGTGATTTTGTACGTTTACAATGAGCCTATTTCACAGTACGTCTTATTGTCAGCTACAATTTAAGAGTGACAAAACATTACTTCAGTCATCTTTTTTAAATTATTTTATTTTGACACCAAATACTTGACTCAAGTAAACACTTTGACTTGTTTATAGATACGGGAGTAAGACGTCAATATCAGTTTTCTTTTTAAATTTAAAGCATTAAACTGATCAGTAAATGTTCACATATTTACATAGGTACATAAACCCATGTCTGTCCATATTATGTCTGTCATCGATAAAACTCTAACTTAGCTGAAGATCCCAAATAAACTGAAATAAGGACCGAAGTATGATGAGTATGATGACACAAATTGAAGAGCCTACTTGGACATTTCTTCAGGTCTGGTTTGTTATTCGACAAGTACTGCCGTACGATTGTGCAGACCCGAAAAGTGTCTTCTTTCATCTTTATCGTGTGGTTAGTGACTAACCTGGTGTCAGAGTTTTTATATTATGCCACCCATGGGACTCCTGACTTGGCTTCAACATGCCGTCGAGATATATCTCTCAGGTATGCTGGTTTCCTCACGATGTTTTCCTTAACCGAAGCAAGTAGTAATTATACATATAAATCTATCACCCGTATCTATAGTCAAGTTAAAGTAATTACTTGAGCTTAAGTAATTGACTTGATTGATGCAATAGACAAGAATTAACGAAGTAAGAACCGTCACAGAAAGAAAAGCTAAGAATTATATTTTTACAGTTCTAACATCAAGCAATTACTAAATAAACTACATGATAAAAATCGTATCTTAAATAATGACATTTACTCAAGTAAACACTTTGACTTGTTTATAGACACGGGTGTTAAACACCGGGAAGTCAATAGAGGAGAAAAACAAGTTTAATGTGATGTTGATTCCTCCATCTATTTAATGTCAACACTCAACCATTTACGGCACTGACCAGAAAGAAATAAAGAGCCCTTTTCTTTTGCGACACACAGTTATAATTTGTGGAAATCATATGCCACTACAAATGAGAATTCTGTTCTTATACGCTACTAGCGACGCGCCCCTGCTTCACGTATGGTTTTTACTTAAAAAAAACATAGAGATTTCTTCAATAAACGTAGATATAATAGTTAATCAATATTACACTGACGTACCGGTATACTTATGTCTCTTAATAATGGTGAAAATTGCATAAAAATTCGTTGCATAGTTTAGAATGACAACGCGGTCACACAGACAGACACCAATCGTGACATTTTATGTTACTTCATCCTACTATTAAAAAAATCGATGAATGGATAGATGAATGTTTGTTACTTTTTCACGTAAAAACTACTGAACGGATTTTGATGAAATTTGGCACACAGATAGTTTATAAACTTGATTAACACATACTTTTAATCCCGTCAGTACGATCCCGTGGGACAATAACCGAACTCCACTCGGGCGAAACTAGTTATTAGTGTGACCCGTTTTTATAGTATCCCAGGTGGAATATATAGCAACGCTGTTAGTTTCCAGGATAATTGCCTAGTTCACCATAAAATTAATGTCATATTCAAAGTAATGGTGGTTTTGTTTGCCCCTTATTCGTGATTTATTGACGTTATCTGAGTTTATTTCCGGCCGAATGCCAGATTTTCTTTAATGTTATATTATTATCGTGTGTTTATCAATATGCTTAATTTTCTTTGTAGGACTGATGCCAGTCCTTCCAAGGGACGTTTTTTTCAAGAGTCGCTTTATTTAAAATATTCAGCTGCAGCCGGTTTGACTAAACCCCGACCAAGTTGGGGGAAAGTTAGGTGTGATAAATCTAGATCGATCCTGCCTAGGCTTTCCTGCATAGAGCTAGAAGGCGGCTCAGCAGACCTCGTAGAAGATGGTGGGATTAGCTTTGCAATACAATCGGCCACCGGTCAGCATTGGTCATTGATCACAAGAGCTGGAAGTGAAGGGGAGGAGCTCTCGTCCAGCAGCAGGATGATGCAGGCTGACAGTAGCCCTAGAGTAGTAGTCGGAGTCCATTCCCACAATAGCAAAAATAAACAAACACCGTATGACACTGTTCTGCTCCTCAAACAAGTAACTGTCTACCTCAAACGTAAAAAACATGCACATCAAACATAAAAATATTTATACAGCCCGTACTTGCATACTCTCTCATAAAAACACCCTCTAGCATAAAAAAGTACGAACCACCCCATCACATTCGCGGCCGCGTCTGTAAACACATGATTAGGTTGGCACACAAAACTCCCCCGTATTTTATGATGCTGCACCCCACGTCATGATTAGCTAAGTTATTACAATCGTTCATAAGCTTGCATCACATGGTATCATTGGTATGAAGTGGGAATTTTGTGGCTGTAAAAAAACGGTCGTAAACTGTTCTCAGTAAAAATGCATAGCTAACGAAGGGGCCTCGTATAGCTGCATCTCTTTCCCACACTGGAGATTTAAATAATGCCGCTGTAAGAGGTCGTGGTAAGCCTCCTTGTAGACAGTTCCAAGAATTTGGGTACACTTTGGGTATGTTAAGTTGTGAGATACACGACACACAATATACGGAGTGGAAATCTTGTAATATGCCTGTTAATTTATTAACATTGCTGCAGAGCGAAACTGAAAGACAAGTGCACCAATGCATTAAGCAAGAAAAGCCTTTGATTAATTCGAAATTCGTAATATCTTAGTAGTATAAACACAGATATAATAAATACAGGAGATATGATTTGTAAACAAATGTATTCGTGTTCAGATGTCGCCGTGTTCTCCCCACTTAATTCACTAACACAAAAGCAAAAACTATAAGAACGGCACACGAGCTCATATTTCTCCCGCACACAAAGAAACTTACAGCAACACTAATAAACTCACTAATAGAACACAGGCATACATGGGGCGGGGCTTCTACCTGTAGCTACGGACTCAGAATAAACACACATCGCAACTAGTGATGTGAAGAGGTAATCGTAGAAAAAATAGTATCGATGAAATTCAGTTACCTTTAATCTGCCCTTTTTATATATAAAAATACAGTACTATTTTTGTATCTGAATTCGAGGTGTTGGTATGTAGTCTTTCTTCAATGGTTGAAAGCACTTAGGCTCAAAGTGAGACGAACATATCGTGTTATTTTTTGTGGGAAACCAGTTTGGACCCTTTCCTGTCGCATTTATCCACTTTTATTTTATTTTTGGATACTTCGGATAGCTAAAATGTTAAAATAAAACCAAGGTGTGAATTGTGATGATGATATACATGTGTAAGAGTACCGCAATAAATTAAAAACCCATACTTGATTCAATAAAAGATAAGTCGAGTAATCAAGAAATAGTAATGAATTGTATTTTTCAGTAATTAATTATATAAATTTTATCATTAAGTACCTCACATTAGTAAACAACAGCTATAAAGTTCCATGTAACAAAAATAGTCTAATTTTTTACCCTTGTGTAATCATTCGTACTAAGGGATCGTATAAAATATCGACAACCACAAAAGTGACATCACCTCTCTAATTATCTACCTAAAAAACACCCGCTTCACGAAACTATCGTGTGAGTGAGAGTATCAGTAAAACACTTATCCATTGCACTATTAGACCAGCCGATTCATTGATCGATGTGTATTAAGCAAACAATGGTTGTTGTTCCTAACGAAAATAATTGCTTTTGGTACTTTATCGTGTTTCTAGTATCACGAAGTAATGTTTTAATGAATTTAATAAGAAAAACAATCATATTTTAGTACTAACGTGTGAAATGAGATGCCATCTTTCGTATAATTCACAATAGAGGTGTTATTTTTGCAAACAACCACTGTACAAAGCGGCATTTTGTAAAAAATCACAAGCAGTGAAGACGTCGCAAGTTGACATTCGACTAATGGCCGAAACTGGCAACAAGTCTCTTTGCGGCTAGATGCGTTCGCAAGCGCCACGCCTCCTTGCCATATCTCCTGTATTTATTATATCTGTGAGTATAAAGCATTGATGCTGTCCGCTTCTCTTTTTTATTCCGTTTACTTTTTATAAACCACGTGGCGAGAATTTATTCTAGAAGGTTTTATATCATCATTCTCGTGCCCTTATACCAATTTATTTGGGGTCGGCGCAGCATGTCTTCTTCTTCCATACTTCTCTATTACTCGTCATCTCATCAGTCACCTCCTTTCTAGCCATATCATCTTTCACACAGTCCATCCATCATTTCTTTGGTCTTCCTCTACTCTTATAGCCATCTACATTCATGCTCAACATTTAACAGGTGATTTAACTTTTTGTCACCCATGCGAAGTCGGGGCGGTTCGCTAGTAATATTATGAATGGGAAAGTAATTCTGTCCGTCTGCTTACTTTTTACGCCTTAACGACTGGACGGATTTCGATGAAATTTGACACAGGTAAACCATGATCTGGGTTAGGGCAGTATACTTAGGTACTTTTATCCTTGTAGTACCTACGTCTCTATGACGTGATCATGTCTTACCTCCATACAGGCGAGGCTTCAAGCAAGCTAGTTCTACAATCCTCTTCTGAACTTGAAAAATAACGATGAAAGAAAAACGAAAACTCAATGGAACATAACTAAAAGCACTTCATTTTAAACCTTAATCAATATCAGTACATTTTCTGCTGTAGTTAATTAATGAGCTCAACAGCTCGACCTACATTCCTTCTTCGTAATACCACAGATTTAGAATTTGTAATTAAACGCTACAATTTGTATGCTATTCGAGTACAGGCTTCGTATAAACAACCACTATAATTCTTAGTTAGATGGTGTGATTACCATAAGATAATAAAAAGGGGTAATCAACAAAGGTCAAAGTCAATTGAAACAGTTTGGTGCTTCTCCACTGATTCGCACTAAGACGAAACTAACACCGACACGCCACTCTCGTTCTTCTTTGCATGTTGATGGACTCAAATTGTATTCGTATTGTCCGCAACGGCTTCAATTCAGACATTTTGCAAGCCGTTGTCACAGCAGCTGACTGCTTAACAGATTGCAGGCCCAGGTTGGCCGCTGTAGAAATAATTTGGCGAAATGGGGTATCCTCGACCCATACCAAATGCAATGCTAGTGTGGAGCCCTCTGCAGAATATGGGCATATTCTACAGAGAGCTCCATACTGGCATATCACCTTCATTCTGACCCATCCTGCACAACCTGCTCTTTCCAGAATTTAATCGAACATTTAAGTGGAAAGACGCGTGAGGGTTCGACATCAGAACCTGTCAGATAATGTACTAGAGTATTGATTATTTTTCGGTGGTCCTCAGCTGGTCTGCAATCTGTATGTTTGGTATATTTTCGCTTTCGCTAGCTGCCGGCACACTGCCGTCACCGTGCCGGTGGAAAAATACCCATAATGCCAGAACGTGCGCAGATACTCGTCGCTCTGTGTAAAATACCAGTTTTCATTGTACCATTAAAATGTTTGAAACAACAACGAAAAGTCATTTTTTCTTTCCGTAAATTTTGACTTAACAAAGCGGGGGTTATAAAGTGGTCCAATAAAAATTCAAAGATTGGACTTTGATTTGAAATTCCATTGACTATTAGTCAAAATAGATTATTCACAGATACAAATACATACATAGACAAACATGTATGCATGTTTCTACATTCATAAACTCACGAATTTTTCCCTTGGGGGTATGCACAAACTACAGGACGCCGCCTGCTTTTCCATCGTGCACGGTCACACATACATCTGGTCATACACGCACGAGTACTACGCACCTGACCTTTCTGAAGAGCATCACCAGTAAGGTCAGTAAGACGCAGTCCTACGTAATAAGACCAATTAGCCAGTAAGCCAGCCCAGTCGCCACAGTAACTGAGTCATCTTTTACATTTGCATACAATACCCAGCTTTTGAATCTCGGTCTCACAATTTACGTCTCGTTAAGACGTTCCGAGGAAATTCAAGATCAATGACGATTACGTGACTTGCTTACAAGAGCTACATGTAACAACAGGAAGGAATATTCTGGAAGATAGAAGGTACGGTGTAACAATAAAATTGTAGTGAAATACAGGTTTACTTTGATGGGAACATTACTTTAAGAGGTACCTTCTACTACTAACTTTTAGAGTGTATTATAAGGGATATGAAGGGATGAAATGAACACAAAAAGTCTTACACCCGTATCTATAGTCAAGTTAAAGTAATTACTTGAGCTTAAGTAATTACTTATGCAATTTTTTTTATGCAATAGACAAGAATTTAAACGAAGATAGAACCGTCAAAGAAATCAAAGCTATGAATTCTAACTTTTTACAGTTCTAACTTCAAAAAATTACTAAACTACGTGATAAAAATCGTATTGTATTGTTTAAAAACTAAATTTACTCAAGTAAACACTTTGACTTGTTTATAGATACGGGTGTTAGAATAGAACTAATTTATTTGTTAGAATATTGAACAAAGCTGTTGTGTTGTGTATTATGATCATAATAAAACAAGTTTCAGTAGTGAACCTTTAGCTCATTGCTGACTGGTTAAAATACGTAATATTTTTTAACATTTATAAACTTCTCTTACATATTAAATAGTTCGTATGTATAGTCCAAAATCACTACATAGTATAAAACCAAGTCGCTTCCCGCTGTCTGTCTGTCCCTATGTATGCTTAGATCTTTAAAACTCCGCAACGGATTTTGATGCGGTTTTTTAAGAGATAGGGTGATTCAAGAGGAAGGTTTATGTGTATTTTCAGTATCAGCATTGCACCCGTGCGAAGCCGGGGCGGGTCGCTAGTATTATATAAAACTGAAAAGTTCGTTTGGTTCAAAAGCACAAATTAATCTCAGGAACTATTTATTGGTTCGAATTGAAAAATTATTTTACTGTTGGATAGCCCATTTATCGGTGAAGGCTATATAACATCACGCTGCGATCAATAGGAGCGGAGCATCAATCAAAAAGTCGAATTTGCGCGGGTCAGTTAGAATGTCATATATCCGGAGGCCGTCGAAGTCGACCGCGGCAAAGATGGTGTGATGATCTGATCATGTTCGTGGAGCCAACGTGGCCAGACATTGCACAAAACATAGAGGTTTGAAGGAAGGGGAGACTTGACACAGTATAAAAGAATTGTTTTAGCTTGGAAACAGGGTAGTGGAACATGCTCCATAGCAATGTATACAATACAGGAGACAAATTACTGGAAGGACAGATTCCTCAAGACGCGAGAGTCAATCCATTTCCTCGCATCCTTCTAGGAAAAATATTTTTGGCTTTCTTTTACCTTAATTCTGAAATTGGAATATATATCAGTCACTGCAAAGACAAATATTTACGAGATATAGACGGGACAAGACGAAGAAAATCGTTATCTAATACTTGTTCCTACTTAGTAACAAATCGTTATGTCTAGTGTCACACGCCCCGCTTGACAGGGAACATTCGTGTGTCAAAATCTAAAATATTCGGGATCCCGAATATTTTTGATATTTGCTATTTATTTTTGTTTTTTTTTTGTGGATTTTTTCTTGCATAGAAGACTTATAAAGAGGACATTGGCAATATTGATTCCCAATGTCCGCTCTATAAGTCTTTAAATCTCTCTGAGTCACTGCAATACAGGATAAACCGTTTAGATTTTGAATTTTGAATGCATGGCTCAATAAACTGACGTCAATAAAGGTATTTTTGGCGCCAATGCTAGAAGTTACTGCCTATTCTGTTATCGTAAGGTTCTTTTTTGTAGCTCTTTAATAGCGATCTAAGTTGAGTTGGCCCTGAACTGTGCTATTAGTTTTACACCTGTAGTAAAACCCATCAGTTCCTGTGAGGTACAAACAACAAAGGGACAGGAAGACTTGCTAATAACAAAATTCTTTGACGACAAAATCCTTCCCGAAAGAGCAAAAATTTAGATATCCCAGTCAAAACGTATAACAGTAACAAACGCCAGTTAGAGGCGTTAACTCCAGATATATATATAATGGTTGTCGGCTGCGGTTCAGTGATCTATTGGTCGGGGAAACAATAAAACATGGCCGGGGAAAATATTTGGATATATGGATATATCTGGTGCAGTCGCAAGGGATTTTGTATGTAACATACGGTGATGGTTGTATTCGTTAGCGTCTGCCATACATAGATCACTCCTCTCCGTTGTTTAGTGTGGTTGCCAGGAAAAAATATGTTCCCTTTTCTAGCTTTTTGTTGTAAGCTATTGGAATTTCTACATGATAATAATTTAACATAATATAATCATCACCGTTGTAATCTCCGAAGAGGTCTAGGTGTACGTATAGTTAATAGTACACCCACATTTTGTCATTTATGTTTTTAGGTCCGATGTAATAGGGGACGAGCCTATTGCCGGCAACCGAGCATAAATCCAGACTCCGTGGCTATTTAGAAATTCCTGATAGAAAAACCCAACAACAATTTGCACGACCCGGGAATCGAACCTCATGCTCAGCAGTCGCGACTGCGACCACCAGACCAACAAGTGGTAATTAAATCATTATTCTTAATGGTTGTATGGATATGGAGAACAATGAGCAAATATGTAAAAAACTATTTACCTACTATCTATGGCCATGCAAATAATATTCAATTCCAAAAATAAAGATTTTAAAAAATATGAAACTAGCTTTTTTTTACACACAAAACAATTGTAAGTTAGTACCATGGAGTTAGTGATCGCTCAATTTAGAGCGCACTGGTTACACCAGTTCTTAAATTACAAATTTTATAATTTGAGCTTTTCTTGTTAAGATGATTGGGTAACTAATGGTTGATTCTACTTTAACGTTTTACACCCTGTAAAACGAAGATAAACAGTTTGTTTTGTGTGTGCCATATACATAAGCAGAGTTAAGTAATAACCCTATTTTCAGACCCCGGTAATCTATATGATGAAGCATATTCGTGCCGCCTTCCACCTAATATTCAAAAACCCAAAAATACATTAGCATAAAGGTTGTGTCCTTTATATATTTTTATATAAAAACCTTATTTAACATTTCAAAAAGGGTCGCCATGATAACTGATGACTTGCAGAGACCCTTTAAGCCGGGATTAGGGGACGCACTCTGCTTGACAGTTTCATCCTTTCACTATATAGCTTTTTATAAAAACTTGTTCCAACCGGATAAGACCGGAAAAAAGGAAACTGTCCAGTTGTTTACGATTTCCGAAGATTTCTTTTAAGATTCACTTATCGTTGTAAACAGATTAGTGAAGCACCAGAATCTTCGGCAATTTGGAATACCGTCGTAGCGTACAAGGAGTGAAGAATGAAGGAAGCATTTAAGTTTATTATTTATTTTATTCATGGGGCGTTTGGCCTCGTAAAAGAAAACAACCAAAAAAAAAGAAAATTAAAAAAATAAGACATACCTACACTAAACTCAGGACCAGTTTAGTTTAAGTATGTCTTAGAGCTCATACACACGGCTTCTTTTCGGGAGCGAGCTCATCAGCGAATCCATCATAAAAAATTCACGATTCGTGTTTTTTGACGTACCTGATTTTTAAAAGACGTTACGTGATTTAAGTCGTATCCGTCATTTTTCACGACTCATGATGCATGTGAACACGGGCATTTAAAAAGCATTGCACCGTCAGAAAAATAACGGATCGTAAAAAAAGATGATACTTCAAAAAAAAACGACTTGTCGTCGTGTGAACGGGCTCTTTTTTTTGTTTGTTTTCTTTTTATTTAATTTTGTATTATTGTTTTGTCCTGTGCGAGTCAAATAAATAGTTTTTCTTTTCTGTTTTTCATTCAAAGGGCTCAGTCTAGTAGTAGTTGCTACTTACACATTAAGTATTTTGGTGCTTAACTGTTACATTTAGAGAAGGTAGGTACATCAAAATGAAAGAGGTACATGAAAATATTTCTTATAGACAGTGGCGTTTTCTCCAGTACCTACCCATCTTAAAGATCCGTCAAACTAGTACGGCTAAATTGTAGACGTAGCTCCAGATATGGACACCTCCATACTGTACTGAAGTATCACTGTTCGTGTACGGAGCCGCGTCAGCACTTTGTCCCGTTTCCGTTGTCACCGTTTTCAATAGCTATGCATTCAACCATTATCTTACTTGTCGGTTAGTGATGATGCAAGTAACGATGTTTTTCTGCTCATTTTCAAATAAATAAAAATCATTCCATTTTAATATCATCAATCAGAGGTTGTTATTACACTTTTCATACGAGCTACTTGCACATTTTTTTTTGTGGTTAATGCCCTGGTGTCAGAGTCGTTAAGCTGCCCATAGGCCTCTGCCTTGGCTTTACAGGCCGCCGAGAAATATCTCTTAGTCCGGTTGGTTTGGTTCCCTCACAATATTTTCCTTTACCGAACCAAAGGATAAAAAAATACTTTTTCTGCAAAAAATAAAACCGACTTCAAAAACACAAAAAAGTGAAAAATAACTTTAGCTTCAGAAGTCGGTGGCAAAAACCGTATCAATAAAACAAAAGTCACCGACTTCTGAAGTTTTTTATTTTTCCATTTTTAGTTGTAATATCCTGTACAAATATTTGCCATGCATTTATTTTATATTAATAACAGTACTTGTCATGGTAGGTAATAGGCAAGGCTTATCCCATTACAATGGAACTTAGCATCATACCTGTCGAAATTTGGGTGTACTGTACACTTCTGCTTACCCCCTCAGCGCATACAGGCGCGATGTTATGTTATGAACTGGTGTAAACAATAGACAGACATAAGATTTCAGCAATGCCAGTCCATTTGCTATCATTTATTGAGGAGTTCTGTTGCCTATCTCCAAAGTTCTTCATCAGATCTTCACCAAATTGAAATGGAACCCACTCCGAGAAAGTACTTTTCCAAAAACTACCCAAATCGCTTCAAGTGTGCCTATAAAATTCGAAGAGTTCTCTCTATTTCTCCAGGATCCCATCATCAGATCCTAACTTGAAGATCATGGGACCACCTGGGAAGTACACCCTTTCAAACAAAAAAAAAACCAAATCGGTCCAGCCATCTTCGAGTAATCGGGAAACATACATAAAAAAAAATTAAAAAAAAGGTTCCAAAGAATTGAGAACCTCCTCCTTTTTGAAGTCGGTTAATTATACAATACGCACATGAATCCGAAAAATCAGAGGACCCACCCCTGATTTCGCGGATTCATGTGCCAAAGGGTTTGAACTCGTGAAATATGACGTGGCAGTCCGACGGTCACACCACTAGGCTATCACAGCTTTTTTTTCGGCACTGGCGTGGTTGTAATTGTGTACATTTTGCAACCATATACATTTCTTAGACAACAATAATAATAAATTGCTCCACAACTTCCAACTATTCTACGTCACCTAAGTCCAGGCTCACGCCCGTATGAGAAGCAACTGGTACCCTATGTTATACTTTAATTCCCCAACCAGATTGAGCCGGATATAACCGGATAAAAGCAGAACAAACCGGACCGGGAGCGGAGGACGGCGGTAAATATCTATTCACTGCACATTATTTTTAGTTTAGCTTCTAGATGTATTTATTTTTAGCGTAATGTAATATTTTTCATGCTCACCGTGCCGTGGAATAGGTTTTTTTTTTGTTTTTGTAAGTGGCTTGTGTTGTGGAAGTTGGTGGGTTTTGCATTTAAAACATGGTTTGTACTGACAGTTTACTTGGTTTTTTGTAATGTTTGCCTCAGCGACTGTTAAGCACGTGGTTTATATTAGATCGTTGGCTTCTTTTAGGAAATTCTCAGTAGGCACAGCACGCCTGAAAATTGTTAATCTAAAAATTTGAGTGTAGAGTAGCGACGTAGAGAAAAAAAAAATTAAAATGAGCATGTTTTTTATCGCTGTCTTATTCTCTCTCTTCTTTATTGTTCTAAGTTCATGCTTATTTCGAGTGTGTTACAGCCCGTTCACACGACGACAGTGTATCTATAACATAGGAGCTCACTCACACGGCATCCATCATTGACGATCCGCCATAAAACACGATACGTCATGGCGGATGGACGTTCACATTGTTTGGAATCGTGTTTTATCACGATCCGGCAAAAAAGACGAATTGGTGTTCACATTAGTTCCGTGATTTTTCGGGAGCGAGCGCATCAGCGAATCCGTCACAAAAAAATCACGATTCGTGTTTTTTGTCGTACCTGATTTTTAAAAGACGATACGTGATTTAAGATGTGTCCGTAATTTTGGACGATTCGTGATGCGTGTGAACACCGTCGATTGCAGCCGTCAAAAGAATTAACGGCTCTTGAAAAAAGACGATACGTCAAAAAATACGGATCGTCGTCGTGTGAACGGGCTGTTAAGTAAGTAAGAAAAAGAATATTAGATTAACAATTTGTCTATCTAATTCTTTTTCTCTTCAATCATACCTATCCCTATTTATATTTCTGCCGTGTTGACAATAGTTGATAACCCGCTTACCACAGCATATTGGCTGGAAACAATAACGCGCATGCACCGAGCATGTCCTGCTAGCAATAGCGGAAAACACAGATTACCGTGGTGTGCGATCACTAATCAATTTAGTCGATGCACCTATATTATTTAGGTACGGTCAGAAGAACTATTTAAATAATGCTGCTGTAAGAGGTCGTGGTAGGCCTCCTTGTAGACAGTTCCAGGAATTTGGGTACACTTTGGGTATGTTAAGTTGTGAGATACACGACACACAATATACGGAGTGGAAATCTTGTAATATGCCTGTTAATTTATTAACATTGCTGCAGAGCGAAACTGAAAGACAAGTGCATAATGTGCATTAAGCAAGAAAAGTCGTTGATTCATTCGAAATTCGTAATATCTAAATAGTATAAAGCATTGTGGCTGTCCGCTTCCCTCTTTTATTCCGTTTACTTTTAATAAACCACGTGGCGAGAATTTTTTATTAATTAGTTTATTTTGTCGACGCACCTATATTATTTAGGTACGGTCAGAAGAACTGCAAAGCTTACATTCATAATATACTTGTCGTTCTGTCATTTTATTTAAGCTAGCTATTGCAAGCGTCTTCGTTCGCGTCACCTGAGAAGATCATACATGGCTTCCACTATGTGGAACTTTGCTATGAAGAGATCTTTGCCCAGCAGTGGAACAATCTACAGCTTGTTTCGTTGTCAGTGTACCAAATAAATAGAGTTTTATAACAAAACGTGTTCTTAAACGGCTTCTTGCCGCTTAGAAGTGATGTATGAGAATACGGTCATAAAAAAAAAACATCACGTTTGTAATCCCCGAAGGGTTAGGCAGAGGTGTACCTAATAGAACACCCACATTTCGCCAGTTATGTTAAGTCCCATGTAATAGGGGGCGAGCCTGTTGCCATACACCGGGCACAAATCCAGACTCCGTACCTGCTACTGACAAATTCCTAATGGAAAAACCCAATAACACTTTGCCCGACCCGGAAATCAAACCCAATACCTCATCAGAAGTCGCGTCGAGGCAATCCAAGCATAGAAAAATGGATAATAACCATGTCGAAAGAAAATAACAAGTTAGGTTCATAACAGACCTATATATGTGTGGACAATTTAACGACATAAAGTTAGGGCAATTAATTGTTTTACTAATCATAATGACTGTCATTCATATACAGTTGTATGTAATGGCGAAAACGCGGCGTGTCAATTTGAGAGATAAACATTTTTTTTTCTTTTATTTATTTCCCAACACTGATTAAGCATGCATGTAAAAGTTGTGAGGAACATTTTGAGTATGAATGTGGATGGGTATAAAAGTAGATGAAGACCAAAGAAACGATGGATGGACTGTGTGAAGGATGATATGGCTAGAAAGGAGGTAACTGCTGAGATGACGAGTAATAGAGAAGCATGGATGAAGAAGACGTGCTGCGCTGACCCCAAATAAATTGGGATAACGGATTTATGATGCATGCATGTATAAACTTTTTAGAAGAATAGATCAGAAGTCAGAGGTTCTAAGTTATCATAATTAAATTAAATCGTAAACTTGGAATGGCTTGGCTTTCGAACAGGCTTGATGATTTTACTAAAAGGTTTAAAGATTAATTTACAACATAAAGTTAAAAGTAACATAAAACGCTCATAGTTTAATAATAATATTCTGAACGAAAATTAACCGATTTTAAAATTGAGTAACATTACTCAGCCTCTCATATTAAATTATCTTCAAAGAGAAATTGCATTGTAATTACATTTATTATCTTTTATAAATTATACCTAATTACTCTGAAACTCTCTGAGGACGTTAGGAATGTAATATGTAAAGTAATGGCATGATACTATAATGGAAATGCTATTAACGTATTATTAAATATAATTATTAGTCTATGTAACGGTGTGTGATATGAAGCGTCGCATCGCTCATTGTATTTCTAGATTATAATCTGGCAGTTTTATTACTTTATGCGACCTACCCATGTATTTTTTTTTTGGAATTATTCGTCGTGTCATTGAGCTTCTTGAGTTATGAGTCGAGCTACACGGTAACTGACAAAGGCTTGCACTGACTGGACAAGTCAACTCAAATCTGTGTGGTTCTTTCTTCAAAACACCATCTCAGACACTAATCTGCATGGTCCTCATATGACTTCACCAAGATTATGTCTGGATAAAGATAGACATCATCTTGGTCCAGTGACCTCTGAGTTTTAAAACTCAGAGGTCACTGGACCTACACATGTATTTTTTTTTTGGAATTGTTCGTCGTGTCGTTGAGCTCCTTGAGTTATGAGTCGAGCTACACGGTAACTGACAAAGACTTGCACTGACTGGACAAGTCAACTCAAATCTGAGTGGTTATTTCTTCAAAAGACCATCTCAGTCACTAATCTGCATGATCCTGATATGATTTGACCAAGATTATGTCTGGATAAAGACAGACATCATCTTGGTCCAGTGACCTCTGAGTTTTAAAACTCAGAGAAAACCTAGTGTGACGTATAAAAGTGTTTTTTCAAACCAATATACAGTAATAAATATTATGGTTTAACCAAAAGGAGAAAACGAATCCCTGTAACTAACCCTACTACCGTCTGTTTGTTTGACCCCGGCATCATCGGGAACTGAAACAAACGAAACGGAACGAGTGTGATGTATTGTGTTGCTAGCCAGTCATGCAATACATGACACTTCGGCTTGTCATGTCAAAAAAAAAACAAAAATAAAATATATTTGGTGTAAAATAGCTTTGGTGGTACGTAACCATAGTGTGAGAGACTGAATCGCGCTTAGCGCATTTTATAAGGTAATTTATTTATTCTAATAACCAATGCAGACGTCTGCAAATTATCGAGATTAATTATTTATCATTAAGTGGGTAGAGCCTGAAGCAAATTGTCAGTAAATACAGCATACATTAATTTTTTATTGGGAGATCGTTTAATTATGAATTTAAATATACCTAATGTTAATTAATTCCTGGAACCAATACTTACTCTCCTCAAGGATTTTCACTCTCATCTGCCTTTTAACTTCAATCATCTTCTCAACATGACCTGACCATCTAAGCCTACTTTTTTCAATTTTTGTCACGACAGTTTCTTATAATCTGCAATGTCTTCATCATCATCAGCAGCCTAGCCTTTTCCCAATCATGTTCGGGTCGGCAGCCAGTCTAACCAGATGCAGCTGAATACCAGCATTCAAAATCAAAATCAAAAATCAAAATAAAAGCATTTATTTCAAGTAGGCCAATTACAGGCACTTTTGAATTGTCGAAACAAAGACAGCAATAAAAAATGAAGCTACAGTCCCAGTCACAAGACATAATAACTGTGAAAGTACTGTAGTTCTGTAGTACTGTACTGTGTACTGTGCATTTTACATGGAGCGACTGCCTATCTGACCTCCACAACCCAGTTAGTACCGGGTGAAGCGATACCCCTTGGTAAGACTGTTTGACAGACTTTCGGGCCACTGATTACCTGTAACGACTATCAAAGATCTACAATTGACAGTTGAGACCAACGGTTTAACGTGCTTTCCCGGGCACAGAGGGATACGGAGAAATTGCTAAGCATGAGTTAAGCAGGCGCGCTTGCGTCCAATAGACCAGCGAGACAGTCAAACAAATGCTTCAACAAAAAAAAATTCTTTAACTAAATGTTTTGAAAATAAAATCATTTGTAAGCTAACCGTACCAACGTCGATAACGTGCCGACTAGTTTGCAACACGGGCGGACCCGGGAACGCTTCCAAAGCAATATTAAATCTGATCATTAGTCATGGACGCTTTTGCAGGATAATCCGCTTCGATCGGGCACCTATTACGCACACTCAGCGATTTGGTAATGGTAGCCATGGGTTTTGATGAAAAGTGGGACTGTCCTTTATAATTTTTAAAAGCTTTTATTTAAATTGCAATGTTTGTTTGTTTGTTTAGGTCAAATATTGCAACTGAATTTTAATACAGTTATCCCCAACCGATTGTGCTGAAATGTGTACTTACACGTTTAGTTTGGTAGCTAAAAGACGTCATTCTAAATCCAATATGGCGGACTCCCAAAGATGGCGGACTAGTTATTTTTTATGTGCCCACATTATATGGGTACCAATTTTATTAAAAGGGTTTCCTGAGAAGAATACGAAAAAAAAATGACGTCACACCTACATAATTATATTTAAAAGCTTATTACTTTTTTTTTTACCTTTAGTTTGTTATGTTAAGTTTCTGGGATAAAGTGTGGATAGGAAAAACAGCTTCTAGGCAGGGTGTTCTTGAGTGGAGACCATGAATCGACAAGCGTAAGATGGAACGCCTTCAAGCTAAGTGGAGCGGCGATCTTCGTAGGGTGGCTGGTAGCTGCTGAATGAGAGTTGCCAAGAATCGGTTTGGATGGGGTGCGATTGGAAAAGCCTATGTGCAGCAGTGGATGATGATGATGTTTCAAGGGATAATAATTTCACAAAAAACGTAAGGTTGTAGAATAAGATGGTGGTTTATTAATTACTTATACAGAAAGTATTTAAATGTACCCAATTTATCACTAATTAAGCGTTTTATAACTATTTGACGTTTTATGGGCGTTATTTATAAAGAAAAATTAAAGTCCTTGAGATCACAATATTTCACACAAAATAAAACCCCAGCAACAAGTTTTAAAATGTTTTAATATTAACTAGCGACCCGCCCCGGCTTCGCACGGGTGCAATGTAGATACTAATATTTTCTCTACTATAATATGCATACATTATACATATAAACCTTCCTCTTGAATAATTCTATCAATTAAAAAAAAACCGCATCAAAATCCGTTTAAACTACGTAGTGATGATGATTACATTTTAATAAATAGTTACCTAAGTACATAACTACAATATTGTAACACAACGATTATGTACTTGCCGAACGATATCAATTCATTTCAGACCATTCTGAATCTAATAGATATGAATAAAATATTAGGTATCGGGACACCTGAATTTTAGTTATTGAAAAGCTTTTGATGAGCTTTTAATTGCTTGGTATACCTGCGGTAAATTAAATAAAACACCCAATATTTATATTTAATTTGTTAGTTTTTCTATAATTATGACTAGAGTTAATATTTATTCAACTGTATCAACATAGGGCAATTTGATTCGATTTGAGTACATATTAGTAAAACTCTGTTTTCAGAGCGTTCTGATTGATATTATGTTAATTAAAATATGATGAACTAGCTGACCGGCGCAACTTCGTCTGCGTAACATTTTTATTAATGTTCAGATCCTATTGGACCAATAATAATTGCAACCAATAGGATCCAACACTGAAATAATTTTTCAATTCGAACCAGCAGTTCTAGAGATTAGTGCTTTCAACCAAAGAAACAAACTATTTAGCTTTATAATATTAGTATAGATTGATTGATTTATTTATTTGTATAGATGCTTCGTTGATACTTGATAAATAAACGTTATTATTTTTTGTAAAACCAGAAGTTTGTTTATAATATTCTGAAGGTCACTTCTTTGTATTATTAGACAATTTCGGCCTGTACATCAGTATCCGATATGGTCTAGTGGCTAGGATACCTGGCTCTCACCCAGGAGGCTCGGGTTCGATTCCCGGTATCGGAATAACTTTTTGTGCTTTTTATTGAAAATTTATGTTCATGTTTTGTTTATGGCATTGTTTATATTGACTTAGTAATTTAAGGCTTTCGGAAATACCTTGTGGTACGATTTTTAATACACCAATCCGCACTGCTTTTAACTGGTAAGTAGATAACGGCGCACATAGTATAAACAAAGAGGAGATCTGTGTTCTGGCCGGAACCGTTACAAGCTGATTTATGATCAATGCTACGGTTTTATCAGACTTGAAATAATTATCTGTTTTATGCCAAGTTACAGCAAAAAAATATCCGGTAAAAAATTCTGAAAAGATAATATTAGCTCTTCCAATTATTTGATAAAAAATTACAAGTGTTGAAAAATAACTCTTTCTAACCTGTTCATATTTAAGTAGATTCGGTTTCTAATAAAACAGAAAGCATAATATGGAAAAACACTTCACCACAACGATAAAAATCTTACTTGCATCCTTAATTTTTCAACAATTCACCAACCAATAAAATCTTCAAAATCAATAATAGCTCTACCAGTTACAGTACAACAGAGCCAACAATTGGCACTAAAGAGAAAAAGGTCGCGTAATTAATTCAAGCTAATTAGCGTTGCTGGCAAGTTGCCGGTGAGCGAACCCGAGCTCAGTGACTAGCTCATTTAGATCTGCTGCGTGCTGTATGTTTATTTTGAAAAGAAAACGCGAGTTGCCTGATATTAATGTGGATTTTTTTCAATGGATTTCAATATTTATGCTGACGTGTTTATGTTTGAGAGTATTTTTAACCGACTTCAAAAACAGGAGGAGGTTCTCAATTCGGTTGTTATTTTTTTGTGTTTATTACTTCATATCTTTCTGATTTATGAACCGATTTGAAAAAATCTTCTTTTATCTGAAAGCATATACTTTCCGATTAGTTCTATAGAAATTTTGTCGAAATCGGTTCAGTAGTTTGGTTTTTAAATCAAAGTATCTGGTAAAAATATGTTTTCCAAGTAATAGAAATTGCGAAATTGATACTTGACAAGGCTGTGTGTGTGATATGATAACTAAAAATGGTAAACTAAAAACTTTTTTGCAAAAAAAATACCGACTTCCAAAGAAACAAAAAAAAAAAATAGAAAATAATTTTAGTAATGGTCACCGACTTCCGAAAGTAAAGCTATTTTCCATTTATTTTTTTTGTTTTTATTTGGAAGTCAGTTATTTTTTGTGACGGTTTAGGTAAAACCGCCAATACGGCATTCGCAATTTAGTTTTCATAATATTTATCGATACCTTTTTGGAAAAACTACTTTAATATTTACAAGTGAGGGTTAGTTTCTGGTCATTCTAGATTTATCTCAATTCACAACTAATTATGTGGCTATTACTTGTTTTCTTGTAACATTCATAAAAAGTCCTCTACTATTATTTCGGTCAGGTAATATTGTCAGGATTTATATATACATCTTTCATTGCCCTACTAACCTCATTATAAAATACATTAAGCTAAAGAAAATTTTATGAATACTCTCCGAACTAAATTCTCTTAGGCATAGACTTTATAGTCCACATTAATCTTATCTGAATATTAGTTAGATTTATGTTTTGGGTCGTAAATAATAAGCTTATAGGGTTTGGGTTATCTTATCTAAATTATGTAGGTAGTAATATTATGTGTGGTGTCATCAGGAATTTTATCCAAAATATTTATGTTGAGGGTAAAGGGCCTTCGTAGGAATTACATAATGGCCGAGGCATTTAAATATAGGTATATAGACAGGACAAGTGAACAACTTCATAATCTACTTGGCAATATTATAATTATCCGTGAATGTTTAGGCAGTGGTGTACCCTAATAGTACACCCACATTTCACCAGTTATGTTTAAGTCCCATGTAATAGGGGGCGAGGCTCGCCCCCTAGAGCCTAGAGCCTATTGCCATTCACCGGGAACAAATCCAAATTTCGTGGCTGCTACTGAGAAATTCTTAAAATAAAAACCCAATACCAATTTGCCCGACCCGGGATTCGAACCCAAAAGATCATCAATAAAACATCACAGAATTTCGTATTTTTTTGACGTATAAAAAACAATTGCAACATATTTTCGGTTGCAATTTTTTGTTTTTAATGTGTCCCAAAATATCAGAATGCATGGTGACCCTCTCCATACAGTTGATCCGATTTGTTATGGACTGATGTAAAGGTACCCATCAGAACTGGCTATAAGCTGCGTTTTGTTATTTCTACGATAATGATCCACAGTTATCTGTGCTGTCCTTGTTTTTAACCGACTTCAAAAAAAGGAGGAGGTTCTCAATTCTGTTGTATTTTTTTTGTGTTTTTTTTTACCTGATATCTTCGTCATTTATGAACCGATTTGAAAAATTCTTCTTTTATCTGAATGGATCTGCTTCCCGATTAGTCCCATAGTTTGGTTTTTAAATCAAAATAGCTGGAACAAATATGTCATCCAAGTAAAAGAAATTGCGAAATTGATACATGACAAGGATTTGTGTGTGATGCGATAACTAAAAAGGGTAAAATAAAAACGTTTTTTTCCAAAAACGTTTTTACTCCTTAGTTAGAAATATCGGTCATTAACTTTTCGCTCGGTTTAGTTAATGCGATATATTTTATGCGAGTTGCTCCCGAGACCTCGATCAGCAGTACCTAAATCGTACTTTGAAATATTCATACATACACACACACATAAAACGCAAACTCACACCTTTTGGCTCATCAACCTTTTTTACTAAGTCATCTTGTGGTCTGAACGTCTACTCTCAAAGCAAGAAGCCCGTAGTTTCGTCCGAAGTTACCCGTTTCGTTTAGCCCGAACTAAAAATGAATGACAACACGATTGGACAATTTTTCTAACTTCCGATGTGCTTTCAAAACTCATGAATCCCAAAATGATGAGGAGTAGGATTCATTTCGAAGTTTCGAGTTACTTTCGGACGGGCCCGTATCTTCATTGACGGACTTGAAGAGTAGACTCCCTGGTCTGGCTCCTTAAAACTAACAAAAAATATTTATGTAACTTATACAACTTCAATTAGCTGCCAAAACATACACAGTATATATAACCTTTACCTTAACTCCAATCAAAATCAATGGAACGGTGGCACCAACAAAATCGAAAACCACAATCTAACTATAACCTCCCTTAATCTATCTCAAGACATTGACAAACTAAACTAAGATTAAGATAAACTTTCCAAATAGTCTTAAAGTCTGTACTCGAGCCCGTAACATAAGCAATTTGTTTAACCGACGTTAATTTTGAATAGTTAACGGGGTGATTAATCATTGTAAAGTTAATTAAAGCTAAAGTTTTAGTTTGAACCCAGATGGGGCATGTTGGAGCTTAATGCAAGGTTATATGAGATGGGATAAAGAATATTAAGTTTGCTTAGTTATAATGTGATGTTGTAGTATCAGTCGGTACTTCGGTAGTTGTTTGTTAAACAGTAAAGGAACTTGAAGGTGTTGTTAAACTTGGTGAAAATAAGAATAATATCAGGATTAGGTATACATTTATATAATACCTAACGATCTCGCTGAAATTTCCATCTTGTCAATTTTAAGCCACTTAAACTGACAAAAAACAATGTTTTTATAAAAGACTGATGTTCGAAACTTTTTTCAGTTTCGTACATCAATCTTTTTTTTTCTAATAAAAGTAATACGGTTCTAAAAAGTTTAATTCCGATACCGGGAATCGAACCCGAGCCTCCTGGGTGAGAGCCAGGTATCCTAGCCACTAGACCATATCGGACATGAGTGTGAATGCACAAAAAGACCTTGATATACAATTTTCATGGCAGCTGAAAATTAAAACAAAGGCTAAGAAACTTTCAATTGTCAAAATAGTAATAAGTTAGTTTAACTTTCTCATTTAATTTCGATCTATAACCATAATTACGAAAGTATACTTATTTTTCCGTAGGTCTGTCTTTCAGTTTTACACTTTTATGACTTACTGAATTTGGATGAATTTTAACATATAGTGTTTGCTTAAGCATCCCATTTGTCATGGGATACTTTTTAGCCCTAAAGCAGCGTTCCTGTGGCATAACTTCCGATATGCACGGGTGAAACCGCACGCAAATGCTAGTTGATTATAAATAAATCAAAATTAGTTGTGCTTTTTCAGAGATTATAGCAACATCCGATATGGTCTAGTGGCTAGGATACCTGGCTCTCACCCAGGAGGCTCGGGTTCGATTCCCGGTATCGGAATTACTTTTTTGGTTAGTAGAAAACAATGAAGAAATTATCGGTTCTCTGAAACTTGAACAATAAGACAAATTAAACAGTGAGCGTAATTTTTATAAATGAGTATTTAATCACAGCAGCTTTTCAAAGTCGGAATAAATTATTTTGATTTATAGATAATCCAATATATTATATATGTATACGTAGTTTTTATTTGATTAATATACTGTGCCTAAATTTAAATTTTCGATTGAAAATCTCCAAGATAAATTGAAGTATTTTTTTTCCACAATCAAGATGTAATTTTTCGTATTCAAAATTATTTCAACAATAGTTGAGCTTTTGCACCGGAAAACGCTAAAAATGTATGATGATTTTCATGGGATTTGACAACCTTAGCTTATTGTTTGTATCTTTTATCCAGATAATGATGTGCTCCGTTTCCTTAATTAAGTTATCGCTTGATTAAAATATCGGTGAATACGGGCCGTGTTGGAGTGATCAAATCAACTGCACATTTATGTAGGTACATGATATTATCATCTGCCTAGCCTTTTCCCAACTATGTTGGGCTCGCTTTCAGTCTAACCGGATCCAGCGAATACCAGTACTTTACACCCTATGCCTATCTGACCTCCACAACCCAGTTAGTACTGGGTAGTACGACACCCTTGGTAAAGACTGTTTGACAGACTTTCGGGCCACTGACTACCTGTAACGACTTTCAAAGGTCTACAATTGACAGCCGGGACCAACGGCTTAACGTGCTTTCCGAGGCACGGAGGAAACTCGGTATGTGTGGGTGGTCATCCATCCACGGACCAACCCAGGCAAGCGTGGCTTAACCTGACGATCGACCCGAGCAGCTGTCATTATTTAGCGACGAGCTCCTCTATGTAGGTACATAATAACTCACTCCATCAATAGTGACGTGCAGTGTGCACCCAATCAAACATCGATACATTCATTCATAAAGAATCATATCATTCTATTATATCGAACCGGTCTATTTCGGAGACTACAGCCTTGATGTTATGTCATTTTAGATATGGCCAGAGATCGGAATAGGTAGAGTTTATTTGCCTAAACTTCAAGGAAGTAAGTAACATGTAGATTTGTATAAACCACCCTATAATTTAACAGCTTTATTTTGAAACTTAAAAATCACTTCGGGATTTTATACGGAGTTATTATCCACATGTCACTTACTTCTTTGAAGTTTAGGCGAATATAAACTAAGTAGGTACCTATTCCGATCTCTGCATATGACAGAAATGTATTCGAGATTAGGCGTGGCAATGGCGTATCTACGTATTTGAATCCTGTAAGTAAAATCTATCATTGTCAACTCAATCTTTATTAAGTCCCTTATTGCAGCAATCATATTAAAACAACTCACTCTAACGTGACCATTGCCTGAAAATACTACCATTATAAAAACAAAAAGTCATAAAAATAGTTATAAAACATATTTGTTTGGACACTAATGGCCTATATTACGCTTTCCAAATGCCTAGGTTTACCTGTAACAGCTAGATATTACTTGGCGACGGTTTAGGCAAATAGTGTGATGGGAATTATTTACGACTTGTTTGCTTCAGGTATGAAGTGCCTTTAATATTAATAATTTTAGTGGAATTACTTGCTTGAATATTTGTTTTGGTAGGTAAAAGTATATTGAAATGGTTAGAGGTTAATCCTATCCAATAGATATAATTATGTTCTTATGGGATAGTTAGCTATTAACCAAACTGACATAACATAACACTACGCCTGTTATCCCCGAAGGTTCAGGCAGAGGTGTACCTAATAGTACACCCACATTTCGCCAGTTATGTTTAAGACCCATGTAATAAGGTTCGAGCCTATTGCCAACAACCGGGCACAAATCCAGACTCTGTGGCTTCTACTGAGAAATTAATAATGGAAAAACCCGAACCAAATAACACTTTGACCAAACTGCGATTTGGAAACATCGATACAGAGCCAATGCATTGCTTGCCTCGCAATACAAATGTCTCTTTTATCATGGGTGCTTTTACACACATTTAAACTCTCATAGACAAGCAGTCAGACCCGGAACAACTAGGTACCTGTAGGCCATACAAATATTTAGTTCCGTGCGGTACTTGAACCCGCAAACGCAGCGCAGCTTCCAATCGCTCAGCCACTGCGCCTACCGTGCCGTCAAATCAAATTAAATATTTTGATGTTGATGATGCTTAAGACTTCGATACAGAATATTACACTTGCCAAAACGACCGCGACCGACTTTTCATAATACTCGTAGCCAATCGTTCTTATCTGTAATAAGGTTCTTCCACAGCAAAAGTTTTAGCTTTTATAAAATGACGCAGCTTTTTGATCACGGGAGTTTAATTTATTATTGTTGCGTTTTATTTATTCGCCACGTCATGGATGTAACAAAGCTTGAGCAGGGACAGTGGTCAGGTCTTTTTTCTAGCATGCTACACACATCCGATATGGTCTAGTGGCTAGGATACCTGGCTCTCACCCAGGAGGCTCGGGTTCGATTCCCGGTATCGGAAAATCTTTTTGTTTAATTTAAGTTTGACAATACTTTTTAAGAACATACAACCCCCATTAATATTCAGCTGCAAAATAGATTTAAAGTTGCCAGCGTCATCATTGTTAGGGAACATTGACTCTGACAAACGCGGTTTAAATGTGCTGATCGCGTTCAGTTTTATTAGTAAAATAAGCCCTTAAGGATAACAATTGGCAGTCTAGCAGTGTACTGATAACCGCATGTTATGCCTTCTTTGAACAATTTGATTTAATATTATCGATTGTCGTCTGTCAGGGGAGAATGGAAGAAGAAAACGTGTTGCGCCGACCCCAAGTAAAGTGAGACAAGGGCATGAAGATGATGATGTTGATTGTCGTTACGACCTGACCTGATGGCAACAACCTCAATGAACATCTTTCGAGGTTCTCGCTTAGCGGTTTGATTAACGGCTTCTTGATTCAGAAGGATTGCATTGTGAGGAGGTTCCTTTCTCTAAAGCATTAACAACCGGTAGCTCGGACCCTGCTCCCGAAATCGGCGGACCACTATTCACATAGACCAATAAATATAAAGAGTATGACAAAAGAGTTATTGTGAATATGGCAGCATTCTGCAGCACAGCGCGTTAATGTTTCAAACTAAAAATAAAAAAAAACTGACTTATTTTACTGTGGGCAATGTTATTCTCAGTAAAAGGTCAGGGACTTTAATAAAAACAGCAATATTTTGTCATAATTGAACCCAATATTTCAGCCAACAAACCGGGAAATTATACATAAGAAAAGAAATCACAAACATTTTTATGCCTAATTTTAGTTCGTAAGTATGACAAACATTCAATTACATAAAGAAAACGTATTGCCATCGAAATGTAGGCTTTATAGCTACAAGATTAAGTACCGTTTTATCTCAAATTATGTCATCATTAACGGCAAATGTGGTGTAAGGAAATGTAAGCTGTGTGACACGGTTTTTGGATGGGGCCATGAAATAAGCGGTGATGGAATGGCCCTACGTCGACAATAGGCCACACTTCTGGACATTCTAAGAGCGAAATACTCCCAAGAAACTAAACGCTGTCACCTGCGTTCAAAAGCCGACAGTGTCATCTCATCATTCATTGTGGAATTTTGACAGATTGCTCTTGAACGCAATTTAGACGTGCTGATCGCGTTTGGACTATTCATAAAATTCGCTCTTCATTTCTAATCTGGTAGTTGCTACTAAAAACTTTTACACAAGAAAAGAAAATTATAGGCAAAAGTCAGTCACAAAGGAAGCAATCAGGTATTTCATGAAATTAATGTCATCCCTAATCCCCTTTGAAATACTTGCTACACAACAGTAGTTACTTAATCATACTCTATCATCAGAAACTGAAGCTACCCAACAATCGGAGCTTTGCCATTTTTCAAGAACCTAACACTGTTAGTAGTCTTCATTCCTCCATCTTTACACATCATTTTGACATTAAAGGCGTAACTAAAACACTACGAAACCCCCGTCTAAAATACCAAATAACAGGCTCAAAATTACATAAGACCCTATCATCACTTTTCCATTATTAATCCACTTCGACTCAATACAGGCACTTAGTCAACCAGCCACTCACTCGCTGTTCTCGGGGCCCGAATATCATGAGAAATCTTTCTCTCGTAAATTAATTACATGTCAGTGAGGAGAGGATGAAAATGTATGAAAAGGTACGTCTAAGTTAAGCACATTATTTTGTTCGGAGGCTCGTGAATCATCATGTGTGTGTGTGTGTGTGTGTGTGTGTTGAGCTTAACAGTCACTAATTGATGAGCTAAATGAAGATTTTGGGGAAGTTTGAGGAAGTATTCTGGGTGATGGGTGGATGGAATGAGAGATATAGAAAGAAACATAAAGTATTTATTCGTCTCGCACAGGACAAAACAAAATGTTTAAATTAACATTAAAACTAAATTATATAAAAAATAACCGACTTCCAAAAAAAAACACTAAAACACGTGGAAAATAACTTTACTTTCGGAAGTCGGTGGCAAAAAATTCAATGAAACAAACAATAGTCACCGACTTCCGAAACTTAAGTTATTTTTCACTTTTTTTGTTTTTTTTTTTTGGAAGTCGGTTATTTTTTTGCAAAAAAAGTTTTTACTTTACCCTTTTTAGTTATCGTATCACACACAAAAATCTTTGTCAAGTATCAATTTCACAATTTCTTTTACTTAGATGATATATTTTTTCCAACTATTTTGATTTAAAAACCAAACAACTGAACCGATTTTGATGAAATTTATATGGGACCAATTGAGAAGTATATTCTTTCAGATAAAAGAAGAATTTTTCAAATCGGTTCATAAATGGTGGAGTTATGAGGTAACAAACACAAAAGAACAACCGAATTGAGAACCTCCTCCTTTTTTGAAGTCGGTTAAAAAGTAACCAAGAAAAAAATTAAAATAATACAAACTAAATTGGTCCTGTACGAGGATAAAAGGCCCCCTTCTCAGCATGGTGCTGTAAAATCACAGCCCTGGTACTCTGATTTCATAGGTAGGTGTAGATACTGAAAAGCGAAGAGGTCCACTCTCCGCTTTGGTAAGTATACAAGGTCAAAGTAATTACCTAGCGGTAATCGTTATTCCAACTATTTGAAATACAAAAGGTCTACCAAAAAACGAATGAGTTTTAGGTTTTTAACTGGTATTTCAAATAGCCTGCGTTCATTGACCCCCGAAATAATTATGAACTTCTTAAGTACTTATACTTTAACAATACAACTAAACGTGACAAATGTAATAATTACTGTGGAATATTATTACTGGCAGTTCTTGACCGCCGTAGACACTTAGGCTTTCTCAAACAAGCCACTAAAACTTAACAACAAGCCCCAAAACTGTGGTCATTATGTAACATTGCCCCAGCAATTGACATCGACAAAATAATAACACCAATAACTCTCAAAGGACATTGAACTGTAATCAAACTAGTAAATATAATATTATATTATTTACGTCTGTGTGTGTACTTGTGTAAATACGCGAGACATATTTCGCGTGTGTGTGAGTTTGCTATTACAATTCAATCAGGCGTTAGCGATTTGACATTTTCTCTCTTACAAGCAGGGACCGTACAACCCCGGTTAAGAGTTAAGCCTTTCGAACGGGTAAGCCGTTTATGAGGTTACCTCTATCATTATGAAACCCTTTTGAATGGGTTTTATACTAGAACCCTTTGAAAGGGTTACATGATAACCTATTGAATGGGTTTTATACTAGAAACCCTTTGAAAGGGTTACATGATAACCCATTGAATGGGTTTTATACTAGAAACCCTTTGAAAGGGTTGCATGATAACCCATTGAATGGGTTCTATACTAGAAACCAAGTGAAAGGGTCAAAACCCTTATAATATATGGGTTATTATAATGAAGGGCATTATAAAAACCCATATATTATAAGGGTTTTGTTCGGGTTATTCAATAAACTTGTGCTAGGTCGGTGGTACGGGAATGGCGGCCGGGCGCTCATTGCCTATAATTCACTAGACGGTATTATACAAATAGCGAGAGTAGGTACGAGCGAGAGCTCCAATAACTATAGTTGGGTATTTTGAGTTTTTGAGTTTATATTATATTATTCTTTTGATCTATCCGAGCCGAAAGTAGCGTGTAGACTTTTTTTATCAATTGGGATGCGTTTGCGTGTTTCAAGCTAATTCATTTATAAGGTTAGTTTTTTCTTGAATATTAAAGTACTTTGTAGATAGTTTGAGTTTTTCTTTGTAGATAGCATGTAGGCAATAGTATTGCCTACAAATAGGCTCACTCGCCCCCAATTACATGAGATTTAAAAACATAACTGACGAATGTGGGTGTACTATTAGTCTATTAGGTACACCTCTTTGGGGAATACAGGCGTGACGTTATTTGTGATGTTTGCAGATATGTAGTTTATGCTCAAAATCCATCCAAGTGCTAAGATGCTAACTCGCACGAAGTTGCGCAGAAGATGGTAGGTAAGGTAGGTTTGTTATTTAGGTATTAGGTTTCAAAATTATAAAAACGAATGTTGGGGCCGGATGCCTTGTATCATTTTATTATACTTATCATTTTATATTTGGTAGTAGAAAATATTACTAAGTATATCAGAGAGTGAAGAAAGTTCTGATGACGAATCTCAACACGTCAATCAGATCCATGACGAATTGTCAAAAACATCAGCAGGAATGTCTGTCACCTACATTCGATCCAGATGTTTCTACGCCTGATTTATTTCTGTTATAGCTTATGCAATAGCTTGAATTTTAAAGCTCCCTTAGGCTCTTTAGGTCCGGCTCGCTTCGCTCGCTCTTGCGTTCTCTTCATCTTGAAACTCTTACTCATCTCAGGGGCCGGGTCGTAGGTCTGGTTTTGAAGTTCAAACCCGGGAGGGGTTTTGACATCTAAATCGACCCCTAAATCTCGGACAACTATAAAGAAATCAACCGATCCGAGGCGGAAAGCAAAAAAGTTCTCGCTCGCTAATACATACCCGTGTTATCGTAATCAATTGAATGAGCAATGAGCAAGTAGAAATTTTGTCTTTATTTTATTATAAATGTCGTTTGAAATAAGATAAGACATTTAATAAAAACTTTTTACAGTCCGTTCAACCGATTTTGACTTCTATTCCGTAGGCATAAGAACGCCTTTAAAAGACGTCTGCGTTGGACGACTGTAAGTATAGGACTATGACACAAATAAGGTTAAATGTAATTCGTTTGGGTGAACGCGAGCCGTAGCCCCGTAGGTATGTACGTTAGTGCATGACTTCGAACGAGTGAAGGAGGCCTGCTTTTGTTTTTTAATAACATTTAATAGCTTTTACAATTTCGCATGTAATGATATAAGCCAAATAGCGATATCTAACTTAAAAAAAAATAAAACAACTAATAAGTTTGGTTCTTGTCAAACATCTCTCTTTGAAATTGCTAAGAGATTTCGGCGATTTTCTTCAAAACTTTGAGATAGGTACCTACGTAGCGCTTTTCTGCCTAACAGGGCAGTCTAGTAGGTACTCCATTTTGTACATTTAGTGACCAATAATCTACCTATCCATGACACAAATCAATCAACAATGAAGTGGTACGTCGGACCTTTAGGACATAACATCGTTGCGCAAATTGTTGCGTGAATTGGCAAGTAGGTAAGTATGTAGGACAATCCTACATATTTACCTACTTGCCCATTGCAATAAACTATACAATTGCTATTTTGAAAATTTAGATTGATAAATTACGTAACTTTATATCTACATACCTACCTATTGTAATGCGACCCCGAAATGATCAATCGCCATCAATTTATATTGTAGTATAGTAATATTATCAATCGCTTGGTACGTAAACGAGCTATGTGCAACAAACACGTAATAATTTACAATCACGATTGATCATTTCGCAGACCCCTAAGTTTTCACACCGACTAAATAATAATATAGTAAAACTCCGCAAAAGACGTCCAGGTTCAAAAATCAAACAGCAAAAATGACAGCATTTGTTTGGTACTTGCAATAAAGTAATAAACAAGAACAGAAATGAAAAAAACATAATAATATTAAGTAATTTCGGTATCCGGCCAGCAAAGCTAAAATGAACTCTATTTCACATTCAATAAAGCTCATAGATCCCTGTTTACAACCAGCTAGGTAAGTAGCCACAAAGGCGCCGCCGCCCGCCGCGCTGCCACGGCCGGTCAACGCATGCTATTCCGTTTTGAAACCTATGCCCTTCAGCGAGAGATCATATTACCATGGGGTCTAAACTCGAACAAATTATAATTAGTCATGTAAAGAAAATCATAGATTGCAGCATAGGTAACGATTATGAAACGAACAATCACTAAAATACGTTAAATGGCAGATTTTGACTGAAGTAAGAGATTAGTAAAAATCTAAACTTCCTTGTCTACTCATAAATCACGTAATTTCTACAAAAAAAGATAAATGAAGCTCTAGATCAATTCGATCCCATAGAAGTAGCCATCTGTTAATCATTTTCTTTAGAGCTCTTTGCAAAAGATGGTGTTTTACTGAATATGTTATATGTCACATAAACTGCAGCGTGAAAGCTCACTCACACAAATGAAACTGTTCCGCCAACTCGAGAATTTTTTTGTTGTTGTTTTGTATACTTGTCCTTGAACGCACGGTGCGATGTCATTCATATTCGATTTGGTTAACCAAAATGGTCCCTTAGCTTAGGCCGTTCAAAAGAGTTATCCAAATATTATGGGTTTGTGACTGTTTAGAAAACCCTATCAAAAACCCATACCAAAACGGTCAATTAAGCTGGTAACCAAAACGATCAATTAAGCCGTTCAAAAGGGTGACCCACACCACATCGTAAGGGTTTTTGATTGACTGCTAGAAAAACCCTATCGAAAACCCTTTCAATGGGTAGCCAAAATGGTCAATTAAGCCGTTCAAAAGGGTTAGCCACATCGTATGGGTTTTCGATTGACTGCTAGAAAAACCCTATCAAAAACCCTTTCAATGGGTAGCCAAAATGGTCTATTAAGCCGTTCAAAAGGGGTACCCATATCGTATGGGTTTTTGATTGACTGCTAGAAAAACCCTATCAAAAACCCTTTCAATAGGTAACCAAAATGGTCTATTAAGCCGTTCAAAAGGGTTACCCATATCGTATGGGTTTTTGATTAACCGCTTCGAAAAACCCTAACGAAAACCCTTTCAATGGGTAACCGATATGGTCCCTGCTTACAAGACGATATTAACAATCTTATCTAGAATGATTCAGAAAAAACATCGAACCATCCAGTTATTGCTTCACATTTTGACGTCTGTTCTCTGGCATTCCGATAATATCTATTTAACATGAGGAATCTTGGTAATTTTTTCGACATCGATAAAATCTAACGTTATTACCGTACTTTTGCTGTGGGCAATAAAAAAATATGGAGGGAGGAATTTATTCAGAGAAGACGGCAGGTAAGGTACTTGTGTTACTTAGTATGGAAGTACTCTGGGGATGAGCTTATGACGTCACATATACGGGCCTAGTTACGTCGTAAGTATTTACGTAGATATATGTTGAGCAATCTTATGATTGTCTGTACGCAATGAACCTGTTTTTTTGTGAGAGAAATGGCATTTCAAGTCGCACATCTGTGTCGGTATTCTTTAAGATTTAAGCTTATGATTCTTGCTACAATTTCATTGCTTTAGTATGTACCTAACAATACTATAATACCTAGTCTTACTTAATCACATTAATGCTATTGTCTACCCACTAAACCCGAGCAGATCATGTCAAAATTATCTATTGTCTTAGTAATACCGTAAGCTACTCATTAATATTATTGTTCTTAGCTAATTAAATACTAGGCTGTCAGCTAATTTACTCAGGTCTGATTGTAATATGAAGTACCTAATTATCATTATGTAGGTAAGACATAAAGGTGATATTCTGTGAAGCTGGAAATAGATCAATGGCGATAGTTTACCTCTTAATATCGATTTTCTGTCTTTATAATCATCGTACTCTTAAGCAGATTGTTGCTGGAATCCAGAGAACCTCGTCAAATATACATTCTACATAACATTATGCCTGTAATCCCCGAAGGGGACATAAGCAGACGCAGAGGTGTATCTAATAGTTCACCCACGTTTCGCCAGTTTTGTTAAGTCTCGTGTAATAAGGGGCGAGCCTATACTCCATGGCTGGTACTGAGAAATTCCTGATGGAAAAAAATAATTTGCCCTACCCTGCATCGAACCCAGGGTCTCATGCTAAGTCGTTGCTACGAACCACCAATAGACCAACGAGGCAGCAAGATACATTTTATCAGCGATAAACTTATGACGGAAATCTCCAAATTGTGTTGGGTTATAAGCTACCGAAACGTTTATGTCAATCTTGTTGCCGGTAGTTATTGAAATGGAAGCTATTGACGCTTGTCCAGGTCCAGGTTAAGAGATGGCGCTAGACCTGTCTAGCGCCGTCACTTTTCCACTCTCGGAATAGTCCTAAAACATTCCTGCACTAAGAGATCATGGTAACCAGATCCTAGATTAAGATACTTAATAATGTTCTAGCAGTGTGACTATAGTCCTAAAATATTCCTGCACTAAAAGACCATGGTAACCCACCAGATCCTAGATCGAGATAATAATTTTCTAGCATTGTGACTGCATTTTTAAAGAAAAGCTGGTTGAATTTATTAGCACAGTTTAACATAGTTTCCCTTCAAATTATCCTCTGGAATACAAATCAGAATATGTAGAGTTTTGCAACTAACATAAAAGCTTCTTAAGTGTTCTATTTTGCCAATTTCAGCACGGAAAACAATCAAAATTCTCTGTTTTGCAGACAAAACAACACATCTAATGATGTAGGTTTCCGACAGCAGGGTATAAGCACCTGTTATTAGTAGGTACCGGACTGAAAAAAATAACAAAGAGGTTCTTCCCACTAATCTATACTTTATTTAGACGTAAAGAAAGTAATTGATGGTCTTTGCAGACACGACTATAGGGCAGACCACAATAGCGTGTTTGTATACTATTTATATTGTTTACTGGCCAGTTGATTAATTGCTTTGTCTTGACAAGCTGAATCCACTGGACTGTGTCGAAATAATCTATAGTTTGTAGTATTAGTAGGGTAATCTGCTAAGCCTTTGGATTTGAACTAGTTTAGGTTGGTATGAAATCGTTAGGTAATCTATACCTTAAAGTTATTTGCTAATACCGTATTAGGCCCTAATATGGGAAAATTTCGATATAACGCCCGCCGCGCGTCGCGGTCTCGGCCTCAGGGAATACGACTTTTGACAAGCGATGCACGCGCGTTTCTCCTTTTTCCGTCGCGTCGCTTCACAAGTCGCACACTTTGTCTGCTATATGCTGGATGAGATTTCATCACCTTTGTACTTATTTTATAAGTTTTATTCACCCATTAATAGCTTAAAATTTAAACTTATTAAACTTGCCTTATTAGTATGTATTGACCAAATCTAGCAATTGAATTTTAAACTAGTCCCTCAACAGATTGAGCTGAAATTTTGCAGGCACCTTTGGTACTTGTATCAATATATTTTTATGCCAGACATGAATTGGTCCTAACTGAATCGCCTCCTCACGAGGTAACTTCTTAGCTAAACTTAATAGCATAGACACAAAACTTTGTATAGGTACGCGTTTAATGTTGATAGATAAACCTAGTTCTTCTTTTCATTTATAGAAACTTGGTTTTTTTCAGTTCAATTTAATTCTGTTCCTTTGTCCTTGTTTGTATTTAGTTGTGTCACATCAAATTTGTTCAATTAGTTGCTAGATGGTGGCTCGTCACAAGACATAGATCTTTTCATTTGTTTTCGCAAGACACGTGTTTGTAATAAAACTAGTTACATGTTGAAGATAGACAAGCATAGAGATGGTGACTTTCGAATACCGCCAGGGTCAAAAATAAATTCTTTATAAATTCACAAATAGTGAATAATTATACAGTGATATACAAAATTACCCGCTCCCAGCAGTGGGACGTTTAGTGGCCGATGATTGTGACACAAAACATTAATCTACGTGACTGTACTTTGTCATGAATTCGGGTCAAATCCGAACGTGTGTCCAGTCGGCGAAAACATAAAAGTGATTAAGATTTAAGTTTCACTAAGTGGACACGCGTAAAAATTTTTGCGTGTCCAGATGACTAAATAATAAGGCATACTAATTTTGAGTTTTACTAACTGGACACACGTGTGTCCAGTCTTTCGTGTCCAGTCTTTTGCATTTTCGGGAAATGGACGCTATTAACCCAATTAGGTACGCGAAGTGAGAATCATCTTTTGTGTGTGCACGAGCGAACGGATTTCCCTGGGCACATACATACATACGTACCTATACCATGACCTGGGTAAAGACGTAGGGTATTTTTTATGCTGGTAAACTATTCTTGAGGTATTATTCTGACACGGAGGCGATGTGCAAGTGCAACGCGATGCAAAAAAAACGGAGTTCCAAAAAAAAAACACAAAAAACGTGGAAAATAACTTTACTTTCGGAAGTCGGTGACTATTGTTTGTTTCATTGACTTTTTTGCCACCGACTTCCGAAAGTAAAGTTATTTTCCACGTTTTCTTGTGTATTTTTTTTGGAAGTTGATTATTTTTTACAAAAAAGTTTTTATTTTACCCTTTTTAGCTATCACAACACACACAAAGGCTTGACAATCAATTTTTCAATTTCTTTTACTTGTAAAACATAATTTTAGCAGATATTTTGTTTTAAAAACCAAACTGCTGAACCGATTTTGATAAAATTTCTATGGGATCAATCGGGAAGTATACCCATTCTAACAAAAAAAAATAATCCAAATCGGTCCAGCCATCTTCAAGTAATCGGTGAACATACATAAAAAATAAAAAAAAAGGTTCCGACGAATTGAGAACCGCCTCCTTTTTGAAGTCGGTTACAAAATCGTCGCTACATCAAAGTAAGCGCTAGTGGAAATTCCTCAAATCATAACCGCATACGATTGCAGTCTTGCTTCTGCATAGCTAATTATTATTTATGTGCACTTTGCCAAAGAGAAAGAAATTTCATGTTAAAATACGCAATTTTCAATTGCATATCAACATCCGATATGGTCTAGTGGCTAGGATACCTGGCTCTCACCCAGGAGGCTCGGGTTCGATTCCCGGTATCGGAAATACTTTTTGTAAAATATTTTCACTGAGAATATTTTTACAAAGACAAAATCAATTAGTAATTATTACTTTTGGTATTTTTACAGATTCATTGTTTATGGGCATACCTGTATTTTGTATTTTCGACATAATAAATAATGAGTATTTTAACTTGTTTTAAGTAGCAAGGTAGTCCACGTCTTGCGAAAACGCTAAACTGACGTAAATACGTGAACGTTGCTAGAAAACGACCAAAAGTAAAATCTTACTGTATCACTAACTTCATAAGGTTTATTGAGGTTATCTAAACCATTTGCCGGTTTTTCACATTAAGTTCTGGTTATATCATAAAATAAAAATGCCATAACTTTATCTGCGTTTAACAGGTTTTTTTTTATAAGGAATGTTATGGGGTATTCCCTTGGGCACACATGGCCGAATATGACCATATTGTGTGGCGAATGGGGATATTATTTTGACGTACCTACTTACAATATAAGGATGCTTTATAACGTCTTTAAGAATCCCTTTGGAGATAAGGAAGCCACGATTTCACTTCGTTATTTTAGTAGGTAAAGGGCAGATGAAAAACAATCTCAGATGTGTGAGCTGAAACATAGTCAGATTCATTGAAATTATTATCTAACCTGTACTTTACCTGTGAATCTACTATAGGTCATTAACTACAAGGCAAGTGATGAGTAGGACACTATTTATAGTTTGTGTGGACAACACAGGGTACAATGACCTGTACGTCTAACATATTCATCTGCAAGGTAGATGATGTGCAGAACAGGACAAGTTAACAGTTAACATAACACATCACACAACAACACGCCTGTAATTCCTGAAGGGTTAGGCAGAGGTGTACCTAATAGTACACCCACACTTCGCTAGTTATGTTTTTGAGTCCCATGTAATAGGGGGCGAGCCTATTACCATCGACCATCCTCAAATCCAGGGTCCGTGGCTGCTACTGAGAAATTCCTGATCGATAAATCCAATAACAGTTTGCACGACTTGGGAATCGAGCCCAGGACCTCAGCCGCGTTTGCGACACTAGACCAACGGGGCAGTCAACGTATACAGTTAACGTTAGCGTTTACGGGTGAAATCACATCTGCACGCACGTATCAGAGCTTTCATGCATTTCTATCTCATTTTGTCACGTAAAGGCGTCATTTGTTGGAGCGAGAGGTGTGGTTCCAAGAATCCGCATTCATTCGCATCGGAAGCACTTTAACGTGCGATTGGACCTCTCATTTTAGTGAATTACAATTATACTAAGTGACAGAAAAAAAAATACAAACGAATTGAGAAGCTCCTCCTTTTTTTGAAGTCGGTTAAAAATATGCGTTAAAACGCTTACTCGTGCGTGCAAATGTAATTTCACCCTAGAAGTGAGTACAAAGGTACATAATCACATGACACTTTAGTATCATCTGGTGATCTAGCCTACACTCGTATAGTATGTGGTCCAGACTGAATATTATAACCTTGGTATATCTTAGTTAGGTACTATAGGCGGATGATTTTCACTTACGTTCACAATGTTGGAATCTTTGGATTCAGGCACATAGCATACACCATTACATTCACAGATAACACCAGGCGAAATGCAAGACAGTCTATCAAGACACAGCCTAAGTACAACTTACAGCATACATGTTAACTAAGCGCCCTTTGACTGCTTTTGTTGCTTTTTTTTAAGTTTTTTATTAATTAATAACCTAATTTATTATTTTTGTTTGTATTGTTCAGCTGACTGCCTCATTGGACGCAAGCTCGACTGCTGAGAATGAATGAGGTCTTGGTTTCGATTTCCAGATTGTGCAAAGTTTTATAGGGTTTTTAACAATAATTTTTCAGAACTAGTCTTCTGCTGAAGGATTTTACCCAGTTGATGCCATTAGGCTCTCCCTGTAACTGGCAAAATGTGGGTATACTATAAGGTACGCCGCCTTACCCTTCGAAAATTACAGGCGCGATGTCGTGTATTGTTCAGTTAAAATAATCGTCATCTACCTGTTCAATTGTATGAGGCCACTAAGTGGGGCCTGGTGACCTGTAACAAAGGTTTTTTTAAACCTAAATCATACCCAATTTCTCACAATGTGAAAAAAAAATCAAAACCCTTACTTAACCCGACTAAGAACTCATCTGACTCCACAAACAAGTGGGTAAGATCATAAAAACTGTACTCTTCACCTATTTGCAGCGATAAAAATACTTCAAAATTGCTCTCATGAAGACATAATACGGTATCGAAGCTGGCAAAGTGCCATTTAGGTAAAAAATTAGCTTGCGAATAAGAATTTATAACAGAATACATTATTTCGGTTTACGCATTTCAGCTTATTTTCTTTGTTTAATAAAGTTTACCTAATATTTTGAGTACTTAGAAATCTTGTACGAGTTTAAATAATAAGCATCCTTATTTTTTTAAATCATATTTTGTTGGGCATACAGCCTAGCACTAAACTTAAAAAATTTAGGAAAATTTGAGTTTCACGGGGTACCTTGGAGCTTCCCCCATCACACTTCTGTTTTTTTTTTTTATTACGTATATCATTACAGGGTAACCCTTATGCGAAAGTGTACACAATAATATTATTAAATTTTGTAACTGATCACAAACAATAATAAAATTAATAATTAATATTGTTCTTTATTGTCTCACGCAGTCATAATTATATCAATATCGTGCAAATCTGTTATTTGTATGGCCTCTGGTATGCCACTTTTACCTTATTAGTTTAGTTTTAATTTTTATTAAGAGTGGCAAGTGATCTTAATAAATAAATAAATAATTAATAGAAAGGAAAGAAAGAAAAGTATTTATTAGTCTCGCACTGGACAAAAAATGGTAACTACACACCACAAAATAATAAACGGTACGGTGTGTAATACACACCTATGCGATTAAAACAACCGTTGGTTCCGCCAAACCTTTTACGATAAGGTTCACGACTGAAACCATAAACTAACTACATCCTAACCCAACGACTATCACCAAAACTTTGAAGTATACTATATCAAAACTACTCCACTTCGATCACATAACTGAACTAGCAACACTATTACAAAGACATCTAAGATTCTCGATCAGGCACACCGTTTTTTACCAACATGGCAGACTGCCAACATTCTGATACTAGGTTTATGTCTTCCCGAGATCAATTTTGAGGCTTTCACGGTAAAATAGGTGTCGGATAAGGTATTGAAAGATGAGTAAAGATGGTTTCGAGATGGGTATATTTATGGTGAGTTTCGGTCGTCAGAAGACATTGTTTTAAGCTTTCACAGTTTTTACAACTAAATTTACACTGCCACTTACGGGATATCTTCCGTGATTTCGACGCTCATGTTATGTTATGAATATCGGGAGCTCAGAATAATTGAAAACCACGATATATCCTACGATATCCCGAAAGTGATAGAACACATGTAAAAGGTAAAAAAGGAGGGTTTTTGTTAGAAGAAGAATCTGATTTTGTAAAATGAAGTCATCTTTTTAGTATCAATACAACACAAAAAAAATATTAAATCAACTTTTCACTGTTATTCAGTTGCTTAAGGTTAGATTGGCAGCCGACCCAAACTTAGTTGGGAAAAGGTTGGGCAAATAATAATGATGCATAAGTAAAACGTATAATTCAAATCATTTCTTTGAATTTAATGTCATTACTTTCTACTAGTAAGTAACCACATTACCTGCATAGCTAAAAGTCGGTATATGTAACAATAACATGATGGTTAAACAATAATTGCCTTTTAGCGTGAGCCTCAATCGGAACAAACGACGCCATCTTGTTTTTACAACACATTTTCCACAGACAATAACTCAAAATAATGTTTACTAACAGCGCTCTGCTGTCGTTGCCATTCAATCGTCAAAAGAACTAATATAACACAGTATTTAATCGTCATCTTCCTGCCCTTGTCCCATGTTACTTGGGGTTGGCTCAACACTTTTTTAACCGACTTCAAAAAAAAGGAGGAGGTTCTCAATTCGGTTGTATGTTTTTTTTTTTGTGTTTGTTATCTCATATCTCCGTCATTTCTGAACCGATTTGAAAAATTCTTCTTTTATCTGAATGGATCTACTTCTCGATTGGTCCCATAGAAATTTCATCAAAATCGGTTCAGAAGTTTGGTTTTGAAATCAAAATAATTGGAAAAAATGTCATCCAAGTAAAAGAAATTGCGAAATTGATACTTGACAAGGATTTGTGTGTGATACGATAACTAAAAAGGGTAAAATAAAAACCGACTTCCAAAAAAAACACTAGAAAAGTGGAAAATAACTTTACTTTCGTAAGTCGGTGGCAAATAAAAACTTTTTTTGCAAAAAAAACCCGACTTCCAAAAAAAACACTAAAAAAGAGGAAAATAACTTTACTTTCGGAAGTCGGTGACTATTGTTTGTTTCATTGACTTTTTTGCCACCGACTTCCGAAAGTAAAGTTATTTTCCACTTTTTTAGTGTTTTTTTTGGAAGTCGGTTTTTTTTTGCAAAAAAAGTTTTGTTTCTTCCATTCTCCCCTGTCAACCTTCACGCTATCATTAAGTCCTTTTTCTTTTTTGTCATTCCTCACACAATCCATCCATCTTTTCCTTGGCCTTCCTCTCCCTCTCCATCAACATTTATATTAATAGCACTGTAACTAAATATTGAAAACAAAACAGTAATTATACCGCTTCGAACAGCAACTGAAGTGAATTGAATTGCACCAACAACCAATTAACCCACAAACCCACATAAAACATAACCATTGGAAATAACAGTGTATGTTACCAGGAATTCATAAATGGCGCGTGAGGGTTCAAATGTCAACATTGCATTCATTGAATATGATAAAATGGAAGAGCAATGGCAATTCTCAGAATTTTAGGTGTTACTACACTATTCATACTAATAAATGAATAAACTAATTTGCACTATAGTAATACAAATATTAGCTTTAAATTAGCACATCGTACACAATAAATGGTTGCAGAACGAAACGAAGCAAAAAGGAATATTGAATGAAACTTTGGATGGATACGTCGTAGCAAAAGGAACGGAAGAAAGCCGAAAACTTAAAAAGAGACGGTGTGAAGGAAAATTTTTGGAGAGATCGAAATATTAAGATAAGAAAGAAGATTTATATTTCCATGGTTATACAAGGTGTTGCTTTGCATCCTCGTCAAATTCAAGGAGGTAATTATGCTAATGATTCTCGACCCGAATCAATAATAAAATGGGTAGGTATTTTTTTCTTAATATCGGAAATCGATAAGTTTACACCACCCGTATTAAAACGCGGCCCGTCTAATACTAATCCTATATAACCGCGTTTTCACAGACACAAACAAACGCAGACGTTTATTCGATAAACTGGTGATTCTCCTCTTTTGAAAAGGGCTTCATTCTGAAATAGTGTCAAATTAAAGCAACAACAAAAAGCAGCGTTTATTATTATTGACCAGGTACCGTAATTTATATTGATTTTATTTACGTCTTCTATGACAACCTCCTGAATTTTGACGAGGATGCAAAACTACACCTTGTATAGTTGCGTGAAACGAGGAGCTAGCGGTCTTTTTTAAGCTACTGCCAATTTTGAACAGCAATCGTTTTTTTATGCTGTAACAGCTCGTTCCTACGACGAAGATTCGTATTGTTTTGACGTATCGTCTTTTTTCACGATCCGTGAATTTTTTTGACGGCGGTAATGCTTTTTAAATGCCCGTTCACACGCATCACAAATCATGAAAAATCACGGACACGTCTTAAATCACGTATCGTCTTTTAATAATCAGGTACCTACGTCAAAAAATACGGATCGTTTTTTTTTGTGACGGATTTGCTGATGCGCTCGCTCCCGAAAAATCACGGAACTGATGTGAACACTAATTCGGTTTTTTTGCCAGATCGTGATTAAACATGATTCCGTATGCAATGTGAACGTCCATACGTCATGACGTATCGTATTTTATGACGGATCGTCAATGACGGAAGCCGCGTGAACGGGCTGTAACGGTGACAAAAATCTGAAACTTGATCACATTTTGCACTTTTGACAATCAGTAAGACAGTAAAATTTTTCAAGGCGAATTTTCAAGCAATAATGTATAAGCTCTGCAAAAAAAAACTAATCGAATGCAGATTTATTCATTCCAATCATAATATTATCGGTAAACAGGTAAATGCTGTTTGCACCTATAAATCGATCCTCCAACTGCCAATTCTCTAGCAAAAATAATTCTCATCGTAAAATATCACGGTATACACGCGCGTTGACAACAAGATCCAAGCGAATCTTATGCAGGGTTGACACGACATATTTGAAGTATATTTTGAACACTTTGTGAGGGAAATTGGTATTTTCATAATTCACAAAAGAGTATATATTTAGCAACATTGGAAACTTAACTACTCTGGACACGAAGCCCAAAGATAAGTTATTAATAAGTCTTCCATATTTCCAGGCCACTCGTAAAGATCTTCAAATGGAGTTTTAGTCAAAAACGCTTAACCGTGTATTATCATCTGTCTAGCCTTCTCTATATTGGGATAGGTTACCAGTCTGACTATTTACATCGAGCGACTGACCCATCTGACTTCCACAACTCAGTTACTGTGTAATACGATACACCTTGGTAAGTCTGGGTATTCTACTTTTAGAAGACTGACTTCCCGTAACGACCGCCAAAGTTCTGAAACGACAACCAAGAGCAACGGCTCAATATGCTTTCCGAGACATGGAAAAGTCTTGATGTGACGAATGGACATCCACTCACGAGTCAACTTAACCTTCGATTGTCACGTATACCTGTTTCTGTTTAGATACGAGCGATATTTCTATCATATTAAGCAGTGATAGTCTAGTGGTGTGACCGTCGGACTGCCAAGTCGTAGGTCTCGAGTCCGAACCCTAGACACGCACCTTTGATTTTTCGGATTCATGTGCGTATTGTATAATTATCACTTGCATCGGTGAACCGGCATGACTGAGAAATATGTCTCAACGGTATGTAAAGCCAAGTCAGAGATCCATGGGCGGCAAAAAAACTCTGACACCAGGTTCGGCACCGCTGAAAAAAAAAATATTATGAAACTCATCTTTACAGTTGAAAATCCAGCATATAAGTTACAACGGTCGTATATAACAGGGTGAATGTTCAGCTCATTAGGTACTCATCAATCGAGAAATGAATGAAAGTATGCGTGAAATTTTCTCGCTTCAGTAATCTCCCGTAACCCATGTTATGCGAACCCAACCGCTTTAAATCTGGTATATCTGCATGCTTGGAAGAACAAGAGTACCTACCCGATTGGTACACAATGTATTAAAAAGGTATGTAGTAATGTAACGAGGTGGCACACAAGGAGATGATCCACCATGGGCCCTGTTTACAGTCTCGGATGATGCGACATGCGACACGACTTCCGTCAACGTTTGGAATCAAATCACATACCCATACATGACATCACGACTGCAATCCCCGCTACATTTCGCCAGTTATGTTCAAGTCTCTTGTAATAGGAAACGAGCCTATTGCCATCAACCGGGCACAAATCCAGACTCCGAGGCTGCTACTGAGAAATTCCTGCTGGAAAAACCCAATAACATTTTGCCCGACCCAGGAGTCGAATCCAGGACCTCGTGCTCAGCAATCGCACTGGCGACCAACGTGGCAGACAAGAATCGGATCGAACCTACAAATATAGAATTTCCTTCTCCAACCCGACGGTCAGCTAAATCCAAAATCAATACAATGTTACCTCAACATAATCCGTTGATAAAATCCAGAATCCATTATTTAAAACCAAGCTTTTCAGACTCATCGATGTTAAGGACAGGTAGCTTAAGACTAAACGATGTAAAATTCTAGTTTTATCTAAACCTGATAGGAAGATAGCAACCCTAATTTCACCTCGAGGTAAATCCTTAGGTAAACACAGCCTCCGTTGCCGCGTTGGACGACGTACGCCTCCCGCGATAAAAACGGGGTGTTCTATAAATTATTCATAAAAAATCTTGACTTGCCTCGTGCCTCGCTGCCAAGGATATAATATAAGACAATGTTAGTTGTCTAGTAGCGTTGTATGATCTCTGAAGCTTTGACCTGGAAGGAGAAGTCCATTAGAGTGCGTTTTGTAAACGTATGCTAAAGCGTTTAGCGTGAAAATTATCGAAAATATTTTTTTGGGTTACGACTAACGAGTTTCCTTGTCATTCGTATCAATATTTTAGATCTTGAATTACATTGAAAGTGGAAATGTATGTTATACAAAACATCATCATCTGCCTAGCCATTTTGTCAGGGTCGGCTTTCAGCTGAATACCAGAATTTACATGAAGCGTCAGCCGATCTGAAGCGGTCTTAGAGGAGGGTTCACATGTGAGGTTCCAAAGATGGACGTATTATGAGGGACAGGATAGATGGGGGTTAAGAATGAGTAGTATGTCTTTTGTGGTGATCGTAAAATGTACCTAACGCCTTGTTCATAAAGGTATAGTTGAACCAGTTATTGTTATGTCATCTTAAGGTTCAATGTCACTTGCGTTTCATAAAACGAGTAGGTACGAAAGACAAAGTGGACATTCTATCAGAGTTAAAGATGGCGGTAAAGTTGAATCTATTGTATTTATTTGTTTTGACTTCCCGATAAGCTAATGACGTTGAAAGTGACTGTAGAAATACGAAACACTTTGTTTTTTTTTTTTTGCTTCGGCTGTTTGTGTATGTGGGTTTAAATGTTTGTAAACGCACCCACGGAAAAAATCCTAGTGTGGCATAAAATTTAAAAAAAAATATTTAAAGCGATAACAATTACCAGTCTTGGATGTAAGGTCTGTGACAGTGAGATAGTTTCAACCGTAGTAAAGTTTCTTTTTACTAGCATTTGTTATCTAAAATGGTCAAGCAATCATGAGGTTGGCTATGCATATTTAAATAACACTTTACATGAAATTCAATTTTCTTGACTAACTGAATAGACGACGTCCAAACTACTGGTGGCAGAAACATAAATCATGTAAGATATTATATTATGTTCCTTAGCACAAGAAGCGCTTCAGTAAATAGGTTTCTTGAGTAGGAACCCCTAAGGAATGGCTATTGTAGAAAATTCACGGAGATACAGCAACTGACGAAATATTTTGTAGTGTGGAGGGAAGTGGGAATTATGTTTTTCCTAAACTCCTCCGCTATTCTTTTCTGATTAATTTCGTTGCGGGATCCAAAACAGTTTAATTGTTTCTCTGGGACTTCGTCGAGCTTCATTGTATCGGCGCTTTTCTGGTGGTCGTTGTGACTGTTCCTAAATTACCCTAGGCTGATAAAATTTTCGTTTTTCCTAATTCATGGTAATATTAGTATGAAAGTCGGTTTCCCTGAGGGGGAAAGGGACACGCCCCGCCATCCGCGCGCCCCTGTGAGGTTCGTCCCAAACTGGATGTCTCTCCACCGGTATAAGAAATGAATCCCTTAACATGTAGAAGTCCAATGCCTCGTATCATCATAAGAACGAGGAAAGGATTGAAAGATATAGTAAATCAGACTAGGGAATTCATAGTTATTGAAATATATTGAAAGTGGTTTCAAAAGTGTAAAACAAAACTGGGGAAGCCAATTATATTTATATTGCAACCAATATAGTTCTCGTAAGTAACCCTTACGCTAACGTAATAGGTAATAGGTCAATCGTGACTCACACGATACCTTGCATCTACACCTGGAGCACTCAAAGCTACACTTCCATAAGTGACGTAAGCGGCTTTTCAGCGGCAATGCGTCGACATCATGCTCCTAGTGAACACTGTCCCTAGCAGCTCTTTCGAACTGGTGTACGTGACAAGGCGGCTTTTCAGCGGCAGAAAGTCAATCATCATGCTAATCAATAGACATGGTCCCTAACAGTCCTTAGACTGGTTATAAAATAGATGTGGTATCAACCCATTCCAATCCCTCCCCATGGAAAGTGCACTTTTCGTACAACTATCGTATATGCAAGACATGTGTTCATGTCAGCCTGACCGAATCATTTGTGTAAGATACAGCATAGATTATTCTAGAATCGCTATATGGTTGGTCATAATAAGGTTGAGAATCAAAACTCAAAAGCAATGGCTGGATTGTTAGTTAGAGCTAATGAATACATAATTCAAGAATTACCAGATATTAGAGTTGATAATCAGAACTCAAGAATCATTTTTCAATAGAGTTGGAGATCTACTCTATTGAAACCCTATAGACAGCCCCAAAAGCGCCCACCCTTCACCACTTCCTAGTGTTGGAGCTGGGGAGAAGAAGTGGCGCAACAAACTCCCCAGCAACACGTTTCTGTCTGATTAGTTTTAAGAACTTTGATAAAACCATCAGCCTAGGATAATAATTGTAATAAAGGACTCACCCAGCCGCTCACCAACAAACACACACACATACTAGATTTGTCTAAACAAGGCTTTTAATCCAGCTATATTTAACTTATTCAATCACTATCGCACTATTGCGATAACCCACTTGGACATAGGCATCGCTATCTGCCGAGTCACCTAACTTAACTTCATTATCTTATTTCGTCCGGACCCTATAGCGGTGTAAGACCGACTGCCTCTAGCTCCCTTTCTTCATCTCCAAACCTCTAAAAATACCACGCTTGCCTAACGCCCTTTTTTGCCATTGTTTTAAAGGTTCACTTCGGTCCAGCCCTTAACGTGGTACCCAGATGTGCACTAATATTGAAGAATGCACTTACAAACCGAATATTTTTTATCGTTTCTTAGGAATTTGTGGAAATATTAGTTTTGACCTGTCAGCCCGGCATTCATCCCTAACTCGCTTCCCATTAAATAAAGAATTTATGCGCTTACGAGTGGCTAATATTATTTTACAATTCTAAGAAGGGACGGAACGTTTTGTTATTAATTACAGTAACTTGTCAGGCTGTCAAGCCATAAAATAAAGGTTTAATATGCTTGTAAGTGTCCCGATACCGTGTGATGATGTTGAAATAAATATGGACTAAGATATTCGCTTAATAATTAGGAATACGTGACAGGCAGTCACATTCCCCCCTCTGAAAATCAGACGCGTGACGCAGTACAGCGGATGAGCTTTCACAATAGGATAAACTGTGCCTTTCCATGACATTACTGGAGAGTTTGTATGTTCATATATATTTGTTATGTTCACCTAATAAGAACATTATAACCGTTCTAACTGGACCATTAATCGAATAAGATGCAACATCTGCTTATAATTTTGCTTAGTTTCGCAGAAGTATGTTCAATCGTTATATAATTCCTCTATTTGAACTTATTCTTCTTCAAAATATTCTTGTCATTTACAACGTTTCAGGTAATTTCAGAAGACCTGTGCATGCTTATAATTTTAGTTTTACATACCAGAGTCTCTTCTAAGAGTATATGTGCTATCGAGCGATGCTACCTACGCTGCTCCATCGTTCTTAACTCAGCCTACCGCATCTGCCGCTGGACAGAGGCCTTTCCCATTGCACCTCAACGCTGAGTTAGCTGCTCGCAGCTGTATCCAGGAACAGCTGAAATAGTCGGCATATAGACATATTAGACTTTATTCCAAATAGTCGCCCCCCTCCGATTCGAAGAGGAGAGAGCAGTTCTGAAATCCAACTATAGTTGGAAAGCTGTATTAGAAAATGAATGTTATGTAATTTGAGATAACGCTCACTTGTACATTTATATATAGAATAAGAGCTTATCCAACATTAAAATCACAAAGTATCTTGTGAACCTTCATTGAGCAAATATAATCTTGACCTCGGTCTTTATTTTGAAATGTAGACACCCTAGATTATCCAAACAATTATTAGCTTATTAGGACAAGGGTTATAACTTTCTCACTTGGAAATTAAAGTATTGGTAAGAATTTTAACCTTACGTTCCAATATTGAAACTGATTAGGTAGATTTATATAGCTCAAAACAATATATAATTATTGTTGAGTCAACAAAGTCATTCCACGTGACTACGGGAAACAATAAATAGAGTTCAATAAGAGTGGAACTTAGCTTCGTTACTGTAACAGCGTTACGGCTGCCGCAGAAGTCAGCCCATATCAGCTGAATTTGAGGGAACTTTGACCCAAGCGCCACGCACAACCCAAAGGTTTAGACAGCCAAGTGAAGTTTGAAATATCCTGGAATTCGAAATAAGGCCACACGAGTATCTATGCAATTATTTGACACACGCTACTACAGCGTCGGGAAGTTTCAGGTTAACTTCCAATGGTAATAGTTTAATGAATCTCCTAGTTAACTAATCGACTAAGATCTAAGTACTAATAATATAAAGTTTACCCATAGTTGAGGGCGTGTCTTATTTCTATGTTCACTCTCTCACGCACTCATACTCGTACAAATACAAACCGTGCAATTGCAAACATATGTCAAAATCTTGTTGTGTACTATCAAACACGAAACTTTCATCTATAGAGAATCGAACCCATAATTTTAGGTGCACTGAAACACAAGCAACCATCTTACAACCTGTTATTCACTAAAGAGTACCTACCTATACGTATAACGTACGGGAATCGAACCCACTTTAACTAGTATCGGAACCAAAGCGTATTAAACCATTAAAACACGCGGGAATCGAACCCAAAATCCATGATAATGACAAACGCATCAACTGATAAATTATACGGGACTTGAACCCGCTACCAGTGTTTGAAGAATTCAATCTCGATAACCCAACCGTTATCTTATAATAATATGCTATTATAGCCGTCATAACTCTAGCAGACTCTCACAAACTCTAAACCCATTAAATTACGTTGTGTTGTTATTGTAGTAACCCATAAATTGTCCTTTCTCGTTGCACTGAAGTGAATCAGTACATTTAATGACGAGAATCCTGGTCACGGCACCACATGCTGACTGTTCCTAAATTACCCTAGGCTGATAAAATTTTCGTTTTTCCTAATTCATGGTAATATTAGTATGAAAGTCGGTTTCCCTGAGGGGGAAAGGGACACGCCCCGCCATCCGCGCGCCCCTGTGAGGTTCGTCCCAAACTGGATGTCTCTCCACCGGTATAAGAAATGAATCCCTTAACATGTAGAAGTCCAATGCCTCGTATCATCATAAGAACGAGGAAAGGATTGAAAGATATAGTAAATCAGACTAGGGAATTCATAGTTATTGAAATATATTGAAAGTGGTTTCAAAAGTGTAAAACAAAACTGGGGAAGCCAATTATATTTATATTGCAACCAATATAGTTCTCGTAAGTAACCCTTACGCTAACGTAATAGGTAATAGGTCAATCGTGACTCACACGATACCTTGCATCTACACCTGGAGCACTCAAAGCTACACTTCCATAAGTGACGTAAGCGGCTTTTCAGCGGCAATGCGTCGACATCATGCTCCTAGTGAACACTGTCCCTAGCAGCTCTTTCGAACTGGTGTACGTGACAAGGCGGCTTTTCAGCGGCAGAAAGTCAATCATCATGCTAATCAATAGACATGGTCCCTAACAGTCCTTAGACTGGTTATAAAATAGATGTGGTATCAACCCATTCCAATCCCTCCCCATGGAAAGTGCACTTTTCGTACAACTATCGTATATGCAAGACATGTGTTCATGTCAGCCTGACCGAATCATTTGTGTAAGATACAGCATAGATTATTCTAGAATCGCTATATGGTTGGTCATAATAAGGTTGAGAATCAAAACTCAAAAGCAATGGCTGGATTGTTAGTTAGAGCTAATGAATACATAATTCAAGAATTACCAGATATTAGAGTTGATAATCAGAACTCAAGAATCATTTTTCAATAGAGTTGGAGATCTACTCTATTGAAACCCTATAGACAGCCCCAAAAGCGCCCACCCTTCACCACTTCCTAGTGTTGGAGCTGGGGAGAAGAAATGGCGCAACAAACTCCCCAGCAACACGTTTCTGTCTGATTAGTTTTAAGAACTTTGATAAAACCATCAGCCTAGGATAATAATTGTAATAAAGGACTCACCCAGCCGCTCACCAACAAACACACACACATACTAGATTTGTCTAAACAAGGCTTTTAATCCAGCTATATTTAACTTATTCAATCACTATCGCACTATTGCGATAACCCACTTGGACATAGGCATCGCTATCTGCCGAGTCACCTAACTTAACTTCATTATCTTATTTCGTCCGGACCCTATAGCGGTGTAAGACCGACTGCCTCTAGCTCCCTTTCTTCATCTCCAAACCTCTAAAAATACCACGCTTGCCTAACGCCCTTTTTTGCCATTGTTTTAAAGGTTCACTTCGGTCCAGCCCTTAACGTGGTACCCAGATGTGCACTAATATTGAAGAATGCACTTACAAACCGAATATTTTTTATCGTTTCTTAGGAATTTGTGGAAATATTAGTTTTGACCTGTCAGCCCGGCATTCATCCCTAACTCGCTTCCCATTAAATAAAGAATTTATGCGCTTACGAGTGGCTAATATTATTTTACAATTCTAAGAAGGGACGGAACGTTTTGTTATTAATTACAGTAACTTGTCAGGCTGTCAAGCCATAAAATAAAGGTTTAATATGCTTGTAAGTGTCCCGATACCGTGTGATGATGTTGAAATAAATATGGACTAAGATATTCGCTTAATAATTAGGAATACGTGACAGGCAGTCACATCGTCACTGTGGATTCTGGAGTTGCAGTGGTTTGGAAATAGTGTGGCAGGTTTGTCACATTTTTTTTTACATAGCATGTTCACTTCGTATACAACATAACATCACGCTTCTATTCCTGAAATAAATGGGCAGAGACAAGACAAAATAAAGATGCCTTGCCAAAATGTAGGATATTCACCACAGATCAAATACTCACTACTCCAACAGAAGCACCTACTAATACAATTCGTGTGCCGAAAAAAGCGAGGAGCGCATTTTGTGTCTTAGTGCAAATAAACTGTTATACTCGTACACTTGGCTCGTATTAAATGAATTGACGAGGCGTTTTTCTGCTAAAGCTGCTGCTTACCTGAAGGAATCATTCATTAACATTCATTTTTCTTCTTGCTTCTTCTATTTCTTCTTGCTTCTTCTTGCTTCTTCCTGCTTCTTCTTGCTTCTTCTTGCTTCTTCTTGCTTCTTTTTGTTTCTTCTTGCTTCTTCTTGCTTCTTCTTGCTTCTTCTTGCTTCTTCTTGCTTCTTCTTGCTTCTTCTTGCTTTTTCTTGCTTCTTCTTGCTTCTTCTTACTTCTTCTTGCTTCTTCTTGCTTCTTCTTTCTTCTTCTTGCTTCTTCTTGCTTCGTCTTGCTTCTTCAAACTCAAACTCAAACTCAAAGCATTTATTTCAATTAAACCATTACAGGCACTTTTGAATGTCAAAACACAAAAAATAAACTAAGCTACAGTCCCAGTCACAGGGCATAATAACTTGTGAAAGTACTGTAGTTGCCCATTCGAAAGCGTAGATCTCTATGGAGAAGAATGGGCAAGAAACTCCATGGACACTCTTTTAAATCATTATGTTGTTACAAAGTCTCGGTTACATCATTCATGTCGAGATTAAACATACATGTGAGAACGATGTAGAAAGACGTAAGAGCGTCCAGAATAAAAACATAAAAATAACAATTCAAAAATACAATAATCCATGGCAGCTGCGAGATGACCAGTCACAACTGACAGCGCCCGTTCACGAACATGACGCATGGATCAGCCATCATTCAACTCAACCATTTTGGAGGGAACTAAACGACCCGACACACGCGCCACCATCAGCGAGACATTTGAGTGAGCATGACATTCTCTCAGCCACCAGGGAAAATGCGAGTCAATAAAAGATGTAAATGGTAGCTTTAGCGTACATAGTACTCACACATGTGCTATGCAATTATACAACACTAAGAGATTGAATCTATACAATGCAAAGATATGTTTACAATCTTCTGCAGTTTCCACAATAACTTCCCATGGTAACCAATAAGTTTGCCCCTATGGTTGTGGAGCAGGACCAGCATTGAGCCAAGCATTTTTATCATCAATGTAATCTCCCAACTTATAGTATGCTTGCCTACATAGTGTGCGTTTTATACAAGATTTAAATTTCGTCTCATTCAGTTGTAGAATGCCGGGAGGAATTTTATTGTAACATTTTAAACAGTACCCCATGAAAGATGAGTCTACTTTAGCTAGCCTGAAACCTGGCTGGACTAGATGGTCCCTGGTTCTAGTATTATAGTGGTGTCTGTCGCCTCTTTTACTAAATAAATGCCGATTTTTCCTAACGTACATGATGTTTTCATAGATGTATTGGCAAGGTACTGTCATGATGTTAATTTCCTTAAACAGTTCTCTTAGAGAATCGCGCCTAAATAGATTATATATGGCTCTGATGGCTCTTTTCTGCAGAATAAATATAGACTCGATGTCTGCAGCCCGTCCCCATAGTAAAATACCGTAAGACATAATACTATGAAAATAACTAAAATAGACTAGCCTCGCGGTATCTACATCAGTAAATTGACGGATTTTCCTAACAGCATATGCTGCTGAACTCAGCCGTCCTGCAAGAGATGTTAAATGAGGACCCCATTGTAGCCTTGAGTCGAGCGTGATCCCTAAGAAAACAGTTTCATCGACGAATTCTAGTTTCTCTTGATTCAATACTATGTCACAATCACTAGTTTTGACATTTGGTAGGGCAAATCTTATGCACTTAGTTTTTTTCCCATTTAATACTAAATTATTCGCGGTAAACCAATTATGGACTTGCAGTAGGGCGCTATTTACGTCGTCAAGAATTGTGGCACGTCTGTTTATCTTAAATATCAAAGAAGTATCGTCGGCAAACAACACCATTTGAGGTTGGTTTTTAAATAAATGGGGTAGATCATTAATATAGACTAGAAAGAGGAAAGGACCCAATATCGAGCCTTGTGGTACACCCATCCTTACTTTTAAACCCATTGAATTGACACCATTTATTTGTACTTGCTGATGTCTATCGTTTAAATACGATTTCACTAAACTGAGTGCAAGTTTCCCCAAACCGTAATGCTCAAGTTTAAAGAGTAGGGTTTCGTGGCTTACGCAATCAAATGCTTTCGAGAGGTCACAGAAGATTCCTATGGCATCTTGTGCCTCTTCCCACGCAGTGAATATGTGTTTTAATAATGTGACACCGGCGTCAGTCGTACAACGTCCTTTGGTGAAACCATACTGTTTCTCATGTAAGATCTTATTGGTATTAAAGTGGTTAAGCATCTGATTAAGCATTACCTTTTCAAACACCTTGCTGAAAACCGGCAACACGGATACGGGTCTATAATTATTCGTATCTTTACTGTCCCCGGATTTGAAAAGTGGTATTACCTTGCTGTATTTCATAAGGTCCGGGAAGACTCCTTGGTCTACACACAAATTAAATATTAAGGCTAAGTACGGTGCTATAGTCTCAATAATAGCTTGACAAACTTTAATAGACATTCCCCATAGATCTTCCGTTAATTTGATTTTGATTTCCTTAAAGGCTTTAATGACTGCTATGGGGTTTATATGCTTAAATTGAAACTCAACCGGACAGGCTGAAACGTTCGCTCTTAATAAATCAATAGAAAGCGAGGGTGAGGAATTTAAGGTTTCGGTAATTTTAAGTGGGATACTGGTAAAGAAATCTACAAATTCTTGAGCAACTTCGTTTTTAGAGCTTAGAAGACCACGTGAGGTCTCTAGTGTGATATCATTATTATATTTTTTATTTCTATTAGTTTCACTATTGATAATTTTCCAAACCGTCTTTATTTTATTATCGGCGGATTTAATCTTGTTGCTAATGAATAAGGCTTTAGCTACCTTGCAAGTGTTTTTAAAAATTTTTGAGTATGTTGCTACATATTTATTAAAAGTTTCTGAGTTGATGTAAGGCTTAAGGCCGTACAGCTCGAACAATCGCTCCCTACTTTTCCTAATACCCTTAGTTGCCCAGTCACTGAACAAAAACTTTGGGCAAATAGATTTAGTTTTAATTTTTATTGTATTATTAAACTCTGTGTAAACTACCGAAAAGAATTCCTCATAAAATTTATTTACATTTTCAAAAATATATCCCGGAATGCCTAAATTACCAATTAAGTTATTATTAAAATTATTCAAATTGCTGGGTGTTATTTGTCTAGATTTTATCTGGATTTTTTTTAATGGTGTGTATGACTCGAAAACAACGGTTTGACCGCTGTGATCAGAAGGAAGGTAATTTACAATGGATTTATCTAAGTAGTCGCAACAACAAAAAACATTATCAATACATGTAGCAGTATTTTTAGTAATTCGGGTTGGTTCCGAAAACACGTTTAACAAATTAAATGATTTAAAAAGATGTAATAATCTACTGCTATTTGAGTTTTTCTCTAAAATATTAATATTAAAGTCACCACAGATAACTAGTGATTTCTTACTAGTTGCAAGTTTTGCTAAAGCATCCTCCATTACTGACTCAAATAAAGAGTAGTTCTGATAATTTGGGGGTCTGTAAACGCACACTATTACATGCTTATCTAGCTCAACACAAGACAGTTCAATATTATGCTCAACCGATAGATCAACAATATCATTACGAGATTTAAATTTAATACAATTTTTAACTAAGATTAATGAACCCCCACGCATCTTAGATTTCCGGTTAAAGCAACTGCCCACACTGTAATTTGCGTAATTAATTAGCATTTCAAAGTCTTTTAACCAATGTTCAGTGAAACAGACAATTTCAAACTTAGTTTTTTCTAGAAACAATTCAATTTCTAATTGCTTTGAAGAGAAGCCTTGAATATTTTGGTGAAATAATTGCATAGAATTCTGCTTAGCCCCTTTTTTACATTTAGCTATTTGAGAGCAAGAAGGTACCTGTGTGTTGTCAGTTAGCGTAACATTTATGTTACTGGTATCTTCTGTTGTCTTACTAACTAGTTTAAATGAGCATCCGGAGTGAGCCCCAAGACTCCTATGCCCTCACAAGACAATGAGACCCTACTACTAGTGGACCCTACTGGAGAATCTTGTACAGTTACACATGGATCCTCCTTTGTAAAAAAATTGTAAAAATGAATATTAGTATTATTACTAATAGTCGCAGTGTTAATAATAGAACTAAACATAGACATACTACTTATGTCTGAGTGAATATTATATGCTAATAGCCGAGCTATTTTGTGTCTACAACTAATAGGTAGATACACATTACCCCGTGTCGACCTAAGTTTATCAACAAAACTGTTGACATCCAGATACACAAGTTTGTCACTATAGTGACCTACTAAGAAATCTACATGCTTATTCAGCATGTGAATATAATTGTTTTTTCTGTTTGACAATTTTTCAAAATATGGGAAAGCACACAATATTATTTTACGACACTTCAACTTTAACAACTCAGTTACACTGTCTGTGATGTCTTCTTTTTTAATTTTTAAACTATTTCCTATAAATATAGTTATGTCGGTATTACTATTATAAACATTTCTAATTACTGATGCCATTATCTGTTTGTATGTTGCCCCTGGCATACAATGATTTTGATTGGGAAAACTCAGGTTATTACTAACTAATTTACCTACACCTCTTCCTATACTATCTGAGAACATTACTGAACAAGAACAATTATGACTATCATATATCTCTGGCTGTACCACTTGTAAATAATCTATTTCTTGGTTGAGTACACAGTCCTGAGATAAATTCTCAGCCTGGGATGGGTCCTCCATTACCTCAGGCAAGATAGTATCATGGTTGTTAACTGACTGACAGCTGCATTGACACATTACTAACTCATTTGCTGCAAGAATGTGTTCCCTAATTTGGTTCTGAGAACTCACATACCTACTGGAAAGGGAACAAAGTGAGTCCTGAAGTACCTGTATTTCAGCCTGCAAATGCTGAGTATCAATTTCATTTTCATTCTTCTTGCTTCTTCTTGCTTCTTCTTGCTTCTTCTTGCTTCTTCTTGCTTCTTCTTGCTTCTTCTTGCTTCTTCTTGCCTCTTCTTGCTTCTTGGCTGCCTCGTTAGTCTAGTGGTCACAGTGCGACTGCTGAGCATGAGGTTCTGAATAAAATTTCAGGGTCGTGCAAAGTGTTATTTGGTTGTTCCATCAGGAATTTCTTACTAGCAGCCACGGAGTCTGGGTTTGTGCCCGGTTGAGGGCAATAGGCTAATATCCTATTACATGGGATTTAAAAACATAACTGGCTAAATATGGATGTACTATTAGGTACACGTCTGCCTAACCCTTCGCGGACTACAGGCGTGATGTTATGTTTTTCTACTTGGCGCATCCCTGATGGCTGCACACTATAGAAACTGATATACGTTATTGGCAGCGGCAAAAGCGTAGCTACGTTCTCATTATAAATTGCCCGACACGCTAACAAGAAGATAGCAAACATTATAAACAAGAAAACTATGTTAAGAGTTACCTATCTTTTATGTTGTGCCTTCAAGACATTGTAGACTTAAGATTATAAAGGGAAGGTTGGCAAAGGGGAACTGCATTAACACAAAGGTAACAAAAAAAAAACTTCCTTCCAGTTCATCAAAATAATTATGCACCCCTCTAATACGTAGAAGACTTATGACCGGACTCCGTATCTTGAAGGATCATTATTCTTTTTTAAACCGGACAGAATTTTGATAATACTAAACAGGTCCGTTGGATGAAAATATTCTGAGGCTCATTTTATGCGAGTACGCAAGGCAACGGTTTCTTCAAACCGTCAGACGCTCTCGACAACGTGTTGTAACGTCACGACGGATGACCGACACTTTGCCATGAATCATGGTCTGTCTTAATTCTAGATCGGAAGGTTACGTACACGTCATCGGACGCGGTCGGTTAGATATCAGCCACGTTGCTACAAGGCTACGAATTCACTGACGATAGGTGGCTTACTTAGTGCCATTTCGATACACGCTAGCGCGCAGTGCGGCCAGTTTCGAAGAGTCTAGAATGCTCCTTCCACTTTGATACTAGCAAGGCAATTCGCTAGGCTCTAGGCGCTAAGCGCACCATTGTTGCGTATCCATTAAAGCGGAAAGATGAGCGGAGTAGGACTGTGAAGAAAAAAGTTAAGGGCTTTCACTTCCACTGAAGACGTGCAGGAAGTCAGTACGAGTATTAATGATAAATGATGTTTTTTTTTGCAAATAGGTTTTTACAAACACTTTTATACGTCGTCTTTTTTTTTTAATTATGAGACTAGCGTTTCGTACCTGAGTACTCTGAGAAGAAACAGCCGAAACAGAGATCTTAGTGTCTTTTAAGGTCCAGACATAATGTTGGTCAACTCACTATGACGAGATATGAGTGTCTACGATGGTCTTTTGAAGAAAGAACCACACAGATTTGAGTGGACCTGTCCAGCCAGTGCAAGCATTTGTCAGTTTTCGTGTAGCTCGACTCATAACTCAAGGAGCTCAACGTAACAACGAACAATGCCAAAGAGAGGACATTTTTGTAGTAAAATTTTTCAACCAGTAAGTCATTGGAAAAGCCAATCAGTGTTTTCGTCAACCAAAATATAAAATGAATGGGTTTTCTTACCATTTGGTTTACGGGATCCTAAACCACGCCAGTATGGGTATTTATTAGGGTCCCTTGGGTTATGAAGTACGATGACTGATTGACGGACCAGCCCAAGTGATTGCAATATGTGTACCGTTTGGGCTACCCCTAATATTAGTTCCGGTATTGGGTTGTTCCCTTTAATGTATGTGTGTTGAGGGAAAATTGGAAAAAATAATTATTTGCATGTTTTTTTCCATTTTAAAGTTATACAGAAACAGTGTTATTTGACGTGTTTTCCACACTGGAGTTCTAACTAGCTACTACAATTGTGCGGAGCTCGGAATTTATACCACGGAACCATTCTACCTTTATAAAAAAAACGCTGTCTTCTACTTACTTAAAGTATCTTATGTCATAGTTTTAGGGTCATATTCCATTCGTATGCCAAATTTCATTGAAATCCGTTTGGCCTTCGAGGCATGAAGGTATCACAAACAATGACAAATTCTTAGTTAGGATAAAAATTACTGATGGAGGGAAATATTAGGATTTTTACTACGGAATAAATCGACAAATTAGTTAAGTACGCCTGGCTTCTTAAGACTGTCTTCTGGATGAAGGAGACTTCAGAATTTGATTTCTCTTGGGTACGATTTGTAGCTTGATTATATAATTTGCCTGCTACTAAATAATATCGTCTCGACCGAATTTCGGCCACGACCAATCTCAACAGAGATTATTCAGGTATGCTGGAGATAGGTATTATGGTGCACAAATGCACAAACACAGGTGCATTCTCTGTTTCATTCACTCTCATAGGCCAATGGAACGACCTGTTGGTACACATATACTTTATTTATTCCATATCGTCATCATCTGCCTAGCCTTTTCTCAACTATGTTGGGGTTGGCTTCCAGTCTAACCTGATGCAGCTGAATACCAGTATTTTACATGAAGCGACTGCCTATCAGACCTACACAACCCTGGGGTTATACGGTAAGACTTGCTGTCAGACTTTTGGGCCACTGACTACCTGTAACGACTGTCAATGAAATACTTTATCTATTCTATAAACACTCTAAATAAAATAAGGTTACTCACGATAGAGGAAATATCGGAATACAAAAAAAAACATTTAACTAATGAATTCTCTGTCCAGTCTTAGATTACTTAAAGCTTGTTTTAGACTTAAAAAAACTCTTATGCCAGCAGGTTTACTGACTTACCGACGTTAGAAAGTATCTTTCTAGAAAGTTAATCTCACATTTATCTCGAAGCCTTTTAAACCAACACACCTTCATTACGCAAATGTTAATACGTAACTTAGCATTGTGTAAGTGAATTCCGAAAACTTTCGAATCACCCCCTTCCTCCGGATTACAAAGGAGGGAAAGATCCCTCTTGAGAGGTTCGACCTCTTTACATCAGCGTATAACGCGTGTATTGAAAGGAATGCTACGAATAGAATTACTCATTTTGAAGGGTATGTTTTTATCTATGATTGTTGATTGTATGATTGGTGTGTGTTTTTGTTTGAACCAGCATGTCTGAGAGATATTTCTCAACGGCATGTAAAAGCCAAGTCAGAGGCCCTTGGGCGGCATAAAAACTCTGACACCAGGTTAGGCACTAACCACACGATAAAGAAGAAAGATCTATGATGTTTCTAGGATATTAATAAAAACGTTTTTTTATGCTTGGTTAGCTTCTTTTGGGCCTCGTACTAGACTCCAGGTGATGGGACGCGGCTTGCGCGAGACACGCGCGTGTATATCTTGTGTCCCAGTAAAGTAGTCTGCCCACTACACCGTACCATACCATGATCGTGCTGGAACCGCATAACGAACGGAAAGAAACATGACATGGACTACAATACGGGTATGATACGCTTTTGATACGTTCTAGTACGTATCAAAAGCGTCTCATACCCGTTTTAACGGGTTTAGAACGGTCATCATACGTTGTAAAACCCTATATTATTCTTTATATTGAAAATTATAAGACTATGCCCACTAGACTGTTCCGTCATTGCACGTGCCATACACAAAGCGGCAAAAATTGTTAGTGACAATATTTTACGGTGCCGATACGCTACGTATGTACATGGCACGCGACGGTGATATTTTTTGGCCAATACGTTCATAGCACGATCGTGGTACGGTACGGTATAGTGGGCAGAATCCTTAAGTACCGTTGTCTTGTCCCAAGTCGCCTAGCGATGTCTCGCACACCTCCACATTACTCATGTTAAAATATTTACAATCTTCACTCCCGAAAAAATATTTTAAAGAACTCCAAGACAACTCTATCTTCCTCACTTCCGGTCTGGGTTTGATTCCCGGGTCCAGCAAATCAATTGAAATGTCTGAAATTTCTCACTAGCAGCCCTTAGTTTGGATTTGTGCCCGGTTGACGGTAATAGGCTCGCACCTTATTATATGGGACAAAACAGACGAAACAAAAGTGTACTTTGGACTCTCTAATCCTTTGGGGAACACCGGTGTTGTTACAACTCTAACACCCGTATCTATAAACAAGTCAAAGCGTTTACTTGAGTAAATGTCATTTTTTAAGATAGGTACGATTTTTAAATTTCCAAAAATAAGAACTGTAAGAAATTTGAATTCTTAGCTTTGCTTTCTTTGACGGTTCTAACTTCGTTTAAATTCTAGTCTATTGCATAAAAAACTTTGCAGAAGTAATTACTTAAGCTCATGTAATTACTTTTACTCGACTACAGATACGGGTGTAATGAACCACTGCCCAAACCTTTTGGGTTAAGAGGTGTGATGTTATGTTATGTTTCTGTTTCTACACATGAAATTGTAGCTTATTATATTCTTAACATAAGCAACTCACGCTAACTCCAGAGAACAGTTATTACTATGTTTTACATTCATATGTAATAGGATTATTTACGCTAGCTGCCTGCTTATGCGGCTTTGATGCTACTGTATGAGTTTACACGTAAACTTAAGTCTTTGACAGAAATACATGAGCATCACGTCTGTATTTCTGGACGGGGTATGCGGAAGTTTACAACACATTTCAGGTAACAATCAGAGCCAGAACTGCTACTGAAAACTTCCTAATTGAGAATCCATTAACATTTCTGAGTCTGATGACGAAATCTAACCTTAAGTCACCACCACATTTTGAATAACTTTGAACATGTTTTGTTGCGAATGTGCGCACAACCATCATGTACTGCGTGTCCTATTATTCGCCTGTTGCTCGAAGCCACATCTAGGGATGACTGAATTTGACGACCCGAATGGCGCAGCGGTAGTGAGGCTGCCTTACGTTCATAGGGTTCCGGGTTCGAATCCCGGTAGGAGCAAGTGTTTGTGTGATGAGCATGGACATTATTTGTTTCCGAGTCATGGATGTTTATATGTATAATAAGTATGTATTTACAAACAAAAAGTATCTATGTAGTATATCAACTATCTGGTGTCCACGACACAAGCCTCGTTGCTTAGTGTGGCACCAGAGGGCGCTGTGTGTAATGTCCAGCGATATTTATTTATTTATTATAATTTGAAGAAAACAAAGCGATCGTGGCCATTAACACGGTCGCACTGCAAAATATCGTTCAGATTAACTACTACGTTTTTTTGCAGACTGCCGCTTTAGTCTAGTGGTTACAACAGTAACTGCTGAGCATGAGGTACTGGGTTCTATTCCCGGGTCGTGCAAAGTGTCATTGGGTTATTCCATCAGGAATTACTCAGTAGCAGACATGAAGTCTGGTTTTGTGCCCTGTTGCGGGCAATAGGCTCGCCCCCAATTACATGGGACATAAAACATAACTGGCGAAATGTGAGTGTACTATTAGGTACTTTTCTGCCTAACCATTCGGGGATTGCAGACGTGATGTTATATTATTTTGCAGTAAAATGGTTTCATCTAACGTTGGCATAGTCTGTCTAAAGACAGCCATGATGTAGCCTAGGAAATAGCATGCTTAACCAAAAGGCAATCCACTATGAACCACAAACCAAAACACTTCCAGGAACATCCAAGAGACCTACATTTCAGCTATTCTAATATAAATTAGAGCTCAAATTTAGAACAGTAGCTTCACGTATAAATACTTCAGTAGCGTTTCTGGGCACGTCGACGAATAAACAGAGCTTCACAAAGGCATAAACGATGCGCGGTGGTTTATTGTTTGTCGTATCAGCAGCAACAACTGGACTGCTGGTTGGGTGGGGAAAGGAAGCGGGAGCGGTTAACAAGAGTGAAAGAACATTAATGTGACTGTTTTAAAAATTTCACGGTTTATAACTAAACTAACTCTGTCACTTACGGGATATCTTCAGTGATGAGTACAGCAGTCATTGTGCCGATAGTCGTGTCTGCCAATGGTTTAATAGCCAGGAGCCTCGACCAACATCTGAGGAGGCTCTCGCTTGGCGGCTGGATCAAGGGCTTGATTCAGAAAGCAGTACTTCTGGACACGGCGCGTATTGTTAGGAGGTTCCTCTCTCATGAGCCCTGACCACCGGTAGCTCGGACGCTGTTCCCGGTGCTGGTGGGCTACTATTTTATATATTTTTAAATGTTTTTTTTTTTTGTACTAATTTTGTATAGGAATATTTAAAAATGTAAAAATAACTCAGAAATATAAATAAAGGAAATAATAATAATCACGGAAGATAACCCTTAAGTGACAGTGTAAGTTTAAAATTAATGTTTGCACGTTATGTTTTGAAAATCTTGCTTTTGCCTACGATTATGCTGTGCCCAACAGGGCCTCCATAATGATCTTAGTATATTTTAAGTTACCACATAAGTGGAATGCATATGCAATAAATAATTGAGTATTTTCAGTCGTGAACCAGTTAGTCTGTAAACGGATCCATTACTTGAAATTGAGTTTACTAGACTGGTTGTCAGATTTTCGGGCCACTGACTATACTATTTTCAAACATCTACAAATGACAGCCAGGATTTTGGTCCTAGACTGAGGATTTTGGACGAGATCCCTTTGTGACTTCTCGAGTCGGTATGTAATGTATGGTCACCCGTCCACATACCGACCTCCACAATTAGTGTAGCTTTCCTTCGATTGAATCGCGCAGCAGTCATTATTTAGCCAGTAGTTACAAAAAAGCACAATATACATCTGCAAGCTGTACCAGGCCCACCAAGCAACCTGCCTTACCCCAGCTGTTCAAAGCCAAGTGTTAACGTCCCGAATACGAACTGAATGCACTTTTGTTCTTTTGAAATTGACTGCACAGATAATATTGTGTTGTAGTGACGTTGTCGGCGCTGGTTAAAAGACCATTGTTTTGTAGATTAAGTTGATTTTGCACTACCAGCTTATGCCCGCGGCTTCGCCCGCGTGGAGTTTGGTAATTATCCCACACGATCGTACTAATGAGATTCAATGTGTTATATGTGTTAATCCATGTTATAAACTATCTGTGTGCTAAATTTCATCAAAATCCGTTAAGTAGTTTTTGCGTGAAAGAGTAACAAACACCCATCCATCCATCCTCACAAATTACTGTGAGGTGTTTAGTTAACTTATTTAAGTGCTATTGACATCGATTTAATGTTGTTAAAAAGGTTTGATTTATCTAACTAATCTTGCTAGAGTCGCTTAGTAGATATGAATAGTATTAATTATAGAGGAGCTTTTGTCCGTGGTTATAAAAAGTATTATATTTTCTATCCTAGTTCATGATCATGTGTGGGAAACCAAAATCCATCCAATTCCGTTCAGCCGTTAAGATGGAAAAATATATTAGACAGACTACTTATAAAAGGTTTTTTTTTTATTATTATTTATTTATTTGTGTACACACAAAACACATTACAGGAAAAATACATAAAGACAAAAGAGCACAAAGGTACCGCTTATTTCATTTAGAAATCTCCCACAGCGGACCTGCGAGGGGATAGATATAAAAGAAACGTAGACACAGTGTGTAAGAAGAATAAATTAACTACAAAATTAATAACTTAAACAATCATAATTAAACAGATAGTAAACATACATGCTTTATAATAAAATAAATATATATTTATTTAATAACCGACGAAAAATAGGGGGGTTCAGAATGATGTACTGAAAACTTGGTTACGCGTCGTTGTCCCGTCCACCTAGTATACTACGACTACCTGTATAGCTTTGCTTTCACATTTGTAATATTATTAGTTAAGATTTAGTTTCAGGAAAACGTTTATAAAAGTATTAAATCTTAATAATCAGTCTTTTGCGACTGGCAGTAAAATATCTCCCAAGTTTTGTTTACCTGCCCAATTGAATAGTTTTGTATACCATTTTTAAATAATTCGACGTCGCAAAGATTTCTTCTAACTGTAGTAATTTCTTATTTTAAATTCGATCAATCTAAAAAAGACATCTTCCCCTTTATCTGAAGACTGAAATTCCGGTAACCTTCGTCTCAGATCCTGTCTCCACAAAAGTGTTAATAAGTATAAATTGTAAACACATTAGCTGCAGATTTCTCTGATAATCTTTAGCTGTGGCTAACGACCTTCCCCATTAACGCGATCGGATGGTACAAGGTACAAGATTTCCAGCGTTTTGGGGTAATCTTTGAGTTTTTCTGGTATACACGTAGGTATATGTAAGTTGATCATTTGCGTAAAGGCGTGAATTTGCAAAGAAAGTATTTACATATTCGCGCCTTTATATTTTTATTGCATATTCGTTCGCTCCCTACAACGTGACTGCCGAAATGGTGGTGTACTATTAAATATACCTCTGCTTATCCGTTCGGGAATTACAGGTGTAATGTATATTTATGTAACCTACATAATATACAGCGCTATGACTTCTACCTCATCCTTTGGGCAGTATAGTCGTGAGGTTATGTTATCAAGTTATTTTGTACCTAATTCTGACTCACCGCATGGTTTCAAACGATTTCATGGCTTGAAGAAACGGCGAGATTTCTTACTAGAATAATTTTAATAAATGTTGGTGAAAAACATTTAAAAATTCGGTGCGATGATTCATATAAGCGATAGCCTACGATCCGTCCTCTCCTCGTAAGAGCTCCGTGGTTGTAACGATGTATTTGTGTTCATTGCAAGTACTTAAAAAAAAAACAACTATTGTGGGTTCATACGACATTTTTCGGATTAAAATGTCAAATTTATTCTGCCAATAGCACTACGATAAATATGATCCTTTTGTCCAATCGGTAAATTAGTCGTGTGAATATTTCTCCAAAATAACATTTCCGAAGCCGTTTTAACATTAAGATTCCATTATTAAAATCAATGAAATAGTACAACAGTTAAAATCAATGAAAGAGTACTTGAGTTAAAACATTGCTCATTTAAGAAACTTTAATTATTATCCAAGACGAGCAAACATTTTGGAAATTGCCGAACGTAATTGAGGATTTTGTCAGAATTAGCATGATATCTAGGAATTTCTTTGACGAAGTTTAATTTATTTGCATAGCTTTCAACTAATCTAGACTAAAAGTTCTAAAAGGCGCTCATTTCCAGTTATACTGCTTGGCCACCACCTACACGCTTAAGCGACACGCGTTTTGTGACAGCGACTGTGGGACAAACAAAAGAAATCGCTTAGAAACCTCGAGCACTACACGGCCATGATCACGACTTTTGGCTGCAGAAGCTTCTACCAGGAAAAAAGGTTGTGTGCAATCAAGCGTCCGACCATTTTGTTCATGGTATCGGCCGGTCATGCCATTAGTCATCGCAATACGACTTGCGATGCGACTAATACGCACGAAAGAGTTACGCACGTCCGTCTTCTGTGTTTTTAAAGCAAGTCGTGTCGCAAGTGGCATTGTTTGAGGTTGGGAGCGGTGCGTTACTATCCTATAGTGTAGCACCTATTCTTTTTTCTAAACTCTCATCATCATCTGCCTAGCCTTTTCCCAACTATGTTGAGGTCGGCTTCCAGTCTACCCGGATGAAATACCAGTATTTTAAATCGAGCGACTGTCTATCTGACCTGCACAGCACAGTGTAATACGATACCCCTAGGAGACTGGTTGTCAGGCTTTCGGGCCACTGACTACCTGTAACGAATGTCAAAAATCTACAAATGACAGCCGGGACCAACGGCTTAACGTGCTTTCCGAGGCACGGAGGAAACTCGGTATGTAATGGGTGGTCACCCATCCACGGACCAACCCAGGCAAGCGCGGCTTAACCTTGCAGACCGACCCGTGTGCTTGATATTATTTAGCCACGAACTTTTTTCTAAACTCACATCGCCTAGAAAATTACTTCCGACATAAAACTTAGACCTACCACAGTCACTCTGATGGCAATGCATGGGCCATTACAAGAGCAACGGGGAGGGGGATCGGAGAACACCGTAAATAGTCGTACCGGAACCGGAAGTGGTCCCGTCGCTTCCCTTCCGGTGCTGGCGCAAAAAAATGAAAGTGCACTACCGAACAATGTTTAAGTGGGTGAATTATTTAAGTAAAGGATTTTTTACGAGGCAGTGTTGTTGGAAAATGGCGGGTGAAGTTATGAGGAAGTTGCTCGTGAACTGATAATTTATGTGGGTAGGAATATTCTTTAGAGTGGAACAGTTTTTCTTGAGAGTTCGCTTCGGGTTCGGTTCCCTATCAGAAAAATACTAAGTAAATTATATCTTCACAGAACTGACGTAGCTTATCTGTTAATGTTATATTAGCTTTGTGATTTTCGAGCGGGAAATCTTTTATTCGATTTTCCTCCATCTATACATAGTATAAAACAATGTTGCTGATTGTGTCTGTCCGTGTGATTGCTTAATTCTCACACAACAACAGAATGGGTTATGATTTTTTAGATTCACTCATTCACCATTTTGAGAATTCATTCAGAAAGGTTTTATGCGTATACTATATTCTATACAAATAAATAAAATTGTTTTTTCTTTATCGTATGGTTAGTTTCCTATACCTGGTGTCAGAGTTATTATGCCGCCCATGGGCGTCTGACTTAGCTTTACATGCCTTCGAGAAATATCTCTCAGGCATGCTCGTTTCCTCACGATGTTTTCCTTCACCGAAGCAAGTGATAATTAATTTATAGAATACGCACATGAATCCGAAAAATCGGAGTTGCGTTCTTGGGTTCGAACTTGAGACCTATGACTTGGCAGTCTAACGGTCACACCACTGGGCTATCGCTGATACCAGTAAAATATAATTATTTTCTCGCGGACGGATGGCACAGGCAACGGCTGCTGCATTAATATTTAACTTCGATATAAGAGATTTCGATGTTTTATATGTCACCACGCAACCTAAGTACATTGCACAGTGTAAAGCAAGGTTTGGTTGTCAGTCTGAACTTACACTATCACTTACGGGATATCTTCCGCGATTAATATTTATATTGAGCGCCTTTTTCTCTGCGCCTAACAAGTTTTTACTATCCACCCGCATTCTCCATTCATCTCGTGATCATGGCGCTTGCAACAGCGTCGAAATATCGGGAGCTCAATATAAACATTAATCGCGGAAGATATCCCGTAAGTGATAGTGTAAGTTCAGTTATAAACCGTGAAAGCATAAAACAGTGGTTGTCAGTCTGTTTGCATTCCCTGTTTCGCTATATTACTATCTATCTTTCTGCCGCACTCTGTAAAATTCTGTTCAGAAAAAGAAAAGTCAAGTCACTTCTGCACCTTCGCATATTAATAAGGGAACCAAGTCAGTTTTCGCAACTAAAATAATGAAGATTTAAAGTTAAATAGGAACTTTTAATAAGTTACCCTAACTTTTCCTTTTGAAAGAATAATTTTAATGAATTGTTAGCGGTGCATTCAATGAATGAAGGAACTGGTCAGAAAGAGATAAAGACAGATATAGTTATTGGGAACCTAATGATTCATTTATTGTTATAGTTGCACAAACATCTTTTGGCGCGTGGTCAAAATCGGAACTTATGCCATCTTGTTTTAGGCTTTGTTGGTCTTGCGACGACTAGTCGTCGCAAGCGCGAATGCTGAACATAAGATCCTAGTTGCGATTCCCAGGTGATGTAAAGTATTACTGGGTTCTTCAATAGGCTAAATTGGGCAATAGGCTCGCCCCCTGTTACATGGGACTAAAAACATAACTTGCAAAATGTGGGTGTACACCTCTGCTTAACCCTTCGGGTATTACAGGCGTGATGTTATTTAATCCAAAATGTCTTCCAACATCATAATATGAGGCCCAAAATATCCTTGTACCAGTTTAGTAGTGCAGTCAGTCAGAGACAAATGCTTGTTCAGTGTGGCAGAAAGGGACAGATATAGAGAGGGAGAGAGATACCTAGCAATAAATTACGGGCCCATCCCAAAACTTGGCATCACAGTAACCCTTCCCGGTTAGCTGACTATTACCTTGATTGTTACACAGTTATAACAAGTTACGTTTTGATGGGTACGGATTAAACAGCCGTTACGTCCCTTTCGTTGTTAACCGACTCCTAAAAAAACACCCGTCATTAACCGACTTCTAAAACTGGAGGAGGTTTGGTGTTAGTATGCCACCAGCGTCTAGATAGATAGAATATTCATTACTATGTATAACTTACAAATTTCAATTTACATAGAAGAAAACATTTCACATCGGGTGACACACTGGGCGGACTTATTGCTAAGAGCTATGTTTTCAAGACAGCCTTTGGATCGACTAGAGGAAAAGGGAGAAACAATATAGTGTCATACATCTATATTTTTTAGATGTATGTACACCGATTTCTCTGTGATTACTCGTCCGATTTTCGTGAATCTAAATATAACTTTACTTTCGGAAGTCGGGGATGAGGTTTAAAATCAACGAAACAAACAAAGTCGCCGACTTCCGAAAGTAATGTTATTATTACTCAGTACTAACTGGGTTGTGGAGAACACACAAACAGACAGGCAGTTTCTCCATGTAGAATACTAGTAACCAGGTCCAGGTGCATCCGGTTAGACTGGAAGCCGGCCCCAACATAGTTGGGAAAAGGCTAAGCAGATGATGATAACCTCAAAACTTACCCAAACCAAGTTATGTACTTAGCGAGCACCTAAATCAAGCACCGAACATAAATTCTATAACTTAGATCATAGAACGGGCATAGCAGTCGCTAACGAGTTTACAGTTGAACTGAGATGAACACACTTGTGCTCTCATTACGCGTGTTGCTTGAGGGGCTGGGCTGAAGTGAATCACTTTTGGGACGATTTGAGAACATTAGTTTTAATGGCAATTTTAGTCTTCGGTGAAAGGCACATAACGAGGGAAAAAGTAAATTTTGATGAGTCTCATTTTTAACCGACTTCAAAAAAAGGAGGAGGTTCTCAATTCGGTTGAAAAATTTTTCTTTTATCTGAATGGATCTGCTTCCCAATTGGACCCATAGAAATTTCATCAAAATCGGTTCAGCAGTTTGGTTTTTAAATCAAAATAGCTGGAAAAAATATGTCATCCAAGTAAAATAAATTGCGAAATTGATACATGACAAGGATTTGTGTGTGATGCGATAACTAAAAAGGGTAAAATAAAAACATTTTTGCAAAAAAAAATAAACGACTTCCAAAAAAATCGGGGCCAAAAAAGTCAATGAAACAAACCATAGTTACCGACTTCCGAAAGTAATGTTATTTTTCACATTTTTTTTGTGGTTTTTTTGGAAGTCGGTTATTATTTTTGCAAAAACGTTTTTTAAGTCACAATTTGAATGACATAATATTCATTTAATATCATGTAACTTTGGTCCATAGATATATGTACCTTACAGACTAACATAATATGATATATTTCTCGATGGCATGTAAAGCTAAGTCAGAGGCCTAGGGCTGCATTAAAACTCTGTCACCAGGTTAGTCACGAACCACACGATGAAGAAAGAAAGATAAATATTATAAAATTCAATTCTTGTCAGAGTAAATCGAACCTTAAAACTATGTAAGTATCACTTCACTTGTGCACTATGTCATTGTGTGTTCGTATGGCACTTGCCTGTGGAAGCGACGGAACACCACTCCCTGCGGCCAAAAGTCCTCTACCAAAACGAGGTGCAGATAACATGTTGGTATTCGCACTACGAACGCCTTAAAGTTGACGTTGCGGCGCGACTCAAGCAGCTGCACTCTCGCCAAGTAACACCACCACGCCACGTTTAATAGTGAATATATGCTATTTACAAACTATCTATCGGCTGCATGTCTTAAGACTGCCCCATGACATTTAAATGCTTGGCTATTCTCCAGTGTTTTGTACATGTAAGCAAATAAAATTAAAATAATAAATTGGAATTAATAAGTCAGAGTGCGAGCTGTTTGTGCTTTTGTAGACGTTGTATTTTTTGGATTGTCTCAAAGGAATTGTGATCTCACTTAAATTAAACAAATATTGAAGTCGCTCCGACTTTAATATTTGTTTATTATTTTCAAATAAATTCCACCAATTTTCGTTCAATATTTTTTAGACATCTGTCACAATTCGCCAGACATAAACAAAAAACAAACAAAATCACTTTCATTATCCTTATACAAATTCGATTTTCATAACGCTTCAAATAACAAAAGTTATCCTTTTGACTTCAAACACTAATATTTACAAAAAAGAAAATTGGAAAGAACGCAATAAATTATGAACTCGGTAATCTCGTGGTAAGGATTATCTGGAAAAATATAATCAGTTACAAAGGGTAGCAACTGGCAACCCTAGTTTATTTATGATACAATTTAGCACATAACTCAGGCCGAAAACAAACTGTTTATCTAACTACAATCGCTCAGTCTTCCGGGTCTACGCTACGCTGCTACGAGCCAACTGGGGCTACGAATACCGCTACGAAAATAGCTACGAGATTAGCTACGAGTTTTCCCTGCAAACGAATGTTGTAGGAATATGGGCATGTGTGTTGGGGTAATTAAGACCTTGTTGTGTGTATCGAGGACTGCTATTTGGGTTTTATACGGGTCGTTGACTGGATATTTTTTATTTTTTTGTAAGTATACGCGGTATCAATAATTACGACTGAATACAGAAGTCAGTAACATAATCTGCGGCACTGAGTTTTTTTTTTCTTTTAAAGACAATTTACGATGACGCATGAAAGGAAAAAAGAACATCGTGAGTATATGGCATCCTAGAACCGAAATATTGAAGACATACTCGTACACCAAACGTCCACTAAAACACAATGGGCTCGCGTTGGGGTTTACGGCCTTCTTGCTCTCAGGAGGCCTATGTGATTTATTTCCCAGCAGTCTTATGAATGACTTAAAATAATATAAAAATGGCTTAAAATAACTTAACAGCAACGGGGCTGACTTCTTAGCCAGCTCACTTTGATGAGCCCCAACTTGGAATATTACGCATTTAAAAAAAACGCTCCTAACTTCCGCTCAACATAAACGCTGCCTCCAAAGCCCCAACGAAGCGGTTACCGCTCACCATCCTACTACAGCGGTACAATTTGAGCGGAATTAAGATAAAATTTATTCTCACGTCATTGTTCTGAGCGTATCTTGTTACACTTATCTGTTAAACGAGCGATGCTGTGATGTCATCAATTGAGATGGACCAGCTTTGGTAACGGGATATTTTTTAGGGGTATAGTGAAGTGGGGTAGCAAAATAAAGGGGTATCGAGGGTTTTGTGTTACTAAACAAGTTGGCCACGTCTAGTTTTTTGCGGGTATCCATGCTAATATTGTCACTACAAAAGTAATTCTGTATGTCCGTAACGTTTGGTTGGGAGCACGACTGCTGACCATAAACATGGAACTGACGAAATGTATCTTTTTGTCGGATCGTCAAGATTTATTCCGTTATACAAGGTGTAGTTTTGCATCCTCGTCAAAGTTCAGGAGGTTGTCATAGAAGACGTAAATAATCAATATAAATTACGGTATATTATGGTCAATAAAAATAAACGTTGCTTTTTTTAGTTGTTTTAATTTGACACTATTTCAGAATGTAGCCTTCTCAAAAGAGGAGAATCACCCGTTTATCGAATAAACGTATGCGTTTGTTTGTGTGTGTGAAAGCGCGTTTATAGGGCTAGTATTAGACGGGCCGCGTTTTATTACGGGTGGTGTACACTTACCGATTTCCGATATAAAGAAAAAGATATAAAAATTACCTACTCATATTATTATTGATTCGGGTCGAGAATCATTAGCATAGTTACCTCCTTGAATTTGACGAGGACACAAAACTACACCTTGTATAGTTAAAAGAAATATATTATTATTTTTTATCGATGAAGTAAAACATCGTGAGGAAACCTAGACTTATAATTAATATAAGTATGAAATCACCAACCCTTCTTGAGCAAGCGTAGTGACCAATGCTCGTGCCTTCTCTGTTTGAGAAGAGGCCTTTGCCCACCAGTGGGATAGTATAGGCTGGTATTATTATTATATTATTATAGTTTCGGACATCATGTGGGCAGAAGATAGGTTTCGTACAACGAAAACACACGGGGTGCGATATACTGCTTTTATTAAACTAACATAATACTTGAAACTACAATTTAACATAATAACATTGGGCATTATAAATCGGATACAGTTCCGGGACGTCTTCACTCCGCTGTGATCAGACACTGAATGTCGTCCTCGCTGCCAGCTCAAAACATCACGACTCTGTTGAAGCGCGCTGTAGGTGTGGGTAGACTTGTAAGTAGGTCGCGTGATGTCACTACTCTGGCGCGCTTGCGTTTCCTTTCATGTCCTTACTAATGACCGGATCCGATATATTTTATTTTATTTTATTTTTACACTCACATTTTGCCAGTTATGTTTAAGTCCTATGTATTAGGGGCGAGCCTATTGCCATCAACTGGGCACACTTCCAGACTCCGCGGCTGCTACTAAGAAATTCCTGATGGAAAGACCCAATAACACTTTGCCCAACCCGAGAGCCGAAACCAAGACCTCATGCCTGGAATATTATGCAAGCCAAATTAATAGTGCCCATTGCCCATTGACTACACATCATCGCAATTTCTCATTCATGAATTTCATACTTGATAGAATCATCACCAATCACCTCAATATTCCGAACAACATCCTAACTCAAACCTGAGTAACCTGCAGCTTCAATCAATGACACATATATACCGGTGCTAATATTTTAAAACGATAAAGGTTGTATGTTTTTAGGGATATAGGATGTAGGGTATAATCTTCGGAACTGCTGAACCAATTCTAAATATTCTTTCACTAATGGGATTCTACATTATCTCCGAAGGTCATACGCTATATGTGGGATAATTTTCGTCGTAGCAAAGCCGTAAGCAAAAGCTAGTACCTATATTCCATTTTTGCTTACCTTCTCGGATGTAATTGAAATAATTGGATCGCAGAAGAATTGTGGTTACCGTACCATATAAACACTTTTTAAATAATTTAGAAACAACAACACCTGGTGGGGATTGTTACTTATTTTTCCAAAAATCCCCACTAGACTGAGTTTATATAACTAGTGGGCATTTCTGGAAAAAAAAATAACGATCCCCACTGGTGGGGATTTCTGGAATAAATCACCATTACTAACTTACTGTATCACAAACGAGTTCACCGATACGTTAATAAACTTAATGATAAAGTTGAAATCCCTCATGTCTTGCAATCTCACCAAAAGCCATGCCTTCGAGATAAACTTGAAATTGAAAGACAATGGACAAAGGAACTTCGCAGTTCCCAGTACTCGAAGTTCAACGACCAACAGGCAAGAGCAAACCACTTTCTAATCAATACCAATTCTAAGAAGCTGAAAATATAAAGTCTTGTAAAACTTCCGAGTGAAACCTTCTTTAGTTAAAGAAAAAACTAGGCCATCTCCATTAAAAGGAATTACACCACCCACCTCACGCACTAGGGTAAGCTCACCAATTTGCGTCTAACCAACCTTGGAACCACAGATTATCGTGTCGCAGTAAGACCCGACTTACATTGGACGAATAAAAATAAAAGACTTCACCGTTTTTATTCCAAACACTTATTGTAAGCCCGAGGCTCACCGAGCTATTTGAGTTCAGCAACTGTTTCGTGGGACAGTAACAGGGGGCTTTACCTTAATCCGATTTGTTATATCTAAATGTTTTTTTGTTGTTTTTCTAAAAGGTCCTGTCTCTGTGTATAACAGGCTTAATCCTTGGCAATCGTTTTAAGGGGTAGAAGCTTATGTTAAAATTCTCTGTATGTCTTGCTTAACCTATATTAAACTTATCAGGTGGGTTACCATGATCTGATAGTGCAGGAATGTTTTAGGACTATTCCGAGAGTGAGAAAGTGACAGCGCTAGACAGCTGTCTAGCGCCATCTCTTACCCACTCTCCCCCAAGGTCATTGATCTGATTATTAGTAAGTAAATTTTTATACCAATACCAAATTTTTGTATTCGCAAGACAAATCATTTTCTTTTCACATAACACTTCAAACAAAGCAGAGGACCTCGTGGCTACATAATAACAGCCGCTCGGGTCGATCGTCAGGTTAAGCCGCGCTTGCCTGGGTCGGTCCGTGGATGGGTGACCACCCATACATACCGAGTTTCCTCCGGGCCTCGGAGAGTACGTTAAGCCGTTGGTCCCGGCCGTGAATTTGTTTATTTATTTATTTAAACTTCATGTACAATAGTGGTACATAGGCGGACTTAATGCCACAAGGCATTCTCTACCAGTCAACCTTTGGGTTAAATTGGACAAAATTGTGATAGGGTACAAAAAAAATAAAAATGAGAATACTACTTGTTTTCAAAAATACACACACATTACATTGTATTGTGTTATTATATTGTGTATTAGGATACTAATACACATATACAATTAAAATAAACTAATAAATATTTTAACAAATACCAAAATTAAAAACGATAAACCTGATTATAATTACTATGACAAGACTTCTAGGTAATTGAGAGCTATTTAGTCAATTGTAGATCTTTCGCAGTCGTTACAGGTAGTCAGTGACCCGAAAGTCTGGCAACCAGTCTTACCAAGGGGTAACGTATTACCCAGTACTAACTGGATTGTGGAGGTCAGATAGGCAGTCGCTCCTTGTAAAATACTGGTATTCAGATGCATCCGGTTAGACTGGAAGCCGACCCCAACATAGTTGGGAAAAGGCTAGCCTGCCTAGGCAGATGATGATAACACTTCAAATAAAAATCCATGTAGTACATATCGGCAAGAGAAAAAAGCGTTAGTATATGTATATACCAAATATGTGTTACATATTACATTATTATTGATATAAAAAACAAATTCTCCTCACTATCTTACCTATTGAAAACCACTTTATAAGAACTTTCCTTTATAAAAACAATTAAGCTAGAAAAAGGCCCCGAAAAACGCACGATACACAACAAACAATAATACAATCATACTCGGAAAACTACGTCAGAAAATAACAAAAACTTATTAGGAGAACAACGGAAATTTTTGCTAAACAAACCTCAATTAAAACACGCCTGTGTATACGAAGACTTGGGTATGGCTGCTTGTAATTGAGATTCTGAAGCAAACACGTGAATTCGAGAACTGTCGGAAAATGGGGACTTTACAAAAATAAACAGCTAAATGCTCTATACGAATAAACGAATTGTTAAGCAGTGATAGCCTAGTGGTGTGACCGTTGGACTGCCAAGTCATAGGTCTCGAGTTCGAACCCAGGACACGCACCTCTGATTTTTCGGAATCATGTGCGTATTGAATAATTATCACTTGCTTCGGTGAAGGAAAACATCGTGAGGAAACTAACATACCTGAGAGATATTTCTCGCCGGTATGTAAAACCAAGTCAGAGGCCCATGGGCGGCATAAAAACTCTGACACCAGGTTAGGCACTAACCACATGATAAAGAAGAAGAACGAATTGTTTTGAGGTTTTAAAACTTATACTTTTGAAGGTCAGGTCGTTGCTGGAAGTCTAAATAAGTGGCATTAAATTTTAACATTTACATCAACACACAATCGAGTCATTCATCATCACTCTACTGCCTGTATTGCATTTTGCTATCCTCATTTTGTCATCGGACTAGTAGAATACGGCGAAGGGTCACCGTATTTTGACATCCATTTGGATACCTACTCTCCAAATTTTTACTGTGTAGGGCCAACAGTCTTGGAGTAAAATGGCTGTGACATACAAACGGACAGACAGACAGGACGATTCCGTAAGGGTTCGGTTTTTGCCATTTGGCTACGGAACCCTAAAAAGCACCAATATACGGTTGGTATTTACCCTAGAATTTGCCTATTGGCCTCTCCGCTAGCAATAAAAATGAAGATTAAAATAACAATAGTCTAACTCGAATGTCAAAGCAAATACGTAAAGTGAGCTACTGCGGGTTCGTTACAAAACAGATGTGGACAAAATGGGCACTCGGAGTTCGATTTCCAAAAGAATAGCGTGTTGGCTCAAGTTCCTTTGGTTTTAGGGTGAAACATCGTGATTGTAAAGCTTTATAATTGATTAGTTTCTGCCCGCGACTTCGTATGCTCCATATTATAAACAGCGATAAAAAAAGTTATCCTATCATGTCAATCCAGGTTATTAACCAGAGGTGTGCCAATTTTCATCCAAATCCGTTCAGCCGTTTTAGCGTGATTTAGTAACAAACATCTAAACATTCAAACTTTCACATTTATTAGTAGGATTGTAACAAAAGATTGTAATATTCGTAAAATTATGGTTAGGTATATCTTTGGTACACCCACATTTCGTGACTTATGTCTGAGTCCCATGTAATAGGGGGCGAGCTTATTGCCATCCACCGGGCAGAAACCGGGAGAAATTCCTACAGAAAAAACCCAATGGCACTTTGCCCGACCCGAGAATCGAACCCAGGACCAGCAGTCGTTCTTGCGACCAAAGTTCTGATATAAAAATCCAATGACACGTTTCGACCTGAGAATCAAAACCTAATAATTGCCAATAATAATAATTCACCTGACTATTGTTTTTTTCACATTAAATGGGCCTACTCTTGACCTCAATCTTGTCCTGAGAACAGAGATGAAGTTACGAAATTGATATGATATAAAACGACATGACCTATAAAACAGAGCATAGCTTGAAACAGACTGTTTCAAAAAAAAATATTTACTTTATTTGATGATCCACGTTTTACTTTCAGTCCTTTTCGTATATAATTACGACAATTTCAAAAACATAATGTTATTCAGTTAAATCCAACATAGAAAAACATCAGTAAGTACCTACATTCTTAAGTACCTATCTGCCTAAAATCGTTCCTAAAATTCTTTTCGTTTATAATTTTGGATTTTTAAAAATGTCCGAGTGGCCGTTTGTAGCTGAATTTTTGAGAAGAGAGTCTGAAATTTCAGTCGCCATCTTGAAACTTACAAACGCGACGTAGCGTTTTTTGGGAACATTTAATTTTTATTTTTCTGTATTCACTGCACTTCTATGAAAGTCCTAAGCTTTTAAGCCTTTTAGCCTGGTATCACTGACATCGCTAAAAAAGTCCACCAAGTACCTGTGTTTTACTTTCGATGACCCAGTTTCGTTGCCCCTGGAATTTTAGTTGGCAGCGTAGTGTTGACCACTTACAAGTTTTGCCGTCGGCTTGTAGGTATGCCATTCAATACGGAAAAAATAAACACGGAACATTTAAGGTCAATAATGTGGACCATTCTTTATAACATAACATCATCGTTCTCACGTATATGTTTAATCTCGACATGAATGATGTAACCGAGACTTTGTAACAACATAATGATTTAAAAGAGTGTCCATGGAGTTTCTTTCCCATTCTTCTCCATAGAGATCTACGCTTTCGAATGGGCAACTACAGTACTTTCACAAGTTATTATGCCCTGTGACTGGGACTGTAGCTTAGTTTATTTTTTGTGTTTTGACATTCAAAAGTGCCTGTAATGGTCTAATTGAAATAAATGCTTTGATTTTGAGTTTGAGTTCACACCTGTAATCCCCGAAGGTTTACGCAGAGGTGTATCTAATAGTACACCCACAACCCGCCAGTTATGTTTAAGGACCATGTAATAGACAAAAAATACTTAAAATTGGATTCCAAACCACAAAAATGACCCCTGTCTTTCACAGAACAATGGTATACGATATTTTCCTTCCATTGAAACAGCTTCACAACAGAGCCATACAGGGATAGCATGATAGTTTAAGCGAAACCGTACGCCAGCGGGTCTTGTTCCAAAAAAAGTTGACAGGGGAGAGTTTCGCCGGGTTCCGTAGAACGGTGCTTAACGTACCGGGACAGAATAGAAGGATTCCGTGCCATTTAAACGTGTATTCCAGTTGCGTCGTGAACTCGACAGGAGGTAGAAATAAAGGTACCAGAATATAGGACGAAGGACCAATTTAGAAGCAAGTTTTAGTTGATTTAAACCAGTCACATCTCAATTGAGATGATAAATATGAATTTCAAAGTTTGAGTGATACTAAGTTTTTTAATGTTGTTGGTGCCCATTACATCAAAGTAATGATACTTTACAGGGAAAACTCTTTTCGAAGGTATTTAATGAGTACCAGTTTTTAACCGATTTCTAAAAAAGGCAAAGTTATGTAATTGACCAGCATCTTTTATCTTTTTCTTCATGTATGTAAGCTCAAAGGCCGAAAACGCTCATCAAGCGAAAAATCCGACCACATTGCGATGTGTCAAACACAAAACGACCACGAATCGAAATTCGGGTTACCTGTTTTGATTTTTGACCACAACTTGTTCTGGCAATGAGGAAATGACAGCACGTTCTGAGCCTTTTTAAGAAACTTGCCGATGTTTATGGGTAAGGTGATGCCCAAATCCTCTAAGGTTTGGCCACAGATTGGTTACCTTACCGATCTAGGTTAAACAAATCTCGCCAAGGTTCGGAAACGGATGAGTTACCTTACCGGTCCAGGTTAAGCAACTCTTGCCAAGGTTTGGACAAAGATGGGTTACCTTACCGGTTCAGGTTAAGCAACTCTTGCCAAGGTTTGGAAACGGATGAGTTACCTTACCGGTCCAGGTTAAGCAACTCTTGCCAAGGTTTGGACAAAGATGGGTTACCTTACCGGTTCAGGTTAAGCAACTCTTGCCAAGGTTTGGAAACGGATGAGTTACCTTACCGGTCCAGGTTAAGCAACTCTTGCCAAGGTTTGGACAAAGATGGGTTACCTTACCGCTTCAGGTTAAACAACTCTTGCCAAGGTTTGGACAAAGATGGGTTACCTTACCGGTTCAGGTTAAGCAACTCTTGCCAAGGTTTGGAAACGGATGAGTTACCTTACCGGTCCAGGTTAAGCAACTCTTGCCAAGGTTTGGACAAAGATGGGTTACCTTACCGGTTCAGGTTAAACAACTCTTGCCAAGGTTTGGACAAAGATGGGTTACCTTACCGGTTCAGGTTAAGCAACTCTTGCCAAGGTTTGGAAACGGATGAGTTACCTTACCGGTCCAGGTTAAGCAACTCTTGCCAAGGTTTGGACAAAGATGGGTTACCTTACCGGTTCAGGTTAAGCAACTCTTGCCAAGGTTTGGAAACGGATGAGTTACCTTACCGGTCCAGGTTAAGCAACTCTTGCCAAGGTTTGGAAACGGATGAGTTACCTTACCGGTCCAGGTTAAGCAACTCTTGCCAAGGTTTGGACAAAGATGGGTTACCTTACCGGTTCAGGTTAAACAACTCTTGCCAAGGTTTGGAAACGGATGGGTTCCCTAAACCGGTCCACGTTAAGCAACTCTTGCTAAGGTTTGGACACAGATGAGTTACCTTACCGATCCAGGTTAAGCAACTCTTGCCAAAGTTTTGAAACGGATGGGTTCCCTCAACTAAAATGGTTAAAGTAAAAAAGTCGATGAATTTGTTTGTTTCATTGATTTTTTTGCCACTGATTTACGAAAGTAAAGTTATTTTTCACTTTTTAGTGTTTTGTTTTCTCCTTGAGGTCTTCAAAAAATAACATGGGAAAACAAACAAACTTTCTTTCTACGAGTACATTTATATATAATATATAAATTTACTAATATGTACGTATTAATTCTCCACTTTTCGTAATGAATGAAGCAATAAAACCCTACAAACGAGAATGCCACATGCCATTGTATAAAAACTTATTGGTAACGCAACGAACACACAGTCGGTTATTTCAACAAAAAAAAACTAGAAAAACGTAGTGAGTTGCAGCTTTCGAAAAGTGGTCAACGGTATGTGACTTTCATTTGTTTGTTATTTGAGGCAGTTGGATAGTTTGGTCGTGTAAAATAGACTTTTGAATAAAGATTTCAATTCGATATTGATATTAATGTTTACTTTTTGGATTTAAGGTAAATGAAATTGGCCGATATTTAGGTTAAGCCACGCTTGCCTAGGTTGGTCCGTGGATGGGTGACCACCCATTGCATACCGACTTGCCTCGCAGAACACATTATGCCGTTGGTACCGGCTGTCATTTCTAAATGTTTTACAGTCGTTGCAGGTAGTCAGTGGCCCGAAAGTCTAACAACCACTCTTACCAAGGAGTATCGTATTAACTAGTACTAACTTGTCTGGGTTGTAGAGGTCAGATAGGCAGTCGCTCCGTGTAAAATACAGGTATTCAGCTGCATTCGGTTAGCCTGGAAGCTGGTCCCAACATAGTTGGGAAAAGGCTAGGCAAATGATGATGGTAGATGGAATTAATTATTGGAACATTATTATTGACTACTAAAGATAATCATGGCTTGAATCCAGGAGCCATCTTTCACATCTATTGCAGAATTTGCTCGATAGTTTTCATTTTATGGGCTTTGCTAACGTTTACCCCTCGTCATAATCAACACTTATTTATTCGGGGAGTCCAAAGGCCCATTCTGTTTGAAGATGCGTCCAGGTTCAGAAAAACTGCGACAAACAACACAGAGTAAATTTAAATTAAATAAAGTAAAATTATTAAGTTATAATTATTAGCAAGTAATAGAGAAGTATGGAAGAAGAAGACATGCTGCGTCGACCCCAAATAAATTGAGATAAGGGCAGGAGAATGCTGACGATGCTGACACGAATGCAATACTTTCATTTGAGATGTACTGTGCTTAAATGATAGACGAGCCATTTAGAAACTGTTTCTAACCCATTTTCATCGTAAATCGTCGGTATTAATCGATGAAGCGACAATAGTAGGTAGGGAGAGGCAGTAGGCACAGCTTTCTCGAAATACTGAAACCCCAAAACCCAATCAGTTTTGTCACGGTGGAATTCAAGAATTCAGTTTCATTTAAAAATTTTCACTCCGCATGAATTCTTTTCAGAACGGTTATATTTTCATTAACACCTAAACGAATGCCCAAATAAAGCCGCACCAAAATGCCCGTTCAGCTCTGCACCGAAAGTTGAAAATCGAACAGCGAGTTTTTATTGAACGATTCGTTTACGTGTTTGTGAAAACGGCTAGGTACTATATTCTTTTTGGAAGCAAAAAATCAGACGATGTTTATTCATACAGGTGAAATTCTACGGAGGTTGGCTTTTGTTTCTCATATTTGGTTCGAACGCGTGTCGGAATTTACTTGTATAGACATTGTTCACGAAGTCAAATTCTGAAGAGGCATTCTTCTGAAATGTCAGTGAAATTGAAATTATGGAATTTTGTCATTTACGTCATTCATTTTGACGATTCAATATGGTTACGTGAATACTCGTGTACACAATAACATCACGCCTATAATTCTCGAAGAGTTAAGCAGAGGTGTATACAATCAGTACATACATAGGTACTCTTAATTTCGCAAATGATGTTGAAGTCCTTATATAAAAGGGGTCGCGCCTTTTGCAATCAATCACAAATTCTCCGGGCTGCCATTAAGAAATTCCTTAAAGAAAACCAAAGTTTTTAACCGACTTCAAAAAAAGGAGGAGGTTCTCAATTCGGTTGTATGTTTTTTTTTTTTTTTTTGTTACCTCATATCTCCGTCATTTATGAACCGATTTGAAAAATTCTTCTTTTATCTGAATGGATCTACTTCTCGATTGGTCCCATAGAAACTTCATCAAAATCGGTTCAGCAGTTTGGTTTTGAAATCAAAATAGCTGGAAAAAATGTCATCCAAGTAAAAGAAATTGCGAAAGTGATACTTGACAAGGATTTGTGTGTTATACTATAACTAAAAACGGTAAAATAAAAACTTTTTTGCAAAAAAAAAACCGACTTCCAAAAAAAACACTAAAAAAGTGGAAAATAACTTTACTTTCGGAAGTCGGTGACTATGGTTTGTTTCATTGTCTTTTTTGCCACCGACTTCCGAAAGTAAAGTTATTTTCCACTTTTTTAGTGTTTTTTTTGGAAGTCGGTTTTTTTTTTGCAAAAAAGTTTTTATTTTTTAAGGTATGTGGTGTTGACCCTTATGCTCAGCAAAAGCACTAGCGACCACAAGACCAACAAATCTTCTATCTTATATCGTAACTAAAAACAAACCACATTTTCACAAAACCAACCCCATTAATTGTACTAGTTGTATCCAAATCCCTGAAAGACTCTACGACCACAAACCAAAATAAAATACACAAAACCATTCCAACTTAACTGACTTACATTTAAGTAACCGCTGTTCGGCATTAGAATATCCAGTACAAAAACTTCAACTGAATTAACTTAAGAAAATACAAAATAAATTTCTCAAAACCGGTAGCACTAATTATATATTGTTGCCTACTTATTAACACTTAAAATTCTCAAGTACTTTTTGCCCATCAAACTGAAAAACAGTATTTTTAGTAAAAGAATTTTACCTACATTAATTAAATCCCCTACCTTCTATCTGAAGCTTAACCTCAATGGTTAAGTTCACCACTATAACTTGGCCTTACGCTCCTTCTTAGGAGCAAATCGGCGAAAGAAAAAGTGGAATTTAATAGAAAGCCTCAGCTCAAGATATGTTGGTTGTTGTGAGGTTTCCTTTTAAAAATATATAAAAATTGCTTTCATTTCAATTTTAACAAGAGGTTCATAACAAACCTGTTTACACTTTAGATAGTTAATAGTTGTTGAATGTAGAACTAGATGAATGTTAATGAAAGGGCATTGCTCAGCAGCCGTACACTGTTTGCCTAAGAAACAACAGTCATGTAAATTAGGTACTTTCTGAGTTCTAAACGATGTCTTCATTCAACTGAAATCAAATTAAATTAACGGACACTTCTGAAAATTCATTAAAATATAAAACACTTTCGAGTTTTGAGATTATAACAAAGCGATGCGTTAGTCCGCGCGTTCCCAGTAACTATTAAATAAATATTTATTTATTTCACTTATGAATATGTGATCAAAAATAAGAATTAAAAATAATCAATTTATCACACTTAATAAAACTAGATTTTGTTTCCGAACGTTAAATGACAGTGTCAATTCATCAACTTTTTTACTTTTTTTTAATGGCATCTCGCAGTTCAACCTAGGAGGTTGTCGTCTGCTCAACCGGACTATCCTGTGGATGCCTTGAATTTAAGGCCTCCAGCCAGGGCAAAAAAAAAATACTTCATCAACTGACAACCAAGGAACTTATATACTAACAGGAATGATTACAAACAAAATTTTAATTACAAAAACCGTTTTAAAATGAACTTTATTTCAAACACGTAGACTTCGTTTTACTTTAATTCATTCAAAGGGGGAAAAATACTTCAGAGTGAGATAGCTTCGCGGGTGGAGTGTGTCCTTGTCTTCCAATAGCCAGTAAGAAAAAAAATAAAATATATATAGCAATCGGAATCACATTGATAGCTAAATTAGCATAAATCGTAACGGGATAAATTTAATATTCAAATACAAAATAATACAATAATTATTCGTTGCGAAATGGAATTCTTTAGTAGCAACTAACAATTTATGAATTCATGAAACTCATATGAACTGCATGGTCACGAAATATAAAAACAAAACATAAATAATATGGCCGAAACACTTTCGCGTTGAAGTCGTATTTTTGCGTTCTAAAGTGCTTTTTTATTGTATTTAAGCGAAAACTTCCACTTTAAAAATGGTAAAATCGTGTTGTTTGATGTGGTGAATGTGTAATTTCTTATTACAGGTAAGTTATATTAACTTTGTTTACAAATTACGACTAGGGTGACAATGTTCTAGATCAATAAACGAGGATCATTGAAATATAAATCACTTTCAAGCATAATAAATAAATGCTAAGGCGTACTTCGTTCTTGCACGTAGTTATAAAATAGGATATAATTTTTTTCATAAATGAAAAAAAAAACTGTTCGGAGATCACGCTTGTCATATTGTTTCGTTTCTATGCAGATTCCCTAACAATGCGAAGTTGTCTCTATAAGAAGAAGTATTCAAGCTATTGCCTAGTTTGCAGCCGGCATATCAGCGTTGGAAAACTAAATGTTATGGAGATACGTTACCGCCGCTACATTTCCGGCAACAGTCAAAGGAGGCTTTTTAATATTATAATATATTATACCTAAAAATAAACGAGGAAGTATCCGTTTTTTTTTTAATTTTGAATAAACTATTACCCGTACGAAGCCGGGGCGACGGCGTGCTAGTAAGTTATACTACTATCCCAAATGTAAGTTAAAAAAATTGGATACCCTATTAGAAAGAGATGTCATCCACTCTGGAAGTTGTCTCGCTCGGAACGCTTTTGAGTTGCACGTCATCATTCCAGTTAGTTTATATAAGTTCCTTGCTGACAACTGGGACGCAACAATGTGAAACTATTTTCATCATAACTGCATTCACTCAGCGCTGTAGCGCTACATACATCTGTTTGCAGGTAAAAACTATTATCCATAAAATCAAGCGCTATAAGTGCTGACTTTTTATAAACAATTATGGCGCTGCGGGATACGATTTAGAATAAACTCGTGAGAATTGATTACGAGATCAAGAAGTGTTCGATCGATTGTAATAATTGATAGTAAAGGCAAAAAATAGAATTTACTGTATAGGTTGCACGTGTTGGTTCGTAGGCTGTTTTCAACAATGTCCTTTCTTTGAAAAAGTCTGGAGTGACAGGGGATTTTTATATTTTTGTTGAAGTAGTTGACATAATATTTTTATTCTAGACTAGTTTTTTGGTCACGTGGAAGTTGGGAATTATTCTACGAGGCTAAAAGTATCATTTGTCCCAATCCAGGTTGGCGAAATCCGTTCAGCCGTTAACGTGGAAAGCGCCTGGGTAGCCCGCAAAATTTGAATTTTGCAGATTTTTAGCAATTTGCAGGTCAGTGTCGGGTTACATGTTGATTTAAATCTGATTCACAACCATAACAAACATGGATTTACAGAAATATAATATTAAAATCATCAATACAACCCTCTAAGTTTTATATAATTATAATCCCTTTGAATGACTTTTTCATCAAATGGTCATTGAATAGGAATTAAATTAATTTAGAGGTTTGTATTGATGAATATAATAATTATAATTTTGGAACTATACACATAGTACGGTCGCGAATCACATACAGCCTGACACTGACCTGAAAATTGCTAAAAAACGTAAGAAAATTTGAATTTCGCGGGCTACCCTCTTCCGCGGCACTTTTGGGCGCTTTCTCCTTAAGGACTCAAAGGTAAACAGATAGGCAAAGCGACAGACACTCGGAGCTACTTTCGCATTTCTATGGTATCTCGTGTTATTCTTGCCTGCTCAGCTTTTTATTATTATTAACCATGTTTGCTGTTTAATATCATAGTTCTCAACAATTAACTATTCGACTACAAGTATTAGTTAGTAAAAATCAAAAGTTATTGTTTGAACATAAGAATCAAGTAAAAGTCCATAAAATCAGTCAGAATCAGAATTACAGAGCGGAGTAGAGTCTCAAATAGACTAAAATAATGATTAAACAAGTACCTACTAAATCATGAAAGAATTTTCTTTCATACTGCCTCGGATTTTATTCAGCACGCTAAAAAACAAAAGAGCATTACTACGAAAAGTACAAACCTGAAAAAATACAGAAAAAACAGTTCTTTCTTTAAGTTGAGTGCACTGCTTTCACGAAATTCTGAAGAAAAACTACTTTATTTTAAATTAATGTAATCTTTTAGTTATTGTGCTTAATGCACTGGGTTTCGTTAAAGTTAAAATTATTTCGAATAGGCCCTTGGCCACAATCTACGTACATGCTTAAGTAACACGCGTCTTGCAACTGCGACTAGGAGTGTGGAGAAAATAAACTCCAACGATACCGCGTATTAGTTTCGCAACAGAAATATGTGTGATCAAAGTTACTAACATAACATCACGACTGCAATCTATGAAGGGTTATTCTGGGGTGTACCTAATAGTACACCCACATTTCGCCAGTTATGTTTAATTCCCATGTAATAAACAGGGTGCGAGTCTATTGCCATCAACCGGGCACAAAGACACTGTGGCTGCTATTGAGAAATACCTGATGAAAAACGCAATAAATATTTGCCTGACCCGGGAATTGAACCCAGGAGTTTATGCTTAGCAGTCGCGGTTACGACCACTAGACCAACAAAGCAGTCAAACTTACTAATAATTAGACATCTAATTGGGCAGCAGCCACGACTTTAGAGTAAATGCGGCTATAAAGTCGCCATCGCCACAGATGGATCGTGACAAGGCATGAAGGCTTGTGTAATTTTTAACGCAAACCGCGTGTCAAGTCGCATCACCCACATTAGTGAACCAGGGTTTGCAGAATGTTGCCATAATTTTATTTATTCTCTACAAAAGAAGTTTTATCTTAGTCATAAAGTAGTTCGAAACATAAAGAAGGTAATTTTGACCTAAATTTGACCCAGACAGACGTGATAAGAATAAAGTCTAACCTAGTTCTGGAACTACTTACCTAAGTAATTAAGACCTCGGTACAGTGACTCGCAAACCTTCGCGCATTTTTCAAATATTTTCTCTATGAAATCAGGATACACTAAACGATTTGAGGCTCTCACGGCACTGGTCCGGCTATTTAAAAAAACCGAAGAAAATAAACCTTTACATTATATTATGTATTATGTATTTTACTGTGACTATCACTGACTATCCGAATTACTCACAATTGTTTGAATGTCAAAATTACGTAAAAGGATTTCCTAAAACTCCCATTTTTTACTATTTTCTTGTATTGTAGCTGGGGAGAACCACCAAAACGAGAAATGGTAGTTACCACCATCAATAACCGACCGAAAAAAACCAGTTTTTTTTTTGGAAGTCGGTTATTTTTTGCAAAAAAGTCTTTATTTACCCTTTTCAGTTATCGTACCCCACACAAATCCTTGTCAAGTTTCAATTTCTTTTACTTGTATGACATATTTTTTCCATCTACTTTGATTTAAAAACCAAACTACTCAACCGATTTTGATGAAATTTCTATGGGACCAATTGGAAAGTATATCCTCTAAGATAAAAGAAGAATTTTTCAAATCGGTCCATAAATGACGAAGATATGAGGTAACAAACACAAAAAAAAATACAACTGAATTGAGAACCTCCTCCTTTTTTGAAGTCGGTTGTACCTTTTGTAAAATGTAACACACGACTGAACCAAAATTCGGCTGCAGGCTTAATATTTATACAAAGACTGAAATATGAAAATACGTATTGGTGTAGGGTAAACAAATAGGTTATTAAACTTACTCGAAAGTATAAAATTGATTATACGTACATAAACTCGCTTTTTTCCGTTAAGGGTATACAGAAACCACAGAACGCCACCTGCTACAATCTTTATACTCCTTTTGCCTCGTCCACGTTCATACATCTGGTCATACACGCACGCCGCTTGCGAGTACCATGCAGCTGACCTTTCTGAAAAACCTCACCAATAAGGTCAGTGTAGTCGTTCTAGGGCGTCCCCTCCTGGCGTTGCCACTCACATCATTAACTGATCAATGACCTATTAAATATTGAAATTACCACCGAAAGTAATTTTAAATTTATTACGTTTAAACAGTAAGCAAACACCATTTAATAATATCAATTAAAATCATCTCATCATAAAACGATTCGCAGAAAAAAAAAATACACACAATATTTCGATAACAAATATGGGAATTCGTCGATAAAAAGTAATTATAACGCGTGGCTGAACTCCGAATTGAATATATTTAAATTAATACCGTTGAAACAAGTACGTCAGTCAATACATTTCAATTGAACTGGCCCGGTCTCTCTCCGGCGAAATTTCATGGAGCGCTAAGCACAGGCCGAAGTTGCCTGATTGCTTCTCGGTTAGACCGGATTTTAGGTCCAATATTAGGACTTGTGTAGTCTTTAAATTGGATGGAAGTGTTTTATGGGGGGGGCTTTACCTTCAGGTTGATTGATGGTATTATTGTACAACTAAGCAGCAAATTCGATGATTGTCTAAGGGATATCGCAATCAGAAATCGCAACACCATCGTACTAGATTTAAAAATATTATTAACGTACACAGTTGTGTAGCAATTTTGTTGTGTAATAAGGTTTACTCTGTCTATCTATCATTGAGCCGTTTTGGGGATAATTGCCGCACTAAGGTTCAAAAATATTAACTCATTATAAACGAGGATGATGCAAGCACCACTAACTTCATTTTGCTTTGGTAATAATTTCAATCTTTCAAGATGCTCTTTTAAAATAATAATGCCAATGCTGTTCTCAGTTCAACTAATTTTCAACAAAAATATATCGCACCAACTCAACTTAGGTAGGTTTAAATGATTATTTTAATAAAACCTGGTTTTCAACTAGTATTCAAACTGAAGCTGACGGGTGTCAGAACCATTCCCTTCGTCCATTCATCTCAAAATTTCCCGCCGTGGTAAGCGTCGACCAAACTTAGCTGATTGGTCCAGAATAGACTGGATTTTCTGCTCAATATGAGCAGTTGAGCGCTGTGCCACCACGCTAGTGCTGAATAGGGCAATGTGTCAACTTAGACATGAATTACAAGCCAGACATTGGAAATGCTGAACATAACTCCCAAATTGGTGTATTATTTCCAAAGATAAATCAAATGAGATGGTAGATTGTCTTTACAAATGTGTAGTTTTGGAATTGTGATGGTTATGGGCTGAAGTTAACGAAAAGGTTTTGTTTTTTTTTTACAAGTGGTAGGTTTTTGTTTTCGTCTGGGTAATTTGTTATACTACATCACCCCAGGAGGCGGCGGGCTAAGCAAATGTATTGGCGATGCGCCGCGCGGTCGGGCGGTGGACGTGTTTTAGGCACCATAGATTTCATACAAGCCAATGCGACGTGAGATCCGCTTCACCGCTCAACCGCACAGGTGAGCAGTGTCGTGTGAGAATCGCCTTTAACAATAAAAAGTGGTAAAGAACTAGAGTTTCTCCTGTTTTACATAATTTTGACGGTTCTGAGTCTCAGTTTACTTTGGATAAATGATTTTGGATTTTGACAACTAGGTGAGAACCTAATGTTACACAATGATGCGGTACCATACCGTATCATATTAATTTGGTTAAGTTTTGATGAGCACTTTTTGGGTTAACCTCATAAATGAATATTTAATCTACTTACTATTTATGTTGACGATGTTGTGATTTCATTTAAGCCTCCCACACACAGGCGCAGCGCGTCACGCGACGTTAAAATCTCCGTAGAACAAATTGTACGAAAACGCGTGCGCGTGTTCACACTGGCGCGTCACGACGCTTTGCGTTTCAGATAATTTAATAACTTTTCGATAGCGCCGCGCGCGACGCGGCGTGAAGCGCGGCGCTCGGCGCCGAAAAACAAAAATACTCGTAGAACATTTTGTATGAAAACGCCGGCGTGTGTTCACACAGCGCGCGTGACGCCTCGGCGTGACGCGTCGTGAAGCGCGGCGTGATCGCGATTTTTCTCGATAGGATCGAGAAATCCTAACCTAACCTAACCTATCCCTTTTCTCCAGGTGGAAATCCTTAATTAATGTCCTCCGCCTTGGGGAGAGCGGAGCGTGTTAACTAAAATCACCCCGATGTTCAGTCCCACACTTGCATCGGGGGGCAGCGGTATCCTGATGTGACTTCCGATGCCCGGAACTGGTGCTGACCCATTTGACAAGCGGGTGTCTGCTGCGGGGTGGGTGAACGCTCATCTCAACCTTACCTAACAGCTCGATCCATTCCGATCTCAGTATTTGAGACTGGCAACAAGTTCACAAGACGCGTGCGTGCACCTGTGTGTCGGGTAGATCAAAGGGCCGGAACTGCGTGACGCTTTGCCGCTGGCAGCTGCGGCAAATGCTAGGCGGCTGCATTGGCATGTTGGTATCATTTTTTTTTCCCGATCGTGGGGAAAAAAATTCGTTCTTAGGGAATTCGTAATGGTTAAAAAGAGAATCAAGAGACACTTTACGGCCAAATTTGCAATTGCATAATTTAACTTGCGTATAATATAATCTGGCTCTGGGCACAGCCAGGCTTCCGGGCCATTTCCCCGTATCATGTTTTTCGAGTGCACGTATTCTCTGTGTCTGAGGTCCAAATGATGGGTTCTTCATTAGATGACAACGCCGTTTTGTTGTTAGCGATAGCCATTGAGGGAGATAGAGCGCAGGTAAGTCATAAAATTAAATTACATACATAATAACATCACTGAAAATTTGTTAGAATTTGGCAATCCTTAAAGGTAATTCGATTCCTGGAGTTATATGGAACAATAGTAAAAGTGAGAAGAAAGAAAGAAAACGAACAAGCGCCGCTTTTTAGGGTTCTATGGCCTAATGGCAAAACCGAAACCCTTTTAATTAAACAAAAGTGAGATTTGGTATATTTTCTGCTCCAACCGCAGATATAACTTGGTTTTAATAGTTTGTTCTAGAAATAATACGAAATACCATCAATATTCTTAACTGTCTCGAAAAGGGAGGAGATGAATAAATAAATATATGTTAGATTTTATTAGTGTGTATGTTCAGCGATAATTCTCAATTGCGCCGGTCGATTTCAATAATCCTATTTAATTAGAAAGGGGGTATCTTAGAGCCAACCCTAAGATAACCCCTTTCTAATTAAAATGCGTGTTTAATCAACTTCGCCTATGCTGGTGATTTTTTGATACCAATGTTGATGGTCAATAAGCCAATAACAAGAATTGGTGTAGGAAACGGTAGAGTACTCTTCTGAGGTAGTCCCATTTAAGTTTGGTGAAGGTTCAATGAAAATCTTCGGAGATAGATAACAGAACTCAATACATGACGTCAAATGTGCCGTGATTGTTGCAACCACTTCTATATGTATAGTTTATATAATTTCATTATATTACATCACGCCTGTATATTCTGAAGGAGTACGCAGAAGTGTGAAAAAAAAGTTGTTTGCGGTGACATATTCAATACTATGCGTGCATAAATATTCATCCCGTCTACGGAACCTTTCACTGTAGGTATGTGGTACGCACCTAGCCGATTTTTTGACTTATTACCTATCTGCCATTTGTCATTCGATGACCAGACTTGTCAACTGTAAATTAAGCATGGAACTAATAAGTACTAAACAAATACATATTTAAGGGAACTCGATTCTATTACGATGATACTACTCACTCGATATCCATCCATACGAGTCCGCGTGATGGATTCGTTCATCTAATTTAAGAGATCTTTTTTTTCTATTGCTTTCGCTCACATAAATACATTTTTATCTTATTATATAATAAATAGTAGTAGTATTAAGTATTAATAGTAGTAGTAGTAGATAGTCCGTTTTATAACCTACACTTTGATGTAAAATACTTTTTTCGACTGTTGGGTTTTAAACTTAATTTATTTTTTTGAAAATGCAAAACCTTCATTTCGTTACTTCTGTTTTTGTTACTTTCTCGTGGTAACGTATAATCGGAACGCGGGGTAACAAAAAAGGATTTTTTTTAAAGCCCTGTATACATCTCACAAAAATGCCAGTTAGGTATATTTATGAACCCTATGTACCTTATATTGCTTTCTTACAAATTATTATCTTATTTTCTTAAAAATTATTTTTCTAAAATAATAATGCGGGATACAACTTGGAAAAAAAAATGTCCCAATCGTTTCAAGTTCGATGATTGAGTTTATGGCTTTCGGTTCCAGAACGACCTAAAAGTAACCGTGTATTTTAATCTACACTAATATTGTAAAGAAGAAGATTTGTTTGTTTGCTTTTATACAATATATTATGCTCTGCATAGCCGTTGTGTTTTTAACTGATTTTAAGTAAAATTTGAGAAATGCTCATCAGTAACCTTAAACCTTGTCAAAATGATGTATGAACAATATAATTTATGTGTATAAGCCGTTATTGGATCAAAGTAATTTATTTGTTAACCCACCTGATTAATTCAGGTACTAAATACTCATTCAGTTTTGAGTATATCTTATAATGATTTAATATTAGATAGAAATGCTCAGGTATAAGTAACTGGTATATTATTTTCTAACTTATTTTCGTGAGTATTACAATTTTACTGTATTTATGTCAAGCTCCATACTATACATTTCATTCTCGGTCTTATATTTTGTGAGAACTAGAATTACGAAGTAAATTAATACTCGTATTAACCTAAAACTAAAGCTATTAATAAATCCAAGCTTCAATAAAATATTGACTAACCAATTTAAAATAAAATTTGGCCACATTGATACCTGTACAAATATTCGTACTATTATTTTAATTCTATTCAAGTTTTGAAAATAATATACATACTAGAGATGCTACGAAGGTTCGATTCAAAATCTGAAAGTTGGGTACATCCGACTAATTTTACACCTTCGATTCCGATAAATTCTAATCGGAAATTATATCGAAGGTCGATGAAAAGCTTGTGTTCATTAATTATGATTTGTTTCTTTTTAACCGACTTCTAAAAAAGGAGGAGGTTCTCAATTCGGTTGTATGTTTTTTTTTTTTTTTTTTTTTTTGTGTTTGTTACCTCATATCTCCGTCATTTATGAACCGATTTGAAAAATTCTTCTTTTATCTGAATGGATCTACTTCCCGATTGGTCCCATAGAAATTTCATCAAAATCGGTTCAGCAGTTTGGTTTTGAAATCAAAATAGCTGGAAATTTCTGTTTGTTACCTCATATCTTCGTCAATTATGAACCGATTTGAAAAATTATTCTTTTATCTGAATGGATCTACTTCCCGATTGGTCCCATAGAAATTTCATCGAAATCGGTTCAGTGGTTTGGTTTTGAAATCAAAATAGCTGGAAACAATATGTCATACAAGTAAAAGAAATTGCGAAATTGATACTTGACAAGGATTTGTGTGTGATGCGATAACTAAAAAGGGTAAAATAAAAACTTTTTTGCAAAAAAAAACCGACTTCCAAAAAAAACACTAAAAAAGTGGGAAATAACTTTACTTTCGGAAGTCGGTGGCAAAAAAGTCAATGAAACAAACAATAGTCACCGACTTCCGAAAGTAAAGTTATTTCCCACTTTTTTAGTGTTTTTTTTGGAAGTCGGTTTTTTTTTGCAAAAAAGTTTTTTTTGAGTAATGCCTTTGAGTTAATTTACTACTAGTACCAACTATTTACAATTTAAAATCTGTATCTAATTTATTTTTTTTTGATCTGATAATAAGAAAAACGTGTGTGCCAAATTTTAGTTACGATAGCTTCAGTGTATGAGGGTGTAATATTGATTGCAAAATTCCAGTGAAGTTAAATCAAAGCTTTTAACTTTTAAAACAATATTTTGGTAAATAATTGAAGTTGATAAATTCTACATCTTATTCCTTCAGTTTTCCCTAGAATCTCTCATTTCTAACTTTTCAGAAAGCAAAATCTTAAAGCAGAGCCTCTAAAGGCCTTACCGATATTAGGTAATTCGTACTGCTGCTCCGTTTGATCCACGGCATGGCTTCGATGCTGTCGCAGCAGCTTCTTAATTCTGCCGACAGAGTCGGCAGCACGTCGTCATCATTCTGGTCCTAGTTGAGTTGAGGCGGCGACCCGCCGACATCACAGCTTTCAGCATCACACCAATAGCTCCAACATTGGTCATGGAAATATCAAATTAAAGTTCGTTAGGAATAATGAATAGGCCAGAGCACAATCCCACTTCTGATGTTAGAAAGTGGATGTAAACTACATGTATGTGTATTGATATCTATTTAATTAATAAGCTTTGAGTGTCAGAATGGTAACTTATTATTTACTATGTCTGAAAGTGTCTCTAAAAAGGTATGTAGGGTAAAGGGATTTTATAAAGAAAACCACAGAAAGACAAGACTATTCATTTATAACTATCAAACTACGTCCATTCGCAACCTAGGTCTTCGTGGAGAAGAATGGACAAGAAACTCCACGGTTACATCTTAAAAAGTATAATGCCAGGACAATCTATATTGTCCTGGACCATTTCTCAAGTTATAGCACTTTATAGGTGTGGATAAACAATAAGCCATATTACAACATATTTCTAGCACATAGCTATCAGTAATATTCATAGTATAATATCAAATTACCATCATAATAACATTAAATTACATAATTCATAATTATAATATAAATATACATCATCATCAACAATAATCAGAATAATATCATACCTTAGATGTTAACGCCTTGAAAGTCGAAGAGCAACTGCCTGTTTTACTATGGCACCGCTCTTTTATACCCGTTAACAAACAAGTATGATTCACAAGTGACCGTTGAGTCAAATCAGTGTTTGACTTATAGAAAAATAAGTTTGTTATAAAAATCATTTAGTAAATTAACAATAGATATTAATTATATTCATTTTTAAATATTAGACACATAATAATTACATATATATATCACACGCGTCTTGTGAACTTGTTGCCAGTCTCAAATACTGAGATCGGAATGGATCGAGCTGTTAGGTAAGGTTGAGATGAGCGTTCACCCACCCCGCAGCAGACACCCGCTTGTCAAATGGGTCAGCACCAGTTCCGGGCATCGGAAGTCACATCAGGATACCGCTGCCCCCCGATGCAAGTGTGGGACTGAACATCGGGGTGATTTTAGTTAACACGCTCTGCTCTCCCCAAGGCGGAGGACATTAATTAAGGATTTCCACCTGGAGAAAAGGGATAGGTTAGGTTAGGTTAGGATTTTTCGATACTCGATCCTATCGAGAACGCGGTGAGACGCGCGCCGCGCTCGGCGCCAAAAAACAAAAATACTCGTAGAACATTTTGTATGAAAACGCCTGCGTGTGTTCACACAGCGCGCGTGACGCCTCGGCGTGACGCGGCGTGAAGCGCGGCGTCATCGCGTTTTTTCTCGATAGGATCGAGAAATTCTAACCTAACCTAACCTATCCCTTTTCTCCAGGTGGAAATCCTTAATGAATGACCTCCGCCTTGGTGAGAGCGGAGCGTGTTAACTAAAATCACCCCGATGTTCAGTCCCACACATGTATCGGGGGGCAGCGGTATCCTGATGTGACCTCCGATGCCCCGAACTGGTGCTGACCCATTTGACAAGCGGGCGTCTGCTATGGCCCGTCTTAGATACGGGCCGTGAAGCGCGTAAGGAAATTAGGACCGTTTTGCGCGGTACATTTTTCGTAACCGAAACCTTTGGACCCCGGTTTTATTTATTTCCTTGTATAAATTATTACAATTTCTATTGTATTACCTTGATATTTACATATACTACCTTATTAAATAATAATATTACACAAAACTAGACAGAATAAAATTATCCTAGAACATTATGTTCGAAAATCTGAGGTGGCTGAATTTTTATTTTACAATTTTCATCATATTTCCTAAATTAATTAACTTATTGACATGAATCCTTTTGTATTGTTGTTTTTAAATGTAAACCTATTGTTTGACACTACTTTCATTAAAATATCTGCACTAATTAAAATTCTCATTTTCAAGTTACGTAATTATATGAGACAAATTTTCTAACTTAATTTTTTGATCATTCGATTTGAGCATTCGCCGCCGCCGTCAGCGGCAGAGCTTCACGTGGTTCCGACCCTTTGATCTAGCCGCAACACAGTTGCACGCACGCGTCTTGTGAACTTGTTGCCAGTCTCAAATACTGAGATCGGAATGGATCGAGCTGTTAGGTTAGGTTGAGATGAGCGTTCACCCAACCCGCAGCAGACACCTGCTTGTCAAATGGGTCAGCACCAGTTCCAGGCATCGGAAGTCACATCAGGATAGCGCTGCCCCCCGATGCAAGTGTGGGATTGAACATCGGGGTGATTTTAGTTAACACGCTCCGCTCTCCCCAAGGCGGAGGACATTAATTAAGGATTTCCACCTGGAGAAAAGGGATAGGTTAGGTTAGGTTAGGATTTCTCGATCCTATCGAGAAAAAACGCGATGACGCCGCGCTTCACGCCGCGTCACGCCGAGGCGTCACGCGCGCTGTGTGAACACACGCCGGCGTTTTCATACAAAATGTTCTACGAGTATTTTGTTTCTTGACGCCGAGCGCGGCGCGCGCCACGCCGCGCCTGTGTGTGAGGCTTTGCGTTGCGGCGTCACCGCTATGCCGCAAAGCGCGACAAAACGCGTCTGTGTGAACGAGGCTTTATTCTTATAATTATTTTTGTAAGATTGTTTGGAAGAATTTTCATCCCAAGTGGTCCTGTTTAGTAAGGTTTCGTAAGGATATTCGATTCGATATTAATAACGTTCCAGAGTTGTTGATGATACTGCCAGCGCGCTGACATTCAGTTTTGGAACTTATAGAAATTCTTGCATGTTTTTTTTTCGTCTGTAAAGTGAATCTCAACTGACATTAGGTGTGGGTGCGCCATAAAGGTTAATTCTTCATTGTAATCTTAATGTAGCAAAAAACGATTTTTACCTCACTTTTTATCTTGAATCTTTTATGTAGAGACGCAGTTCCTTACTGTTTGTGTATCCATTTAATTTCTACCAACCAAAAGAAAAAGATAATGGTGTCTAAAAGACTCCCAAGTCCAAATTAACTTGGCTCTTGTTTTTCCTATTAACTAAACTCCTTCAAAGCCTTTTCGATACTGACGGTAAATTTTTGGCATAGTTATAATTAGTTTTAGCCGAAACACGGAGAACTAAAAGTTAAATTTGATTTTGGGTAGTTGGCGGAGGTGTAACTAAAGCGGAAAAATTGTTCGTTATTAATTAAATTAAATATTTGAGTTGTAAAAGGTACGGGAGAGTTTTGTTTACTGTCATAATTTTATCTTTTAGTTTTTATTGCAAACATATTCGTGAAACTTTTGAAATTAAATTGGACGTTCTCGTCCTTCGTGCCGCGTTGGTGCATGCGCGATTACTGAACATGAAGTCTTGGTCTTGGTTCGTTTTCCAGGTCGGGCGAAAAGTTTGTTTTTTTTTCAACAGGAATTTCTCAGTAGCAACCACGGAGTTTGGATTGGTACCCGATTGATGGCAATAGACTCACCCCTTTTAAATTGGATTTAAATATAACTGGTTAATTGTTGGCCTACTATTACGTATACCTCTGCCTAACCTCTTGCGATTGTGTTTGCGGATGAAACAAATGAAAAAATTTGTTCCGAGCTTGCCTCAAGTCACCGCGACGCAAATGTGCGCGCCGGAATCGCGCGTGTCGCTTGTCGCACGTCGCAACGCCTAAGGCTGTGAATAGAGCCTTATACGTTTCACACGAATACGTGCGAAAGATTTCGTTCCTTTAAGTTCTATGCAAGCCCGCATACTATGTTGGAGTTAGTCGTGCGTATGGACCCTACGTCCGAAATCAATCCGCACTTGTTGGTTTATTTTACGTATTCGTGCGTAGAAAATGAAAACCATCGTGGTGTTGCCATAACGGAAACGGAAGTGACATAGATAGACGTAGTTAAACTTTTCTTAGCCATTACAGCTTTGTCCTTCAGTCTGTGACGTTTCTGGCAGTACAAATGTCGTCAACATAAAATACACCGCTGTTGTGTTCTGCACATGTCTTAAATGAACAATGACACAGAATTTATTAACATCAAACCTGTAATCCCCAAAGGGTTTAGCAGAGGACGATGTATTTAGAGCTTTCCCATATTTCGCAAATTACGTTTAATTTCCATGTTATGGAAGCCCAACCTATTGCCATCATCCCAGCACAAATCTAGACTCTAGGCTATTGAGAAATACTTGATGATTAAAAGGCAAACATCACTTTTCCGGACTGGTAATCAAACTCCGGACTTCATGTTCAGCGATAGCGTTTACGACAGCTAGGCCAACAACGCAGTCAGAGTTGATTTACAATGTCTAATATAATGTCATCATTATATTTTGATTTAATTTTAATAAACAAATTAGGTCATCCGAATTTGCTTATTAAAATTAAATCAAAATTCAGCATTTAAAAATCAATAACAGCGATACACCAAAATCAGTAATTAATAATTAAATGTTTGAACCTATGTTTAATTGGCATACTGATACTAGCACTGCCACCAATAATTTTAGGACAGCTTTATATGGATAAGGCTAAATCAAATGATTTGAATTTAGTAAGGAAATATTTACCTTATTTACAAACTAATATTAGATCTAAAATAAAAAAGATGGATTTTTTATTTTGTATTAAAGAAATTTCCTTTATTTATTTTTCTTACTTACTAATTACATTTTTAAATATTCCTATATAAAATTCAAAATAATAAAAAAAAAACATTTAAAAATATAAAAAAAATAGTAGCCCACCGGTATCGGGAACAGGGTCCAAGCTACCGGCGGTCAGGGCTCCAGAGAGAGGAACCTCCTAACAATACGAGCCGTGTCCAGGAGTACCGCTTTCTGAATCAAGCCCTTGATCCAGCCGCCTAACGAGAGCCTCCTCAGGTATTGGTCGAGGCTCTTGGCAATTAAGCCATGGGCTGAAACGACTATCGGCACAATGATCGCCGTGTCCACTTCCCACATGTCGACAACTTCGCGAGCCAAGTCAAGATACTTGATTTGTTTATCTTACTAAAGAAATTATTCTTAAGGGCGCAATTTTCACAGTTTCGGCCCTTAAACGACGAAAGCATAAGAACTGGCAAAATTTTGCTAAAAAATATCCAATGAATTTTGCATTTTTTACTACACATGTGCTTATAATCATGGATCTCTATCATGAAAGAATATCTTATCAGATTGAAAGCCCAGTACGCAAACACACAGTTGACAATTCCCTGCAATACTTTTATTCACTCCGGGCCCTATCAGAATACCAGAGATGTGACTTTTTTAATGTTACCATGCTGAGATAGGGGCCTTTTGACCTCGTACAGGACCAGTTTAGTTAGTTTTATTATAATTTTTTCTTAAGTTTACCTTTTTTTAATCTTGTTTTATTGTCGTTACCATTTTGTTTTTTCCAGTGCGAGACTAATAAATACTTTTTCTTTCTTTCTTTATTTCAATAACTCATGCACCAGTCAACTTTCCTATATTATGTACATTGACGTCCATGAAACTTTATTGATAAACTTTTTAGTGTTTTGTTAGTGTTTGTGACTGCTGCGTTGGTCTCTTGGTCCCAAGCGCAACTGCTGAGCACGAAGTCCTGGGTTCAATTCCGAGGTCGGGCAAAGTGTTATTGGGTTTTTCCTTCAGGATTTGTGCCCGGTTAATGGCAATAGGATCGCCCCCTATTACATGGGAGTTTAACATAATTGGCGAGACGTGGGTGTTACTGTATCAGGTACACCTCTGCCTAACCCTTCTGGTATTGCAGGCGTGATGTTATGTTAATATGTTTTTAGTGTCGTATAGTAACATCCAATCTGAGATTGCAATAGGAGAATCTTAATAGATATGTTCTTTTATTATTTGTTTGAAATATTGCGCTATTTGGCGCAGCCGTGAGTTACAGAATATTCCTTGGTTAGTTTTAGATTTTATTATACATATATATATATATTTTATATTGTGTATTGTGTACTTGTGGCGTGTGCCAATTAACGTTTTTCTTACTTTCTTTCTTTCTGTGTTTTCCATTGATTTAATGTAACGTAAGTTTTTTCTTTGAGAGATTTATCTTTGATACGAGTACACTGACAAGAGCTCAGGGGATCTAAAAAGGCCGTTTTAGCAAAATTACAATAAGATAACAATATGAATCACGTTATAATTCATAAATGGTCACAAAGTTACAATATTCATGGTATAAACTCAAATTCAAATTCATTTATTAAGTTTGTGAACACAGGTTACACGTGATGGGTTTTATAATACTAGAACCAGGGACCATCTAGTTCAGCCAGGTTTCAGGCTAGCTAAAGTAGACTCATCTTTCATGGGGTACTGTTTAAAATGTTACAATAAAATTCCTCCCGGCATTCTACAACTGAATGAGACGAAATTTAAATCTTGTATAAAACGCACACTATGTAGGCAAGCATACTATAAGTTGGGAGATTACATTGATGATAAAAATGCTTGGCTCAATGCTGGTCCTGCTCCACAACCATAGGGGCAAACTAATTGATTACTTTGTGAAGTTATTGTGGAAGCTGCAGAAGATTGTAAACATATCTTTGCATTGTATAGATTCAGTCTCTTAGTATTATATAATTGCATAGCACATGTGTGAGTTCTATGTACGATAAAGCTACCATTTACATCTTTTACTGACTCGAATTTGCCCTGGCGGTTGAGAGAATGTCATGCTCACTAAAATGTCTCACTGATGGTGGCGCGTGTGTCGGGTCGTTTAGTTCCCTCCAAAATGGTTGAGTTGAATGATGGCTGATCCATGCGTCATGTTCGTGAACGGGCGCTGTCAGTTGTGTCTGGTCATCTCGCAGCTGCCATGGATTATTGTATTTTTGAATTGTTAATTTTATCTTTTTATTCTGGACGCTCTTACTCGCACGTCTTTCTACATCGTTCTCACATGTATGTTTAATCTCAACATGAATGATGTAACCGAGACTTTGTAACAACATAATGATTTAAAAGAGTGTCCATGGAGTTTCTTGCCCATTCTTCTCCATAGAGATCTACGCTTTCGAATGGGCAACTACAGTACTTTCACAAGTTATTATGCCCTGTGACAGGGACTGTAGCTTAGTTTATTTTTTTTGTGTTTTGACATTCAAAAGTGCCTGTAATGGTCTAATTGAAATAAATGCTTTGAGTTTGAGTTTGAGTTTGGTCTATAAAAATGTTTGGACCATCCTATGTTCCACCAAAAGGCATACAAAATAGTGTCGCTGAAGTCAATATTATCAAATTTAAATTAATTATAATAGTACAAAATATCATAAAATACAATGTCAGCAACAAAATTTGTCAAAAATGAAATGAAATACACACATCAAAAGTGTCTAGGGATCAAGCATTTTTATGCGGATTTCTTGAGATTGAGATGTGGCTTTGTAATAAATTTATGATTTTATAAATTTATATGGATCCTTTTTGGTGCATTTCATAATTTGAATCAGGAACTCTCAATCAAATTCGAGTAAAAGATGAAAATAAGCTGTCAATATTTTCCCTATAAAAACATACAACGCATTGAAGACATTATTAGTGCTACTGTTTCCCTACTACTGATTAAAACCAACGTTATTATGGAGCGGCGACGTCATTTAAGCAGGGAAGAAATGCTCAGAGCCGTGGGAATGATAGAAGCTGGTTCCCGGCAACGTACTGTGGCTTTAGCTCTGAATACAAGTCAGAGTGTTATCAGTCGACTTTGGACACGTTACCGAAGCACTGGTACCGTGGCTGAGCGCCATGGAGGACGGTATCGCTGCACCACACGGAGACAAGACCGATACATTCAAATCTTAACTCGAAGAGCTCCAACAATAACCGCCATGATGTTAGCCGCGAGGCTTCATCACTCTTCAGGGAACTTAATTAGCGACCAAACAGTCAGAAACCGCTTGCATGAAGTGAACCTTCATTCCCGAAGACCGCTACGGGTACCACCTATAGCAATGCACAATCGTAGGATTCGATATCAATGGGCTCTTGAACACAGAAATTGGGCAGAAGAACAATGGCGTTTCGTGTGCTTTTCTGATGAGTCTCGTTTTGGTATGAGACCGGATACAAGACGTATACGACACTGGAGAACCCCTGGACGCCAACAGCGATTAAAATCCTGCCAGGAAGTCCATCCTTATAGTGGTGGAACCATCATGGTATGGGCGGGTATTTGGATCGGCGGAAGAACTGAGTTGATTTGGATCAGAGGCAACCTCAACGCTCAAATTTATGCTGAGACGATTGTATCAGACGTCATCGTTCCTCTACAAGTGCAAATCGGTCCCTTATTTCAGTTAATGCATGATAATGCACGACCGCACACCGCAAGAGTTGTAAGACAGACTCTCTCGCCGCAGCTAACATCAATGTCCTGCCCTGGCCTGCTCAGTCGCCAGACTTGAACCCGATTGAGCATGCATGGGATATGCTACAGAGAAGAGCTCTGCCGAATATGGAGGGTATCCAGTCGCAAGAAGACCTTTTTTTGTTGTTGCAACGAACATGGGCGGCCATTCCACAGCGTGATTTGGATGAACTCATTTTGAGTATGCCAAACCGATGTTCTTGTGTTGTTAGTGTTCGCGGTAGAAACACGGATTATTAATTGTTTAAGTTACCCAATAAAATTTTAAAGAAAACTGTTATTTCAGTCTTTTTTTCGAACTTTAATGTTAGTGGTTCAAATGTCAAAAATCCCTTTATTAGGAAAATGGCAAATTTCTTTATTAATGCAAAGGTGACTTGGTTTATCGTTACTGTGACAAACGAAAACACTTTATTTGATGAATCCTTAAAGAAAATTTTAATTAATATCAATCAGGAGAAAAGTTATTGCAAAAATATATGTTGATCCCTAGATACTTTTGATGTGTGTAGTACAAAAATCGCACAAAAAAACTTTTTTGCAAAAAAAAAACCGACTTCCAAAGAAAACACTAAAAAAGTGGAAAATAACTTTACTTTCGAAAGTCGGTGACTATTGTTTGTTTCATTGACTTTTTTGCCACCGACTTCCGAAAGTAAAGTTATTTTCCACTTTTTTAGTGTTTTCTTTGGAAGTCGGTTTTTTTTTTTGCAAAAAAGTTTTTATTTTACCCTTTTTAGTTATGGTATCACACACAAATCCTTGTCAAGTATCAATTTCGCCATTTCTTTTACTTGGATGACATTAATTTTTTCCAGTTAGGTTTTCAAATCAAAAGATTTGAAAACCAAACTGCTGAACCGATTTTGATGAAATTTCTATGGGACCAATCGGGAAGTAGATCCATTCAGATAAAAGAAGAATTTTTCAAATCGGTTCATAAATGACGGAGATATGAGGTAACAAACACAAAAAAAAAAAAAAAACATACAACGGAATTGAGAACCTCCTCCTTTTTTGAAGTCGGTTAAAAAGAAAATACAATGTCAGCAATATTACAATTGTCAAACTAAAATTAATTTAAATAGTGCAAAAAGTCACGAAAAAATAAATAGAATTTCAGTAAAATTACCTAACTAAATCAATGATGATTTTCTTCACTTTTTTGAAAGCAGTGGTGATGAAATTACTAAAAACCCATGATCTCGGACAAACTTTACAAAAAATTGAATTGAAAGCTGTTTTCAGTAATGTCCATACAATATTATCTCTACCACCAAAATGCTGAAACGTGAACAATTGTGCTGATATAGCAGACCGTATAACATCTAATTATGTTTAAAATTAAATGTAGTTGTTAGGCTTTCATCCCTAATTAACATGCTTTAGACGAGGATATTATATTAAATCTAGTCTACACGTGTAAAATAATAATGAAATACATATGTCCTTACAAGTATCAAAATGGAAAAGAATTACAGGGTGTCAAAAAATTCGTTCGCATCGTTGTCAATAGGAAAAGTGCCCAGAAGGCAGGCAGCTGCAGCATTGCCACGTTGGATTGCAATGCTGATTCTTTAGCCGCCCTCTGGTCATGTGAAGAGTCGTCCGACCACTTGGCGATATCTTTAAATACTAGGTAGCTATCCACATGACCCCATTGGCGTTTCAACCAAAAACGGCTCAAACACATAACTATTTGCGCCGTTCGAGGTTAAATGTAAAATGTATGAATGTCCGTTCAAACATTAAGGCGTAACAGGTAACAGACAGATATTGTTACTTTAGTAATTCGTACAGGTACTATTCACTGACGGTCAACCACTTTTCAACCTTATTTTTCAGGGCATAAGGGTGAAAACCCTCACTGAACTCGGTAGTACCAGTGGCATGCCTAGGGGCCAACAATACAGCAAGCTCATAAGGCAAGCAGACTGTTCAGAAACTCTAACATCATGAAGAGTAGCAGGTTATAAGGGCAAGCCAAGCTTTTAGGCTTGTATGAAAGTACCGCCACTAGGTAGTACTTAGGTATTATAATAATATACCCGCATTTCACCAGTTACTTTTAAGCCCATGTTACAGGGGCGAGTCTAGCCATCAACCGGCCACAATTCTAGAATATTCCTGATAGAAAAACCCCAATAACACTTTTCCCGACCTGGGAATTGAACCCAGAACTTCATTCATAACAGCAGCGCTTGCAACCAGTGGACCAATGAAGCACCCTATTTCAACCCTTCTAAAACAAACATCATCATCTGCCTAGCTTAATAACAATATTTTACATGGAGCGACTGCCTATCGGACCTCCACAACCCAGTTAGTACTGGGTAATACGATACCCCTTGGTAAGACTGGTTGTCAGACTTTCGGGCCACTGACTACCTGTAACTACTGTCAAGGATCTACAAATGACAGCCGGGACCACGGCTTAACGTGCTCCCCGAGGCACGAAGGAAACTCGGTATGTAATAGGTGGACAAACTTAGGCAAGCACGGTTTAACCTGAAAATCGATCCGAGCGGCTGTCATTATTTAGCCACAAACTCCGCCTTTTAAAACAAACAATCACACTAAATGAACACATGCCGCCACCTTCATTCAATGGAATATTAAAACTCGTTTGCCTAACACAGATGGACAGTTACCCGGCTGCTCTGAAGCGGTTCACGCTATTATATTTACGACGAATCTGGATGACAAATATTATGATAATGGCTCCTGAGATAAATGATGGTTTTTATCCTCAGAGGAGGAGATGAATTTTTGAGTTATGGTTGAACATTATAGTTGACTAGCTTCTATCCGTGGCTTCGTTCGTATGAACGCCAACTATACTATACAGGAGGGAAAGTACCTTGAATATTGTAGATGGAACATTTTACTGAAAGAAGATATTATTTGAATTTAAAAAACAATTTAAACTGCATTCATAGATATTTAAATAATTACATGGTTGAACCGGGAATCGGACCCGTTACCTGAGAAAAATAATCACCCTGTAGCTTTATCATACCGATCGAAAGGCTTCATCATAAGGATTATTTTTTGCTAAATAACATAGTGTCACAAATAAAAGGAAGACCATGAATTTTAACATTTGATGTGTCATACAACTGACATTATCATAAGTACCTATTACGAATAAATGCATGAAAGTGTCCACGAGCTACAAGCAGAACTTAGACGTATTATTCTAAATATCCACCACAACAAGATCAAAAAATCGACAGGGAGCGAAATAATCAAAACAGTGCGACTTTGTATTCAGCAGGAAGGGACTCATTTTGAGCATTTGATAAATTGATTAATTTTGTATTCAAAATGTTAAAATTCATGGTCTTTCTTTTATTTGTGACACTATGTTAATTAACAAAAATAATCCTTATGATGAAGCATTTCGATCGGTATGATAAAGCTACAGGGTGATTATTTATCTCATGTAACGGGTTCGATTCTCGGTTCAACCTTGTAATTATTTAAATATCTATAAATGCAGTTTAAATTGTTTTTTAAATTCAAATAATGTCTTCTGTCAGTAAAATGTTCCATTTACAATATTCAAGGTACTTTCCTTCCATGTGGCATATCCGTGGGACGCCCTGTAATGAGTCATAACCAGCGAAATCTGTGTGTACTATTAGGTCAACTTACCTTTCGGGGATAATAGGCGTGATGTTAAAACGTTACTGTAATAAATCCTATATTAGCAGTGATAGCCTAGTGGTATGACCGTCAGACTGCCAAGTCACAGGTCTCGAGTTCGAACCCGAGACACGCGCCTCTGATTTTTCGGATTCATGTGCGTATTGTATAAATAATACATGCTTCGGTGAAGGAAATATCGTGAGGAAACCAAACCAGGACGCCTGACGTGAAGGCACTTTGTCAAAGTAACCTTTAGAAATTAGTGGATTACCTTTTACAAACAAACAATCGAATCTACCTTTATTTTTAACCGACTTCAAAAAAAGGAGGAGGTTCTCAATTCGGTTGTTTTTTTTTGTGTTTGTTACCTCATATCTCCGTCATTTATGAACCGATTTGAAAAATTCTTCTTTTATCTGAATGGATCTACTTCCCGATTGGTCCCATAGAAATTTCATCAAAATCGGTTCAGCAGTTTGGTTTTGAAATCAAAATAGCTGGAAAAAATGTCATCCGAGTAAAAGAAATTGCGAAATTGATACTTGACAAAGTTTTGTGTGTGATACTAAAAAGGGTAAAATAAAAACGTTTTTGCAAAAAAAAACCGACTTCCAAAAAAAACACTTAAAAAAGTGGAAAATAACATTACTTTCGGAAGTCGGTGCCCAAAAAGTCAATGAAACAAACCATAGTCACCGACTTCCGAAAGTAATGTTATTTTCCACTGTTTTTTGTGTTTTTTTTTGGAAGTCGGTTTTTTTTGCAAAAAAGTTTTTAGAATGTAAGTTTTATAACTGATTAGATCTGCTAAGTGCCGAATAAAATTAAACCACAAAGTTAGAATCCAATTAACTAGTTAAAATTGTTGACCGCCAAAGGTCATCAAAATAGCGACATTGTTACGGCACTTGTCAAAATCACAAACTTCATAGAACATGAAATTCACTACGAAACTTTACTCAAACAATTTGTAAACGCCCACACATCATTCTGAAGGTCCAAGCGTAGGCTAAACCCTTTGAGCGACAACTTTGTTAGTCTGTGGTAACGAGTACCGCAACGTGATGTAATTAGTCTTAAGTCTTTCTTGTTGACATTTACACTTATTATGAGCTTACTTCAATCAGATCATTGACAGTCGTCACAGGTGCCCGAAAGTCTGACAACTACCAGTGTTACCTCTTGGTAACACAATACTCCTGGATAATACAATACTCCTTAGTATTGTATTATCCAGTACTAACTGGGTTGTGGAGGTCAGATTGGCATTCGCTCCATGTAAAATACTGGTATTCAGCTGCAGCCGGTTGGACTTGGAGCCGACCCCAACATAGTCGGAAATAGGCTAGGCAGATGATGAATACTTGTTGTAGAAATACAATTATTATAGTTTTTTTCTTCATTGCAGTAATTCTGGTAATGTGGGGCTGCCACGACGGAACAGCAAGGTATAAACTATGCTCCACCTCCAATCCTGCTCGCTGAACCCCAAAACATGCAGCTCTGCGCAGTCACCAACGAAGCCGTGGAACTGGCGAAGTTTTCGGCCAATATCATAATATAATGCCGTACCAGCGATACGAAGAAGAAGTAGAGGATCGCAGTGTGTGATGAATAATTAATATCACATACATTTTCATACATTCATATTCATTCATTTTTTTTTTTCATACATTGTGTCATTTTTGTACGCCTTCTGGCATAACATAGCGAACTCTTTATTGTACCATTATTATTGTATCTGCCTATGTTAAACAAATGAATAAATGACTAATGACTTACTTAATATCAAACTGTTTTTCCAGGGATCGTATATTTTTTTTATAAAAACTTACCAGGTATACAAGTAAAATGCGAGTCACAATTTGCATTCTTCTTCATCTTATGCATTTTATTGAGCTTAACTATCGTACTTAGCCAATGAACTATCGTTCCATCGATTAAAAATAATATTAGGTCTGGTCTAAACTCTGGTTAGTCTCAAATATTAACAGTCGTTTTATAAATTCCCTTGAATAATCATAATAACACCTACCTCTGAGTCAAGGGGATGATTCTTGATTGACACATAGTGAGGAGGTTCCTCGCTTTGGAGTCTTGACCACCAGTAGCCTAAACCTGTTCCTTATGCCGATGGGCTACTATTTTTCAAATAAAAATAACAATGATGCAAAAAAAAAAAACGAGAAAATACCAACACGTGTATCCATACACATGTATGAGCCAAGTCTATCCAGACTCTCTGGAAGTCTGACATGTGATCTAACTTCAGAATACCTGAGTACTACCCAAAAGTTAGATTTAGGAAGCCTGACAGTTGTTTCACGGAACTAGTTTCCTGTTACATTTCATACGGAAATGGACAATGGACCTAACATATGTAGTTGGAAAAAGGCAACCATAATGATTAGGTAATCATGCACTTATCATTATATGTATAAGCACGACATCTACGTACCGGACCCTAAATGCATTTCACATATTTGCACAGATTATTTGCCTCGCGGGTAATAGCTTACAATGGGTTTGTCAGCAGATCCTGGGTTTAATTCTCGGGTCGGAAAAAGTGTTATAAGGATTATGTATCAAAAATTTATCAGTAGCAGCCTAGAGACAAGATACCTGCCTGGTTGATATCAATAGGCTCGCCCGTGAATTGTGGACGTTCGTTCATCTCTTCCTATCCCTCCTCGGAAAACAGGAGTTATAATTTCTGTCTTCATACACGTGCGTATGACTAAAATCCATTTGAGTTAAATACTTACACAAATGCCAGGTGTTCTGTGTTTCCGTCAACAATGAGCGAAGTTGGGTTTCAACTCACAACTCTATGTTCGCTAGTGCACGCTTAATCCATTGTACAATGGCTGTTAAACTTAAGCTCAGTTAACTCTCAGAGCACACAAGACCTTCAGATCTTCAAAAAATAATCTTTCAATAGGTACGAAATACTTTCTCAAAAATCTAAGACCGACCCCCGAAATATTCTTTTGAAGGTAAAAACCCCGTATAAAGTTTTAATCTCGGTTTTCTTGGGCAATACAAAGAGTATTGTCATACCGGAGTCAAAGAAATAGTTTCGTGGTGCTACCTCACCTTATTACATGTTCAGAGACGTGGCTGTAGAGATCTGGGTTGCAGAAGCGGCATGAATATGAAGGACGTTACCATACTATGCACTGAATATTTGGCAGAAATCAGAGCATTTTTTGACAGAAAACGGGTCAATATTTAACAAAAACGGAAAAGGCTAGGCAAGAACGATGATGACACAGCTGTATCTTCACCATCTTCACCAAGCCTATTCCCAACTATGTTGGGGTCAGCTTCCAGTCTAACCGGTTGCACTTAAATACCAGTATTTTACATGGAGCGACCGCCTATCCGACCTCCACAACCCAGTTAGTACTGGGGTCAATACGGTACCCCTTGGTAATACTGGTTGTCAGACTTTAGGGCCACTAGATCTACAATTAGATAGCTGGACACAACGGCTTAATGTGCTTTCCGAGGCACGGAGGAAACTGGGTGGTCACTCATCCACAGTCCAACCTTGGCAAGCGCGGCTTAACCTTAAAGAGCGACCCATGCGGCATTTTACATAAAGCGCCTGCCTATCATTCATCTTGTTACCCTTAATATCATTGTTCTCCTTCAAAGAACAAAAGCTTTGCTACGCTTTCAATTTTACCATAATATTTTGCAATTTTACATGTTCTTACAGATAGTCTTGAAAATATTTTTTCATGTTTTTAGATCTATTCGATTTTGAATTGTATCGTCACGAAATTAAGGTCCTCAACCACCCCTTGCCACTCAATGTCACACTTCGTCGACCGCCTCTTTCCTCTTAACGTGTGACGTAATTTACGGATGGCCCCTTATATAGAACCAATACAAGACACATTTTTTTAACCGACATCGAAATCGTATGGAATATGGTATACCATACCAAATGAAAAAAATGAATGAATGAAATGAATGTGGTATGGTATGGTGTATCGGTGGTATATGGTATGGTATGGTGCATTGGTGGTATATGGTACGGTATGATATGGCCATGTTCCATACAATTTCCACCTGCTAATACCACATCCAGCAATCTAATACATCAACGCAACAAGCCTTTACTTCAATCTGGCGTAAAAATCCAGACTCTTTCTATTCCACACACAGGGTGTTCACACAACCCACATAAGCTTTTTAGAGGCAAGCACGTTCGAGGACCGCGCTTCGCCGTGTTTGTAATAAAAAATGTTGCTTTAGGTGCACTCCAGACGGCAAGGTGCGATAAATGGACGTAAATTGTTAATTTTTGAGCGTTTGAACTGTTTCACCCTGCTACTACTAGGTTGACTGGTTTTTACTAAGGTTTGAACATATTCTTACATAGTGCCTACACAATTTATTATTTTTTGTATATAAAAAAAATATTAAATTTTTTTTTTTCCTTTTAAAATCAGTTCGTGATTCTGAGTCTGTTGTTGTTGTTAAGATGGATAGTTTAGCAATAAGCAAAGGCATACTTATTTGCAAGACAGACAAAACTAGCGTTTTATGTAGCTGGCTAACCGACAGATTATTCACAATTTTCAATTTTTATTTATTTTTTTTCATCTGAACCATTTCTAATTTTACTGATCATTTAAGTAGTATCTATAGTATCTAGATTTAATTCAATTCTTTATTGCATATCAAATGTGTTTTACAAGATCTTAAATACTATTATAGTTCACATGGACCCTGTTGGGCACAACAATTTGATAAAATAAACAGTAGCATTCAAAATAAATAACAGCAAAATTAATTACTTCATAATAATTGGGTAAAAATTCAATTAATTTATAAGTACCTAAATAAAATAAAATATCAAGTCGAATGTAATAAAATAAAATAATAATCAACTCCATTCAGTATGTCAATCATTATGTCAGTAACATAATAATCAAATACATTATGTCAATAGAATAATAATCGAAATCAGTAAACAAAATATAATAATAGTCACCCCATTTTGATGTCATCATTAAAAATAATCATCTAACGTGTAATAACATTTGGCAATTAATAGTTTTCTGATTCGTTTTATAAAAATATTTTGTCATTTTCTTCCATTCGTATGTCATTGGGGATTTTGTTATAGATTTTTATTGATGTAACGATGAGGATGAGGAATGATGATGTAAGGATGAGGGAGAATGAGGGCTAGTGCTGTGTAATTTTAGTTTCGATGGTGGTATATCGAGCGTTTTTAAATCGTGAACGCGGTGCATATGTTTATAAACAAATTCCTAAATCCATAATTCGTTCTATGATTTACTGGCCAAGAGGCCAACATCGCACAGTCTAAATGGCTAAAATGCGAACATAATAATTATATTCTCAACGATAGAGGTGTTAGGTGATTCGTTAAAACTCAACCTCTGAGTGGGTCAAGGGATCTTCAAGTTTGTTGGGGAACAAAGCCAAGTCAAGAGCTCCTGCTCCTAAATTACATAGCTTTCATGTACAAATGCACTGTTAGGTGATATTACACATTTATCTCGGAACAGATAACCGTGCTCCGCAGCTTCATCCGCCTCCTAAGGGTCATGATCTCACAAGAATTAGGTTATCGAATGCAAAAAGATTTTTTCAAATCCGACGGTTAGTTCAAAAACAAACACTTTGGCTATATTATATCATAGCATAGTATAAATATAGGTATAGTATAGACACTAGACGAAAACTTAACTTATCTACCTATACTTCTATACTAATATTTTAAAGCTAAAGAGTTTGTTTGGTTGAACTCACTAATCTCAAGAACCACTGGCTTGAATTGAGAAATTCTTTTAGTGTTGGGTAGCCCATTTATCGAGGATGGCTATAGGCTATCAACCTGCGACCATCATCACGCTGCGACCAATAGGAGCGGAGCATTAATCAAAAATGTTACCCAGACGAAGTTGCGCCGCGCGCCCGTCAGCTAATTGATGATACACGGATGATACTGGTTGTGCTTGTTGCAAATAATTTAACTAAAATGCTATACGATGTATTTTCGATTTAAAAGTCGATGAACCTACGTAAATTTTACACCGCGCGCTCGTACTTGAGCCTCAGACCAAATATACGTATATAAACGTGGACAAGACAAAAGAACAATATATCTACGTAGCAGGTTCTATAGTTACTGCCTGCCACATGTGAACAAGGCGTGAGTTTATGAATGGATTACAGATTTATCATGTTTCATCGCACATCGCCGCTCTTGTTCATCTGAGGCACCCCTTATCTTCTCTATGAAGATACAGTTGTTACAAAATACTATACGTCTGTTACCTGCTTTATAAACATACTGTATGTGGAAGTAGCAAAGTTTCAGGCTCCATGAATGTATTTTTAAACTTGAACAAAAAGTTTTTCCTTGCGTTCTAAAAGAGGATCTGAGTGTAGGAAAGGTGGCCGTATAAAACTGGTTTCACGTTAAAACATGTTACATTGTATGTAAAGCGGTTAAAAACGTACTCAATCTTAGTACTTATATCTTTTTTTCCTGAAACACAGGCCACGAGCCTAGCTTAGGCACCAGTCTCCCACAATATATACTTACCTGAATTATTTATCATTATTGTCGAATCTAATTTATGTATATTGTGCTTAGAAAAATAAAGTTAAGTTATTTCTTGCTTTAATTGAAAGTGATAGCTCAGATTTTGTTAATAGTTTGAATAGCCGATCTCAGTTTCTTTAAAATTGTAGAGATGAATGTTACTTGCATATCATAAAACGACAAGAAAGATTTATCTAAACTACGATATGTTGTCAAACTGGTAAAGCAATAACCATGTCGACTATACAAAACATGTGCCTACACGGCACCACGCTGTTATTAGTAGCGGAACAACAATGTTGACTGCTCTTTCATATCCGATATGGTCTAGTGGCTAGGATACCTGGCTCTCACCCAGGAGGCTCGGGTTCGATTCCCGGTATCGGAATTTCTTTGTGGATAATAAATAAATAATATAAATCACAACATTGTCATCTTGCTGCCCTTGTTCCATATTACTTGCTATCAATAGTGATTCTAAGTTCAAGTTGTAATTAGAATGACTGATTAAAAGGATTTAATTAAAAGTCTTTATTTACCTTCTTCTTCTCCTTCTTTATAGTGTAGTTAGTGGCTAACCTGGTGTCAGAGTTTTTATGCCGCCCAAGGGCCTCTGACTTGGCTTTTACATGCCGTCGAGACATATCTCTCAGTCATGCTGGTTTCCTCACGATGTTTTCCATCACCGAAGCAAGTGATAATTATAGGTACAATACGCACATAATTCCGAAAAAATCAGAGATGCGTGTCTTGTTGCGAGACCTATGACTTGGCAGTCCAACGGTCACACCACTAGACTATCTCTCGCTATTAGTTATTAGTTTGGCACCGGCCCTGATGGCACAAGAAATCGACTGTTCTCTTCATTTTTTTGCATCACACGATCAAAAATGAAGTTAGCAGGAGCTTTAAGTGCGTGCCTAAAATCGGAACTAACACAGTTTAATTTATATAATATGCGACTGGTTATCTGACCTCCACAACACAGTTAGTACTGGGTAATACGAGACCTCTTTGTAAGGTTGATTGTCAGACTTTCGGGGACTTTCGGGGTTTTACCTGTAACGACTGTTAGAGATCTGCAATTCCGAGGCACGGAAGAAACTCGGTGTGTGGGTGTTCGCCCATCCACGGACCAACCTAGGCAGGCGCGCCTTAACCTAAAGATCGACCCGAGCGGCTGTTATTAACTAGTCACGAGCTCCTCTCATCTTCTTTCAATACATTGGCCATGTTTACAAAGAGCGCCTCTATACCAACGCCGTTCAACTGCCAAAAAAAACTTGTAGCTCTGTATTCTTCTACGATTTTTGATAGGTAAAACATGACATGAATATTTCGTTGTTTCTTACTTAGAACGTTCTACCCAAATAAAAAATTAAGTTTATAAACAACTAAGTTTCCAGTACAAGTATATTATAAAACAGAGGATTAAAACTGTGAAATTTAACTTAAACTTGCGAGGTGCTCAACTCAGCAAGTTTTGGGTTTACGAACTTTTCAGAACTTAAATATGAGGGATTAACTTAAGGCGCTGTCTCTGCGCTTTTAATCTTAAAATCAACGGTAGGTGCGCTTTACAAAATTGCGTGGTTAGTTAATTGTTTTCGATGGCATGTTGGGTTTCGAAAAATATTTTCGAGATACCTATCTCTTTGTAGAATAATACAAAATTGGTGAATAGTCAGCCTATCTAAGAGAACTGGAAGGAAGACGCATGCGGTCGGGAGAATCAGACAGAGTGGATAGAGGAATTTGCCCACGAGTGAGATCGAGTATAAAAAAACCGGTCAAGTGCGAGTTGGACTCGCGCACCGAGGGTTCCGTACAAACCTGTGGGTTAACTTTTTTTTATATGACGAAACTAAAAATTTACGGTTTTCGTAATTTTTCCTATATCTGTACTATAAGACGTGACTTCGTACAAAATTTCAAGATTCTAAGTTCACGGGAAGTACCCTGTAGGTTTTGATTCCCGTGCGAGTTTCGAAAATTTGCGGAAATTTGCGGCCTAAGTGGCTGTATCTTTTGATTGCGTTGACTTAGAAGGTTGATTTTTCTACAGCTTCCAGGGACAGTAGAACTAAGTATCATATAGAAATTTCAGTTTGATACCTCCACGCGTTCCTGAGAAAAACGGTCTTGACAGACGGACGGACGGACGGACAACAAAGTGATCTTATAAGGGTTCCGTTTTTTCCTTTTGAGGTACGGAACCCTAAAAAGTAAGAGAGAATGGATCTATACCATCACCAAACGTGCCCACTGGCGGTTGGCGGATGTCGCTTGTTTTCAAACGTTTGGTTCTAGGACAAGTCGGTTTCCTTACGATGTTTTCCTTTACCGTTTTGAGAGCGTTGGTGATGTAATACTTATATTAATATGCAGTATTAATAATTACGGCCAATGGCCTGATGGCCTAGAGCCTCAACGAACATCTGTCGAGGCTCTCGCTAGGCGGTTGGATCAAGGGCCCGATTCTCCTCGATACGACCCACATTGTGAGGAGGTTCCTGTATCAGCTGCCCTAACCACCCGGTAGTTTGGAGCTTGCTTCCGACACCGGCGGAAACCTATATTTTTATTTTATAAAAATGTAAAAATATAAAATAAATTGCATAAAAGTGAATAAACGATATAATACCTAATTATGGAGACCCCTAATAAATTATAATGATGATCACGATATAAATAGTACTGACAATGTGTACGAACTTCACTTTAGTGACAACACTCAATTCCAAAGCGAAATTCACTCGTTTCAAAATCATCGAGAATTCTCACCGCGTCACTTCCTAACGATGTTTGTCCAATCCACGCAATCACTAAACGAACTAAAATAGTTTCAAGCTAAAGATAGATTGTGTACTATTCTGCATACAATAGAACTCGGTAACGGTATAAACTTAAAGACGAAATGCTGAGGTTTCAATTAAAACTTCACAATTGTAGGAGTTTCTGCACCTACTTATAAGCGAAAGTTTAATGTTGGAGTCTTCGTCGGTAAATGGTAATATTTTGCAGTCAGCGAGGTAAATAAATGATATTCTCGTTTTGAAATTGTAATTTATTTATTTTGTTAGTTATTTTGATGAAGGGATTTGAGGTAGATGGATTGCATAATGTGACTTGCGGTTGAGGAAAATGTTGCGTTTTAATTTTCGTGATATTGTAATAATTACAGTAGTTGTAAAATTATGTTTGAGGTCTTTAATCACAGAATTAGCTGTGGTTATTGCAGGTCTGGTTCTAAATTCAATTTATTCTTCAGGTATGTTTTTTACAGTACTTTGATTTTGCGTCGTCATATTGTAAGAAGCCTGATCAGGTAGACCTTAGGAATACGAAATCCGAAATCTACCGGCGCGCAATCAAAAAATTACCGTGACAATGAAGTTAAGTGAGACCTACATAAACGATTCAACTGTCTTGGCAATCTTGAAAATCAATCAGAACAAAATATTGCAGAAGCAGTAAATGGTGTATGTTTAGTTTAGTATTTCATTAAAGTTATTTTCAGATAACACACATACCGCTGTTTGTCTCTGCATCACCCAGAGGTTGACTGGTAGAAAATGCCTATGGCATTAAGTCTCTGCACATCGCCTCTGTACATTGCGCTTGAAGTGTTAAATAAATAAATCCTCACTGACATACCTCGTATGATAATAATATATTCACAGCCTACCAAAAAATATTACACACACAAAACCACGAAAATTACATCCCATTTCTCTTCACAAACCCGTCAAAACGCCGTGAAAACGCAAAATCCATGAAGATAACTTTCCATAAACAAAATAAAACACAGAATACACACCATTAATATGGCTAAATAACAAAATAAACAAGCAATTTCACGGGTGGATCCACCCGAAGACAAAATATGATCTTACTTCAGGAAGACATGTTCTTGACAAGGTCGACCGAGGAAACATCGCCGTAGGATAAGGAAGTTCGCCTGTTGTAGAATATACGACAAAGGAAGTTAATAGGAATTGTGAATTATGTTTTGATTTACCAAGATTTACTCGGGTTGATTAGCTTGGATTTAAGTAGGTTTGGTGTGTAGTTCTTGGACGGGTTGAAAATATCTTTGAAGATAAATAAAAAAAACGACCAATCTCCTTTTTTGCACACTCTATTACACACACTCACACGCACACACACACAAAAACCCACTCGCACAAGTGCGGTCCTTTTTGTGTTTCGTTTTCAATTGCATAAGCTGTATAATGTTAAGCTGAAGAGCCGAGTCACATAACACAAGCATCTCCTTGCTTAAAATGTGATCTCCAAATCATGTGTGTTAAAGCATTATGTAATTGAAATAAAACATTTTTTTTTTTCTCAAAGTGGAACCTGAAAAAAGAATTTGATAAACTTATTTAATTACGAGCCGTTTTTTGACCGATTAGATCATAATTCTGGGAAAAGAAGCTCTTGTAGTGCGGGCGGCGCGGTGGCGGACGACATTGCTGCCATCTGGGGTACAACCTGAACGAGGCTGGCATAAGAACGTGGAAATTGACACAGGCCAAAAGAATCCTACTAGCAGTGGTTTAAGTCAAGCTATGGATGATGACGAGACCACAGTTATGATCGACTGTAAGTGCATTTTTCTGAAACAAAACCACAAAAACCAACGACGTGTTAAAATAAAACGCACGTCAATTGATGCAATTGGCTGTTCATAATTTATTCAGTCAACCAATTACAGCAATTGGTATGCAATTTGTTAACTAATTATTGTGTTGATTTTATCGTTACAGATACTATGCGTCTACCCACTAATAGCGAGTAAAAATGCTGTCAAGAAATATATTTTTTATTTGATGCCAATATTCACTTGAGGCTACTTACCTACGATTATTTTATTCGCATTCACAGAAATATTTGGCAGTATTATTTCAACTGCCTTCTCTACTGATTATTAAAGATGTTTATAGACTCTTATACTATTTGATTAATAATATAAATCTCTGAAAAGCAATAGAAAATAAATACATATTCATCTCAATTCGTAAACATTTGCAATCTTTTCACGTAGTCAAAGTACATCTAATCTGTAATCATACTAAAACCTATCGAACTGAATGAAAGGGAATAATATTAACTGTAAGAAAAGAGATTTTCTTATAAATTGTTCTGTAAAAAATCTCACAGTTCGGCAAGATAACGGCTACTTTAGGTAATATATTGCAATCGTTGTAATGGCCACCGTACTATACAGGGTGTAGAAAAGGATACTATACAGGCTGTGAAGAAAGTTCGTTGAGATTTTAAAAAGGGATTCGGTGTCGGGCTAATTGTTGAATTCAATTGAATTTAATATGGTCACGTTTAAGTGATGTTCAGTTTATGTTTAGTAACTTGATCTTCAACAAATTCATATACAGTGATACAATGGTATTTTGGCGCTCGTTGTAAGTAATTTTTTTTTTGCGGCTGGTAGTGTCGCCATGAGGTGTGGGGGATTCCGGAGGCAACAAATAAGATAAGTGTGTTCAGCGCAACATTCCCTTTATTACTACCTCTCTAATATTACAGTTATGAGTAATGCCTTATGTTATAATGTATGCTACTAGGTACTGCTCCACATCGGACACGCAGTACGTCAAGTGATTTGTTCTATTAATTACTTAACATAACTACAGTCCTTTTACAGTTATTTTCCATTCTTTCTCCAAAGAAAATCAAACATCCTGTATTATTATGTAGTTTCTAAAGAAAATGTTAAAAAGGCGTACAGCGCCCGATTTAAAACGTTTCCCGTGTAAGCTTTTAATAGAAGGAATAGCAGTCGATGTTATAAGCCACTTATAGAAAAGTTGCTTTTAGATCTGATTTCTTACTTATTTTCAAGGTCGTTTTTCCTGGCAAAAGAAAAAAAAGTCTGGAGTCTTATTTAAAAAGTTGGTTAATTGATTTTTGAAATCTTCTTCTTTAACGTGTGGTTAGTACCTAACCAGGTTTTAGAGTTTTTATGCCATCCATGGGCCTCTGACTTGGCTTTACATGCCGTCGAGAAATATCTCCCAGACCTGCTGGTTTCATTTTTGAAATGAAAATTATGGAAAACGAAAATGGTGTGCTAGATAGTAAAACCGCCCTTCGAAACCTGCAATAGGTAAATAAGGTTTGTAAAAGTGTCAAACTTGGAGACATACCTCGATTCTTAAGCTGAAGAAAATATAATATAACTAAATTATCAGATCCCAAATCTAGTCTCTAGATATAATACCGACATGCCCAGCAATGCTGCTCAGCTGCTTTAGTACATAGGTTTGTATTAATTAATCATCCGTTCACCTTCACCGTCTCCTTCATCCATCTTTTCCTTAATAACTGTCCTGACAGTTAATTGACAGTTGACAGTATCCAAGTCAACTGTCAATAATAGATTATTATTCATCTTAAAATCTATACCCAAAACCCAGATAAACGTCTCACAAAATTCCAATACTCCATTAAAAACACGATACGATATTGTACACAACATTTTGGCTCCTAAGTTCAGCACAGTATTATTCTGAGGCGAATCGATAAGCCATCGGATATCGGAGGCTCGGAAGAAGTCCCGTATCTTCAAGCTTGCATTACAGAATAGGCTAGAAGGTCAGCTCCATACAACAAAGAGAAAAGGTCACAAGCACACATACAAATTATAAACGGACTCTTCACGAAGGCGTCAACAACGCATTCTGTACATCAAACTAAGTAACCTTACGCAAAAAATATTATTATAAACCACCAGAATAGAATTTCGATTATTTACACTTCTCGTCACCACGAAACGGATGAGAGGAGAGGATAGGTTATGTCTCGTAATTATTTCGGCCAGCCGCCACCCTCATTTTTGTATGATGAGTAGTCCAAGCACGCTTTACAGATCTTAGCCTCAGTCTATCTTAGACAAACACCAGTCGCGAGTGCGCTTGCACTCACAGTACGTGAAGCGTGTCTATGATTGCGTGGGTTTTCGTTTAGTATATGAGCCAACCTTCTGCCCTACCCTGTGTCTGCACTCCCAAAGGGGGTTAGTATAGAATAATCTTTAATGTATGTCACATCATACGAGACAGAGGAAATAAATAGAGCATATCTTCTTGAATGATGTACGTAGTCCCGAAGGTGGAAAGATGTTCCTTGCTATTTTTGTAAAAAGCTGAAGTTTCGTATTAAGAAAAAGTTTATTTACGTTTATTAATTTATATTGCATAATGCAGCCAGGCCTATTCTGAAAGGCACGACCATTATTGTTACCATTTCTTCTAAGTATGTGTTGAGGATATTGTGAAAACTTGTCGAGGGTCAAATTCATTCTGTAAACGTAATTGGTGAGGTCTTTATCTAACCATAGTCTGCTATATCATGATGATAATGACGACTACATCGTGACTACAACAAACATTGCTTAACACAAATTTTGCCTTAGAGTTACTTGTGTCACTGTCAAATTGCAAGAGCAAAACAGTGACAGGAACATCAAACGCCCAAAGTTGCAAATAGTCCTCACAATAATTGAAAATCACGGAAGATTTACCGAAAGTGACAGTGTAGGTTTCGTTAACCGTGACAACTTAAAACAGTGTTTAATCTTTGTTCACTATATTAACCCTTGTAGAAGCTCATTTTATATATATTTTTACTAACATACTTTTGTAACAGAAAGTGCACAAACGAAGTATTCACGAACCACAGATTGCTTTCAACATTATCTACTAAAATTGAATTGAGAAGCGATACAAAGTCTCTCTACAAAGTACCTAGATTTCTTCGCATTGTGGGACCGATCGATCGGTTATCGGATACGAGGTCGGAACCGATCCCAAAATAGGCAATTAACTGTAAGAACCTGGTAGACCAGCGAGATATAGATCAAGCATCCTGAATTGAAAACGTGACAAGGTCCCGGAAAATTATTAAAGGTTTTTACTTTTTTTTTCAAGTCGTTTAAGGCGAGGTAATGAAGGTCAAGGTTAAGTCTTTGATATTTGAACTTTTTGAAAACAGATGGATGTTCTTTCGCTATTATAGTTCTCATCACAGGTTTCCACAGCACATTTACTAAAACATATCAATATTGCCGAAATACAGCCCGATTTACTGCGACGAATGTTTGTAAATTAGACCTTCAGATTACAATATGTATGCGCCAGCCGCGGCAGCCATATGCCCGAAATCCTATTCAAACATAAATTATATAAACTTATCATTCTCAGTCGCTTACGCGTTACAATCGAGAGCAGTCGCATACGCAGTGAACGCTAACTATTTTTCATATACCCTACGAACTAAATAATAATGGTGAAATGTGCAAAATGTGTAAAACTAATTACCAAAAAGTCTCCTGGATTGCAGTGCAGCAAATGCAATAAGTGGCTTCATGCTTCCTGTGCATCAATATCACCCGACCAACTTAGTGTATTGCACGACACAGATTCAGTGGACTGGAAGTGCAAACCTTGCAGCGGAGGTGGTAGGCCTAAAAGACTATCATGTATCATCCCCGACATTGACGGAGATGAAAATACGGATACAGAGTCTGCTACCCCACACACTGGCACCCACGCTGACAATATGATGCAGCAAGTATTGCGAGACCTGCGCAGGGAAGTGAGGCAAGTAATGAAAGAAGAGCTTCAACGTACCCTGCAATTCTACTCTGATAAAATCGATGAGTATGAGATTAAGATACAAAATTACGAGAAATCAATGAAGGAAGTGGAAAACCGTTGTACTGATTTACAAAATTTGGCTAAAAACACTAATATTAAATACGAAATTCTAGAAAACAAAATAAATCAAATGGAACAAACACAATTATGCAATCAACTTGAAATATGTGGCATCAACCCATCTGAAAACGACAACCCTGAAGAAATAGCCAAGAAAATTGCCGTAACCATAACACAAAATCCGGAGGACGTCGTAAAGGCCTATAGAAAAACGAGGAATTCATCAAATGGGGCGAGAAGCAAAGACCAGACTCCGATCACTGTGATACTTCGAGAGGGAAACCGGGATCTTTGGATAGATGCTGCAAAACATACGACGATGTCTGCTTCTACTATAGGACAAGACGGTGCTGACAAAGTTTATCTACGGGAGTGTCTGACGCCAGCGACTGCTTACCTGTTATGGAAAACAAAAGAAGAACTGAAAGGACTGTTTGGTTTTATATGGTGTAAACACGGAAACATATTAGTGCGTAAAAGTGCCCATGAAAAAAAAATAACCACAATCCGGTCGGTTGCCGATATCGAAAAGGTGAAATCATTGCATGATAGACAATAGGTAAGTTCACTTTTGTCACTGTAATTTATAAAAAAAAACATAAGTACATAACATATTTTATTTCATGGTGGATTCAACAGAACATAATATAGTCGAAATCAATTGTCATACATGGGATGATTTTACTTCCGACATACCGACACCCGATAATTGTTTGTACTTCCTGCATGTAAATATACGATCTATCAAAAAAAACTTTGCTCAAATTGAGTACATAGTGTTAAATAGTAAACATACAATTCACATTCTATTATTAACTGAAGTAAACATAAAAAATGATCTGGGAAAAATGTTTGAACTCCCTGACTACAACTTATACTCGGAATTAAGAACTAATAAAAGAGGTGGGGGCGTGTTATTGTATATTCACAAGTCTGCATCTTTCTTAAGATACAGTAACTTGTGTACACAGGAGTTTGAATGTGTGACCGGCGAACTAAGTATAAATAATCTTAAATTCGGATTATGTGCCGTATATAGACCGCCCGACACATCCAAACTCCGATTTATAAAGGAATTGTCGTCTGTATTAGCTAAATATCCTGTAAAACTGGATTGTGTTGTAATGGGAGATATGAATATTGATCTTAAAGTTAGTAACCCCGTGACAAAACAATATTTATATTCCTTGTGTACCCAGGGATTTATTAATGGAGTTAATTCTTATACACGTATCGAAAAATACGGTGACAGAATCTCTAAGTCATGTATAGATCATGTGTTTATCCGCAATACTAGTGCATACAATATTTATACATCTGTTGTAAACACTTCACCGGCCGACCACTGTATAACCGGTTGTGCGATTATGAGCGCGCTAAACAAGAATGACTCACAGTCTTCTATTCAATTAATAACTAAGTTAGATAACCGCCGAGTGCACAGTGAACTAAATAACATCGATTGGAGTATACCCCTTCAATACGGGTGCCCAAATGAAATAGTAAAGTACATTCATAATAGCTTTAATAATGTATACGATAAATGTAAATTCACAATTAGTAAAAACAGTGTCAGTAAACGTAAAACGTGTCCATGGGCAAATGAAAAACTTAAAAAGATGTGTGAGAAGCGGGATTTATTGTTTAATATTTGGCTCAAAGATGAAAATAACCCACAGAAAAGATTATTGTACAATAGATATCGAAACAAAACAAACAAATATACTAATTACATAAGAAATAAACAAATAATGATGGAAGTTTCTCAAAATTTCAAAAATAGCAAAAAGATTTGGAGTATTGTAAATAACTTAACAGGCAAAATTATGGAATGTATTGAACACGTTTTACTTGTAACTTTTCAAACTGATCCGTTAACATTGGCCAACACTTTCATGACTGAATTTAATTCTAATATCACGAACCTAAGCAACTCTTGCGATGTGCCGCTTTTGGATAAATGTATGTACAGTATAATTCCTGATAGGTCAATAAGAGTAAAACCAGCACAAGAAGATAGTGTCGGAAGAATCATCAAGCAAATTAACGATAGGAAAAGTCCGGGTTATGACGGGATACGTGCTAAGGATGTCAAGTATGCATCAGCGAATCTTATCCCAGTTATTACACACTTAATTAATTGCTGCTTGCAGACTGGTACGTATCCTGACTTTTTAAAGATAGGGGTGATACGTCCCATACACAAAAAGGGTCCACGTAGTGACATTAACAACTATCGTCCTATCACTATATTGTCTTGTATAGATAAGATCTTAGAACGTTATATTGGTAATGAGATAAATACTTTTTTGGAAACGCATGGAATAATCAACAACAAACAATACGGATTCCGAAAAAATAAGAGTACAACACAATTACTACGAACGTTTACTGATGAAGTGAATAAACATTTAAACGATAAAAAACATGTTTTGACACTCTTTATTGACTTTAGCAAAGCATTTGATATGCTCCGTTATGATACACTATTTGAGAAGTTGTCACAAAATGGGATACAAGGGCCACTACTAAAACTCTTAAAAAACTACCACACCAACAGATACAACACAGTTAAAATAAAAAATGAATATAGTTCAAAGGTTCCATCCACGCAAGGAACGGCCCAGGGGTCAATTATTGGTCCAACAGAATACTTACTTTATGTTAATGACATGAGTAATGCTATGAATTCAGGCTCTGTATACCAATTTGCAGATGACACGTGTATATTGGTCGCTGATAAAAATATCCATGATGCCGAGGAATCCCTACAACGTAATTTCGACCAAATGTGTAAATGGGCTCATGACGTCGGGTTAGTAATAAATGCAACAAAAACAAAGATCGTTCACATTCATTCATCACACAATAAATGCTCCACTATACCTACAGTTATAGCACATCAGCACTCTTGCCTCCATAACTCGTTAAAGAATTGCAAATGCCCGTTCTTAGAAGTAGTTGATAAACACATGTACATCGGCCTAATAGTTGACAGTCGATTCTGCTGGGGCCCGCACAAGGATTATGTATGTAACAAACTGAGATCGGTTCTAGGTAAACTTAGCATACTTAAACATAAACTACCCTACAAAACGCTCAGAATGCTATATATGGCCCTAGCGGACTCGGTTATCAACTACGGGCTCAGCAGCTATGGGAGAACTTATCATACCTACCTGTCAGACATTTATAAGATACAATTAAGAATATTAAAAGTTATAACACCAAAACATTTGATCAAGAAATTCAAAAACAGTGATGATGACCTTTTTAAATACTGTAATGTTATGAGTGTGTTCAATAAAGTTGAATTTTGTACTCTTGCGGAAACAAAGAGACCTGAGCTATTAATTGAAAAAACTAGACCTAAATTTTTGAGAACGATACCTTTTAAAAATAAATACATATTACCAAAATTCAACAATGTGTACGGAATGAGGGTTGCTGATTATTTGGTACCTTACTGTCTAAATAAACTCCCAGAAGAATTGCAAACGTTGTATATAACTGGTTCGAAAAGTTACAAGTACAAATCAAAGCGTTTCCTGACACAACATAATCTGTGAATTGCTATAATTGTATAATATAACGGCTCGCCTGCACACAGATAAACCCTGAGAGGTTTCCGTTGTGTGGCTAGACTTTTGTAAGAATTATGTAAGTATTTTAGAAATAAATAAATAAAATAATAATAATTGAAGCTAATTTTATAGATATTTAAAACATTTTCTGAGTTTTATTTCAATTTTAAGTTTTCCGCCTCTAAAAACCCGTTATTACTTTACCTACTTTTAGATCAGAATGCTGGGCTGTGAAGAAGATGGATGAAAAATGATTGCATGTAGCGGAGTTGGGAATGTTGAGATGGATGTGTGGAGTAACAAAAATGTATAGAGTAAGGAATGAATACATTAGAGGAAGTTTGAAAGTGGCGCCTGTTACAGAAAAATTTAAAGGTAGTCGTCTGTCTTGGTATGGACATGTAATGAGGAGGGATGAAACGCATGTTACTAAAAGAGTGATGGATATAAATGTTGATGGATGGAGATGGAGAGGAAGGCCAAAAAAAAAGATGAATGGATTGTGTGAGGAATGATATGAAAGAGAAAGGAGTAAATGATGCCGTGATGGTTGACAGGGGAGAATGGAAGAAGAAAACGTGTTGCCCCGACCTCAAGTAGGATGGGACAAGGGCAGAAAGATGATGAGGACTTATGGGAAGCGAGAGCCTGCTGCAAAAACAGCTGATGCGCCTATAAATCAGCTAATGACAACTCATACCACACACATTAACCTATTTTTGAGACGACAAAATACCAATGCCACCCAAAATAATCCCTATTATCATAACGACATAAATGAACCCGCTCATTACAAACCAAAATAGCCAGAAAACACATACTTATCTTAATAATAAAGGTCGAATTTCGCCTGAAATGCAACGAGACTTCTAATTTTCACGATAACACTGATTGTAATGGGCTATAAGATTTCACAGTCGCATCGGAGCGTTTCAATTAAAACTTGAACACAGTTAGATAGGGGGGCCAGGCGATCTGATATAGGGTAGGATTCTGCTGGGATTTGATTAAAACTTAAGCGGTGGATATTAGGATTTTACTTACCCTGTTTTGCGGGTAAGTTTGTAGATGCAAGTGTAACATGTGTAGTTGCAGTACACGAATATGGCTACGGGTGGGTTAGAGTTGTAGTATTTGTCTGTCAGGGGATTAAAACCGCTATAAGCAGCTTTCGACGTCTGTGTCCATCAAACCCTTACATAGATCACTCCTTCCGCCTGGTTCAGTCGGACCTGAACTTTCTAAAAATAAAGCCAAGGTGAAATAGAATGGGTGTAAAAGTACCCTTAACGAAGTCAAAAGTTGTTCTTCCCGTCATTGCGATATTTTTTTGTTCTAGACAATATCTGGGAACTTTCTAGCTACGGAGATATTAGGGGGTCAAAGTTTCAACTTCTTCACAAGTTTTTAATGGTATATCTTTACATTAAATACCCCTACGATCACCGTACGATTCAATGTATACATCAGCATAATTTTTTGAGTGCGTTGCATTGAGTCCTAACGTAAAACTTGGTTATTTATGTACCCCAAAAATAAAAATCGCAATAAATTTTAGAGTTACTTAGTTTGATGTACAGAATGCTTGGTCGACGGCTTCGTGAAGGGTCCGTTTTCACCTTGTATATTCTTTTATAATGGTAATAGTATTTCTCTCTCTCCCTAGTCATTTAGTTATTAAATGCTACTTTTCCAAAATTCTAGGATATAAGAAGATTTATAACCCTAAAACAGTTCTTATAGGTTATTATTATTGTTATTTCTCTCAACATAGAAAAGTAATAAAATTGTGTTCTCTTATATTTACTACGACAACTTAATAAGACCTTATGAGTAAGCTCATTTTGTTCAATACTTCTTAAGTTTTATTGATATAAGCTTTCGCAACACTCTTCTTAATAGACTTCCAAAAAGATTGAATATGGTTATAATATATATTATAATATGGAGGAGCTCGTGGCTAAATAATAACAGCCGCTCGGGTCGATCGTCAGGTTAAGCCGCGCTTGCCTGGGTTGGTCCGTGGATGGGTGACCACCCATACATACCAAGGTTCCTCCGTGCCTCGGAAAGCACGCTAAGCCGTTGGTCCCGGCTGTTAATTTAAGATCTTTGACAGTGGTTACAGATAGACAATGACCCGAAAGTCTGACAACCAGTCTTACCAAAGGGTATCGTATTACCCAGTGCTAACTGGAAAAAAAAATACTGGTATTCAGCTGCATCCGGTTAGACTGGAAGCCGACCCCAACATAGTTGGGAAAAGGCTAGGCAGATGATGATACATTTTAATATGGTTCTTAACAAGGATTTGATATTGAGTTTACTTTTAGTATATGTACGAGTGTGTGTTACAAAACATTATAAATATATTTTTGTTTTAATAAGGTAAGTAAACACAACAAAACAGAAAAAGTCTTGGCTGAAAAACTTTCTTGAATGGACCGAATTCCTGTGCTGCAGAGTCCCACATCGCAAGAGACAAGGAGAAATTTTTGGAGCTGATTGATGACCTTCAGTAACTGGAAAGGCTTCAGAACAAGAAGAACAAACACATCAAAAGAAAAACTATCTTGGAAGCATATATCGTCTATTTACCTACAGTCCTTTCTTACATTTTTTTTAAGACTACCTCCATATCATGAGTTCCTGGGTTCGATTGACAGGTTAGGCAAAGTTTTATTGAGTTTTTCCTTCAGGAATTTCTCAGTAGCAACCACGGAGCCTGGACTTTGTGTCCGGTTGATGGCAATAGGCTCACCCCCTATTACATGGAACATAAAAAATATAACTGGTGAAATGTGGTGCTTTATTAGGTAGACCTCTGCCTAACCCTTTAGGGATTACAGGCATGATTTTATGTGTGTGTGTCTTTATCTCCTTCATAATTTTTCTGCCATTATCTGAATTTATTTGGGGTCGGCGCAGTATGTCCTCTTCTTCCATACTTCTCAGCAGCCACCTCCTTTCTAGCCATACCATCCTTCACGCAGTCCATCCATCTTTACTTTGGCATTTATATATCTTTCTATATCTTAATTTTACACATAAAATCCAAATAAAATCTTATCTGGCTACCGTAACCAACCACTGTTTTACTAACCATAACAATATTCCCGATACATACAAAAATCTCTAAAGGGTGCACATATTTTACCCTTTTTCAAGGGACAACATTTACCGACAATAAATCTTTGGTTCTGCGTTTACGGAATCCAAATTTTCCTAAAGGGTATCCGGATAGTTTGTTTTATGGTTACCCTAGTGATAACCGTTGGTAGCGTCTACGGTTAGTAGCGTTACCCGGGTTACCTACTAAGGATTTGAGTGTCTTGGTGTAGACTATCGTGCGCACTGGAATGTAGGGGCGGCTGTAATCAGTCGATTATGTAACCAACTAGTTGGTTCTTCAGCGCCATCTTATCTTCAACTTAATTATCTATTGGTTTCTTCTGTAATACTATAACGGTGTGAGGAGGTCGATCGTTAGGTTAAGCCGCGCTGGCATAGGTTGGTCCGTGGATGGGTGGACTTTCCATTACATACCGAGTTACCTCCATGTCTCGGAAAGCACGTTACGCCGTTGGCCCCGGTTGTCATTTGTAGATCTTTGACAGCCGTTACAGGTAGTGGCCCAAAAGTCTGACAACCAGTCTGACCAAAGTGAGACTGGTCTGGACTGATGGTCCATTATTCAGTACTAACTGGGTTGTGGAGGTCAGATAGGCCGTCGCCCCATGTAAAATACTGGTATGTAGCTGCATCCGGTTAGACTGGAAGGCTAAGCAGATGATGATGACTATATCGGTGAGAATAGAACATGTAGAAGTCCGTCGAAGAAGAAATATCAGCAAGACAATCGGTAGGTTTCGGCGGAGCATAAAGCGAGTTGACAAAATCTATAGATTTTGTCGGTGAGATACGCCGTAACAATTTTGGTTTACCTACGTTACGTCGTATTTTTAAGTACATGGTAAGGTCCAAAAGTTTCGGACCTGAACTATAAAATCAATGCTAAATATTCAAACAAGATTATTTGTTTTCAATATAATCTGCTTTTATTTCAATATACTTTTCATGGTACGTAACTTTACAAAAGTACAGTGATTAAAAATCATCATCAGTTTTATAACATCTCTAATTAATCGAATATAAGTAAACCCGAAACTTTTGGATCTACGTGATAAATATCAATCTACGAATATTTTAGTCGTTTTCTTTACAGCCCGTTCACACGAGGACGATTCGTTTTTTTTTTGACGTATCGTCTTTTTTCACGATCCGTCAATTATTATGGCGCCGGCAATGCTTTTTAAATACTAGTTCACACGCATCACGAATCACGAAAAATTACGGACACGTCTTAAATCACGTATCGTCTTTTAATAATCACGTACGACAAAAAACACGATTCGTTATTTTTTTGTGACGGATTCGCTAATGCGCTTGCTCTCGAAAAATCACGAAACTAATGTGAACATCAATTCGTTTTCTTTTTTGCCGGATCGTGATAAAACACGATTCCGTATGCAATGTGAACGTCCATCCGTCATGACATATCGTATTTTATGACGGATCGTCAACGACGGAAGCCGTGTGACTGAGCCCTTATGGCTCATTTACATTTGGTCGTTTGACAGTTTCGGTTGCAGCCCGTATTCGGTTACTGACTAGTGTAAACGGGTTAACACTAATCGGTGTCATTCGATGAATTAATTCGGTTAAACCGAATGCGGTCGCCGTATTCGGTGACCGACTTAATGTAAACGCGCCATTATAGTGGTGGTGGTGGTCAAAGGTTGATGAAGTAGAATCTAGATGAGTGCTAACTGCTGTCGAAACCATTCCATTATAGTTCGGTAGCCACACTGTCATGCTTGTAGCCAGTCGAATGGCTCAAAAATGCTTTATTCAGATTTTATAGAACATTGTTTTAAGTTTTCACGGTTTATAACTGAACTTACACTATCACTTACGGGATATCTTCCGCGATTTTATAGAACATTATTGCAACTTCGGTAGATATCAATTCTTCTTCATCTTTATCGTGTGCTTAGTGCCTAACCAGAGTTTTATGCCACCCATGGGCCTCTGACTGGGCTTTACATGCTGTCGAAAATTATCTCTCAGGCATGCTGGTATCCTTACGGAAGGCTATAGGCTATAAAACATCACGCTGCGACCAAAAAGAGCGGAGCATTAATCAAAAATGTTACGCAGACGAAGTTGAGCCGGTCAGCTTGTCTAATATAAAAAAGCAAGTGATAATTATACAATATGCACATGAATCAATTATGATTCGATCGTTCCGTAAAAAAGAGGCATACTAGTTGATAAATATGAAACAAAACCTGTAGTGGTGTTTCAGTATCAATTTACTGTAAAAAACTGTCAAGTGCGAGTCGTACTCGCACACACGGGATTCCGTAGCACCAAACAATATTATAACAATATTTTTAACACTCATTCGTATTTAAATTTACACTCAACAGCAAAACTTAATTTGTTTTTCATAGTATGACAATGAAAAAAAAAGTTACTGTTGCAGTTTGATGAAAAGTTCCATATCTCAAAAACTAAATGTCAAATCTTATTCAAACCAATTTTCGTTGAATTTTTTTTACGTTCTAAGTGCTAAACTAAATTTTTTCATATTTTTTCCTCCTCTTACTTTAGAAATTATAGGGGGGAAACGACATTAACGACTTTAGAAGCAACTATCTCATCAACCAATCATGAAATATTGATATCATTTTTTAAGAGCTATCGATACACCCACACGTACGCCTATATAGTTATATACGTAGAAATGTACATATATACGTATTTTTTTATCAATATTCAGTTACATGGATGAAGGGTCATCCCTGATTTTATTTTTTTCAAAATTTTAATGTCATATTTTTGTTACTCTCTAAATTTCAACTGTGTGGTACCCATAGTCTCGAAGTAAAACGGCTGTGCCATACGGACGTACAGACAGACGGACAGGAGGAATCTTTAAGGGTTCCGTTTTTGCCATTTGGCAACGAAACCCTAAAAAGGGTACTAGAAAAATGATATAGGCAGATGATGAATATTGTTTTCTTAAGTGGAAACATCTATTCACTGTCTCACTAATTAATCAGTATCCGTACAATAACTTCTATTAATTATGTCTATGCTTGTTAATACCGAGATAATTAACATAACGTAATTAGGTAGTTGATATTATTAATCCAGTAATTATACAGGGTGTAACCTGTGTAGACGTCAACCAAGCATTCAGTACATTAAACTAAGTAACACTGCGTATGTATTGCTGGGAAAAGACTTTTATTTTGGTGTGAAAAATCAGGGCTGACGGCTTAACGTAACGCACTCAAAACATTGAGCTGATGGATGCCTTGATGGTACAGATGTCATAGAGGTATTTAAAATAAAGCTATAACATTTCAAACTTGTATTAAAAAACAATAACTAAGTTTAGCTGAAATTTCCACCTAAGACATCTCCGTAACTAGAATGTTCAGAAACATGGCCGAGTACAAAAAAAAATGATGACATTGACGAGAAGGACAGCGTGCGTTTTGGCTTCGCTTAGGTTGTTTTTACCCCCTTCTTAATCTTGGTCTACATTTAAACTTTTTAGTATGGGTCTCTCTAATAAAAAATAAAAAAAAACCCTGAAACCGGAAATAAATAACAGAAATTTTCTCAGGTTCCAGGCCCCAATCGAAACACACGGAAATGCTCTCAAAATCAATCTTGGTAACTGAACTATACTCGTACAAATGATCATTGAACAGTAAGTTACTACTTAAACTACCGAACTGCGCTCACAGTATATTGAAACTCATTTAAATATAAATGAAGCCAGGACTTCAAGTTGAAACTACGTATATATTTGGTAGGAAAGCTTCTGCACTTCATAGTATTGATTCAGATGCGTGCATTATTACAGTTTGATATGAGAATATAACATACAGTTTTCGAGTGTAGAATATTCCAAATTTGATCGGTAGTCCAACATACAATTATCATCAGTTATAGTCAGTTAAAGGCCTCCCAAGCATCGCAATGTAAACTTCTTCACCAAGCTAATCTATACATATTATATACAAATACGGTGTAATTTCAAAAATAACAGGTTTTACTGTATGCATATTTATGAAAGTATGTACGGTACTTTTAACAAAAACATTTAGTTTTGTTTGTCTATGTGTCTGTTTGTTCCAGCTAATCTCCGAAACGGCTGGACAGATTTTGAAGATACTTTTACTGGCTTAGGATAATTTAGGCTACTTTTATTTTAGAAAAAAGTTTATTGTTTGGTGCAAAATTATTAACAAAATTCGATTCAAATAGACAAGTAATATTTTTATAATAATTTCACGAAGCCGAAGGTCGCGGGCAACAGCTAGTACCGAAACTTTTTTGCAAAAAAATAACCGACTTCCAAAAAAAAACACCAAACAAATGGAAAATAACTTCACTTTCAGAAGTTGGTGGCAAAAAAAACAATGAAATGAACACGTGACTATTGTTTCGACTTCCGAAATTAAAGTTATTTTTCAGTGTTTTTTGGAAGTCAAAAAGGTATTTATTTTACAAAAAGGTATTTATTTTACCCTTTTTAGGTATCGTATCACACACAAAGCCTTGTCAAGTATAAATTTCACAATTTCTTTTACTTGGATAACATATTTTTACCAGATATTTTGATTAAAAGCCAAACTACTGAACCGATTTTGATAAAATTCTATGAGACCAATCGGAAAATATATCCTTACAGATAAAAGAAAATGTTTTCAAATCGGTTCATAAATGACGAAGATAATTATTATGTAACAAACACAAAAAAACCGAATTGCGAACCTCCTCCTTTTTTTGAAGTCGGTTAAAAATAAAATCATCATCAGTAAGTAACACCACCCACCAACTCTGCAACCAAAACCTAGCTCAGGCCAGTACTCTTCACCTCCAAAGTTTTAGCGAAAATGTGTTCGCTATAACTGTATGTCAATACCTATAAGAAAATGAAACTGCCAGTGACAGTCCATTCCAACACCTCTTTTAACTTATAACACAAAACTTTGCTTTGGTGGCCGGGGGCCACGTGGTGGCCCCCGGCCACCGATGACGCGGGCCTGTGGACGGTGAGCTATGGGCTAGCTCGCCGTCTCTCCGTCTTAGGACGACAGGCCGTGTCGACGGCGCGTTCGTGTTCCACGCGCGCCTCAAAGAGATGTCAGCATAGGGAAGGGGCCCGCAAGGGCCGATGCCTGCCGGGTGCTGCGGGTTGTTCGAAAGAGATACCGCGGCCCCGTAACACAAAGGGCGATGAAGGAACATGGGTGGGTTTTAGTCAGTAAAAGTCTGACACTCCCTCCCGCTCAGCCCAGAGCGGGAGAAGTCATTTGATGATTTCCCATCCGGAAAAAAAAGGGTGTGATTCAGACCATCAAACTGAACAGCTTTCTCTAAGGGACCACCATCGAAATCGCGAAAATAAAAACAGCCATCCAGTACAAATCTTCAATACCTACTCGACCCAAATGTATGAAACAGCTGTTTATTTTTTTGGCAATTCAATTACCTTGGCTGGAAGGGCGATTATAGCCACGCGCCAAAAGAATCATGTAGCACTATAATATCGTACGCTTCTTTGGCATATTCGAGTGTAGTTCTCTAAAAACCACTTCGAAATTCAGAGTCGAGATTTGAATCTTTGATAATATTGTTTTCAAAACAAGAAACGCTTACGACTTCTATACGGTCACTTGAAATGTTGTTCGAAGTGAACTTTACATAATAACGCTATTGACCAAGTACGTTGCCAAGCAACGTATCTAACTAAGGAGGATATTATGGAGCTGACTCGTCTGGTCGGCGGTCTTGAATTGTCAAACTTCGCTATTCAAAAGGCACATAATAAATAAAGCCAAAACAGACACAAAGGCAACGGAAGCCCGTTTCATTCAAGACGAAAAATCCATAATACAAAATGGTGATAAATCAAGGCTCTGAGATTTGATTACTGTATACCTACTTCGAAATGATTTTTCGTCTCGTGTTTTAGCTGTCGATTCCCGATATTGCCCAAGGCGTATTCGCTCTGACGGTGTTTCTTACAAAATCAGACAATATCTTCTATTTTAGCGGGATGTGAGGGCCTCGTCATGTTTTGCGAAATATTGAAAATCTAAGAAAATCTTCCTCTATAATTAGATTCAGGAAAATTAATGTTTGTTAACCGCAAAAACACGATATTACTGGGGTAATGTAATGTTTTTACATGCTTATTGGGATAAGCAATAGGCTAAGCAGGGATAGCCTAGTGTCTGCCAAGTCATAGGTCTTGAGTTCGAATCCAGGACGCGCACTCTGATTTTTCGGAATCATGTGCGTATAGTATAATTATCACTTGCTTCGGTGAAAGAAAACATCGTGAGGAAACCAGCATATCTGAGAGATATTTCTCGACGGTATGAAAAGCCAAGTTAGAGGCCCATGGGCGGCATAAAAACTCTGACACCAAGTTAGGCACTAACAACACGATAAAGAAAGAAGCAATAGGCTCGCCCCCTTATAACATGGAACTTGTAGACCGTGTACTATAAAGTACATCTCTTCCTAACCGTTAAGGGATTACAGGTTTATATATATGCCGTATCTAGTCAATACTCAGTAATAATGGAATTACTTGTGCGGTAGAAAGACTGTTACCTATATGGTTGCAATTCCGCGGACCCGAAGAAAGCGCTATGCTTCCACATTTATTGTGCGAACCGCCCGCCAGTCTGTGGAATTGAATGCCGGCTTCTCTGTTCTTTGATCATTATAATCTGGATCTATTCAAGGTTTGAGAGAATCGTTTTTTTCTAGGCAAGCGTGTTCCATCATGAATTCACATCAGGCGAGTTGCGGCCAAACGCAATCCTATTTAGTGTAAAAAAAAACTTAGAAACACAGCTAAACTCAAACTTGAATAATTACGTGGGACACTCAAAAAGTTTTGCGACACTAAAAAAAATTGTTCTACAGGTACATATATTTTTATTAAATCTTTTCAAAGTACTCTCCACCAGCCTCTATACAAAGATTCATGCGTCTGAACCAGTTTTCAAAACACTTTTTCCAGTCCGCCGCAGACACCTCGTTTACAGCCTGCTCGAACGCAGCCAGCGCATCTTCCGGCGACGAAAATTGTATCCCCTTGAGCTGATTTTTTATTTTTGGAAATAAAAAGAAGTCACACGGTGCTAGATCAGGGCTGTAAGGAGGGTGACCCAGGAGTTTGACTGGTGTACTGTCCAGGAAGTCCCTCGTTTTGAGCGCGGTGTGTGCAGGCGCATTGTCGTGGCGGAGCAGTAGTCCGCGGAGCCCTGTGTTTGGTCGCTTGTTGCTCACAACAGAAAAAAACTTCTGATAAACATTTGGTAGTATACCATTCGGCGTTGATGCTACTTTGATCTCGTAAGGGAATTGAGGCCAAGTGGCCAGTCAAATTAAAAAAGCTGGCGATCAAAATCTTCCCCCCGCTTCGAGGTCGCTTCACTTTGGTAGGCGTTGGTTCATTTTGAAACACCCAAACTGTCGACTGGCGCTTGGTTTCTGGATCGTATTGATAAATCCAGGACTCATCACCTATTACGATGTCGTAAACACGCCGAGACGAGCCTGCTTCAAATTTGTTCAGCATATCACGGCACCATTCCACCCGGGCCTGCTTCTGAGCGTCGGTGAGGTAGTGCGGCACCCAGTGCGATACTATCCTCCTTACGCGAAGATGCCCGTGTAGAATCTCGTGAACGCTTCCCGATCCAATCTTTGATATGTGCTGAATCTCCTGATATATAATTCGCCTATTATCTTGGATTAAATTTTTCACTGCTAGCACGTTTTCTTCCGTAATAGCCGTCAAAGGGCGACCGCTTCTTTCTTCATCCCCCAAGGTTGGTCGACCGCGCCTAAATTCGTTATACCAACGATACACGGTTGCCTTGGAGGGGCCTTCATCCATAAATGCCATTTGAAGTCTATCGAACGATTCATCCGGTTTCAGGCGACACTTGAAATCGTAAAAAATCATAGCTCTAAAATGTTCCCGGCGCAGATCCATTTTTCAGTAAGACACGATACTTTGAATTGGCTCGCAAAAAATGTGGAGGGAAATTTTGAAAATGGAACACACATATTTTTACTTACAAGTAATCATATTTTCGAAAAAGATTCTAACTGGCCAGTCTCCCATATTATATAAAAACTATTTATCGCAATACTTTCTGAGTGGCCTGGTATATTGTCGTTAATTATCCAAAAACATTACAATTACTTCAGAAAAAAGAATATTTTTTATGTGGGTTGGTACATTTTGACAAAACTACGCTCACTTGATCACGATTCAAATATATTATTATTCAAAAAAAAAAAACACGTAATTATTATTAATATTCAGAAAATTTACAGCTTCGCATTACTCACGAACAACCAATCTGTAATTATCCTTTTTAAATCAATTAATCCATGCATATTGAGGACCCATTGCGGGGTCACGTGACAGTGTGGTCGAATCTGATTAACTGCTCGCTATTGACCACAATGTTATCATAAAGTATAAAATGAGCTACTAGTAATTAAAGGTTGTGATGTTACGTTATTTTAAACATAACATCACGCCTGTAATTCTCGAAGGGATCGGCAAAAGTGTACATGATAGTGCACACATTTCACCAATTATGTTCCAGGCCCCATGTAATAGGGGCGACCATTAACCTTGCAGAAACCCCTACTCCGAGGTAGCTACTGATAATTTTTTAATGGAGAAACATAGTAACACCCTTGATCGACCTGGAAATTGAACCCAGGACCACATGCTCAGCAGTAGCGCTCGCGACCACAGGAACAACAATAATTTTAATTAAGACATGCCTATTTCTTAGCGAAGAGGTTAAAGACACAAAAGAGAGGTGAAGTGTGAAGAAATTTTATAGAAAAACTATCACCGAACGATAAACTATAAGTAATACATAAACACACCGTTTTTTTTTTTTTTTTGGGTGGGAAATCATCAAATGACCTCTCCCGCTCTGGGAGGAGCGGGAGGGCGTGTCAGACTCTTACTGACTAAAACCCACCCGTGTTCCTTCACTTGCCTGTGCCAAGTTGCCAAGGGTCACGGTAACTCTTTCGAACAAAGAACAAATCGGCAACGCTGGCATAAACACACCGATAACAGGCGATTTTGGTATCACATATAAGAATTTCAGGCAGCGCAGCGTTTTGTCAGGACATTAATTTGTTTTTGTTAATTTAAGAGAGTGAGCACAAATAAAAGTTAATTTGTTTAATTTCTGTGACACTTAACGTTAGTTCGTTACTGGAACGCGCAAAACCCGGGTTTTTTCTTTGTCTGGAATGTCTTTTATTTAATTCCTTAAAAAATAATAGTAGCGATTTAAAAAAAAACTGTAGTTTAGGCAAATGTTGAAGATTATTTTGGTATAAATATTACGTCAAAATGATGTACAATTTCGGAGATATCGGGGCTTGTTTCGAAGTCTTTTCGGTCAATAATTGAATTAGGTCAATTTTTTTTTTCTTTACAATAAAGGCATGTAACGAAAATGTGTTCAATCATTATTGAAGTTGGGGATATTTGTAAGATGAAAAAAAATATTTTGATGGTCTATATTCAATAGAATCTACAAATTAGAGCTCCTACATAATTATTCATCTTAGGTTTTTGTTTTCTTAATAATACGGTTAGTTTAGCTAATTTCCTACGTTCAAGTAACCAAATAATTAAGCCGTTGCCTTTATCTGTTTGGCCATTATTAAAATTACCTTTCATTTCAATTCTTTTAGTGCTGGATAGCCCATTTATCTAGAAAGTCTATAGGCTATGTGACACGCTGTGACTAATAGGAGCGGAGCATCAATCAAAAATGTTACGCAGACGAAGTTGCGTGGGTCAGCTAGTGTGATAATATAGCGTGTGGGCTTCCAGGCGTCCAGGCATTCAGGCTTAATTCAAATGCAAAGCTACCCCGAGTTTGGAAAGAAATATTTTACGTTTAAGCAATTTATACACGAAGTGTTGACGGGAGAATTTTTTTAAATATTTATTTAAACATCGACTAGTAATTTTACTGGTTTCTGTTATTATTAAGCCACTAGATCTAAATACGATACTTAATCGTAACAGGAAAAATTGCTGTTCTATACACGTCTGCCGACCCTTTAAACGACAAAAAAAGGCGTAATGCCTGTTGTAATTATGATTGTAAATCCCTTTCATTTAAGCACAATAGAACGATGTGGTTGCGATACTGCCCTGGTCCAAGTGTGGTCGAGTCTGATTAACTGGTCGCTCGATCAGACCACAGAACGAAATGTAAGGTTTATGTTTACTTTCAATTTCCTGTAATCTGTGTTTTTGTACTGTAATTGGATTCGTTTTGAATGTTTGGTATGTGTGTTTCAGGGGCTGCCTACTGATATTATTATTTTTGTGTCGTAAAATAAATACCTCTGATATTTTACCATAGTAATTTGACTATGAATATAGATAGGCTATGATGATATGGCTAGGAGGTGGCTGATGAGATGACGAGCAATAGAGAAATATGGAAGAATGGTAATAAAGTATGAAGAATGTCCTTCTCTATGTGTAATTCCACCTGCACCTTGAGGAACCTGTCCGAGGCCACCAACGCTGTCGAGGTGGCAGAGTTCTGGTCGAAGCTTTTAAGAATCTAATAAGGAGAATCGTCGACACAACTCAGAAGACCATACGGGTACAGAGTGGGTTGTTATATTCCACCATAATTTGAGTTACTCAACATAGTTGGAATTATTGAATTCACCGCATACCGTCATAATAATAGAGTTCATGTTTAAATCATGAAATTGAAACGTGCGAATATATTCCCACACGGACTTCCAATATCATAACATCAAACTTATCTTCGGGATAGTAGAGGTAGTCAGTGGCCCGAAAGTCTGACAACCAGTCTTACCAACGGTTATCGTGTTACCCAGTACTAACTGAGTTGTGGAGGTGAGATAAGCAGTCGCTCCATGTAAAATACTGGTATTCAGCTGCATCCGGTTAGACTGGAAGCCGACCCCAACATAGTTGGGGAAAGGCTAGGCAGATTAAACATATCTCCGGGATGATTGGTGAATCAGGTATGGACATGCTGTGCGGCAGATTGAGGACAATGTGGTGAGGACAGTTTTGAGTATTGATGGCTATGAGAGTAGAAGAAGACCAATGAACCAATGGATGAACAGTAATACAAGGTGTAGTTTTGCATCCTCGTCAAAATTCAGGAGGTTGACATAGAAGACGTAAATAATCAATATAAATTACGGTACCCGGTCAATAATAATAAACGTCTTTCTTTTGTTGTTTTAATTTGGCACTATCTCAGAATGAAGCCCTTCTCAAAAGAGGAGAATCACCCGTTTATCGAATGAACATCTGCTTTTGTTAGTGTGTGTGAAAGCGCGGTTATAGGGCTAGTATTAGACGGGCCGCGTTTTAATACGGGTGGTGTACACTTACCGATTTCCGATATTAAGAAAAAATATAAAAAATTAGCTACCCATTTCATTATTGATTAAATCATCATCGAGAATCATTTGCATAGTTACCTCCTTGAATTTCACGAGCATGCTAAACTACACCTTGTAGAGAAGTATGGAAGAACAAGACATGTTGCGCCGACTAAAAAGTAATCGGGATAGGGTCAAGTATTTTTTTTAATAGAGACAAAAGTTTGCAAGGATATAATGTATGTTATTTTTGTCGAAGGCAATTTGCAATCTTAGAATGAGCCATACTATCATGTAACAGTAATTACATGATACAAAAAGTGACTTAAATTGTGTGCGCGAATAAGAAATTTCTGAAATTAGACATGGAAAAATCTATTATCTAAAGGTATTAAAATCGAAACTTAATGAAATTCTATTTTACTTAAATATTTTGATCGACTACAAAATATCAGGTATATTAGCAAAGCGTACCTGATTAAAATTAATTATACAATTACTGTTCTGCAAAACATAGTCCAATTGATAATATTTGATCAGTATTCGTTTAACAGGTACTCATCTGTGTAGGTTGAAATTGACGCGCCAAATTAATGCATAAGCAAATATCGCTTGTATTTACACAATGAAATCAATAAGGTTTAAATTAGTTTGCAGTTTGACAGTGCAAATCGTGATTTTATGTATCTGCGTGATTTATTATTATCTAGGTGTTGAAAACGTATTGATATCATGAAAATGTTTGTATTCGTGTCATGGCCGATAATTTGTCGAATGGCTGTTAATAAGTTGTATGTAATGACAATATTATACGGCTACTCATTTAAAAATAGGGGAGCTCGTGGCTAAATAATAACAGCCACACGGGTCGATCTTCAAGGTTGCACTTGCCAAGGTCGGCCTGTGGATGGGTGACCATCATTACATATCATGCAGGCACGTGGAGCCCAAAATAAATAAAATCCCGTAAATATCCCGTTTTCAGTGTTAATGTTAATGTTACTCGTAGTGACAATTTTTTTTTTTTCGTAAGCGTAAGTAGTCTTCTGTCCCACTCCTGGGCAAAGATCTCCCCCCATTCCTTCCACTTTTCTCCATGTTGCACCTCTTCTCGCCAATTAACGAGAAAGCCATCCAAGGCGTCTCGCCATCTCCTCTTCGGTATGCCGGGACCCCATCTGGGTCTTAGGGCTCCAGTTTTGTGATTTGCGGATTCACAGCTTTTTCGGCGTTCGGCAGACATGGCCTGCCCAGTGCCCAGTCCCATTTTAATGACAATGCTAGTTTAAAAACTTACATTATGGACGTCGGTAACAAGTTGTATTTTAAATATAATCTACGCAATATAAATCTGGCCTCTAGTTTATGGGTTAAAACCAACTAAACAAAACAGCTTCATCAATATTGACTATCGAACATAATTAATTAACAATATTATAAAACCAAAATTAATATTCGCTTTATGAAAAGTTTAGTTTGGAAAGTTGTTTTTATTTAGGCCGAAACCTATTCGGAGTACCTGGTTTCGGATTAAGATTTGTTTCCGAAATTCAACTTTAGATTGGCATTGAATAATTCTGCTGGGAAACTCCCAGTGTTACTTAATATTTTGCTGTCAAAAAATAAGGCATTATTTGATATTATTTTCAGTTACTACGGATTTAGTTGGTAAAGATCAAAATCAAAATATTTTATTTAATATTGGCCTACATGGGCACTTACAAAATGTCGAGCACGATTCGTGTTGGTCGTTTGCATGGAGAAGAACTGGCAAGAAACCCCATGGTTACCTATTCTATTAAAATCATTTGGTTTTACAATATTTTTATATTACAGAGTTAGTACTTAAGTACCTATGGGAGGACAGCGTAGGCCCGGCAATAAGTCGTTGCTTACTACAAAAACGTAGAACAAGATAAATTAACAAAAATTAACAAATATTTAAGGCCTACAATATTCACACATTCACAAACAAGCGGTAAATAAAAATGAATCTATACAAAGAAAATAAAATATTATAAAATGACTAAATTAAACAAGTAACACAAATCGTATAAAACATGTAAGGATCTTTTTGTAATTTCAAATCAAAATTCGGCCGAAACCACACGCTTAAAAAGTTTCAAATAAAGACGAAAGCCGAAACCGAATATCAAGCCCAACTCTACTCACAAAAGAAGTTCAGAAAGACAATCTGTTTGTTCAGTTAGAAAGTTTCTAAAATTAATAATTAGATATTTACAAAGTATTTTTGGGAGTTTTAACGAAGTGCTCCACAGTCGCTACTGACAAATTTTGGAATATCAAAAAGTTAACAATAATTGCTCTGAATTTGTATTCCGACTGTCTTTTTATCGATCTGAAAACTGATGAACTGAGAATATATTCAGAGACAATAAATTAAGTAGGTACCTACCTGTCCTATCATTTTAGCAATCGTAACCCTTTTAAAGTAGCTTACGGAAAAAAAACATTATAGACTGTCAAAAACTTCCTTCATTTATGACAATCAAGATTTTCTATTATGTGCAGTTCTAAAGCTTGTCCTAATTATTTGAAAAGATACGTGTCTGAGGTTCATATTATAGAACTAATTGAGTAGCTATCGATGTCAAAATATTTTACAACTATCATCTAAAATACCCGAAACCAACCCTAAATAAATTCAACACCTCATATACAACCAGCAAGTTTCATCAGCGTATTATGATACCTATACGACAATAATATACGTATTATAAAGGCTCTGCCGCGATTCCAGGCAAAATGTCAGACTATATTGTATATAAAATTAACGTTTAATTAGTTCTACAAGGGCGCCATGTTTTATTTTACTGCCTCGCCGGAAGCAAGCCTCTTTTGTACGGCTAACATACCCTATCTTGCGAGCGAGTATGGTTGGGGAAAAATGCTTTGTAAAAGCTTTATTATTTTTTTTTTTTGTAAAAACGTTTTCATTTTACCCTTTTTAGTTGTGGTATCTCACACAAATCCTTGTCAAGTATCAATTTTCCATTGTAACTAGAAAATATTGGCACACCACCCAAATGCGTTACGCATTCTATAGAGGATAACTCATTAAGCACCAAAGCAAAGTTAATAAAATTAATATGGGACCACCGCGCGACCTTCATCTACCAAATGGAAGAATAATCACTTAAATCGGATCAGTAATCATGGAGAAATCGGTGAACATACATGAAAGAAAAAAAAGACGCTGGTGGAACACACCAGAACACATAAAATTGGAAGATTTCGGAACGAATGTTTTGGAATAGCGGAGGTCTTTTTATATGATTTCGTACAGAGCTTTAAATTGGAATACATGAGCTATTTTTTACATTGCTTGGATAAACATGGTAAAAACATTTTGCATGAATAAATCCTAAAATTACTTTAAAAGAAGGTCGTTGTCCCGAAGTAAAATAATGACAGGTAAGTGTTACCGTCTTGAAAGTACCTATTAAGACCCTACAAAATATTAATTGTAGCAATGTATTTCATACTTAAAACATTTTAAACTTCATTCATTGCCAGCACTCAGAATTAAAATAAAATTATCCAAGCTTTTAATTTTCTTTTGCTGACCGTACAAGTAATCTCGAATTTTAATTCATTTTGTTCACATCGTTTTGAATATCTTTGCTAATACGATATTACGCAAGACAATGTCTGTTCGTTGTACTTAATAATTTTTGTGAAACGCTTACATTTATGTAAGTAGGTTTATATGAGCTGAGTGTACATATTATATACAAAAAACTAATACTTATAGATATTATAATCTATTGATTTTCTTTTATATTTTAAGCATTAGTTTGAATAATGTATACCTACTTATTGTATCATTAACGAAATGAAATGAATTTCTTTATCAAAAATGTGTTGGTCATAATATATCAGTTAACAAGTACCAAGGCTATACTATTTTCTTGGTAGCCTTAAAACCTTTCCTCCTAAAGTTTCGAATCATTGGCTACATATTGCCTTTATCATCAAGAAAAATCCAGATTTCCCTGTACAAAGCTCTTGGCCATGTACAACGTGTGACGCTGATACATTCGCTCCATCATTCTCCGTGATTTTGTAGAAGCACCGTGGTTGGAGCGAGAAAGGCGAGCTTGGGGCACATTTGTTCATGTCCACATAGGAACGCTGCGTTTACGCTGCGTTACGGCGACTGTCGCTGCGATAATGTAATAGCTGATGTTATCCTTTTGAGAAGTTCGATATAGCAACCGGCGTGCTTGTATGACTAGATGTATGAACGTGGACGAGGCAAAAGTAGTATGTGGAATTCATTAATTCAGTCTATGAAATTCACTGCCAGCTTCTCTGTTTCCTGATCGATAATATAATCTGGATCTATTCAAGGTTCGAGTGAACAGGTTTCGTCTAGGCAAGCGTGCGCCACCCTAGGCCGCATCATCGCTTCACGTCAGGCGAGTTGCGGCCAAACGCAAGCCTATTCGAACGCAAGCCTACGTTCTGTGGTTTCTGCCTTCCCCCATTGGAAAAAGGCGTGAGTTTATGTCTGTATGCTAGTTTGAAATAGATTGCGTGATATGGCTAGAAAGGGAGTCATGAGATGGCGACTAAAACAGAAGTATGGAAGGAAAATACATTTTGCCCGGAACCCAACTAATGAGAAGAAAAAGCTGAACAGTTTGTTTGTTTGTTTGGTTGAACGCGCTAATCTCAGGAACTACTGGTTTGATTTGAAAAAATATTTTTGTGTTGGGTTGGTGGTTCATTTAGCGAGGAAGGCTTTAGGCTTCATAATATCACGCTGCGACCAATAGGGGCTAAGCATCAATGAAAAATGTTACGCAGACGAAGTTGCGCGGGTCGGCTAGTAATGATATAAACACAGGAGATGATTCTTTTGAGAATTCCACATGCTTTACTTGCTAAGATATTTTCAAATAAAGTAACAAAGTAACTGTTAAGAAGGAGAACTACATAATATATAATATACATACATTGTGTTATTTTAAAAGGGTCTAAGTACATGAATGAGGATATTTAAAGCGTTCATCTGGCGTTTTTTGACCAGTCATTGGGGTCACCAACTAATCGTTTTACTATGCAAGGTGTAGTTTTGCATCCTCGTCAAAATTCAGGAGGTTGTCATAGAAGACGTAAATAATCATTGTAAATTACGGTACCTGATCAATAATAATAAACGTTGCTTGTTTTAGTTATTTTAATTTGACACTATTTCAGAATGAAGCCCTTCTCAAAAGAGGAGAATCACCAGTTTATCGAATAAACGTCTGCGTTTGTTTGTGTGTGTGAAAGCGCGGTTATAGAGCTAGTATTAGACGGGCTGCGTTTTAATACGGGTGGTGTGGTGTACACTTACCGATTTCCGATATTAAGAAAAAAATATAAAAAATTACTGTACACCAGCATAGACTCCTTAAATTTGACGAGGATGCATAACTACACCTTGTTTAAGTACGTGGGCAACTGAGTTCTGCTCGAGTGAAAATAGAGAAAACAAATCCCAGATATGAGAACTAGCTAGATCGATTTTTCGCCCCCGTATACAAACTCATCGAAATGTTTGGAGTTGTTTTCGAGAACGTGATTAGAATTATTTAAACATATTAATCATATAATAGTAGGTAGGTATAAGATATGACCGTTTAGCTTGGGCAAATATTATATCAAAATATGACCCTGTAACGATCAGTTACCCAGACACTTACAGCTCATTCACACGGCTTCCGTCATTGACGATCCGTCATAAAACACGATACGTCATGACGGATGGACGTTCACATTGCATACGGAATTGTGTTTTATCACGAACCGACAATAAAAACGAAGTGGTGTTCAAATTAGTTCCGTGAATTTTCGAGTGCATAGTGAATCCATCACAAAAAAAATAACGATCCGTGTTTTTGACGTACTTGAGTTTTAGAAACATTCCGTGATTAAGACGTGTCCGTCTTTTTTCTCGATTCGTGATGCGTATGAACGTGGGCACTTAAAAAGCATTGCCGCCGTCAAAAAAAAAATGACGGATCGTGAAAAAAGACGATACGTCAAAAACACGGATTCTCGTCGGGTGAACGGGCCGTTGCTTAGTTTTTTTTTTCATTTAAAAGCACTCAAAAAACCTATGAGTCTACAAAGAGAGCCCGAAAAATAACAAAAAGCCAGATAAAGTCTATTACCGAAATACACACAAAGTCATCCGTAAAATCCATTATTAAACGACAATAATAATGTCCCCCCTCTTAAAAACCCTCCCTTGAGGTTCAAAACTCTTTTATGATACAAATCCATTTAAAGGCAGATTTTATTCGAGTTTTGTCATTAATTCATTATCATTAATTACTCATACTATCGTTAAACTTCAAGGTTTTGGTGTTAAAACAATGTTATTCGAGAATAATGGGCGTATGAATATTATTTGTGGGAGAACATTCTAGATTTATCACCTATGAATTTTACCCTATCTACGGGTACATGTGACTTTTAGTCGGGTATAATTAATGGGTCCCGGATTAGATCAGGTGTTTTTACATTAAGTAACATATCATAAAGCCTGTAATCCCCGAAGGGTTAGGCAGAGGTGTACCTTGTAGTACAAGCACATTTCACCAGTTATGTTTTAAATCTCATGTAATAGGGGGCGAATTTGCCATCAACCGGGCACAAGTTCAGACTCCGTGGCTGCTACTGAGAAATTCCTAATAGAAAAAACCGGTAACTGGAACAATCCAAACCCAATAACTCCAACCAAGGAACACAGCACAGCGTACTTTCTTATATTTATATTTTTTTTTTAAAGTAGCCTTTTTCAGTTATGATGGGGTCAGCTTCCTAAGTATACGTACTAGCGAGCTCATTGCTCAGAGTATAAGGGTGAAAAGTGGTTGACCGTCAGTGGGCGCGATAGTACTTATACCTAGTAACCCGACCCCATCATACTAAATTGGAAAAGGCTAGGCAGGCGATGATGACAATGCTTTACGTAATACCGAATCTACTGAAGGTCGACCACATTTCACCCTTATGCCCTGAGTTATAAGGTTGAAAAGTGGTCAACCGTCAGTGAGCCCGGTAGAACTTGCAGTTGCAGTTACAAAACTAGTCGTAAAATAGGTGTTTATTTGCCATGTTTAAAATTAAAACAACGAATTACTACATTCGCCTCATGTTAACATATTAGGTCATGTAAAATTAAACACAAAACTTTACAACCGACTGAAATATTAACAGTGACACTTCAAATAAAATTAAAACGTCTACTTATTATATTACACGAACCGTGTTTTAAAATTGGGTTCCGTAGCGCGTCGACTACAAACTAATTAGGTAGTGAGGCACGAGGCGACCTCGACAGGGATTCTGCGTTGTTTTTATATTATGGTGTGTGCACATTACCTGTGGGAGGGAAATTCGAAAATTAACGCCAGTTTTTCGACCTCAAGGCGCTCTCTTACCGGAGCTTATGCTTGTAATGTAACAACCCAAGATTGGGTTTTGTATACAAGGTGTTGCTTTGCATCCTCAAATTCATGGAGGTAACTATGCTAATGATTCTCGACTCGAATCAATAATAAAGTGGGTAGGTAATTATTTATATTTTTTTCTTAATATCGGAAATCGATAAGTGTACACCACCCGTATTAAAATGCCGCCCGTCTAATACTAGCCCTATAACCGCCCTTTCACACACACAAACAAACGCAGACCTTTATTCGATAAACGGGTGATTCTCCTCTTTTGAAAAGGGCTTCATTCTGAATAGTGTCAAATTAAAACAACTAAAACAATCAGCGTTTATTATTGACCAGGTACCGTAATTTATATTGATGTTACGTCTTCGATGACAACCTCCTGAATTTTGACGATGTTGCAAAACGACACCTTGTAGAAACAAGACATTGTAACAAATAATGTAATTTTATTACAGAAGCAAGAAACAAAAATTATGTTTATTGGCATTATTAACAGAAGCACCTTGAAATTGAACAAAACACCCTGGTTACGCACTGTAATACTGGGTTCTTCATTCACTGATTTTCCGAATCGGAACTGTTACTGTTTTGTGTTGTAGTTAAGTGATTATTTAATCAATTAATGTCACCTCCAATCGCCTGAAACACTTACCTAGTTTACCTAGTTCAGGCACAAATCATGGGTGAACTTGACGTAGATTTAAGAAAAACTGCATTTAATGTTACACCTTATATAATTGTGGTCTATCTGTTCATAGACTAAATCTCTTAAGGGGTCACAATTTTTACTATGGGACCAACTCGGAATCTAAAAAAAAATCAGCTGTTCACTAATAAGTACGCATAACTAGTCAAAAGGTATGGAACAGCTGATTTGTTTTTCGCGATTTCAGGGTTGGTCCCATAGTAAAAGTTGTTCATAATGATGAGTACAATGTCCCATTAAGAGATTTCGTGTATGAATAGATAGGCCTTATATATATTTTTTTGTCCCGGTGAAGGAGCGCCTTCAAGCAACACTCCCCGACGTTTTTTAATTCCTTCGCCTGAGTACCACTATACGAATATAGTCTTTCCACTATACTCGTAGTAGAATCGTTTTAGGCTGGCAAACCAATTGAATTTGAACTTGTACCAAAAACTCGCAATTGTAAACGATACCTATCGCTACCCGTACTAATTGTCGCTAAATATCATATCTCACGCGTAACATAATACAGGATCTGTATACGGGCACGATTTTTTCTTTTGTTTCACATTTTTTCACACGCCGCCGCTTCTCCGTGAACAAAGTACTAAAGGAACTGGCTGGCCGTAGCGTGTGAATCTGTAATGACGGGAAGAACAAGTGACTTTCAGCTTCCTGAAGGGTCATACCTGATCTTACCTCGGTAAGATAATATGGCTTCGGTGTAAAATAAAGTTTCCCACACGCAGCATAATGTGCGCTAACCTTTACCTAACCAAATTACGTTTAGCTTAGTAAGCAGAAAGCTATAACACAAAACCATGTAATAATTTCCTGAGATTTTGGTAGCGAGAATAATCTAAAAAATAAGCTTATAAATTTTTCAAACCAAGTTTAAAAAAAATACGTAAGTACCTATTTTAGAAGGTAAATCATAAACTACCGAATGAAAACTGAATCACGTAAATTGGACCCAGTAATCACGGAGTAATCGGTGTGCAAACATGAAACAAAAGATGATAACATAACCTCCTCCTTTTTAAGAAGTCGGTTGAAAGCAGAATTATTCGAATACTTTCAACGTACGTAGATTGTACAAAATGATATCAACAACTACGAAAATTTAACTTTATCTCAATTGAATAAAGTTCTTGTCAGAATTACAGTTGCCGTTTACTGTCTTCATTCTGAACCATTCCTTGTGTCATTGAGTTAATATTTAATTTACATAGTTGTTTAGATCATTTTGAACAGTCTGTTCGTCTCAATATTATTGACGCTGACTGTACCTATACGGAAACAGTAATTGTGGAAACACCCACCCTAGCTACTAAAACATTTAGTTGATATATCCGTTGAAGCCTTGTTATATATACTTGTTTATATTGGAAACTAAATCAAAATTCAATCAAACACAAACTCAAAACATTTATTTCAAATAGACCCATAGTCAAAAATAAGCTACCTACAGGCTACCTACAATCCAGCCACAGGCATATTAAGAGCTCATTCACACGGCTTCCGTCAGTAACGATCCGTCATAATAAAACACGATACGTCATGGCTCATGACGGATGGACGTTCACATAGCATACGGAATCGTGTTTTAGCACGCAGGTTTGCTGGTTGTTCAGCACCGGTTAAAATAACACTTTTTAAGGCGTTTTGTAAAATATTTTACACCAGCAGTCTGTGGGCTAATCATACCCAAAAAGCAGGCAGCGCAATGCGCATTCAATACAATAACGCTTTCAGGGCGCTGCTGAGGCTTCCTCCTTACTGTAGTGCGTCAGGGATGTTCGCGGATGCGCACACTGACGATTATTTCGCGATCTTGCGCAAAAAAGTGGCATCAGTGATACGCAGATTGAGGGGAAGCAGCAATAGCATTCTGAAGGTGTTTGGAGAAAGGCTAGAAGGGCCTACAATGGATAGATTTATCAAACTGCATGTCAGACATGAGACTTGATAAATCTTCCTCTAATCTTGGCTGTATTGTTATTGTGTATATTTGTTTTTATTATTTTTGTACTTATGTGTGCCTACTTGTTACATACTAACATAGTTTCTAAGTTTTTGTAATGATTACTAACATGCTATGGGCCGTCGAAGCCTGAAAATAAACGTTTTTTTTTTTTTTTTTTTTTTTTTATCACGATCCGGCAAAAAAAACAAATTGGTGTTCACATTAGTTCCGTGATTTTTCGGGAGCGAGCGCATCAGCAAATCCGTCACAAAAAAATCACGATTCGTGTTTTTTGACGTACCTACCTAATCTTTAAAAAACTATACGTGATTTGAGACGTATCCGTCATTGTTCACGATTCGTGATGCGTGTGAACACGGGCATATAAAAAGCATGGTAGCCGTAAAAAAAAATGACGGATCGTGAAAAAAGACGATACGTCAAAAGAAACGAATCGTCGTCGTGTGAACGGGGACTGTAGTTGCCCATTCCAAAGCCGTAGAAGAATGGGCCAGAAACTCAATGGACGCTGGAATCACGTGGCTATTGATGCATCTGAGCATACCGAGAATTTTACTATTCGCGGCACTGGAAAAAAACGATTTTCCCGCCAACCATGACCACAATGCTTGAGCCGGATTTGGATAGAAATATCTCACACAATGGACTTGTGTTTTAAAGTCGGCATTTTGTGGTATTTTTGCCGCAAAGTCAAAGCGTGTCGGAATTTGAACTAAGCTATATATAGACTTGAATGGTTGACCATTCAAGTCTGTACTGTACTTACTGTTGACAGTGAGTCTGAAAATTGAAGTTTTGAATTGATTGGCCTTGTTACTTAGTGTGGGTTTCTATTCCTATCGATTAGAATGGACTAGATCATCTCTTCTTCTTCGAGCTGTTCATTGTACCTTGACTTACACTTACACTTCATGCTGTTCATTGTAAGTACCTTGACTTACATTGAGGGATTCATATTCCATTGTACGTACAGTCCTTTCACAGATGTGTTACATACTTGTTTTGGTCGGTAAAATTAAACACAATACGGGAAGGAAGGAAGGGACATCAACGAACACCAATAGAAACATACTTTATAGAAATTATTCAACAGTATTTTTTTATCTGCTGTTTCCTACCAAAGTGCAATACCTACTTGGTAAAAATGTATAGAACAGCTGATATTTTTTATTGCCGACGAAATATTTCTATTTGAGCCCCCCAAATAGTTTTTTTTTTTAAATTATGAATGATGCGCTGATTACGTGGAAACCGTTTGTGCGTCGATGTCCCTTTCACCATATATTATGTAGATGTGTTCAGGATAAAAAGCGCTCATCTTAGCTCGTTTGCCGAATTAGCGAGCCTAAATGCAGCCAGCATATGAAAGCCGTATGACACAAATAATCTCACACCTGTTTCCAATAGAATTCGGCAGAGCCTAAAGAACGCCACCTACAAATCAGAAATCTGAAAATGGGTAGTAATTACTTCAGGTGGCCTACGATGACGTCTTAATGCAGGAATGTTTTAGTTCTATTCCAGTGTGGCAAATAGACAGATCTATACAGGATTTCTAGCGCCATCTCTTTCCCACACTGGAATATAACTAAAACATTCCTGCATTAAGACGTCATAGTAAACCACCAGTAGGGTTACTATGACCTCTTAATGCAGGAATGTTTCGAAAGTAGGAAAGAGATGGTGCTAGACAGCTGTCTAACGCCGTCATCCATGGTAGGCCACCAGATTATTATTATTATTTGTAGTTCAACAAAAAGTGCGGAATCGAATGTGCATACCCAAATAAGTTAGTAGCGATTATTTCACTTCACACATCTACATTCTCGCCCTCATATTTCCATTCGCTGTCAGACTACTCAACTCCTTATTTACAGACGCGAGTAAAATTGTATGCACTTAAATTATCTCCTTCGCACTCAAAGCTGTAGTGATGTGTATTCAGCGTTCTCAGAAACGCTAGTGTTGTACAAATGCGTCCTGTTGTACCATTAACGACGTTGTCTGTTCACTACGAGAGCTTTGTGAGTTTGTGACACATAATTTAGTTTGTTTCTCAGATGCGGTGTACGTTACAGGGTTTTAAAATTTTGATGTCTTGTGTTTTTAAAAGAAAATGTCCCTAACCGAGTGTGTAGTTTTGTTTTTGCAGACAGAAGGTAAACTTGATTTATACGGAACCATTCATTACGTGGGTCGATGCGCACAAGGCAGGTTTTGTTTTACTGATTTTTTTTTTCGTGTAAATCTTACTAAAAAGTATATTAAAGGGAGGTGTATTTTCAGATAGGTGTGTATAATATAATATAAACATACAAAATATCATCATTCTATTTGTAATATTAGGTTTAGTATACGTATAGATTGAGGTATAAAATTCTTCTATTCATAATATGATAATAGCGTGCCAACAAGTGCCCTTTGATATCAAATAACAATTTGAGTTGAAAATCATTTCTGGAAATCAAATAAATACATTTCAATGCTGGAATCTGAGAATCTGAACAATGATTTTTAATTGAGCTGTTTCTAGGTAGGGACTGTTATTTTTTTTGGTATTAATTTACTCCCTTTCTACTCTGTCTGGCGTTAAAAAATGAGAAAACCAAGTTTGTAAAAATCTTTCACCACTAAGAGAAAATTATTGACTTAAAAATATTGTGTGCCAACCCAACATTAGAAATTCCAAACCACTGCCAAAAGATCATCGCATACGCCAAAATAAACTGCAATACATACAGTATCACTTAAAACCCTTTCCGGGTTTTATTCCGGAACGTAATTCCGGATCCGGTCCCCTACGTTCCGAAATGTTTAAGACATTGTCTTGAATTTTAAAACGGCACCGAGTGTAGTGGAGTGCATTTTAAAATATTTTGGTTTATTTAGTTTGTGAGCTTGTAGTTTGTGTGTGAATGTGAGGTTTTATACAAGCACCTTGTGGTTGAGACAGTCTTTTTGAGGATATAATTTATTTATTTATTTGGAACCCAATATAGCTCACAATTAAACAAAAGGTTCTTTTAAGTGTGTTCCTTCAATTACAAGAGACCACATCATGCACATTATAACAAGGTGTTAACACAGAAATTAGAAAAAAAAATTACAATAACACAAAGAAAAAAAAAACGAAATCAAAAAACAAACTCAAAAAAAAAATCGGTTGTCTGTAAAGTCGGTTTACTGACGATAGTCGAACGTGACAACGTCACCGATTGTGCCTCTTTGTCGCTCGTTCCGCGCTCTCGCTTGCACTTCAAGCCTTAAATGGAACGCCCCAGAGCGAGGTAACACCGCATTTTTTCGTGCGTGCAGCCGGCTCCATCGAATTATAAGACGTTGTCACGTAAATAATAAAAAGCATTTAATGACAAGTAATAATCACCTGTGTCACCGGTAGCAGCGGTTGCGTCGAGCTCCAGCGACGAATATTTCTCACCGCCGACGTCGCCAACACCTGTACGTCGGTAGGGGAGAGGCTGGCCACCGAGGAGCTTGGGACCTAGGGGCCAACCGGCCCCGAGCCGGGTCCCTGCTGCCGGTGGTTGTGTGCAGCGTATCAATCTATAAATGAAAACGTCATGCGCGCATATTTCGGGTCTACAGAGGGCGGAACAAACCTCACTGCATACCGTGTTAGGATGCTGACTCTGTTTCAGGAACTTGAACCGACTGTCAACGTTTCGGCCCAACGACTATCGGATCAGGTGCAGGCCATCCAACGCAATCACATGTTGGACGACGCTGCACTTGATAGGCTGCGCTCAGAGTTACTGAGTACCCGTATCATCTTGACTCCGTCACAAACCGCGGTGCAAGCGTCAGCTAATGACGGGACCCCAGCGCAGTCCAACCCTGCTGTTGTAGTGGAAGATGATAGGGTTTCTAAGGTAAGTAGTCATTGTAACAACCGATTGCGGAGCGCACTGAAGGATGCGCTTCGCGAGTATCGATCCACTCCTACCGAACTCAGGCCCCGATTACCACGGTTACCATGCATAAAAAAAATAGAGCGCTGGTGGGTGGTCTGGACTCGCAACTAAGACAACAAGACACTAAGACACTATTCGAGAGTAGCGAGGACCTCGTTGATACACACTCGATCCTATACTGTGGGGCTGTTGCGACATGTCGTTTAGTAAATGTCAAATTCCCGAATCTGAACGTAGCTCCCAACCCACCACAACCGCGAGGTGTGCAGTCTCGTAGAATATTTTTTAAAAACCGAGATGTGGTTGCAGTCGACAAGGGACTCACCCAGCTGTCCATGGCTAACGAGAACTGGCGATAACCTGCGGTACTTACTACCGCTGACCGCAAGGGAGTCTGGCAAGGCAAGGAGGTACATGGGCGTTTCCACCGGGCTCTTCATGGGCCCGATGTAGATTTTATAGCGTCCGTATCCTGGCTACATTTCGGCAGGCATTTGGGGAAGCTGAAGGTTTTTTCTATGCGATTATGGAAGAAGTTATCATGACGAACAACTACCGGTAACATATTATTAAGAACGGGACGGTTGACGTGTGTCAGGCATGCGATCGTCCGGGTGAATCCATCAGACACATTATTTCTGGTTGTTCTCGTGTGGCTGACGGCGAGTACTTGCACAGACACAACCAAGTAGCCAGGATTATTCACCAGCAACTTGCCTTTAAATATAAACTTGTGGAATCTGAGGTAGCGCACTACAAGTATGTGCCCGACCCAGTTCTCGAGAAAGACCTATCGTTGCTGACAGGACTATTGTCTCCAATAAGCCTGACATAGTGGTGATAGACCGATCAGCGCGCCGCTTAATGATAGTCGATGTTACCGTCCCGCAAAACGAGAACCTCGTAAAGCTGAGAAAGAGAAACAAATAAAATATCTCGACTTGGCACACGACGTGTCGATATGTGGAATGTGAACTCGGCTATAATTGTGCCGAGTATCGTAACGGCCAATGGCATTATGGCCAAGAGCCTCGACGAACATCTTTCGAGGCTCTACTTAGGCGGTTGGATCAAGGGCCTGAGTCAGAAGGCAGTACTCCTCGATACGGCCCGCATTGTGAGGAGGTTCCTGTCTCTGGAGCCCTAACCACCGGTAGCTTGGACCTTGCTCCCGACACCGGCGAACCGCATTTTTTTTATATTTTTAAAAGTTTTTTATGTTTTTTTAAGAAATATTTAACAATGTAAAGGATGTGTAGAAAAGACAAATAAAGAGAATTTGAATTACTTAGTAGCCGCGGAATACTTTTTTTTTTAACTTTTCTCCATTCTAGGAATATCTCCTGTATCGTGGGTGTGTTTACAAATATTTAAGCTCACAGAGCCAAACAGCCAGACCTGTCAACAACTACCTGTAGGCCATTCACATATTTTTTGCTTGCGGGAATCGACACTGTGACACGCAGCGCGGCAGCCAATCGCTCAGCCACTGCGCCAACCTTGTCGAATTGTGCCAGGTTGATGTTTTTTTTTTGTTTTCATTCAAATTAGGGAAAATATTAACGTTTCCCTTCCACCCCAAAGTAAGCTTTCAACAAAATCATGAAGCGTAACGAGCGTTTCAATCCACGTTAATCCAGGTCAATTTCCAGCATCAATTTAGTTCGCATCAAAAATATCCGTATTTTTAAACGAAAAATCTGTCTAAAAACAAGTCAGGCTCTCTTTGTTTGTATAAAACGATTATAGGGTAAAAAATGCAGGTTTGCATACGCTTTTAATATCAGGTGCACGACTGATTTCCCATATTATCATATTTTACTGTATGCAAACGACCCGTTCGTAGTTCTAGTGGTTGTAAGAGAGTCTGCTGAGCATGAGGTATTGGGTTCGATCCCCAGACAGCGCAAAGTATGTTTTGTTTTATTAATTAGGAATTTCATAGTTACAGCCACGGAGCATGGATTTCTGCCGGTTGACGGCAATAGGCTCGCCCTATACATGGCATTTAAACATGACTGCGAATATACCTGACATCTTGATAAAACCTACATCGCGCAGGAACAGTTAACCAGTTATTGCATACCAACTAGACAAAACCCGGTGAGCAATAGCCCACCAGACACTTCCAAAAGATCATCCCTTTTCAATAGAGGATCAGGAACTTAACACCCGGTTACTTATACCTCAACATAAGATGAATATTTTCCTTTATACCAGATTTTTTTGCTACCTTCATGCCATTCCTAGAATTTGGTACACTCGTCATACATCAAACTACGAACTTCCAGTATAATGTGACCTCGCAATGAGCTTTCCGTATTAAGAGGGATCAGATTATGTTTTAAAGCGCTCAAAGGAATATGTGGGTGGTTTTGTTTCTCCGTATTTGAGACGGCCGCCACAGATTCCTAGCGTGTATTTTTATTTAATATTTGAATGAAAATGCTTGATAAAATAGGATTCTATAAGATTTATCATATTATAAAGTCATGCCCACAATTTGGGAATTATGTTAGAGTCCCATGTAATAGAGGGTGGGGCCTATTTGCCATCAACAGAGCACAAATATGGCTCTTGGTTTTTTAGGTCAATAGGTAGGTAATCCGATAGCCTCAGCGTTTACCTTAAAATAAGGTCATTTGCACGTCTAGGTCTCTGAGATTCGAAGATAGCATTTCATTGAACATTTACTGCCCTTCGTGGGATATTGAGTTAGGAGCATTTATAAACGTGTATCTGCTTCTTTATCGTGTGGTTACCTAACCTGGTGTCAGAGTTTTTATGCCACCCATGGGCCTCTGACTTGGCTTTATATGCCGTCGAGAAATAACTATCAGGCATGCTGTTTTCCTCATGATGTTTTCCTTCACCGAAGCAAGTGATAATTATACAATACGTACATGATTCCGAAAAATCAGAGGTGCGTGTCTTGGGTTCGAAGTTGAGACCTATGACTTGGCAGTCCAACGGTCACACCACTAGGCTATCACTACTTACGTGCTACGTAATATGTCCCTGAAATATCGGTAACCGTTATCCAAACACTCTAAATAGATATAGGTACCAAATAGCGCAGCTAGAATCCATGGAACTATGCAATCACCTAATACCTAAGGGTATGTAACCAACCAACAAAATCAAACCAATTCAACTGTACAAATATTCAATACATTCAAAGCACGAGTGTACCACTTAATTTTCAGTACATCCACGAACAAAATCTGTATGCGGGGACGCACCATGATTTAAAAACGTGCCGTCAAAAACCGAAGGGATTTTAAAATGGATTACAATAAAAAAAAAAACTTTGTAAAGCCTAACACAAAAAGCTGGCTAACGAAGCTAGCTGATGTTAGATAGAAGGTTCACTTGACACAACATGTGGCATTTTACTTATTCTTACGCTTTCGAATGGTCAACTACAGTACTTTCACAAGTTATTATGCCCTGTGACTGGGACTGTAGCTTAGTTTTTTTTTTGTGTTTTGACATTCAAAAGTGCCTGTAATGGTCTAATTGAAATAAATGCTTCGAGTTGAGTTGAGTCTTCTTCATCGTGTTGATTCTCGTTAATAGATTCACATAAGCTTCCACCAAAACCCTTTTTTATGCTAAAAACTGTCCGTTTGGTCGCAATTCGCCTGATGCGAATGACGCGGTCTAGGGTGGAGCATGCTTGCCTAGAAGAAACCGATTCACTCGAACTTTCAAGAGATTTAGATTATAATGATTATGATGAAACAGAGAAGCCGGCAGTGAATTAAATGGACTGGCGGTTCGCACAATAACAAATATATGGGTTATAGGCTAGGCAGCTGATACCTTAGCTTTAGCTTTACACAAAACGTTCTCGCACAACAATGACATACGAGCAAAGCCAACTTACTCACGTTGGCTTCTACTTCGTCCATTGTCCATAACTTCTATATAAACCTTCTACACCATCCCTTTTTGTGGAGCAGGTAACACACGGTTACCTAGGCAACGTGCGCGTTTGAATTGTATCTACGTAGGGAGCACGAACAATAGCCTGACGCTCGATTACTCGGAACGGGCTTGTGTTGCGTCTCTTGTGTAACTGGCTCTAAATATTGTAGCACTTTGTTAAGAGCACCTGGTTCTGTGAGGTTTTGTACTTTGATGTTGGTTTTAAATGAGAATATTGGATCGCTCGAGTCGATCTTTAGGTCACCGCCAATCCATAGAAACATATCGAGTTTCCTACGTGCTTCGGAAAGCACGTTAAACCGTTGGTCCCGGCTGTCATTTGAAGATCTTTGACAGTCATTACGCATAGTCAGTGACCCGAAAGTCTGACAACCAGTCTTATCAAGGAGTATCGTATTACCCTAGCTGGGTTTTGGAGGTCAGATAGGCAGTCGCTCCGTAAAATTCTAATAATTCAGCCGCATCCGGTTAGACTGGATGCCGACCCCAACATATGCAGAGCAGGCAGATGATGTATTGGGAAGGTGTTCGAGTAGATGGTCTGGCATCAACAATTCGAAGAAATGTGACTTTTGCCAATCCACCCTGGGACCACGTGGTGGATTACGTCCCACTTCTCCCCACAAAGAGGAGGCCTATAACTCAAGACCTATGACTTGGAAGTCGAACGGTCACAAGTGGGAATATTATAAGCTCATAATGTTAATTATGCTAATGTAATTGAAGCAGATCTAGTAGCATCTACAAATAACAAAGTCTACGAAAATTACTCATGAAAAATGAAGGTTGCGAAAAATAAATTATGTTATAAGTTGAAACTAGAATCGCTATTGGGTGAATTGCGATTCTAGTATCAATTTATGAAAACAAAGCACATCGGGGATATAGCTCAGTGGCAGAGCAATCGACTGCAGATCGATAGGTCCCCGGTTCAAATCCGGGTGTCCCCTACAATCCGTTTTTGTTTGCATACTCGCTGTGAGAGGATTGGGTCAAGCGGCCCCATTCTTTGGTGGATGTCACCAGGCCTTCGATTTTTTGGTTTTAAAACATGCTGGTTTCCTTACGATGTTTTCCTTCAAAGGTAAAAATAAATGATTAAGTAAATTACAGAAAGTAAAGTGTTGCCTGTTATTGCACCTACGGCTGTTCATTGAATGAGAGGCGCAGATCTAAGTATGCAAGATCAGTCATAAAAGAGCAATCCGAAAGTGGAAGGAAACCAGCGGTTAGAGAAGAATTTCGCCGCTTAACTAAAAGAGACACCTAGAGAATAACAGAAGCTGAACCCCCCTAAATGCTGCTTACTGATTTACAACATAACATAACATCACGCCTGTAATCCCAGAAGGGTAAGGCAGAGGTGTACCTAATAGTACACCCACATTTCGCCAGTTATGTTTAATTCCCATGTAATAGGGGACGAGCTTATTGCCATCAACCGGGCACGAATCCAGACACCGTGTCTGCTACTTAGAAAATCCTGATGGAAAAACTCAATAGTAATTTGCCCGACCCGGGAATCGATCCCAGGACCTCATGCTCAGCAGTCGCCAGTGTGACCACTAAACCAACTAGGCAGTTCGATTTACAATATACAGCAAAATCACAATCTATGATGCCAAAGAGAGGACACTGACACACGTATCTATAAACAAGTCGTAGTGATTACTTGAGCAAAAGTCATTATTTAAGATACGATTTTTATTCTGTAATTTAGTAATTGTTTGTAGTTAGGAATGTCATGTAAAAGTTAGAATTTTTAGCTTTGATTTCCTTGACGGTTCTTACTTCGTTTAAATACCAGTCTATTGCATGAAAAAAATTGCAAAGTAATTACTTGAGTTTAAGTAATTACTTACGCAAACTTTTTACAGTTCTAATTTTAGGAAATAACTAACCTACATAATAAAAAATCGTATCTTAAAAAATTACATTTACTCAAGTAAAGACTTTGACTGGTTATAGATACGGGTGTAAGTCTTCAGAGTAAAATGGAGGGCATGCGAGCATGGTGGATTCCCCTTCCTTCCCTAATGTTGCTTTGACAGTGATTAATAAACAAATGAATGACTCACTCAGACGCGATTCTGGTATCAATTTATAATATTACCGTACGTCGGGGATATAGCTCAGTGGCAGAGCAATCGACTGCAGATCGATAGGTCCCCGGTTCAAATCCGGGTGTCCCCTTAAATCGCTTTTGTTTATAACATAATCTTTTTGTTTTTGCCTTTGTTCAATTTTATTTTTTCAATTTATTTTATCTAAATGTAAATGCAGCTATTAGAAGTTTTTGTTAATGCTTCGTTCGCAACGAGGTGCTCACTACCCACTTCCGAGTACTTAAGGGCCTCGTCTCTTTTGTGCCATATTTCCCTGGTGACAAACCAGGTCTCCATAATGTTATTCACCCAACTGGCTCAATTTATCAGGTCTTCCAACGCTTCTTTTATCGTCTCTCGGTTACCATTCACCAGCAGGCTCTACTCCACGTGCCATCACCACGTCTTGCGAAGTGCATGTCTGTCCTGAAGATTATTATAAATTCTCAATACCTTATTTTTCAAACTTTCAAGAATCCGTAGTACTTATCAGCCTACATTATTTTTCTTTAACTTAGTTTCCCGAGTAAAAAGTACAAACAATGGAATTATAAGTACCAACATAAGTTACACTTAAACCACAAACTCAAAACCAAAATAGCAACCATCTTTAAACTATTCAAGAAGAAATTTTCTTTTAAATAATTGACGTGGAGCTTAGTCGAAAAACAGCTGGAACTTTGAAACGAAGTTAGTATTTTATTGCAGAATTATCTTAATAGTTCTGCCGGTAACTAGTTCAGTTATAAGTCTTAGTTAAGCTCCGATTAAGACTTTTTATTCCGTCGTTTTGATGTTTATCGAGTTAGTTTAGTGAGTCTACTTTAAAGGCGCGGCCAGAACATTCGACTATATTGTAACAATACAAGATTCAATTTTGAGAATTACGTTACAATTAGACAATTAATTTATTCCCTGTTTTCTAACACTAGGCAACATTGAAAAGCCTCTCTGATTTTTCGGAATCATGTGCGTATTGAATAATTATCACTTGCTTCGGTGAAGGAAAACATCGTGAGGGAACAAGCATACCTGAGAGATATTTCTCGACGGCATGTAAAGCCAAGTCAGAGGCCCATGGGCGGCATAAAAACTCTGACACCAGGTTAGGCACTAACCACACGATAAAGACGAAGAATGAAAAGCCTGTCGAGATAACAGCACAACTTAAGATCTTCAACTGTCAACGTAAATGTCATAAGGATAATTTTTGTATTTATTAGGAAGAATACAAGAGTAGAGGAAGACCAAAGAAACGATGGATGGACTGTGTGAAGTATGATATTATGGCAAGAAAGGAGTTTTTTAATGAGATGACAAGTAACAGAGAAGTATGGAATAAGAAGACATGCTGCGCCGCCCCCAAATAAATTGAGATAAGGGCAGGAGAATAATGAAATCTCACCGCAAAGCAGAGCGTTGAAATTCCATTGATGCATTATCATTTAAGCATTAATTTAGGTATTTACGTATATTGTTACTGAAAATGGGTATTAGAAAGTAAAAAAGATTTTTAATCTGTGTTACAAAAGACCTAACACAGTTTAGCCTATTCTATATCTACTGCCGGTATTAAGGGTCTCTCTCTGTGACAGAAGAATCCCATGCGATCAATCAATACTCTTCTTTGCTCAAACACTGCTTCACTCTTACTTATAATGACTACCAATCATCATCATCATCTCCATGCCCTTGTCCCATATGGCACGACAGATTTCTTTTTCCGTTCTCCCCCGTCAACCTGTCAACCATAACGCTGTCAATTATTCCATTTTCTTTCATACCTCAAAATGAATAAAGAGAAAACAAATTCCAAACATTTTCCACAATTCTTAAACCTAAAAACTACACAATTTTCAGTCAAGCCATGCAGATGGTGAAATAAAAAAAAGAAGACACTCCACCTAAAACTACGAAGAGCTTCGCTTGTAACGATGTAACTTTCCCGCGCTTTTTGTTCGCATTCCGTAGGGGTGAGCCATGAGCGCTAGAGTAGTTCCGTTAGCCAATACGTCCGTCGGAACCCGATGAATGGAGTTGCCGGAGCGAAATATTCTCCCGCACGGAGTCGGTTTGATGTTCGGATTTTAAAATAGTGGAGAATGTAATGTTTAATAGCGTTTTATTTTATTCGAATTCATAAAATTCGTTTTCTGTTCGATTATGCTCTTCATACTTCGGTGTGTTGATGAAAATATTAACTGTTCGCGCGGATAGTCTGAAAATTGGGCTGTAAGTTTAGTCAAAAGTCAAAAATTTCGTTTTATCCAAACAGTTACGTAGAAAATTGAATAATAATATACTACACCTGCAAAGAGCTAAAATTAATTTCAGAGTCCTAAAATTACAAATAACTAGCCAGCGTGGCGATCTAAAATCTCACGGAAACGTACCTTTGAGATAAAAAATATCCTAATCTTAACTAAACCCAGGTCATGGTCTACCTATCAGGCCAATTTTATAGCAATCCTAAGATGGAAAGGTATCAGACAGAATTACTTTCGAATTGCAATAAGAATTAAGAATATCAAACATCATCATCATATGCCTAGCCTTTTCTCAACTATGTTGAAAAGTGAAGCGAGTGAGTGAGTGTATGTTGTTGTGAAGTGCATTGAGTATGTTTAGAGGTCATATTAATTGTATTTTTATTGTAATTTTTAAGTGTATTTTTGTGTAAATTTAAGTATGATGTAACTGTATTTTTGTGGTAGTAACATCGCATTTGCGTTATAGCTGTTAAGGTGTTATAATTTTGAAATAAATAAATAATAAATAAATATTGGGGTCGGCTTCCAGTCTACCCGAATGCAGCTATTCATACCAGTATTTTACATGGAGCGACAGCTTTTTTGACCTTCACAACCCAGTTAGCACTTTTTGCGCACGTTCGGGCCACAAATGACAGCCGGGACCAGGGACCAACGGATTAACTTGCTTTCCGAGGCACGGAGAAAACTCGGTATATTATGGTAGTCACCCATTCACGATCCAACCCGGACAAGCCCTGCTTAACCTGAAGTTCGATCCGAGCAGCTGATATTATTTAGCTACGAGCTCCTAATATAGAGCATACCTAACAATATTCATTTACTGACACTGGCCCGAAATTCTGACAAACAGTCTTATCAGCGGTCAGACAGGCAGTCGCTTCATGTAAAATACTGGTATTCAGCTGAATCCGGGTAGACTGGAAGCCAACCCTAACATAGTTGGGAAAAAGCTAGGCAAATGATGGCTGCCACAAGAATATTTACATCCCTAAGACAAGTTCGTTTCCACACTTTGGAGTACTATACACCACACCTTCGAGTATTTAAAGAAAACTCATGTAACGTAATTGAAAAAAAAATAAACCAGCAATTTCTCCTTTCCAAACACATCCACTATTACTAAAAGTGTGAGAAAACTCGACATATCTTGAAAAAATCTTTAACAACGCGGGTCTCGCCGCTCCCCACATTCAAGTATTCACTTTGTTGCATAAAATATAACTTCGCTTCCTGCATTCTACGTTCTAAGAGCACACTGCTCCATTTTTACAGATAAAATACATGTGGCTTTATATATTTTACGAAATTTCGACTTAAAGTGTTGGAAAATAACGGCGTAGCTTCATCTTTATAATTCAATGGACATCTTGAGGCATCTGTTTTGGTCAGCTAATATGTTTTAGAGTTGATATTAGAGTGTTTGTTATGAAATGGATGCTTTGAAAATGTTTAAGATACCTCAGTGCTATCGCATTCAATACGTTTCGTAAGTCTACAGTGACTTTCAACGAGATTGACGTTTAGGGGTGTGAAGAACAGTCTGGTGGGCTACTGCCCTTTGTTTCGCGATGTAGGAATTAAAGGTTGGTTCCTTCTATTTTTCATAGATGGCGCTGTAGTAATTTTTGTTCCATGTTGCTGTAATACTTTTTGTAGTGCCGCTACAAACGTTATTCAGTTCGGTAGTTTAATTATGTTAGTCCCTTACATTTTGATAAGTATCGCTGCTTGAACGCATGTGACTGAAATAGTGATGGATATGAATGTTGAAGAATGAAGAGGCAGCGGAAGGCCAGAGAAAAGACAGATGGATTGTGTATGGAATGATATGAAAAAGTAAGGAGTAAATGGTGCCGTGACGTCTGACAGGGGAGAATCGAAGATGAAGACGTGTTGCGCCGACCATTTAAAGTAGAATGGGACATAGGCACGAAGATGATGATCAGAGATGGATTGTCACATTGTACAAACCTTCTGGATCTGGATCTCTTTATGGTTTATTTTTCAGTCCAGCTGCGGGGATAATTAGCTGATAGGCAGGTACTAAGCAGCTTGTGGATACGACGTAAGTTATTAGAATAGCCCTAGAAACTTCTGCTATAGTCTCAATACTTTGTCAATTGTTTTTCTATCTAAACGACTAAATCAATTTAGATGATGCGATCGCCTGAAATGATTAAATACGGTCTAAGAAAATTAATTTCGCTCAAAAAGAATAGAATTATTTATTTATAAGAGGAAAAACATAATAATTTAGATAAGATAACCGACGGTTTCGTTTGGTAGCAAACTAAAATTAAGTTTTAAAAACGGCAAAAACTCTCAATTTATACATTATTCAGGTGGTGCTTTAATAGCCTTTTAAAAGTTGGAAGTGATTTCGATTTCTTGATTACTTTAGGTATAGAGATATAAGGGGTGGAAGGGAACACCGACTCGAAAAAGGAAACCACATACTCAGCACATCATACTGAACCCCCCCACATAGAAATTTTTCGTCGGTTATTAAAAAAAGGTTCAGAATGGTGTACGGGGTATGTGGTCTCCGTTTTCGCGTTGGTGTCCCTTCCACCCCGTAGAGTTCAGCCCCCTCATATACGACAGTCTTTCTACCGTAGTTTGTCCTCGGTGCTCTTAAAATTATATGGTTAGCTTGCCTTGTCATGTGCTTTTTTTTTTGTTTGTTACCTCATATCTTCGTCATTTATGAACCGATTTTAAAAATTCTTCTTTTATCTGAATGAATCTACTTCCCGATTGGTCAGCAGTTTGGTTTTGAAATCAAAATAGCTGGAAAAAATGTCATCCAAGTAAAAGAAATTGCGAAATTGATAATTGACAAGGATTTGTGTGCAACTATAACTATGAAAGGGTAAAATAAAAACTTTTTTGGAAAAAAACTGACTTCCAAAAAAAACACAAAAAAGTGGAAAATAACTTTACTTTCGGAAGTCGGTGGCAAAAAAGTCAATGAAACAAACAATAGTCACCGACTTCCGAAAGTTTTTTTAGTATGTACAGTTCTATTAATTATTTTACGTACAAGTATGCAACTGTTATATTTATCCATTAATTCTGTTTTTACTAAAACCTTTTGAGAAGATGTTAAATAATCATAATTAAATGAGAACGGAAACTTACAGGAAAATTGAGTTAGGTACTTTTGTGCCTGTTTTCACCAAAAATGGAATGCCACTAGATTTTCCTTTAATTTTCATGTTCGCGAAATTGCGTGACCTTTAATAATGAAATTACAATTATTTTACAGCCTCGATTGATGATGTACCTGTGACCTAAACGGTCATTAATTATTCGTTTAATGTATGAGTAGCTGACCACATAGGAGTTACTATTAATTAAATTACAATGCTTTTAACGGAAGTATCTGAGGGTTGACATCGAATTTATCCAGAAAGGGTCAGTTTATAAATAACGGAAATATCCTCGCGCTGGCTCGAGCTAGCTCTAGTCGCAATTCACACTAAGAGCAGAAGCAAGGTTTGAGGCTCGAACCGCGCGAGAACGCGCCCGTAAACGCGAGCTCAGTACAGTTCGGAGTCATAGCTTGCTCGCACGGTCTCGGGTATCCGGGAATCCCGAGCATGCGCGACGCGACGTTGGACGTCAGCGACGATTTTCATACAATATCCTACTTTAAACAATGGTAATACGGTCCTATTTACAATGCAGCCACAAAATTGTGCGAGGATTTTTTCGTTCTGTCTGAGCTGACCCATGTTCATCATATTATACCTACACCTGAATTTAGAAGGCTAGAGGTGAGGACACTGTCATTTCATCAATTCAGCCAATCACAGTCCACTGCTGGTCATCGGGTTCTTGTAAGCTGTGTCACAACACCAAGTCCTCCGCCTTTCGCAGCCAGTCTATCCCAACCACCTTTTCATGGTCGCCGGTCCATCTATTTTAATCGGAAATGGGTTTGCGCAAACGTCTTTTGCCCAAGTGACATTAGCGCAAGTGTCTTTCGCGCAAATGTCCTAGATCCTGAAAATTCCATGGAAAGAAACACGATATAATGCTCTCATTTTAATGTTTTTCTGTTAGTAGAGTCGGCATCGAGTCTATGTAATCTGCTAACCTTTATTACCCAAGCTATGCCGTTAACCAGACTTCGGGCTGCGATTGAAAGAAAAACGAACACAAAAGCCAATAACATTTTGTATGAGGATCGAAACTAACAAAATACGTATGTACAAAGTCGCACTAATGTCTTCATGCAATTCAATAAACAAAAGTTATTTTTACATCATACAGTCTTGACTGTTTTGTCTTTAGACTTGTTCAAGTCCCACTGAAAAATCACAGACTACTTCCATTCGTAGAAATCAACATTCTTCACACATTCAGCCACTTAAACTCTTGCCTATCCCAGGACACGACTAGAGAAACTATCTCTGCAAGTTTAATTATGAGCGATGAGACAAGCCAGACACCGCATGTATTATAATTACTCTGAACTTGCAAGCTCACAGTAAGACTAGACGCTAAACTCTGCAAGATGTAACAGCTTATGAGATCCTGGGTTCAATTCCTTGGTCGGGCAAATTATACATGGGAGTTAAGCTTAACTGGCGAAATATGAGTGTACCATAGTATGTACACTTGTGCCTAACCTTGCGGAAATTACAGGCGTAATGTGGTGTTAGTTTATCTTACAGCTCTGCATGTTGTATGTATTATGTTTTTCGTGCAATTCGTCACACATGATCTTATGTGTTTTTCAGGAAAGGTCATCAGGATGTAATAGGCATCCAGAGATTGGGTGTGTACCCATTTTTTTTTTCGTCGTCCATGTAAATAGTTTAATGATAAATAATGAATAATAGTTTAATAATGGATGTTTTTTTTATATAACCTCTCAATTATCGCTATTTTATTTGCAATTTTTATTAAAATTATCACATACATAACATAACATATCTTTTATTTTACACTTTTCCGACGGCTTCATAATCACAGAATGTTGCTAGGTATAACTCAGCACTTTAGAAGAAAGCCACAACCAATTTTCTTGGGTCCCGCCCGTCAGTCACCCTTTATTTTCACCATGGAAAGAAAAGGGTCGATTGAAGAAAAGGGTTGATTTTATTCGTATTATTAGATCTCAGCTTTATGCCGTAAAAGACTATCAACTGCAATAATAATGACATTTCTCTTCATAATGTGTCTAACCTTTTCCCAAGAACCAGCTAAATACAAGTATATAATACAGGATGGAGGACACGTCGATGTTAAAACGGTCACCACGTATTCAGTACTTAAATCATTCTGAACCGACGAAAAATTTATATGTGGGGACATAGAAATTTTTCGCCGTTTATTAAAAAAAAAACAGCTGTTTCCTACAAAACTGCAATACTTACACGATCAATATGTACCTATATAACAGCTATTTTTTTAATTACTTAAAAAAATATATAAAAAAATTCTTTAATTCTTTTTCCACAGAGGTTCAGAATGTATACTAAATACGCGGACGCACTTAGCGTTCTGTAGGTCTGATAGGCAGTCGATCAGACCTACAGAACGCGCTTATTGGGTCAAAATCAGTCAGACTGGTTGTCAGACTTTCGAACGTCTGACTACACGTAACGACTTTCAAATTATATTATATTATGTATGTAGATTAAATAGTTAGCCTTTATGATACTGTGGAACTGTGGAATATTAATTTTTAGCGGTAAATGTGTAAGCTTGTACCTCTTACTAGGTAATGGAAAAGTACCGACAAGCAGTTAAATAGATTGTTTATATGGGAGCTACATCTGCCAACAACAGAAGACAGAAGTAAGATTTTTTGTAATAGCGACCTTGACGAGCGTTGCTTTAAACCTTCAAGATCGACCCTCTGCTTTTATTATTTAGCCACGATTCAACGGTAACATTTCATTTCCACCCTCAATAATAAAAACCATGCACCAAATAATCCACAATAACTTTTCCAATTAATAATGAAAAAAAATAGGCAGTAGGTACATTAATCATAACGTCACAACCCGTAACCGCCGGCGGTTCACAATAAACTTATATTTTGCACGTTATTAACCCTCGAATGAAAACATCGCCCGATACTTGATTTAGTGTTATTAAGCTGTCATTCGCCGGCTTCAGGCCCCAGAGACCGGGGCGAACAATGCCTTGCTATTAACGGGTTAACATAGTGTAATATGTGTGTTTTGTGTTGTGCGGTAAAGTTTTAAAGAGGCTTTTGTTGTGTCACCGTAGCTGTTATGGTTGTTATTTTTTTGTTTTTTGTCAATGGCAACTTTGACCCGTCAAAAGAATAAATTGTAAATGCCAAACCGATCATTGGTGAATGACATGTACTCGTATTACGCTACAAAAATATGCTAAGAACAAAACAGAACAAAATTTCTTTCAATCTTTTTACTTCAACTTTTAATTTCACTCGTCGCTAAAGTCTCAACATCAACATAATAATCCACAGCCCGACTTCATCCATTCCTGGGTTAAGACCTCACTTCACTTGTGCCAATCTCCACGTGTGGAAATCCTCGATGGATGTCCTCTGCCGTGGGGCCGGCGGAGGGGTCTGTCAGACTCCTACTGACTAAAACCACACAGTGTTCCTCCTCGTCACTTCTGGCTGGGGTGTGGGGACGCATTGCATTCTCCACAATCACCCCAGCAGTCCACTATCCCAGGAGTAATCTCCACGTTCCTATACCAAGCTCGCCCAGGATTTATCCACTACGATATGTTAGGATAAAATATATTGCATGTGTATGTAGGTTATGCCCCGCCTTAGCAAGCAATTAAGCAACATAAGCTGCAATATCTTGTCGGTGCAGCAGTAAATTACCTGTTACGGCATAGACGAAAGCTCTTTTCGGTTCGCGTTATATTCTTATATTATTCATCATGCATCACGATGAAATCGAGTTGAATCTAAATTCCGCGTTTGCACCAAGATATAAAACTAGATTTTAATATTCTTGAAGGTGGAAGGGACACCTATACTTTTATGATAATTTAATACTTTTTCGTTATATGCCTTTTAGGTAATCAGCGTACCTTAAATGTAAGAGGGCTCTTAAATTACAGATGAAAAATGTATAATGTGGTTCAGAATGATGTTTTGAATATGTACGTAAGTGCGTTTGTGCGCCGGGGTCTCTTCCACCTTGTATATATGGGTATGTTGTGTCTTTTGTCTTCGTAAATCGTTTACACTACAACAAGTTGTATTCAATATTTGTATAACTGGGCAGATGATGGTGTTTTGATGCTGAAGACATTAGTTAAAGAACACAAACAAAAATTGGAATTAAGAACCTTCTGACTAAAAAACTTATTTAAGCAAATCGCGAACCTAACGTGTACGAAGTCGCGGGTAACAGCAAGTATTTGTACACAACTTGCCCAAAAGGTGAACAAAGTATAAATAATAATTATGTAGATCAAATTCATATAAAAACGTTAATAAATGGTATTATACAGAATATACACACGACATGTTTTTGAAAATATTTTATCTACTTTTAGGTATATTTGTAAACGCTAGGATGGCACGCGTTCTAAATACACAAACATCAACACCAGTCATGAATATTTAAATTATTTCCATATCACAATATGTGACTAACCAACCGACTCTGCCCCACCCCACAGAGAACATAACAAACCCTAATTGGCGGTCACAGTAAAAACAAACGGCCGTTACAAACTGAAAACGCCGGCACCAACGGTAAAATTATATTAATTCGCGGTACAACCGGGAACGGAACCACAAACTCCGATATTTAATTCATGCCGTCGTAATTTATTTAGCAATGACAGCGAGCGGACAATGTTGCCAGAATATAATATTGATTTAGTTCGCATTTTTTGTTTGTTTTAAAGTGAAATGATGTGAGCGATATGAGTTTTGCAGTTTCGGTGTTGTTTTTTAACAAAGGTGTATAAGTTTTAATTAGTGATAAAGCTTCATAATTATCACTTGCTTCGGTGATGGAAAACATCGTGAGGAAACCAGCATGCCTAAGAGATATTTCTCGACGGCATGTAAAAGCCAAGTCAGAGGCCCTTGGGCGGCATAAAAACTCTGACACCAGGTTAGGCACTAACCACACGATAAAGAAGAAAGAAAGCTTCATAATTATGTTCCGGATCCTCTAGAGAAGTACTCTTACTCAGAATATAAGTATCACCTTACCTACTTCTTTTACCAGACATTGGAAAGTAAGGAAAGAACTGCAAGCGCTTCTGTTGAGAATGAAGTCCTGAGTTCGATCCTTAGATCGAAATAAGTGTGTCTGGGTGTTATGTCGTTTTCCACCAGCCATTTTTCAGAAGCAGTCGGTAGTCTGGTTTTGTACCCGATTAACGTACTTTTTGTACCCGTACCGTAATAAGCTCATCCCATATTACGTGGGACTTGATATTTCTTGTGAAATGTAGGTGTACAAGATGTACCTACGTGCCTTAATCTTTGGGAAAGGCAGACGTGAAGTTATGTTTTCTGCTAGTGAGGAGCTGGCAACATTTTTTTTTTTACAAAAATCCACAACTACAATAACCATGCTTATATTATTCTGGTTTAAAACTAGAAAATATAAACAGACGTTTACATTTTTCGTCGATAGGAATTTCATCGATATACACGGAATATCAGTGGTTGCAAACATTTTACATTTCCCAACGCCTGTTCACACCGTGCAAGATTCCCAGCTAATCCCCAGTCGGATTTCAAAGTACTAGGAAGCTTAAACGTTGTTAGAGGAATAAAGGATTTTATTCTTTAGAATTTTGTATTTTCAGAAGCTTTGCTAGTGTTCATAAAGAATGTGTGCATGGGATCATTGGACCACCCACTTGGAGATTTAATATTGGTGATCAGAATTGTAACGTTACAGATGATTTCTCTTAAGGCCTGTTATTAACGCTAGCCGTGTAGAAAAATGAATGACCAAAGTGTTAGCGCTGAAAATCTAACTTTTTATAGTTTTAACTCAAGTATATTTATTTCAACGGGCAGCGTCAACTAGGCGTTTGAAAATGAATTTAATAATTAAGGTATCACATAGATAAAGTTAAAACTGGCAATTGATTCCTCTAGGTATATATATTATATATATAACCAAACCAAATCCACAACCAACATCATCATCATTCTCCTGTACTTATCCCAATTTATTTCGAGACGGCGCTTCATGTCTTCATTTTAACCGACTTGAAAAAAGGAGGAGGTTCTCAATTCGGTTGTATTTTTTTGTATTTGTTACCTCATATCTTCGCCATTTATGAACCGATTTGAAAAAATATATTTTTATCTGTAGGGACACACTTTGCGATTGGTCCCATAGAAATTTCATCAAAATCGATTAAGTAGTTTGGTTTTTAAATCAAAATAGCTTGAAAAAATATGTCAACCAAGTAAAAGAAATTGCGAAATTGATACCTGACAAGGATTTGTGTGTGATACGATAACTAAAAAGGGTAAAATAAAAACTTTTTCCAAAAAATAACCGACTTCCAAAAAAAAAAACTAAAAAAGAAAATGGATAGTAACTTTACTTTTGGAAGTCTGTGCCAAAAGTCAATGAAACAAACAATAGTCACCGACTTCCGAAAGTAAAAGTTATTTTCCATTTTTTTGTGTTTTTTTCCAAGTCGGATATTTTTTTTCCACACTTCTCTAATAGTCATTATCTCAGCAGCTACCTCCTTTCTAGCCATATCATCCTAGACACAGTCCTTCCATCGTTTCTTTGGTCTTCCTCTATTCTTATATCCACAATCTTCCATCTTTTATTTTTCTTTTGACCATTAATAATCACAGGATTTTTTTCAGGCTTGATGTTAAAAAGTTCGATTCTAATCGAACTCAAAACATCACGCTCAACGTTCACTCTTTACACCTAAATAATTTACATTAAAACACCCATTTTCCAATATTTTAACAGTCCCTACATTTTATTATCGACCAAACACGTTTAAATTTTAAACAGTTCTGAAACACAGAACTGGGATATACGATAATTATTTCATGTAGTTCAATTACCAATACGATTGGCTGGCTCGTTAGTGGCTAACGTACGTGCGTTTAAAATAAATAATTCATCAATTAAGGGATATCGGATCTGATGGAGAATTCTCGATTGATTCAGTCTTTTGTAGTTAATGGAAAAATAAAAAAAATAAAAACTATCTAGTGTAACAAGACTGTTCCTTAAGAAAACCTTACAGCAGGTTATTTTCTTCTTCATCATCATCTTGCTGCCCCTGTCCCATGTTATTTGGGGTCGGCGCAACACGTTCCTTCCTTCCATTCGCCTCTATCAATCGTCACGCTATCATTTACCCCTTTTTTCTTCATAACATTCCTAACACAATCCATCCACCTTTTCTTTGGCCTTCCTCTCCCTCTCCATGCATCAAAATTTATATCCATCACTCTTTAAGTCACATGCGTTTCATCCGTCCTCATCACATGCCTATACCAAGACAGATAAGATGAAAGGGAGTCGCCGGAGAAAAAAAAGACCATTTCCTGTGGTAAAATGGAGCCAATATTTTAAGTTAGGCATCTAGCAGTAGAGCGGTGAAAATTGCGTTCATATCCATGCAGTAGTTTTTGCGTGATGCTCGTACAAACATACAGGCAGACAGACAAAAATTCTAAAACTGGTGTTTTGACTTCTTTTGCTCTAAAAAACACCCCATATATTTTTTTTTCCAAATCTTCAATGTACAGACAATGGCCTGTTACAATTTTATTATACTCGTATGTTTATTACGAATACGATTGTTGAACCAAAGGACTTTGTTACCTCGTATGGTCTGACCGCTTAAGGCCACCACCAAAAGCGGAGACGGGACAAGGGGAGGGATTTGTATTCTAAACCACCAATAGAGTTTTGTTACTCACACTTCTCGTCTCCGCTTAGTTTTTGGGCAAACGGTTGAGCAGAGAAGAGATGACTCGTTTTATTTAGGGCAGCCTCCACACTCGGCGGCTAAGTAGGCAGCAGCACACAGCGGAGACGAGAAGAGACATGACCGACGTACGGCGGTCGCATTTCGTGTTAGATCGCGCTAAACTGGTCGTGAGTAGCCTGTACACACATCTCTGCTACGGTCTAGCGAGTACGCATCTCCGCACAAATTTGGTAAATACACCCTACCTCCTCTACGCTTCACGCGTCTCTGCTTTGGTGAAGCCCGAGCTGGAGTCAATTCGTGTTGTGATAGCAACTGCGGAGAAATCAAATGGAAGAATAGCAGGAGTCAACGCGACGTGACTTGTTACGTGACGGTACTCGCCGCAACAAGGTATCCTACGTGCGGCGCGTGTGACGCGAGTTGCAGCGCTCAAGGTCGTGGTAGGGGCGTATTAGACAGCCGCATGTGAACAGAACCAGTATCTTGAGAAATGAATTGGAAAAGCTGGCTAGAAACCCGTTACGATAACGATACATATACGGTTCCATTACTTGGAAGACCAAAGAAACGATAGCTGGACTGTGTGAATGCTGATAATTATGGCAAGAAAGGAGGTGTCTGATGAGATGACAAGATAGAGAAGTATGGAAGAAGAAATGCTGAGCCGACCCGACTGCGATGAATTGGGATACGGGCAGGAGAATGATGATACGGGTCCATTACTTATTGCTTTCTTTACGATAAAATACTCGCATTTTACCACAATTTCACCTGAATTCATACGAAAGTCATCTGCTCTAAGTCACCAAGATATTTTAAACAAACCGTGAATTTATATCCAACATCAAACGCCACAAGAAAGCGCCCTCAGAAAGCCACGTTCTCGGGAAATGTTCACAATAAAATTTAACGCGTGTTATTGCAGCAAATGGAAGCAAACAGCTGCGAAGGTAGGTAAGAACACCTGCCATCGCGAATGTGAAGAGCAGGCGAATAAAGATGCGTCAATCGAATATTTTGGTAATGATATCTGTGGTTTCTATTTGATAAAAGGAGACGACATTTTTGATGTTGAGTTTGGTCGTAATGTAATCAGCCTTTTGTGCCCACACAGTAACATACAGTGATACTAAAATGAATACGTAAGGCCTGTTTTCGACAACACAAAGTGATACCCAAATTAATGCCTAAGGCCCGTTTTCATCAACAATAAGCAATACTTAACTTAAGGCTTAAGGCTCATTTTCACGAACACAAAGTTATACTTAAATGAGTGCCTACGGCCCGTTTTCACCAATACTAAGTTCTATCCAAATGAATACCTAAGGCACGATTTCACAAACAATAATCGATACTTAAATTAATGCTTAAGACAGAGAGTACCACCTAAATGAAGGCCCGTTTTCACTAACACATGGTGATACCTAAAAAAGTGCCAAGTATAAGTCCCTTGTGTTTAGTTATAAGAGTTTTACAGCCTTTTTCAGATGCTATTAAATTATTTACTAAAGAACAAACTTATTCTAATTTTTATTTTTGTTATTATTTTTCTCCTATTTTAAGATTTATTTTATCTTAAATAATTTGATTATTAATTTCTTATTATTTTTATTTAGTTAGATTTAACTTAGTTATCTTATTTTTTTCATGTTGTACAAGATTAGGGGTTTTAACCGTAATAGTTGAACTTCTAATTCTTATTATGGAATTTCAATCTTCGTCATTGAGCAGAGCGCTTCTTGAAAATTAAAAAAAAAAATGAGCATCAATCAACATGCTAACATTGGACAATATTGACTGTGTGAAAGACGTTTTAGAAATACAACAGGCTTTGGAAGCAATTGCCATTGTTCTCTAGTGTCCTCAAGATATTTTCCTTTACCATCAAATCCAGGCCAAAAGCCTCCTTTTTTCCGTCTTTACCTATCTTGATCAGATGAGATAACAAGTAATAGAGAAGTATGGAAGAAGTAGACATGCTGCGCCAATTCCATGTAAATTGGTATAAGGGCACGAGAATACTGACGATGACCTGTGTTGATCAAGGTCAACCCGCCTATCAGTAATTGCATCAAAAGAAAAAACCTGTTTATCACTGAAAATCAACCCAAAGTCACAACACAACACACACAACACAGCCTGCAGGACTAAACAAAAATCATGCAAACAAACTACAAACAAACACAGAACATGTATCAGAACCTCTCGGGACAACTAACAAAATTAATCAGAGAAAACAAGATGGCGTAAAGAAAGCAGTTTCCCGCCATTCAGTGTAGTAATGTCTGCCATTTCTACGTGTCGCCTTAGTACTTCCGATGGGGAATAGCGGCTGACCTTTATTTTGTTGAATATGACGGGAATGAGTCGGTTGTGGGGTTAAGTTAAGGGGTTACAAATGCTAGGATGTGTCTGTCATTTATTTGAAGAACTGGAAATCTGTATACTGATTGTAGGAGGTATAAAAATCCTCGAGGAGCTCGTGGCTACATAATAACAGTTGCTTGGGTCGATCTTTAGGTTAAACCGCCTATGCTGTTTCGTGGATGTGTAACCACCCATTACATACCGAGTTTCCTCCGTGCCTCGGAAAGCACGTTAAGCCGTTGGTCCCGATTGTTATTTGTAGATCTTTGACTGTCGTTACAGGTAGCCAGTGGCCCGAAAGACACAAGTCTTACCAAAGGGTATCGTATTAGCGTAGAATCAGTGGTTTTAGTACCTACTATTGCCATGATTGCACTCTGTGATTAACTTGCAAACCTCGAATGCAAAGTCACTTCTTTTCAAACGCAAATAATCTCCAACAAAGCTTTAGGAAACAGCTCAACTAATTTAGATTTATTAAGAAGTACTCGAATATTATGATCAAGTGATCATAATATTCGAGTACTTCAGTTAGTACTTTAAGTTTTTAAGTTAAGGTAGTACTTTAAGTTTTAGTACTTTAGTTAAGCATTTATAAAAATGCTTAATTCGATGGGATAACATATCACCGTTGTATACATTTCCTGTAGATATTTGTTATCACCTCACAAAACAGCGCAGCTCATCTAAATACCAGAACAATCCCACTCCGTTATCTATGGAGATAACGGAGTGGGATTGTTCTGGTACATGGAATGAGATGAGGTTTTCTTTTATGGAAAAGAAAACCTCATCTCATTCCATGTATCTTCCTAAATCTTCATAACAAACTTAAATAAAGGTAACAGGTAGAAGTTTCCCATCTAAATCAACGTTGGTTATTTTAAAAAATTCCCCTGTACCTCTCCTGGCTCCCCCTGGCAGTATAGTCTGGTGTTCGGTTATAATAAATAGTATAATAAACAAGATTAACGATGCATAAGGAGGCACGTTTCCTGGACAGTGATGTAAGTGCATATGGACCGGATTACGGATGGTGTTACACGGGAGCGAGCGTTGTGTGTGAATTTGTATGCGGCGCTCAACTGGAACTTTTATTTTGTTATTGTGGTGAACTGAACGTTGATTAATATTACGATCATGGCTAAGGTTGTGGACCAAAATTATCTCGTTACGTATCAAGTGTCTCGTATTTTCATATTATTGGCAAATAAACGAAAAAAATCGACCAAATGCTAGTCGGACACAGGGTTCCGTAGCACCAAACAATATAATAACAATATTTTTAACGCTCATTACTCCCTCGCAGTATTTTTTTTAACGGTCAGTTACATGTATGGAGAGCCCTATTTCAATTTTTTTCATAATTTCACGGTAGCGGTTTATACAGGGTGGCGCCGACAATAAATGAAAACACTGGTAATAAATACTAGTTCGTAGAAATATTTTTGAACTATCAAAAAAATCCTAGCGTTAAAATAAAAAAAAAAAACTAAATAGCATAGAACTGTTAACGAAATTCAATACCATTTATAAATATTGGTTTACTAACCTTAGGTATAATTTTCACTAATTCGCGTCTGGAAATAACATTTAAGGAACGAATTTGGCAAAGGTTTTTCAAATAGCAAGTTGGTAACATGACGTGTTTAGTTTTTATACCGATAAGATCCTCACATTAGCCTGTCAGTGCTAGCCTATTAATCTACATCATGTAGAAAATGTCGAGCATGAAAAATAATGTCCTGAGACTAAACTACAGGATATATTCGAATGATTTTTTGTACGCAGACTGGGAACGTCATGAGGTTTAATGTACTGTCGTATTGTCGGCGCCACCCTGTAGAAAACACGTACTCTTCAAATTTCAACTCTGTGGTAGCAACAGTCTCAGAGTAAAATGCCTGTGACATACGGACCAACAGACAGATAGCTGGACAGGGCGAATCGATGAGGGTTCCGTTTTAGCCGTATAGCTACGGAGCCTTAAATAAAAAAAAAGATCAAATGAATCTGAACAAAGACTGTGTCTGACTGTGTGTGACTATGTGTTTCATGAATGCTGTGATAATATGTGCCACAACCGGGAGCACAGACTACTTATAGATAGCTTGTATAAAACTGTTATTGATATTTTAAGTGAGTCAGCTGTGGCGACTTGTTTGTATCGGACTGAATTAAAGCGGAGGTATGTCACGGGTTGGAACAAACATGTGAAAGAGGCTCATGTGGAGGCTCGACTAAGGTTTGCGCTTTGGATGCAATATGGTAAACCCGGTGTGGGACCTGTTTATAGACAAATGTGTGACTCACGAAAAGCTTTTAAGGCAAAACTAAAGTGGTGTCAAAATAACCAGCATCAAATTAAAATGGACATTATTGCTTCTCACCACTCGGCGAGAAACTTTGGAAGCTTTTGGAGAGAAACGAAAAAGTTGAATCCTGAGTCGAGTCTCCCTTCGAGTGTTGGGGGTAAAAGTGAGTCGGTTGATATTGCTAACTTATTTCGACAGCGTTTCAAAATTGAGCCACCTCTGGGTCCAGCAGATCAAACATCGAATATAAGGAGTAATTACCTAAGTGTACGTTTCACTGCCCGTGACGTGTCTTCCGTCATCAAAAACATGACCAGGGGTAAGTCGCCTGGTCACGATAGTTTAAGTATTGAGCATTTACAGAACGCAGGTGTTCATCTCCCAAGGGTTCTTGCCTTACTATTCAACCTATGTGTGAGTCATTCTTATCTGCCGGCTGATTTAGTGAAAACAGTCGTGGTGCCCGTTCCTAAGAATAAGACCGGTGATATGTCAGATGTTAATAATTACAGACCGATATCCTTGGCAACGGTTACAGCGAAAGTTTTTGATTGTTTACTTGACCGTTGTCTAGGTAAACAATTAAAAATTAATGACAGACAGTTTGGTTTTAGGAATGGGTTGTCAACTGAGACTGCAATCATGACCCTTAAGAGTACAGTCCAATATTACACTGGGAGGAGGACACCTGTGTATGCATGCTTCCTGGATTTATCCAGTGCTTTCGACCTTGTTTCATATGACATATTGTGGAGAAAGTTGTCCAATGAAGCTAACCTGCCACCAGAAATAATTAATGTGCTAAAGTTCTGGTACGATAACCAGCACAACACTGTGAGGTGGGCAGGCTCATACTCAGAGGGGTACAGGTTAGATTGCGGGGTGAGGCAAGGGGGACTGACCTCACCCAAGTTGTTTAACATCTATATGAATAAGCTGATCGAGGAACTCAGTAGCACTGGCATCGGATGCACGATCGATGGTCTGTCTTTCAACAACATCAGTTATGCGGACGATATGGTGCTGCTGAGTCCGTCGATCAGTGCTCTTAGGAAGCTGTTAAATATATGTGAGTGCTATGCTGGAGCCCATGGACTTAGGTATAATGCCAAGAAAAGCGAGCTGTTAGTTTTTATGGCACAAAACAAGACCTATGAAGTGGTACCATCAGTCTCGCTATGTGGTGCCACTTTAAACAGAGTTAAACAGTTCAAGTACCTTGGTCACTGGGTAACAGAGGATGGCACTGATAATTGTGATATTGAGAGGGAGCGTAGGGCATTGGCCGTACGATGCAACATGCTGGCCCGCAGATTTGCAAAGTGTGACATCAATGTCAAGATAACTCTGTTTAGGGCTTATTGCCAGGCTTTCTATACCTGCAGTCTGTGGACCAATTACACGCAGAAAACGTTTAATGCCCTGCGAGTGCAATACAACAATGCTTTTAGGATACTGCTGTCGCTGCCTCGTTTCTGTAGCGCGTCAGGGATGTTCGCAGCAGCGCGTACAGATGACTTCTTTGCGATCATTCGTAAAAGATCCGCTTCACTACTGCGTCGGATGCGGGGCGGTGACAGCGGTCTTCTGAGCATTGTTGCTAGTAAGACTGAAGGCCGCCTTATGGCGCACCTGTGCGCAGTGCATGTACTGTTGCCAGGTGTCTCCATGAGATGGCGTAACTAAGTATTATTAGCACTAGTTTAGCTTTGTTACGTATTGTGTGTTTTAAGTCTATTATACTAACATAGGTTAAGGAATACTAACAAATTTATGGGTTTCACCTGAATTAAAGATAAATAAATAAATAATAAATAAATAAAGACTTACTGACTTAGTTACTGCTATTTTTAACCGACTTCAAAAAAAAGGAGGAGGTTCTCAAATCGGTTGTATTTTTTTGTGTTTGTTACCTCATATCTTTGTCATTTATCAAACCGATTTGAAAAAAAACTTCTTTTATCTGAAAGGATATACTTTCCGATTGGTCCCATACAAATTTTATCAAAATCACTTAAGTAGTTTGGTTTTTAAATCAAAATATCTGGTAAAAATATGTTATCCAAGTAAAATAAATTGCGAAATTGATACTTGACAAGGATTTGTGTGCGACACGATAACTAAAAAGGGTAAAATAAAAACTTTCTTGTAAAATAAATAACCGACTTCCAAAAAATTAACCAAAAAAAAATGGGAAATAACTTTACTTTCGGAAGTCGGTAACTATTGTTTGTTTCATTCGCTTTTTTGCCACCAACTTCCTTGTTTTTTCAACTTGTTTTTGCAATGGTAAAGTCTATGTTAATCCTGTTGATATACGCCGTAGAAAATAGAAATGTTTTAAATTGAAATCGATCACCACGTTTAGAAGCCAGTCTAGATTTTCAAAACTTCAAAGTAACAAGACCAAAGCAGGCTCAAGCAACGAGTTCATCAAAAGCTGAACATACACAACAGAAACCTTTTCCCAACACCAACTAACCTCACCTGCCTCTAGCACGAACATGCACGTATATTGAAACTACAGCCCGTCCCGACCTCCCCAGGGGAGCGAGTGATGGTCCAATCACAAAAGTTACTGTCAGCTCTATACCTCGACACCCAGGGGAATATTCACAGTTGTACGGATTGGCAGGGTACGTGGACCACATCAGTGCAATTGATTTGCTTTCGTTAAATGTTTCAGCTTGGCAAGTTTAGGTGGGAGCGGAATTGGAAATAGGAGGGGCAGTGTTCACGCACTATCCTAAAATGGACTTTTAATGAATTTTACTGTAAAACACTTTAAGAAGTGCTTCGTTGGTCTGGTGAACTTGATGTCCTGGGTTCGATTCCCGGGTCGGGCAAATTATTGTTGATCCATCCGGAATCAAATTCCATCAGGAATTTCTCAGTAGCAACCATGTAGTAGTTTGGAATTGTCCCGGTTGATGGTAATAGGCTCGATTTCAAGAAATAAAATAGTCTGTATCAGTGAACATCTTTAAAGGTGGTTAAATTTCTTTCAGGCCAAACTCATTACCAGTGGCTAATGATTTATGCCGCATGCTGATATATACCGCATGCCATATCACCGGCGCACTTGATGATCTGCTTACTGCATCAGTGAGCGGAGTTCGCGTGGCTGAGTTTTGCGCTAAACATAATATTTGAACTTATTTGCAATCGATACGCTAAGAAGAAAAATGATTTATGATAAATATTATTGTATGTTACTCCAAATATTGAACGACGCCTATGTTTATTACTTTAGATATTTTTTTTAAGTTTCTCATATTATGTGAACTATGTATTTACATATGTTCTTTTTGAGATATAAATTTCTTTAAACCGGAAGAATTAGAATAAATCCGAATTGATAAATAGTTGTCCAAATAGATTAGCGTTTTTTGTGTTGTGAGCCTATAGATATGTACGTTGAAGTAGTAGTTATCTATACATATTTACTTACAGTCCACTATGTTGAAGCACAGGTTGAAGTCAGTTGCGAATAAACCTGCATACTAACTACACGTTGTTTTCTTCCAAAAATCAAAGCAAACAAAAATCAACCTTATACATTCATCAATAGAAAACAGATGATATTATACATTTGCTACGAAATATGATTTTCTAAAGCTCACCTGGTGCACAGATTGGTTTTATTTCACGACATAAGTTCACACCTTTACGGGCGAACCTATTGCCATTGACGAGAGAAAGAGATTCTTGATGGAAAAACCCAATAACAATTTGCCCGACCCGGGAATCGAATCCAGGACCTCTTGTCGCGATTGAGACCCTAGGCAACCAACGAGGCAGTCGAGGCTAAATTTGCATTTGCAGTTATTATACTTAACGATAAAAAATACTGTGCACAGTCCATTCTCTAGACGAAAACTCTTTTTGTCATGTTCAGCAACAGGAAGGTTTTTTTTTTAGCAGAATCACGTATTTTAATTTGTATGCCTCAGTGTTCAGAGAGAGGAGCTCGTGGCTAAATAATGACAGCCGCTCGGGTCGATCGTGAGGTTAAGCCGGGCTTGCCTGGGTTGGTCCGTGGATGGGTGACCACCTATTACATACCGAGTTTCCTCCATGCCTCGGAAAGCACGTTAAGCTGTTGGTCCCTGCTGTCATATTTTGTAGGTCTTTGACAGTCGTGACAGGTAGTCAGTGGCCCGAAAGTCTGACAACCAGTCTTACCAAGGCGTATCGTATTACCCGGTACAACTGGGTTGTGGAGGTCAGATAGGCAGTCGCTCCATGTAAAATACTGGTATTCAGCTGCATCCGGTTAGACTGGAAGCCGACCCCAACATAGTTGGGAAAAGGCTAGGCAGATGATGATGCCTCAGTTCAGAGTTAGAGGAATCTTTATAAAAGGCGACATGACAAGACATTTTTTTAATAAACATATCATGTAACAACTTCTTTGAAGATCGCTGAAACTTGTTCAGTCTTTTCATAACTCTCCGAGTGATTTATCTTCTTACTTTCTCTTGCTTGTCTACTGTATCTTGTTCTACCTCAATATTGTCAGTGAAAACTTGTAGTGGGTCTTCTTTCACTGCCAACTATCCGTAAGTTTTCTTAAGAGATAAACATTACACTTACATTACATCACGACTGCAATCTGCGAAGGGTTCGGCAAGTACCTAATATGTAACACCCACGTTTCGCCAGTTATGCTTAACTCCCATGTAATAGGGGGCGAGCCTATTGCCATCAACCGGGCACAAATCCCGACCGGTACTGAGAAATTTTTGAAAGAAAAACCCAATAACACTTTGCCCGGCCTAGGAACCCAGGACCTCGTGCACACCAGTCGCGCTTGCAGCCACTAGATCAGTCAAATAAAATAAATAAAGACAAATCAGCAAATAAAGTTTTCTCCATTACGATAATTATGCCACTTCGGTGTAACAGCCACCCAAGTAAAATCCGCATAGCGCATGCCCAGTGTGCACTCGGCTTAACTTCAAATATTTATACCAACCCCGGTTGCTTTTAGGCAATAAAATTTACATTTTTACAAACGTTCGCCTTTCCTTCTGTCGTGGGAGTTTCAAGCGTGTTTTTTGGCAGATAGTACTGTAAATGGTTTATTTGAGGATTTCCAATGGAGTAAGCATGTTTGTTACATCGTATGTTACGGGAATTGGATGGGGGTAATAAATGGGGTGGTGTGGAAGTGAGAATAAGTTGTAAGAACCAAATAATATATTATGTTGCGGCAGTTAACTTTAAGTCGTTAGAGGCTAGTATGTTCTGTTTTATTCAGAACATTGAACATTGCTTATACCCATTTTGTGATCCGCCAAGTATTCTTCCAAACACTCGTTTTCTCGATGAACAAATTATTGGTAAATGAGATTTTGTGTTATGACAGAAAAGGCATTTAATGCTATCGTTAGGCTTTTTGTCTTTGGCTTGTCGGGGCTTTGACTCTCTCTAGCGAAGCGAACCTACGCTTCGCTTGTTTTAAAGACAAGATACTTTGGACTTGTGTATTGTAAATCGGACTGTTATCCGCAACTCCACGTTCAAGGCGCGTATATTGCGTATAGCGTTTTTGGCTTAGCTTATTATATTGAGTTTTTTCGACAATTGTGTCGTACATAACTAACCACATTTTAAAACCATAAAACGACCTGCATAGCAATAATAAACATTTTCTCTTCCACAGCCCATCAAAAGAAAACGATAATTCCAAATGAAAACACACACAAAAAATTCTAATCCACGTAAAAGCGGAACAGACACAATACAATACAATAACCGTTTCCACAATACACACCTTTTCGCTTGCGATTATACAATTTGCAAGAACGCGTCCCACGGCTGGGAAACACCGGGTACCTCGAATTGTTCAATGTAATATTAAATACTGGAACAATGAGGACGGGAGTTAAAATCCCGGGATATTGTATAGATCCCGGATTAAAATATGTAAAGGAAATTCCCGTGATGTTCGTACGAGTATCTGTGTTTTCGTGACTCAATATTGGAAACAATGGTTCTCGTCTTTTGATTGTTAGGGCGTTGGAATTAGCTTTATTTTCTTTTGCTTTACGTGTATGAGTGTGTAGGGATTTGCTCAGAATTGAGCCATCGTTTAATTATTTTTGGAATTCATTGGGGTTCATTAGTAATGGAGAAAGGTGCATATTACAAGCTTTCGAAGATTTTGACTAATACAATACTTGTTCGTGTTGATGCTAGCTATTGATTTAAACAGATTACAAGAGTAGCCGCAATTTTGAACAAAAAAAAAATGGCGGCATAGGCTGGTCAAAATATTCAAACCTCTTTGGACAAGCCAGGCGATACCAATCATAACGCACAGCTTCTCTACAATTGTAAAATCAACAAAGTCAGTCACGTTAAATTCTTAGGAGACTTACGGACTACTTGCATAAATTGACTGTGTATGACCAATTTCGAGTTATGCAAGAATGAGTATCTTTTGTATTCTCATTGTATTAAAAGAAAACTATTCAGACAATATTCCAACATTCACAACAGAAATTTCAAAGTATGCTCAAAGTAACCTGAACTTAAAAACAATAAACAAAACGAGAGCACAACAAAAAGAAGCGATAAGAACAAAGATATTACATTCACGGAGTTTCTACTGCAAATCTTAGCGCAATTTTGTCCTAGCTATGATTTACAATAGGTCGAAATCCACCAAGAAAACTATAAACCTGCGAAACGGTATATTTATAGGCTCTATCCTTACTTTTGTCTACTAACAACTATTTTCACCATCTCTAAGCGACACTTACACGAGGCCCTAAGTGTTTTTACACTGTTGGAATTTAAACTCACGCTGCTAAACCGAGAGTCGAAAGTCCAACAATCCAATTTATAGGAGCCGCCTTGTGATAAGGAATCCGAGCATAAAAGCTGTGTGTATTTATGCACCTATATTTTCTTCTAATCTTACATTAAAGTTGCTTTCGTTTCCGAGCAACTCGAGTTATGGAGGGAGTGAACTGAGAAAAACTTTTGTAAATTGAGAGTAAAGTCAGGCGTTCTACTGGGTTCTACTTGGTTGGTTCGACCGCCTCGTAAAACGCTACGCTATACGGTTTAACCGTAAATATTTGAATTGTGTTTACGGTCTTATTTGACTATCCTTAGTATCCTCTTGTACGATTTCCTGAGTCTTCAAACCCAAGTCAGCGGAAGGAAAGACAATCTCCTCATATGGGAGTTCATTGACGGTTCAGGACTCAAATGCGTAAGCAGCGTCTCCCCACAGACAATAATCCAACTTCTATCTTGCACGGCATTCCCTGTCATCTGATGGCCTTATGACTGCGTCAGTGAGCGGAATTTGCGTAGCTGGAATTTTAGGTCCAACATCATCATCAGCCTAGCCTTTTTCCAACTATATAGTAGACCTTCCGCCTAATCGGATGCAGCTGAAAACATGGAAGGGCTGTATATCTGATCATCGCAGCGCAGTAACTCGGTAAACACTTTTTACTTTTTGTCATTGATACATGAAGAAGACAATGACAAGCCCGTGGCTAAATAATAACAGCCGCTCGGATCAATCTTTAGGTTAAGCCGCGCTTGCCTACGTTGCTCTACGGATGGGTGACCACCAAGAACATACCGAGTTTCCTCCGTGCTTCGCACGTTAAGCTGTTGGTCCGACTGTCATTTGTAGGTCTTTGACAGTCGTTACAGGTCAGTGTCCAAAAGTCTCAACCAGTCTTAACTGGGTTGAGGAGGTCAAATAGGTAGTCGCTCCATGAAAAATAATGTTTCTCAGCTGCATCCCGTTAGACTGGAAGCCAACCCCAACAATAGTTGGGAAAAGGCTAGGCAGATGATGACGCGAACAAGACAATGATATTGAGATTCTTTAACAGAACAAACCCTTTCCAAAGGCTTCATCACTCCAATTTAAATATGGAAGGCAATTTCAATCTAGTACACGTCACAGAAATGTCTCATAAATATGTATGGATCGATTCGAGAATATTGGTAGATGGCATTAAATATTCAAATTCAATGCGATCGGATGCAATATTAGGAGCTCAGAGCTCCGCTGTTGCGTTGCAGTGTTTGCCTTATTGGTAGATCGTGGGAGATTATTTGAAAGAGCTTGGTAGATTAGAGCTTTGGTTTAGCTTGAATATTAAAGTTATAGTAGGATTAGAACATTTTGGTTTTGTTACTTATTATTAGTAATTCGTTTTTATTTTATTTATTCACAAATGCACCAAATCCAAATTTTAATACATAATCAATCATTTATCAGTTCATATATATTTTAGTTTATTGTTTTTGTGCTATGGTCCTAGTTTAACGTTTGTGTCTTCAAATTACTGTTTTTTGTATAACTCAATATTGCACGCGTAAGCGGGCACGCCCTTTATGCCTGGAGGCATCATTTTTGCTTCGGTTTATTTTTTGTTTTATTTATTATTGGTGATAAAATCTGGTTCTTCTAACCTAACAGACACATGTGTTGCTGGGGAGTTTGTTCCACAACTTCTTCTTCTCAGCTAAAACACTAGGAAGTGGCGATATAGGTGGTCGTTTTTGGGGACTGTCTGTTGTAAACTCTGTCAGCAAAAATATTTCCTTATTTTATTGAAACACCGTTCTTCGCTAGGCCAGCTCAAAGTCAGTGTTGCCACTAATGTGCAACTTACTGCACTGGTTAGAAACGCTGAGGAAAAATAAAATGAATGTGAAAAATTAATTCGAATGTGACACTGAGCACAATGTTCACATAATCACACAAATTATCATGGTACTACAGAATTTCACAAAAAACCCAGAGTATTTTTTTCAATTCTTTGAAACTCGCCAAAATCTGAAATGAAACACAAACACAGCTACTCCGTTAATTACGCATCAAAAATATTTTCCGCGTATCCAATTCGCGAGTGTGGAACCAAAACTTTGCATATTAACAAACAAACAGAAAAACAAATATAACAAAGTTTGTAATAAGGGTATCCACCCTTTGAGACAAACTCGGGCTTAAGACAGATATACAGGACGTTCTAAAATTTAATTTTGCACGCGAACTCTCCGAAGAACACATTGGAATTAATCCTGCAGAATTGTTTCTTGTGTCTGTTTGGGATGTGCGGAATTACATCCTCATTTTCTGGAAAAAACTAAGTGCGAGTCGAACTAAAGGTTTTGTGTATCACCCAACCGTAGTTTCTCTTAAATAATGATACAGGCCGTATTCATCCATCCATCTTGCGCCGCATGCCCTGTCACCTGCGTGCTTGACGACTTCATGACTTCATCAGTGAGCGTAGTTGAGGTTTGGGACAAACACATTTGAACTTTTGCATTTCGGCATTGATGCTCTAAAAAGAGAAGACAGTGCGTGGTGCTAACGTGAATTTTATGAAGCTTCAACTGCCTATTATACTAAAAAAACCTGATTTGTTACCTCCAAAAATTAAATTATTATCCGAGCTATATTAAGTTGACATTTGTTGATCTTAAAGCACAAAAAATTGCAAAAGGCTCGCCACCTATTCCATGTGACTTAAAACATAACTGGCGAAATGTGGGTGTCCTATTAGGTACCTCTGCCTAACCCTTCGGGGATTATCGGCGTGATATTATGATGATGAAAAAAGTGTTGAGGAGTCTTAAACTGGTGATTAAATTGACGGCATAGGCTCAACATTTGTAGTCCCATTTTCAACCTTTAGCGTTAGGGAACCTTAGAAAAAGACTTCAGTATTTCGTTACATTTCTTGAAACAAAAGATACAAGATGTTATTGTTATATTCTGAGTCTGGCACGTGTAAAAGTAGGTAGTTTTCTATTAAATATTATAGTCGTGTTTTTGTTCTTAAAATCATAAGAATGTGGGTACACGAGCGTGTGTTCTAATATTCTTTTGTTTTTGTGATAATACAGGCGCTCTGGTCGATTTTTAGGTTAAGGCGTGCTGGCCTAGTTTGGTCCGTGAATGACCGCCCATTACCTACCCAGTTTAATTCGTGCCTCGGAAAGCACACTAAGCCGTTGGTCCCAGCTGTCATTTGTAGATCTTTTATCGTCATTAATTAGCCATTGGCCCGAAAGTCGGGCAACCAGCACGTTAAGAGCGTTGTTCCAAATCTACGCGCTCGGGTTTTAGGTTTTTATCGCTCGACGCCGCTTAGTGTGCGTTTTTCCTCATGTACGGCACACAGTTGCGACGCTGCGACGACTAAACGGTCTTGATCTGTAGCTATGGCGTACCTACATTTTATTGAAGTAAAAAGCTAGAGGTTTTCGAAGAAAATAAAAAGACTGTCCACAATAGATTATTAGTGTAATTTAATTTATACAAATATGGATGAAGAAAATAACATTACGTAGCTACTTATAATAACCTACATAAGTATGTATAAGTACCTACTTAATTGAAGTTTTTAAAACTATTTGTCTAATGGGCATAGCTCGACTTTTCCTTGGATCTATAATTTCTGGGAGAACACAATCAAAATAAAATGTTGTTAATCGTGGAGGCATCTTTTGTTCCCAGAAATTATCATCTCTGAAAACTTTAACGACTTTTATGTTAAATTTACAGCCAGTCCACACAGCAAACAAACACACTGAAATATCTGTACTGAAATCACTGAAATAATAATAACAATTTTCTACCAACGATGTTTGATTATTGAAGTTATTGGTACTAGGTGTTTTTCTGGGTAAATCAAAAGTCACGTTTGGGTTTCGTCCTTCAATTAAACGAAGGTCCATGTTTTCAGTCCTACATATAAAATTGCTGATATTAAATAAAAATTAAAACAAAACAAAAGTTCATCTACTAGAATAAAAACAAACTAGTTTCAACTTACGATATTTGATCATTAACATAACTGATATCAGGTTCTTCTATTATATCCGTGGATGAGTCATGGGAGCGAGTCGGAAGCTACATTTTTGAATGAGCCAGAAGTTAAATTTACTGGTGATACAGTAGGAAGGGAGACAGCAGTTACAGTTGACGATGCATTGGGGATTATATTATTTACCAAAGATGCTCTTAATTTTGATCTGAAAGAAAAACATAGAAAATTATTAAGTTAGTTATTAATAAGTAATTTAATTTAACTATTAGTAAGTAATTTAATCAGTAATAGTCATACATTTAAAATAATTTGTATAGTTTAAAAAAATAAAAAAACTTTTTTGCAAAAAAAAAACCGACTTAGTTATAGTATCACACACAAATCCTTGCCAAGTATCAATTTCACAACTTCTTTTACTTGGATGAATTTTTTTCCAGCTATTTTGATTTCAAAACAAACTGCTGAACCGATTTTGATGAAATTTCTATGGGACCAATCGGGAAGTAGATCCATTCAGATAAAAGAAGAATTTTTCAAATCGGTTCATAAATGACGGAGATATGAGGTAACAAACACAAAAAAAAAAACATACAACCGAATTGAGAACCTCCTCCTTTTTTTGAAGTCTGTTAAAAACACACTTTAATTTTTATTTTTCGTGTTCTTCTTAGCAAAACCCTTCATTTGATACCCATATCATGGGAATGCATACAAAATAACTAGTCTGCCATCTTTGGGAGTCCGCCATATTGGATTCAGAATTACTTCACATAGCTTACCATACATTTTCATCCAAACTAAACATGTAAGTACGCAACATTTCAACTTAATAGAAAACCGAGAAGTGGGTCAAATTTTACTTCTAAGATTTGCTTTCATAGTTAGTTAGAAGTGAAGGTTATATATATACATAAGTGTGTTCAAAAGAAACGGTTACGGTTGATGGGTCACCGCTAGTGGATTTGCCATTTACCTGACTACGAGTGTTGTGTTGGTAGAAAAACAATAATTTACACAAATGTATTGAGTATTGACCCCCTGTTAAAAAATTAAATAGGTACTTACGCAGCTTCTCTTGCCTTCTACAAATTATTAATCATTTTACTTTTTCGTGACTTAATAGATTTCTTTGATCCAAAATAATATGTTTTGTTTATTCTACCCATGTTCTGTAAGTAAAATAATAACAAGTTTGTAGAGAAAATAGTTTTAAGTACATAGTTCCACTTTACCTACTTATTAAAATATTACTTAAATGAACAACCTCATTCAGATTCACAAATAAAATAAATAATACTTACGGATCAAAAATATTTGGTCGCACTATAATTTACAAATATATCACGCGTGGCGCTTGCGCAGCGGCGGGAGGTAAACCGACATAGGTCCTACGTCGACGAGCGCCATAGCGCGACTGATTTAGGCCGTAAGATACAACCGATTTTATACTTACTTTGAAAAATTATTTTCAGAAAAGATTGAAGACATATATTTTTTCTTTTTTACACATTTATGGTGCAATCTTTCTTCTTACGTATAAAATTATTTATGTTGCCAAATGACTTTTAGATTATGAGATATGACGTGTTTTTTTGTAGTCGATTTCTCGATTTTTAATTTTTTTTGACGTGATAAAACTACAAGTTCATGAATTAAAAATCGATTTTTTCTCAATGCAATTCAAATTTCAGGGTATGCCTCTTCGAATGAATACCTTTTACCTTCTTACTTAGTAATAATATTTGGTGTAAGATTACTTCAAAGTTGTGCCCTCGCGCGTCATCTGGAAATCGCACCTTCGAAATCCGCTATTTTCATAGTTAATAATCCAATTTGAACGAGATTTTGTTAATAGATTTTAAACAAAAATCTATGATAATTACAATGTTTGAAGTCAAAAGAAGCTAAAACAATAAATTATATGACCAAAATCACTTCAAAATCTCCCAAGATCTCGATTTACGGTTGAAAAATGCTAACACGCTCTTAAGCAGTTGGTCCTGGCTGTAATTTCTAGATCTTTGACAGTCTTAACAGGTAGTCAGCGGCCTGAAATTCTGACAACCAGTCTAATAGTAGGTATAATTATAGGTACAATACGCACATAATTCCGAAAAATCAGTGGTGCGTGTCTTGGATTCGAACTCGAGACCGATGACTTGGCAGTCCAACGGTTACACCACTAGACTATCACTGCTATCATTGTGCTGATGGATGTAATGTATAGCACAGGGGTCATGAAGGTATTTAAAATAAAGTTATAACATTAAAATGTTCGTGAACGGGCGCTATCAATTGTAACTGGTAATCTCTTAGTTGCCACGGTTTATTTGAACTAATTATTTTCTTTTTTAATTGTCTTTTTTTTTTGTTTGTACTGTGGACACTTTTAACGTGCACGTCTTGCTACATCGTTCTCACATAATGTACCATCTCAACAAGAATGATGTATCCAAGATTTTTGTAAAAACATTATGATTTAAAAGAGTGTCCATGGAGTTTCTTGCCCATTCTTCTCCATAGAGATCTACGCTTTGGAATGGGCAACTACAGTAATTTCACAGTTATTATGTCTTGTGACTGGAACTGTAGCTTCATTTTTATTGCTGTCTTTGTTTCGACAGTTCAAAAGTGCCTGTAATTGGCCTACTTGAAATAAATGCTTTGATTTTGATTTTAAAAACGTATTTTTTTTTAATGTGTGAAAATGTTGGAACTTTGAACTCCAAAATCTCCGTAACTGTAAAGTTGCCAGGTATGGTCCAAACCAAAAACTTAATGAATGATGGGACGCAATGACTGGAAGAACAACTGCGTTTAAGCTTCGTTAACACAACATCGGAAAAAACAAGTTGTCTTTCCGATAAGTGTTTTCTACATCCGTTATTTTAATGTAGAGCCAAAGTTTATTAAAAGGCTACACACCAGTTTGTGCGAAAGTTCTAAACAACTGAATTTAAGGTACAATGAATCATAAAACGCTATATTTTACTGGAAACAGAAATACTTTACAGACAAATTAAACATTAAAATGATAAAAGCAGTCGGGGAATTTCGGCACTGCCGCGACAGGAGGAAATGACATCGCCATTTAATTATGCACAAGGTCAGTAACCGCTGAGCACTTGTTATATAATTCATTATAATATAAGAACATTTCGTAACATGAATTTATGCTATTTATCTATCTAATTTCATCCTTCTGTCGACGCCGGCTGTAGCTGAAAACCAGCACTGAGACTGGTTATAAATATAGAGGACCTAGCTTGAATCTAATGTTTATTTTTCCGTTTGTCTAGTGCTCGCTAACGCTACTGAAACGCGAATAAAACACAGACTATTTAGAAGTGAATGTACAATCAAATTATATAAAATCCTTGAAATATCCGACAATTTATGTTAATAAAATTTACAAATTCAAGTAGAGTAAGTATTCTGAAAGTTGCTTACGTCGCAATAATTGATAAATATTATGCTGTTTTGGTGAATATAGCTAAATTGATCCACGGGGACATTTTCTCCATCCGATAAATAATGACTTTTTCTCGTGGGAGTAGAATCCTTACATACTCGTTACGCCCCGTCCACGTTCAAACATCTGGACTTACACGAACGTCGGTGGCGAAGACTATGCACCCGACATATCTGAAGAAGATCACCAATAAGGTGTATATTTGTCCTCCTAGGGCGTCCACTCCCATTCTCATATTTGTTTATAAAACTTAAGACTCAAATATACCTAATAATCAAAATGTGAGTGCTGCTACAGATGTTACCACGACAAAAAAATACACTTTTTATTCCACAACTCCTTCATCCACTACCAATCCAATATGTAACACAAAAAAAAACGTCTGAACATCAACATAAATGTCAGTGGGTGATGTATAATAAAAACCAGCCAAGCGCAGGTCGGAGTCGCACACGAAAGATTCCGTACCACAGTACCATACTTACGTTGTTTAAAAAAAACACATTTCTTGTTTAAAAATTAAAGGATAAAATTAAAGACCCCTTCCCCTCCCTTAATTTTATCTTTTTATTGTTTTTTGTAACAGCGACGATACTGTAGTACACAATCTGTGAAAATTTCAAGTGTCTATCTAAACCTCTAAGGTTCCGGTTCAAAAGAGTTTTCCGTTTGGCGCCCTTTGGTTACGGAACCCTAAATACTATGACATATCCACACAATATATCATAAGATTGGCAGCAAAAATAATCCGTCAACGAATGTCGAAATATTGGCAGGTTGGCAGACGCGAGACGTGGAGATGAAAGAGATGTGAAATAGTAAGAATGGAGTGGTCATGGGTGGAGAAAGGCGCGACAAATCGGGAAGAAGGATATTGTATTTATCGGAATTATACTTTATTAGTGGTCATACTCTATTACTGATACCGGTGAAGGAAAAAATCGTGAGGAAACCTGGACTTACAATTAAAAAAACAATGCATACAATTACTAATTAACTTGGTGTCAAAAATCCAGAGATTGGCAATATTAATTTACGAGTATATTATGTTCTCTCACTCACCAAAAATGGCCTGAACAAATTATTAAGAGGTCAATTTCTTTTTCAAAACAGCAATCTAGTTTGTATTTAAAAAGTAGATGAGATTTTGTCCGACATACACTTTTAAGATGTGGCAGAGGTATATTTCTAAACCGACTTCTAAAACAGGAGGTGGTAATACATCTTTTTGATGTATGTAGATACACCGATTTCTCTATGAATTTACTTTCGGAAGTCGGTGGCAATAAAGTCAATGAAACAAATAATAGCCACCGACTTCCGAAAGTATAGTTAGTTTAGTGATTTTTTGGAAGTCTGTTAATTTTTTGCAAAAAAAACGGTTTAACGTTTTCTTTTTTCCGTAACGCGTTAACCGAAATGCCTTTTGTCGGTGTACATTTTGTAAATACTCCCTTGATTTCAAATTACAGCACTACTCATTCGACCACATCCTTACTCTGACGTCACAGGCAGCCATGTTCTCTATTGTTTCCTCTTGATCTTGACGAGGGGAAACTTCAAACGTTCGCGTGGGTGATACTTGATGGATTAGACCTTAAAACTTGCTACTAATACATTTAGTTTGGTTAAAGGAATGTTGGAGAAATCCTCTTAATCATAAAACGTTTTGTATTCGAAATTGTGTAAGCGTTCAGATTGTTGTATGTTCAGGTGGGTGGGTTACTATGATCTGTTAGTGCAGGAATGTTTTAGTATTATTCCGAGAGTGGGTAAGAGATGGTCACTTTCTCGTGGCTAAACAATAACAGCCGCTCGGGTCGATCGTCAGGTTAAGCCGCGCTTGCCTGGGTTGGTCCGTGGATGGGTGACCACCCATACATGTCGAGTTTCCACCGTGCCTCGGAAAGCACGTTAACCCGTTGGTCCCGGCTGTCAATTTAAGATCTTTGACAGTCGTTACAGGTAGTCAGTGACCCGAAGTCTGACAACCAGTCTTACCAAGGGGTATCGTATTACCCAGTACTAACTGAGTTGTGGAGGTCAGATAGGCAGTCGCTCCATGTAAAATACTGGTACTCAGCTGCATCCGGTTAGACTGGAAGCCGACCCCAACATAGTTGGGAAAAAGCTAGGCAGATGATGATGAAACGTAACTGGCGAAATATGGCTGTACTACACCTGTACAACACACCTGTGCCTAACCCTTCGAGGATTTCAGGCGTGATGTTATGTTAACAAGAAGTTATTGGATGATTTCAAAACATCAGACAAAACATCATTTGTATAACCCGTAGATTCTCTAAGATTTAAGTTACTATAGAAAAGCTTTCAGAAGAAATGTTTTTATAATAGAAAAACCGTGCCGCCTAAAAGCGAAATAACGTTTGACACGTTACACAAACCAGTTTTTATTGCAAGTAGAATACTATATTTTGCGGTTCAATGTCGTTTGTATAACCTTTTAAAAACTGGTGGTGTCAAAATTCGCAAAGGTACTAACCAAGTTCGAACTCGCCACCTCTTGCTTAAAAAGCAAATCACTTAACTCCGACCTCACAATCTACACCAAGCTAAAGCCACTGACACACTTCCTACCATTCTCTCTTCAAATAAGAAAAACATCAAGGTTGTCACAAAAAAAAAAGTAAGTTGTAGTAAAAATGCACTCGCTAAGATATACAATGGAAACATGAAGTGGAGGTATTCAGTCTACGGTTAAGCTCCTTTACAACTTACCCACTTTTGTGTTTAAGTCTTTGTTAAGCTATCCGACAATAGCCCGAGAATATTTTTTTGCTTCGGATAGTACTCTTTTAAAAGGAGCAAACGCTGTAAGTTGGCTTTAAAACGTTGAAGAATGGTAACGGAAGAAATGACCATTTACATTTAGTTGCATGAAGGTTTTATGTTTTATTTATGGGAATAAGTTTTTCTTTGTTTCGGAATACAAATAGTACTTCTAAAGAGCCTATACAAATGACTACGCATACGTAGTCAGTCGCAACTGTTCTCAAGTCTAGTTTGATTTCGATAAGGTATAATTTCGTATAAATTGACTAAACCAGGACATGCCCACCGGCAGCTGTAAAGCGTCAGATGATATGATGATGATTTGTTTCGTAGCGATAACGATGGTTTTCGTAAAGAATGAGCAGTGGTGGCCCAGTAGAACCCAGTAGAAATAGCTGTGGCTATCGTGTTTTAGGTTGTATGTTGCAACCCCGACCGGGCCTCTTTTTTGCCTTTATTTTTGACATAAAAGGTGAGTAGCCTTTTATAATTATACTGACCAGTCCTTTACTTTGTGTTATTCATTTCATCGACACTGCTCTTAAACAGGTGAAGAAAAACATCGTGAGGAAACCGACCACAACTGGAACATGTTCTAGAGCCAAAAATTTGCTTGATGTCCAATGATTCGAAGAAGTGCTGGGCGCGCATGGTGATTACGGCTGATTTCCCTCCCAGCAGAGCGAATATTATGAGCTGAGTATACTGTAATGATTGTTCTGTTTATAATATAAGTTTTTTTTGTTGAAAAATTCTGTATTTTCTACCGGCTTAATATGTACACAGGCCATTTCATTTATCTTTTTATTAAAAAAAAAAATCAAAATCTATTTATTTTCCAGAATGTAGGTTTACAATGTATGATCTTAAAACTATAATCGGCCCTTTACATTCTACCATTACATATGGTGTGCAAATATTTAATTTTTATATTATTATTATTTATTATTTTATTGTATAACTTTAATTCTGTAATGATATCTTACGTGTCCTTTTATTATTCTGCGAGTGCTGTGCACTTGTGTAAGTGATGAGAAATCGTTGAAGTACCACAAATATAAATAAATATGCTAAGTTTTCGTAATTAAAGTGTTACTTGGCGTGCGTCAGTCCTGTCACCAAGTTTGCTGCCTCTTCTTATCACGATCTAAGCTATTCTTAGATCGTAGGTACGGTAAATTAAAAAAAAAAGTAATATTTAAATATTAACTACTACTTAATTACTACTCGTGACCAGAGGGCTGGCCTATTTTTGGGTCAAAGGATCAGCATTGCCATTCAACGTGGCAATTCTGCCAGCCTTCTGGGCACTATTCCTGTTGACAGCGATGTGGACGAATTTTTTGACTCCCTTTATACTTTTCGTCTTTTATCTGCACACATTTATATTAACTTGAATAAGACCAACATCCATAGGCTGCAAAGCTAATTAAATCTCAATCTGAATAACCCTACCTGTACAAAATAAAATCCACTTAAGATAAGATGAATTTATATAAAACTTCATGCTTTGTCCTATACGACCTACATCTTTCGCATTTATAAATTATTTATAGGTACGAAATATGAAAAGAAAGGTTCTCAAACGAGAGCCCTAGAGCTTTCACAAAGGCTGATCTTGAGAATTCTTCTGCGTTATGTTATTACAAAACATTTTTGGGGCCTTTATGCTGAAAAGGCCTTTTATTCTCTATTTGGGTTCTCCGAATCCTAAAACCTATAGGACCATTTGGCTGAAAACTATACGATCAAAGATCTTTTAATATAATTCATAGAAGTAACATCTTGAACCATAACTAGATTAATAAAAAAAAAAATTTAGTTATAACTTTAAATACAGTTTTTCTTAAATCTATGCCAAGTTGTTGAACTTGGCATAGATTCTTCTTTCTTGGGTTAGAATCTATGCCAAGTTCAACCATGATTTGTGTCTGAACTAGGTAATCCGTTTCAGGCGATTATAATAAGAGTGGCGCACCGAAATACATATAAAATTTGGCTGTAAAAGCATGTTTTGAATTTTTTTTTGAAAACACTATATATGTATTTCCGTCTCCTTTGATTAAATAAAGTGCTGTATGGAAGAGCTGTGTGTTGTTTTAGTACAGTGCTCATTAGACTACTACTATACTAGTTAAAACAAGCTTTAACTGGACACACATCTAGTTTCATTCAGTATTTAAATGATGATGTTTTTCAGAAAGGTTAGGTGTGTACCAACGGGAGTGCACCCGTGCGTGTATTAGACAGATGTGTGAACTTAAACGAAGCAAAAAGAATAATGTATGAATCGTAGCAGCTGGCGTTCCGTAGTCTCTGCCCAACGCCATGGAATAAAGGCGTGACTATAAGTAAATAAAACTAGATTCTCTGTAAGAAAACCCGGACTTGTGGTTCGTACCTACTTATCGACGGCGAAATGCCCATACCTCCTAACTGACATTTTTCGAGAAATTCACTTTTTTATCGTTTTGAATTTAAAGGTGTTATTCGCATGTTTTACTGAAATCTCAAGTTAATTGGTGTTTTCTTAAATCCATAATCTTCTAAATATCACAATATTGTCACATAAAAGAATAAGTACGAAGTTAATACCTCGCTATCTAACCGAATACCTACTACACTATCATAAAATATACGAATTGAGCATAATACATAAATCCAACATAAGTATCCTTTAAAATAAATAAATAAACTAAAAAAAATTAACTTCTCAAGAAATTAAGCGTTTATTTTTCAGGTTGTGTAAAATTTTGAAATTGTGCACTTCGTCGTCGATATACAGTTACGCTTGCGGCCTCAGAGTTAAGTTAGAAGTTAAAGGAATTATTCACTTACCTACCTGTACATATAAATCTTTACATTTGCCAACAAAACGGGCCAGCTTACCCAGGGTAAGCTCGAACGGGCATTAACCCCAAGAATCTTCCTAATATATCTTTAAATCTGATCCATCCTTGTTGCTAGGTTATTTTCCCCAATCCTTTTTCGGCAAACCATAGACAATTTCAATAGTCTTGACCTTTGGCTTTGACCAGCGACCATCAAAAACCCCGAAAATGTAATAAACCAAAATATTTTTCATCTATTCAACAATCACACCGAGTCCCTAAACAAATTGCTTTCAAACTACAGTTTGGGTTGACAACACAGCTACACGACAAAGCGGCTATAACGCTAACTTTTACGTTAGCAGAATCACAAAACCCTGAACGCAATTTTGTCGTAGTTATGATTTACAACGTTTGGGACCTTTGAGAAATTCAGCAGGTAGTTTATGTACCTTCACCTGTGTCCCGTATAAGCTTTATGAGTTTATCTACACTATTTTTAGTGTTATATCTACGTGAAGATCTTTATTGCTATTTTGGTGGGTTAATTTTGCAGTTGATGCGGTTATAAACTGTAATATTACCTTTGCCTTTGTAATATAGGCTGGATAATTTTGTGCTATCCTTTAGCACAAATATAGGGACCTCTAGTACTCTTGTTTTGTTATAATCTACATACATATTATGTATAAGCTCTCTGGAGGGCTATGTGTAAGGCACTAGACCGGGTATAAGGTAGTCTCTAACTATTCTCAATTTTATTTTTATTTTCTTGCTAATCAGTTTTTTTAATAGTTTTCAATATAATAAAATAAGTAAGTCAGTTTTCAAATCGTATACAAAACTTTTGTTCAGAATAGTTACAGCACTGATGTCAACATTTGTGACTCTTGGTTAAATATAGTCTTTTTATAATGTTTTTCTTTTTCTTTATATACATTCTTTTATGCCGATTGTTTGTGAATGTGTGAACATTGTAGGCCTTGTATATTCCTAGATGCTTGTTAACTTTTTATCTTGTTTTACTTGTTTTGTTCCAAGTTACAGAAGTGGTTAATTAAAGAGAATGTTTATACTATCAACGAGTTCCTTATAAAATACTCTTCGCATTCTTAGCACTTTAAAAATGCATTGTAAGTTCGTTGTTATAATGTATGTTCAAATTTTAAGTAATTTCTTTTTTTCCTACATTTTATGCTATTTATTTCTTATATTGTTTAGTTGTTTTAGTATAATTTTGTTTGATGGTGTCCATTTATTGTGTGTTTGTGTATGTTTTTAACATTTTATTATTTTTGTTTAATGATGGTGTGTTAAATATGGTTTTAGTGAAGATTTTGATGTGTTTACGGTGTAGGTGTTTCAGTATTATTCTTTTGTTTGATGTTTTAGATGTATGTAAGGTGTATGTACTTTTATTTTGTGTTTGTGTTTCTTTTGTTTTTATCTAATTGTATGATTAAAATGTTTTCAATTATACTTACATATTTGTATGAATGGATACCTATTTGGTCAAGTTATTGTACTTTGTGTAAAAATTATTTTAAAATTTGCATGCTATTATTACGCTCTTAAATGCTCTAAAACATTTTATGTTTTTGTGAAGTAAGCAACGAGTTCACTGTCGGTGTTAATTGAAACATTGTGTTAATTTACAACATTGTTAAACCAAATTATTTTAAAAGCGTGACCTTGAAGTTAGCGTCGGTTCTTCTCCATAGGAAACGACCAACTCGAACCGTACACTTTTTCACGACGTTTTTTAATAATTTTTGGTTGTCGTGGCGTAGCTTGAGAGAGCATCAGTAGACTAGGTTGATCAAGCACGGATTCGATTCCTAGTTCGGAAAAGTCCTATTGGGTTTTTCCATGAGGATTGTTTGCGCCGTAGACTGAAATGCGCCAAATCGGCAATGTTCTCGCCCCTATTAACATAATATTTCATCACGCATGTAATCTCCGAAGGGTTAAGCAGAGGTGTATCTAACAAGTATAATATCCATATTTCGCCAGTAATGTTTTCTGGTCCCATGTGATAGGGGGTAAGCCTATTGCCATCAACTGGGCACCAATCCAGACTCCGTAGCTGCTACTGAAAAATCCCTAATTACATGACAAATGTCTTCATGTTCCCTTGCCTATCCAACTGCTACTAAAATTTTATTAAACTTTCAGTACTTCAAGGCTAAATCTTCAACCAAAACCTTGATACTCAAAGCACAAATAGGTCCCTCTCCTAATGTCTATTGTATTATCCTTAAACAACGTTATTGTATCGTGCTGATGGCCACATTGGCCGCGCCAATCGGGTAATCTAAGCTCTCATTAGGGTCATCCCTAACGGTTATTTGGGCCGCTGAAGTAAATGTGGTTTAGCCGACCTAGATAGCAACATGGAGGTAAGTTTGAGGTATTAACAGATCATTTAGTAGGTAAGTATGTTCCTAATGACTGTCTCGCGGTCGTTAGCGCGACTGCTGATCATGCGGTTCTGGGTTCGACTCCCGGTATCGATTGCTATCGGGTTTTCCATCTGGATTTTTTCAGTGACAGCCACGGAGTCTGGGTTTGTGCCGATTGATGGCAATAAGCTTGATCCCTATTACATGGGACTTTAACATAACTATCGAAATGTGGGCGTACTTGTTAACCCTTCGGGGATTACAAAGCGTGATGTTATGTTATGTTCCTAATGATGGCTTGATTGGTGAATACTTAGAATGGTTTTTGCTCGGGTCGCGTTTTCGATTCCTGAACGCAAGACATTTGTAAGTTTTACGGATTCGTTTTGGGGTTTTTTTCTGGTTTTAATATACCTACCTAATGTCGGATAACTTTTTGTCTTTGAAATAATCCCGGATAAATAACAAACATAAAAAACAATTGCTAATTTTTGTCCTTTACAAACTTATGATTTGTTGAGATCTTGTGTGATTAGTGATTACACAGTAAAAAAAATAACCGACTTCCAAAAACAACACGAAACAATTGAAAATAACTTTACTTTCGGAAGTCGATGACTATTGTTTGTTTCATTGACTTTATTTTACCCTTTTTAGTTATCGTATCACACACAAAGCCTTGTCAACTGTCAATTTCACAATTTCTTTTACTTGGAAAACATATTTTTACCAGATATTTTATTTAAAAACCAAACTTCTGAACCGATTTTGATAAAATTTATATGGGACCAATCGGGAAGTATATGCTTTCAGACAAAAGAAGAATTTATTAAATCGGTTTATAAATGACGAAGATATGAGGTAACGAACACAAAAAAAAAACAACCGAATTGAAAACCTCCTCCTTTTTTTGAAGTCGTCTAAAAAGGACGAAACACTCTTGTAACAGTTTTTTGCTTCTGCTCTCAAAACAGTAAACATAAGGAAACATCTCCAGGATATCGACATGTCTTAGAACTAACCAACCTGCCCTGGGTACACGAGGTGGATTAAGGAACGCTCCCACAGTGAGGATCTCATAGATATCCTCCTTCCAGCAGTCGGAACATTATAGTTTAATTATTCGACTCACATAACAAAACATTACGCCTGTAATCCCGGTCGTATCGCCGGTTAGGCAGAGGCGTACCTATAAGCACACCCATATTTCGCCAGTTCTGTTTTAAGTCCCATGTAAGAAGAGCCTATTGCCATCAACCGGGCACAAATCTAGACCCTGTGGCTGCTTCTGAAAGATTCGTGATGGAAAAACTCAATAACACTTTGCCCGATTCGGGAATCGAACCCAGAAGCTCGATCGAACTCAGCAGTCGACGCGACCAAAGAAGCAGTCATTTTTTTACTCCTGTCATATTTTTTATGTGCCATAAAAATACATAGTAACCTTTTAGATGCATGTTTAAAAACATTTAAAATAACACCTACAACAAAACTGGCTTCTATATTTTATTGCAAAAATCACACTACGAGTATAATTCCCCGAGTCGAATTCAATTCGAAACGTCCGCGTCCGACGAAGCTAACCATCGCTCCACCACCTACAAACCAAAAAGCTCCGTATTTACTTTCAATACCGGTTCTCTAATAATTTGCGGTACCGTACCGGGGTCGTACCGGAGCTGTCCCGCCTAGGGTTGACAACATGATGTGGCTGCCTGTCTGACCTCCAAAACCCATTTTTTATTGGTCAATACAAATACTCTTGGCAAGACTGATTGTCCGACTTTCGGGCCACTGACTACCTACCTGTAACGACTGTCAAAGATCTGCCAAAAACAAATGACTGGCGTGACTAACCGCATAACGTGCTTTACAATTCTCTGAAACTCGGTGGTACGGACGGTCACTCATCCCCAGACCGTCCTTGGTAAGCGCTGTGTAACCTTGAAGATCGACCTGTGCGGCTGTTGTTATTTAGCCACGAGCTCGAAAACAATTTGAAGTAGGTAATCTGTCAGTCTAAAAAACGGGTGCCAGCCCTATTCCCTAGTGCCGCCGTATCGTCACCGGGACGGCCGTTAATTAGTTTGGTTGATGAGGGTACCAGAGACGTTAGTACTATATTGTTAACGACTACACCGTAGGACACTACACCTACCTCACTTTTGAACCGTAATTTATAACGGTGGTGTGGTACTCAAAATTGTTTTACGTAGATATTTATGAGATGGTTCTGTTGAGTTCGTTTGGGTGTGAGTTTGTTGAATAGCGTATTAAATGAATGAATAATATGACATAATTGGCATGCTTGTACTCTTCGAGGGTGTAGGCAGAGCTGTCTCCTTATTTCGACAGTTATATTTAACAAAACACCATGTCTGACGTCTCCGAAGCTCGTGGTTAAATAATAATAGCCGCTATGGTCGATCTCCATGGTTAAGCCGCGCTTGTTAAAGTCGATCTTTGCATGGGTGACCATCAATAACATAGCGAGTTGACTCCATGTCTCGGGAAGCACGTTAAGCCGTTAGTTCAGGCTGTCATTTGTAGATCTTTAACAGTTGTTACAGGTAGTCAGTGGAACGAAAGTCTGGCAACCAGTCATGCCAAGGTATATCGTAATATATTACCTAGTACGAACTGGGTTGTGGAGGTCAGATAGGCAGTCGCTCCATGTAAAATACTGGTATTCAGCTGAATCCGGTTAGACTGGAAGCCGACCCCAACATAGTTGGGAAAAGGCTTGGCAGATGATGATGGTATCCCAAAAATATTATGCAAACAATCTGTTAAAAAAGAGACTTATCTCTGAACAATAAATCTTGCTCAGGTAGTATAAAACCTTTTACAACAAACAAAGCTGTAACGACAGTCTATTTAAAAGTTTCCCTTAACAATACTAAAAATAATGTGCTCACAAAACAGGGAAATGCGTTCGTAATAATTGCATCGCTCGTTCAGCAATGTGGGGCGAGTGAGAATGATGAGTGCGTCCATTATTATTATTTATACGACTATTAATTCACACTTCTATTAAATTTAAAGGCGAAAATACGTCTGTTTAACCATATAGTGCGTTTTCAACCCGATGATCGGAATAGTTTTTAGTCATTTTTGCAATAAATCAAGCAAAAAATCAATAGGTAATACTCTTTTAGCTGGAATCTAAAAAATTTATCATGGACTCTTAGTAAACGACGTTTTGCGGTTTCTGTTTTTCCCTTTAAGAAAAAGGAGAGTATGTTATCCTATTTAAGTATTTTGAAACTTATTAGTAGGTATCAATAATAATTTTTGCTTTCTTGGTCTCGTGGTTCGGGCAAATTTGGTTTTTCCATCAGGAATTTCTCCAGCCACGGAGGCTGGATTTGTGCACTTATACATAACTGCCGAAAATGTGGGTGTACTATTAGGCACGCTTCTGCCTAAACCTTCGGGATTACAGGCGTAATGTGTTAAAATTATGATTTCAATAAGCAAAGAACAAACAAAATGATCTGGACAAGCTAACATCCTATCAGTGATAAAATGATGGAAAAATCATAATTACTACTAGTAGTAATTATGATTTTTGTAAAAAAATTATTAAAATAAAAATAATAAATATTTTTTTTTTATCAAATTGTTTTTTAAAGGAAAGGATTGGAATTGATATCCTTCAATCCATCCATCAATCCTTTTAAAAAGTCATTGTAGTATGTATTACGAAAAACTCCATTGCCACTTGTCTAGTCCCTAATCTCAAAAATTGAACTAATTTAATAATAAAGTAGCCAGTAAAAAAGTGCTAACACCCACATATTGTAGTATAATTAAACCTTATATTTACATTCAGTCTATGTTAATTACTAGAATTTATTTACAAAACATGTCGCCGACCCTAAAATTCTGCCAGCCCCAAAAAGGATAACCACAACATAAATAAGAGCTTACAAAATTAAATTAAACAAAACGGAGGCAAAAACTAATTTAAACTAATTTGTAGAAAGCTTATTAAAAATATAATTACATGGCAAAAAATGTGACAAAATTTCATTTTAAATAATTCGGTGACAAAATATGACGGTGGGGCTCGCAAGGGCTCGCCAGTCTGTTCAGAAATGCTAAAAATTTGGGGTGAGAGAAAACAAATAAATGAAAAGGAATTTAAAGGTGTGAAAGGGTAGGAGAGGGTGAGATTATACAAACACTAAAATGAGATAGGGATCCCCGGTTGGTTCCGGAGTGAAAAATGTGTGTGGATAAATTATGTCCCAGTATTTTAGTTCATTTTCGTGTTTTGCACATTGTAATATTTTATACATTTGTGCGCAAACAAGCATGTAGATAACATTCTACTACCTATTTATGTTCAACTAAAAACCAGTTATAGTCTCTTCGTCTATTTGTTTCCAAGTGCTTTATAAGAAAACTACTCGACTAGGTATAATAAATTGTTTTAAGCATGCTTTGTTTTAACGTAAAGAGTGTGCAACGTCTCGTTGAAAAAGTTACTAATCGGTTCCGTTGTAACGTCACAATTGGCAGATAAAAAAACACAAGCAAAAAGTATATTACAGTGTAAAATAATTCTCATTTCCCCGCATCACCTCCTATTACTGATCAATTTTTATCAAGAAACTACTACACATACAAAGTTATCTTAAAGCTTCAACCACAATGTTTTGCTCCTACTCATAAACCTGCCAATCCCACGACTCCACCTTAGTTTAAATCACGACTAAAACCCCATAGGGGTCATCTCTCACAGGGCAATTCTATACCAAAGTCATATGACCCACCAGGCAATTATTAGCAACGCGACAATGCAAGATAGTCGACGGTAGTTCAGAACAAACTTCGAAACAGCTAGCAGGTCCCGGTCCGTTTAACGACATCAATAAATTCACGGACAAAAGAACACTAGTGCGGGAAACGCAATAAACTGTACGGTGTAAACTTACTTGAAAATATATGACGTCAGAGTGTTGAAGGATGGTGTTGAGATTTGAGGAAGTTTGGATGCCAACAGATGGTAGGATGCGTTGTTGTCAGATAGTAGTGAATAGATTTCTAAATGAAATAAGCGGTACTTTGTGCTCTTTTGTGTTGATTTATTTTTCCTGTAATGTGTTTTGTGTGTACATAAATAAATAACAATAAATTATAAATAAATACTTTCTATTTGTCATGGATGAGTGAATACACCTTTTCTCGTTTTTGGGAATGTTTTTTACTTAGCAGCGGTGCTTTGAGAAAATGTGTTGTAAATTCGGCAAGGAATGAGAACCAATCGTATCGCAAGGAATCTGGTGGAGGACCGTTGAAGAGTAGATATGAAAATATATCTATAAAAATACTCAAGCTTAGATTTGCTTCTACGTCGTTGGCATCATCTCCATAACCTTTTCCCAACTATGTTGAGGTAGGCTTCCAGTCTAACCGTATGTAACTGAATACCAGTACTTTACATAGAGCGAAAGCCTATCTGCCCTCCACAACCCAATTATTACTACCTAGTAATTATATATAGTATTGCCCAATACGATACCCTTGGTAAGACTGGTTGTCAGTATTGGGGACCACTGACTACCTGTAACGGCTGTCAAAGATCTACAACTGACAGTAGGGACCAACAGCTTAACGTGCTATAGTTGGGATAGAGGAAACTCGGTGTGTGATGAATAGATACCCATCCATAGACCAACCTAGGCAAGCGCAGCTTAACCTGAAGATTGATCCGAGCGGCTGTTATTATTTAGCCACGAGTTCCTCGTCTACGTCGTAGTCAGCTACGATGTAGCAATTCGTAGACGCTTCGTAGCTTTTTCGGATGATTTCCTTATTTGAAGAGAAATACTGACACCCCGTGAATTACATCGGAACAAATAGAAATATTATGTAAACAAGATACATTTCATAGTATAATAAAAAGAACTGTCAAAATATTTTTTTTTTTTCATTTAATATCAAATCTTTCAAATGTCGTCGAATTGCTCCAACCAAATTCATTTTACAAAATATAATAATAACAGGGAAATATTATTTTACTTGATTCTGTTAAAAAATATTGAATTTCTAATGACAGTTGTTTTTTTTTATAAATGAGCCTCGTTTTTAAACAGATCTTTTAGGGTTCCTTAGCCAAAAGGTTAAAACGGTTCGTCCTGTCCGACCGTTTGTCCGTATGTCACAACCATTTTACCCCGAGACCGTTGGCACCAAGCAGTTGGAATTTGAACAGAAGATATCCCTCTATGAACAGCGGTTCATAGAAGACATCCACTGTCCAAATTTTAAAGCTGGTATTAATGCAATGGAAATTAAATGAAGGTGAGAAACAAAAGCAGACTAATTAGAGGGATATAAGAGTTTCAAATATTACCCTTACAAAATCCAAATTGAAAAACTACATAGTTTGATTAAAAGCAAGCCAATCTAAAGCCAACGCAAAGAGGTCACAACCGATAAGGTTGATATTAGGAAGCATTTTTCGAGAACCACTAGGGTTGTCACAAACAATGAGGAGGGTACCTCGACATGTGTCTACGGTACACGATGAACCTTTAATTAAGGCTTGTTTCATTTCGTCTGGGTTCCGTTCACGGCCCTACCGCTTGGCCACGACCAAGTGATAAGAGGCTCGTGGCAGCGTCTGCGGAGATCACAAATTATAGAAATAGCTAACGTTCACGTGACGCATATTTTCCACTACTTATTCGTTTTGTGCTATATTTGACTCGCTTTTATTATCTTCACCTGTAAGTAACTATGTAAAAAATCTTAGAAGTTAAATTTGACCCACTTCGATTGATCTGAAATTTTGCAAACATGTTTAGTTTGGATGACAGCATGGTTAGTTAAGTGACGTCATTCTAAATCCAATATGGTAGATTCCCAAAGATGGCGGACTAGTTATTTTTATACATTTGCTCAGAAAAAATACGAGAAATAAAATGACGTCACTCTAAAGCGTGTTCTTTACTTTTTTAAACTATAATGTATTATGTTAAGCGTCATATTATCACGCAAATAATTTATGTTTTTTTCTGTCCTTTCTAGAGTAGCTTTCGCGACGATACCGAAGGACTTGCGTCAAGCGGAACGCGCGCGTTACTTGTTTCCTTCGCCTCGTTGCCGTCGCACCACACATCGCATCGCAATGAAGGTGCGGTCAAACATCGCACCGGATTCCGGCCTGGCTGTGGACTTTGACGGTCGGTTTGTCTGTACCTAGACTCATGGCTTATCAACTTCTTTCATTTAGTTTTCGCAGACGCTCGCGCTGTTTCAAAACGCATGCCGCTTGATCTTGTCGCTCGTGGCCACGAGGTGAGGTTGCGACTAGGGACGCCCCTAGCGACCAATTACTTTTTAATTAGGGACAAATATATAAAGTGTTTTGTTGTAATTAAGTTGAGTCGCACCTTTATGCCCTAGGGTTTGGAGTAAATCGAATCTCGTATTTTTACGTTGACTTTATTGTTATAGATGATAGTAGGTTAGAAGTAGATGGATTAAAAGGCCTAAGGTTGTGTTTGTATTTACTAACAGTTTAGTATTTTCATTTAGCTTGGGGATCCTGAAAATAAATCCACTGATAATGAGAATATTGGGTTTCAGGAAAAGCAGCGGAATACTAAAGATACATCAGGGATATTGATTATTCAGCCAATTGGCTTCATACAACTGTCAAAGAATGACTTGTGATTTGTATACAAGGTGTAAACGGACGTTCACGAAGCCGTCAACCAAGCAGTCTGTACATCTATCAAGGTAAATCCATGTAAAAATTATTGCTGGGAAACGACTTTTTTTGGGTGAAAAATAACGGATTACTATAGGACCCAATGTACCTAATAGTACACGGGTCACATGGGAAGTATTTAAACTTGTGAAAAAGTGTGAACAATGACCTTTAATATCTCCTAAACTATAAGGCTCCCCAGGTATGGTCCAGAACAAAAATAAATGGCAATTGCGAGTACAATAAGTGCTTTTCGGCTTCATTAAGGGTCTTTTTACACCCATTATTGCCGGCCACTTAAAATTTCAAGTATACTACATAATAATCATCACCCTGCCCTTGTCCTATTCTACTAGGGGTCGGCGCAACACGTTTTCGTCTTCCAATCTCCCCTGTCAACCGTCACGGCATCATTTACTCCTTTCTCTTTCATATCATCCCTCACACAATACTTCCATCTTTTCTTTGGGCTTCCTCTCCCTTTCCATCCGTCAACATTTATATCCATCACTCTTTTAGTAACATGCGTTTCATCCCTCCTCATTACATGTCCATACCAAGACAGACGACTTCCTTTCAATTTTTCTGTAACAGGCGCCACTTTCAAACTTCCTCTAATATAGGTACTCATTCCTTACTTTATCCATTCTTGTTAGTCCACACATCCATCTCAAACTTCAAGTATAAACATTACAACAAAATCAGCTGTTGGAAATGGACAGATTTCCTAAATTACCTTAAATTCAGATTACCACCCTCTTTTTGTGGTTAAAAAGGAAATCCACAATTCGAAACTAAAAAAAAATCCTACTTTAATTTACTCACTGTACAAAACCATAATTTTGCTGTAAATTAAGCCAGTTACTTCCAAAGAATGAGTGTGGTTGCGGCAGCAAATACATTGCTGATGGGATTGCTAATAGAGCCGCAGTTATCCCGAAATGGGATGACGTGATTTCATATTTTCGTTACTATTTCCTACAGTTGATTTGATGTAATTTCTGACTTAGTCTTTTTGCAATTCATAAAAGATGCTGGAAGAGAGATGGGGGTTATGAGAAAATGTTTATTGAATTAACTAATAATTGCATTATATTCTTATTATATGGGACTTAAACATAACTGGTGAAATGTGGGTGGACTATTGGATATTAGATACACTTTTGCCTACCTTCGGGGTTTACAGGCGTAACGTTATAATGTTTGATGCATTATATTCGACAACAAGTCGATAAAGAATATTTTTCCAACAACTTCCAGTTACCGATTTTCCCGTGGAAATTACAGTTTGCGCATGTAAGATTTTATTTTTGTGAGCGAGCACGTAACTTATTGACCCAATTATTTCATTTCAATATGTAAGTCACGTGCAAACTTTAAGCTATGGTCACTCTGAAGTGAATCCCATGCGGCATAGGAGTCGACAGTACGCATCGACTATTTTAACGATTAGAAGTCACTTCACCATTCACCAATTCATACATCTGCGTACAAGTAAGTTGACACAATCGGCGCGAATGGATTTTCGTCCTGTATCCCGTACCTCTTATTGGTCAGAGCTTTAAACCGACGTGCCGAAGTGCAATCATTTTCATCCAAAATAAGTGCATTGATTCGAATTAGTGGATCAAACTAATTTCTCAGTTAACTCTATTTTATGCAGATCATGAATCTGTTCAGAATCAACAAAATATTCAGCCGCAGCCCTAACAGTATTACAACCTCCGAACAATGCATCATTCTTGATTGAAGTGGGAATTGTAAACAGACTAACGTTTGCATTATGTTGCATGTTCATTTATTAGGTAGTTCCGATGTAATTGGAACTGGCTGAAAGGCCTCTTGTTTAGCATTTTGAATAGCATATTTATGGAAAAGATCAGAACTGCTTAAGATTAAAGAAATTGTAATGTAGCCAGTGACACCCGCGCCACCAAGACGAATCTAACAACGTCATTCCAAACCCGTTCATCCATTTAGAAGTTACGAGGAAACAAAGAAACGGACATAAATACATACATACTTATATACAGGTCAAAGACATAACCGTCCTTTAGGACTTCGCCGCAGTCGGGTAATTACTCGTAAAGAAGTTTTCATATTGAAATATTTGATACTTTAATTATTTCAAGCATCCAACAACATTATCAACTGTTTGAAAAGTCACGAGAAAAGTCTTACTTCTGCCTGCACTGCTCACCCATCGGTCAGGACTAGCGTAAACATAGGATTTACTATGTTACCTCCCCTCCTCTGTAATCGGGCATGCAAAACTAATTTCCTGTGAGACATCAAAAGTCATGTTATTATGAAGGAAATGCGATGGTAAGAGATGGCGGCACACAGCTGTCTAGCGCCGTCACTTTCCCACTCTCGGAATGGTCCTAAAACATTCCTGCACCATCAGATCATGGCAACCCCCCAGAGAGGCTTCGAATGAAGTTAGAGTTATAACATGATACATAGAAAAATAGATAGCAAGGAATTATTAGGTACCTCGTATTATATGGATTTATGATAAAACTAGCTTATGCCAGCGGCTTCGCTTCTTGGAGTTCGATAATTGACCCACGGAATCGCCCTACCAAGATGAAAAGCAGCCTATGTGCTATTCCAAACTATAATCTATATATATGCCAAATTTCATGCAGATCTGTTCAGCCGTTCTGGCGTGATTGAGTAACAAACATCCATCCATCCGAATTTTCGCATTTATAATATTAGTACCTATAGATATTATATGATGAGTCTACTCCTTAGACCGTTCTGAAAAATCTAATTGTTACCTGCCACTAGTAGCCATTCAAATCTGTTATATGCAGGGTTGGAGGTACACCGACGCTTAAACGGTTACCACGCAATTGGTACATCATTCAATTTTTTTTTTGTTTTTTAAATTACCGATGAAAAAATTCTATGTGAGGTTCAGAAGGTAACTGCTTCACACATAGGTTAAATTTTGAATCATTTACGAAATAAATCACCTACCACCGCTATGTCGAGTTATGCGATTTTAATCGTGTGCTACATGAGTTCTAAACTATCTTAGTTGGCGTTCCGGGCTTGTTTTGACATTAGAAGTTGTATCGAGGTTTTCAGTCATTTCAATGACACCTTGTGGGCACGTATTTTTGCAACAACACCTAGGTCTATATTACATAACATCACGCCTGTAAATACCGAAGGCTAAGACAGAGGTGTACCCAATTATAGTACACCCAAATTACGCTAATTATGTTTAAGTCCCATGTTATAGGGGACGAGCCTATTGCCATCAACCGGGCACAAATACAGACTCCGTGGCTGCTACTGAGAAAATTCCTGATGGAAATACCCAATAACAATAATTTACCCGACCCGAGAATCGAACCTCATGCTCAGCAGTCTCGCTTGCGGCCGCGAGAACAACGAGGTCTATTATTAAGGTATATTAAGTTTTCAATAAGTTACCATTTTTTTATACCTTTAAAATGCAGCAGTTGGCAAGTGCCTTGTGGCATAAAGTCTGCCTATGTACCACTATTATACACGAAGTTTAAGAATAAGAATAAGAAATTTTATTTGCTCAAACATATGTATACATACAGAATTAAAATAATACATGCATGCAAGATCTTAAATAAGATTGGCTCACGACATGCCTGCCATTTCTCATGGCGTGCAAAAATTTTTAAGGTACAAATATTAAATTAATGATTTTTAAATTTTACACTTACGAGTATACATTAAATAACAGTCACAGTTACACAAATTTCAAATTTTTAGTCATTTACATTTTCCAATTATTTATTTTCCTTGTTCAATATACAATTATCACAATTAAATATATAAATAAACAGTTTAATAAGCCCTTACCTGAACAATAATTCAGTCATGAAAGCTGTTCCGGCCCACTGCCTGCCCCAGTACTCAAAAGAAGCGGGTCAGGCGCTCGTGCAAACTCTTTGCAGACGCACGGCTAGCCAGCGATCATGGTCAGACAATATTGAGATTTCATCTGCTGTTGTGTGATGGAACGTTTTAAAGAAATGATATTGATTTCATATTTGTACTTAGGGCGTAGAAAAAGCGACATTTCCTCATTGAAAATGATGATTGATGGAAAAGTCCTTTTTTGTGATAATGGCCTAACCTGGTGTCAGAATTTGAAAACCATGGGCCTCTGACTTGGGCTTAACATGCCGTTATGTAATATCTCTCAGGCGTGTAGGTTTTTATTATTTTATCTAAAATTTGGATGGTTGATTTAAAAGGTTCCAAAAAACTTACGTCAATTCTGTTTGTACAAAGTCGTTGTAGATATCCGAAACCTTTTGAAATCAAATTTCAGTAATTTACTTACAGTAATTTAAATAAATCAGGTCTATGTTTTCCGCGTGAAAAGTAGCTATATACAGTAAGAACCACAGTTATACAGTTACCTACCTATAGAATGTGCTCCGAAACTGTTTTTTGTGTCTAAACTTTTATGGAAGGCGCTGGTGCCTGTGATACAATGATATCTATGATAACTAACAAATGTTTGTACTGGCTGGACAGGTCCACTCAAATCTGTGTGGTTCTTTCTTCAAAAGACCATCTCAGACACTCATCTGCATAGTCCTCATGTGAGTTTATCAAGATTATGTCTGGACCTTAAAAGAGACTATGACCTCTGAGTTTGTTTCGGCTGTTTCTTCTCAGAGCATTCAGGTACGAAACACCAGGCTTATTATTATTATTATTATTATAAGCCTGTGTTGTCCCACTGCAGGGCAAAGGCCTCCCTTCCCTTCTTCCACTTTTCGCGATTTAGTGCGATTGTAGGCCAATCCTTTGAGAAGGAGTCCAACTCATCCCGCCATCTTCTTCTGGGCCTGCCGCGTTGTCGTTTCCTGCTGTTTGGTGAAAAAACAAAAAAAAAAAACAAAAAAACACCAGGCTTATCTAGTTTTAAAAAAGAAGACGTGTAAAAGTATTTGTAAAAACCTATTTGCAAAATAAACATCATTTTTCATTATTTTTTTCATTAGTACAGGTACCAACGATACTCTTTTTCTGCCGTTACCATTTTTTACTGCAAAACTGTATTGATCCTTATGAAATGTATACTTTTTCTGAATAAACTATTATTATTATTTCCTTTATTTATTTTTTTAAGAATAAGAATAAGAAATTTTATTTGCTCAAACATGTGTATACATACAGAATTAAAATAATACATGCATGCAAGATCTTAAATAAGATTGGCTCACGACATGCCTGACATACATACACACATACACACACACACACACACACACACATAAACATTTTACATTTTTAAATATTCCCATATAAAATAATTCAAAAAAATATCTAAAAAATATAGAATAGATAGAGCAATAAAAACGTGGATCGTGACATGATTTCATGTTTTTTTTTTAATTATTTCGTTGACCAATGTCACCAACATTACCTTAGGAAGACATAATTACTTAAAATCACATAGTAACCAGCCATACTTCAAACTCGCAACTTCCATATCAAAACATACACCGCACAACTAATTCCCAACCCTCCGAGCTTCATCTTACGACAACTTAATATTCAGGCGGGGGCACACGAGCTATTCCAGGTGTTATAACCTGCAGCGTACCCTCGAGTCTAGCCCAAAGCTAATCTAGATTAGATTGAGGCTCAAAGCCTAGCCTCCGAGCTAGAATAACTAGTACAACTAAGTAGATGTGAAGTCTAAATTTAATGCATTTCTTTTTTGATCTGTGCAAATCTGTGGAGTGTGAATGAAATTATGTTTTCGTTTGAGAGATGATTTTACAAACCTGACATAACCTCACGCCGGTAATCCCCGAAGGGTTAGGCAGAGGTGTACCTAATAGTACATCCACATTTCGCCAGTTATGTTTAAGTCCCATACGTAACAGGGAGTGATTGCCATCAACCGGGCACAAATTCTGGCTCTACTGAGAAATTTCTGATGGAAAAACGAAATCGCAATTTGCCCGACCCGGAAATCGACCTCAGGATATTGTGCTCAGCAGTCGCGCTTACCACCACTGGATCAACGAGGCAGTTAAGAGGTGAAGTTGGTGTGCGTACTAGCAGTTTATGTCTTTCCATACTCCCGCAGCTGGGACACAGGTCTCCTCTCGTATGAGGAGGAATGAGATGTAATCCACAAAGCGGCTTTACTGTTGGGAAAAATATTAAGCTGTCCCTATACATCGAGTTTAAATTTTTTGGTTATTAAATAATAATAAATACTAGGTAAATACTCAAATAAACGTACATACAAGACCAGCCTTCTAAACAAGTCTTAAGAATATTCTTTACCAACATTTTTCGTAATAAAAACAAATTCAATCTGTGAGATAATGGGATTTTCGCGAAGAAATCCATTCAAAGAGCAGTATTATGGTACTTTATAAAGAAAATATTTCAAAAACAAACTCGGAGATATCCTTTGAACTTCATGTAACTTGTGTTTGTGTGTGTACTACGTACTATCGTCGACAGAAGTCGTTTATTTATATCGTTGTTGTTTAGATTTACGCATGGACTAAGAATTTTGTTTTTTGTGTATTGGCTCGATGTTCAATGATAAATATTACGCTGGTAAACATTAGGTTCTAACTTCGAACTGAGTTCATAAGCATAATAGGTCTAAAGCGTTCTTACCACTGGAAGTCGGCCTTATATTTGTAAAATCACGATTAGGCCGTACCTATCAAGCAAACCCAGTGACCTATGTCACTGTGTCTTAGCACTGGGTATATCACGTCCGTTATCCCCAAACGGTCAGGCAGAGGTATCTCTAATATTACACCCACATTTTGCAAGTCATTTTATTTATTTTATTTTATTTATTATGGGATAATAAACAGCTACAGTAATATATGTTTACAAATAACAAAAACATAAGTTCATATGTAGTATTCACTATATTGCAGCCCACTACATTATCCGCATGTTTACAAAATTAAGATTAGGTAAAAAGTGCCACTAGATTAGCATTACTCAGATATATAAAACAAAAAATAATTGATTATCGAAATACAATACGATTAACTATTTAAAAAAAAAAACATAACATTTTTGGATAAAAATAAAAAATAAATGTGGGATTGTTCCTTATTATCACAGATACAAATTAAAATTATAAAAAAGGAATTGACAGTATAAATAATACAATTCATTAATTCATACAATTCAATATAATAATAATAAGAAAAACAGTTGAAATAAATTAAATTAAGGATAAAAGATTATTTCTTAATATCATTAGATAAGATTTTTAAAATATTTGACTTAAATTTCGATTTGGAACATACAAAAATATTAACATAAATGAAGTTCCGATTATACATTCAGTCAAAAAAGTATTGGGAATCTATAATTTGTTTATGGTTGGAACAAATTTTTAATTTTTTTTTTTTTTTGTTGGTAGATTGGCACACACAACTGCCAACAACTGTTTTCCATTTTGGCGCGGAGTTTGAGTTGCATCTGTTATTTAGATTAGATGTGTTAGATTTAACGTGTTCGGAGTCCTTACTTACGGTGAATTGACTTGATAAAAAACACGTGCTTATGAGTGGTACAAAGCGTTCAAAAGCGGTCGAGATGTGATGGAAGATTTGCTTCGCTCTGGTAGGCCATCAACGTCTTCAACTGAAGTTAACATCGCAAAAGTGAATAATGACTGAAAATCCTTATTCAAGTTTTAGAGATATAGCCGCTGAACTTTCTGTGTCTTACGAGTCGATCCGTTCCATTTTAAATAATCACTTGGGTATGAAACATGCTGCCGCTCGGCTAGTCCCAAAAGACCTGATTTTTTTTCCAAAAACTCAATCACATAAGAGTCACTGAGGTCATGCCAGAACGAGTCAATTCCGAACAAACATTCATGAAACGCATTGTTACTGGTGACGAGACGTGGGTTTACGAGTTTGACATGCAAACTAATCAACAAGCTTCGGAGTGGCGCCTTCCAACTGAACCGAAACCGAAATAACCACGCCAAAGTCGAACAAAAGTCAAAGTCATGTTGACCGTTTTCTTTGACTATCGCGGTGTTGTGCACCCAGAATTCTTGCAGGAAGGTCAAACAGTAAATAAAGAATATTATTCCAGCGTTATGCGGCCTTTAAGCGAGCAAATTCAAAGAAATAGGCCAGATTTGTGGAAAGAAAATTCTTGGACTTTGAACCACGATAATGCGCCTTCGCACAAGGCTATCATAGTGAACGAATTTTTGACCAAACACTTAACAAATACCATCGAGCAACCACTTTATTCACCAGATAGCAGCCTACAATACCCTAAACCTAAATTACCACTTCGTGGCACCCGTTATCATTCGGTAGAAGACATTAAGGAGAATTCGCTGCGAGAACTGAACTCAATTCGGGAAAAAGCGTTTAAAAATGTTTTGATGATTGGATTATTCGCTGGCGTAAGTGTATCGTTTCTGAAGGAGCATACTTTGAAGGCGATAAAATAACTTTGGATGAATAACTAACATTTCTTGACAGAGTAGTAAGATTCCACTATACGACGAACAGGGAAACGCAATCCGGAATTAGTCCGACAGGTATTTACATCGAACAATGTACCTGCACTGCACTTACAGTGCGTGGGATCACATAACATAACTTACTCGTGAGATCAATGGAATCAAAGTGATTGTGAACAATACCATGTAGTATGGTGGCTTCTAAAAACTTACGTCTAGATTCTAATGTCAACATATTATATTTGCTGAGCAATTGTGAATATGACAAAAACCTTTTATAACACCACACCACCACTACATTATGTACATGGCGCAAAGAAATTTACGCTGGACTTTCTCGATCTCATCTATATATTTCTTATAAAACTGATTCCAGATTGAGACCGCAAATTCGAACTGTGAGCGTATAAGCGTCTTGTAAAAGTAAAGATGTTATGTTTTGGCCCAGGTGATAGGGGATGAGCCTATTGCAATCAAACAGGCACAAATCCAGGCTCCGATGCTGCTACTGAAAAATTCCTGATGGAAAAACCCAATAACATTTTGCCCGAACTGGGAATAGAACCCAGAGCCTCATGCTCAGCAGTTGCGCTTACAACCACTAAAACAATGAGGCAAAGATACCTACCACCTACCTACCATACCTACCACCTACCCGTACCTACCTACCTGTATACCTTCTGAAATATATTTCTTTAATTCTCAACACTAAGCATAAAAAAATAATTAATTACACCAGCCACAAACCAACAAAAGATTGAATAGAATAGAATATACTTTATTGTAGGTACACCAAAATTGAAACACAACTGTAGATACGACAGTATCAAAATAAAATGATCCTACTTTAGCCATTCAACTACAGAATGAACAATTTAATATTGTCTATAATACATACTTCTGCACAGCGGACAAGCCATTTGCAGCGAGTAAAGAGGACATAGTGCAATAAGGATTATTTGCAACTGGTTATCTTGGAGAGAGCTCTTTGTTTTGAAAGAACGGAAGATAGCTGTTTATTCTTTGAAGCCAAAAGAGCAAAGCGTATGTAACAAAATCTATTTAGTAGTAAAAACAGTGTTAGACTATCATTTGAGTACAGGAATAACTAAAGCGTGTTGAGCAAGAAAACTTATTATTACATTATTCAAATACTAAGTTTTCCACTGCTGAGATGCTACTTTCCTTTTCTATAAGAGGGAATTGACATTATATCACATGTATGCGATAGGTTATGGGGTTTCTTTGAAGTCGTAACAGTAAAACTAAGTCTTCACTGTTGATTTTCACTAAGTACCCTCTTATCATTAAAATTAAAGAACTTCTAAAGTGTCTGCACACAACTCGACAGCATACTCATTTATTTTCCTAACAGAACCATCTCCTTACTTACACGTAGGGACAACACTGTACACCGGAGGCAAACAATCATAAGTCACATTAAACTAATTAGTCAGTGCACAAGTTTTTAGTGTCAATTTGAACATTATTCACGTATGTCACTTCACACAACATATGTTGTGTGTGTTGTGTTGTGTGGTGTATGTTATGTTGTCACACAGCTGTGTGAAATTCTAAGTAAAATGTTATTTGTTGTTTAAAAGGAGGTTGATAGGTAGTTTTAGCATTAAATGTTTGTTTTAATGATATTACAAAATGAATGTCGAAAAAACTGGACTTAGGATAATATACCTCTGGTATACAGCAGTAGCCCCCACCAAACTGGAAGTTACTACCTACCTGCGAAGCGAAGATAAAAATCTCCCGATTTTAGATTCAATTTAATATCCGCTAGCTCCGCCGCTCCGCGTATCACAAAAGCCCCACCATAATAAACTCGCAATATATGTATCCTAGATGTGAAACTGCAGACATGAGAGTGCTATACATCCAATGTACTGCAAGTTAGTATTTTCTAGATGACTGTACAATATACATACGGGTACAGTCGCGTAGAGTTATGGGTACATTCGTGACTTCATTTCAAAACATCTGGCAATGTAATACGCCCTACAGACTCACGCGGGAAGTCTTGGCGAGAACGCTCGCCGGGACATAGCGCGAGAACCGAGAAGGTCTCTACACACATACGACATGTGATACTGCTCTCTTTCAACCGACTTCAAAAAAAGGAGGAGGTTCTCAATTCGGTTGTATGTTACTTTTTTTTTGTGTTTGTTACCTCATATCTCCGTCATTTATGAACCGATTTGAAAAATTCTTCTTTTATCTGAATGGATCTACTTCCCGATTGGTCCCATAGAAATTTCATCAAAATCGGTTCAGCACTTTGGTTTTGAAATCAAAATAACTGGAAAAAATGTGATCCAAGTAAAAGAAATTGCGAAATTGATACTTGACAAGAATTTGTGTGTGATACGATAACTAAAAAGGGCAAAATAAAAACTTTTTTGCAAAAAAAACCGACTTCCAAAAAAAAACACTAAAAAAGTGGAAAATAACTTTACTTTCGGAAGTCGGTGGCAAAAAAGTCAATGAAACAAACAATAGTCACCGACTTCCGAAAGTAAAGTTATTTTCCACTTTTTTAGTGTTTTTTTTGGAAGTCGGTTTTTTTTGCAAAAAAGTTTTTGTCACCCGAGAAACCCTTTGCAGCGGGCAAAAAAACCGACACCGAATAGGAGACAGGCGAGCGCGAGAACGAGATGGCGCTTCTCGAGTGTTGTCGGGGGTTCTCGGCGTGAGTCTGTAGGGCCCTTAAGGTTGCAAGACTTATAAGTAATGTTACTTTAACTTTAATGCTTAGAAAATCTTTGCTAAGATAAGTAAGTGGAAAATGGAAGTACGTAATGACTTTACACTTATTTGTTGCTGTGTGTATCTCAAAGAGATGTCTATTTAGTATGATGAAACAATTCGTTTTAGAGATAGGAATTTATTATTCTGTGTTGTTAATTAGTTATTAAGTAGAAAATAATGTCTAGTTTATTTTTCAAATGGAGTTTGAGGTTGCTCTGCTATTGAAACAGTGCTCGCTACTCATAAAATTAATTGAGTAAGCAGGCTTAAAACTGGTGCCTCTTATTTTGAAACTAAGTGTTCTTCTACTGCGACTTTTGTACACTTAACCAACTATGATAATTATTTATCTACCATTTTGATTATCCAGTAAATATAAAAGCATTTGGCCCGTTATAATGGCGAATACTACGATCACGAAGAATATACCACGATGCGACTGAATAACTCATCAAACACAAAATCAGCTCAAACTCAATCGTTTCTTTGTCGGACAAGTCAGATATTTACAAAAAATCCAAAAAATAGAACCTATTTTGAGTACCCCAAAGATCTAATTCCCCTACTACCCTTCGCTGCAAAACTATAGGTCTCCACCACACTTACATAACTCCCGCCAAAGTCCATTAACGAGGAAGGGTAAAACTGATTTCGGATAAGAAAAACCGAGCGAGCAATATCTCTCGTTCGTGTGTTGCGTACCTACACGCGATTAGTGTCGAACTCTAAATATTTCACGGTAATGCCTTACGATTGAAGTGTGTTACAGGACTTATTGATGGGGGCTCCCCAATTTATGGGGACTTGCTAAAATGGAGCAAAAATATAGGGCAATTGGGGTGAGTGCAGAATTTTGTGTGGATTCCGTGCAGTGTTTATGTCAGGATTTTAATATGTTTTAGCTTAGTCTTCTCTGTTCCAGTCATGAGACCGCCACCGGCTGCTCCCTCCATCTTTATTCCACCATGCAGGTTTGATGGAACCTATGCATTATACGCACTATCTCTTTCGTGGCCTGGCGCGACCCCGCCTCACCATCTTAGGGCACCAGTTATGTACTATTTTGGCCAATCCCTTTGTCCGGCACGCAGCAGACATGTCCTGCCTTGACCCATTTAACATAACCAGCCTTTTTAAATACTAGAACGGTAAAGAAAAACTCGTGTGACTGCACAACACATTAACATCACGCTTGTAATCCCCGAAAAGTTAGGCAGAGGTACCCATTACTACACCTACGTTTAGTCAGTTATGTTTAAGTTCCATTTGACAGGGGGCGAGCCTATTGCCATCAACTGGACACGAAATCAGACTCCGTGGCTGCTACTGAGAATTGGAAGGAAAAACCCAATAACACTTTGGCTGACCTGAGAATCAAACCCCGGACCTCATGCACAATGAGCATCTTAAGGTAGGAACATAATCAAAATATCAGTCTGACTCGAAAGCCTCTTCTATACCTATAGAAAGTCATGATGGTAACATTGATGAAGACGTTGGCTCGCTACGTGTTCCCAGACTATTAACCCCAAGTTACCTTAAGAAATCTTCCGTAATATTTTGTGGTTACTATTAACTTATGTAATGCGACTTAACATTTAACTAAATCATTACATTTTGGTGTATCTTTACACACTACATATCACAACATCACGCTTGCCATCCCCGAAAAGGTAAGCAGAGGCGGCCCTAAATATTCTTTAAAGTACACCCACATTTCGCCGGTTATGTTTAAATCCCTTACAATAGAGGGCAAGTCTATTGCCAGCCACAAGTCCTGACTCCGGAGTGATAGAGAAAAGTCTCTGATGGAAAAACCCAATAACACTTTGGCCGACCTGGAAATTGAACTCAGTTCCTCATGCTCAGCTATAAGCTTGCGACCACTAGACTGACTATACACACTACTTACCGTAATAAGTTTAAAAAACACGATGCATGCCAAAAGAACTCCTCTTCCTACTTTAATAACACATCAAAATCTGCCTTAGATCAATGACACTAACATATTTATAACCCAATCTCAATTTCCTTGATTCGCAATTGTAACCTTAACCCCTATAAAATCTAAGACGGATATCCTGTAGCATTGAAGCAAGGAACAGGAGGATTTATGACTTAACTGCACTAGGCGTATAGAGCCGATTGGGTTCTGGCGTTGAAAAATTTAGCTAACACTGTGGGTGCGGATTGCAGCGAATTGGAATACTGTCACATGCAGATGTCATGGGGTTAATATTTTAGATGAATGTCGTTTGTGTTAAGGGATGGGCAGATTCTGTAGTTTATAGGTATTATTAACTTTCTCAATAAATATACATTATACATGTATCAAAAAACGAAAAGAATTAAAGGGCGTCAAAAAGTTCGTCCGCATCGCTGTCAACGGGGAAAGTGTCCACAAGGCTGGCAGTATTATTACGTTTGATGGCAATGCTGATTCTTTGGCTGAGAAATAGGCTAGTTCTCTGGTCACTAGAAGAGTCGACCAATAGTTTGGCGATATCCATATAATATTTTTCAATACACTTCCTCGAAAACTGACTCTTATCGCACTACGATTAGGTTCAACATGCTATGGATTTCACCGTCGTGGTTGTCTTCTTATATTCCCGCACTATAGTGCGGAAATAAACATTCCACAGCCAGGTGGTGAGACGGCTCGCCCCCACACGCATTTTTATTTTTTATTTTTTTTTATTCCACTGAATCAATTTGGACTTTGGACTAAAAACAAAAAACTAAAAGTGTATTGAAAAACGTCGTTTAATACACGTGGGCATTTGTTACTGCAGTTCTCGACTCCATAACACCCTCGCCTGCGGTTCGTGTGTGTATTTCGCCTCGGCCGCAATAACAAACTTTCCCCACTTATATCAAAATGTACTATTGTAGTTTTGATTGAAACAGTCTGGTTTATTTTGAAAAGAAACCCTACCGAAATATGCACGTCAAAATGTTGCCATATGAACATAGCCTAATGCTCCAGGTGGGTTATCCTGATCTCTTAACGAAGGAATGTTTTAGTACTATTCCGACAGTGGGAAAGAGATGGCGCTATACAGCTGTCTAGCGCCATCTCTCATCATCTTACCGCACAGGTGACGCAACTTGCGACGCGCGTTTCTTTCTTTCCAGTGACTCGCGGCATGGTCGCAGTAATTTCTTTCGTTTGGTGTATCTTGTGGCCAAGACATTACAAATGCGTCTATTTGGGCCAATTCGTTTAAAAAAAATATCCCAATAAAACAATTTCACAATACTTTTGTTTATTGTATTAGTATCTCGGAAATCAACTTCAACCTACCGTATAAACAGAAAGAAAGTTACAATATATTCTTTCATTTCTTAACACAAACTAAGTTAATAATTATACAAGTAAAAGTACACACCCGAAAAAGGCCAACATCACTGAGAGGACGGCAAAACTTCAGCGGCCAAGTCAAGAAAATGAGCACGAGGAGGGAACTTTTCTAAAAACCGACCAAGTTTGCTTAACAAATTATTATTTTAAACTCGCCATTCCGCATATTCTGAATTTAGCTTTTGAGATCTTTCGTACGTTCCCAGTTACTTGCTCTGGGCACTAGGGGATGGTAGCTCTTTGAAAATTATAATGTCAAAGACTTCTGCTAAACAGTGTTGGATGTGTTCCCGTTTTGAAAGCATGTGTGAAATGGCTTTGCGGGAAGATTCTGGAGTTCCGAGGACAGTAAAATGGAATGGAGAGGATGGAAATATTGAAGGGTAAGATTTGATTTCTATTTGTTGAAGATTTTAGTTAATCTCAATGTCCTCGCCCCCTATTACATGGGAGTCAAACATATAACTGGCGAAATGTGGGTGTGCTATGGTGCACCGCTGCCTAACCCTTCAGCTAAATACAGAAGTGATGATATGATGTTAGGTTTGCAGTAAATCTTTGAATTGTATCAATTAAACCGAAGATCATGCTCTTATTCGAATCTACCTATATTAAACTTTACATCTTAGGATTTTAAGACTTTCGGAGACAAGCACCCAGCATTTGAGTCGAAACAAAAATTTATTAATTGTGAACCCGCAACCCGCCTCAGCGTTGTCGTTATACGTAGCTATATGACTTGTGCTTATGCCCAAGACCCAACAAGAGAGGCTTCAATAACCGATACTGAAACATCTATTCTTTGAGTACAAAAACTATAATCTTATTTTATTCATGTCCCTAAATAAACAGCTGTTGTTTGAAACTCACTACATTGCTAATTTGATTGATTGAACCATGTTGTCAAAAGCATACCTTATAATTAAAGTGTCGTTTACATTTTAACTAGAACTGTGCTTGATTGCTTTCTAGCTTCAATTTATTAACTTTAAGACCCCATTTTGCTTAGCAGGAACAAATAATTTAAACGGGTCCACCTCGGAAAATACTCTTCCAAAATTCTTAATTATTACTTTTTTGATTATACACCAACAAGAATTGTAATCATAATAACATCATCTACATTAACTAAGTAGATTAAATACTCATTATCGAAGTTAACTAAAAATCTGCTGATCAGAACCTAACCGAACTTCAAGATTTAAAATAAACAATTTCAATATAAACTGTTGTATAGCTCTAGGCGATAACTATACTAACCCGTATAGTAAGGTCATTAAGCGCTATATTAGCGTGCGAAGCGAAGCGGGAAGGATGCAAGATAGCAAAATATAGGATTTGAGCGAGAGAATATTATAAGCGCGGCACGACCTATAAGCTAGCGAGTCAGAAGACCACTGGTATCCGTAGACCGACGCGCGCGCAGGCAGAATCTTGATCGCCGCCCAGCCGTTCGTGATAGTTACGGTCGCCTCGGTACACTAACCACGCACCCATGGTGTACTCGCTCCATTTGCGTTCGCACTCGATGACAAACAAGATATTGCCTGATTTGTATGCGTTGTACAGAATCATAAGCGGCAGCGGTTTTCTTGATGTTGTTTAGTGGTGGTCTAGATAATGTCCCGCCACAAAACAAAATCATTGAAATTGTTTACAGGGTAAAGAATTAACGCTGTAAAAAACAAAACAACCCGTCGAATCCAGAACCTTCTCCATTGGAAGTCGGAAACAGTAAACACCAGCAAGGTATACATAATTTAAGAACACAAAGATAGAAAAGATATCATGTTCAGCGAAATATATCTTCAAGTCACGGGCTGATACGTAATTCTTTTGTTGGCTAATCTTTTATGAAAGATAGCTTTGCACGGTGTATCGGGTTTCCCTTACGGATGAATTCTCTGACTACCAATATTATGTTGTGTGTGAACTTTACGCTTAGACGGAGTGTGTGGTCAGCGATCTCTCTGACCCTAGGAAGCGTTACACCTATTTGTAAGATAAAAGTTGAATTGAATATTTGATGGAACATTGTTTTTATTGATAACTAAGGTCTGTTTTCCCCCTGAGACTAAATTGACACATACAAATGTCAAACTTACAAATAATGTTGCTAGTTATTTTGTGTAGTGTTGTACCTACGATACCGGTTTGTTGAATCGTAACTTTTTATATTTATTAGACGATTAGAAAAAAAATGAAAGATGCTATCTGTGATGTTCATGTACACAATAAAACGGATATATAAACCCTTTTCTTACTTTAACTTTTAAAAAATACGGATAATGAATACCTGTAATTAATTAATTTAAAAAAAAATCACATTAAATATATCTGTACCTTATGACTTTTGTATTATTTCGTTTTAAATAACTACCTAAACCTTTAATTCAGAATAACTTATTATAAAAAAAACGATACTACTTGATTTTATTAAGGGTAATTTACGGTAGAGGCACATCACTATTTAAGAATTGCAAAAAAACTGGCAACCCACGTAATGTCATTTTAGTCTCAGAGATTAAAAAACAGACTGACGTCCGCGTGAAATTATCATAAAAATGTTCCTTCCCTATTCATATATGTATTGTCAATTTCAAAGGTTTAATTTTTTGCACGGAACTCAATTTTTTTTCTGAAATAAAAGTGGCCTAAGTTACTCCTTATAACATTAGCTATCTGCTAGTCGAAATCCCGTCCAAATCGGTTCGGCCGTTTCAGAAATTAGCCGGAACAAACAGACAGGCAGACAAAATTAATGTTTTTTTTTATAAGTACCGTATATACTTTCTTAATAAAATTATGCGTTCAGTTAAAAACTGTTATTTTGAAGTTACAAAGAGACCCTTAAATTTTATTTCTTTGTATAGATAAGAAGATAAGAAAAGTGTTTATCTCTCATGTTGTCGTCTCCAACATAGTTGGGGAAAGACTTAATCAGATGATGACAGTGTCGTCTGTCTATTGGTTCCCTCGGTGTCTCTGCGTTAATTAGTGATGACTGACATCAATATTCTGTATGTATACAACATTAGTTTTAGTATATGCGAAACCTGAAACACAAGTCAAGTATTTTTATGTAAAGAATCTATGTACAAACTTTCAAAACTGTATCATGAAAAATCACAAAGTTATAAGCTTGTTATGTTACCTGGTTGTCCGTATAAAAACATACTCACCACGCGGCGGCCCACTGTGCGCCCGCGCCTTAATGCCTGTGTTGTACGCATATGATTGCGAATAGGTACTAAGTGTCGCTCGGTGTCCAACTCGTAACCTTTTTTAAATATTTTTGGGACAAAATATAACATGATATAAAAATTATTGGAATCGATTCAGTTACTTATTCTGAACAAACCATATTCTGGTTTCGCATATACTAAAAATAATGTTGTATACCTAGCATGAACATTAGGTTAATGTCCAAAGCCAATGGGTTATTTGATAACTTTTATACTTACATAAAAAAACACTTCTTTTCAAAAATCTCGTTACGGCTTAAAATAATATTTCTCAAAAATAATACATTCACTTAACATGAAAAATACAAGAACAATCTTAAGACCGCATTCGCTCCAAAGTAGTGTCTTAAATATCTTGTTAAAACGTTATTGCTAGGGCCTTAGACTTCATCTATTTACATCCCCATACGCCAGAGCAGACCCAAATACTGTCATCAACAAACAAACACCCAACGACACATTATTACGCTGTCACGATATTACCTAACTACGACCAGTATTTGTGACCCCTGGCCCGCCAAACAACACAATTATTTTATGAAACTAGCGACCCACCCCTGCTTCACATGGGTGCAATCTGCTGATGTGGCGATGTTTTTCATAACATTGAGATTTCTGTGACATTCTATTTTTTTTTATAAAACATTGCCCCACCCTGGGAATTCTTCCTGTGTCGTGGGTGCGTTTACAAAGATTTAAACTCACATACAGAAACCGGAACAACTACCTGTAGGTCATGCAAATATTTGGTCCGTGCGGGAATCGAGCCCGCGACACGCAGAGCACCAACTTCTAGTCTCTTAGAATAGTATAAATTAGAAGCATATATCGGTTTCATACATTTAGTATGGTTAGCAACACAGATACAAACTGTATGTTTCTGTCGAGATAAGACACAGTGGTGTGTTTCAACCTTAATTATGCTAATAATTTATTGCGACGTTTGGACGAGACCTATCATATGTCTACTATGTTCAGCGGTGGAAGTCTTTTGGATGAAATTATGATAGCACAATTATAACAAACACAGATATTTCCGGAGTACATTCTCTAAATAATTGAAATTGTACATTTTGATATAAGTGGGGAAAGTTTGTTATTGCGGCCGAGGCGAAAAACACACACGAGCCGCAGGCGAGGGTGTTATGGAGCCGAGAACTGCAGTAACAAATGCCCACGTGTATCAAACGACGTTTTCAATAAAATTTAATTTAATACACTTTTAGTTTTTTGGTTTTACTTTTTAGTCCAAATTTGTTCAAAGTCCAAATTGATTCATAGGAATAGAAAAAAAAAAAACAAAAAAAATGGCCATGGGGGCGAGCTGCCTCACCACCTGGCTGTGGAATTTTTATTTCCGCACTATAGTGCGGGAATATCAGAAGAAAACCACGAGGGTGAAATCCATTGCATGTTGGAGCCAGTTTTCGAGCTAGGATATTGAAAAAACATTACCGACTTCCAAAAAAACACTTAAAAAAGTGGAAAATAACTTTACTTTGGGTAGTCGGTGACTACTCTTTGTTTCGTTTACTTTTTTGCCACCGTCTTTCACAAGTAAAGATATTTTCCACTTTTTTTGTTTTTTTGTAAAGTCGGTTTTTTTGCAAAATGTTTTTATTTCACCCTTTTTAGTTATGGTATCGTACAGAAATCCTTGTCAAGTATCATTTTCGCAATTTCGTTTACTTGGATGATATATCTTTTCCAGCTATTTTGATTGAAAAACCAAAACTGCAGAACCGATTTTGATGAACTTTCTATGGGACCAATCGAAAAGTACATCCTTTCAAATAAAAAAATATTTTTTCAAATCGGTTCATAAATGACAGAGTTATGAGGTAACAAACACTAAAAAAATACAACTGGATAAGAATCGAAGAGACAGAATTGACAACCTCCTCCTTTTTTTGAGGTCGGTTAAAAACCAGAGAAGTTCAAAAATAAGCTGACAAACAGACAGGCACGAAATATTTATGGTCAAAGCAGACAAGGGAGGTCAACTACCCTGGTCGTTTCAGAATTATAGTGACGTGGGTTTCTCATTTTGTTAGAGGCCAGATATACGCGTTTCCTAAGCGAAAGTGTGCACGCTTGTTGAATTTTTAATCTGGAATATTGTGGTTATGCAAAAAATGTATGGATATTGTAATATGTTTTGTTTGCTTTTTGTAAGGTTATGCTTTATGTATTTTGGTAATGATCTACCTTTGACCTGTAACCTTGGTCACACTTCTAGTTAGTTAGTAAGTGAGTCACATTGTCATCAAACAATCAGACAAGACGTCACGGTTGGCGCCGTAGCTGAGCGATTGGCGGCTCGGGGCTCGATCCCCGCGCGGAACAAATATTTGAGTGACATACAGTTTTTTAAATGTTTGTAAAGGAGAAATTCCGAGTGTGTGGCAAGGTTTTATATATACAAAAAAAAACCGACTTCCAAAAAAAAACAAAAAAGTGGAAAATAACTTTACTTTCAGAAGTCGGTGACTATTGTTTGTTTCATTGACTTTTTTGCCACCGACTTCCGAAAGTAAAGTTATTTTCCACTTTTTTTAGTGTTTTTTTTTGAAAGTCGGTTTTTTTGTTACCTCATATCTTCGTCATTTATGAATCGATTTGAAAAAATCTACTTTTATCTGAATGGATCTACTTCCCGATTGGTCCCATCGAAATCGGTTCAGCAGTTTGGTTTTTAAATGAAAATAGCTGGAAAAAATAGGTCATCCAAGTAAAAGAAATTGCGAAATTGATTCTTGACAAGGATTTGTGTGTGATGCGATAACTAAAAAAGGGTAAAATAAAAACTTTTTTGCAAAAAAACCGACTTCCAAAAAAACACAAAAAAAAGTGGAAAATAACTTTACTTTCGGAAGTCGGTGGCAAAAAAGTCAATGAAACAAACAATAGTCACCGACTTCCGAAAGTAAAGTTATTTTCCACTTTTTTTGGAAGTCGGTTTTTTTTGTTAAATACCTGTTCCATACCATACATTTTGACCGTGCATGTTGAAATGTTGTCATGTTGTTTTGTATGAAACTGCATTTTTGTCGGGGATTCAGAATGATGTACTAAATACGTGGTATCCAGTAATGAATATATATAGAAGTAAGATGACAATATTCCCAACGGCCGCTATAAAATTCTTTTGAATATTTTTACAAAAACCCTTCTTTACTGGCGTTAATTCATTCATTCCTCCTGTACAAAAATATCAAGTCTCTAGATCTAACGTTTTATTTTCCAATGTTTTATGTCTCCAATGTTCGTCAGCCGAGTAATCCCTACCCTGGCAAAAAATGATGAACCTTAAATTAGACCGCAGCTGCCACAATATGTACCCCTTTTTTGCCTAGAAATTGTCCTAGATATGAACGGAAACACTAGGCAAACTAATACAGCACGTAATATGGGTTTAGGGGCTTAAAACTACTTACACAAATCCCCAGAATGTCCAATTTCACGAAGGCAATTGAAAATGTTCCAGACTATTCTACAAATATTGTTTTTGTACGTAAGAGAATGTTATTTTATCGTATATTTTCAATTACTCAATACAATGATAAAGTTACAAAAAGTACGTATGTATACTTTTGATTTAAAAAAAAAGTTTACGGCAGTCTTTAACTTACACTGGTATTTTAAGAGGCAAAACTGAAACTACCTCGGACTTGACACGCCTACTTCCGCCCCATTAGTACATTTTGACAGCTATAACAGTTTGTTTATATATAGACAATTCTTACCGTATTAATTATTGTACATACCATTATTATCATTATCCAAGGGGTGCGGACCTGGTGTCCTGAAATACAGACCTCACGTCTAGTTTAGGCACACTGGTGCCTAAACTAGACGTGAGTACGTAACATCAATAATTATATTGTGGGAGACTGCTCCCACAGTATAATTATTGATGTTACGTACTTTGTATTGATACCTTTCTAATGTACAAGTTATATTGTGGTGAGAAAATAAATAAATAATAATAATAATTGACGCCGACTTTTCATGACTCCATGATCTTTTCAGATGATTCCATGATCATTACATCATCATGTTTTTTTACGCAAAGTTGGCACGGTGTTCAAAGTATTTAACTGTAACATTCTTTTTGTCTCTTTCAGGAATGTGTGATGTAACATTGGTTGATAAATTGTGGAATGGTGTGATACTGCAAGGTTGTGGTTGAAAAGAAGATGTTAACACAAAAAATTCAAAGAATATGGCTTTATTTAAATGACTTGGTCATGTTGAGATGACGAGTAGATTAGTTACGTTATGGAAGAAGGCGTGATTTTATGTGTGTATCCCTTACTGTATGGCATTTACTCTTTATTGATATTTTGGATCTGCAGGCTGCGTGTGCTGCTAATTTGTTTTTGCTCGATGAAATGTTACACAAACTCGCTCGTTTCACAGCAAAAAAAAAGTTTGTTCAAATTGTCAAGCGGCTCGATGTCTGGTTGCAAATGCATGTTCTAGTCTATGCTCACCTTAAGAACACTACTATTGAGTGAGCGTCTACGAGGCGGTATCAACTGTTGTCATGGCAATTAAAATCGTTCGGTCAGTTTTCACTGTCAAAAATGAACCTGAGTAAGCTTTTAGAATATGGGTATTAGACTATGTCCCACAAAATCTTCAGATGCAGTTTTCATTGTGATAAATCGATATACTACTAGGAAGTTTCGGCGTGTGGCCTAAATCGCAACTTACACCGCCATTTTGTTTTTTCTTTCAATTCTTTTCAAAAAACAATTATTGCACAAAAGCTCACACTACTCACCAAGAGTGCACTCTGTCAAAGTCATCAGCCAACAGATCCATGTGACTCGGATATACTGGCTGATTTATCTTTGACCCATTTCAGATGAAAAATCGTTTTCGCAACTATGTTGGGGTCGGCTTCCAGTCTTACCGTATTCAGCTGAATACCAGTATTTTACCTGGAGCGACTGCCTATCTGACCTCCACAACCCAGTTAATAGTAGATAATACGATACCCCCTGGTAAGACTGGTAAGACCTGTAACGATTGCCAAAGATCTATATGACAACCGTGGCTTAACGTGCTTTCCAAGGCACGGAGGAAACTCGGTATGTAATGGGTGACCACCCATCCACGGACCAATCTAGGCAAGCGTGGCTTAACCTGAAGATCGACCCAAACGGCTGTTATTATTTAGCCACGAGCTCGTCCTAAAAAATCAATCATTTTACATAATATCAACCATTTTCATTCTAGAAATAGGAGACACACTGATAATTTTCTTATAATTTCTAAAAAGAAAACGAAATCTCCTTTATGGAACAGTGTTCTAGCGAAATAAAAACCACTTTCTCCACAAAATTAACAGTGTAAAAGATACCTATAAAACGCGATCACTAAACACCAAACACCAGTGAACCGAATAAAAGGACTCAAAACAATAGTCTTTTCAAAAAGAAACTGTTTCCCAACCAGGCAATTACACCAAACGATAATAGACTCTCCTGCCATTAGGATAAAGTGGACATATGAAAATTAGATGGTTTAAATTATTTTTGTAATGGTGCGTCTAAACGGGCAATATTATGTGGCTACAATATTTCCGGCCATCACAAAGAAAATTAATGCAATACCGGGTGAAAGGGCTACTGACGCTAAAGGACCTACATCATTCTGAACCCCCCAAAATATAAATTTTTCTTCAGTTATTTAAAAAAAATCAGCTGCTTCCTACAATTACTGTGCAATACTTACACGGTCAAAATGTATGGAACAGCAATAGAATTATGTATTGAATACGTGGCAACCATTTTGGTGCCGTCGGTGTCCCTGCTACCATGTATATCTCGTCATTATATCAATGCAGATAATATTTTCAACCATAACAAAAATACTTTCGATTCCAATTCGATCGTCTTGCAACCTGGCCGCAACACATAAAAATGCGTGGCTATATGGCCCGAACAGGGTTATCGTATTACCCAGTACTAACTGGGTTGTGGAGGTCTGATAGGCACTCGCTCAATGTAAAATACTGGTATTCAGTTGCGTCCGGTTAGACTGGAGCCGTCTTATATCATAATTGGGAAAAGGCACGCAGATACACGTAACGTGGCTGTCAATGTTGCCGACAACTGTATTGCAGCGATACATTGTAGTAAAAGTGTTGCCCGTTTAGACGCACCTTAATGAATGAGCAAATAAAACCGCAGAAGCGGACGGTAAACACGTTGATAATTTTAATCTACCTTCACAAAAGGGATGTTTACTGAGAACGCGCTAAAAGGGATGCCAGCTCAAATTAAGGGCCCTTTTATTTTTGGTGTTAGGCACTGGACTTGGTGGGGTGGTTGATGATATTTCATGTTTAGTTTAAGCTGTTTGCTGGCTGTATAGGAATGATATGAAGGAGAAAGGAGTAAATGATGCCGTATGACTTCTGACGGGGAGAATGAAAGAAGAAGACATGCTGCGCCGACCCCAAATGAATTTTTAAAAGGGCAAGAGAATGATGATGCTGATTTAGTGTTTCGAAGCCAAACAGAAAGTAATCAATTCAAAATGGTTTTTTTTTTGTAGAAAAGCTCCTTATATGCTGGGAAGGCCTTTCCAGATTGAAATCCAGTACAGAAAAAAGTTGGTCTAGTGGCCGCAATCGCGACTGCTGAGCCTGACTGTGGTCCTGGGTTCGATTCTCGTGTCAGGCAAATTGTTATTAGGTTTTTTTCCATCAGGAGTTTCTCAGTAGCAGCCTTCAGCAGTAGTAGCCTGGATTTATGTCCGATTGATGGCAATAGGCTCGCCCCCTATTACATGGGACTTAAACGTAACTGGCGAAATGTGGGTGTACTATTAGATTAGGTGCACCTCTGCCTAACCCTTCGGGGATAACAGGCGTGATGTTATGTTACAGAAAAAAAAAGTTACGTGGCCTATGAGCTTGAGAACGATATTGTTCATTTTCTAGCTTACGCTTCACTTAATACTTGCACAACTCAGTACAATTTTTTGCAGGATATCTAAGCCTTACCGTGGCAAAAATGTTAACCATTAGCAAGTAGCTAGCAAGTTCACTACTATAGGTCTGCTGGATGACAATTTAAATAATGGGTGTAAAAGTACCCTTAACGAACCCGAAAAGCACTTGTTCCCTCCGTCTTTGCGACATTTTTTTAGTTCTAGACCTTACCTGGGAACCTTCTAGTTACAGAGACATTGGGGATCAAAGTTCCAACTTTTTCGCAAATTTTCTTTTAAATTAAAAGTGTTCAATGATTATAATTATTACTACTACTTATTACTTTACTTTAAATAAGTCCATGACCTCTGTACTGTTTAATACATCCATCAGCATAATGTTTGAATGCGTTACATTGAGGCCTACCGTAAAGCGTGATTTTTCACCCCCAAAAAATAGGTCGTTTCTTTTATTTACTTACTTGGTTTGATGTACAGAATGTTTGGTTGACGGCTTCGTGAAGGGTCCGTTTACACCTTGTATTTTCATAATTGGAGAATACTAACTACTCCTTAATTTTGAAATACATGGTAACGGCTTGGCCACAACCTACAAGCTCAAGCGTCGAATAAACGAATAAACTAGCCTTATTTGTTAAAAAAAAAGCTTTTATAAAACGAAAAGAAGAAAATAAGGTTTATCTATCAACATTGAAAGCGTATACAAAGTTTTCTGTCCATACTAGTAATGATTGAGGAGTTCTTTCGTGAGGAAAAGATCCTAGCTGCAAGATCAAGTCATGTCTATCATAAAAATGTATAGTCACCAGAACCAAAAAAGTGTCTGCAATATTTTAGTTCAATCGGTTGGAGGGAACTGGTATGAAATTCAGTTGAAAAATTGGACCAATACAAACTTACTAACCAACCGACTAACAGCTAACAAGGCAAGTTAAATAAAAGCTTTTAATAAAAAAATAAGGCGCACGCGTGTTGTTGGATGCAAGTCGCATCGCCCGAGGACCGAGTCAATTTGCATTGCTATACTCCGTGGGCTTCCTTTTTGGCGATTTATTTAGTGTGGGCTGTGTTTACCTTTGTAACTAAAAATGTCTGATCGGCAGGTAAATCGGAAACCCGGGCATTGTCCTTTGATCTTTGAAAATCGTTTTTGCTTTATTTATTTTTAGCTTTCTTTATTTAGATTAAAAAGAATTTCGAGATTGAAAATACTGTAGTCATCTTACTTTGTCATTAAGAAAGTGGTAGACTGAAATACAAATAGAGAAAAAAATTGAAAACTTTGAAGGAAGCCAAACGACATTTATTGGCTATAGCAAAATCAAAGAACCAAAGGAGCCAACTGCACAGTTATACATGAGGTCAGCATCACCTCCAATTAATGCGATTCTCCCACGACACCGTCCCACCGCGCGGTCAGGCGGTGAGGCGGATCCACATCGCATTGGTGTGTTTGGAATCCATTGATGCCTAACACACGCACACCGTCCGACCGCGAGGACAAGCGGCGAACGCGCCGCATCCGCTTCTCCAAGCGATGCTCCCCGCAGTAAGTCGGTGCTTGGCACACGAGACACCGTATTACAACGTGGATCGCTTTGGCATAAAAGTGTGTTGCTGTTATGTAGTTGTAAATGTTTGTCTTGTACCGATTTTCTGTATAGTAGCCAAATAATAGTGGAAGCAGCAAGCTACCACTTCAGCGTCCATTCTTTTCAAGGTCTGTGATCGGACTGCGAAACTGATAGAAACCCATCCGTGCGGTCAGTCGCGCTCACCGTTACGACTCTGCGCGGCAAACAGTCTCAAAATCCGCTTCGCTTTGTCCGCCCGAGCGCGGAGGTTTTGTGTCAGAGCTCAGAGGCTCCTAAGTTATTCAAGATTATTTTTATGAAACTCTATACTGCAACGCACACTTATACGCACCACAACCACTGGCACAAGAGCGTCAAGATTGGCACAAACAAAGAGATGCCCATACCCAGAGTGGGTCAAGTCGGGCTGTGGATGATGATGATGATGAACCCCTCGCTTTTGGATCAACTAAGTTAGGTGAGGCATGGGGGTCGCCAGGGAGGGACAGGGAGGGGCAGGGAGGGGCAACTGCCCCCAGAGGCTCAGGATTCAAAAAAAGTTATAACTTTTCCTGCCTGATACCACAGAATTAATAAGTACGTAATAAATTGTAGCGTACAGTAGAATCAATCTCAAAACTTACTTTACTCTGACGATGGCAAAAAACTTACACATTTTCTTTAAAATCTAGTACTTCAAACCCTGCGAAAAAAGATCTATCAATTCTGGATTGGCACTCCTATTGGATTTTCGCATGATTAACCGGTATAAACAGAGGCTGAAATGAACTAGAAGCCCCTTGCCCGTGGCCTTTATAGGCAATTAAGGCAAACACAAGGTTGCTAAAAATGGAGAATGTGTGACATCTTGATCTCCAATAACATATCTAAAATTCGAGGCAATTCTAACCTGTCCAAGGTAGGTAAGGTGTTATCGAGCTCGCTTTGCTCACTCCAAAGACCAGGACCAAGCGTCTCCTTTATGAACGATCCAAACAATTTAAACCAGTACAAGGCAAGGTGTCAAAAAATTTTCGACCTCGCTTCGCTCGCTCCTGCAGCCAATTTCATCTTGTATCTTGACTTGGTCTATGAATTGATCTAGTAACTCTTGTATAAATGGTCGAAACAATTCTAACCTTGGAGATGGCAAGATATAAAAAATTTTGAGCTCGCTTCGCTGGCTGCTGCAGCCTACTTTAATTTGAATCTTAACTTTGTCTATATGTCGCTCAAGCTACTCCGGTAGGTCGCAACAATTCTAAACTAAACCTGTCAATGGTAGGGTGTTGGAGCCTTAGTTCCTTTTATTAAATGGTTTCCCTAACTCGATTAAGTAAAATCTATTTGTGAATAAAAAATATAAATAGTAAACTTTACCCTTACAAATCCGTTTTTACTTGCACCCGTCTTCTGCCACTAGCTCAAAAGCTGGCGATGCCCTTGAGGTGAAGTGATGCTAATCTGGTGCAGTACTTATAGGTGTGCTTTTATTTTTAGGGTTTTCACACATTAAACAGACTCGACGCTTCCAAGTCTCGCCAACCCCACTCCGAGTCGATACACATTGAAGTATTGAACTGTGAGCTTTACGATGGAATTCGCCTGGTCCACGTGGTATACACTTATTTCAAGTAAACGTACATCTTTAAAAAATAATTTCATTCTATAATCTTCACCAAAACACGAAAAATAAAGAGTAGGAAATACCAAATGTCCTATCAGAGGTCACCCGTAACTAAATAGTTAATTACTTGCATTTCAACATGACTCGGAACAAGCGATGGTGAGCAAGTCACCGCGAAAATTACTTTTTGGCTGACGTCATTATACTCTTCCCCCTCCTTCTGCCCCTCCCTAGACTGTTCGTAACAGCTACCATGGATAGTGGTTGGTAGAACAGGAACAGAAGGTTAGTTTTTTAATAAGGGATATAAATCAGACCCACCGCAAGGGCCGATCGTCAAGGTTAACCAGTTCTTGCCATGGATGGGTGACCACTGACCTTTGATTACAATATCGAGTATCGTCCGTGCCTCGGAAAGTACACTAAGCCATTGTTCCTGACGGTCATTTGTAGATCTTTGACTGTCATTACAGGTAGTGGCCTGAGAATTAGTCTTACCGAGGGGTATAGTATTACGAAGTAAATATGGGTTGTGGAGGTCAGATAGACAGTCGCTCCATGTTAAATACTAGTATTCGGCTTAGACTGGTAGCCTAGCCTGGTAGATTTACAGACGCCACGGAGTTAGCTTACTGCAACCTTGCCACTTCATCGCGCTATTTACGGAAAGCTGTAATTTATCATTGAAATTAAAAGCCGCATTGTTTGAGTCATAATAAAGGCGAATTTAGAATGATCTATTGAGTCCTCGCTAATTATTATACATTTATTTTGCTTTGTAGTTACGTTCTTTGACTTACAAAATGAAAGCTACCCTGTTATTTTGTCAAACTAATTACGACTTTAATGTATTTTCGACTGTTTTTCTTTATAGTATTTATTTATATGCAAAAAAGAGACAAAGATTTGAGAAGTATTTTTTCCTTCGTGTATTTTTGTCAATTATCGGAATTCTGGTAAAAAACACTTTTGTATCTCACTCATCTAGGTATATGAAAAACGTTTTTGCAAAAAAATAACCGACTTTCAAAAAAAACACTAAAAAAAAGTGGAAAATAACATTACTTTCGGAAGTCGGTGACTATGGTTTTTTTTCATTGACTTTTTTGGCACCGACTTCCGAAAGTAATGTTATTTTCCACTTTTTTTTAGTGTTTATTTTGGAAGTCGGTTATTTCTTTTGCAAAAACGTTTTTATTTTACCCTTTTTAGTTATCGCAACACACACAAATCCTTGTCATGTATCAATTTCGCAATTTCTTTACTTGGATGACATATTTTTTCCAGCTATTTTGATTTAAAAACCAAACTGCTGAACCAATTTTGACGAAATTTCTATGGGACCAATCGGGAAGCAGATCCATTCAGATAAAAGAATAATTTTTCAAATCGGTTCATAAATGACGAAGATATGAGGTAAGAAACACAAAAAAAAATACAACCGAATTGAGAACCTCCTCCTTTTTTTGAAGTCGGTTAAAAATAACAGTAACGACTGATGCACGCTTGACTAATTTAATTACAATCAAAAAATCAAAATATTATAATTATCATATACCTACATGGGCACTTACAAAGCGTGGAGATTAAGGGCACGATACGGGTTGGTCGTTTCTATAGAGAAGAACCGGCAAGTACCTCCATGGTTACCCTTATATAAAACAAACGACAAACCTGTTTTAATTTTTAGCTCAGTATCATAACGATTCGTTCAGCAATAATAATAAATCAGTGATTTCGACATTTCAATCCATCGCAACTTCAAATCGTAAAACAAATCGATACGATAAAACTATTTCTACTTCTTTTTAAATAATTTGTTTACCATGCGTTGTATTGTACTAATTTATTCATTTTGTTTGCTTTTACGATTAATTGAACCATTGAGAAAAGGACTTTCAAATAAATTAAGGATTATTGGCGGAAGAGATGCCAACGAAAATGAGTACCCATACATCGTAAGACTGCAATACAAAATTATATACCATGAGGATTATTTTGTAAAACTGCTCAAACAATTGCACTCGTGTACTGCTTCTGTTTTAACTCCTACTTGGACACTAACAGCGGCTCACTGTTTTATAATTGAAGGTATTGAAGATATACCAAGCTATTTATCAATAAAACCTGTCATCAAATATGATTCCCGGCCTGACAGTATCGATAGTAATGTGATATATACTGTCAAACACCCTGGATATAAATTAAGAATGTATGACTTATTTAATGACATAGCTTTGATTAAACATGAACCAATCATATTGAAGAAGTACGCCCGCATCAGCGGATTGGATTATGTAACTATGATTGGCCAAGAAGTCACTTTAACTGGTTACGGAATAACTAATATTACTTTAAGGATAAACAAAACGATTGTTATTAACGTTGCAGCTGATGCTACTACGCTGCAGAGGCCTCTACAACTGTCGGATGCTTTAGTAGTGCCTTGTGACAAGAATGCTCCATTACATATTAAATTAGGTATGTGTCTAGCAAGACGATGTGGTACGACGAATACTTTATGTTCGGGTGACTCTGGCGGGCCACTGCTACATCCATCAGGCGTAGTCGGCATCAACTCTATCGGCTCCGAAGAAGGTCAAAACATCTGCGCCTTGCGTCCAGCCTTACCTTTCTATGATCCTGCAGGGATTACACCAATTAGCCCTTATATCGATTGGATAGGTTCTACGATCAAAAATGAAAAACCAATTAATATGCGAAAGAACCTTAAGGGTAAGAAAACAGGATTGAAAGTAAAAAAACATAAACGTAGCGGACAAAAAAAAGCTGCACGGGTGTTTTGACTCCCGGGATAACAAATGTAGATGTGGTGTTGTCCCTCAAACGATGAGACACTTAATATCGTGTCCTACCTTTGCTGGTGTCTGCACGTTACAGGAACTGATGGACGCTATTGAAGGTGCCTTAATCATCGCAAAATTCAACACGCTAAGAGAAGAAGCAAAGAATGATGCATGAGCACTGGAGTCTACCTAAGATGACCTTGAGGTCTTGTTTTAATTAAAGCACGGTTCTTTAGAAAGATTCTAATCGCACGTTGGCTAAACGCACGCCAATCGTTCTCATTTTTCCTTATCCTTCAGGTTTTAAATTTTTGAATCGCAATAATAAAATAAAATTGGCTAACTGTTTTATTATTTGATAGTGAGCAGTAGTGATCCGGTAGAAAAATCACGATTTACGGTAGCTCGGAATGTAACGCACTCAAATACTGTGCTGATGAATGCTTTGAAATAGTACAGGGACATAGAGGTATTTAAAATAAAGCTATCACATTTAAAACTTCTATATTATTTAAACGTGTGAAAAAATTGGAACCTTCGATATCTCTGTAACTAAGGTTGCCAGATATGATCCAGAACAAAAAATAACGTGGGACTGTGTCGGGGCACACGGTCGTTAGTTTAACGTGAAACGTCAACAAGTCGCTTTTAGTCTAATAGATTGAAATTAAAACAATATTGAAGTAGTTCTAATAATACGTCCTCCTCTTCACAGAACCGTCCTAGGTGCTAATTCTCCCATCCCCTCCCACCCCCGCCATTGTAAATTATTAAACAGCTGCAGGAATTTTGAAATTGCGACAAAGACTGCGTAGGAACCAAAACTATGGTTGCAAAATAATATTATACACTCACAAGCTTACAATAAAACCATTTTACGCTGTTCAACTCCTGCTTACAGAAATTCCTTCAAGGCCTTTGACTCTGTTGATAATAAGTAATTTATTGTTTTTTTTTTAACAATGGGACAACGAAGTTTGCGCTCGTTTTAAACTAGGTTTCGAAAAACGGATACAAAATGAGAAGATTTTCAAAGTTCATCTTTCCACTTGTTTATATTATTATTGATTATTATTATTGATTGCGAAGCAGTAGCGAGTAGTGTGCGAGTAGGCGTACCACAGGGTTTGATTCTTGTTCTGGTTTTGTTCCTTGCTGCTAATTTAATTATGACTGCGAAACTAAATAATCTGTATGGTTAAAATTATCTTAAATATTTGTCCGTTGGTATCCCTTGTATTGGTTAATAGATCTTTTTAACACAAAAGATATACAGGCACAAACATATTTAAAACTTTTAAATTATAAAAGACTTTTTCTTCATCTTTTAAATAAAAAAACAAGGTTTTGAAACTCCTCTTACATCATTCAGAGGAGGCTACACACTTTACTTCAATTCCCAAAATAATACAAGTAATATTATTAAATAACCACTATTAAAAAAAAATAAGTATATACATTTACAACGCTAAAAATTTACGAATTTATACACATTCCATATAATCGTATCATATTTACACACAGAAACGTTGCCACAACGCAAAATGCTAATGCTTTGCAAACACATACCCACACATGTGCTTACGTTTTAGAATAATTAATTGCTGCCATCTTTATTTACTGATAAAATGTCGGAGGAAGAATTAAAATGCGATTGCCATAATTACCGATAATTTATAATCTTTTAAGAATTTATCAGAGCAAGACTTAGAATATTTTGGCACTGTCAGTTTCCTCTCAATTTTTTTCTTTTGAGAGCATAACATAACATAATATCACGCAGGTAATCCCCGAATGGTTAGGCGGCAGAGGTATGTATACTTAGTTAGTAGTACCTACATTTTGCCAGCTATGTTTAAGTCCCATCTAATAGAGGGCGAGCATATTGCCATCAACCGGGCATAAATCTAGACTGCTACCGCTAAAGGCTGCTACTGAGAAATTCTTGAACGAAAAACCCAATAACACTTTTCCCCGACTTGGGAAACCCAGGACTTCACGCTCAACAGTCGCAAATCCGACCACTAGTCCAACGAGCCAGTCGAGGCAGTTTTAAGAGCAGTGGTGATAAAACACATACCTTTGTACCTGGGTTTGAATACTTCACGTAAGCGATTTCGGTTACGGGGTTTGTAGAGTATTTAGATATAGTTATGATTTGACTCAAGCGCGTACGTCACAAGGTGTGGGCTGAACTTCAACTCGTAAGCACGTGGTGGTGCGTAGGTGAGCCAAACATCATTATATTGAGTAGCTACTACAGTACACTATCATAATTTATTTAATAAAGGCTTCACTATATTAAAAACAAAAAATTAACAGCACAAGTCGAACTTAATTTCGGTTCACAGTAGTTCAGCAGTTCAGTACAAAAGCTAGGAATCGGGTCAAGTAGTGCTTAATATTTTATTCCGCAGCTCCTGCTTACAAAGAGTTGAATACTTCATTACAATGAATGTTGTTTAGCTGCGAATGCAAGTGCCTTTTATTTTGTTTAAATAGTTTATTTGTATTTATATTTGCGTTTTAAAGTTATTTCTGCATAGTGATCGCTCATTGATAAATGATGTTTATTTTGCAAATAGGTTTTCACACGTCGTATATTTTAAAACTAGATGGGGCCGGTGTTTTGTACCTGACTATTCTGAGAAGAAACAGCCGAAACAAACTCAGAGGGTATATTTTAAGGTCCAGAAATAATCTTGGTCAACACACATGAGGACTATGCAGATGAGTGTCTGAGATGGTATTTTGAAGAAATAACCACAAAGATTTGAGTGGACCTGTCCAGCCAGTGCAAGCATTTGTCAGTTGTCGTGTAGTTCGACTCATAACTCAAACAGCTCAACGTCACGACGAACAATACTAAAGAAAGGACATTTAACTTAAGTAAGTCGCTTATCAAGACTTTCGTCTTAATTAAGAACTTCGCTGCTTAGCGTCTTTTACATCTTTAACAGTCATTACAGGTAGTCAGTGGCCCCAAAGTCTGACAACCAGTCTTACCAGATGAGTTTGGTATCAATCAGACTAACTGGGTTTTAGAGGTCAAAAGGCAGTCGCTCCATGTAAAATACTGGTATTTAGCTGCATCCGGTTAGACTGGAACTTGACCCCAACATTGTGAGGAATGGCTAGGCTGACAATGAGATGATCGAGGCTATTCGAGCCCCAAAATACAAAAAAAATAAGCTACTTATGACATCTCAACTTGTGTATAACCTACACAATTTATGTATTCATATTCAAATGGCCCGGATAAACAAACTTATACATACAGGATGATTGGTAATTGGGTGCAGTCCTTGAAATGCGTGATACTAGAGCTAATTTGCAACAAATTTGATCCCGATAACTAGGGGTCCAATCCTCTTTTGGAAATTTTTCTCGTCTCTACCAAAAATTGATCCAGAAATGCGTAATAAACAGTACGGCCAAAATACTACCTGTCTGGAACTACTGTTGTTAATATCCATAATGTTTCTTAAAGTGAGTACTGTGATACCAATTTTGAAAGCTAATAAGACAAGGAAGTTGTTTCTGCAATTTGCACGTTAAATGTAATACATTTATTTTGAGTAATCTGCCTTGTAAAGCAGGGGTAGTTTAAATTTTGATATTATGAACTTTATGACGCTGTTAATACAAAAGTTATTTTTTTGATAAATTGATTTCTGAGTTATCTGAAAAGTATCATGTCAATGCTCTGAGCAACGTAGATTTGTCACAATTATCAATATTTGGTTGACAGGACCAAAATTTCCAAAAAATCTTAAAAGTTCCATTACTGTGAAATCACTCAGACTGGACCCCTAGTCATCAGGGTCAAATTTATTGTAAATTAGCTCTAGTATCACTCATTTCAAAGACTGCACCCAATTACCAATCACTCTGTATACAATTAACATTGGGTACACGTAATAAACACAAGTAACGAGTTTTTTTACATTCTAGCATAGGCCTCCGTCAGTCACTTAGCTTTCGCAGTTCCTTACACAGTTTTCAATCAATTAGACCCGTATACTAAAAAAAATCTGTTTCAGTTAGTAATTTAAACTGCTTTCACAGCACTACAGCAGCAAAGGTCAACTTAGTGGTGTGACCGTTGGACTGCCAAGTCAAAGGTCTCTAGTTTGAACCCAAGACTCGCACCCCTGATTTTCCGGAATCATGTGCGTAGTATATAATTATCACTTGCTTCAGTGAAGGAAAACATCGTGAGGAAACCAGCATGCCTGAGAGATATTTCTCGACGGCATGTAAAGCCAAGTCAGAAGCCCTTATGCGGCATAAAAACTCTGACACCAGGTTAGGTACTAACCACACGATAAAGAAAGTACTACAGCTAACCAGTGAGCTTCAAGATATTGTGTTACTGCAGTTCCATACAAATACTTTCCTCACCTCAACCACTATTTATGCAAACCTCCACGAAAAAAAACTCCTTTTCTTTCTAATAAGGCGCCATCTTTTAAATCACAGCTGGCTTTGAAAGCTTCACTGATGGCCGCCGTAGCCCGTGTATCGCTGAGCTTCGCTCAAATGATCATTTGTAAGGACCCTTTCGTCTCATTAGGTTTCAGCGGGCCTCATTCAGGGTTTCGTTGACGGCTGTGTGATGAGACCAGTGGCACTCAATCTTTGCTCTTGTAAATGATCTTTTTTCTTGTTGAATTTGATGATTTTAGAAGGCGTAAAAAAATCTTTCTTTTAATTAACCGACTTTAAAAAAGGAGGAGGTTCTCAATTCGGTTGTTTTTTTTGTGTTTATTACCTCATATCTTCGTCATTTATGAACCGATTTGAAATAAATTCTTCTTTTGTCTGAAAGGACAAAATTCCGATTGGTCCCATAGAAATTTTATCAAAATCGGTTTATTAGTTTGGTTTTTAAATCAAAATATCTGGTAAAAATATGTTATCAAAGTAAAAAAAATTGCGAAATTGATAGTTGACAAGGATTTTCCTTTTTTTTTTTTTACTTATCGTATCACACACAAATCCTTGTCAACTATCAATTTTTTTTAATAGTTTTCTGATAGATATGGGGTGCACATTTTATTTTTGTTATTCCTAGTACAAGAGCCAAGGCTACACAGATATCACCATCAATATATAAAAAAAAATTAAGTGTCTGTTTGTAATTTCAAAATAACAGCTTTTTACTGAATGCGTTTGAAAGTATGTACATTTAACTTGTAAACCTATAAACTGTGGGTTAAAAATATTTTTTTTTGTCTGTCTGTCTGTCCGTTTCTCTGTCTGTTTGTTCCTGCTAATCTCCGAAACAGCCAGGCCGATTTTAACGAGACTTTTACTGGCAGATAGCTGATATTATAAGTAGTAACTTAGGCTACTTACTTTAGAAAAAGGATAAGGGTTCCGTGCAAAATTGTTAACAAAATCCGATTCAAATAGGGAAGTCATATTTTTATAATAATGTTACGCGGACAAAGTTGGGGGAACAGCTAGTACAGCTAGTTTGTAACTAAATTTCTTCATTAGCACTTCAGTAAATATAAAGAAATTTATTTAATTCATGGTAATAGTTTGCGAATCGATCGTCCCATAAACCTTGTTGTATAACATTAGTCATTTGTAGCTTTAATGGGACCTTTATTAACCCCGTAAAAAAAATATTTTAGTTATAGCAATTAATGTGTTTCCCTAAACTCCGACAGCAGTATAACGATATGTAATACATATAACATTATATTATTATTATTATATTACATAATACATATATATATATAACATTTGAAGCGTCTTGTATTTTATCAACATGTGGAAACCAATTAGAAACTGCACATCACCCGCCCTGCAAACGATTACAGCAGGTTTAACATTTAAGATGAAAAACAAAATTAGCACCAACGATATTTCACTAATACTTGCAAGAATTTCACTTAAACACTGAGCTCGTTTGTATTTTCTTACATTACTTTAAATTAGTTCGGCGTAAGCTTCAAGCTGAAGTTTGACAGTCATTGACGTAACAGAATGAACACATCGCAACAGGATAATTTACGGGAACAGCGGTTGATACTTTCACATTATGTGAAAAATAACATTGATATTAAGACGACATTGCGAATCATGTTAAAACTACATAGGACATCCCAAATCCCAAAAATAACATTACATAAACATGACGCCTGTAATCTTCGAAGGGTTAGGCAGAGGTGTACCTTATAGTACACCCACACTTCGCTAGTAATGTTTAAGTCCCATGTTATAGGGGGCGAGCCTATTGCCATCAAAATTATATATCATATTAGCACAAATCCAGAATCCGTGGCTGCTACCGGGAAATTCCTGATGGTAAAACTCAATACTAATTTGCCCGACCAGGGAATCGAACCTTTCATATAAATTCTGTTTTTGAGGTCATCTGTTAAGTGAGTAGAGAGTTAATCAACGCTACACGTGTCGATTTAATTGGTGTAGCGGAAAATCTTCGATTGCTCAGCTGGTATTGAGGACTCGTCTGCTCCAACGGTCATCGATCCTTCAACAGACATGCTTTAGCAAGCTATACTGTATGTTGACAATACACTTTTTTTCCCGTATTATTTAATTTCGGAACTTCCTTCAAAGAGACACCGAACGCTGCTCTGTCTATATCACACAAGGCAACATCCCTCCTAACCCATTCATCTTCCATTTGTCTCTTATTTGTATCAAACTTTTTGCCGTCTAAAACACAACACAAGTAAGTATATAATCAGTTACAATTCAACCTGCGAGCACAGAAGCCAATTTCCTTCGGGTAACTTTTAAAACTTGCACCGTTTCTCAAAAACATTTTCCAAACGAATTTCTTCGTTGACTTTCAAATTAGTTGTCGGGGGAGCGTAAACTTTGACAGCCGCCGACACAGAATGAACACGTCACGACATGTCTGAGGAGGACTATTCATACCTACTTTTAATGCGATTGGTATCGTGCATAATGGCTGCGTTTTTTAGGTGGAGTAGCCATGTTTTTGGCCGTTTATGTGGCGCCTGTGCCAGAAAATCATAGGATAGAAGGACAAGAAGTTAATGAACACCGCTTTTAATGGCTTGTAAAAATGTTTTTGAATAATAAAAGATTTAAAAAAAACATGTGGGTTATCATGATCTGTTAGAGTGGGTAAGAGGTGGCGATAGACATCTGTCTAGTGCTGTCACATTCCCAGTCTCGAAATAATCCTAAAACATTCTTGCAATAACAGATCAAAGTAATCCCCTTGGTTTGAAATTTTCAATGGTCGAATAATGCAATATGAGTTGGCTTTTACGAATTGAAACTTTTTTTAATAGTGTCTGTGTTTTTTGGAAAATTGAAATCTAAATCGTGGTTATATTCCGAAATAATGTTACTAAGCCTTAATGTAGGGTCCATCAATGGGTAAATTTTGATTGTTTTTCAAGCTAACGACCAGTACATAACATTTTAGGTTGAAGATTACACACGAGTACATATATAAAATCAAGCTTCTCACTAATAAGGTCAGTGTACCGCGTTGAAGATTACTAGATCACAATTATAAATCTTTTCTGCTTTGGTTGATAATTCGGTATGTAAAGAATTTTTTGGGAACTTTTTATATTTTTTATTTTGTAGATTGGGTCACTTTTACAATTGCGTGAAATCTTTTCCACAAAAACTTTTACCAACACAAACACAAGCCTTCAAAGGTTACACGGCTTAAATCTGGGTTTTATGATTTAAGCCGTGGAAAACTTAAAAACGTGCATATACCTCCGTCGAAATCGATACGGAACGCAGTCAGTTTTCATAATCTCGTTAGGGACTCTCGTTAGTTCTCGGATCATGTGAGACCCGGATCTACGGATCTCCGGATGATTGCCTTTGTTACCGCGGCTTTGCCTCCCCGTAATATTAATTAATTTTCTCCTTGTAGCTTGCTTCTTTCGTTATTAAACGGATGCACTTAAGTTAAATACTTCTTGAGGCAATTACTTTGCTGTCATGTACTTGCCACTTTGTATCACAAAAAGTCCTGGACTTTTTGTGATACTTTTTCTGTTTTCTTTAAAGTTTTACATCGGTTCTACATTTTTGTGACAAAAAACAATTTGGAAATTATAGCGTTAATTGTATTTCGTATGAGATATTTTTCTGATGAATTTTATGCTTGGTGCCGAAATCCGAGAAGTGAATTGAAAATCATCACTATCTTCTGCCCTAGTCCCATTCTACTTGGGGTCGGCGCAACACGTTTTCTTCTTCCATTCTCCCCTGTCAACCGTCACGGCATCATTTACTCCTTTCTCTTTCATATCATCGCTCACACAATCTTCTTTGGCCTTCCTCTCACTTTTTTAGTAACATGCGTTTCATCCCTCCTCATTACATGTCCATACCAAGACAGACGGCTTCCTTTCAATGAAGTGAATTGATACCGTTTCAAAATAATATTGTTATGAAAAATCAGTGTGTAAAACAACTAAAAAGCATGGGCTTGGGTAACAACTTGTAAAATTTAACTAGTTTAAAATAATAAGAAGTTAAATGTTTAAGAAATTCAAAAGAAAAATAACGATTTTTACTGTTCTAACAAAACATAGATACTGTGCATGCGCCTATGTCTTTGTCTTACTGTTATCCCCGTTTGACAAAATCTTTGCTATATTGTTAAGATAAATACACATAACAATACTCTTAAGATTAAAGTATTTAATGAAAATCCTCTTGTACTTTTCTATTTATATACCTTACTGAAAACTCGATTTGGATTTTAGTAAACTCTGTTCAACACAATGATAATAAAAAAATATGATAACGTTGTGAGTTTTATTCTATTAAAGTTACTAGACTATGTTTGTAAAAAAATATTACACTGCGTATATTAATTATACAGGACGGTGATTTCGTCTATAATTATGCAATATTCAAGGGTCGTCTACATGTCACCCCAAGGAACATTAAAACAAGTTAGATAAAATCAAGTTTTTTTAATAAATCAAATTCATAAAAAAAACTAACTTTTCATACATTCATAAAAAAATTGTGAACCGTCGCGGGACGCCTGGCAGATGTGAAACATCGAAATCATTTTGTACATTCCATATGCATAAAAGGATAGTTAACGACATGAAATTAATATGGCATAGTGAACAATAAAATAAATATGTAGATGACTGTTTATTTAATAAACATTTATTATACATTAAATACATATTTTTTTTACCGTGTTGGGAAAGTCGAACATCGCGTGTTCATGGCGACGCGTCGCCACACACATACTTGTTTCGTCCTAAATACATACATACTATCATATAGCGTGGCGACACATGCCGTGGCGACGCGTCGCCACGCAAACAGTCGGTCTGACCAGCCGCTATAGATGTTTCAAATCAAAAATTGTCTGTCTAGTTTATTTTTCTGAATCGAATATTTGTTTCATAGGGAAAGTTTTACGGGCAGAAATACCCACCTTCACTATAACAGATAACAAAATTGACGTATTTTTAATGCCTTAGGAAAAAAATGCGGATAAAGCGTCAAAATCCCCGAAAACGTGGTGAGAAAACATTTTTTTAAACTAATATTGGACCCGAAGTAAACCACCAAACAGCTAAACGAATTAAAATCACGTTGTAATCACTAAAGTAAAACCACAAACACATCCAACTAATGCCATGTGAGGATACACCTAATCTAGGTATCAACTGGGGCATAAAACTAATACCTCAGTATATCTAGGTGCCGTGACCGGGCGTGAACCCATGTTTAGGTTTTGACTTAGGTGCTAACTTGGATTAGTTTTGAATAACCCTGTTTTAAATTACCTTATTGTTGAAGCTCTTGAAATTATAAATATTTATGTAGTTAAGTAAATGAATACCTATTCAAAAGCTTGTAAAAGCCCAATGAATAATATGCCTATTTTAATGCCATTGAAGTCTTTATCCATGTCTTTGACTACAGCAGGGTGTGGGTGTGGGTGGAGTTTTGTCGCAAACTATGCTCCATTTAATATCCTGCCCTCTATGTCCAAAAAAGTCTGTGTTGCCACCGACGACGCCATAGAAATGGCGAATTTACGGGGCAACGCAATGTAAAATCTTGTAGTGTTGGCCATAGAAAGAAGAAGAGATCTACATATATCTGATGTTTTTTTAAAGTCATCAAACATTTTCGTACTCATTCAAGGTTTTTGTTTATAAACTATACAGTTTTGAATATTTGAAGTGTTTATGGAATAAACCTGGCCCCTTCATTAGCCAGTTATGACAGAGTCTTTAAGGTACGCTTTACGTTACAGACAAAAGCCACGAGTGGACATATTGAACCGAAAATGTATGATACAAAGACAAAGGCAACGAAAGATAGAAGACAGATTTAGTAAGATTTATGGTAGGGTTGAGTAACTCCTAACTGTTTATGAATATTTAAATAAAGTACAATAAAAGTAATACGAGCATCTAGAGGGCTTTAACATAGTCTATTTTGTCAAAGTATTCAAGGAGCGCCGTGAAACGACCGCGTGTGACCTATACATTAATTTTAAACAAAGCAAATCTGTAAGAGTACAGTCAATAACAGTTTGTTATAGACATTCAATAATTGTTTTTTTTTTATTATTTGCTCCAATAACAGTACAATCCGCGTACGTGGTTGACCAGATGTATGAACGTGGACGAGGTCAAAGGTGTATGTTAGGATCGAAGCAGGTGGCGTTCTGTAGTTACTGCTTGTACCAGTATTACATTTTACATGGAGTGACTGCCTATCTGACCTTCACAACCCAGTAAGTAATGGATACTAACGGGGTTACCAGCCGGGACCAACAGCTTAACGTGCTTTCAGAGGCACGGAGGAAACTTGTATGTAATGTGTGGTCACTCATCCATAGACCGACCTAGGCAAACGCGGCTTAACCTTGATGATTGAACCTGTATGGCTGTTGTTATTCAGCACGAGCTCCTCCTCTTCATTTAGCCACGAGCTGCTTTATAGGAGCAAGAATTTTATTCATAATTTTACAAAATCATGCTCCTGTTTACAAAATGTTGAATTTACTGTTGAAGTTACTTAAATAACATGTTACGTCCACATTTTAGTGGAACTTTGTGAACTAAATTGCCAATTTTCTAGCGTTCAGTGTATGACGTCATACACGAATGTCGACTTCTATATATCAAGCAGCTGTGAAAAGGTAAAAACCAATTCAAAACATCGTAAAGTTCATTCAGTAGGTGTCGAAATTTCTCGAAGTTTTCAGCTTTTTGAAGTAAAATGAGCAACAAAATAAGTTCTTTGTGACTTCATAATAAGGTTCAAGATTTATGAATAGATAGCGTCAACTTATGCATTCTAATTTATTATGATTAAAACTGTTCACTGTTTTAAAATATTTGATAGTAAAAGCGATCTTATGGCGCTTAAAAAGACAAAAACAAAAAAGCACAGATATGTTTTATGTATTTTTACGTTGAAGAGATTTTCTTGCGTTCTGAAAATTATACGTTTTTATTCTGTAACTAGCTAACCCACGCAACTTCGTCTGCGTAACATTTTTGATTTGATTGATGCTCTTCTCATATTGGTCGCAGCGTGATGTTACATAGTCCATCGCCTTCCTCCATAAATGGACTATCCAACACTTAAAGATTTTTTCAATTCTAACCAGTTGTTCCTGAGATTAGCGCGTTCAACCAAACAAACAAACACTTCAGCTATATAATATTAGTATAGATTAATTGAAGCACAAAGATTAATTGCAGTCATTATAAACTAATTCTTTAGCATAATCGGGATAAAAAGCTACAGCAGGTATTACCCAGTACGAACTGGGCTGTGGAGGTCAGATAGGCAGTCGCCCCATGTAAAATACTGGTATTCAGCTGCATCCGGTTAGACTGGAAGCCGACCCCAACATAGTTGGGAAAGGCTAGGCAGATAAAAATAAGTATAATAAGCCATCTATGTTCCTACTACAGGGATCCAGGTCATCAAGGCCTTGTGCGGGACACGGAGTGGGCCAAGCTGAACAAGTGCGAGTTGGAAAATATCACATGTCTTTTTTAAATTCTAGGACCTGTCAGTTACCTCACAATGTTTTTCTTCATCATTTTGACAGCAGTGGTGTTGAAATTAATTACGCAATATAAAATAACTGGGTTCGAATCCACGGCACCCTCGAAACTCAGCGGAATTACCTCTGGACAACTACTGCTCTTAACTTTTATACGGCATCTTTACCATCGCCAATATTGCGTTTGAACATTTCTATTGAACAATACTTATTAGTAATGATGATATCAATTTACCATCTAAAAGTTCACTAAAATATTACTCCAGACATTACGAATATGAAGTTAAATCTCCTTCGCAACCCAAAAATCGATGAGGACAGACAATGAATTTCATAGTAATTGAAATTTCTATGAAAATACTTGATATATTGAGTCCTATCTGCCTAGCCTGAGTTGTATCTACTTACTTTCAAAGTAACTTTTACCGCTTGTATATTTGATCTCTCTATTGTTATTTTTTTTTTAGTTTTAATTTAATTATCTAGCGATTTCTATAGATATGCTTAGAACTAATCAAAAATTTTACTGATAATTAATAAATCGATGTGATTTATAAATTTTGTCACTTAGAATTGACATTAAATTATTTAACGGTTTCTTTCATAGGAACTTTTGACTGCCATGTTAGTCTAGTGGTCACAAGCGCGACTGCTGAGCATGAAGCTATCGGTTCGATTCCCGGGTCGGGCAAATTGTTATATGGTTTTTCCATAAGGAGTTTTTCAGTAGCAGCCACGGAATATGGATTTTTAATTTATTTATTTAGGTTAACCAACAATTGTTTACACTATGTACATTTCTGACTTAATGACTAGAGTAGCATTTACAAGTGCAACAATTAATTACAGGTTAACACCACATGCACAAAACGGTTTAACATAACATATTTATATTATTGACCTAAACATAATAAATCATTCACTCAATGCTGAACAACACTATACAGAGAAAGACATTGGGATGTAAAATTACTGAATAAAATTATAATTGATAAAATTGTGATTAATTGATTGGATTATAAAAAAAGATTTGTGCCCGGTTGATGGCAATAGGCTCACCCCCTATTACATGGAAATTAAACATAACTGTCGAAATGTCGAAGTACTATTAGGTACTCCTCTGCCTAACCCTTAAGGGATTACAGGCGTGATGTTATTTAACTTTCATAGGAAACGTTTAAAAAGTGATTTTATTTAATTTTAACCGATTGCGGTGAAGCCCAAAAGAAGGATAGTTTTTTATTGTTTGCATAGTTTTTTATTGTTTGCATAGTTTTTTATTGTTTGCAATATTATCCTAATTTGAGACTCACATAAGATTTTTTTTTACCGTATATTTTCGAGCCGTTTGGGGTTGAAACTCTGGGGCCGTGGGGTACGAGTGCTCACAGCCTTTTTAAGGAAATTTCCAAACGCCTAGTTGACGCTTCCCGTGACCCAAGGGCTGGCTTTTACCTTGGCCAGAGGCTAAGTGTTGCCATACAACGTGGCAACGCCGCCAGTCTCTTGGGCACATTACCGGCTGACAGCGTTGAAGAGGAGTTTTTTGGTGCTCTTTTATAGTTAGTTAATTTTAGTCATTTTAATTATTATAATGTATATAGTTAACACGTTCGCTGCGGCAAAACACATCTGTTGTGTTTTTACTACGGGTTCTCGCGCGGCTATTGTTCGGCCGCAGCCAACGTGTTAAAATGTATATCTACAAAAGTATTATGTTGTCCTATTAATCCAAACCAATGTGGGTTTTTGTTTGATTTTATAATTGTCTAGCAGTTTGAGTACTATAAGCGACCTACACAAATGCCCTTTCTTTGGTATTGTTCGTCGTTTTGTTGAGCTCCTTGAGTTATGAGTCGAGCTACACGATAACTGACACATGCTTGCACTGGCTGGAAAAGTCCACTCAAATCTGTGTGGTTCTTTCTTCAAAAGACCATCTCTGACACTCATCTGCATAGTCCTCATGTGAGTTGACCAAGATTATGTCTGGACCTTAAAAGAGACTATGACCTGAGTTTGTTTCGGCTGTTTCTTCTCAGAGTAGTCAGATACGAAACACCGGCCTCATCTAGTTTAAAAAAAGAAGACGTGTAAAAGTGTTTGTTAAAACTTATTTGCAAAATAAACATCATTTATCATTTAAACTACTAATTGGACTCCAAACTACCATTCAATGTTATTTCTCTTCTAGTCAACCTTTCATTCTTCAGGCATTCTTGCCTTGTGGCATTAAGTCCGTCCATCTACCACTTCTTCGCGTATCGATGAAAACCTAAACTAAGTCAATCCAAAATTTGGCGACTCGGTTAGCACTCTCAGTAGCGTCTCAACACGATATCAAGTGTCCCATCGTTTGTGGGGCATTACACTCTAGGGCAGAGTCATCTATGAATCTCCACCTGAACAAGTTTTCCTTGCTTCGGCAAACCTGTGTCCGGAGTCTATGTAGGGACTTCTAGTCAGCTATGGCAACTCGTGCCCAGGTGGTAGAATTTTCAGCAATTGGCACAAATGACTTGAGTAGGGTAACACTTTCTCGTCACTTGCCACATATGTATCACTACTGTACGTAAACCTGAAATAAATACCGAGAATTTCCCACAAGTTCTTAAACAAATGAAGTCTAATTATTCCGAAAACCCAGTTTATTAATTAAAAGATAATTAGGTCTCGATATTAAAATAAAATACCTGTAACAGCGTTTGAAATATAGACATTTTAAATGAGTCAGCGTTTCACAGTTAAAACTGTCTGTTCTTAAAATCTGTTCAGCGAATTCTGACAGTTTTAGCATTGAAAAGATGAAAGGTCAGCGAAGATCAAAGCCGAGACTTAATAATACAATTTACTGAAGTATTATTAGATTTTAATAGGTCATACCGAAGCTGTGTTTCATGAAATACCAGAAATAGAACGATTTTATTGAATACTCACCGATTTCGTTAAAATAATGAAAGTAATAATGCGGCTTGTGTTACTGGAGCAGCTTAAGTCCGCCATGTTTGTTTTGTGGCTCGCGATGTCAATAATAATCCATTGATAACTGGTTAATTACAATCCTTTTGCTAGTTAAGGCTCTAGGGAGAAAGAAGAAACACAGAGACAGACAAACATGCCCGCCCACATAAGTGCAAATCAACCAAAAACATTACTCTCTTTTTTTATTTCAGTGATTTATAAGTTGAGAGAGGTTGATAACTCGGCATCAAGTTTCCAAACTCGTACTCGGCTCTTCACGACAAAGTTTAATCGCTCGGTTACTCCATAAAAAACATGTGAAGTAGTTAGGTAACGTGGCGGGCACAGCAAGTACTTCGACAGACCTCTTACGAGTATCTTACTAGATTTTATCTCTACTACAAGTCTTAAATTTTCTGATAATCTGTGATAAAATCAGAAGTTTGGTTATAAAAACAGTGACACTAGACTTGTTCTTGTGAAGTTGCCTAACACTGGTATTCCAAGACCCGTCTTAAGTCAATTGCTCAGCTCATTTAGAGTTAGTCGTCATGACAACGATTCGAAACTCCTACCAAATCGTATTCTTAGCCGCAATTGGCGGATCTTCAAATTTGACAGATAATTCCTTATAACCGGCCTCATTTAAATGCGTCGTTTGTCTAGTGGGCGCTAGTGCGATTGCTAAACATGAGGTCCTTGAGGGTTCGATTCCCGGGTCGGTCAAAGTGTTATTGGGTAGTTCTATCAGGAATTTCTCAGCAGCAGCTACGGAGCCTGGATTTATACCCGGTTGGTGGCAATAGGCTCGCCCCCTATTGCATGGGACTTAAAACATAACTGGCAAAATGTGGGTGTACTATTAGGTGTTTCTCTGCCTAACCCTTCAGGGATTACAGGCGTGATGTTATGTTATGTGATTCGTTATAACAACTTTACAATCGTGGGCGTTTATGTCAATTTATAAACAAACTATATCTGTCAATTTATATTAGACACAATGTGGCAGAATTAGCGTGTCAAGCTTGACTTGAGCTGAGTCTGAGACTAAGAATACCAGTGTAAGTCTATAAAATGTACTTAAAAACATAGTATTTAAACGTTTGCGCAAGTTCGTGAAATGTTAGTCAGCAGTTCAGTTATGTCTTTGGAACTAACAAGTGGGTCTACGTCTGTGCTTATCTACTTTACTTAGTTTTTGTTTTCAAAATTATGTAATTTCCTAGAATCAGCTCTTTGCTAAGCTGTGATAATAATATCTACTATTAACCTGTCCTCTGATGTCTCACTGTGATTTTAAATACCTGTTATTTAAAATACTTGCATCACGCCTCTAATCTTCGATGGGTTGGGTAGAGTATTGTAACACAGTGGTGTATAATAATACCAAAATTTCGCCAGGTATGTTTACGTCCCATGACAAGGGTGGCAATTTTACTGCCGCAAATGGCGTATCTAGTCTGATACTGGGATTGTTTAAAGGGAAAAGTCCAAAAAGAAGGAGAATTATTATGTTAATAATTTTTATGCGAATGTAATAATATTTTTTTTTTTCATATATAATTTTATTTTATTTTTTTAATTTCTAAGATTTCGATTTTTAACTTTAGGTAATAAATGCACCTTTTAAATAATAATTTGCTGTGCCCTAACAGGGTCTACAACGGCTCTTAGCTCTAAGCCTTTTGTATCAGCTTGTTTTACCTTGTGGAACGCAAATAAATGAATATGAATATGAATCGAAACCAGAACCTCATGCTTCGCCGTGTCGTCCAACAAAATGTTTGTTAAGAGGGTGCGTTCTGAAATTTAGTAACGTTGTAAATAGCTGTCAAGTATTTCGCATATAAAAAGACGCTAAATCAGAGTAGGTACTCCATATTTATGTCATACTCTAGTTTTAGCCCGTAGCTTCACTCGCGTCATTTTATCGCACGGGAATGTTTTAAATATGCCTATGACACTTGAAGATAATGTGGCTTGCTATGAGTGAAACAATTTTCGGAATCGGATCTGTGTGGTTCCGAAGATTACCCCTACATCCAAACTTAGAAACGTATCTCGTTAAAATATTAGTAAAGAGCTTAGGCTCCCAAAACGATTTTCCGCCATCCTCGTATCTTGGAAGATTAAAAACAATACAGTCCCCAGGAGTGGAAGGCTCCCCTTAAAATGAGGATAGCGTGAGGTATTTTATAGAGCCATAACGGAGATCGTCACAGATCTTGCATGACTAGCCTTTTGGGGGCATTCGCGTGTGTGGAGCAAGCCAGGACTTTAAGCGACTAGAACCCCTCTTTTAAAAACCAATTTCCTTTTTCTTCCTTATCGTGTAGTTAGTGCCTAACCTGGTGTCAGAGTTTTTATGCCACCCACGGGCCTCTGACTTAGCTTTACATGCCTTCGAGAAATATCTCTCAGGCATGCTCGTTTCCTACCGATTTTTTTCTTCACCGAAGCATGTGATAATTATACAATACGCACAAGATTCCGAAAAATCAGAGGTGCATGTCTTGCGTTCGAACTCGAGACCTATAACTTGGCAGTCCAACGGCCACACCACTAGGCTATCACTGCTATAAAATTCCTCTAAAAGCGTGGGGTTACAAATGTCGTCAAATTAAGGGAACCTCCTGGATAAGTGACACACATGACTGGAAATTGTGGCAGATGAAAGGGGAAGCTGGAATTAAATAATGTATAATAATTTAATTAAGACTACTATTATATTTTACCGATTTTTGGTTCTGAATAAAGTTTTTTTTTTTTAATTACTGCTCGAAAGAATTCAACTCTTGATGTTTCTGATGCAAGATCAGCAACGGGCACAACTTAGTTGAAAATTTCATTTATTTCACGACCTCCTTGTAGTTTTGACTTGAATCTGTCCAGTTCATCTCGTAATCTCCAGGTTCTCAGGACCACCGAGTTGCAAGTAGCTTTTTGAACACTAAAATTAATGTAGCCTTAAGAAAAATCACTTCCTTGCCATGACAACAACTTGTACCACACTTAAACGACAGTCTTAAAATCGTGTCCAAGACGGCACTAACGTAGCCAATAAAAATAACTCGAAACCTTGACCCCAACGTTGACGACCCCGCCCGGAACGCCCGAATACTTTTTAAACCACTTTCATGTTGATTGTAACTCCTAAAAACAAATGTCATTTCAATTTTGTGACCCCTGTTTTGGGGTTTTGATGGTTGATCTGCTGTGTCATGGAAAATAAGTGATCATTTTTTTTTTGTTATGTCAGGATAGACGAGCTTCATCATGAAACCTGATAATATTAAAGGCCTCTTCTTATACAGAAAAATAAAGGGCATTGACCCTTGCTCATATTATTTCACTAGCTGATCCGCGCAACTTTGCCTGCGCAACATTTTTCATTGATGCCCCGCTCCTATTGGCCGCACCGTGATGTTATATAGTCAAAGTCAAAGTCAAAATTATTTATTTACGTTAAATGTGGTACAAAAGATGGTAAATATATAATATATAGCCTTCCTCGATAAATGGGTTATCCAACACTAAAATTATTTTTCAATTCGAACCAGTAGTTTCTGAGATTAGCGCGTTCAACTAAACAAACTCTTCAGCTTTAATATATTATAATATAATAATTATTATAGATATTAGTTGTTGCCCACGACCTTCGCCCGCGTGAAATTTATCATCATAATTCTCCTGCCCTTATCCCAATTCATTTGGGGTCGGCGCAGCATGTCTTCTTCTTCCATACGTGTCATCTCATCAGACACCGTCAAATTATTATAAAAATATTACTTCACTATTTGAATCGGATTCTGTTAACAATTTCAAGGGTTTTAAATTTTTTGCACGGAACGCTAATCTGTTTTCTAAAATAAATGAAGCCTAAGTTACTCCTTATAACATCAACCATCGGCCAGTAAAAGTCCCGTCAAAATCGGTCCAGCCGTTTCTTAAATTAGCTGGACCAAATAGACAGATAGACAGACACACAGCAGACAGTCAGAACATAAAAAAAAATGTTTTGAGTACCGTATATTTTTTTATGTGTATTCAGTATAATCCTGTTATTTTGAAATACAAAACACAATTCAATTTTATTTATTTGTATAGATCATATATGATATAGTGGCGATGTTTCCCGGAGTTTTCGCGCACCGCAACGCCACGGTGATACAAATATTTCGTTTCAACGACGCAAAAACTGCATCCAAATCTATATCTAGCTTTTGTGGAGTTAAAACTAAATATTTTTAAATAAAATTTAACTGCCATGGTGCCTAAAATTCAAAACTATGGAAAAGGAACTGTTTTAATTATTCCGGTAACTTGAAGCTCAAGTAAGCTGTTTTTTACTAGCCTGTTCTGTCCCACTCCTGGACAAAGGTTGTAGTAAAAAAAACTTTTGTACATAACGACATTTTTAAACTAACATTTTTAAAAACCAGCATTAAAATATAGGTGTCATTTTTTATGGCCGGTGCATAAAAAACATATAGTCCGCCATCTTTGGGAGTCCGTTATATTGGATTTTGTATGACGTCACTTAGCTAACCATGCATTATCATCCAAACGAAATGTGTATGCAAAACTTCTGCTCAATCACTTGCGGGTAACTTTTAAAATTCAGTTGCAAGATTTGACCTAAACAAACAAACATACATACATTGCAATTTAAATAAAAGCTTGTAAAAAACTCTGAATGCTAGACACCAAGCACCCATAACTGATCTAGGATGATACACCAGCAATTTCCATTTAATTCCACCTCTTACGAACACCGAACCACGTCGAAATTCACAACACAAATTCAAAAGACTTACATTAAAACTAACGACCTCGTATTCAAGTAGAAATTGTGCAATAATGCTTTGGAACGTGCGTACTTTGAAGATATGCTAACTGACAGCGCTTTGCAGCAGGCTTTTGTAATAACTGATGACACGTCATCGGTACAGGAACGGGTGACTTCATAAAAACTTTCATTCACACGTCCGTGGCAAGCTGGGTGAGTTGTATAGGAAAGCGCTTTCAGCGGCTGTGTACAGCGCTGGAATTAGTTTTTTGTACCTATTTATTTTTTCAGGCAGATGTTTCAACATCATCATCTGCCTAGCTATTTTTTCCGATGCTGTTGAAATCGGGTTTAAGTTTAATTGGGTGCAGCTGAATACAAGTATAACCCTTGATATACCTACATAAAAATATGTACATATATATATACCACTATAATTAATATACCTCTTGAAAATACTGGTTGATAGACTTAACTGTTTAATTTTATAAAACATCATGGTCAGATATAGAAATTGCAAAAAAAAAAAATGAAATGCAGAATGGTTTTTTTTTCATAACAAATTATTGTTGTTTTTACTCATGTTCAATTCGTAAATAAATATTTGGCATTGTTTAAATATAATAACGATAACGTAATAAACAGATAGGTAATGTGAAATACATATACTTATCGACCTTTACTAAGGCAGAAACTAATTATTTAAATATAATTAAGAAAGTACAAAACAATGATAATGTTATCCCAATATTATTATCACCTTTTCATTGCGGCTAACAATTTTGATTTGAATATTCCGTTAATTTTTTATTTACCAAAACTGGTAATATTTAAGATAACAGTTATTTCGTGTTTTTGAGGAACATACCTATATCATTATCAAGCCTGTAATCCCTGAAGGATTAGGCAGAGGTGTAGTACACCCACATTTCGAGCGAAGGCGAGCCTGTTGCCACCAACCAGGCACAAATCCAGACTCCGTGGCTGCATAAAAACCTACATAGTGCCTTCATGTTCGATTATGGCCCACTTTATCTCTTTTATTGAGAGGTGGCCTCCTAGAAGTAGGAATATTATAGGATTATGGTTCTAAAAAATGTTCCAGAATCAATATTTTAGATTTTTGTATACAAATTCTGTCAGGTGGAGAAAAGATCGCCATTCCGTTTATTCTAAATTTATCATGAGGAGCTCGTGACTAATAACAGCCACATGGATCGATCTTCATATTTAACCCGTGCTTGATGAGCTCGGTCCGTAGATGGGTGACCATTTTACATACAGAGTTTCTTCCTTGCCTCGGAAAGTACGTCAAGCCGTTGATCCCGGCTGTCATTTGTAGATCTTTCACAGTCGTTACGGCTGTTCAGTGGTCCGAAAGTCTGACAACCACTCTTACCAAGGGGTATCGCATTACTCAGTTACTGGTTTGTGGTAGTCAGATAGGCAGTCTGATACTGGAAAACAGTGGGCAGATGATGATGATGATTTTATCATGATTCTTCTTCTTTGCGTCTCGTTTCACTCAAATAATACCCGATCAGTATTTAACCACATTTATTTATCATGATTATTACTCAAGATGTATGCAATACACAATACTGTTTACATTCTATCTAAACTAATTTTTTAAGCCATTAAGCAAGTTTTACGCTGGTTTTTTAGCCACAAAAATCATCCAATCAAGAAAAATACAGCGCTTTAAAGCACGAAAAAAATCAGCGCTTTCCGCTTCACCGCCACAGTTTCAGATGTCATAGTTGCAAAGGCATCGTCTCGCAAGTAATGAATAGGACCAATTAGTGAGACTGCCGTTTCAACGACCCTCAGGGAGACATTTACAGGCAACGCGTGAAAGGGCAAAAATGTATGCGTATAAGTACAAAATGGCCGCCTGTCTGGGTAAATTAATTCTAAGTTTAATGAGAGATGGGCTAGACAAAGAACTAGTATGTGGATAGACGCCTTCCGGGACTTTTTTTATGTGGGATTATATGGATGTATTAAAGTCTAGGCACAAAGGAGTCACGTTAATATAAAAGAACTGCATTTCTATAAATGTACAAAGAGTTTTTGGCGCGCTATTGATGTTGACGGGGAGCGCTGTTTGTAAACATTTGTGAAATTGTATTGAAAACAAGATGGTGACGTTAGGTTTGATTTTAATGAGCTGAAGATCTGTAAAAATCTTTATGCAACTATTTCAAGGTATGATTGCATTGTCAAGGCTGATTTAAAGTAATTTACTTTTTATTAAATTCTTACTTTCTGTAATAAGAATAAGAATATATTTATTAAACCACAGTTACAAAAATTTTTTTAGTAGAACTTCATTGTGGATATCGGTGACCAAGCAGTGATAGCCTAGTGGTGTGACCGTTGGAGTGCCAAATGGTCTCGAGTTAGAACCCAAGACACGCACCTCTGATTTTTGGGAATCATGTGCGTATTGTATAATTATCACTTGCTTCGGTGAAGGAAAAGATCGTGAGGAAACCAGCATGCCTGAGCGATATTTCTCGACAGCATTTAAAGCCAAGTCAGAGGCCCAAGGGCGGCATGAAAACTTGAAAACTCTGACACCAGGTTAGGCACTAACCACACGATAAAGAAAGAAGATGGATATCGGTAACAACTTAACTGAAACAATGTGTATAGGTGTGTGTGTGTGTGTGTGTATAGGTTATATATATATAATATATTTAACCATTTAAATTGCAATGCCTTAACAGGCAACTAAGTTCTAAGAACCTACCTGTTGTTAACACCTTATTTCTATAAAGAGTTTGAATTTGAAGGTATATTTTGACAAAATTAGATAACGGTGGTCCAAAGAATTCTAATGTTTAGCAATGATGTGTGTGTGTTTGTGTGTGTGGGTCTTCAGGTATGTGTGGTAAAGGTTAAGATTAGGTGATATTACCTGATAATGTCTTCGGTGTCTTCGGTATGTTAAGAAGTGAAGCAATTTCTGAAGGATTTCTGTTGACTATAATTTTACTATTTATAAATACATAAGGAGACTGATTTGATACTTTTAAAAGCAATTCGTGGAAACGGACATTAATTTTATAACTACTATCATAACGCTAGGATACCCTGCTACGGTGGGCAGAGGTGAACCCATTTATAGCACGAACATTTTCATTAATTTTTTGAAACAAAATTATTGGAAACATTTCTGCTTGACAAAATAAATGCAAGTGGGTTACCATGTTTGTAATATTGAGTGGGGCTAATGCATATTGTACTTTTGTACCGTTTGTAAAAAAAATGTTGTTAAATAAAGAAAAGCATTTCCATTCGTATTTTTCATTGAGAACCAAATGCAAAGCAATATTAAAGTATCCCCTAACATTAATTTCACCACTAATTTGAACCGTAAATTATAACTTTTTCCCGGCGCGGCGTGACCATTCTTCATCAATATAACAGAGTTTTTAATTTTTCTGAACAAAAATCATTAAAACTTGCATAACATCAGTTCCTTGTGATTTAGATACATTCTTTTATTCCTTTTTTAACCGATTTCAAAAAAAGGAGGAGGTTCTCAATTCGGTGGTTTGTTACCTCATATCTGCGTCATTTATGAACCTATTTGAAAAAATCTTCTTTTATCTGAAAGAATATACTTCCCGGTTAGTCCCATAGAAATTTCATTAAAATCGGTTTAGTAGTTTGGTTTGATACTTGACAAGGATTTGTGCGTGATACGATAACTAAACAGGATAAAATAAAAACTTTATTGCAAAAAATAACCGACTTCCAAAAATTAACACTAAAAAAGTGGAAAATAACTTTACTTTCGGAAGTCAGTGACAAAAAGTCAGTGAAACAAAAAATAGTCACCGACTTCAGAAAGAAAACTTATTTTCCATTTTTTTAGTGTGTTTTTGCAAGTCGGTTATTTTTTTCTTTCAAGGGTTTTTTTTCGTTGATCTTATAATATGTTTCGCCAAGACTAGTGGTAATTAACTACTACAAAATACTTAGTTTATATTTTGTCATTTTTCGCAGTTAAACTGGATGCAGCTGAATGAATGACTGCCTATCTGATCTCCACAACCATTAATACTGAAAAATAAGATACCCCCTGGTAAGACTGGTCGTCAGATTTTTGGTACATGGCGCTGTCATCAAGTTTTTCAAATTAATCTCTATTTAATACACTGCAAAGCTGAATAGTGACTTAATTTATAGGTTGTACGTATCAAGTCCGTTAAAAAAAGTTGATAGTGCACTCCAGTGGAAAAGTTACACCCTGAATATTACTGCGACACACATTACGCAGTCGTAATTAAAAAGTAGTCCAACATTTTCCTGACGCACTCGAAAAGGCACCTGCATAAATAAAACACAACTACTTATCCCAGTTTCCAAGCCAAGGATGTCGAATCCTTGAAACTCCCGCAACGACCACTTGAGAGAGAAAATTGTTCTGACGTCTAGGGACTGGCATAAATTCATAGCTTTATATCATGATTTAAAAAACAGAAAATATGGGGGACTAGCTGACAAGACACCCTTACTTTTTACAAACAAAACTCATCCTTCTGTCAGATTTTTTAAAGGCCGTTTTTGAGTGGAGGACATTTTCAGGAGAGACAAACTTTTCGACATGACAAAGTTGGATGTAATGATAAATATACATTTTTTGTATTTTTTCAAGGGAGCATAACTGAGTGTAACGAAGTTTTTTTGGATCGTCAAATAATTATTATTAGAGACAATATTATTCAGAAACATTAATTTTCTATGAGAATGTTAAGTCATTTTCTGTTTCTGAACGAACATTTTAGTTTTTAACCGACAAAAAAAAAGGAGTATATGTGCGTATTGTATTCTTAAGGATCAGATGCGGTTAATATTTAAAAAAAAAAACAAAGCACTAATCAACCTAGAAAGTTTTATTCTTAATAAATGATTTTATTTAACGAGAATATCAAATAACAAAAATAGATTTACACAGAACTAAAACTTGAACATAATCTTAACAGTCACTAGCACTTATTTAAAACGTCCGTCGCGTCCAAGAGCCAAACACAGAATGAGTCGAACACGTTGTTTTTTTTTTTTTTTTGTGTATGGCATCTCGCAGTTCAACCTAGGAGGTTGTCGTCTGCTTAACCGGACTATCCTGTGGATGCCTTGAATTTAAGGCCTCCAGCCAGGGCAAAAAAAAAAAAAACTTACAAACTAAGCGACTACACGCTAAGGGCACCCCCTGTGGGGCTCGGACCTCGGCTTAGGGCGTCGCTGGGGGAGGGCAGCAAGGGGACAGGCTGGATCTGAGTAATATTATTAATGGGCTGGTTTAAAACTACTGGCACAGCATCGCGGGCTGGCTCGAGCAAGGGTCGGGGAGGGCAATTACCGGGACGTCGCGACGGACCTCGACGGCGAGGGCGGAAAGACGGCGGTTTGAAACGGGGTTTACGCTTGAGGAGCGTACTAGTTTCCCTACGGCTCTCCTGGAGGAGAGTGATAGCGTCGTCGGGAGTTACGAGTGTGTGCCTTGGACGGCGAACCTGACTGATACGCGAGGGGTCGTATCGGGCGGCCGATGCGATCAGGGGATTACGATGCTTTATTGCACGATCGAAGAAACGCTTGGTGAGGCGTTTCATGAACTGCAATAAGGTGGGCATCCTAAGATCTACGTGGAGACGTTCGTTACGTACGTAAAACGGGGCACCCGTGACCCTACGTAAGAATCGGTTTTGGAGCGTCTGCATCCTGTGGATATAGCGAGGCTTGGTATGTGCGAACACAACACAAGCGTACGACATGATGGGACGGATCACTGCGGTATAGAGACGCAACTTGCACTTGAGTGACAACTTGCTCTTAGCCGCTATCATGAAATGAAGCCTACTCATAGCGAAGGCAGCTCGGTCGCGAGCTGCTTTGATATGTGCCCCGAAGGACAGGTGTTGGTCAAGTATGACTCCTAAGTATTTGGCTTGCTTCTCCCAAGGGATAGGCTTGCCGTACATAGTGATCGGACGGGGGCTGGGGGGATTGATACGCGGTTTAGAGAAGAGAACCGCCTGACTCTTATCGGGGTTAACCTCGATCCTCCACTTCCTAAACCAAGCGCCGAGGACGTTGGCTGAGGTTTGGAGCGTTTTGGCGATAACGTTCTGACAACGACCAGTATAATAAATGGCCGTGTCGTCCGCGAACAGGGCTAGCTGAGCCTTTTTGCTCTTAGGGATATCGCTGGTGAACAACGTAAAAATGAGTGGGGAGATGACCGAGCCCTGAGGGACTCCGGCACGAATCGGGTGAGGGGAGGAGAGAGCTCCTCCGACGCGATAGCGGAAGGTGCGATTGGACAAAAAGTCTCGCAAGATGAGCACGAGACGGTCCGGCACTCCCAGTTGGTACAGCTTGTATATTAAGCCGTTGTGCCAGACTTTGTCGAACGCTTTCGCTATGTCGAAAAACAACACGCCTGTTATCGAACCGCGCTGGAATCCAGCGCTCACGTGCTCGACGATACGGTGGACCTGTTGAACGCACGAGTGTTCGGTCCTAAACCCGAATTGTTCGTTCGGAATGAGGCTCTTGGCCTCGGCATAATCTTTGAGACGCTTATAAATAAGCCTCTCGTAGATTTTGCCGAGGGCACTCAGGAGACTGATGGGTCGGTAGCTCGAAGGCTCCGCCTTGGGTTTGCCAGGTTTGGCAATACCGATGACTGTGGCCTCCTTCCAAACCTGAGGGAAGATGTTGTTCAAAAGGGCGCCATTGAAGATGGCTGCCATTAACGCGATTAGCTGAGCGGGTAGGACTTTAAACACCCTATTGGTGAATCCGTCGGAGCCAGGTGCTTTCCGTGGCTGAAGCCCTTTGATGATGTCGTGCACTTCTTCAGGTGTGATAGAAGGCAGAGGAGCATCAGGGTCTTCAACAGGGGGTAGGGCGGCTCTACGTTCGACCTCGGCGTCCACCTCATCGAGGTGTCGTTGGTCTACTGGTTGTATACTGGGAGAGCACTGAGATTCCAGGCTGTCGGCTAGGCATTCTGCCTTTTCAGAGTCATCGAAAGCGACGCTCTTATCAGGTCGAACGAGAGGAGGCATCGAAGCCTCTTCGGTTTTGCGCATCTTTCTCTGCAGTTGCCAGAAAGCTTGGTGAGTGGGCTCGAGTTCGCTCAGCGTCTTGTCCCATTGACTGGAACGGTGCTCACTGACGCGGTTCTTTACAGCGAGCTGTAAATTACGCATGTGAGCCTTGTTCGCGTCGCAAGGAAAGTTGCTGTAGGCACGGATGGCCGCGTTCTTCTCGGTTATCAGTTCACGTACGTCAGCGGGTAGTCTCCAGCGATGATCGCTCATTGCTGGAACTTCCCGTGAACAATCCTTCAGTATGGATTGAACGTGTTCTGTAAACGAGTTGATGGCGGCCGTCGTGTCTGCGACCGAGATAATGTGTTCAGGGATGGAATCCAGGTGAGGTGACGTAGTGGAATTCAGCTTTTCGCTGACTTTCCTCCAGTCGGTAATCACTTGGGAAGGCGGGGGCTTGCTGGGGTCTGAAGGACCTGAGCGGGGAACTAAGTGCACGAGCACTGGACGGTGGTCGGAATCAAGCTCGTGTAGCGTCTCAATGAGATGTAGCTTTAAGCTGACATTCTTGAGCAGCGCTATATCGAGCACGTCAGAACGATGGTCGGGATCGTGCGGGTAGTGAGTGTGCTCCATAGGAGCGATGGGGTCAAAGTTAAGGGAGGCCCCTAGGTCGAACACGAGGCGTCCTCTGGCAGAGGTCGTCGTGCTGTTCCAGGCGGGGTGTTTGGCGTTGAGGTCACCCGCTATAATAACGGAGTCGCTCAAGCCGAAGAGGACTGTGAGGTCCTTGGTGAGTGAAATATTCTCAGCGGTCGAACCGCCGGGAGGGATGTACGCAGAGATTATGCTGATCGGTTGATGACCGGTCATGCCGAGCCGACAGATGGATACCTCGAGGAGAGACTCTAACGGAGGGGGATCTATCGGGATGCAGTGCAGCTCCTTTTTATAATAAATGAGTGTACCGCCCTTGTGACAGCGTGTCCGATCGTTGCGAACTATGCGATAGTTTGCAATTCTCGGATCGCGGTGGCTAGGCTTGAGAAAGGTCTCCTGTATGAGGAGGATATCCAGTTGATGGTCGCGGAGGAATGTGGCGATCTCATCACGCTGGCCGTTAATGCCGTTGGCATTAAAGTAGCCTAGTTTTAGGGATCGGGGCTTGGTACACGCTATTAATTTGTTCCTATCCATAATAATAAATTAATTGTGGTTTAGGGCGCGGATGGCTTTTTCAATTGTGGGGTAACGCTTGAAAATCTTGCCATATTCGATGGCAGACTTTTTGGCAGCCCTGATCTCGTTTGCCATTCGGTCCGCTTCCGGGGTACAGAATACCTGGAAGGCACCGAGGATGACATCGAAGTTTGTTTCCTCCTCTGCGGCCACGGGGCCAGGAGGCGCGGGTGCGGTAACGGGGGCGACCATAGGGGAGGGCGCGGGCGCAGGGGTTGTAGGGAGCCCGGGAGTGGGGTTGGCTTGAGCCTTAGAGAGAGCTGGGAAAGCTCTTTGGTGATTCTCGGAGGTCCAGGGAGTGGGCCTTTGAGGACTAAGACGCTCGGGCATCTGAGAAGAGGGAATCTTAACAGAGGGACTCTCTCTCTGTTGTCGGGCGAGTCGAACACGTTGTAACCTCTCCGTTTTATTTATACCCTGTCATTCGGTTCGGTTTGTAGGGTAGGGATAATATTTAAGACGGCCGTTCCTGACACTGCGGCGTCCTCGACTGCAGCATTGCTTGCATCATTGGTATTAGATCCATCTCTCGCAACCGGGTCATTATCATCTTGCTCTTGCTCTGAAACATATACAGAGAACAGGTAATTGATTTACCCAGTTTCGTGTTATAGTCTGAAGGATATATCTTGGAGAAAAGAAATGGACTTCTATATATTTTTGTTACTCGTACCATGGGCGCAAGTGTGCACTCAAGCGCCCACAGACAAAGGTCTATCGAAAAGTGTTGTAATATTAAATAGCTTCAGACTTAACACGAAATAATAAAAAAAAATTCAATTCAGTGCATGGCTAACGACAGAATCCGGATTTCCATCACTCTCCATACACTGCCACATGACAGAGGCCCCAAGTTCGCTTGTCAGTTTCACGTATTCATAGCATAGGCCCTAACGTTTGCATACTACGACTACGTGACACATAAACACACTTTCTCTCATAAGAGCAAAGTAGAAACAGAGACCCATACCTTTGTATGTTCTCTCAGTGGCCTAAACACATTAGCTCCACTGGGCGTCACTCACCACTCTCAAAGAAGGCTGAGCACGCATCCGGCGTCCACTCACCTTGCCACAACATCATATGCTCTGCCGCCGCTTGGGTCTTCTTTCCATAAGATCCCGCTAGTAGCTCTAACTCGTAGCGGTGGCATGGTAGCGCGCGAATAACCTTGTAGGGTCCACGCATGCCGGAGTCTAGTTTGCCGGTGATTTGTGCAGCCTTGCTCACAAACACAAAGTCCCCGATGGCAAAGCTGCGCGGCTGCCGCCGATCTTCATTAACATAGGCGTCCTGGCGCTGTTGATTGGTTGCAAGGAGCTCAGATGCCCGTTGTCTGCGAAGGGTTAAGAGAGCCTCTCGGTTGAGATTAGAGTTATTAAGTGCCATATCTCGCACTAGGGATCTGATAACCGGAGTGGCTGCGTCGATACCGACCAGTAACTGCAGCGGTGAAGTCTGTGTGGTAGCCTGCTATATAACGACGGAAGTATCCCGCTAACCCCAGAAACTGGCGAACCTCCTTGACATTTGTGGGTTTTGAAGATCTAACTAGTGCATCGACTTTCCCCGGACTCGGCCTCACCTGACCATGACCAATTAATCTACCCAAGTATTCGATTTCTGTGTCCAAAAAGGTACATTTCTTTAAATAATAGAAAATCCCGCTGTTTTTAATATCCGTAAGACTTCACTCAAAGTGTGAAGGCCTTCCTCTACCGAATTCGACAATAGTAAAACATCATCTATGTATGTAAGGACTTTACCAGCGTCTATTAATGTTTTCAAAGTTTTAGTGATAATCCTCTGGTAAACAATCGGTGCATTTATGCATTCGGTAGGAACGACATATAAATCTATTTCTAATGATAGTTCAGGAAACTATGACTGTTGTAACTAAAGAAGTCGACTCAATTTCCTGACTTCCAATACCACGCATCAAGCGATAAGCTGGCACTCTATTAAAATTAAAATACTTTAGGACTGATTCTGAAATTAACGAAATATCCGACCCACTATCAATTAAAACATCGACGGGTACTTTTTGAACTACTGCTGACATTACGTTACTCTGTTTGGGGTAGAGTCTAAGCAAAAATTTACTTCATTGGTTTTTTTATCACCACTGTCGGAACGTTGTTTTTGAAAACATGATTCTACCAAGTGCCCGGTACGATTACAAAAAGTGCAGTGTTTTACTGGTCTACTTTTATTATCACTCGATGTGGTTGCTGCTGGTTTTGTGGAAATATCACCCTTATTAGAAGTGGTAGCCTCATTTTTTAACTTTTTAGGGCAATTCCATTTCTTATGCCCTAATTCTCCACAAGCATGACAGGTAACCTTGCTATCATCTGACCCAGGCGTCTCACGTTTACGTGAGTGAGACATACCTGAACTACCAGAAGGACGAACAGTATTGTTGGTATGACGGGGATCGTATTTAGGTTTAACATAAACAGATAAAAATTCAACTAGATCCTTTGAGAGTAACTTGGCTTTGGTTGCCGCGGCCTTTATTTGGGGATCAGCGATGCCTCGAACAACGATGGCAGCTTTCAGTTCGTCACTCAATCCTTTAACAATGTTAAGACGCAGCAATGATTTACGCGCATATTCCGCATAAGTTGAGTACTTATTAGAGTTTGTACTCATTAGATCATATAATACGGAAGCAATATCAATGTTACGTGGGCACAATGATCTAAATTCCAGTTTGAAACCACTCCACGATCGATCATTTGTGACCCAATCATTCAACCATGACTTTGCATCTCCCTTCAAACAACTACCCACTCGTCCAAGGCACTCGCGATCATCCCAATTGTTTATTAGCCGGGCGCGGTCAACCTCGGCGCACCAGACATCAAAATCGTGTACATTTGGATCAAAAGGCGATATGTAAAAGTTGTGGGACTTTGCTTTAAAAAGTGCGGTCAATGCTCCAACAATACTGCTCTCTGTATCCTTTGTTCCACTGGTATTCATATCACTACCCTTAGTAACCTCTTCAGCCATGCCCGAGCCCGGCTCACTAGCAGGAGTCGGTACAGCCAAAGGGGTGGACAATAGACGGCTCTGATTTATAGGACGCGACGGACTATCATTTTCTACCGATATAGGTAACCTAGCTTCAATCGCCTCTAGTCTATTAAGGATCCTATCAAGAGCTACGTCGCGAGAGCTATCGCGGATAGCGCGTGAGTCTCTGTTGTGTTTACGAGAACTACGAGGGCTTTGCGATCCAATGCGACGTCTAGAAGACCGGTCACGACGATCAGATGGACTATCATGACGGTTGCTACCAGACGGCACATGATGACCACTCACACTATCACGACGCGATTCGCGAGAACTACTACTAGTACGTCGTTTTCCACGAGAATGCCTGCGTCCCTTGGATCGAGACGAACGGCCTGTCATTTTTATAAAAATAAAACTTACTTACGGTTGAGATGTAATTAGACGAACTACACGCAATAAACACTGAATTATGCTTAGATGGCAAACGGTCTAGAACACGTGGCAATCCCACTTCTGATCTTAAGGATCAGATGCGGTTAATATTTAAAAAAAAAACAAAGCACTAATCAACCTAGAAAGTTTTATTCTTAATAAATGATTTTATTTAACGAGAATATCAAATAACAAAAATAGATTTACACAGAACTAAAACTTGAACATAATCTTAACAGTCACTAGCACTTATTTAAAACGTCCGTCGCGTCCAAGAGCCAAACACAGAATGAGTCGAACACGTTGTAACCTCTCCGTTTTATTTATACCCTGTCATTCGGTTCGGTTTGTAGGGTAGGGATAATATTTAAGAGTATAATAACATTTGCTTTGGTGAAGCAAACCATCGTGAGGAAACCTGCATGCCTGAGAGATATTTCTCGAAGGCATGTAAAGCCAAGTCAGAGGCCCATGAGCGGCATAAAAACTCTGACACCAGGTTAGGCACTAACCACACGATAAAGAAGAAGTACTACAATATCTGAAGGTCTTTTCCCATAGGCAGCTACTTCGCGAGATTCATCGATGCAACGAATTGTATAAACTCGATTGTGTTTAGAACTATGGCAGTCATCTTGGTGCCTTTTTGTCACGTGGTCGCAAGCACGACTGCTGAGAGTAGGTCCTTGGTTTGGTTCCCGGGTCAGGCAAAAAGTGCAGTTGGGTTGTTCCATTAGAAATTTCTCAGCAGTCCGGAATTTGGAAGTTAGCGGTATGATACCAACGTGACTCGGAAAGGATGTTAAGCCATTGCTATTGCACCTGATCTCGCTCCGGTCGTGACGGTATGCTGTCCCATCGGACTATAAGAGTAAAGGAACCTGTGTCTACGCACACACTTGTACACTTGGCCGCCGTCACCGAAAACGGCCAGGAGGTCCATATATATACAGGGTGACGCCGACAATACGACAGTAAATTAAACTGCGTAAACCTCATGACGTTCCCAGTCTGCGTACCAAAATTAATTCGAAGAGTTAAAAAGTTTTTGTTTTGTTCTTTGATCCGTTGTGATACCTGTTTACTATTCAGGGAATTTGAACGAACCAATTTCCAATAAAAGTATTGAACATTTTAGTTTTCTCGTGACTATTAATCAATAGGAAAAATCCTTTCTGTAACGTTATAACATCATGCCTGTAATCTCCAAAGGGTAAGACAAAGGTGCACCTAAATAGTCCACCCACATTTCGCCTGTTATGTTTATTTCCCATGTATGGGCGAGCCAATTGCCATCAATCGGGCACAAAATCAGACCCCATAACTCATCATCTACCTGCCTTTTCCCAACTATGACGGGGTCGGCTTCCAGTCTAACCGGATGCAGCTGAATACCAGTATTTTACAAGGAGCAACTCCATGACTGCTACTGAGAAATTCCTGATGGAAAACCCTACCAGCACTTTACCCAACCTGGGAATCGAACCTACCACTAGACCAACGAAGTAGCCTTCCTGTAAACTCTCGAACATTCATTGTTTACCTAATTTTATACATGATCACCACATCTGGCGAGGGTATCGCATTAAAACCCCTAAAAAACTCGACACACCCGGAAAATTGCAGAAAATTGTATAAGTTGTCGAGACAAGCCACTTCAAAGTAACCCCTTTAAATAAAAAAGGGGCACTGGCTACAAAATTCAACCGTCACTTGTTTATATTTTTCCCAAAATAAAATTACTCAAACTTCCAGCCAGAAAATGCAACATAATTTAAAGAACTCGAATTTAACAAACTGCTGACATTAGGCTTGAGGTTAACGTTTACACTACCCTTATAACTAGCGTGATACTGAGTCTATTCCGCCCCTTACTTTTGAAATTATAACGACCCTGTACTGTGTACACCGACCGTCTCAATTCCTGAAACAAATTTTCTAACAACAAAATCCAATGCGCGTTTTCCCCCTCTCATACTTTGTACTTAGCCAACTTAAACATGAATGGATGACGAAGTCAAGTGTTTTAGCGATACCGTCGAGTGTCTGTAGTAGGTTTAACTGACCGCAGTTCTCATTACGACGTCAGCAAATAGTTGTGAGTGTTAGGTTGTGACTTGCAACACAGTAAACGGAGCGATAAGCGGTAGCGAGTTAAAGAGCTTTTCCGAGCGGGAGAAGAAATGACCAACATGCAATTGGTAAACGTCGTCGATTTGCTCTAAACACATGAATATAGGTATTGGTTAATTATACATAGTATTTATTCACGTACGATTTAATAAATTAACTATACAAAGTGTAACATAAGAAACGCAAGACCTGTCATGTGGTGACTCAGACCATAATACTGAACCACTATTGTTCAGCGACTTTGGAAATTCATTACTTTTTTTAGCTTCACCATACATGTTGATCAGTTGATCACGTCAATTCATATAGAAAGTATTTTTTTTGTAAATTTTAAGAACTCGTAGAGCAAAAGTTGTACAGTTCCATGATCCAAGACACCACACCAGAGGTCTTGCATTTATTATGTTACACCTTGTATACATTATTCGTATGAGTACTATTACGTAGTCGCGAAAACCCGTGTTAAACATTGCCTACTCTAGGAACTTTACCGGTATCGTGGGTGTGTTTACAAACATTTAAACTCACATACACAAACAGCCAGACCCTGAACAATTACCCGTAGGCCATACAAACGCGACACGCAACGCAGCAGCCAATCGCTCAGCCACTACGCCAACCGTGACGACAATATGTTATGTGCGTACTGGTAGTGGCCAAGAGGTTAGGTGGACTGGCTCAGACAAAGCCAACGGAGGAGCACCGTAACATTCCTAAGCGCTTCCCGCTGCTTCTGTGTCAAAAGCTGCATTGGTGACGTGACGTCCAGTTTTGTTGCTGTTACCCGCGTCCGCTTATCAATAGGTCGCAGCCTAAAGCACAACGTCAGATTATTTTTTTTTTCTCAGCAGAGCAGTTAGACTCAGTTCTTTATCATTAAGACTCGTTATCATTAAGACTTTTTTATAATTGATTGCCTTATCTTCTGGAAGAGCAATTTTTGTTTTTAAGTATACTGACGGTTTAAAAGATTAGGTTCGATTTTTACGAAACAACATTTTTTTTGTTTGCCTGAACTTTTATCAGTCCTGGGCAAAGCCCTTTTCATATTAAATAAAATAAATAATTTCTTTATTTGTATAGAATGCAGGTATTACAATAATGGTGTTAGTTTCAGATATATTCCCAGTACATTCTGCCTGTTGGCATACAAAAATGTAGTTTTTGACTTACAGATAATATAAAAACTAGGTACTAAAATTCAAAATGAGATAATGGATCAGCTAAATCTAAAATTATTTACATAATATATGAGATAAACTGAAGCAAATATTACAATTTATCATTTATAAAATCGGTAACAGAGTAATAACATTTCTCTGTCAGGAACGACGACAGGAGTTTCTTCAATTTTACTAAGGGCATATCCTTAATACAATTTGGCAATTTGTTAAATATAATAGGTGCCATACCAATAATGTTTTTTTTTAAGTAACGCAGTGTTATATCTACCCGTACACAAAAGATTCTGATATTTTGATCTCATGGCAGGAGTTCGCGTCCTCGATACTTCCAGTTTTCTCGATGTTGCGGCTATTCTCACCAGTTAACGAGAAAGCCATCCAAGGCCTCCCGCCATCTTCTCCTCGGTCTGCCGCGACCCCGTTTAGCTGTGTCAGAGCTCCAGTTTTGTGATATGCGGGCTCACAGCTTAATGTACCTTAAATTCGAACGACGCCTACGGCCTGCACCAGCAACCAGCACTTAAATCGCAAACAACATCTCCTTTAATTAATCTCCCAAAACCTATTCTCCTGCTCATCTCAAGGGAAATAAGAAAATAAGTAAAGGCACTTACCTTTCAACTCAATTTTGCTTTCTAAGTACTTTCAAAGTAGGGTGCAACGCAATCTCAGGAAGTAATTAAAGCCATCTTCGTTACGTATTCTGCTAGCCTGGTGCCCCGTGTCGGATATAAGCACTTCTCGCTTACTTTAATAACCCTGTTTTTGGTATTTTCAAACTTCTAGTTGCAACTACAGCGTCAAAGTCCAACTCTTTGAAAGTAAAACCTAAGACTTTGACTATTGTAAGATGGGTTATGTTCAAAGTTTTACACCAATATCTATAAACAAGTCAAAGTTTTTACTTGAGTTAATGTAATTATTTAAGATACGATTTTTACGATTTTCTTTTTGTGTACCTGTGGAGAACGTGGTTGATTTCACATTTGTATCATTTCTGTATCCTATCTTTTTGTAATGCTTAATGTGTAATTGTTTGTTTTCCCGAATAAATAAAATAAAATAATATGTGGTTCTATAATACCTTGAAGTTAGAACTGTAAAAAGATAGAATTCTTATTTTTGCGTTCTTTTGCTATTCTTACTTCGTTTAAATTCTTGTCCAATGCACAAAAAAATTGCACAAGTAATTGCTTAAGCTCAAGCAATTATTTTAACTTGACTATAGATATGGGTGTTAGTCGCGCTGTGGTTTTGTCTTTCTTTGCGTTTGTGAATGTCATATGTAGCTTACAAAGGAGAAATAGTCTTGTATAAAGTAGCCAGTTTTAATAAAATTAAATGTTCAGCTAAGTAACGTCATTCTGCTATAATAATTATATTTCAATTGTTTGTTTATAACTTAATCACTTAAATAAGCTGATCGGATCTGGATGAAATTATGCACATGGATATTTTATGACCTGGATACTTTTAATCCCGGTAGACCTTCTGTCTGAGCCCAGTCGAAGCCGCAGGCGGAAGCTAGTCTGAAGTAATAAACAACTGCAATATCAAATTACTACAGAGGAGGGAATAAGATAATGTTTTTTCATTAAAATAATGTTTTAGCTCGTTGGTTTAGTTGTTGCAAGCGCGACTGAGATGAGATGAGGTTCTGGGTTCGATTCCCAAGTCAGGCATCCTGTTATTGGGTTTTTCCATCGGGATTTTTTCAGTAGCAGCCACGGAGTCTGGATATGTGCCCGGTTGATGGCAATAAGCCCGCCCTCTGGGCCCCCATGGGACTTAAAACATAACTGACGAAATGTGGGTGTACTATTAGGTACACCTCTACATACCCCTTCGGATATTATAGGCGTGATGTTATGTTATGTAATATTTTATACATTGCTAATTAGAGATACAACTTCAAATTGTAAAAGTAGCAAGAATACCATCCCACGTTTAACAAATGAAAGCCAAAATGAAGCTCCACACGATAAACTCATCTTTGTTTCGCTACTCTCCGCTAACTGCAAGCCGTTCATTCCATTTTATATTATATATAGAACGAAGTTCTCTACCAGGAAACTAAGTATGGCTATGAGCACAGCATTACGCTTTTAAAATAATGTTTGAAATAAAGAACATTTAATTTTTTTTCTTGTTGCGTCTGAATCCCCGATGGGAGCTGGAGTGGGGGCTAAGTGAGAATGATTGCCCATGCAGGAGTCGTGCCTCGTTTAGTAGGATAGTTACTGGCGCTAGTATAATTAGTGAATTTGAATGAACGGAACAGAAACTGTTAATTAGTTAATCGTCTTATTGTTTTCTAATTGAGTAAGTTTAAACTTTTAAGTTCATTAATATTGTGATCTACTTATCTTTTTTGGAATGGTATGTCAGCTATTAAATTTTAACTGTCAAATTTTTGTCTAAAACCTATACGTAAACCTGGTTATTTTAAGACACAAACACAGAGCATGTATTTCAATTAATTAAAACATTCATTGCACTTATGAATTGTCAAGAAGTAGATTAATTGGTCAAAAAATTTAACACCTTTGACTAGGCTAAATTACTAAATTCCAAAGTAGGCATTTCAAGAGGCTTTATTGACATCGCAAATCTAATTCCACGCCCAAACCGTCACCTCAACCCGACAAAACCACAACTTCATTAAGGCGAGTAACTCTCCTGCGGTGCTCGCTTCAAACGCAGCACAACAGTGTAAAAGGTTTTCCTGATACAATATTAATCTCACTAGACTCAGTTATAACATGAGAAATTAATTTATAACCAGAATTAGCACCGCATTTCATGAGAATTTTCAGCTAAACGTACGTTTAGCTCTGTGGGTTGATGAGGCTAATACTTGGGTTCTAGAGCTTATGAACGATAAATTTTGCAGTTCTACTTAGTTTTATGCTTTATAAAGTCCGATGGGAGTCGAAAGTATCATGAATTCTTTATTAGGTAAGGTACGTCTGATATCAAAATCAGTTTCAACGTTTTAGCTAAACAAACTGAGTGTTTTGGTTTATAAATTCGATCGGTTAATTAGTAATTGTACAAGCAAGTAAAACTATACATTGGTATATCACCAAACCACGATATAAAAAGGAAATACAAAGATGGAGGGGACACTGACGCTAAAGTTTGGCGTCGGTGAGGACATACAAATATCGAAATATTGAGGTACACAGGGTGGAATCCCTTCCAACCTCGATATTTTTACCTCCACATGTCGCCAATTTTGATTAAGCCTCACGTAAAAGAACAAGCCTTGTGCTAACCGGGCAAAAACCCAATCTAGGTAGCTAAAACATCCCTAAATGAAAAACCCAGGTTCGGATTTGTATGATGGCAACCCCCATTGCATGAGACTTAAACATAACTGGCGAAATTTGTGTGGACACCTCTGCAGTCCAACCCTGCAGGCATTACAGACATGATGTTATGTGAAAAACCCATTAAAACTTATATAACATTAGACCAACGTAGCAGGCATTTGAAATTATTCGATTTCAAAAATGAAGTTCACTTTTCTGAACTTACAAAAGCCATGAATGTAATTTAAATCACAAAAACCTTGCAAATATTTCAAATTGTAACGGGGAAATTTTCATTTTTAACTAGTACAGTGTTAGTCACGAACATTCTGAGCCTAGTTTTTAGACTAGCACGCGACGAATTTATTACGCAATTATACTTGGTCACAAACAATCTTATTCTTTTGTACCTAATTGTTGGTTGGTAAGTACTAATTTAGTTTTAAAATGCTAAATTGGAACTATTTTTTCAAAATTAGAGTTATAATTAGAATTCATGCTTTAAACAAACTTATTGACATAACAAGAGTTCAAGCCTGTAATCCCTGAAGGATTAGGCACATTTGCGAACGATCAAACCCAGCACTTGACTAAAATTAGAAACAAATTCCACATTTGTAAACTTTCATCAGGGCATTCGATAACGAAGTTTCCTTCCCACTAATCTTCAAAGAAACTTTACTTACCTACACACTACCTATACACCGACACAATGACACAAAATCCTTACAAAGGTAGCTGTTACCCCACGGCTTACTTTCTCCAAACAAAAAACTCAATTAAAGACCACGAAAGACAAAAGAAGCGAAATTATTTACGACATCAAGCTCCAAACTGTCTTTTTTGCCACTTTTTTAGAAGAGGGGAGGGAGGGGCCAATTTATCATTCGACCTTCTGTTTAGGGTTGAAACCACGACAGGGTTAATTATGTAATACAATGCTACTGAGAAGGGTTAAAAAAGAAATAATGCTGTTAAACATATTGTCGTGTTTAATGTTTGTAACGCGAATACGTTTGACTGAGTTTGTTTATTGTGTTTCTTTTCATGTTTATTGTTTTTGATTTGATGAAGAATTTTTTGTGAAAAGAGATAACTGACTGAATTTTACAGGCTACTTTATGGCAAGAAATGAGGTGTCATGAGATGACAATTAATAGAGAGGCATGGAAGAAGACATGCTGCGGCGACCCCAAATAAATTGGGATAAGGGCAGGAGAATGAAGAGGGCCAGTTTAACCACGGATCGAAACCACTGGAACTTGGGGAGGGGCTTTTGGAGTTTTGTCATTCGTGGGATGATATAGAGAAGAGTAGCTCAAAGATGGTCGGTAAACATCGTGTAGCTTAGGAGGATGTAAATGGATATTGTATAAACCTTTACTTGTCTTGTTATGTTCCCTTTGTCGGGACACGAGCCCTCTCCCTGTACGAGAACACGGGTCATAATGCACAGTTCAGGCTCAGCCGTGGTTAGTGGTTGGTGTTGCACTCTCGTTAATAATACTCAAGTCACACAGATTCCTGTTTCCTTATTGTGTGGTTAGTCTGTCAGAGTTTTTATGCCGCTCATGGGCCTCTGACTTGGCTTAACATGCCGTCGAAAAATATCTCTCATGCATGTTTGTTTTCTCACGATGCTTTACTTCACCAAGGCAAGTGATAATGCCAATGCGCACATGATCGAAACACAGATCGAGAATTAAGATTAAAATATCCACTAAAAATTCATATTTAATTTTTATGAGACACGTTTAAGAACTGTCAGTCATCTATTTATCAGACTTCCATAACAAATTATTTAACACTTTAAGCACAAAGTACAGAAGCGGACTTTATGGCATTGGCATGTATGACACTGACAGTCTGAGATTAGGTGTGTTGATCGTGTTCACTAGTGAACAACAGTGCCACAACAATCTTCAAATAAAACAAAAGCCAACACGTCAAGTAATAGAATACAAAAATTATCATTCCATCGTCACCCCAAACTGTAACCAATCCAAAAATAAAATTGACCTACCCACAGAAATGGAATTACAAATAATACCTTGGAACTTGAGCTGGCATCTTCTGATCGTAAAGTGTCCGTTGTACTGGCGTGCCCATTGCAGGTGGCCGTACTACCGTGACTCGTGCCCGATGTTCAGTGACACACGGATGGCAAGAACTGACAATATGCATGGTGACTATTTAGTCACCTGTATCATTCAAGGGGGTGATTCTACTAAGCAGCTTTCGCTATGAAACTCATATCCGTGTAATTAGAGTTTTTTTTTTGCAAATTGTTGCTCAGTCCAAATCCATTTTGAATAAACATAGGTAAAACCTGACCTAGGTTATACCCATAGAAATATAAAAAAAACCTATGCTTATCAAAAAAGGATTTGCGAGCGACTTATCTTCTTGCGTGTGGAGATGTTTATTTTTTATTATTCACAAATATATATTTTTTCTTGTTTTTTTTTTACTCGTTAAACTTTCTAATTTGATGGCGCGAGGCTTGCATCAATATTTGTTTTATTTTTTGACGTGTGAACGTGGTATGAACCAAAATTGAGCAGTCACTCGACTGAACCGTTATATTTCTTCCTGTTTCAAATGTTGGGTAGTCCATCTAACCCAACATTTCAACCCAGCAAGTCCGCCATCCTAACCGACCGTAAACCAGTCGTTTAAGAAGTACCTACATTCAAGTCTCGGTGTCCGTTAGACCCTTGTTACAATATCTCTCGGGGAGCCGAATGTTTCCCTGTTCTCACGTACGTTAGTACAAGCTGAAGGGATCAACCCTGTATTAATGAAAATAAAATGGTTATATTGTCTATTGAATCGTCTAAGGTTGGTGAAAAGGTTCGCCTTTTTGTAGGATGTAAATGTCTTGTTCGGTTATATTTGGATGTAAAATTTATGACTTGTTACATTTCAAAATGTTAAGAAAGGTTCTTCGGAATGCGCAATTTTAAACAAGAGATTGTACAAAATGTAGCGGACATCGACGAATCTATGAAGACCAGCGCAAAATGTTCGCGTTTTTCGACGTTTCATTGATTGCTACTAATTGTTCGTAATTTGACTCTTATTACTTTTAGTTTTCTTAAATAATCTCTTATAGTAATTTAGTTTTCATCAAAATTGGGCCCGAGGCTCCTTTGAGTATTTTTCGCTATTCTTCATAGACTTGGATTTTGCCATCCATGCCCACTTGAATAATTCATCCTGTTTAGTTAGTTTTAGCACAAATATGGTTACTTCTGTAACCATTACATTTTGTATAGGTACTACTTCTTCCTGCTGCTAACATTACTCAAAACAAAAAAGAGACTCAGCATTTTCCTTTGGCCTTTTTAAGTCATCGTCAGCTTCAATTCCAAAGTATCATATCACAGTTTAGTTTATACGCATATTTTTTTATAAGCTGGTTGTTAAACTAATTGGTTTCCATTTGGCACAAAACATTATTTTAATGTAATTCTGCATTAATTGGGTGCCTCTACAAATAAATAGTTAACGGAAGGGGACAGGCAATAATAAAGACTTCTTCGACGTACATTACTTAATATATCTATGTATATTGTATGTATGAATACCGCAAACTACATGAAAATATGAATAAGTAACTAAACCAAATACTTTTAATTAACATTGTTACATCAACTGAAACAAATGCGCTCAGCTCCTTTTAAATACAAAAATAAGTTAACAGAAATTAATCCACTTTCAATTAAACCGCCTACAAACTTGCGTTATTTCCCCCTCAATACCGCTGAGTCGTTCAGGTGTGCCGTGCTTACCCTGGCGTGCAAATTGCAAGGAAAACTGAGGTTTCACCTAACCAACGTTGACTTTGGTAGGGTGTTTTAGTGTTGACGATTTTATAATGATACGATTTTGATATAGATTTATTTTAGTTTAGATAATATTAACAGATTAATGACACGTAAAAGAAGGTACAGAAGACGGCTCGTCACTCGTAAAATGTTGACCTTGAACTGACCAAGAAAATACGAAGTTTCACTCGAATATGGAGAAACAGAATAAGAACAGCTTACTTTTACTATGTACCTGTGGTACTTCTGGCGCTTACGCCAGACTGACGTCTTAACGTCAGTCCAAATGAAGCTAAGCCGGGACGTCGGAAAGCACATTTTGATGAGGGCATCGGCAGTTGCAGCAGACTTCTGTACCGGATATAACTTATACCCAGCGGCAAGTGATTCTGGGCTGAAAATCTGAAATGATAAAGGCCTCTAGTCCGTCGAGGAAGATCTTCTATGAATCTTCACACCCTGCTTAACCCCTTCCCATGTTGTTTGGGGTGAATTCTCCTCATCAGGACGAAGATAAGGACCTACAATTATTCATGTTAGACGCCTTAACTCTATCTAACCTTACGAACATACACGAAACGAAAGAAAGTCTATGTCAATGGGGTAGAATTTAGAGTCGTGTCGTAATAATATCGTATGGTGTTAAAAGTCTCAAAGACCTTTAGAAATGTAGGCAGCCTAGCCATTTGTTTACAGAACCTGTGTAATTATTTACACTACATAAATGTCACGTTTATAAATAGGGAAAGTCAAATGTAAATTATTTACGCCATTTTGATAAATTCTAAACATAGCTCACCAAACTTTTGCTTGGTTGGAATTTTGTTAACTAGATTTGTAATATATTTAATGTCCTTTGATTCTTGTCCTTAAAAGATACATTAGATTAAATTACATAAAATAACGCCTGTAATCCCCGAAAAGAGGTGCAACTGATAGCACGCCAATAATGTATTGAGTCCCGAGTTAATTAAATTATCCAAAAAGTAGTAAAAGTTGTTCATAATGATGAGTACAGTGACCTCTTAAGAGATTTGGTGTATGAACAGATAGACCTAATATAAATTAAACACTGTACCTACGTCCAAGTATTGATCTAATCCGTCGTACTCTTGTCACGGCGCGGTACCAGATTTCTTAGCACCCAATGGCTTGGCATGCGTCGATTGGAAGAGATGGTATGACCATAATGCCATGGTAGTTGGGTATATAGGCCTTTGGTGTGGGACACAACTTGTGCCGACTTCCTTGCGCCATCCCATCTTCCTAGCACGGTAGGCTGCGCTGGGGTGGCTGCTGCAGGTGCTGAAAACTTCAAAATACAATATCTTAATTGGTAGTTATGTGTTTGAGCCGTTTGGGGCACATTAAGGTCGGGATATCGCCAAGCGGTTGGTCGGCACTTCACGTGACCAGAGCCTGGCAGTTTTTGGTCAAAGAATCAGCAATACCATCCAACGTTGCAATGTTGCCAGCCTTCTGGGCACTTTTCCTATAGACAATGATGTTGTAGAATTTTATGACGAACTGTTTTTTTCCCATTTTGATGCTTGTTTATATATTCACTATTATTTTGGATCTATATGTAGTTTGTAAATAATTTACATACTGAATTAAAATAAACAAAACGTCCAAGTCAAATATAATATTTAAAAGCGTAGTTTATCTACTCACATTTTTAATTATAAATAACGAATTTCACCATGTTTACATTTTAAGATTAAACCAACCTTTATTATAATACAAAAACATTTCTATTTATAATTCAACCAATGCATACTAACCAAATTAAAAATAATATTTAAAATAACGATAAAAAAATATTTACAAGAAAAATGAAAGCGTCCGCCAAAATTGGCTCCACGTGACGTTTCTTCCAGAATGTTGCCATTAAAATTTATTCTAATTTATATTTTTCTTTAATTAAATAAGACATGGCCGAAGTGCTGGGAACGTGACCGGGGGGCGGAAACCATTAGACGTTAGGTATAGGTCTCACTGCAAGCGATTAGATACTTTTGAAACACTCATCCACGGTTTGCACGCCAACACGCGTGGAGCGACAGCGAGTTCAGAGTAAACAAATAAAAGAAGTTTCGACAAGTTTCACAAGACTCGTCGCAGGCCACGTCACCTGAGGTCGTGAATGGACCCTCAATGTCTATTGGAATTGAAAGATCCATAGTGATAATTTGGAATGTCTAAAAAATATGGATCGAACGAGAAAGACTTGCAAAGAGCTTTTACAAGCAGTCCGCTGTACACTCTCTAGTCATCACCATCTTCATCATCTGCCTAGCCTTTTCCCAACTATGTCGGCTCCACAACCCAGTTAGTACTGGATAATACGATACCCCATGCTGTACACTCTCTAATACGCACAGTAAATAATTAGCTAGCTATTAGACTTTCTTAAATAGCTTCAGTTCTTTGTACCTATACTATCAGAAATACAGAGAAAATGAAAAAAACTTACGACATTGGAAATTTCAACCGAAAAAAAATAACCGACTTCCAAAAAAAACACGAAAAAAATGGAAAATAACTTTACTTTCGGAATTCGGTGGCAAAAAAGTCAAAGAAGCAAACAATGGTCACGTAAAGTTATTTTCCGCTTTTTTGTGTTTTTTTTTTTTTGGAAATCGGTTATTGTTTTGCAAAAAAGTTTTTATTTTACCCTTTTTAATTATCGTATCACACACAAATCCTTGTCAATTTCGCAATTTCTTTTACTTGGATGACATATTTTTTCCAGCTATTTTGATTTTTAAAAACCAAACTACAGAACCGATTACGATGAAATTTTTATGGGACCAATTGGAAAGTGTATCCTTTCAGATAAAAGAATAATTTTTCAAATTGGTTCATAAATGATGAAGATATGAGGTAACAAACATTTAAAAAAATACAACCGAATTGAGAACCGCCTCCTTTTTTTAAAGTCGATTAAAACACCTTACTTTTGCTCTGCTGTTGCAGCTTGCGGCACAAGCGGTTCTCCGATCATTAATCGCTGACGGAGAGACCTTGCCCCTACCACCTTCTACAACGAGGGAGTGAAAGAAAGTAAAGTGCTTCAAAATAGCTCCGTAGATAAGTGTAAATATTCGGTGTCTTATTTAATTTTTCTTAACGCGAAAGCGCCATTTTGTCCACTAAGTGACTGAGCGAATCTCGGCCTTCCTTTCTTTTTGTCCAACAAATTAGTTTTTTCGATCGGAATGAGAATTCGGACAAAAACTGTTTTTCTAAGTGTTTCAGTTTTCCTCGGCTGTAAGATATTTTTTTTACTAAATGGCATTTTGATTTGATTGAAGATTTCCACTTAGTTTCAAGGGTTGGCAGAGATCTTAAGGGTTTAATTTGAAAAATCTCTTGGCAGGTAGGTACCTTATACAAATTGTTAGTAACCAGTCAGTTTCATCCCTTTAAGCTTAACAAGTCAAGGGCCTTAAGAAACTCAAGTGCCTCCTTTTACGACTATCTGTCACTAGATGTGCCCCACGGTTTCAGCCGCCGCTTCAGACTTTTTTTCCTTTAAGTCGGCTCCTAGGGATCGTAGTGTGATGTTATTGTTGCTTATGATCATTAATGAAAGAGCTATCGAATGCAAAAATATTTTTTCAAATCCGTGTTGTATTTCAAACAAATAAACTCTTCAGTTTTATTATACATGGTGCAAAGTATACCGACGCTAACACGGTTACAACGTGTTCAGTACATCATTAAACCCCATTTAAATGTTTTATCGTATTTTTTTTTTAATCTGCTGTTCCATACAAAACTGCAATATATACACTGTAGATATTGCAGTTTTGTAAGCAACAGCTGGTTTTTTGATATGATACGTTGGACCTAGTTTGTATATGGCATTGTAGATTTTGTCAAGTAAGTAAGTTAAATCACTACTGTAAGCTGTATAAATAAAATAGAGACATACATCGGACTTAACAGCATTAATCGCCTCGTATACAAGTTAAAAACTTTAGTACGTTAATGTGCCTAGTCACTTGGCCGCCCTGAAACTTTCAGGACTACGCGAAGGCTTGATGCTTGCCATGTTAACACTGATTAGGTGGGTCCTTAGTATCGGTTGACATTTTTTTTTTTGAGGGGAACTGATGTATTTCTACAGTAATTGATAGTTAAGCTTTTTATGTTTTATTTTTTTTTGACTTTTTTTTTCTTTTCTTGCTTGAAACTGATAGATTTCTACAGTAATTAAGTTACTCATTTTATAAATTGTTTTTTTTTGTAACTAGATTTTTTTGTTCGTTGCAAATTACGGAATGTGCTCGGATGACAGAAGTCGATGTTTTCTGCCCAACTACAATGTAAAAGAATACCATATTATCCAGTAACTACATTTTGGCGGTCAGATAGGCTGTCGCAGCATGAAAATTGTAATGTATTGAACTGCATCCGGTAAGACTGGTAGCCGAACCCATTTTGATGATATCGTCATATATCATCACCAGAGATCGAATCTTCAAGGAAGTAAGTGACATGTGGATAATACCACCCTCTAATTTAACAGCTTTATTTCGAAACTCAAAAATCACTTCGGGATTTTATACGGAGTTATTATCCACATATTACTCATGTCCTTGAAGTTTACGCGAATATGCTCTACCTATTCCGATCTCTGATCATCACTTATGAAAGCTCGAAGCACCTTGCTATCGCGGATATTTTCACGAAAATATTGTGTTTTCCACCAACGGAAATTAAAAGAAAACATAATATAGATGGTCCAGCTCGATAGGGCATTTAATTTTTTCGTCGAAAACGAAGTGCGGATACGATGCGGATATTATCCACAATCGTTAAACTCCCGCTTTATGTTGACCGATCTGTAAAGTTTTTATCGTCTGACATAAAATTGTGTAGTCTATACGTATCTACTGGCAAGACAACATTGATCTGTGATATTATGTGTAGCTAATGCCATTAAAAAGTTATATCAAAACTTGGTTAGCCTGCCTCGTTAGTCTAGCGGCGGCAAGTGCGACTGCTGAGCATGAAGTCTTGGGTTCGAGTCTTTCCTATCAGGAATTGGATCCATGGCAACGATCGACGATCGATCGATTGGTGTGGTAACACCCTTAGGCCCGCCCCTATTACATGGTACTTAAACATAACTGATGAATTGTGGGTGTACTATTAGGTACACCTCTGCCTAACGCTTCGGAGATTAAAGGCGTAATGTTACGTTTTGTATAAATATTCGATATTGCCTGCGACTTTGTTCGCATTAGAAATTCCATTCCTTCAGACTGACACGCGGGGATTGAGTTGCGAGAGATGCTTTCTTGGTGCACCTATCTTTTGAATTTCCTCTTTTATTTTGTGACAGACTGCTTTAATGCGTTGCCTACCAGTAGCTGATATATGTTATAGTACGTAAAGAATGTTATTAACCGACTTCTAAAAAAGGAGGAGGTTCTCAATTCGGTTGTATGTTTTTTTTTTTTTTTTTTGTGTTTGTTACCTCATATCTCCGTCATTTATGAACCGATTTGAAAAATTCTTCTTTTATCTGAATGGATCTACTTCCCGATTGGTCCCATAGAAATTTCATCAAAATCGGTTCAGCAGTTTGGTTTTGAAATCAAAATAGCTGGAAATTTTTGTGTTTGTTACCTCATATCTTCGTCATTTATGAACCGATTTGAAAAATTCTTCTTTTATCTGAATGGATCTACTTCCCGATTGGTCCCATAGAAATTTCATCGAAATCGGTTCAGTAGTTTGGTTTTGAAATCAAAATAGCTGGAAACAATATGTCATCCAAGTAAAAGAAATTGCGAAATTGATACTTGACAAGGATTTGTGTGTGATGCGATAACTAAAAAGGGTAAAATAAAAACTTTTTTGCAAAAAAAAACCGACTTCCAAAAAAAACACTAAAAAAGTGGGAAATAACTTTACTTTCGGAAGTCGGTGGCAAAAAAGTCAATGAAACAAACAATAGTCACCGACTTCCGAAAGTAAAGTTATTTCCCACTTTTTTAGTGTTTTTTTTGGAAGTCGGTTTTTTTTTGCAAAAAAGTTTTTTTTATGTTGACAAACATATTATGTACCTAAAACAGCTGATAGATAAAATCCGAATTCCATTTGCCGGGGAAGTCGCTTAGATTAAATTTAAACTATACACGACGCTTCCCGTGACACAAGGGCTGGCTTTTACCTTGGCTAGAGGCTAAGTGTTGCCATACAACGTGGCAACGCCGCGTCTCTTGGGCACATTACCAGCTGACAGCGTTGGAGAGGAGTTTTTTGATGCCCTTTTATGGTTTGTTGTTAGGTTATTTATTAGTTTTTAATTGTACTAATGTATGAAGGGTGTAAATAGACCTTTAAGGAAACCGGAAGACACTTTTTCTCCCCGGCATTTCGTTCACTTTTTTTGGTCTGGACCATACCTGGGAACCTTCTGGTTACGTAGATATTAATAATATCGCTGGACATTACACACAGCGCCATCTAGTGCCACACTAAGCAACGAGGCTTGTGTCGTGGACACTAGATAGTTGATATACTACATAGATACTTTTTGTTTGTAAATACATACTTATTATACATATAAACATCCATGACTCGGTAACAAATATCTATGCTTATCACACAAACACTTGCTCCTACCGGGATTCGAACCCGGAACCCTATGAACGTAAGGCAGCCTCACTACCGCTGCGCCATTGGGGTCGTCAAATAATATATATTGGAGGTCAAAGTACCAACTTTTTCACAAGCTTTTTTTTAATACAAATTTTTAAGGTTATAATTTTCTTTTAAATACTTTTATGACTCGTTTGCTGTTGCAATGCATCAGCACAATTTTTTGAGTGCGTTACATTGAGTTTTACCGTAAAACGTGATTTTCCACCCCAACAAAAAAAAAGTAGTTTCCGGGTATTAATTTTTGCGTAGGGTTACTTAGTTTGACGTACAGAATGCTTGGTTGACGGCTTCGTGAAGGGTCCGTTTACACCTTGTATGTATAGTTAGTTACCCAAACACTTGCACCACGAATCACGAAATTGGTACGTTTAGTGCAAAACATGCTCAAAACGTTCAGTCTCTGCCTTCTTCAAAAATTAAATTAACGAAACCGATACGTTTTTAATTTTTTTGGATCGTAATCATTCCTTTTTCATTTCTTTTTAATTAGTTAACTATAGATAAGGTATTGTAATGGCTACGCTGCATTACGTGATCAAATTTATTACTACATAGGTAAATATTTGACATCACAAGTTTGCGATGCACCAATGAAGCATGAAAGCGAAAAATCATGTAAAATGCAATTCCCTACAAGATTATTCTAGAAATATGAAATAGCAGCTACTTTTCCGCGTGGCGGGCGGAGTGTGTTCAAAGTTGCGTCTCGGAGGTCCACACGTCTTGCAGACACATCTTAGTTCTACATAGTTCATGTTTTGAATACTTGAGTTGCCAGTTTAGCATAGTAGAGTTTTATTGAGAAAGGTACTCGTGGATCGCTTTTTAAAATTTAGTATTGCGTGCTTGTTAAAAGACTATGAATAGTTTTTACGTTTTACTATTAAAGTGGAATAAGCAACCCAATTGCGTAACACTTTCAATCACTATCTAAAAGATTTTGATGGGAAATTATAATTCGCTGCTTCATAACTTTGAAAAACTCATGTTGCACGTTGATGAACTGAAAAATGAATCATATTGCCAATGTGTGTTCCACAGCTTCCCGCAGCTGAAATTCGTTTCTTTTTTAACCAACTTCTAAAAAAGAGGAGGTTATGTATTCCACTCTGCCTGGGTTGAGCTTTAGTCTAAAGAATAGGAATTAGAACGCCAGTGTGATAAAAATTACTTTCTGAAGTCCGTGGCACAAAAGTCAATGAAACAAACAAAAGTCACCGACTTCCGAAACTAAACTTCTTTTTCAGTTTTGTTGTTTTCTGGAAGTCGGTCATATTTTTAAACTTTTGTTCTATTCCCAGGTTAAAGCCTCCACAGTTCATCCGGTAACAGTCAGAGCATGACAAAATATATATGGCGTTGACATTTGTAAGTGTTGCGAAACGACCCGACAGGACTCGGGATCTTACAGTTCACCATGACACAAGACGATCTTTCAAACTGAATTTTGGGCATATCATGTAAAGGCCGTTGCTATGTGATGAACACAAGATGCACGATATGTCCTAACTCCGACCAGAATAAAAAACAATTACGATGAAACACATCATTTCAAACTACATATTTTCATATAATAAAGGGTGTAAATAGATCCTTAACGAAGTCGAAAGGCACGTTTTCCCCGGCATTACAATCATTTTATTAACCGACTTCAAAAAAAGGAGGAGGTTCTCAATTCGGTTGTATGTTTTTTTTTTGTGTTTGTTACCTCATATCTCCGTCATTTATGAACCGATTTGAAAAATTCTTCTTTTATCTGAATAGATTTACTTCCCGATTGGTCCCATAGAAATTTCATCAAAATCGGTTCGGCAGTTTGGTTTTGAAATCAAAATAACTGGAAAAAATGTCATCCAAGTAAAAGAAATTGCGAAATTGATACTTGACAAGGATTTGTGTGTGATACGATAACTAAAAAGGGTAAAATAAAAACTTTTTTGCAAAAAAAAAACCGACTTCCAAAAAAAACACAAAAAAAGTGGAAAATAACTTTACTTTCGGAAGTCGGTGGCAAAAAAGTCAATGAAACAAACAATAGTCACCGACTTCCGAAAGTAAAGTTATTTTGCACTTTTTTAGTGTTTTTTTGGAAGTCGATTTTTTTTTGCAAAAAAGTTTTTTGTTCTGGACCAGACCTTGGAACCTTCTAGTTACGGAGATATTGGAGGTCAAAGTTCTTTATCATGTTTTTTTTTTTAATACAGACATATTTTCGCTGTTTCACGACCCCCGCACTACTCAATGCATCTATCATCACAGTATTTTGAGTGCGTTCTATGAAGACCTACCGTAAAATTTCATTTTTCACCCCAAAAAAAGTCGTTACCCAGCTATAACTTCTCGTAGAGTTACTTAGTTTGATGTACAGAATGCTTGGTTGCCGGCTTCGTGAAAGGTCCGTTTACACCTCGTATGTGGCTGCATGTAGCATGGTGCAGACGGCTTGGCCTCGAGGGAACCGAGTTCGGGCTTATTTGCTACACTAGGCTAAGCTTTGAAATTATTATACAATGAACAGTAACTGTATACACCGTGTATGAGAAAGGTGATATTTGACGTAGATTTGATGCCTCTATCACATCACAGGACCTAAATAACTTGATATTCATTCAGTGATAACAATGATATACTATACTAGTCAAAAAAGTGCTGTATTGACTTATGCTACTGGAAAGCTTATTTCAATTCAATCGAAAAGCGTTCCAGAAATACGAGGCGCTAAAGTAAACGCCACATAAACGTGAAATAACGGTCATTGACCCATACATTCATTGACATACTTTATTCTGAAAACAATAATAATGACATAAAGCTGTCCTGAATCGACATCTATCGTGATTCTTTCTTTTTTTTAGTAATGAAAAACGATTCATAATTATTTATTGTCCCCGTACCTACGCAGAGTAATTAAGGAAAGGGCAATGAACTTTATTACACGTTTATCTGGCGCTTACACTACGCAGCGTAAAGTGATTGTCACTAGTTCAGACCCTCTGATGTCCACATTGGAGCGATTAAGCCAATGAAATATGGTCCAAAAAGTTTCGTTTTCTATCTATTTACATACATAAACTCACGCCCTTTTAGGCAGAAAAATAGGCTACCTGCTCCGCCCCTTACATACTAGCCAGGCATTTTTTTTTATTGTTTACAACGCTAATCTTAAAAACCAAATTGTCTCATTGTTTATTTGTGGTGAACGTGGTATCCTATCTTTTTGTAATTCTTGTGTAATTGTTTGTTTTCCCGAATAAATAAAAATTAATAAAAAATATTTAGGTTGGTAGCCAGGTAGGATACCCAGCCACCTAATTACTTCTTATATTATATGGAACGATGTATTGACTGCTTCGTTGTTCTGTGCTCGCAAGCGCTACGGCTGAGCAAGTGGTCCTGGCGTCGATTCCCGGGTCGGGCAAAGAATTAGTTATTCGGTTTCAACATCAGGAATTTCTCGGTAATGGCCACGGAGTCTGTATCTATGTCCGGTTGAAAGCAAGAGGCTCGCCCCCTATTACATAGGACTTTAACATAGCTAGCGAAATGTCTGTGTACTATTAGTTACACCTCTGTTAACCCTACAGGGATTACAGGCGTGATGTTATGTTATGTATGTATTCTATATACAGTTATACAAAGTAGGTACAAACTACCTTCTTAGTATTACCAGCTTCTCAGCTTAATACATCAACTTAGTTCCAAAGTCGTTTACCGGGGGTTAAGATGTCAGACCGTGCCTCAAGTAGTTAACATAATGAATGCTGCTCGAAGAAGTTAGACCCACCAAGTTATTTTTGGTTCCAGAGGATGTTTTTTTTTAAATAAAAACGTTGCTCATCTCTATCGTCTCTCCTCTCCTGTATCGTGGGTGCATTTACAAACAATGATTCCGTCAAAGTGGCCATTTTAGAACTGCGGGGGTCTAAAATGGCCACTTCAGCAGAAACTCACAAAAACGAACAGCCACACCCGGAACCCAGGTCTCATCGCGATACTTTCTTGAATGGTTGTGTGTAACTGGTATGGAGTCTAACAATAACACAAACACATTTGAAACAAAGGTGACAAAAAGATAAAAGTACTTCGTTGGTCTTGGTAAGCAGCTGGCTCGACTGCGGAGCGGGCAGTGTTTTTGTGTTTTCTCAATTACAAATGTTTCAGCAACAGCCCGATAATCTGTCTGCATAAACATCACTGGTGAAGTAGGTGTACTTAACTCCTCTGACTATCCCTTCGAGTAATAGAAGCGTGATGGAATACATAACATCACGCATGTAATACCCGAAGGGTTAGGCAGATGTATGCCTAATGGTACCCACATTTTGCCAGTTATGTTTTTAAGTCCCGTGTTATAGGGGGCCATCAACCGGACACAAATCTAGACTCCTACTACGGAGAATTTCCTAATGGAAAAACTTATTAACACTTTGACCGACCCGCGAATCGAACCCAGTACCTCATGCTCAACAGTCGTGCTTGCGATCGCTCGACCAATGAGGTAGTCAAATGTGACGCGTGGTGGAATGTAACATAAAAATTGCATAGAAATTTGCCAAGTTCCAACCCCCGACCACACGCCGACATATCTTCACATCATCTGCCTAGCCTTTTCCCAACTATGTTGGGGTCTGCTTCCAGTCTAACCGGATGCAGCTGAATACCAGTATTTTACATGGAGCGACTGCCTATCTGATCTTCACAACCCAGTTCGTACTGGATAATACGATACCCCTTGGCAAGACTGGTTGTCAGACTTTCAGGCCACTGACTACCTGTAACGACTGTCAAAGATCTACAAATGACGGCAGGGACCAACGGCTTAACGTGCTTTCCGAGGCACGGAGGAAATTCAATGCCGACATATCTTCACAATAAACAAAAAACAATGGCATTAAAAATGTACTCCATTTAATATCACAAAGTGCAGGTGTTCCCAGACTTTGTCTAATTAACTGAGGACGTGACTCCACAATTATCCTGTATCTGTCGCGGCGTTACCAGAAAATACGGTTTTCCGCGAAAATCCTAGGTTGTTAAGTTTTTTCGTAATTAATTTTCATCATGTCATTATTTGTTCGTAAACGCACAACGTTTTCCCATGGGGTAGGCAGAAACTACAAAACGCTGCCTGCTACGATGCTAAGAGCCTATTCACACGGCGTATTTATCAGCCCAGATAACGCGCGTCCAACGCTCTTTCTCTTTAAATCGAGTTGTAGCTATTAGCGACGAATGACGCAAGTTTACGGCGCCACTTAATTCCTGAACGTGTGCGTCTGCGAACGTGTTTACTGGCTGCGACTGAATCTAGTTAAACGCGCGTCATCTGCGCCTTGTGAATAGGCCCTTACATTCTCCTTTTACTTCGTCCACCTTCATATCTACATCACTGTTCATGTTCGGTTGTAGCACTATGCCTGACTGACCTTTGTTCTGAAGAACATCACCAATAAGGTCAGTGTACATATATCTTTCTAGTGTAAAGTTAGTTCCCTTAGAGCGTGTCCACTAACATTTAATAATACGAGCTAATATCAGGGTTTTGTTTTTTTTTTTTTTTAACATAAGGGTAATTCGGAAGATTTTGAAGGAGACTTTTGCCCAGCAGTGAGGAAATATAGGTTAAAAAATGATAACCCGGCTGTTGAAAGCTAAGAAACATTACAAAAATCCAAAAAAAAACACAAATAAACGAATTTTTCCATTAACCGGCGACATAATATGTACAGTACAAATGTAACACATTTTTGTACTACAAAGTTTGTTAATTTCAAACGTACGTACCACCCAGGGGGTTGAGCAGAACTTCCGCGTTGCATGTGCAGACGTGACGGGAATGCTGCCGAGTACGCCTGCAACTTACTGCATTTACATTTTGAGCGGTACATGTCTTTAATGGCCTGTATGCTGAGGTAGTCCAGGTGAAATTCCCTTAATAGTTCTGGAAGAATGATTTGGATAAAGTGATATTTTGTGTAAAAGATGGATTTATATTATATTGATTAGTTGCAGCCCGGTGTTTATATTTGTGTTCTGTTGATGGCAATATTCTCTCCCACTATTACATGGGCTTTTAAATTACCGGTGAAATTATATTGTTATATTAGGTACACCTCTGTCTGATCCTTCTGGGATTACAGGTATCATGTTATGTGTAAAAAAATGAGAAAATGCTACCAACGCTATTTAGTTGGGTACAATATTAACTTTTATGAGATACAAACAAAAACACCCTACTTCCGTTCCGGCCCTGTCCTGGGTTCGATCCCCAGGTTGGGCAAAGGTGTTTCCATCGGAAATTTCTCAGTAGCAGCTCGGACTATGGATTTGTGACCGGGTCATGGCAATAGACTCACCCCTGTTACATAAGACTCAAATACAGGGTGGCGCCGACAATACGACAATAAATTAAACTGCGTATACTTCATGACGTTCCCTGTCTGCGTACAAAAAATCATTCTAAAATATCCAGTAGTTTAGTCGCAGGACATCATTCATTTTCATATTCGGAATTTTATACATGATATTTTATAGAATAATAGGTTAGCACTGACAGGTTAACGACCCCCGCATCGGTATAAACACTAAACACAATTGTTGCCAACTCGCTATTTCAAAAACTTTTGCAAAATTGGTTTCTTAAATGTTATTTCCAGACGCGAATTAGTGCAAATTATATCTAAGGTTAGTAAACCCATATTTATAAATGGTATTTCGTTAACAGTTTTATGCTATTTAGTTTGTTTGAAAAAAAATATTTATTTTTAATTTCGATGCTAGGATTTTTTTGATAGTTTAAAAATATTTCTATGAACTAGGATTACCAGTGTTTTCATTTACTGTCGAATTGTCGGCGCCACCCTGTATATCTAACTGGCAATACATACAATTATGGTCCTCTGCCTAACCCTTCGAAGAAACCAGGCGTGTTGTGTTTGATCTGCATTAACAAACGACTCAAAAAGTTAAAAAGAAATCACCTCAAACACAAACTGAATAAAAACCGTATTCATGAGCCAACCCTCGACTTCTTCTAAATGTGTCAAAAATGATGGCATCCATGAATTCTTAACTTAATTCTTCCAGGCGCCTCACAGAGCAAATCGGTACAATTATTGGCCGTCATTATGCAGGGAAAAGGTCCCTCTGCAAACAGTCGGGAGGAACAAAGAAAACATCTTAAAGAACTTGGAAGACGAAATATGTATGGAGTCCGCAATTTTTTAACTCAAACAAAAGTTGGTTTCAACTAAAGAATGGCCGAATTACGTAAAGTATTGCTTTCATGTCCTTTGAGGGTTTCGTAAGCATGAATTTATTAATTTGATCCGTTTGTGACACTTGCTCTCTATATGTTTCTTTTATGGGTTTTGTCGGGAAAGTCAATGGTGTACTGGAATAACTGGGAAAGTAAGCACTAAGCAGGACTTAAAGAAAAAAAACATATTCAATTCACGAATATTGCATAGGTATAAAGCGGGCCATAGACAATGGGTCATGCATGTCATATTTTTTTATTTCAATGGTTCCGCCTGCCTAATGGTTCCAAGTGTGTTTGTTTTTAGCTTTTCAGTCGGGTTTTTTTAATAGATACCCACAGTTAACTAATTACTAATAGATTTCTGCCTAGGATGTTAAACCGATTTTAACACAAACACTTTTTGATTACGGTGTCCCACAGTTTCGCCATTTGCTGTTTAAGTAACGGGTTACTTAGCAAAGTCTTGAGTGCTAGACTAGATCTATGAAATGTTAGTACCTACCTACCTTATATTAGTAATGGTGACATGACGTAAAGGTATAAATCAAGAATTGTTTGTTTATCAAATAAATGTTGTATTAAGGAGTTAACGTTTCCAAAGGCCACTTTTTTAACGCGATTGTTTTTAGGCTTTCATTTCAAAACATGGTAACTACGACAATTAATATGAGTAAGAACTCATTAGGTATACCTGCAAAGAAAAAAGATTGAACCTTTCCATTAGGTATAATAACTGCTTCATTCCAAGTTAGTAAAACTCTGATACGAGCAATCTCAAAGATGAAAATATAAAGATATATTTAATTTTTTAGTATTGCCATTCGAAAAAGGGCATTTAATTCATCGATAACAGTGAATAAAACTCTTTTTTAGTCACTGAGTGAGTCACATTTTGAAAACAGAAGGAGCTCGAATTATACGAATTATGTACAAAAACTATAAAAAAGATTTATTTTCTCGTCGTCAATGCTAAAAAGAAACTCTACTTTTACTGAAAAAAAAAATTTCGGTCTTTGTATCCCTTGCTTCGCTCAGGATTTTAATCTAGAATCCTTCGCTGCTCTCGGGATTAAACTTAGTTGCTCGAATTAAATTCCCCTTGTTGGATAATCTACTATTGTAATGTGACCCAACAGCACCTGCAAAAAATTTGTCAAAGCAGTTTTATTGAACTGCCTATCGATTGTTAAGGTCATGGAATCAGTCGTTACCTTGCGGAAATCTTGACTTTCAATTTTATGAAGTATATTTAGTTTTAACCCCACATTCCACGTGTCGAGTAGGTTTGGGTGCATGGCACGCTAATGTTTGCAGTTTTTGCATATAATACATATTTTACGGGCTCCCAAAGCAAAAAAAAAATGCATCTTGCCTCCAAGCCTGGATCTATTTGCTAAATTAAAGCTAAATAATTTCTTACCACTTAATGCCAAACATCTTACAAATCTGAGAGATAAGATAGCATATCCAAAGACATTCGTAGATCCCCAGCGAAAGCACTTAAACCGCCATTACAGTAGGGCATTAGGCAGCAAGTTTGGTCCCAAATTTACCCGTTTCATTAACTACCTAATGATTTCCGATAGCCTCGTAGTAGTTGTTATGTTCTGACAAAAGATGGGGCGTGTCTTTTTATATTTACAAAAAATTGCTTGGGAATTATTTGTACCGCAGTGTGATTTTGAAGTCATTTTGTTTTTCACGCTGATGACATAATTGCTAACCTTTAGGCTAAAACTCTACCCATCCAGTAACAGTTACAGCGTTGTGCTACGTAGATATTATTGTATGTGCTCTTGCCCCTAAAATTCGGGACTGAGTTATGCCGGAGAGCATTGAATTAAGATTGTGGCTACAAAAAGGGCGACACAACACCATACATCATAACATCACGCCTGAAACTAACTTAACTTATACTGTAATTAATGCGAAAGTTTGTGAGGTTGGATGGATGGATGGATGGATGGATGTATGTTACTCTTTAACGCAGAAAGTACTGAACGGATTTTGATGCTTCACACACAGGGTAGTGCGATCCCGTGGGACATTTATCAACTCGTTCACAAATAAATTAATAGTTTTAGGTTAGTATATACATATCAGCGCAGCGGTTTCCCAGTGCTAACGGCTGCGAGATACTGTCGTAGGTGTTATTTTGTGTACCTATGTTATTTCATCATAAATGCTCAAACGGTCAAGAATACATCGTGAAGAAAAGTGCATATTGTGTTCACTCATGTTTCCGGATTTAATAAGTAAATTGACGACTAATGTCAAGGACTGATTATTTATGCCAGACTTATTTTGTTTTACCCACAAACTACAGTTTTAAATTGTGAATATGTTAATGGCAAAATTATTCATTTTAACACGATCATAACATCAAAAATGCAGGCGCTTGTAGGAACTGAACTAGCATTGTTGTGCTAGTGTGGGCAAATGTATATTACGGTGAATAAATGTTATGGAAAACGACATAATTGAAAATGAAAAAAATAGCAAATTAATTCATGGATTAGGTAAAATTAGTATGACACTAAACTTGATCGATTATGACCTATGAAAATGAATTTAATATAATTTCACGATTATGGCAACTGAAGCGTTATTTCTAATAAAAATATGGCAAATACAAGTATAGTGATTACAGCCCACTCCATCGCAAGGTGAGGAGGCCTGTGTCCAGCATTGGCAACATCATCTTTCTTCATCGTGTGGTTAGTGCCTCTCCTGGTGACAGAGTCTTTATGCCGTCCATGGGCCTCTGACTTGGCTTTACATGCCGTCGAGAAATATCTCTCCGGCGTGCTGGTTTCCTCACGATGTTTCCTTCCTCCACCGAAACAATGATAACTATACAATACGCATATGATTCCGAAAAATCTGGGGTGCGTGTTTTGGGTTCGAACTCGAGAACTTTGTGTTGGCAGTCCAACGGTCACACCGCAAAGCCATCACTGCTTACAGTGGATATATCATAGGCCGAACACTCGCTACTCTCATGGCCCGCAACAAAACACAAAACGCTTAACCCCGTGAAATCAATGTTGAAATTGTTTTAGCCAAGCTTTAAACTTAATTAAATATAAATAAAGACAAACACCATGCCATCTAAAGCTCTTTTGTGAACGTTCCCGTTACGAATAAGTTTAAAAGCTTCCATTTTAAAGTTATGTTGGTGTTGGTTGGTATTAAGCCGGAGGTTTAGGGACGCGCTTTAAGCACTAGGTTACGGTTTAACTGCTTCGTTGGTCTATTGATTGTAATCGCGACTGCTCAGCATGAAGTTCTGGTTTCGATTCCCGAGTCGAGTTTATTGTTATTGAGTTTTTCCATCTGAAATTTCGGAGTAGCTGTCACGGAGTCTGGATTTGTGCTGGAGTTGTGATGACAATAGGCTCGCCCCTTATTACGTGGAACTTAAACATAACTGGCGAAATGAGGGTGTACTATTAGGCACACCTCTGCCTAACCGTTCGGGGATTACAGGCGTGCGTGTTTGGCCATATATCATACTTGGTACGTTTATTTTAGTTCTGTGTTTGTTCGCCTGCATAGATAAGATAGCAGAGATGTAGGTAATGCTTTTCGATAGCCTATTACTTAAACAATACATTTTTGGATTTCCCACCCATTTTATTTTCACTGATAGAATGTCTCTAATGCCTTACAAAAGGACATTTATTTTTATTTTAGCAGGTAGATACTTTAAGAACCGACGATAAATAAAAGTAGTCTTCTAAATATGAAGTAAGTGCTTATCTCCTTTTAATATAACATGCCAGTAACTTATTAGAGGTACTCATGGCTAAATAATAACAGCCGCACGCGTGTGATGGGTGACCATCCACTACATACCTAGTTTTATGGCGGTCAAGCCGGTCACAGCTGTCATTTGTTGAACTTTGACAGTCGTGACAGATGTCAGTGTCAGTGGCCCGAAAGTTTGACAACCAATCTAGCCATGTGTTATCATATTACCCAGTACTAAATAGGTTGTGGAGGTCAGATAGGCAGTCGCTCCATGTAAAATACTGGTATTCAGCTGCATCCGGTTAGACCATAAGCCGACCCCAGCATAGTCGGGATAAGTCAGGCAGATGATGAAGGCAGTAACTTATTAAATAGCCGTGGAGATAAAATCTCTAATACCACGGAATGGTGCCACGGTTAAAAGAGGTAGGTACTTACTCCTTCAAAGAAATAACCATCGAGAGTCCTTGTAACCGAAGAACCAGCCCATTTTTTGCTACGTTTCTCTTCATCAAAGTAATCATAATAATTATCGTTTGAAAAACGACCAGTAAAAAAACATTTTCGATCGGATATCACTTTGATTCGAACAAAATAAACGATGTTAAGGAAAGGAAAAATTGTCTCATAGTAGGTGCACCATGCTGATAGATGATGAGGATAAAACGTAGTAAATTACTATTAACTGTATTTTTCTGTTATTCAAGTTACTAGGCACAAAACTACCATTTTACGTAAGGTTTCCTTGTTTTAATCAGTTTTTAAAAACAGTATTTTTACAATAGGGGTTGGCAGGAACTACAGAATGTCACCTGCTACGTCCACGTTCATACATCGATGCGACGTATCCCGGGCGAAATGTGGGTGTTCTGCAAGTACACCTCTGCCCACCCCTTCGAAGAATATGTACATAAGTAATTTAGGTAATGTATTGTTCTATAACTAGTAACGACTTATTGTCGGGCCTACAATATCCTCCCATACTTAAGTACCTACTAATGCTGTAACATAAAAATATTGTAAAACCAAATGATTTTAAAAGAGTAACCATGGAGTTTCTTGCCGGTTCGTCTCCATGGAAACGACCAACGCGCACCGTGCTCGACGTTTTATAAGTTCCCAAGTAGGCCTATGTGAAATAAAATATTATGAGTTACATTTTTTTTTACTAAACTTTAAATTCTACGACATCCTTCCAAACAAACTCAAAAGCACAGTCTTCAATTTAAAACGTTGAGCGTCACCCTACACTATCGGGCCGCTTTTCTTAACGAGTCAACTGTCGAAGTAAATCAAGTTTTCACGAAATTCCTATTACATTTTCCGAGCTTATAGCGCCTCTCTATATAGCATTTGTGGAAAATTTTCGTATTCATTTTTACCCGACTTCAAAAAAAGGAGGAGGTTCTCAATTCGGTTGTTTTTTTTTGTGTTTGTTACCTCATATCTTCGTCACCGATTTGAAAAATTCTTCTTTTATCTAAATGGATCTACTTCCCGATTGGTCCCATAGAAATTTAATCAAAATCGGTTCAGCAGTTTGGTTTTTAAATCAAAATAGCTGGAAAAAATATGTCATCCAAGTAAAAGAAATTGCGATATTGATACATGACAAGGATTTGTGTGTGATGCGATAACTAAAAAGGGTAAAATAAAAACGTTTTTGCAAAAAATATAATGTGACTATGGTTTGTTTCATTGACTTTTTTGGCACCGACTTCCGAAAGTAATATTATTTTCCACTTTTTTTTGTGTTTTTTTTTGGAAGTCGGTTATTTTTTTGCAAAAACGTTTTTAATGTTATAAATGTTGTATACAAGGTACTCTTCACGAAGCCGCCAACCAAGCATTCTGTATATCAAACATAGTAACTCGACGCAAAACATATTGCTGGAAAACGTCTTTTTTTTTTGAGATGTAGGTAATATCACGGTTTACGGCGGGACTCAATGTAACGCACTCAAAACATTGTGCTGATGGATGGATTGAATACCTTTGTATGTTTATTTTATTTCTTTGATGTTCAATGAAAGTTCCCAGAAGAAGTTTCGGCTTCGTTACAGGTCTTTTTAGACCCATTATTTACACCACAGGGGCGTTACCATGATCTGTTAGTGCAGGAATGTTTTAGGACTATTCCGAGAGTGTGAAAGTGACAGCGCTAGACAGCTGTCTAGCGCCATCTCTTACCCACTCTCGGAATAGTACTAAAACAGTGCTACACTAACAGGTCATTGTCAAAATCTTCTCATATAAAGAACGCACGAATGTTTGCTCATTGCAAATGTTATTTATTATTTAAAATTAATTCTCAATAAGTGGTTTAATGATTAACAATTATAATCATTTCGTAGTTTGAAGAAAGCATTAGTTGATCTTTTGAAATTTCAGTGCAACCATTGACCAATACATAAGTAATTGAAAATACATTAGTACCTAGTTATAATTAGGCCATCAAAGCAAAACATAACATTACAAAAATGGTTAACGTTTCGTAATTACTGACACTTTGTTTTGTCGGTGACAAACTACTATTAAATCTATACTATCTATACTAATATTATAAAGCTAAAGAGTTTGTTTGTTTGGTTGAACGCGCTAATCTCAGGAACGAATGGTTCGAATTTAAAAAAATATTTTAGTGTTGGAGAGACCATTTATCGAGGAAGGCTATAGGCTATGTAACATCACGCTGCGACCAACAAGAGTGGAGCATCAATCAAAAATGTTACGCATACAAAGTTGTGTGGATCAGCTAGTTATAAATGACTTGAAAAAACAAGTTTTATGTAAAACCAAACAATAAATTATTTCTCCTTCCCTTATTTCAATTTATTTGGGGTCGGCGCAGCACGTCTTCTTCGTCCATACTTCTCCATTAATCGTCATCTTGACAGTCACCTCCTTTCTAGCCATATCATCCTTCACACAGTCGTGTCTTTGGTCTTCCTCTACTCTTATAGACATCTACATTCATACTCAACATTTTCCTCACTACATTTTCCTCATTCCTCCGCATAAAGTGTCCATACCACGATAACCGACTACCACAACACTTTTCAGTCACTGACGCCACTTTCAGACTTCCTCTTATGTACTTACTCATTCCTTAAAATATAATTCACTACATTCTTAAAACAATACATATACATGTATACTTGTAGGTATTCTCAAAACCTTTAATTCCACTGGGGCCGTTTGATGCAACGGACACAAAAAACAAACGGTTACCACGAGCAAGTGAACGGCATTGTAAAAAGAACGGCAGTGCAGAAAAAGCAGGAAAAAAAAATCCATTGTGACCGAGAATAGGTCCCGAGGGGAATTGAGGTCCTTTAATTGCACCGTTGAACCCTATAGTGGATTGTGGATTTCTATCGACAGGTTTTTTATTTCTATTTTCATGACATTACTTCACCCGTTTATTTATTGAGGTTTCTTGTAAAATGGACAAGTCTCATAAGTATAGCCTCGGTCTCGTGGTCACACGCGCGACTCTTGAGCATGAGATCCTGGACTCGATTCCCAGGTCGGGGAAAATGTTATTTGGTTTTTCCGTCAGGAATTTTTCAGTCAGCAGCCTGGATTTATGTCTGGTTGATGTTAATAGGCTCACCCATGATTAAATCGTACTAAAATATAACTGGCACAACATGGGTGAATTACTCTTAGGTACACCTTCTGCCTACACCTTCGGAGATTACAGGTGTGACGCTATGTTTGCATTAATAAATTAAAATGGACTAAATTCCAGCCTCAATGGGTTTAATTCGCGACGGATACAATGTCGTCTGCACGTCTCGCTGCCGAACGACCAACACTTCTCTTAACAATCATTGGACGTCTCTTGGTCTTAACTTTGCTTTTTAACCGACTTCAAAAAAAGGAGGAGGTTCTCAATTCGGTTGTATGTTTTTTTTTTGTGTTTGTTACCTCATGTCTCCGTCATTTATGGACCGATTTGATTTTTTTTCTTTTATCTGAATGGATCTACTTCCCGATTGGTCCCATAAAAATTTCATCAAAATCGGTTCAGCAGTTTGGTTTTGAAATCAAAATAGCTGGGAAAAATGTCATCCAAGTAAAAGAAATTGCGAAATTGATACTTGACAAGGATTTGTGTGTGATACGATAACTGAAAAGGGTAAAATAAAAACTTTTTTTGCAAAAAAAAAACCGACTTCCAAAAAAAACACTAAAAAAGTGGAAAATAACTTTACTGTAGGAAGTCGGTGGCAAAAAAGTCAATGAAACAAACAATAGTCACCGACTTCCGAAAGTAAAGTAATTTTCCACTTTTTAGTGTTTTTTTTTGGAAGTCGGTTTTTTTTTTGCAAAAAAAGGTTTTTTCCTCCAATAATTTAATGTAGCTATTTCTGTACTGCACCTACCTTTAAGTAAATAGGCACTATCTTAAACTAACAATGTCTGTTCTACCAATATTATCTACTCGTTACGATATATTTTTAGTATGTACAAACAATATCATCTATTTTTGTAGTTAAGCAAAATATTCTACGACCCACGCTGTAATGGGCAACGTGCTGATAAAACAATTTAACTGACGATCAGGAAAATCCCCGTGTCGGTGTTGCCAGTCAAGTTAAATATTTAAAAAATGAAAAAATATAAAAAAAGTGTTTGTTATTTTACTGGGTACGTGGCTAAATAACACCCTCATGGTTCGATTGAAGGTTAAACTAAGCTGGTCAAGATCGCTCCGTGGATGGATGACTATTCATTACATAGCGAGTTTCCTCCGTGCCTCGGAAAGCACGTTAATCCTTCGATACGGGTTGTCATTTGTAAATACATTTATTTGACATTCGTTACAAATAGTCAGTGGGTCGAAAGTCTGACAATCAGTATTGCCAAGGGCTTATTGTGTTATCCAGTAAATAGATAGGTATAGTAATTAAAAGTGAGAAGTAATTAAAATATTCTTTATTTAACAATCACTTTAGCTACAGGTACAAACGAGTAATAGAATCAGGCGTTACTTTGCGGAAATCCATGGCATTCGATGTTAGGTACGCAAAATATTTGGTTTAATTTCCGCGAAAAAGATCCAGGCTTGGATGCAAGATGAAGCACCACCCTCCAGCCTGCAGAAGTATCACATGCAGGAATAGCAAAAATAATTAGCATACCATGCACCCGTGACGAGTATATGTTTGGGTGCATGGCATGCCAATAATTTTTGCTTTAAATGTGTGTGTTCTTGACTTGTAACGTTGTTGTTTTAAACTAATTAGGTTGTCGCGACAGTAGCCATGTCAAGCATAAAATGCGAACTAGGTGCTCTTCCATTATTTAGATATCTGTAGTTAAGTAGGATATGTTCGAACTATGACCAACCACGACTGCATCGATATACGTCGCAATGACTATAATAGAGCTGCCCAAGAGTCTTCGGTCAGCTGGGCTAGCTCGCTACTCGACCCTCAGGTCCATTTAAAAATAAAACAAAATTTTCGGTTATCAGTTTAATCATTTTTATTCACTAAACCTTAGAAACCTATTTTCATAAAGATCGCATTTAAAAAATCCTATACCTAAAAAAATACCTAGGTATTGTACAAATAATTTTCGTCAACATTTTTATACAAGGTGTAGTTTTGCAACCTCGTCAAAATTCAGGAGGTTGTCATAGAAGACGTAAATAATCAATATAAATTACGGTACCTGGTCAATAATAATAAACGCTGCTTTTTTTAGTTGTTTTAATTTGACACTATTTCAGAATGAAGCCCTTTTCAAAAGAAGAATCACCCGTTTATCGAATTAACGTCTGCGTTTGTTTGTGTGTGTGAAAGCGCGGTTATAGGGCTAGTATTCGACGGGCCACGTTTTAATACTGGTGGCGTACACTTATCGATGTCCGATATTAAGAAAAAAATGTTAAAAATGACCTACCCGTTTTATTATTGATTCGGGTCGAGAATCATTAGCATATGATTGAATTTGACGAGGATGCAAAGCAACACCTTGTACAGATATTTATTGTTGTAACGAGACCAATAATTGCAAATACACAATGGACAAACAAACTTTTAGAAAAAAAAAAAATGAAAATATCTTATCCATACCTATATCTTAAGTAAGGCGCTTCCTCAACGGGAGCATTCGCCTGTAATATAACAGTTCAGATTCGAGAATAACATCAGTTACTGACGAGAACCGAGCATTACAGTGCGCAGCCTGTGGCCCTACCATGACGTCTTAATGCAGGAATGTTTTAGTTATATTCCAGTGTGGGAAAGAGATGTTACTAGACATCCTGTATAGCTCTGTCTCTTTCTCACACTGGAATAGGACATAAACATTCCTGCACCAAGACGTCATGGTAGGCCACCTGTAGCGAAACAGGTTGTAACCATCTCTTGTTTCTGAACAAAATTGAATCTTGCTTTGTCATATTAAAGGGGAATGCTCCGGTGAGGGAGCGCCTTTTCAGTAATAAAAAAATGTAGATTACTCGAGTAGAATTTTCTACTGCACTGCATTTATTCAAATAAACGTTAAAATACAAAATTAATAAAGACTTACACAAACTAAAATAATTGTCTTATTTGATAGAATATACCTACACATTAAGTAGAGTAACAGAAGATTGTTCATAGAATCGAAAAATCATCATACAATGACTAAAGTAAAAAGATAAATAATATGTTAAAATTTTTGACTTCTTAAAATTTTTAATAAAAAAGGTTGTGCATTACAAAACTATCAATAAATGATACAGTAAGCACGCTTAAAATTAGGCAGCTGTAAGACCACACTGTCCCTTTTATTATTGACGTGCAGAAAGAGATAGCGATACTGTTAGTTTAGTCGACGCGCTACACAACAGCACTAACTACTTTCCATTGGCCAATACAGTTGATAAATAATTTAAAGTTTACAAAGTAGAGTTGTCCATTGCACCGGGAAGTTCACGAGTACTATAAGACATTCGGCTCCTAACAAACATTCTTGACTTGTAGAATTTGTACAAAGTTAAACAGACCAATATCAACAATATCAAAGCTACGCACGTTTCTGTAAATATCGATTTTGTACTTTCACTGTTTGAAACCAACTTTTCATTGCTAGGACTTGTAGGCATCGAGTCCGTCTGATAATGCATCATAGAGAATTTACTCTCTAACTCATGTAAAACGTTTTGCTTTTCATCAGCTATAGTTTTCTCCAATTGTTTTCTTATTTTATCTATATACGGAATTAAATCTGCAGTGTTGTTGACCGTTACTAATGGAACCGAAGTTGTAGGAGCGTTGGCATTTTCATGTAATGAATTTAGGATTTTTTGAAGCAGCACATTAGTATCGTTGTTTAAAGCTATAACTCTAGATGTTAAGTTTGCAAGATTTGATAGATTTTCTTCGTTGATAATGTTAGATTTTCCAATTACATTCGTAATGTTTTCTAAATATTTGTGTTTACTATCTTCTACGTGATTCCTATAACTCATGTTGTACAGAATGTTTCTCATGTCTACAAGTATCTCGTTTTTTTCACTAACATTGTTAACAGACCCAGTTGGTTCGAGAATCGGTCGTTCTTGATCTTTATTACAAGTTATTCCATCAATATTCTCACCATTATGCTCATCTATTGTAATTGCTGTTATTTCAAAAGGAACGCCTTGTTTTTTGAGTTTGACTAAGATGCGGCATGATAAAGGATTATCGCCTATACTTAACTTAGACAAACTGGTTCCGGCAAATTCTTCAGCGTTAATTTCGACAATTTTGTTATGATCCACTATTAGCTTTGACAAACTTTTCACTTCATAAAATCTTTCACTTTGCAAATCTTTGATGTTATTGAATGACATATCGAGCGTATTCAAATAAATGAGACCACGAAAAATTCCGTAACCAACAGCTGATAAAGAATTATGAGAGATATTTAAAGAAAACAAGAGCTCGTTGTCTTTAAATGCTCCCGGTTGAATGAAAGATATTTTGTTGAAACTCAAGTCCAAATGGACAAGTTTACCGACACCTGAGAAAGCTCCGATTGCTATCCTAGAAACACTGTTATTCCTTAAGAATAGACTTGTTAATTGCGTTAACGCGCTAAGGTTTAATGCACTGATATTATGTAGACCTGCGTCTGCGATTGCGAGTTCGGAAATGGTTGAATCGCCATTATTTTCAAAATGAATATCAGTTTTAATACCGGATAACTTTAAAGTATATAAGTTTTTGGTTTTTCTCATCAAGTTTTGCGTGAACTCAAGCTTCTCATTATAAGACAGATCTAATGACCGTAAATCAACTAAACTGTCAAATGAATCGTTTTTAATATTTTCCATCAAGTTATGAGCCAAGTTGATGTTGGTTAAGCGTGATAGCCCATGAAGCGAAGTAGAAGAAATTGTTTTAATAAGATTATTATTTAGAAGTAAAGTGCTCAATCCAACTAATTCCGTCATATTTACAAAGAAGTCATCCAGTTCATTGTAAGATAAATCAAGCGTTTCAATATACCCTGTATGTACAAAAACATTATATTGTAACTCATTGATTTTACTACGTGACATATTCAGTTCTTTTAATTCGTTCATATCGTTGAAAGATGCGTTTTGTATTACAGTCAATAAGTTTCGAGAGATATCAAGAGTTGGTAACGAGACCAGACCATCAAATGTGTCAGTTTTTAAAGTCCCAGACAAAGGATTGTTAGATATTCCTAGGTTTATCAAACTACTTAGCGATTTAAAAGAATTTGGTTCCAATTCAGAGATGGAATTTCCCGATAGATCCAAAAATTCAAGACTGTTTAGATTCTGAAAGTGTTCATATTTTATTAGAGCTAATCGATTATTTCCCAAAAACAAAGTTCGGAGATTACTCAGATCTGTTTTGTCGAAGTCTATGCTAGTAATTTTGTTATTAGATAAGTCTAGCATTAGCAAACCTGTTAATGTCTTGAAACACATGTTTGATAAAGAAAAGATTCCGTTATTGTTCAGAAACAAAGCGTCAAGTCTAGTCAGACCGTTAAAAGCATAATCTTCGATTGCAGTCAATAATTGGAAACTTAAACTTAAACTAGTGACATTTAAACCTTCAAAAGTACCCCTAGTTAGTGAACCTTCTATGAAATTTTCACTAACAGAAAAATTAGAAATAGTTTTGTTTTTGAACAAGTCTTTGGGCATAAACCTTAGTTTGTTTCTTGAAAGATTGATACTTGTTAAGGATACTAAATTCGCAAACGAGTCTTTTGTCACAGCTTCGAGCACATTGTTACTTAAATCTAAACTATACAAGAGAGCCATATTTTGGAACATGTTTTCAATAGTCTTAATAGAGTTTGAACTCAAATCTAGAAATTCAAGGTTTTGCAACTTATCAAAGTCATTAATTTTGAGTTCTTTTATTTTGTTGCCACTTAGAATTAGACTTTTTAGTTCAATGAATCTGAAGAGGGAAGAATTGATGTCTGTTAATCTGTTGTTGGAAAGATTCAAATGTAGCAAGCTCCTGGAGCCTTCGAAAGTGAATGGGCTCAGTCCCTCAATGTAGTTGTGCGACAGATCTAAGATCTGCAGATCATCAATTTTATCAAACACAGCATCAGGTATCTTAACCAAGTAATTATGCGACATGTTGATTTTCTTCAAGTTGCTGTAAGGTTGCTCATAACTATTAACAGTGATATCACTAATAGTATTGTACGATAGATCTATTTCATTCAACATGTTTAAATTGTTCTGGTTGGATAGAACTGCTGTTTTTAGGTGATTTCTCGATATATTTAGTATGGCTAGATTCTGCATGCTTTTGATAGTTGGTGTGATTTCATAATCGTTTTCACTTAGGTCTAGAGAATATATAATATGTAATAAATCGTCTGGTCCTCTGTAGCCGTTGGTGGCGGTTACGGGGATAGCATCCGCATCGATGTCGAATGATGGATTTTTGATGACCACGTATATGGGGCTGATTCTGTATCCAGCGTAGGTGAGGTATATCGAGCAATCCTCGTTGTCCTCACTGCCCGGATAAGAGTTACTATGGTAGTTTTGCCACCCTGAGTTGCTGTTAATGGTGTTGATGCAAAACATGTCGTATCTGCATTTGCCAAGGTCGTGTTTCACCGTGCATAGGTCTGAGTTATAGCTGGAAGCTATAGCTACAGTGATGGATAGGATGCCTAGAAAAAAAATGCACTGTTATTGTTAAACGGTATGGGGTAGACTGGAACGAAATTTTTTGACGTGGCAATTTGAATGCAAGTAAGGTTATAGGATTCGATATTGATTTATACTGAAATTCAGTCAACCGATCAAAGCAATTTTTTTTTAAATACCCGTAGATCATTGTTTCATGTAGGTACCGCGCGGAAGTGTTCCTATTGATATTTTTTAGAGAATTTATACGACTTGTTACGCTGCGGTCATTAGATCATGCTTGCTGTAGACACTTGTCACCGCCTTAATCAAGTACTCACTTTTGTCCATGCAAGCTTGGAGCCAGTAATTGTATTTTAAACTTTGTTCTGGCAACCATAAATTACAAGACCAATAACTTAGACGGTAGACTTGGGCTTAACGTCGGTTTAAGCATTTAGAACTTCTCTTTTCTCGGAATAAAGTTTGAAATAAAATAGCTCGATTCTTTTAACCTGCGTCTGATATACTTAGTTTTATACTCAGGCCGCTGGTGACTTTCCAAACGCTCCTTAAAATATTCTTATATTTTAACAGTCAGAGTAATTAATTGCTTAGCAAATTGACGATATCCTGCGTCAATTTCAGTGTTTCAGCCAATACAGCCCTACAACAGCTGTCAAAGAATGAATGTATGAGTGAAAAATGATTACCTAGTGATTTGAATATGAGGACTATTTCAGCTGGTCAATTTGCTTTACAATTAATTTCCTCGACTTCACAAATGAAAAGATGTGAAAGCACTTACATAATATTCGAAACTCCATATTCGTGTCATACCTGTGAAAATAAAATGTTGAGGTAAATGATTCGAATTTCTATTAAAGGAAATTCTACCTTTTTTGTTGACCTTAATGTCCCACTGTTTTGCAAAGGTATACCTCTATTCTTCTCTATGTTGAGCCATCTCTAGCATTTACTAGAATTAATACTGTTTTATCGACAGCCTATATTTGCAGACAAATCTTACACTTTTCGGAACTCCATGTAAACATTTTTTCCACTACGACAACCAACAATAAAATATAAAAATAATTATATATTCCTCCAATTAAATACATTATATTTAGTTTAGTTAGGTTATTTTAGTTTATTTAATCGTTTTTTTATTAGTATAATGTATATATTTAGTATTAAGTAAAGAAAAAAAGAAAGTATTAAGTACATAGATAAAAAAAATTGAAAACAAAAATTAAATACACACCCTAGGATTTTCTCCTATATCGTGGGTGAGTTTATAAACATTCAAACTCGCACACAAACAGCCATAATTATAATTCTAACTGCAAAAAAAAACTGCTAAAAATAACAAAAAAGAAGGTACCTAGGTTTTAAACTAAGTCTAAGCAACATCTAAGTAAATGCCAAAATAAAATTGCACGAATGCATTTTATTTTCAACGCTCGGTGCAACGCCGAGAGTTTGAGATTCCACCGTCGCTTACTGTCAAATTCCAACGGTGCAAAAATATTAAGTCGACGCTTACTGTTACTGAATACCAAATAATCAGACTATACAATAAGGTATTCTTAGGTACCTACATACCTATCGGTTATTATTCTAGCACCCAATACAAAAAACAACATAAAGAAAAAAATACTTACAATGATATTTATTTACTTAACGAAAAAAAAAACTGTATAAAACAATGACCAAGTGTCTGTACTCCCGTTACACTGGAGACTCAATGTGCGAACTGCGCAATATTGTTTAGGGATCCGTATCGAGATATTTAACCGATACTGTACTTCTAATATAATGTAGGGTTAGCACGTACATATTTTAAAACAGCGAGCTTCGGTAAAAAATATGCATAAGCAGGTTAGTTAGATGCAAGGGCCTTATCCATCATCATTCTCTTGCACTTATTCCAATTTATTTAGGGTAGGCGCAGCGTGTCTTCTTCTCCCATAGTTCTATATTACTCGTCATCTCAGCAGTCACCTCCTTTCTAGCCATATCATCCTTCACGCAGTCCATCCATCGTTTCTTTGGTCTTTCTCTACTCTCATAGCCACATCTACATTTATACTCAAAATTTTGCTCACTACATTTTCCTCATTTCTGCGCAAAACATGACCATACCATGATAACCAGTACCGGCACTATAAAGTGACAGATTTCTCTGATTTATTTATATGAAAGAAAAAACCGACTCAACACAAAAATAATAATATCTAAAGGGTATAAATCAAATCAAATCACCTACTTCGTAAACTGATTTCTACTTACAAATTATTGTAGAACTTAACTATAAACGTAGCTACACATCTATGGAAAATTTCACGACGGAAAATACGATTACCTACTTCTGTGTTTTATGAAAATGACGTTACTCATAATTATTCCGCCTGATTTCTCGTAGGTAACTAATTAAAAAAAAGAAAACATTGCTAGTCAACTGCATCTCGCTACACAACTATGCGGAACCATCAAATTTGTACGCAGATCACGCTTGGCAGTTTTATCAGTAAAGCTGACAGGACGTAGCATCGGTTATCGTTACACACACAGACAAACAGTCTCCATTGCTATTAATTAGTTAATAACAAAATAAATGCATTTTGTCTCTTTCGCACGCGGTGAGAACTGACTTAGGCAATATTGGAAACTCTTCTAATTTGTGGCATAATTAGGCTTCTTTGTTCTGGTAAGTTACATGAAATATTAATATCAAGTTATGATTCTAGATACCAAAATAACATAACATGACCTCTTTAATCCCCGAAGGTTTAGGCAGAGGTGTACCTATTATTATTACACCCACATTTCGCCATGTTTAAGTCCCATGGAGATATGTAATAGAGGGCAAGCGTATTGGCATTAACTGGGCACAAATCGAGAGTCCATACTAAGATGACGAAGATGTCTACCAAATAATATAGAACTACTGCATGCCAGCTGTTTATAAAGTCGGGTGGCTAGCGCACCTACCCAAGCACCGTCTCGGCTAAGCGGCAGGCTTCATCCGAAAATAAATCTATCTATACATATAATAAATTAATCTGTAGACATGGCGTTTCTGTACATTGAAAATATTTAGGGAAAAAAATATTAGGAGGTGTTAAAGGATAACAAACAGAACCCATTTCTACTATTTTTAGAAGTTTTCTCTGTATGTCTGCAGTCTGTGAGTTTATGAGTATGTTTGTTTGTTTAAGTATCACGTAAAAATTAGAAAATCAATGTGGTTACTTTCAATGCACAAGTATTGTGCGTAACTTAGAGAAGGTTGTTAGAAGGTTGTAGTTCTTGTTACATTGCAATCCGTGCTCTTAATCAAAAGATATGTGAATTTGTTGTGTGTCTAAGAAGAACTTATCGTCATTACGTAAGATACATGCAACGACATCTATTGAATCAAACTGGCACTAATGAATTAATATTCTCACGAGATAACTTCAAAATCGACTGACCGGGTTTTTCAAAAAGTTAGTTAGATATGCTTTGAAAATCTACATAGCCTGTAGTGGTTTTTCGATCTATATTCAAGCATTATATTTTAATTTAACTCCGTGCATGATAGATAGCGTTGTTCATTGGACGCCATTTTCTGAAAAGCGGTGTTAAGATTTTCCGTGAAAGAATGACGCTCGCGAGTGTAAGCAGCATATTTTTTTTTATAGGTTATGATGGTGGAATATTCTATGACTTCACGTTCCCATCTTAATGCCTTTAGGGTTGGGTCTCCCCTAGGTACGTCATCTGGCGGGCCGGAGGTGGTGGGGGGGTCCGAAGACATGCCTATTAGGTTTGCGACCAGAGAAGTAGCTACTGTCATACGCAACTTAAAGAGAGGCAAGTCGCCGGGTCATGACAGCCTAAGTATAGAGAATTTACTATGCGGTTAAGCACTTACCGCGAGTGCTACACTTCTGTTCAAACTTTATAGCGGCTCGGAAGTTAGCTGCGAGTGACGGTCTGTGCATTATACAGTCAAGACGATGCGTCCTCTACACCCCGATGATACCTAAAATTGTATTCTGCGCAGCTTTACGTTAGATGTTTCGACCCGCAATAAAGTTTGAACCGTCATACTTGCGCTAACCGTCACTCGCAGCTAACTTCCGAGCCGCCATAAAGTTTGAACAGCACTATAACAATGTTTTTTAGCTTGTGCCTGAGTCACTCGTATCTTCCAGCTGATTTACTTACAACTATTGTTGTGCCATTGTTAAAAATAAGACTGGAGATGCGAGTGACAAGAGCAACTACAGGCCTATATCCCTGGCTACCATCATTGCAAAGGTGTTGGGCAGTCTGATTGATCAGCAGCTGGATAAGTATTTAACACTCAACGACGCCCAGTTTGGGTTTAAGTCACATTTATCCACGGAAACAGCTATACTATGCCTGAAACAGACTGTTCAATACTATGCCAGTAGGAAAACACCTGTATATGCATGATTTCTGGACCTCTCCAAGGCTTTCGACCTCGTATCTTATGACTGCCTATGGAGGAAACTGTCAAATGTTAAGAACCTCCCAAGCGATATCATTAGGATGCTAAAGTGTTGGTATAAAAACCAATACAATTATGTTAAGTGGGCAGGTGTCCTGTCGGATGCATACGGGTTGGAGTGCGGTGTGAGGCAGGGGGGAATCAGCTCATCCAAGCTATTCAACCTGTATGTAAACGAGCTGATCTGTGAGCTCAGCAATACCAATACCGGGTGCTCCATTGACGGGCAGTGCGTCAATAACATCAGCTACGCGGATGATATGGTACTGCTGAGCCCATCGATCAGTACCCTTAGGACTCTTCTTCGCATCTGTGAGGAATATGTGGTGGCTCACGGCCTTAGGTACAATGCGACCAAGAGCGAGCTACCGGTTTTCAAAGTGGGTAACAAATGTTATGATACTGTCCCACCAGTCACCTTGGGGGGCGCGCAGCTTTCCAGGGTCACGAAGTTCAAGTACCTGGGGCATTGGGTCACCGATAGTCTGTCCGACGATGTGGACGTGGAGAGGGAACGCAGAGCATTGGCAGTTCGATGTAACATGCTGGCTCGTAGGTTTGCACGTTGTACTAGGGAGCTGAAAATTACACTCTCTAGAGCGTATTGCCAATCTATATACACGTGTGCTTTATGGGGCAGCTATACAAAAAGCTCGTACAATGCTCTGCGAGTCCAATACAATAACGCCTTCAGAGTTATGTTGGGGCTGCCACGCTTTTGCAGTGCATCGGGGATGTTCGCGGAGAATGGCGTGCCAGATTTTTACGAACCGATGCGGACACGGATAGCATCCCTGATGCGGCGAGTGCGCATGGAGTTTCTTGCCCATTCTTCTCCATAGAGATCTACGCTTTCGAATGGGCAACTACAGTACTTTCACAAGTTATTATGCCCTGTGACTGGGACTGTAGCTTAGTTTATTTTTTGTGTTTTGACATTCAAAAGTGCCTGTAATGGTTTAATTGAAATAAATGGTTTGAGTTTGAGTTTGCGCGACGGCTCCAACAGCTTGGAGGCTATAGTAGCCGACAAGAAGGATAGTCCAATGATGTGGCAATGGATGACCAATCATCGTGCGTCATTCCAATATTTAAAATAAGTTGTTTAGTGTATTTTTTTTGTATAGAATGTGTTTTCATGCATGTATTGATGTTTTGTGTATAAAATTGTAATGTGTGTTTGTCTATGGACTTATGGTCTGAAATAAATTTTATTATTTTTATTAATGTTCCCTGACAATGCCAAAAGAATACGCGGTCACGTAAGCGAAGCCGCGGGCACAGCTAGTCTTACATAAAATTAATGTTTTATTCGTATGATGACGCTCGATCGCAGTCGCTTGTAAGCAAATGCAAATTAACATTACACTAATAAGGTTTATTTTCGGATGAAGCGCTACTGAACATAGCTTCATCTAAAACTCTTTCTTCGCTCTAAAGACCTACAGTCCTACAGTGAAGACTCGTATCTGCAAGGGCATTGCCTGACGGCATTAAAATGTTGGCTGGGTCAGACTGGATCCTGGATGCGGAACGCAGAGAACAGGGCGTTGTGGGGCATATACATACAATGTGATTGGTTCAACGTGGGCAATACTTCAAGGAAGTGAAGTACTCATAAACATGAACAAGTGTTAGTTTAAGATAAACAGACAAAAAAAAATGAACTCTTCCTACATTTTTTCGAGTCACGCAGACCAATAATGTCGTCTACCAAGCTTTTTCACAACTATCTTGGGGTCGGCTTCCAGTCTAACCGCTGCAGCTGAATGCCAATATTTTACATGAAACGACTGCCTATCTAACCTCCACATCCCAGTTATTACTGGGTAATACGATACATACCCCTTGGTAAGACTGGTTGTCAGACTTTCGGGCCGCTGACAACCTGTAACGACTGTCACTTTGGTAGATTACGGGCCTTAGACTGTGATAGGCTGATTTGATTGATTGACACAAAAAAGGTAAGAAATATTTTAGAAATCATTGATTTATGTTGTATACATTTGGTACGAGTATGTACCTATATAATTGGTAAGCGAATCCAATATAACTAGCTAGTATCTCTGCCCCATAAAGGCAACTTTGTCCACTAAATTATCTTGCAATAAACAGAGTCTTGTACTACCGTTTACTATCTCAACAAATGTGACATTTCTTTGTCTTAGGTAGAACGTGGCTATCTGAATGTGTAACCTGTTTAATTATCAATAGCATCCATGTAGTCTATCCTTGATCTAAAATTAATAACCAGATCATCATATCAATAACACAAGAAGCTCGTGGCTAAGCAACAACAGCCGCGAAGGTCGATCTTCAAGGATAAGCAACACTTACTGGGATCGGTCCGTGGATGGGTGACCGTTCATTACACAATGAGAGCCCTCCGTACAGTGGGTATCGTATTACCCATTATCTGGATGAAGAGGTCAGATATAGAACCTAACAAGGGAAACGCTAGACGATGATGATGAAGATGATATTAAATGAAATAAAGCTTATAAACGGTTATAATTTTATTAAACACAAGTTATGTGACAAACAAATACATATACTATAACTAAGACTGGGATATTTTAACTGGAATATTTTAACTACATACATAGAAAATTATAATATTTAATTTAAACTTGAATTTATATCCCGCGATCTAAACATACCTACACAATTTTATTTAATAGAAGCTACGGTAACAATTGTAATGTATCCAGATATTTGAAAAGCAACTTTATTTACAGTCTCAGTACGTTGATATTAATATGACACATGAAGCATTAGAAACAGAATGAAACACAGGTATAAGTGACAGAGAAAACACTTTGAAAGTAGAACCATTTTTAAAACTCGGTTAGCCATGTTAACGGACACTTGCAATATAAAAGTAATTAGATATACAATACTAAAGATAAAATTGATAAGTAATACGAGTCCTAAATCTAAATAAGAATATAACTAAAACCCTAAATTACAAATTTAAGTAGTCTTCATTTCTTTACGAGCCTTGTCCGCTTGCTCTTGGATCACTCTTAACATAAACTTTTTAAAGTAATAGTTCTGTTCACGAACCGCCTCTAGGATCTTCTGACTGGTTATTAACAACCTTTCATCAGTCACCATCATGTAGTTTGAACCATCTATTAGAGGTTCACTTTCGCTGGCTATACACGGAATACCTTCCACAGTATTCTTCCCTTTTCCTCCAATTAAAACCGTTGGTCTCACCTTCGTATATCCATTATTAAAGTCACTCAACATTTTGCCCAACCATTCACAAGTCAGATTGTTGTTGTCCACATTCACTCTCAAATCAAACTTATGGCCGTACCAACTCCTCATATCCAACACATTCATATCATTAGACCTCACAGACAAAACACGGAGACACTTCAAATCCATCAGCAGTTTTGAATCTAAGTAGTCGATCCTGTTGTACGATAAATCTAAGTTCAAAAGATCAGTTAAACCTTCGAATGTGCCGTATTCTAACTGTGTGAGCTGATTGTGCCCTAAACGGAGTGTCTTCAAACGAGGCAGTTTCTTGAAAGTCGACGGTCCTATCCGTTGTATGCTATTGCAAGTTAAGTCTAGGTACATGAGACTCGACTCCGGTAGCCTCAAAGACGTTGCGTCCAAATCCCAAATTAAATTATTACTCATGTCTACAGTTCGGAGTTCTGTTTGATGGCTCAGATCAACCAGCGAAGGATCCGATATGTTGTTTGAGTGTAAGAACAAAGTTATCAAACGCAGACCTTCTCCGTATGGGACATGAATCTTGGTCAAACCGTTATTAGAAAGGTCCAAAACACCGCCTTCCGGGTGAAACATAGTGATGTGGATACTATCAAGTTTCTCAATCTCATTGTAAGTCATATTCACAAGTTTCAAATTGTAATTATTATGAAAAGTCATATCGGGAATAAACTCCAGTCGATTGTAAGATAAATCAAGATTTTGTAGCTTTGACATGGACGAGAAATTTTCATAATACAAGCTCGAGATGTAGTTACCGCTCAGGTTCAAATATTGTAGGTCAGCAAGATCATTGGCGTTGACTCTAAAATCAATTATTTTATTTTTAGACAGGTTAAGAGATATTAGCTTGATCAACGATTGGAAGGCACCATATTCAATATTCGTTATAGAATTCTCAGAAAGATCTAATTCTGTCAATATGTGTACGTTGTGTTTATCCAAGTTCCTGACAAATCGAGACGAAATCTCGCTTGAGGTAGCGTTCGGAATATTGATGATGCGGTTTCCAGAAAGTATAATTTTACAGATAGAATGATTAGCGAAATGGTCCCAATGCCTTGAGAACATTATTGGCTTAATTTTTTCCAGTTCGTTCCAGGATACGTCAAATGTTTCCAAATGCTTGATAATCTTAAGAGACTCCTCATCAATGTTCTGTATCTGATTGCCTTTCAAATACAAATGTTTTAAGTTCTGAAGGCTGTTTACAGCACCATTCAGATCTTTTATTCTATTATCATTCAGCCGCAGTATTTCTAATTTCGTCAGATTGAAGAATGGTTCTTCAGTTAGGTCAGAAATAATATTGTATGAAAGATCGAGTTCAGCTAAGGATGACAGTTCACCAAAAGCATCTCCTGGTATGTCTCTTAAGGCATTATTAGCAAGTGACAACTTTCGAAGTTTATTTGGGTGTATTTGAAATTGGAAGAGTTCTGATATTTCCGTTAGCTTATTGCGCGACAAATCGAGAGTTTCGAGTCGCGGTAGGTAGTAAAAGGGAGCGCCAGATATGTTTTCAATGCCATTGTTGGCTAGATGTAAGTGCTGTAGTCTGGGGGTGTACATAAGGATGGCTAGTTTCGTGTGTTGCCATTGCCCTGAGACTTTTAAGGTGGTGATGGTGGCAAGGAAGTCGAAGTCTAAATTTTCGTCGAATCGTTCGACGGCGTCGGTGAGCGAGACGTCGACGGTGACCGGATAGTTGGTAGACTCGCAGCACTCGTCGGGGAGGTGGAAGCCGCGGATGTTGCCGTTGCAGTGGATTTGGAAGGCGCACGGGCCCACGTTACGGACCCTCTCTGCGGGACAGTAGCACGTAGATAGCGCCACACTCGTCGCTATGACGAGGAGTTTGTAAACTGTAAACAAAAGATGATATTTCTTTATGTTATTTGGTTTAAAAATACATCACGCTGTAATCCCTGAAGGTTATAAGCAGAGGTGTATCAGTAATGGCACACCTGCATTTCTTTAGTTATGTTTTAAGTCCCATTTAATAGGGCGAGCCCATTGTCATCAACCGGGCACAAATCTAGACTCTGTGGCTGCTACCGAGACATTCCTAAAGGAAAAACGCAATAACAGTTTGCCCGGCCTGGGGGAATCAAACCTAGTACTTCATGCTCAGCAATAGCACTTACGACGACTAAGCCAACAAGGCAGTCACACTGTTTCAAGACGTTGCACTATTACACGTCATCATAAATTAGGTTTCAAAACTAGATGAGGTCGGTGTTTCCTATCCGAACACTATGAGATGAAAAACGAGCGATTGAGTGCTGCGCTGTGCGTCGGGGTTCGATTCCTGTACGGAAAAATATTTTTATGGCCTGCAGGTAGTTGTTCCAGGTCGGGCTGTTTGTGAGTGTGAGTTTAAATGATTCTAAACCACACCCGCGATACAGGACAAATGAAAATCCTAGTGTGAGGCAAAATCTGGATAATAAATTTAAAGACCTAAACAAACTCATAGTTCACAGTCATTTTTCAAGTTCAGGCATAATCTTGATCAACTCATTTGAGGACCATGCAGTTGGCTAATATGCAATTGGCGAAGTTTTAGTCCAGCAAAATATAAGATACTGCCGTGTCAACGACACGAAGAAAAAGAAGTATTGTTGTTATTGTTTACGCTTTTGTTTTGTAACTGTTTTTCTTTGTCGAAGTAGCTGTCAACTTAACAATGCATAAGAATGTAATTTGCGGGGATAAATAAACGTAATTTTATTTTATTTTATTTTAACTACGAATTTTATCGGTGATATTTTTGTTATCAGACGTCCTCTGATAAGTTTTCTATTTTATCATTATCGCTTGCGGCTGCAGTCGTACATAATAATTTATTAAAAGCCAGATAACAGGAGATAAAATACGGCGAGACTTTTTTCAGTGGGAGTTCTTGATTTTAATCCGGTTGATGGCAATAGACTGCATAATCTTTTGACTTTACCAATGGATTGTAATGACTAACCAAAATCTGCTGTTTCCTACAAAAGTGCAATACCTACACGGTCAAAATGTATGGAACAGCAGTTTTTTTTTATTATAACCTACGAAAAATTTCCATGTGGGGGGTGGGTTCAGAATGATGTACCGAGGTTTCCGTTTTCGCATCGTATGCCTTCCATCCTGTATATTTTAACCGTGTAGGTATTAAACAGCCGTTTTTTTTATCTATACATGTGCGTAAATCAGTTTTTATGTGTTTTTGTTTTACTGTGTCCCACTGCTGGGCAAAGGCCTACCTTTTCTTCTTCCTCTCTGTATTTTGTGATTTCTGGCCACGTTTGCCCCGCGACCATAACCAGTTATTGGTCACACAAAATAGTATGACAATAATAAATCATGTCAGACAAGATTTTTATCGCACAATAGTACAGACTAGCGACCTGTCCTGGCTTCGCACGGGTGCAACGTAAATACTAATGATTTCTCTGCTATAATATGCGTGTATTATACATATAAACCTTCAGTCTATCTATTAAAAAAACCGCGTCAAAATCCGTTGCGTAGTTTTAAAGATCTAAGCATACATAGGGACAGACAGCGGGAAACGACTTTGTTTTATACCATGTAGTGATAGTGATTGCACAAATGCATGTGTGTCTTACAGTTAAAATAACAAAAGATAGATAGGTCATGAATGCATGAAAAAGGTACTTTCTTATCTTATACTTCTATTAAAAAATATGAAATATAGAATGACATCGTCTTTATGTCGTAGCAATAAGGGTGTTTTTGCTAGTTCAAGTGATTCTGCTGACATACTTCCTACGCACCTTGGACTGTCTGTCCCGCATTAATTTGCTGACATGGCTTATATTGTTACCACAAGCATAAGCAGTTTGTTAGTATAAGCAGATCTCGTGTGAAAAGCGACATGAAAGTATGACATGAAACCTAGTGACTCATCATCTGTTTGGTCTTTTCACAGCTATGTAGGGGTCAGCTCCCAGTCTCACAGGATGCAGCTGAATACCAGTATTTTACATGGAGCGCCTGCCTATTTGATGATGGTGATGGCTCAGCGCCGAGAGCCGCAATGCCATTAGTTTTGTTTCACAACAACATTGCAATAGTGTTTGGGCCTTCATTTGGGAGTTGATGTAAGTGAAAGCCAGCGTAAGTATCGCTAATAAAGAAATAACATTTACCTTGAATCATGGTGCTTCTTGCTGTCAATAACCTCAGTGTCAGAATCTGAAATCACAAAATATTTTTACTTCTTCTTATTTTTTGCGACAGGTTTTTATATTTAGTTAGCCCAAAACTTCGCCACTTTCACCGCGTCGTCGGTGGCAGCGCAGAAGTCACTTCGGCTGTAATATGTTTTTGGGCTTAGAGGGCAGGATAGGAGGTGGAGCATAGTATGTGACACAGCTCAACAACCACACCCCGCTGCTGTTAACCTTTAGACCGCCACGGACGGCTATAGACGTCAAATCAAAAAGTGCTCACGACGCCACGGACGGCATAACACGTCTAATTTGGATGCGGTGAAATTGTGGCTTGGCGTGGACGGCACGTACGTTTGTTTATGCTCTGGCATTCAAAAGTTTAAGGTAGCCCCACTTAACGAAGTCTAACCTCCACAGTCCACTTGGCAGTCCTTGAACCGTCTCCGCGCTCAAGTGGAGATGTAACTCCAACCTCGTTAAGTGGGGCTTCCTCAATATTTTTAATAATTATTTTGATAACGAGGGGCCTTTTGTTCTTTTTCGTTTTCATATTTGTGGAGGGGATTAGACATTTAACCCATCACGCTTGTCTAACGCGCGTTGATGGATTAACAGTGAACCTGCTTACTCGGTTAGTGTGCTGCGGTTATATTAAGAGCGGAGGGAGGCCTTTGTCCAGCAAAAAAAAAAAAAAAATAACTACTGTCTTCAATTATGTGAACCTTTAGGACGAATACAGTTTGCAATATTTTGAGATGGCAAGAGAGAAAAAAGACACAAAAATGTTACTAATACTCGTATGCCACTCACAACTGCGCATCAAGTAGATGTAGATACCTACCGCAAGTCGTACTTTATGTACCTACCACGTCAACATGCCGTTCAGGAAATTTTCATGAATTAATTCGGCAGTCTAGCCGTCCTACAAAGCGTTGTTATAAGATATTATACCTACAGGAAAACTGGCCAAAACTAAATACATCATCATCATCATATCATCACGCTTTTTATTCCCGGGGGGTTAGGCAGAGGTGTACCTAATAGTACACCCACATTTCGCCAGTCATGTTTAAGTCCCATGTAATAGGGAGCGAGCCTATTGAAATCAACCGGGCACCAATCCAGACACCGTGGCTGCTACTGAGTAATGTCTGAGCGAAAACCCAATAGCACTTTATCCGACCCGGGAATCGAACCCATCACGCCATGCTAAGTAGTCGCGCTTGCGTCCTATCAACCAACGAGGCGGTATAACCAAATACATATTTGTGGATTTACACGATATACTATCTAACTTCTTGCATATTGCAGATCTTTTGTAACTAGATCAAATCAATTATTTAATTTTAAACTGCGTATGCATCCAAGCGCCGGACACGATAGCTATTTAAACCGAGTGACCTTTGAACCTTTGACGAAAATAAAAACAAATTCAGTTATCACTAGATTATGCCCGCGGCTTCGCCAGCGTGGAGCTCGTTTATTGTCCCACGGTATCGTAATTCCGGAATAAAAGTATTCTATGTATTAATTCAGGTCATAAACTATTTGTGTGCCAAATTTCATCTAAATCTGTTTAATAGTTTTTGCGTGAACGAGTAACAAACATCCATCCTGAGGTGTACCTAATAGTACACCCACATTTCGTCAGTTATGTTTAAGTCTCATGTAATAGGGAGCGAGCGTATTGCCATTAACCGGGCACAAATCCAGACTCCGTGGCCCAGTAACACTTTGTTCTGATGCATTAATTAAAGTTTAAAAAACACAAAAAAGTGAAAAATAACTTTAGCTTCAGACGTCGGTGCCTTGTTTGATTGATTCAGTTTTTTTGCCACCGACTTCTGAAGCTAAAGATATTTTTCAGTTTTTTTTTTTTTGTGTTTTGAAGTCGGTTTTCTTTTGTGCAAAAAAGTTTTTTATTTTCCATTTTTAGTTGTAATATCTTACACAAATATTTGCTACGCATTTATTTTTCATTGTTAACAATATCTACACGCCATGGTAATAGGCTTATCCCCAATAAAAGTACTCTTCCAAAAACTACCTAAATCGCTTCAAGTGTGAAATTTGAAGAGTTCTCTCTATTTTTCCAGGATCCCATCATCAGATCCTGACTTGATGATCATGGGACCACCTGGGAAGTACACACTTTCAAAAAAAATAATCCAAATCGGTCCAGCCATCTTGGAGTAATCGGGGAACATACATAAAAAAAATTAAAAAAGGTTCCGACGAATTGAGAACCACCTCCTTTTTGAAGTCGGTTAAATTAAGTTTCGTTTATATACACCTTCCTCTTATAAGCGCGGTATACCGTTATTTAATACAAGCCATACCAACCAATTCTAAATTGACTTTAGTAGATATTTTTTTAATCACACCGTCCAAAACCACGAAAAGAAACACTTTTCAATACGTTTGAAACACAGAAATAAATAAAACAAAATATTCACCTGTATCCTTGTACGAAATACGTATTGCGTCGTTGTAGTGTCAACTCAAAGTCCAAATATGAGCGAAGACTCCTAACATCATTCGACGCCCGGAATTCTGCTGAGTCTCTGTTATACGAGACTAGGTGTACAAAGATTATAATAATAACTGAGTCGTGTTTTTGATTATGTTGCCTGTTTAGTTTAGATGACTCTCAGAGGAAGGGTGTGTAATATAACGATATAAGTTTTAACCTTAAATACGAGGGGAAAAAAACGTGTAAAAGTTGGTACTTTGACCTCCAATATCTCCGTAACGAGAAGGTTCCCAGGTATGGTCCAAAACAAAAAAAAAATCGCAATGACGGGGGAAATAAGTGTCTTTCGGCTTTTTCAAGGGTCTACTTACACCCTTTATGTGACCTATTCAAAGTCCTCAAATTGTTCGTATTCGGCGCCGTAATCAACGGAGAACATGGCTGCACATTCCTCTTCTCCGTCGGAGCAGTCACGGCTGACGTGCAGTGGGTTCAAGTCCATCAAGTGCAGTAATGGTACGTCCACTTCCACTGATAGCATGAATGCTAGCTTCAATTGGTCTCTGGAAACAAGTTGTATAGGCTTCTTATGATCACTACATTGCGTGGGGTTCAAAGGGTTGCTAAAGGCAGTGCCTCAACTGTATCTGTATGTCGGTCTATAATGACCCCACAGCTGTGACACAGGCCTGATCTCTAGGAGAGAAACTGCACGGGACTGTAATCTACCATGCGGGTTGGTCGATATCACATGTGATATCCTTCCACATTAGCAGTGATAGCCTAGTGGTGTGACCGTCGGATTGCAAAGTCATAGGTCTCAAGTTCGAACCCAAAACACGCACCTCTGATTTATCGGATTCATGTGCGCATTGTTTTGTGTATAATTATCACTTGCTTCGGTGAAGGAAAAACATCATGAGGAAACCAGCATGCCTGAGAGATATTTCTCGACGGCATGTAAAGTCAAGTCAGAGGCCCGTGGGCGGCATAAAAACTCTGACACCAGGATAGGTACGTAACCACACGATTAAGAAGAAGACCACATTGAATAGGGTTCAAAGGGTTGTTAAATGCAGTGGCTCAACCGTATCTGTATGTCATCATCATCATAATTAATTTATAATGTTCGTACTGCTGCGACACAGGCCTGATCTCTAGGAGAGGAACTGCACCGGACTGTAATGTACCATGCGGGTTGGTCGAAGATGAGATGAGATGTCTTTCAAATTTTGTTCGGGGACATGACAATTTTTAGGTACTGTTGCAAGACCCAGTGGATGTCCCTTCAAGAAACTCAAACCACACTGACTCTAGTAAGTTATCCTATTTCATTGTTATGTTAATTTCCTCACGATGTTTTACCTTCACCGTTTTGAGAGCAGTGGTAATGAAATAAGTTACACGAAGTATTTCACCTGTCTGGGTTCAAACCCACGACCCGTACATTCGTAATCGGGGACGTTGCGACTGGGTCATCTCTGTTCAATCTATATCTGTGTAGTAGGACACGAAACCCAGAGAATAGGCACCGTAGTGATCGTACTTAGCAACCAGCCTGCTTTGGTCGAGCGAAACTATTAGAAAAAAAGCGAACCCGTAGGTTCAATTCGTAGGTCGTGCGAAGAGTTCCAGTAGTTTTGGTGTGACACCTGTAGAACCACCAGCCTCAGGAGGCACTTTAAGGTGTTCGTCATGCGCCTACGCCCGGTCGTGTTGGAATCCCGTCCCATTTGTCTAAAAGAGTGAGGGAAGAGCGATTGCACCTGGGTTTGTGCATTAATATCTTCTGCATATCGGCTAATTTTCGTTGGGATTGACCGCCGCGTCGTGATGGCTAAGAGGTTAAGGCCTCGCCTCTCATGCATGAGGTTGTGGGTTCAAATCCGGGCAAGTACCAATGTGACTTATTCAATTCATATGTACTTTCTAAGTTTGTCTTGGACATCACAGACATCGGTGAAGGAAAACATCGTGAGGAGACCTGGACTATAATAAATATAAGTCTGAAATCGCCAACCCGTCTTGAGCAAACGTGGTGATCAATGCTCGTGCCTTCTCGGTAAGTGACAAGGCCTTTGCCCAGCAGTGGGACTGTTACAGGCTGGTGTTATTGACAGCCGCGACCAATAATCGTTATAGAGGATATTCCCTATAAGTAGCCTAAAATACCTAGCATCGTTCACTCAACCCATTCGTTCTTTTATGGCTCTCTGCAGCACCCTGGCTCTAATCTATCAGCCATCCAAATTCCAATATAAGTTATATAAACATGTGACCACATAGAAGAATTCTAACCAAAGACAGTGTAGATTGTTTACTCACAGATTCAAAGAAGCGCTATCTAAAGTGTCGAATTGCTTGACGCTGTATGCAATGTGAACACAGTCGTATGGCGTAGTTCCTTTAAATATACCCATCTGTAAATGTATAAAGTACTTACTTTGTTTATTAATGTAAACAAAGTGTATAAAAAGTGTAATCGGATTTCTTGTTTTTGAGTAACGTGTTATTATCTATGTACTTTATAATACCTTCATACATGAAACTTTAAGTTAGGTAGGTACACCAGCACATCAAGCTACAAATTCTGACAGATTTCTTTTAATAGATTTTCAACTTCATCGTTAAAGAATAAGGTTCATGTGTCTGCACATTAACTATAGCTCGCGGTTTCACCCGCGTGTAGTTGGGAAGTTATTCCACGTAAACCCGGGAAGGTAACGGCCTGCCAGTATGCCAAATGTCATTTAAATTCGTTGAGTAGATAACAGACAGACAAACAGAGTTAATTTTTCATTTATAATATTAGTATATTATATTATAGGAAGCAAGTAAGAACGAGTATTAAATTTAATCTATACTAATATTAAAAAGCTGAAAAATCTGTTTGTTTGTTTGGTTGAACGCGCTAATCTCAGGAACTACTGGTTCGAATTGACAAAATCTTTTAATGTTGGACATCACGCTGCGACAAAAAGAAGCGGAGCATCTATCAAAAATGTTACGCAGACGAAGTTGCGCGGGTCAGCTAGTTTGATATAAATGCAAGAAGTTTGCAAGTCTAAATAAACTATAGGTACTCTTACTCCTAGCTCTTGTCTTGTCACGACTAAGTGATCCAGAGTTGGATTGATAAATTTTAATATTCATAAAGTAAGTACCACAGATATAGGTATGAGTCCGCATAACACTGGTCATTTTCCCTCACTCGTCACTTTAGTTAATTCGACAGTTTCTTAGATTCGTCGCTTTCGCTGATCGGACACTTGCGTCAACTCGACACTTTCCCTAATTCGCCAATTTCGCCGATTCGACACTCGAGTAGAAAATGAAAATACGAACAATATGTATAGAAACGCAATAGAAAAAACGATCTCTTAAATTAGATGAACGAATCAAAAACATTGACTTATTAACCGTAATACGAAGATGATAGAGACAGTGAAATAAATCGGAATCCATCTTTTAAAATTCATCCATCAATTTATTTCCATTTTAACTGGCTGTTCACTTATTTATAAATACATACACCTGTTAGTTTTTTCATAAAAAATATAATTTACTTTAAAAACATAGTTAAAGATTGAATTAAATTGGGATTTCCTAACAGCAGGTTAGATTATCCACATTTACTGTTATTATATTTTTTCCTCGAGTGTGCTTAAGTGACGAATCGGGGAAAATGGCGAATTAGGGAAATTGTCGAGTTGACGCAACTGTCGAATTGAAACAAGTGTCCAATCAGCGAAAGTGACGAATGAACGATTCTGACGAATTAACTATAGTGACGAGTGAGGGAAAATGACCAGTGTTACGTGGACTCATAGATATACCTAGATAACGCAAGTGCTCCTACTTCGCGTGACCGGCTTAAGTATTTTATACTTAACGTGGCAACTGTCGCAGCAAGCTAATTTGTTTAAAACGACAACGTCATAACGTTGCAACGCAAGAACTTAGTTCTAGACATTTAGAGAACAAAAACGTAGTCTATTTTGTATAGTACCTTGTTTGTGTAGCAACTAAATAGTGCTTATGACGTCATAGTAGGTAGTAAAAAAATGGCACGCTTGGTTTTCATACGGACCGTGACACTTGCGTTATCTAGGTTTCTATGTATATCTGTGGTAAATACCTACCCTTGGATCTAATTTTCCTTTTGTGGAATGTAATTTAGGATTGTGAGAAGACTTACATGTATGATAGCGTGTTTAAAAGGCGCGATGGCTTCTATCGCTTTGTAACGCTTGCCTATCTCTAATAAGACAACCACATGGCGCGGTAGAAACTCCGTCTGTGGAGTCACGCGCTCTCGAACCAACTGTTTTAATAAAAATATATAAGTAAAATTTGTTTAATTCAAGTAACAAGACTCATATCTCTTTCAAATAGTTTCGCATTGCCACAGTGAGTTTAAACAGAAATGGAATACATTTTTCGGTAGTTTATAATATCTCTTCGATACATTTTGACTTCTCTAATTATTTATCTGTATCGCTGCTAGAATATAACTTTGTTTAAGCCCTAAAGTCATCATCATCATTCTCCTGCCCTATTCCCAATTTATTTGGGGTCAGCGCAGCATGTCTTCTTCTTCCATACTTCTCCATTACTCGTCATCTCAGCAGTCACCTCCTTTTTAGCCATATCATCATTCACGCAGTCCATTCATCGTTTATAAGCCCTCCGATCATCGTGGCCAATTCGATATTATGAAGTTCTTCATCAGAAATCTATTTGTTGCTATCCCTGCTTCCAGTATAAATTCTAACTTAAGGACAAAAAAGAAGATTTTTTTTGTCCGTTAAAATAAAGATCTTGCCTTGGGGAACAGCACAGCCATTCCATTAGATTTAGCGATATCGTTCGGAGGAGCATAGAAGCCAGGTATAAGCAGACCTGGTGGTGGAAAGTACTCGTCTTCATCCTCTTCCACCATGCATTCATCTTCTTCTTCCTCAGTTACGTCCTGGGGAAGAATTTTGAAGCAAAATCCATAAAAAAAAAATTACCGAAGTGTGTAAAATACAGGGTTAAATAAAATTATTCCATTGAGGTGGAAGCGCCAGGGTAGACCGCAAAATGTTCTTATTTTTTTTGCAATATGGCCCGTCAGTGTCAGGCTGTATATTCACGAGCACCAATATACACTTTCCTAAATTTAAAACCATTTTTTTTCCAAGAAATAACGATTGTAACTTGGAGATAGGATCTATTTCATAATGTTGACGGGAAAAGGCTCGCTCCGTATTGCATAGGACTGGAAAATTACTGGTGAAATGTGGGAATACTAATTTGGTACACCTCTGCACGATCCTTCAGGGATTAAGGGCGTGTTATTACGTTGTGTAAATAAAAATAAGTTGTGATGGGTGTCTAGTAAAATTAAATTAGCCTTTTTCGTACATAATAAAGAGAATTCTATCCATCTATCAATAAATAAAATATCTTCAAGCCGTTAGCTCACTGCTAAGCGTCGCGATGATCGACTAAACATTTTGATGATATCCCCTCATGACGAACATTGTGACGATGGTTGGCTTGGAGAATTACACAAAATTTTATATTTACTTATTTGCTTACCTCTGGCTCCACCTCATCTGGTAGTTCCTCATCAGGCTCTTCTTTCATTCGGTCCAACTCCGACAGATTCTAAATCCAGACAGAAAGATGTTCATAATTAATTATCTTTCGGGTCCAAAACTATCATATTATTCAAAGCTGGACCCAACACATTAAAAATTTCATTGAAATTGGTTGGGTGTTGTCGGAGATTTGCGTGTACGAATATAGTGAATCTTGATTTTCATTTCGAGATCTACACAGAAATGTTACGCCAGTAATTAAAAAAAAAAACAGCAGTTCCATACATTTTGACCGTGTAGGTATTGCACTTTTGTAGGAAACATCTGTTTTTTTTTTTTAATAACCTACGACAAATTTCTATGGTTCAAAATAATGTGCTGAATACGTGGTGTCCTTTCCACAATGTACGTCAAGAAGAAGATAAGAAATTAACTATAAAAGGGCAACAAATACTTAAACAAAATGATTTTAAATATAAGCTGTTTACATGCACAACATTGTCATCATTCATCATTCTCCTGACCTTATTTGGGGTCGCATGTATTCTTCTTCCATATTTTTAGTTATTACTAATTTAATAAAACATTTCTCACCCCAGCTTTCAAAAGATCCAGTTTCCGCTGCTCTTTTGCCTGTCTCTTGGCTTCTAGTGCATCTATCAGAGCTTGTCGGTTGATCCGACGCGTTTCAGATTTCAATCTAGCACGCCTGTGGTTTTCTTCCGACTACAAAGACCACATCATAAAGGGGAAGCGCCTGGGTATACCGCGAAATTCAAATTTTCTTACGATATTTGCAATAAGCAGGTCAGTGTCAGATTTTATGTTGATTGAAATATGATTCGCGGCCGTATAAATATCGCTTTACAGAGCTAAAATCGTTAAGATCATCAATACGACCTCTTTAAGTTCATTTAACAGAATCAAACATTTAAATTTATTATTTATTTTAATGAACTTAGGGGGTTGTATGGATGATTTCAATGATTATAATTCTGTAAATATATGCGTATTACGGCCGCAAATCATTCTTTGGTTCAGCATACAACCTGACCCTGACCGGCAAATTGCAAAAAAACTAAGAAAATTTGTATTTCGCGGGGTAATCTGGCGCTTTCACTTTAATGTGAGCTGATGGATTAGTGTGACATAGCATAACTTAGGTATAACGTTCCCACTGACGGGACACAGAAGTCCTCGTGGTCTCAACAAGACTTAAGCCTCATGCTGAACAGAGCGCAATATGATTAATTTACCCAAAGAAACGAGCCGTGGTGGCAACATGCCTCAAATAATATTCAAACATAAATTGCATAAAATTATCAGTCAAATAAAGCCAATTTCATGGTTATAAAATACATTTTTCTGTGTTTTATTTCAATGTAAAATTCTCCGTCTCTAAATAACACCCTTTACTTGTGCACGACTCACTGTCTTCGAATTTTTGATTGGAGAACATGCTGGTTTCCTCAGGATACAGCGTATTGGCAGCAGTGGTAATGAAATTAAAGAAAATTATCTACAACTCGTCGTTTTTTCTTTCTTTATATCATGTATTACTTTATATTCACCTCGCAGGATCTCGTTGAATCCTGAACCCTGGAATATACATGTTCATTGTGTTGAAGTATGGCCAACATCCTACCTTTTTGAGCATCCTCTCTTCTTTGCGCTGTTGCCAGACCTCTTCTCTCGTAGGACTGTAGGTCTTGTAGCGGTCGAAAGCAGTCTTTAGCAGTCTCAAGTCATTCATAGACTTTGTCTCGTCATACGGCGGTATTTCTTCGTAAAGGATTCGACGAACTAAAGCTGTTTTTGGAAGACAGTATACCTTGTTATTTATTTAGTTTTTAACGTATGCTGCAAGGTTGTTCATATGTTTTTACTGATATGCTTCTTCATAGTATTGCCAAGATTCGAACTCGTATGGAGCTGTTGTCAAAGCTATTTATTATATAAAATTCCGGTTTGTGTTCGTAAACTTCTCCTCATTAATTACTTGACTGGTTTTGATGATTCTGTTTTGTACTAATGGGGTCACTTGGATGGTTCTCAGCTTTAGTGGGACCTGGTATGTGACGTTATTGTCAACATCCAGAATAGGATTGGATAACATCTATCGGGTCAGCAAGTTCAAAATAAAAATGTCACTTACGCACAAAATCGACATCCTCATCGAGTAATCGGAAGCATATAGCCAGTGCTGGACCCGATAATAGTTTGTGTATCGACGCCTCATTCAACGGCGCGTCTCCGGCGTAGAAGATATCATTGATCTTCTCTTCCGATAAATCTACTAGCTCTCGGCCAACCATCACGATATCTTATGAAGGCATACAAAGTTTTTATTTAATCTATAATAATATTATAAAAAAGTTTGTATAACAAAAAGAAGTAGAAACTCGTCTAAATGCCACGAAATTAAGAACTCAACTGTTAGCATCCCACTGCTCGTATAACTCCGGATGGGCATGGAAGCAATGAGGCCAGAACAGCACGAAGTTCACATCAGTCAGGAACGGCACCATCAGCTCGGCGCGGTGGCGCTTGCGCACCGCCTGCCTGGCTAACCGACGAGCTGCAAGAGATGTTGTCTCTTGCTTCTTCTCTAATGCTCTCACTGACATCCAGTCCTGATGACAATGAAACAGAGCGGAGGATAATAGTACTTATCTTATTTTTTATTAAGTAGGTACAGTCAAAGTAAAATCACGTGCATAAGGGCTCATTGTCTGCTTTAGAATTTGAAAACTAACGAAGGTTTAAAATAATGGGTGTAGGGCATTTTGTGTTGGACCATACCTGGAAATCTTCTAGTTACGGAGATATTAGAGGTCAAAGTTTCAAATCTTCACAACTTTTTTGACGTGACAACGTCATATAATTCAATGGAGCCGGCTGCACGCACGAAAAAACATGACTCATGCGGCGTTACCTCGCTCTGAGGCGTTCCATTTAAGGCTTGAAGTGCAAGCGAGAGCGTGGAACGAGCGACAAAGAGGCACAATCGGTGACGTTGTCACGTTCAACTATCGTCAGTAAACCGACTTTACAGACAGCCGCTTTTTTTTAATAAGCACAAGTTTTGAATGTTATAATACACACATCAAAAGTATCTAGGGATCAACATATATTTTTGCAATAACTTTTCTCCTGATTGATATTAATTAAAATTTTCTTTAAGGATTCATCAAATAAAGTGTTTTCGTTTGTCACAGTAACGATAAACCAAGTCACCTTTGCATTAATAAAGAAATTTGCCATTTTCCTAATAAAGGGATTTTTGACATTTGAACCACTAACATTAAAGTTCGAAAAAAAGACTGAAATAACAGTTTTCTTTAAAATTTTATTGGGTAACTTAAACAATTAATAATCCGTGTTTCTACCGCGAACACTAACAACACAAGAACATCGGTTTGGCATACTCAAAATGAGTTCATCCAAATCACGCTGTGGAATGGCCGCCCATGTTCGTTGCAACAACAAAAAAAGGTCTTCTTGCGACTGGATACCCTCCATATTCGGCAGAGCTCTTCTCTGTAGCATATCTCATGCATGCTCAATCGGGTTCAAGTCTGGCGACTGAGCAGGCCAGGGCAGGACATTGATGTTAGCTGCGGCGAGAGTCTGTCTTACAACTCTTGCGGTGTGCGGTCGTGCATTATCATGCATTAACTGAAATAAGGGACCGATTTGCACTTGTAGAGGAACGATGACGTCTGATACAATCGTCTCAGCATAAATTTGAGCGTTGAGGTTGCCTCTGATCCAAATCAACTCAGTTCTTCCGCCGATCCAAATACCCGCCCATACCATGATGGTTCCACCACTATAAGGATGGACTTCCTGGCAGGATTTTAATCGCTGTTGGCGTCCAGGGGTTCTCCAGTGTCGTATACGTCTTGTATCCGGTCTCATACCAAAACGAGACTCATCAGAAAAGCACACGAAACGCCATTGTTCTTCTGCCCAATTTCTGTGTTCAAGAGCCCATTGATATCGAATCCTACGATTGTGCATTGCTATAGGTGGTACCCGTAGCGGTCTTCGGGAATGAAGGTTCACTTCATGCAAGCGGTTTCTGACTGTTTGGTCGCTAATTAAGTTCCCTGAAGAGTGATGAAGCCTCACGGCTAACATCATGGCGGTTATTGTTGGAGCTCTTCGAGTTAAGATTTGAATGTATCGGTCTTGTCTCCGTGTGGTGCAGCGATACCGTCCTCCATGGCGCTCAGCCACGGTACCAGTGCTTCGGTAACGTGTCCAAAGTCGACTGATAACACTCTGACTTGTATTCAGAGCTAAAGCCACAGTACGTTGCCGGGAACCAGCTTCTATCATTCCCACGGCTCTGAGCATTTCTTCCCTGCTTAAATGACGTCGCCGCTCCATAATAACGTTGGTTTTAATCAGTAGTAGGGAAACAGTAGCACTAATAATGGGTCCGATTGCGTTTCTTCGGCGCACTTAAATAAGGCCGAATAACAGACTTAAATTAGTCTAAAATTCGTACTAATGTTATTGCTATTGCGTTTGTTAATTAATTATGTCCACAACACTATTTATGTCCAATTCGGACTTAAATTATGTCTACGCAAGACTTTTGCTATTCCGTTTTGACAATTTGACAGTTCGTTGGCTTTAAATGAACTTATACCTACGTCTAGGAAGTGTCTTTAAGTTCGCACCTATTTAGTCCGTACGTAAGCTAAGTTTCTTCAGAAAATAGTGAAAAATGTTTCCTTATGGCTGGGCTATCATTCAAAGAAGAAACAACGAGGAACGGCAACGGTATGAGTACGAAATTTATATTATAGAAACTTTGCTTTTCTTGTATACGGTATAAGCATAACATAACCTAACTTTTTTCGTTGTAGGGCTGCGAGAAGGATAGCGCATCGCCATATTCGGGACCATTCCAACCCTTTCGACGTGCCTGCAGAGGTTTTCACCAAATTATACAGGCTCTCCAAAAGAACTGCGCATTTTTTAGTGGAGTGTCTTCACCAGAATTTAAATCGACAAAGGCAGCACGGAACTCCTGTGCATATCAAAGTTTTGGCTTCACTCCATTTCTTTGGACATGGCGGCTACCAAACAACGGTTGGGCAGGGGCAGTATTTAGGTTTAAGTCAGCCATCTGTAAGCAAATGCTTACAAGAAGTTGCTGATGCAATTATAACACATGAAATATTTTTTAAACATAGGTACCGTTAACCATTTCCGGATTCCTCATCAAGAAGTTTAATAAATATTGTTGCTGTTCTTTCTTCATTCTTGGCTTCTTTGTATCCATATCTATTAAAATTTTAATAATTCTTGCGAAAACTCACACAAAAACTTTTTTGCAAAAAAAAAACCGACTTCCAAAAAAAACACAAAAAAAAGTGGTAAATAACTTTACTTTCGCAAGTCGGTGACTATTGTTTGTTTCATTGACTTTTTTGCCACCGACCTCCGAAAGTAAAGTTATTTACCACTTTTTTTAGTGTTTTTTTGGAAGTCTGTTATTTATTTGCAAAAAAGTATTAATTTTACCCTTTTTATTAGTTATCGTATCACACACAAATCGTTGTCAAGTATCAATTTCGCAACTTCGTTTACTTGGATGACATTTTTTCCAGCTATTTTGATTGCAAAACCAAACTGCTGAACCGATTTTGATAAAATTTCTGTGGGACCAATCGGGAAGTAGATCCATTCAGATAAAAGAAGAATTTTTCAAATCGGTTCATAAATGACGGAGATATGAAGTAACAAATACAAAAAAAAACATACAACCGAATTGAGAACCTCCTCCTTTTTTTGAAGTCGGTTAAAAAATAACCACGACAGACTTGACAACTTGACAGACTAGCGTTGTGGTGTTGCCATTTGCGGCGGCAAACGAACGTAATTATGTCCATTTCCATAGACGTAGAATTAAGTTCAAATTTAGTGACGTGAACTTATTTTAACAGAAACGTAATAGCTTTAGGTTAAGGACATGGACATATTTAGTAAAATTTTAGTCTGTCATTATTTAGGTTCGGAGAGAAACGCAATCGGACCCAATGTCTTCAATGCGTTGTATGTTTTTATAGGGAAAATATTGACAGCTTATTTTCATCTTTTACTCGAATTTGATTGAGAGTTCCTGATTCAAATTATGAAATGCACCAAAAAGGATCCATATAAATTTATAAAATCATAAATTTATTACAAAGCCACATCTCAATCTCAAGAAATCCGCATAAAAATGCTTGATCCCTAGACACTTTTGATGTGTGTATAACTTTACTTTAATTATCTCCATGACCCATGTACTACTCAATGCATCCATCAGCACACTGTTTTGAGTGCGTTACATTGAGTCCTACCGTAAAACGTGATTTTTCACCCCAAAAAAAAGTTATCCCATAAATAATCTTTGCGTAGAGTTACTTAGTTTGATGTACAGAAGTGAAGGGTCCGTTTACACCTAGTATACCTGCAGAAAATTCAGTGCACCCAGGTCTAATCACTATGGTGGTTGAAAGAAACTACAGAATACCATTATGTCACTTTCATGGGGTTCTTTTCTTAACAAGATAAGACGATAAGTAGTTATCCTGTTTTAGGACATTCCAAAGAGGTAATGCCTAACTCCAACAACACTAGTCGATACCTAAACGATTGTCTAAATAAAATAACGCAATTGAATTAGACGCTCAGTTCAGCGCTGTAGCCTGAAAAAAGCGCGCTTTTATTCAAGAAATCGATCAAATGTCGCCTATAGTTGATAAAAGCGAGTATAAGATCCACGCATGGTCAACAATGTTAAAACTACTTTTCCACTTCCTGAAACCTTCCCAAAGATTTAAATCGTCACCTTACAAAAAACATAGGCCACGCACACATCGGTTAAAGAACAACAACAATGAAAAAAAAAAAACAAACAAAAAAACATTTACCATCTATCATACAGCCAGCAATTCATTGCCGCTTCCCTGCCAATTTCCTGTACAAGTGAAACATTAGACTCAGACGGAAGCTCAGTTCCACACAAACAAATGTAAATGTCGCATAAATAATGTGTACCTTGTTTACAAGCTCAGCTTGAAATAATAAACGGGAATCGTATTTTGATACCCCAGCCTTAGTTGAAGGGTAGCTTGTCTAAGCTATGCATATTTTAGCATCGTTTTCGTATATTAATTTGGGTGTGAAATGGGTGTTATTGTCTGTGAGAGATATTGGCTCAGCGGATACGGCCGCGAACTACAAGTAGGTTGTAGGTTCGCATTCAGACAGGAACTTCACTTTTTAGTCCGTCCCACATACAACAGCATTAACACCATCATCATCATGCCAGTGACCTGGACATAAGCCTCTCCATTTCGAAGTTTCCTACTCTTTTATTATGTTTAATTATTAAAATATAAAGACATATTTCAAACAGAAATGTGAAAAAATCATTAAAATATCTCTAGAAATGAAAAAGTTATGAAGCTTTAAATTTGCGTTTTTTATGTTATACATATTATGTTCGCATGGCTGAAGCACAGGCTCTGCGAGAATATCAGAGCCCTAAACCACCACGCGGGTCCAGTGCGGTGAATGTCACCAGTCTACGAATTTTTGAATCAAGGACATGCCAGTTTCCTTACAAAGTTTTACTTCGCCGTTTTGAGAGCAGCCCTTCTCCTTTTGCAACTCCGCCTGTACCTTGAGGGACCTTTCCGAGGTCACTACTAACGCAATCGAGGCGGCAGAGTTCTGGTCGAAGCTTATTTAATTTGAAAGAAATCACCTAGCCGACGAAGAAGAAAAAGAGCAATGGAAAATATTACACAATTTTAAGTGACTGCTTGGGTTCGAACGCATGACATGCACTCGTAAATCGGGGTCGATACCACTTGCAATGTTCCATCACTGATATATATTGTATAAAAGACATAAATAGACCCTTAACGAAGTAACGAAACGAAGGGCACTTGTTCTCCCCGTCATTGCGAGAATGTTTTGTTCTGGACCATACCTGGGAACCTTCTAGTAACGGAGATATCGGTATACGGTCAACGTTCCAACTTTTTCACGAGTTTTTAAATAAATAAATAAATTTATTTCAGTTAACTTTAAAAACTTCTACAATAAATAATCTTACATAGAGGCCTCCTTTTAGGTATGAGAAATACCTGTGCTAGGAGACCCCGCTCTTCTAAAACTAGAAACAATAATAATGTAGCAGTGTATAACAAAGTATATATATGTGTGTGTGTGTGTGTGTGTGTATTTTATTTTTATACAAATTTTTAAGGTCACAATTTTACTTTAAATACCTCCATGATCTGTATACTATCCAACGCGTCCATCAGTACAATGTTTTGAGAGCGGTACATTGAGTTTTACCGTAAAACGTAATTTTGCACCCTAAAAAAAGTCGTTTCCCAGCAATAAATTTTGCGTAGCGTTACTTAGTTTGTTGTACAGAATGCTTGGTTGATAGCTTCGAGAAAGGTCCGTTTACACCTTGTATAGATCGACATTCATGTATACATTTTATTTCTATGTTTCTAACAGATTATAGTATCAAACGTTTTATCAAAATAAAGTAAGAGCCCGGTATATCATGTGGTTGTCATAAATCCGTATAGCACATAAATTTTGCATGGGTCTGCAAAATTCTGACAGCCGACTGCTATATCATGAAACAGCCTAAATCTGATGTCGAGATAAATTATTAGAGAAACGAAAAATGTACGAACATGGATGACACATATTCGCAGGAGTTGATAATAAATGTGTTTTTAATAGACAGTATCTACAAAGTCAAATTGACATAACATAATAGCTTGTAATCTGCGAAAGGTTAGGCAAAAGTGCAACCTAATAGCACACCTACATTTCGCCAGTTATGTTTAAGTCCCATGTAATAGGGGGCGAACCTATTGCCTTTAACCTGACACATCCTGACTCCGTAGCTCGATGGAAAATCACAATAACTCGTATTCAGCAGTAGCGCTGCCCACACTAGGCAGCGAAATAAATAAAAGCTATCGAAACTTTTTTTTGGTACTTGACTGGAATCCACGACAAAAAAAAATCGATGATTTTTCAATTCAACGGCCGCCGCTGGTATTGTACTGACGTTGGAGTTCATGACATGAGTTTTTCATTATTATTTTTTTCAATTTATCATGTTTAGTTATCGATAACTATCACCTTTTGTTTTTTGAGTTTGTCTTGCTATTTTAATCTGAGCACTTTTTGAACACAAAAAGGTCATTTGATAGTCTCCCAAAACACTACACCCTTCACCAGTTTCAAATGGTGAAAGGTGGCGAAGCTGGTAGTATCTAAAACAAACAAAGCAACAACTTTCTTTGCCAATAGTGATAACAGACAGAAACAAATTCGGAGCCCAGAATGGTGTAGGTACGGTCGAACAAGGTACTTGGTACGCAGTTAAAAATTTGCATCTTTATATTACACTGCCAACATCAATAAGTTTTACTATTTGCGCACTAACGTTTTAAGGATGTGTTTGTATGCTGCTAGAAACATGCAAATTTTTAACCGCATACCAATTAGCTTGTTCGACTGTACTATAGTTACATTTCTGTTTAAGCCTTCGGGGATTATCTACAAGCGTGATATTTATCTCAATAAAATAACTTTATTTAGCTCTAGATAATTAAAAATCAACGAAACGAGATGAATGCACCTAATTTGATTACCTGCCTATTTTTTGTTGCAAAAACGAGGTTGTCTCCGTAAATTTCACTACTCTCACAGCCTGGTCGACCAATTTCCATGTAATTTCGCAGCGGTGGCATAATGTAATTTTACCTTGCATGTGTCATGATGATTAGCATAGTTTTAATCATGGCACATGAAACAGTTTTAGAGGTGTTCGCTATATTTTTTACAAAGTTGGCTGAAGCAATATAAGAGGACCATAGATAGGCGGGAGTTTATTGCCATTAACCGGTCACCAATACAGAATCTTGGCTGACAGGTAGATTTTGAGAATTACCCAAAGGATGCGCTTACAAGTAGAGCCTAGCGAGTCCCCTTGTGAGTAACAAAGTGAAACGAGCCTTCAACGTGATTCGCATCCGGCCGCTCTGCGCGCTTGGCGCCTACACTAGTTGCCTCTCATTGTGTTGTGGCCACCGTGTATCCTAATAAGTACCAGATGTTAAGAAGGCTATAAGCGCTACAGACAGCTGTCTAGCGCCATAGCTCTCTCTCTCTCTCTCTCTGGAAATAGAACTAAAACATTCATTTCATTTCATTTACTCATTCATATTTAGTCATAGAGGTACCTCTAAATACAGGGTTACTGGTAACTCGACGTATTCCTTGCAGGACGTCATAGTAGGGTTAAAATGCAACCAATTAAGCAACCAAACGTTATAGCGAAATTCAGTAGGTTTTGAGTTCGTTCGATTTTAATTTTTTTTTATAAAAAAATCCAGATTAAATCATTTGAAGCCAATTTAAAAATGATTTACGGCGCGACTGTACTGTATTATCATAACAGATCTTTGATGATAAATAAAAGTTAAAAAATGCTTAAAACATTGGCAAAGATCTCTGATCAAACATTTAATTTTTTTGTAATCGTGGCTGCTACTGAGAATTTCTTCATGGACAAAAGAAAATAACACTTTGCCCGACCAGGGATTCGAATCTGGGACCTCATGCTCAGCAGGCGTGCTTGCTTGACCTACCATTTACTTACTTACCATTTCATCTGGGGTTGGTTCATCCAGTCTATAGACGGGATAAGCCAAGCCACTTTCTTCTGTCTCCTCACCAGACCGCTCCGAAATTAATCCTTTTTGAACCTGGTTAAAGTGATGTAGCTCTTTTTTGGTCACCTCAGCGAACTTCACGGTGTCCACTCCACGGAAAACTTTAGTAACCAGACCTTTCTGAAAAAATACCTGTATCTATATCTGACACAGCTTGTACCAGAAAGATGTGGACATATAAAGGTGTGGGTGGTATGGGGTATGGTGCATCAAACTGAGAACTTTCTCCATGGGACCAACATTGTTATCGCGATACACGCGATACCATTTGGGTATAAAAGGAAGGAGTGACCATATCAAAGCAATAATAATTCCAATAATTTAACTTATGTATATAACACTTTAGCAACGTACCAAAATAAACATGTATACTGGTTCACTCTGGTCTCTGAATCTTTGCAGAGCTTCTATTTCGTCTGCCGGTACCTGATGCAAAACATTTACTATTACAACATAACATAACACCTATAATCCCTAAAAGTCGGGCAGAGTCATATTTCGCCACTTTTTTGGGATCCGTACCTCGAAAGGAGAAAAAAAAAGAAAGCCTTACAGGATCAATTTGTTGTCCGTCTGTCTGTCTGTCAAGACCCTTTATCTCCGGTACGCGAGGAGCGTCCCTTGAAGCTGTGAAAAAATCAAACTTCTAAGTTATCATTATAAAAAACAGATTCGGCCGTTTATGCCGCAAAAAAACGTAAGTAGATTTTGACTCTCAAGGCATTCAAAATTTATAAGGTACTTTCCGTTGACCTAGAACTATGAATTTTGTCAAGTATTATCGTCTTATTCTACTATTACAGGGGAAAATCTGAAAACTATACATTTGTAATTAAATCATAAAAAATTGGTCTTTATTTAAATTACGTAATCAATCATCGAGGTAAACGTGTACGGAACCATCGATGGGCGAGTCCGACTCGCACTTGCCGGGTTCTTTTATGTGAGTCCCATGTAATACGGGGCTTGTCTATTACTATCAACGGGACGCTTTAGATTTCAGCATGCTACTGAGAAGTTTCCGATGGAAAGCAAAACGTATTTCTTTTTAAACAAGGGTCACAGTTTCACATACTACACAAAAAAAAAGAAAAACATATAACAACATAGGTATATATATTATGTAAGCCTCACGGCAGCGCCAAAAAGGTCCATTTCAACAATACCAGATGCCAGACAGATTCTCTGTGACACTAAACATTGTCCGACCTGGGGATCGAACCCATGGCCTTCGTGCTCAGCAGTAGCACTGGCGACCACTAGACTTACCTACGAGACAGTCAGAGAACCAGATCTTTAAAAAATTGATTTCGGTTACTCACCTTTAGTAATATGAGTTTACCATCGCTCCAATCCAACTTTATTCTATTGAAGAGTCTGTCGAGGGCTGTGCACGAGCCGAACGCATAACTGTATATTTCAGCACCTAACACACACATACGGTGTATAGAAGCCGATCATTTAGCCGCATCTAAGCATTCCAGCTCGAAATCATGATCTGCCTAGCTTTCTTGGGCTCGGCTTCCAAACTATCCGGATGTAGCTGAATACTCGTATTTTACGTGGTGCATCCGTTTACACTGGAAGCCATCACAACATGGTTAGAAAAAGCTGGGCAGATGATGACTACGTGAATCGGTGCCTTCCATTACTACACTTCTAACAATATTTACTTACAAATCAGTTGATCTGTGTTATTCCTTATTACACTATCGAATTCTTTTTCATTGTGGATCTCTAAGAACAGCTCTTTTTTCTTTTTTGCCATTTTCGCTCAGACTAAGCTAGTTTCAATCAACTTGGTCGAGACTTTTAGATAACACTTCAAGTCATTGCGTGGCCTACTAGAGAGGACATTTTATATACTGGACGTAAACGGAATAGCAGATAGGTAGTATTTGACGAAACGGTTGGCGCTGTGGCTGAACTGCTGGCTGCGTGTCGCGGGTTCGATTTCCACACTGAACAAATATTTGTATGGCCTACAGACAGTTGTTCCGGGTCTGGTTGTTTGTGTGTCAGTTTAAAAGTTTTTAAACACACCCACGATACAGGAGAGATTCCTAGATAGCCCGGGGCAACGTGGTATAAAAAAAAAGTTCACTTTCGTAAGAGACGCTTATTTTACTTACCAATATAAAGTCAACTCCGCAGCAGTCTCTTACTTGTACAAGTTGCAATCATTTTAGCTACCTTAGCAAATAGGTATTTCTTTTTAAACCCACAATAATAACTCATTGTACCTAATATTCAACAAATCAATAACACAATATTTAAATAAAACAGCCAGCATTATAATAATTCAAAAAAATAAATATATTCGTTGTAATTTAACAACCCCTACTTAAACAAAAGAACAAATATTAAAATAAAAAATAATTGAACTCGTATTTTGTTGCATGTGCGTTTCTCAGCAGCCTGAAGGTACAATTTCAAAGACAGCCACTGACCGCCTTACTGGTTTGCGTTCTGCGGTCGCCGTCCGACCGCAGCGTCAGTTCGCCTTCTGAGGAAACGTTTCCACAGACAACAATCGTGTGGCTGTGGACCGCCATTGCGATTTTGCCGGCGCGGTTTGCACTTGCCTTCGAAACAGTACCTCAAAAGGACCAAAATGTATGGTTCCTTTTAATTTTTCGGCGGCCACTAACGAGACTTTAAACATGTGCCGGATTTATTTTCCTCCAAAATCAAGGTTATGGTACCCAGCATACAAAATTGCGACACATTGTGTTTTTTTCTCCTACATGTATTATTGAAGTTTCCGTAGCCGAAAAATAAAAAGGTGCCAATTATGGTCCTTGGCTTTTGAAAAACCAGTTCAGCCAGACTACGAGATCATGATTCAGGTTTCAATACTACTTCTGCGTTCTTTGTGCCCAATTCATATTCAAGTTCCCAGAAAAAATCTTCGACTGTGGTAATACTAAGAATGTAATCCTCTATCAAATCATCGTAATGCCGCTTTAGTTTTTGTAGCTTTTGAAACATTGTACTATAGCGTAGCTTTTTAGTTTTGTCGTCTATATAGAAGAACAGCATGCACTAGAATAAAAAAATAATCTGCTTTATATAAAAATCTTTAACTCATTGCCAGACAAAACAAAGCCTAAACCTCTGGGCCTCAAGTTTAAAAGTGGTTTGAATTAAATGGCCTGCTTAAGTTACGCCTTTTTTTAAAGATGCGGCCACGAATTTTACCCATATTTATCGATAGCTGTTATTAATAAAAACTAGTTATCTATGAGTCACAGTCTCAAAGCATCCCGTTTCCGAGATACGAGTATAAGCTACCGACGTTAAAATCCTTTCACCTATGGCACCCTCAGTACAACTTTTATTTTATTATTTATGAATAACTGGCATCAATACAAACTAGTTTTGTATGAGTCAAAATCGTCTAAAGCACCACGTCTCCGAGCTATCAAAATTAGAATCTAATCACTGATGGCACCATCAGTACAACTTTGATTTTATTGATCACAAATAAAACCTGAATTAATGAATAACTGGTATCATTGCGAACAATAATTTATTGGAATAAAAGTTTCTGAGTTAAAAGCTAGGTATCAAAGTTACAATCTTCGGCATCAGTATATCCTTGATAGCTTATATCTCGGAAACGTAATGTTTCGGGTGAATTTGTCTCATTAAAAACTACATAGTTTGTATTGATTAATAGAGGTCATTTGCGTATCTTTGAGAAAATATTAAAATCGCGGAAGTTAGGCGGGCCACGCTTCATACAAAAATCTTCCAACCACTTTCTTAATCCGTATAACACTATTGCATGCTTGATAAAAGCCATTAGTGTACGGTCGCAGTCAGAAATCCAGAAGCAATCTCACAAAGCTATAATGTTTTACTTTTTAATTTGTTTCTCTTACCAAATGTTCGCTACAAAGCCTGCTCGTCTGGAATGCCTTTAGAAACTCGGCTTTGAAGTCATTCAAAGTTTGTGCGAACATCACGCTCCTAGCTGTATGCCCGCTGGGGCCTACGTTGTCTTCGTCTAAATCAGCTGTAACGATATGAAGCATTAAATGGATACATTTCCCTCAAGTTTGTATTCCCCACAAGGTTCAAACAAAGTGGAGACGGAACGGAGGCAAGAAAGAATGGATCCATCACAATGGTTTTCTCAAATGTCCTGTGATTGTTTAAATTTTGCAGGTTTCCTCTCCGCACCGCTCTTCTTGTCTCCATTTTGGTGAAAACTCGGCCTTGACCAGACGCATTTCACCAGTTATGTTTAAAGGTACGGTCAAACCGAGCGGACTGAAGAGCGGACCGGACCGCTAAAGAGTACTGAGAAAAAATCTATAGATAGGATAAAACGGGGTCTAGAGTCAAGAGCTGAATTCATGGTATCAGTTTGCGCGTTAATGTCCCTAAAGCCCTGTATAGTTTTTAAAAACCCACTCACAATCCGAGTCGTCAGCAGTGCTATGGTATCGGTCTTTTCTATAGGCCGTGACCATTTTAAGCTTGATCCGTGCCGTGTACCCAGTGGCTATTGAATCCAGGACTTGGCTTGCAGGTCCTATGACTGCGAACTGGCCTTTCGACATTATCGCTATACGGTCAAAGACTTGCTGCATCAGAGTCCAGTCCATGCTGGAAAGAAACGGATTTAGGTATCTTCCAGTGGAAATTCGAAATGCCAGAGGTAAAGGACGCGTAAGGAATTTGGAAAGTTCAGCGCCAGTTGTTCGCTCAATATCTAAATGTGTGTATCCCGGATGTGGGGGTTTGTATTTATGGCCCCTTGTAGCCTCAATCAAATGATGTATTGTGTTTATGTTAATTCATTATTGATCACGAGCAGCAGCATTTCTTTGCAATTGGGCAAAACTGGTTGTGAAAAAAAAAAACAACTGTTCAGTATACAGGGTGTAAACGGACCCTTCTCGACGCAGTCAATCAAGCATTCTGCACATCAAACTGAGTAACTTTACGCAAAAATTATTACTGGGAAATTGCTTTTTTTTAGTGTAAAAAATCACGTTTTACGGTAGGACTCCATTTAACGCACTCAAAACATTGTGCTGATGGATGCATTGAATAGTACGGGGGTCAAGAAGGTATATAAAGTAGAGTAATATCATTAATTAAAACTTGTAAAATAGTAATAGTAATTTAACCCCTAATATCTCGGTAACTAGAAGGTTCCCAGGACAGAGTCTAGAACAAAAATAATATCGCAGTGATGGGGCGAACAAGTGTCTTTCGACTTCGTTAAGGGTACTTTTGCACCCATTATTATGTCATTACCTATGTGCACAAATGAATTGAATTGTTAATGCGATTTCGGGATGTCATGAGAACTGGTTCGATTTCGTTTAACATAATATGCGAGTTTCAGCTGTGGGCTGGGTTATAGATTAAGTAAATCATCATTATTTTTGTAGCCCTGCATCACACTGTTTGCTGGGCATAGGCTTACTGGCCTACCCTTTCATCTGCCATACTTCTTTTTTCTTCTGTATGTCTCTCATAAACGTGCTTCCCGCGTCTTTGACGACATACAGACTGCTTTTTAAGTAGAACAATATGGGAAATCCGAATCCATAAGAGATACCGGAAAAATTCATAGGAAGTTGGTAAAATTAATGAAATATTAAAGGCAGGCCGGCCATTCACAAACGAAAAAAAAAACTCTCACGCTGTTTCAGTTACTATGATAGCCGCCGGCTCCCTTTTCAGATGCAGCATCGCTTTAGCCACTAGTGACTTGCTGCTCGCATCTATTTCCGTCATAGGCTCGTCGAGGAAGGCCACCGTTGGAGCCAGCACTAAAACGCTGCACAGCGATAGGCGCCGCAAGCAGCCGCTGCTGTATTCAGATACTACAACTTTATTGTTCACGAGACCTGGTAGTGGAAAAAAATACTCAGTACCATCATCAGTAAAAAAAAAAACAGTTCAGAATAATATGCATTTAAAATCTATAAAAAAAAAATGCATTTGTAATCTATCATAATTGCATAAAAGATACAAGTCCTTTTCTTTAATAAAAATGTGTGATGTTGATTCCGGGTATTTATTTTCTGTATAACCAATCTTCAGAAAGGCCAGGTGCGTAGTACTCGCAACAGGCGTTCGTGTATGTAGATCTATGAACGTGGCAAAAGAAGTATATAAGGATCGTAAGAGGTTATTTCTGCCTGCCTCCATGGGAAAAGGCGTGAGTTTATGTAAGTATGTATAACCAATCTCGAACGGTCCATGGGTCACTAATTTTCTCACAGTTCCAATTTCGCTCTAATGTCCTTTCGCAAAAACTGTTAAATATCCTGGTTCCTTACCCATAAGCGTTAGCGCCTTAAATGAAAGAAGATAGGCCATTTTATCGGAGTATCCGCGTAGTTTAGCTACGAAGACCAAGTTTTGTAGGCCGGTCATGAAGTCGTCCAAACCCCCAGTGTTTGACGATAAAGAGATCTTGTGAATGTACTGAAATGTAAGACAACATAACATGACGGCTGAAGTCCCTCAAACGGTAAATGGTTCCAAAAAACCGCGTCAGATATACATAAGTACATAGCCTCATACTTATGAACAATTCTTTGAAGACTGCGAGAGCAATAAGCATAATTAGCTTAAAAAAAAAGGCAAAGGCAAAAAAGGAAAAGGCTAGGCAGATGATGATGATAAAGCATAATCTATACGAGTATACTAATGTTATAAAGCTGAAGAGTTAGTTTGTTTGGTTGAACGGGCTAATCTCAGGAACTACTGGTTTGAATTGAAAAAAAATTAAGTGTTGGATTTATTCATGGAACATCACGCTGCGACCAATATGAGCAGAGCATCAATCAAATTAAAAATGTTACGCAGACGAAGTTGCGTGGGTCAGCTAGTAAGCTTATAATTATGTTCCAACTGGCAAAGCTAAAGCTTCTTCTCTACGAGTAAGAATGGGCAGTAATCCACTACGCTGACCCAGTGCGGGTTAGGTGTGATACGTCTTCGAATTTTTGGCTCTAGTTCTACGACATGCTGGTTTCCTCATGGATGTTTACTTTCGCCGTTTTTGAGAGCAGTCAGCGGTGATGAAATATATTAAGTAGGTACACTAAGCAATGCGTCTGCCTGGCCCTCAACTTTCAACTCGTAGCTCCCAAGATAGAATGTCGCAAGTGCAAGTACCTACATGTTAGCGCTGCACACAAATACAGGGTAACGGCGACGCGAAAACGGGTACCACGTACTACTCAGTACATCATTCTAAACCCTCCTACATTTTTCATCGGTAATTTAAAAAAAATATCAACTGTTCCATAAATGTTGACCGTGGAGGTATTGCATTTGTGTAGAGAACAGCAATTTCCGATTAAAAAGTTCGATGTTTAGAATGATGTAGGCACTGAGGTACGTGGTAAGCGTTTTTGCGTAAGTGTTCCTTTCACCCTTTATAAATATTAGGGGATTTAAAGATAAGTAATAATTTTTGCCCAGGACCCATCTCATAGCCGTTAGCTAAGCATTCTGGAATCTGGACATCAAATTCAGAAAAACTGAGCAAGAATTATTGCTGGGAAAAACTAAAAAATAAAATTGTGAAGAAATTCGCACTTTGATCTTCAATATCTCCGTAAATAGAAGAATCCCAGGTATGGGCCAGTACAAACAAAAAAATATCCCAACGACGGAAAGAAAAAGTGCGTTTCGGCTTCGTAAAGGTTGTTTTTACAGCCTATATAAGTTTCATATTCTTACAAAACGTCAAAGTGTTCAAGTGAATCGTGCCCTGAGACGCTCTGTTATGTAATCCGAGCGCACATTTTATTTTTTATGTTACGAGTTCACCGAACGGACCAGGAAGCTGCGTATACCTGAATTTTTCGGCGTTTTATCTAAACTAAGTACCTATTTAAGAATAAAAATGTATTGTTAAGGTATGGTGGTACGGATCCCTTCATGTGCGAGTCCCACCGCATGTGTCTGGTTTTTTGTTTAATGTCTTAGAGTAAAAACACAAACATAGTTTAGCGAGAATTGATAACAGTACCTATGTATCTACTAACCAACTATCAGAAACACTCTCAAAATTGAACCGAACAGACCTCGCATATTACATAAAACAACACGCTCGTTCAGATAGAAACTTCTTTAACCAAAAAGTTATACGACTGGCATTTTGACAGTTTTATTCTTTATTTGAAATCTGTCAACCACCATTTTGAATGTAAAAACGTTCATCATAGTGGTCTCTGTATTGCAGTACGGTTTTAAACCGCTAACGTGACGTTGTCTTTTTAATGAAAATAACGACTGTTGATTCGGGTCGCCAACAAACCATGAGTACATCGGAAGCGGCTATCGTTGCTGACCCCACTACTCAACAACGAGACATAAGACGCGCCGACCAGGACAGCCTTCAGAACGAGACCTTATCAAACAATATGAAGAAATCAAAGACCCGACGCCTAATAAAGGCTAAGGCCGAAGTTGCACGTCTGAAATTAGAACTAGCCGAAGCCCGTCTTGCCTTAATAGAATTGGAATCAAGCGATGAAGAACTCAAGAACGAACAAAGTGAACTCATGTCGGTTGTCAAACTGCCTGCCTTCAACGGAAACCATCGTGATTGGGTAAAGTTTCGCGCTGCCTACTACGAATCAGCAAATCGCCTGACAGAAGCTGAGAAAATATCTCAATTGAGAAGAAGTCTCCAAGGAAAAGCGAAGAAAGCAATTAAAGGATGCACAGATCCGGAACATATCATGAAGACACTTCAACTACGTTTCAGTTCCGACTCATTAGCGAAGGCTGAATTTGAAAGATTGAAAAGTCTGCGGCTCCTATCAGACTCACAGCACGAACTTAAATTGTTTGCTACTGAGATTGAAACCGTTGCTCGAAAGCTGCAACAATGGAACTGCCGTGAATACCTCTACGAGACGCCAGCCGATTCACTCATTGGGACATTACTAGACACTTTACCTTATAGATTTAGAGGCATGTGGTACCAGTCCTGGACTGCGAATGCAATAAGGAAGTCTAATCTTCCGTTGTTTTGCGCCTTCATAAGAAGAGAAGCAGAAAAATTGCTTCCCCAAAGTAATGGATATCTAAATAACGCAACAGCACCGACTTCGAGTGCCCGGCTTAAGCATTTTCTGCGTAATTAACGTGGATACTGTCGCAGCCTAATTTGTTTAAAACAACACGAGTTCAGGCGATGCTGATGCCGAGTAGTGGTTATAAATAACTGTGTTGACTATAATTAATTTTATTATTGTATGATAATTTGAATAAATTATAACACATAGAAAAGTATTTCATTGATTTTCAACCGTCGCTGCAAGTGTGAAAGGTACTTATTGGACGTTTATTAGGTTACTTTATTGGACGTCGCGTAGACGCTGCGTAGGCATTTCTACGAAGTGGCGTGTAAACGTGATTGTTAATAAGAATAAGAGATGGCGCTAAACGTCCTGTATAGCTTCACCTCTTTTACCCCTAGGAGTGTGACTGACACTGGCTTGGCCACCATCAGGGATTTTAATTTTAATAACACAAATAATTTGTCGGTAATTAGTCGAAATTTGTCGCCCAATATCAGAATTTGTCGGTCACTGGTTCAAAAGTTATAAGGGTTTATAGGTGGCCGATCTGTAGAGACTCTCCCCAGCTTGGCCACATTTATATCTCAAAAACTAGGGCATCTAGCGTAGATCTGTTTTCTCCCAGATTTAGTCGGCAATTTGTCGGAATTTCTCGCCAAGCCACAGATTTAGTCGGTCACTGGTTCAAAAGTTATAAGGGTGTATTGGTGGCCGATCTGTAGAGACTCTCCCCAGCTTGGCCACATTTATATCTCAAAAACTAGTGCACCTAGCGAAGATCTGTTTTCTCCCAGATTTAGTCGGCAATTTGTCGGAATTTGTCGCCAAGCCACAGATTTAGTCGGCGTGTAATTAAAAAGATATTAAAGAATTCAATTTCTCCATACATTGGTACAATCAAGTACAAAATATTTGAAGTAGTTTCTAGACAGTGTCTATGATGTCATATGGTGGAATTTTTGTTTCGAAGTATATAAATATAAAGTTATTCTATAATTTGAACCCACCAAAGGAAAACTGTATTCATTACCTATAAACAGATCTACAATAAATATATATGTAATTATTTATCGAACAAAATGTGCACTTAGTCGCTGGCAGATAAATCACTACGCTCCGTTTCATTTATGGTGAGAGGAAAGAGATAGATGCGAGCCAGTTTACAGTGGAGCTCATTATAAATAGTTAGGAACTCGAGTAATAATAGTTTTTTTTTTTTTTAATTACATAAGATAAAAAAAAATTGTAATAAATTTGTGTGCGTTTTTATATAAAACGCACACAAATTATTGTAAACTTTTTTTGTTGTCCTACATCAATATCAATATGTAATAAATTACCGAATATTCCGATTGAATAAAGTTTATAAAATATAGCATATTTGTATGCGGGTAGCATTATAGGTAATAGCGTCGTATCGGGTCGCGGTCGTGTCGGTGACGAAATGAAGAATTTCGATGACATGTTGTCGAGTAGGTATCAATCGGCATCAGTGTTGGTTTCAGCCATTGTTATTTTTATTGAGAGATAATATTATATACTTAATAGGTATCTAGGTACCTACCCACATCTTTGATTATATAGTCTTAGATATTCCCTAATCCAACCTACATGGTCCGAGTAGAAAAAAAAGACATGGCGCGATGTGATAGCTTTTTGAACAGGCGGATTGACAAAGAATAGAATACTGATGGCTTGGCTTGGTTTTCAGATGCAACGGATTCGGTATTCTAAGGACGTTATAATGTTGATTAGGATCGTGTTATATAATTCTGATGTACTTATGAATTACCTATGTGCTTGTTGCTGATTAAAAACAATTTGTATGAAATATAACTTTCTAGGTTATTTAGTGATTTGTTCTATAATAGTTTTCGCTTCTGGTCTCTAAGAATAGGTATTTTAAAAAATTTACTGTGAGTAGGTAGGTACAATCATTTTAAAGTAATATTTTTTTTTTATATTTCAACAACAGAAATTATTATTCTAAAGTAAGATTAACTTTATAATTTGGTAACACAGTTGCATGCGACTGTACATCTTGACACCAATAATTCACCAAATAGACCAAGAGCAAGATTTAATGTTTTCAAAGAAGTTTAAGACACTCTAACCTAGTAATTTAAAACATAAAAACATGAATCTAATTGAGAATTTACCTCTTCCTGTGTTAGCGACGAATCACTAATCATAGAATAAGACTGTTAATTAAGTTTAGGCTAAGTTTTTAAGACTGATTAAAATGTATAATGTTCAGTAGAATTAACATAATAACTTGTAAAGAAAGTGTTATTTAAGGTTTTTAGTGTCCCCGCTTGGTGGCACCACTTAAGCTCAAGTGGCAAAAGCTTAAGTATGAGAGAACTTTACCTTAACGAGAACCGTTTCAGTTTTTGTTAATTTTAAGGCTTAGATTTAAGAGTTTTTTTGTATAAGACTTAAGAAACATAACACCCATGACATGCAGAAATTTAATGTAAATCCGATAGGTCTAACCACCAAAAATCATAAGTTAAAGTTTTCCCATACAAAACTACTCTGTAAAAGCGAAGTGTTCTGATTGGTCAGGGTAGTGCCGTGTGCAAAGTTGAAGGATTGTGATTGGTCAGGGTAGTGCCGTGTGCAAATTTGAAGGGCTCTGATTGGTCACAAGACCCTATAAAAGAAGGGCATTTTTGGTGGTCAGGCATTCCGGATCCAGCAGTACTAGAAGAAACAACTGTGCGGGGTTGATCCAGGTATAATTTCGGGAAGAGTGGAAAAATGCGTTGCTTGATTGAATGTGCAATTTTATTCTAACATAATCACAAATGTAGGTAGGCGGTCGAGAAGCATTAAAAAATAAAACGATTGGCCATAATCCACGTAGCCTCAACATTATGATATACGAATTGCTGTAGGCGCTTGCGGGAACATACCCCCGGGCGTTGAAAGCCTGCCTTTCAACCACTAAGAATCCTCAGACTCCGGATCTATAGGCAACGGACAAATCTTGCTGAATGATCTGCGTAACAGACCACTAGAAGTCTTGACGTCTGCCACTCTGACTACGCCGTCTGTCCCTGGATACGTAGCAACGATCCGACCCATTTTCCACTTGAGTGGGGGGAGGTTGTCTTCCTTTAACAGGACCAAAGAATTCAGCTTCAACGAGCCCTTGCATGCTCGCCATTTCGTGCGAAGTTGGAGTTCCGATATGTATTCCTTGCTCCATCTACTCCAAAAATGTTGTCGGAGAAGCTCAATACGCTCAAATCGATTCAGGGAATTGATGGACTGGTCTCGATAATCAGGTGACGGCAGCGATGTCATAGGACGTCCAATCAAAAAGTGTCCGGGTGTGAGCGGCGTCAGATCCTCGGGGTTCGATGATAACGGCGTCAGTGGTCTGGAGTTCAAAATTGCTTCAACCTGAACCATCATGGTGTATAGCTCTTCGTAGGTAAGGTTACAAAGGCCCAGCACTCTGACTAAGTGATGCTTGGTTGATTTAACACCAGCCTCCGCAAGGCCAGCGAAATGAGGGGAATATGCAGGAATAAAGTGAAATTTAATTCCTTCCTTAGCCATTTCCTCAGATAGCGAATCGCAACTCGCCTTAAGAAACCTAGAAAGGTCATTAGATGCACCAACAAATGAGGTGCCATTATCTGAGTAGATATTTGTCGGCTTTCCTCTACGTGAGATGAACCTCTTTAATGCCATAATGAAAGTATTGCTTGTTAAATCACCGACTAATTCAAGATGAATTGATTTTGTAGAAAAACAAACGAAAATAGCTATATAAACTTTTACTAATTTACAGCCACGACCTTGTCGAACAGCTGACTGAATAGGACCTGCATAGTCCAAGCCTATATTTTCAAAAGGAAAACCTGCTAGAAGTCGCTGCTGTGGTAAATCTCCCATAATAGGACTTACAGTTTTACCTCTAAATCGGCAACAACGAACACATTGTTTACAGCTCATCCTAGCTAAATTGCGACCTCGTATGGGCCAGTAGGTATCTCGTATCGACGCCAACAATAACTGGGGTCCAGCGTGAAATAATCTTTTATGCTCATAATTAAAAAGTAACTTAGAAAAATGATGGCTAGATTGAATAAGAATCGGGTGCTTTTTATCATAAGGAAAATCTGAATGTTGTAATCTACCTCGAATTCGCATTATATTATTCTCGTCTAGAAAAACGTTAAACTTATTTAATTCACTTTTCTTGGGTAACGATTTATTATTAAGTAGTAATTTATAGTCTTTAAAAGATTGCCTTTGAGATAAACATATAATAAAGTTTAAAGCCCTTTCTAGTTCATGCACAGAAAGAGGACCGCGAATAGGTTGTTTTCTACATGCGTCAATAAAACGTAAAACATAGGCGACTGTTCGCTGAAGTCTTAAAAAGTTTGAAAACCGTGTAAAATTAATCAATTCATCAAATTTATTGTTATTGAATAAAACATGCAAGGTGACATCTAATTTCATTTCAGGCAAAATTTCATCATTAAAATTCATTAATTTGGAAGGCCAATAAGAAATTTCATTCATTAAAAAACTAGGACCGGACCACCAATCATCTAAACTATGTAATAAATTAATGTCTACTCCACGAGACAAATGATCAGCAGGGTTTTGGTCAGTTGGAACATGTCTCCACTCACAGCCACCAGTCTTATCTAAAATCTCGGCAACCCTGTTACGAACGAACGGCTGTAATTTATTTGGTAACATTTTTAGCCACCCTAAAACAATAGTGGAGTCAGTCCAAAAGAAAGTGCGTCGCGCGCTGACTCGTAATGCTGCTACAACCTTTTCAAAGATGCGAACACCTACAAGAGCACCGCATAGCTCAAGTCTGGGTATGGTCGTGGGCTTGAGTGGCGCAACTCTGCTTTTGGCTAACAATAAACGCACTAAAACCTGTCCCTGCTTATCAACGCTTCTTACATACAGACAAGCGCCGTAGGCGCGTTCAGACGCATCAGTAAAAATGTGAAATTCTAAAAACTCATAACAATCAATTAAAACTCGACGTGGAATATGAATTTCTTTTAATTTAGGTAAATTAATAATCATTTCATTCCAAAGCTTACTAATGTCCGGTGATAGCTGTTCATCCCAAGATAATTTTTTTAACCATAACTTCTGAAGGTATATTTTCATAACAATTACACACGGAGCCAATAATCCAAGTGGATCAAAAACTTGTGAAACAATCGAAAGCATGTCACGTTTTGTGTTATTAAAATTAACTGACTGACTTATTGGAAAACAAAGGTAATCTGACAGTGGCTGCCAACCTAGGCCTAAGGTTTTGGTTGACTCAAATCCACCAACATTCAAATCCAGTGAAGACTGGGGAAAGTCAGAACCAATTACCAATTGTATGTCATTCGACTTCCACTTTCTTAGATTCATCTGCGCTGAAGCGAGAGTTGAAGTAACTTTATGACGCAACTCTTTGACCTTATTGATGTCATCTCCTCCGGTGAGCAAGTCATCCACGTAAAAGTCGTGGAGGATGACGTCACCAATCTCCTTATCAACACACTCTAGCCCTAACTGCCGAAGACACCGGGTTGCTAGGTAAGGAGCGCTGGCCGTGCCGTAGGTCACGGTATTAAGTTGATAAGCGTGTAATGGAGTTGACGGATTATCACGCCAAATAATTTGTTGAAGATAGCTATCATTTGGATGAACAACTATCTGCCGGTACATTTTCTCAACATCAGCAGCTATGATGTACTTATGTTGTCTAAAACGCAACAGGATCGATAAAAGGTCATCCTGTACCACGGGTCCAATCATCTGGATATTATTAATAGAAATACCAGTGTTGGTTAAACTACTTGCATTAAAGACCACCCTTAACTTAGTGGTGGCGCTGCTTTCGCGCAGAACTCCGTGATGCGGAATGTAAAACGCTTGATCATCAATAGTTTTACATCTAGACATATGACCTAAAGTTTCATATTCCATAATGAACTCTTTGTACATATTGCAAAATTGAGTTTTAGATTTAAATCTACGTTCCAAAGAAGCAAAACAATGTTTGGCTCTTGACAAAGATTCGCCTAAATTGTCCGGGGAACATTTTAAAGGAATCCTAACACAAAATTGACCATTTTCCAAACGAGTAGTGTTTTTCATAAAATGCTCCTCGCATAGCTTCTCCTCTGAGGAATATGGAGACGAAGTACACACTTCTTCAAGTTGCCAAAACTTTGTGAGTTGTTGATCAACATTAAAATTTAATTCATCGTCACAGTCTGAACACACCTTTATAAAATTACATTTTAAAATTTTAGAAGAAATACAACTGTTAATTGGGCCGGAGACCAACCAACCCAATTTAGTCTCACAAAGAATTGGTTGCCCATCACCCAACTTAATTCGTTGAGATTCCAATAAATCCCAAAAGATGTCAGCACCCAGCAACATATCGACAGGCGCCGGTGAGTAAAAGTTGGGATCTGCGAGACAAACATCAGACGGAATTTTAATTTTTAACAAGTTAACTTGCTTACTTGGAATCTTATCGGTGATGGATGGGAGAACAAAACAATTAATATCCATGCTAAAATTGTTATTTAAAGATTTTATTGATAAAGCACACATTTTATTGATAAAAGATGACGAGTTGTTGACACCTATAATAGAATTGTTTACAGTCTTGGCAGTCAAACCTAGCTGGTGGTATAACCTCTCAGTCATGAGACATGACGTGCTGCCACTGTCAAGCACAGCACGAGCAACATACTGCTGACCATTAATACTCATGACCTTGACGAGTGCAGTGGACAATAACACGTCGCCGTGTTCCACACTCGCGGACAGCGACACACCGGTACCTATACCTATAGTAGTGGGATGAGTGGAGACAGTCGCACTGCCATTTTTATCAATAACAACACTGCTAGCAGAAGCACCACTAGCGTCTGACTTCAAGGATTTATCAACGTGAACAATAGTGTTGTGTTTACGACGGCATATTTTACAACCTGACTTTTTGCAATTGTTTGCATAATGTCCCAGATTAAAACAGTTGTAACAAACTTTGTATTTAGGTAATAACTCCAAACGAGCTTCATTGCTCAACGATAAAAACTGAGAACAACTACTTAACTTATGATCACCGTTACACATAACACAATTCTTAGGCTTATTTGAAACACCATCATCCTGTTTACTAGAACTTTCACCTGAATTATTTTTATTAGAATCCTGTACTAACATTGACCTAACCTTGTTTGAATTTTTAACTGTGTGTGAGTGTTTAGTATTCGTAGAAGTTTCCATTTCGAACGTTTCTAATATCTCAGCACGGTTTTTAATAAAAGTTATAAATAGTTCAAACGTAACTTTAGAATTCTTGTCCAGGCGGCCCTTATACTCACCCCATTCACGATATGTTTTGCTATCTAATTTATGTGTGACAATATGAATGAGTAAAGTATCCCAATGATTAACAGGTTCATTTAAGGATTCTAGGGCACGTATGTTTTTGTTAACAACATCAAGTAAACCCTTTAAATTAACTGAAGACTCCTTTTGAAGGGTGTCGATTTGAAATAATGCAGAAACATGATGTTGGATAAGCAGGTGTTTGTTATCAAACCGCTCGCAGAGAAGATTCCACGCTACCGAATAATTTGCAGAAGAAAACTGAATTGAGTTGATCACCACAGCAGCAGACCCTTCTAGGGATGACCTCAAATAGTGAAATTTATTTATTTCATCCATATCGTCGTTTGAGTGGATGAGACTAACAAATGTGTCGTGAAACTCTAACCAGTTAGTATAAGAACCACTGAATTTCGGCAACTGAATAGTCGGTAATTTAACAAAATTATGATTGCTAGAACGCGACATTACGTCACAATTATCATTAGAATCTCCTTTCCTATTATCGTCCAACATTTGTTGAGCTTTAGATAGGGTTTTGTAATAAAGAGATTCAAACTCCTCGCGTTCCGACATCTGACCATCCAAGTCATCTGTGCTACACTCCAGCATTAATTGCACCCCATCATATTGCGCATACAACGCCTCGAGTCTAGTAAAACGTAATTGCAACTCGCTTACCTCAGTAGGACTCAAGGAAGAAGGATTCAAAGAATTTAAATAGTTTGAGAACATTGTCACCTTTCCTTTGCAACTCGCTCGTTTCCTAACGAGATCTTTATTGTCCTTATTTAATTCCTTATCCTCTGGCATTGCGTAAGCTGGTGCAATCAACCTGGAATGTATATAAATAAAGTTATAGCAACGTTTAAATTAATGAAGCAGCCTGAAATACGTACATGATTAAAATACACTAACTTTAGAGTGAATTTACATAAATAATGATTTAGAATTTATAATAAACCATGCGTCTTGACGGTTATATTGTACTAAACATTAATAATAACACTGCAATTGCAATGATTTCTATTGTCTACCTGTGTTAACTAATATGATTACATAACTGTCTCAATAACTGTAAAATTATTACACCGTAAAGCAAAATAATGCAGTTACTATTAAGAACTACTCTTTAACAATGTGTAAATAACAAAACTGAACAATAATTACTGATCAGTTAATAATTATATTACAATTTGTAACCACTCACAGAACAAAGAAAAATGACAATAGGTATTTCGTACTAACCTGGCTATTAACGGCTGACTTACACTAATTATACCTGTTAAATAGAGTGTTGGGTACACAAATTTAATAATAAATACGCCTTTTCTCAGCTATTAAGTATCCAGACCACGTAAATTCCAATAATCCTTTGAATGACGTAGCAGAATTCACCGGCCACGCCGGGCGTCGACTATAATTTTTGATGTACACCAATTCTTCAATCCCTTTATAACAATTCGCTGATCGGAGTAAATATTCTTCAAATCTCCACATCCGGCTCGAAGGACCATGTGCGGGGTTGATCCAGGTATAATTTCGGGAAGAGTGGAAAAATGCGTTGCTTGATTGAATGTGCAATTTTATTCTAACATAATCACAAATGTAGGTAGGCGGTCGAGAAGCATTAAAAAATAAAACGATTGGCCATAATCCACGTAGCCTCAACATTATGATATACGAATTGCTGTAGGCGCTTGCGGGAACAACAACTAAGAAAATAAATACAAGTGAAGTGACAACAAGTGTTTTATTGCACCAGTGTTTTCAACGCCCCTGCAAATCATCCCGCCAGCGAACCCGGTCAAATACAGTGTCAACATCCTGACATTTCTAAGGACTTAAGACCGATAAACTAGAAGTATATTACACATATTACTAGAAATATTTTTTCTCTTGCCAACGTTTCGTAAACTCTTCGATCTAGCTCTTGGACTATACCTTAATAAAATTAAGTCATTATATCTTCTAAACTAAGACCCGACTAAATCTGTGGCTTGGCGACAAATTCCGACAAATTGCCGACTAAATCTGGGAGAAAACAGATCTTCGCTAGGTGCACTAGTTTTTGAGATATAAAATGTGGCCAAGCTGGGGAGAGTCTCTACAGATCGGCCACCAATACACCCTTATAACTTCCGAACCAGTGACCAACTAAATCTGTGGCTTGGCGAGAACTTCCGACAAATTGCCGACTAAATCTGGGAGAAAACAGATCTACGCTAGATGCCCTAGTTTTTGAGATATAAATGTGACCAAGCTGGGGAGAGTCTCTACAGATCGGCCACCTATAAACCCTTATAACTTTTGAACCAGTGACCGACAAATTCTGATATTGGGCGACAAATTTCGACTAATTACCGACAAATTATTTGTGTTATCAAAATTAAAATCCCTGATGGTGGCCAAGCCAGTGTCAGTCACACCCCCTAGGATCATTTTTAACATCCCAGGGTGAATTCGACCAAACTTTTTACTAGACTTAGCCTGCATATAAATTTTGAATTTTTGACAGGTTTTCCATATTATTATTTATCATCACTATCACTACATATTACAAATTAACGTCCCCCACCGGGCAGAGGGACTATTTGTGCGGGCTAATCTCGGGAACTACTCAACAGATTATCATACGTTTTCCCCACTAGAAACAATAACAAATAAAGTTTGATGTTCAAACGTAGTAGTAGAAGTAGTGTATTATTATTATTTTACTCTGACGAAAATGTGCACATTGTACTCTCACATAATTACTGTTTGGTCTTAGATGTAGAGAGCGGTAATGTCTACAGAACTTGATACCTATTACTACTTAAATTGATGTTAAAATCGAGTGTATAATATTAACTGGCTGTAGCGATGGAGAAATTGTGTTGATACTAATACCCCGCCGACTACCAATAATAGCCACGGACTAACCTTTTCATTTGAAATTACTCCAGACCCATGGATACATTGAAAGCCGCCTGTATTGCCCTTACTATTAAATGTTTTTCACACGGCCAATTGAACGTTTGTGTCACATGTAGACAAAACTTAACCTCTGGTATGCCTATGGTGTGGAACGTGGATCTGTGCAATTTCATTAAACTGCCAGAACACGGATGCACGGCAAAACAACATCACGTATTTTTTTAGATAGCTTTAGTAGATACAGTTCGCGGATCAACCTTCGTCATACCACACGTAATAAATAGTAAGGTTCTTATTTGAACCTTATCCTGAAGGAGTCATTAATGTGGTATGTCAAGAAATATCTTAACCATAACTTTTACATATTCCTCTTCAGCCTCACTATTTCCCATGATTGGTAGTTCCTGAGATAAGTGCGTTCAAACATACAAATTAGTCAAATCTACACTATTATAGTAAGAGCGTGATTACCTTCAGCGCAGTCTTATTAAATATCTGCTAACACTTTGTCACATGAATGACCCTACCCATCCTCCAAAAATCATCGGCTAAAGATGAGTGCTACCCGTGCGAAGCCGGGGCGGGTCTTCAATTTCCATTTAAACGTCATCAGAATTTTGGTAAAATCAGCAATTAGATAAGTAGGTACTTAACTACCGCCAGGGAAATTTGTTAAGCAAACTGACCCCTACATACATTTGCCGTGTTAAGGTGAAAGGGCCAGGATAGCGCGCGAAATTCAAATTTTCTTACGTTTTTTGCAATTTGCAGATCAGTGTCGGATTATATGTTGACTATAATTCTGTAAATAAATACGTATTACGGACGCGAATCATATTTTGTTCAATGTACGGCCTGACACTGACCGGCAAATTGCAAAAAAAAACGTAACAAAATTTGAATGTCGCGGGCTACCCTGGCGTTTCCACCTTAAAGCTACACACATCAAAAGTGTCTAGGGATCAAGCATTTTTATGCGGATTTCTTGAGATTGAGATGTGGCTTTGTAATAAATTTATGATTTTATAAATTTATATGGATCCTTTTTGGTGCATTTCATAATTTAAATCAGGAACTCTCAATCAAATTCGAGTAAAAGATGAAAATAAGCTGTCAATATTTTCCCTATAAAAACATACAACGCATTGAAGACATTATTAGTGCTACTGTTTCCCTACTACTGATTAAAACCAACGTTATTATGGAGCGGCGACGTCATTTAAGCAGGGAAGAAATGCTCAGAGCCGTGGGAATGATAGAAGCTGGTTCCCGGCAACGTACTGTGGCTTTAGCTCTGAATACAAGTCAGAGTGTTATCAGTCGACTTTGGACACGTTACCGAAGCACTGGTACCGTGGCTGAGCGCCATGGAGGACGGTATCGCTGCACCACACGGAGACAAGACCGATACATTCAAATCTTAACTCGAAGAGCTCCAACAATAACCGCCATGATGTTAGCCGTGAGGCTTCATCACTCTTCAGGGAACTTAATTAGCGACCAAACAGTCAGAAACCGCTTGCATGAAGTGAACCTTCATTCCCGAAGACCGCTACGGGTACCACCTATAGCAATGCACAATCGTAGGATTCGATATCAATGGGCTCTTGAACACAGAAATTGGGCAGAAGAACAATGGCGTTTCGTGTGCTTTTCTGATGAGTCTCGTTTTGGTATGAGACCGGATACAAGACGTATACGACACTGGAGAACCCCTGGACGCCAACAGCGATTAAAATCCTGCCAGGAAGTCCATCCTTATAGTGGTGGAACCATCATGGTATGGGCGGGTATTTGGATCGGCGGAAGAACTGAGTTGATTTGGATCAGAGGCAACCTCAACGCTCAAATTTATGCTGAGACGATTGTATCAGACGTCATCGTTCCTCTACAAGTGCAAATCGGTCCCTTATTTCAGTTAATGCATGATAATGCACGACCGCACACCGCAAGAGTTGTAAGACAGACTCTCGCCGCAGCTAACATCAATGTCCTGCCCTGGCCTGCTCAGTCGCCAGACTTGAACCCGATTGAGCATGCATGGGATATGCTACAGAGAAGAGCTCTGCCGAATATGGAGGGTATCCAGTCGCAAGAAGACCTTTTTTTGTTGTTGCAACGAACATGGGCGGCCATTCCACAGCGTGATTTGGATGAACTCATTTTGAGTATGCCAAACCGATGTTCTTGTGTTGTTAGTGTTCGCGGTAGAAACACGGATTATTAATTGTTTAAGTTACCCAATAAAATTTTAAAGAAAACTGTTATTTCAGTCTTTTTTTCGAACTTTAATGTTAGTGGTTCAAATGTCAAAAATCCCTTTATTAGGAAAATGGCAAATTTCTTTATTAATGCAAAGGTGACTTGGTTTATCGTTACTGTGACAAACGAAAACACTTTATTTGATGAATCCTTAAAGAAAATTTTAATTAATATCAATCAGGAGAAAAGTTATTGCAAAAATATATGTTGATCCCTAGATACTTTTGATGTGTGTATTTCATACAACTGTCAAAGAATGTCAGTCATGATTTGAATATACGACCTATTTAGGTAGTCATTTCTTTAGCAATTCATTTCCCTGACTTTCTATAGCTGTTACCTTCATCCGTTCACGCCTAAGGAACGTTCCCTGGACGCAGGAGTCTCCTTTTGTCATTACAGTGTTACCAGCCAGCATGTTTATCAATGCAGTTTTGCCGGCTGATTGAGTTCCTAGTATGGCTAGGCATTGGCCTGAAATGGAGCAAAATATGTTCGTGTAACATTATCGACCTATAACGTTCTCACTGGTGGGCTGGGACACAGGCCTGTATTCTGTGTGGGAGTGGGCTGTTATAAACCACGCGGGCACAGTGCGGGTTGGCTGATGTCATATCTTGAAATTGTTGATTCAGGACATGCCGGTTTCTCTTCGATGTTTTCCTTCGCCTGTTTTGAAATCAGTAGTGTTGAAGAACCTAAATTACCTACACAAATTAAAGTTCCTGTCTCGGTTCTAACCCACGACACACATGGGGTATTCTTGTGTAGGTAAATATATTAACCGGTAACGTAAATAGCACCTCAAACAATTAGAAAAGTTTCTATAAGCTTTTATTTAACTTTCACTGTTCGCATGTAATATGTAAATTGTCCACTTCAAAATTTGGAAACCATTTTACGATCACTTGTCGGTATCCGATTGTGGTGAAATTTTGCACACACCTTTGGTTTTGGTGACAATACATTTTCAATACACTAGCTCGGAAACTGGCTTTTATTGCACTACAATTAGGTTCAAAATGCAATGTATTTCACATTCGTGTTTTTTTTTTAAATTTATCACACACAAGGGTTTTATTTTTCCTGATTTTGCCACAGATAACATTAAACAACAGTTTAATTCCCTATTAATAGTCGGGTGCTTGCTTTTTTGCTTGCCTCTCCTTCAATCTGGCGAGGAAAAGCGAAAAAAGCAAAGCATTTAATTTCCTAACAGCTCATAATAAAAATACTTTTCGATCTATTATTATAATTATTTCTTCGAAAGTGTATTGAAAACCATCGCTTGATACACGTGGGCATTTGTTACTGCAATTCTCGGCTCCATAACACCCTCGCCTGCGACTTAAAATGTACTATTTTACGACAGGCATGACTTGACCCTGCAGCCAGTATCGCCTCCTCACGAGAGAACTCCTCAACAGTTAATAGCACGGACACGATACTTTGTATACGCGTTCAATGGTGTTAAATAAACCTAATTTTCTTCTTTTCATTTTAATAGAAGCTTGTTTTATTGTGGATTAAGAGCTGCAACCCACCACCTTTCACTGAAAGGAGGCCTGTGCCCACCAGTGGGAACAATAAAGATATTGAATGATTGAAGATTGATTGATTTATTGATTGTGATTTTTTTAAGATAATAAAGATGTTTAGTATGTTTTTTTTTTAATTCTATGTCTACATAGGATTTGGAGACACTTTAACCTACAATGCGTTTCAAATGAGAATAAGACTAACCTCGCGCCATGTTGTGACGTCAATGACCTCTATCTGTTGTCAGTGATCTCTGTCAATGGTCTCTCCACTTGAAAAGTATGGTTAGCTTTTGATTCACCATCTGCCTAGCTTTTTCCCAACTATGTATGTTGGGGTCGGCTTGCAGTCTAATCGGATACAGCTGAATACCAGTATTTTACATGGAGCGACTGCCTATTTGACCTCCACAACCCAGTTAGTACTGGGTAATACGATACCGCTTCATAAGAGTGGTTGTCAGACTTTCGGGTCACTGACTGCCTGTAACGACTGTCAAAGAAGTTCAATTGACAGCCGGGACCAACGGCTTAGCGTGCTTTCCGAGGCACGGAGAAAACTCGGTATGTGGACCAACCCAGGCAAATTCTCGATGTGTATTTGTGCGCATGCTTTGCCTAGTTTGTGACCAATCAAATCAAATCAATTTTTAGTAATTCTATGGCAATATTTTTTTTATTACCATATTTTCTTTTTGCTGAGGCTACCCAACTTGTAAGATTTGACAGTTATGACGTCACAACATGGCGCAAGGTCAGTCCTATTCTCATTTGAAACGCATTATTTTTAGACGATAAACTCCGAAAATAATCATCCGATTTTAAAAAATCTTTCACTGATGGAAAGCTTAACTATTACCGAGTGTAATATAGTAAGATATTTCTTCTTCAAAGACGAAGATGTGGGAAGTAGCTAGTATATTATAAGTAGGGTTCTATAATATGCACGAGTGATACTCACCTAGCTTTGCACCATACGTAATACCCTGAACAGCGTATACTTTTTTTTTCTTTTTAATAAACTCAGTGTCTGTGTAGTATTTGTGGACATCGTTAACCAGAAACACGTCTTCTACGTAATTTTCTGAAAATTGGTAATAATATTATAACAGCTTTGAGTGTAGACACCAGACCACCACACCAGATCTTCCTAGACATTTCCCAATGACATTGGGATGGGCTTTTTAGTCTAACCGGAAGCAGCTAAATACCAGTGCTTCATATGTAATGAATGACTGTCAAAATTCTAAAATGACAGCCGTGACCAATGGTTTAACGTGTTTTCCGAGACACGAAGGGGTCTCCATACCCTCGTTATACGGAGTGAATTTTTCAAGTGGGCGTGGATGGTCAAATCTAAAACTATGAAAAACAGCGAAAGATCATCAAAAGAGTCTGTTATCAAAAACTGCTTCATTAGATTTTTACATAACTTTATCAGAGGTAATAGATAACGTTAGAGAATGAAAAAAATATTTTGTTAAAAATATGCTCTTTCATTGTTAGCGAGAATATCGAATTTTGTTGAAAAAAAAATGTTGTTCAAAATCAACGGATCGATTCTTGGCTAGGAAAACTTATTTTTCAAAAATCCAACTATGCAGTTTTGGATTTCTACAAAATCTGGCCCGAAACTCCTTTGAGCATTTTTCACTATTCCTCATAGTTTCGGATTTGGCCACACATCCTTGGATCGACTTCATCAAGTGTAGCTAGCCTGCCTTCTGTGCGAATCTGTATATATACAAGGTGTTTTTGCATCCTCGTCAAAATTCAGGAGGTTGTCATAGAAGACGTAAATAATCAATAAAATTGCGGTACCTGGTCAGTAGTAATAAACGTTGCTTTTTTTAGATGTTTTAATTTGACACTGTTTCAGAATGAAGCCCTTCTCAAAAGAGGAGAATCACCCGTTTATCGAATAAACGTCTGCGTTTGTTTGTGTGTGAAAGCGCGGTCATAGGGCTAGTATTAGACGGGGCGCGTTTTAATACGGGTGGCGTACACTTACCGATTTACGATATTAAGAAAAAAATATAAAAAATTACCTACCCATTTTATTATTGATTCGGGTCGAGAATCATTAGCATAGTTACCTCCTTGAATTTGTAAAAAAAATACATATAAAGTAAGAAACTGATTGGCTGACTGATTCACTGACTGATCGATCAACGCATAGCTGAAACCGCTTGGTCTAGAAGCATGAAATTTTGCACAAACGTTCTTTAAAAGACGTACCTAAGTGTGCACTAAGAAGGGATTTTTGGAAATTCATGCCCTAAGGGGTTAAATAGGGGTTGAAAGTTTGTATGGACCTTTGTCCACACGAACGAAGTCACGGGCAACAGCTAGTAGATAAATATATTTACTCTCTCGAAGTGCTTTCTCAACATGGTTTCTCTCTTGCAGAACACTAGGAGTGTCTAACGCAGTTATCCTCGGTTTTTTGTATCTATAAAACGAAATCTTTTCTCGTATTTCCTCTAGTATTTTGTATTCCAGTAATATGACCATGGTCTGAAATTCAAGATAATTATATTGCACTGCAGTAAATGGAAACAGTAACCATACAAAAGTTGAGATCTATAGAGCGAATTTACACTTAGCTCAGCCGCATTTCATCCGAAAATGATCGTTATTTGCACAAATTTATTGTTCTTATTCGTCAAAAATATTTGAATGCAATTAAATTCCCAGGCGATGATAGCGGACGACCTTGACAACTACAGGTAAGATTGGCCCACACTGGCTCAAAATATAAGAAGAATGGAAAGGAGAAATAGGCTTTTGCCCTGCAAGTGGGTCGAAAAAGGCTGAAAATAATACTAATGTATCCCTCACAAAATTTAAAAAGAAAACTTACCCAATAACCGACGAATTGAAAAAACAAAGTCAGGATGTCATACAATCCAGTATCGTGCGATGCCAAATATGGGAATGCTTCGTTGGAATACGGCGAGTCTGAAACGGTTATAGAGAACCGTGTTTATAATCTGTAAGTATTACTACTGGTAGCACGGGTAAGTCACGGCTTTATTTTAGGTTCGCCGAAAAAACACCACCCTCCATCTATACATTTCAGGAAAGACTAAACTGTAAAGGACAGCATGATTGAAATTCAGGCGGCATCTCATTCGCCATGTAAAAGAATAGTTCGCCCCGTATCAGATAGATGGCGTTATTTGCAACCAACGATATTGTACGTAGTCTCAGATGTTACATAAAAATAAGCAAAGAGTAAGATAGTAAAAAAAAAACAACAGTATAAAGTTACAGTTCACTTAATACAATTTTAGAAAAAGTACGCCGGAGTAGAGCGTCGTCCCTTTTACTCATATTCCTCTTTTTAAACTAGATCCACTGTCCGTTCACAGTTCTCACATCTGAAAATAGCAACCTTATCGTAACGGAAATAAAGAACACTGTAATTTTAGCCTCTAGTCCTTAACAGGGGAGCAACACATCAGGAACCTTACGAGGAATGAGAATAAAGATCCAGACTGCGATTTTGACATCGATACGATGATTACAGCTCTAATGACAACATTTGTGTCACTTGGTTCATAAATAAAGTCTTTTTTTATATTTTTCTTTTTTTTTATTGGTTCATTTTTGCCAATTGTTTGTGAATGTGTGAACATTGTAGGCCTTGTTCCTTGATACTTGTTAACTTTTGCTAACTTTTTTATCTTGTTTTACGCTTTTGTGAAGAAAGCAATGTTTTATTGTCGGGCCTACGCTGACCTCCCACACTTAAGTAGGTACTAAGGCTGTAACATGATAATATTATAAAAACAAATCATTTCAAAAGAGTAACCAAGGAGTTTCTTGTCAGTTCTTCTCCATAGAAAACGACCAACGCGAACCGTGCAGCTTTTCTCGGCGTTTTATAAGTGCTCATGGGCCTACTATGTGATATAAAAGATTTTTGTTTTCAATACGAAGTAAAGAGGTAAAATCACTGTGAAAGGACTATACGCCTTTCAGATTGACGCATTTTCGGCGCGCATCGGCTCGTTTTTTGAAGCGCGTATAGGTGCGCCACACGCGTAATTCACACGAGCGCTGGTGCGTTTATACGCTCGTATAGGCGCAAGCCGCGAGAGACGAATCACCGCGCGGCCACTCATCCCGAGCAAATACACGCGTGTACGCGCGTTCGGCTTTTTGAAGAGGAATATGCGACGCACGCAAGTGCGTAAGTCGATACGAGCTTATACTAGCAAAAAAGCGCTAGTCTGAAACCACTCTACTACGAGTAGTTACTTACCATTAAAAAACATTTATATATAAGGTTATAGTCACCAATACTTACTACAACAAACGTCAACGTCAAGGCTTTCATCATCAATCTTCAAATTAGGGCACTTGTTTTTATTAACTTTACAATAAGCGTTAAGTCTTGCTCTAAGCGTAAGTCTAGCCATACCAATACCCAACGCGTACATGGGGCTCAGCCGAGCAATAACCTCGAGTATGTAGTATGGTACAGCGAAGTAAACTATTTTTTTCGCGAAAACTTCCAGAACTGATTGAAGGACTGGTAGGACGACACCTAAAAGAAACATGATATTTTTCTTTTATTCATCCTTCCCCACATTCATTATATTTTTAAATACCTATTTCTAAAAAAAACATACAAAAATATACGAGTAACAAGGTGGTCCGCCGGTGTCGGAAGCCATAATCTGGTCAAGCTATTTTGAAATATAAAATAACATTTACAGATTTTTCAACCAATGACAATGCTTGCAACTAGCTAGCTTTGAACTATGCTAGCGCCGCCGTTAGTTTCAGTTACTTTTTCCATTGTTTTAGTTTAGTTTAGAACGTATGTACACGGTGTAAGGGACGCATAAACTGTTACCGTAACTCTGCAAGTGATTCTAGACCTACCGGCGAGGAAGTTTTGGGTCAGTTAGTAAAAAAGAAGTCGTTCCATACATTTTGACCGTTAAGCGGTATAGCACTTTTGTATGGAACAGTTGACTTTTTTAATTAATCCATGCTGTTGGGTCTAGAATCATGTATGTACCTACTGATTGGGATCCCTTCTTTTTGCATACTGTTTATTTTTTCCTAATATATACTTTGGCGTGACTTTGGTATATTTTTTTGGTATAATAATACTTTGCCATATTTTTTGGCATACAGCTTATGTTGGCATAATTATCTTACAGGCTAATTTGTTTTGACATAATTTGATTTCTAAACCAGACACAAAACGATCATGATGCTTTGTGCCTGATTTAGAAGATTTATTATAAAATAGTATTTTGAATTAAAAAAAAAATGTGTAAAAAATTATAAAAATGTATATTAGTGTCTAACATTTTAGCAGTTTATTTTTATGCGTAAATACATATTATTAGGACTAACAAAAGTATGCCATTTTACATTGTCTTAAAATTTATGCAAACGGACCCTAAAGAATTTCTCGCCTTTTTCTCACGGGGTAAGCAAGCACTGTACATATTATGGAAAAACTGAGATAATACTCTTTTAGCATTCATAGGCTATTTTCCCATTCGCAATTAATCATTTTGGTATGTTGTTACTTGACCAAACTTAATTCCTTATTCCGTAAAACAGTTACTAGGCACGTGTCAGGGCAAATAGAGGAGAGATTGTTAGATAGTGATTGTTTTTCATACAAAACACTGACAAACAAAGGCAACCCCGCGTGCTTTCTTTTCATGATTTCACAGGGAGGTCGTAATGAATTATTCACAACATCTAAATTTAAGGGTTAAAAAAGTCACTCAGACATCGACAACGCCCCACCCTCCCCTCATGCGAGAGGTGCGAACGATCATCGAGGGCTGATGGCACTGCTACCATCGCCCGCCTTACGCTCAGGGCGCCGCACCACGTCGCCTCATCGTGACTTGTGGGGAGTCACATAGTGTGAGAGTCTCGAGAAGAGCTTACTATAGAAATAATCCTATAAAGTAGGGTCTTGCCCAATTGCCAACAGCCGCGAAGGGTCCTTCACGCGCGGAGATTCTTAACAACCGCGATTCAGAAAGCGGCGTCATCGGCACAGTGACATCTAGTATCGCGTTTCGCAATTACAAGCCACGATGTTTCGCGTTAGCTCATGATAAGGTAAGGTTAGCCGCTAAGCTGAGGTGGGACTGGGCTGGCCATGTCTGCCGTATGCCCGACGAGCTGTGGGCCAAAATAACCACGATGTGGAGCCCTGACACAGCCAGAAGGCGACGCGGTAGACCTCGCAGGACGGGACGAGCTGGACAGAACCAACGATCAGTGGTCCACCTTAGCCCTGGATCGAAGAATTTGGAAGTCATGCGGAGAGGCCTTTGCCCAGCAGTGGGATAATACAGGCTCACAGTAACAGTAACATGATAAGGTGGCATTGGCATTGGTTGTGAAACAGATTTTATTTGTAGAAGGTTTAAAATATAGATCAACGTCACGGTTAATTACGAGGCCGACTGCCTTATTTACTTTCCTAGAGTTATGTTATTTTTACTTACCAAAAAACAATGACGTGATGTAAATCTGGCAAACAGCAACGTTTTCGTTTAGACGAAAACTCCACACATACAGATAGGTGTGGAAAGCTAATCCAAACATTAATAACAATGAAATAACAGATCCTGAAATAAAAATATAATAATTATATACTACAGAGTTTAAACGGACCCTTCACAAAGCCATCAACCAAGCATTCTGTATAAAAAAACTAATAAACACTACAAAATTATTGCTGGGAAACGACTTTTTCTTGGGGTGAAAAATCACGGTTTACGGTACAGCAAGTCTTTTTATTTTATTTATGACAAAAAATCACACTCACCCAAAAACTTTGGTTGTAGAAATGTGCGATCAAAATCCATAAAAACACATATTATAAGGAGAGGTATCACTATCACAAACAAGAATATGGTCATGTGAGCGATAAGCCTAGAATTCCAGTGGATAATAGGGGTGCACCCAGCCATCATGTGATTGTCCCGTATGCCATACTTGCGTTCCCATATGCATAAAATTATAGTAGGAGCTACAGGGAACATAGACACTGAAAGATAAATATAGAAAGTTAAGGAGAATAACGTTAAGTTGCGTCATGTAATGCGAAGGAATGAGGAAAATCGTGGAGACAGTCGGTGGCTGTAAGAGTAGGGGAAACAAAAAGCGATGGATGGACTGTACGAAGGATGACATGGCCATAAGTAGGACTGATGAGATGACAAGTAATAAATAAGTATGGCAGCAGAAGACATGCTGCCATATAAATTGGCATCAGGGCAGGCAATGAATGACATACCTACAGATAAAATATATAGTTTGGAAAAACGACTACTGGAAACTTATCCACAAATTCAAATGAGTAATATTTTACCTTCGTTTTTAAAATAATGGCATTTAAAGAACGCAAATTAAAGGTGTGTCAGTCTGTACCAAGTGAAGCGATACTAAAATGTAGGCACTACATGAACTACGTCAAGAGCACTATGTGAGTCAGTCCCGTAATCCCGTTACCAGCTTTATAAGCTATTACGGGGTGGAAGGGGACATCGACGAACAAATGGTTACCACGTGTTCAGTACATCACTCCGAACCCTCCACATAGACATTTTCATACTGTAATTAAAAAAAAAATCGGCTGTTCCTTACATTTTGATCGTGTAGGTATTGCACTTTTGTAGGAAACAGCAGATTTTTTTTTAAATTACCTATGAAAAAATTCTATGGGCGCGAACCCAGCATTTTTACCCCGGCATCATCTATGTGCATTTTCATTACAGCTGAAATTATTTATGGGCTTTTGCCATACCATATTTAGTAAAGAATTTCATAGAATCACCCTATTTCTTTGCAAAATCAGGTTTCATTATAAAACGAAGAAAATAAGGGGCAAGGGAAGCAATCATGATGCGAAGGTACGGGTCTTAAAAAAACGTATAAAAAAATAGAATAAGGGGAGACGAGGGCTCTTTATATTTCAAATGAGAATAATAGGGAAAAAATACTCATATAAGCAGCAATAAATTGTCGAAGGCGAAAATATTTAGAGGTTTTTATTTGTTAGGGGACAGAGAAAAGCGATGGTAATATGAAATGCTTATTACTATTTATGATAAATGCGAGAGGGCTAATAGCCAAGTGCAATTAGACAAAAAATAGTCAAACGGTCGAAAGAAGTTTATAGTGGTTGGATTTTCATTAGACGTTAGTTCTTAGAGGTGTAGAGAAGAATAAAAACGAAAATTTCTATATGGGGGGGGTTCAGAATGAGGTACTAAATACGTGGTAGCAGTATTAGCATCGGTATCCTTTCCACCTTGTATACAAAACAAATATTACTTACAAAAAGTCACCCAAGAGGACCATCTCAGGCATAAAAACGAGCTTTTCACCTCACTAGTACCAGAGGGTTTTGCCTTCGCTAAACTTTCATACGAAGTCCGAATAGTATTATTATATGTCGGCAGATACATAGACATATAAATATTACTAAACATGTTGACAGTTTGGGAAGTAATTCGTGGGTCTATAGGATGGATTATTCTAATATAAATATCAGTAATTTCAAAGCCTATAGTTTCTTTGTTTGAGTGTACTGCTGGTGCGTGACCGAATTCTGTAAAAGAGATTTAAATTAGCTTTCATACATATCATAACATCATGGCTCTAATCCTTGAAGGTTTAAATAGAGCTGTATTTAGTAGGTACACCCACAATTCGCCAGTTATCTTTAAAAGTCCAATGTAATAGGGGTGGAGCATATACCCATCTACCGGGCGAAGATCCAGGCTCCGAGTTGCTACGGAGAAATTACAGATATATACAAATAGAGAATCGAACCTCATACACAGCAGTAGCGCTTGCGATCACTAGATCAACAAAGTAACATTCAAAGTCTGTGCAAAGCTGCCATAATAAAGTAAGCAGCGAATATTGGCTTCTCAACAGAAGGAGCTGATAAAGTCGATTTATTGTCTCAACCTGAAGGACGGCATGCCATAAGGCATCACGCCTCTGAAGTAAGTAGCCATATTTTATGGCGTTGAAAAAGACCTATTTTCGTAGCCGCATATTGTTGTTGTGTTTTAGTTTTACTAAAGGCGGCCTAGAACATCCTTAATTCTTCTTATATAGTAGCTTATCATGATGATACCCATGACAACCAAGAAGTTACATCAGTTCATAAAAAGGCCTTGTCTACGCAATACTGCTACAATGGCTACCTAAGCTTCATTCTACCTGTCCTGTTATCTGCATATTACAGGAACTGATGGACGCTAGTGAAGGTGCCTACTTGTTACCAAATGCTGGGCCGATTCCATTCCACAGATTGCCATGGACTTGCAGCTTGCTAACATTCCTACGCTGATACGAATTTATGGCTGAAAATGGAAAGATTATTCAGGCAATGCCAAAAAAACTCGTACCTTCATCAATATGCTTTAATTGCACAGTTTCTACTCCGGGATACTTCTTCACACCTTCAAGCAGGCCACTTCTACTTATAGGGGGGTCAATATTATACACTATTTTCGCAATTTCTGAAGTCGTCACCGGCCAGTCTTCGTTGAACATTCTTCTGTTCCTCAACGAGTAGTTTGACGTTAACGTGACGTTAATCAGGCAGAAAATGGGAACTAAGAAGCGCTGTGAAATATATGGCTGATGAGTGTTAGAGGAATATTTATTCAGAACCTTGCCTTGCCTTGCAGGGCAGGCAGGGAACTACGTTAATACTTCCGTTAGTACTAATAAGGTACGTTAGCACTGTATTCTGTCGGAAGCAAGAAAATGTAGCAAATGGAGGGAATCTTACCAGAGACAAGAATTGCCCTCTCTGCACCAATATATTGTCAAAAAATCGCAAGGTTAGCATTACGGTTTGTCTACATTTTAGTCTGCAGCCCTTAATCCGCTTCCGACAATAAACTGCCTCTGCACCTAAAAATACATAAAATCACGACTGTTTTTACACTTTTTTTAAATCGATTTTGACCTTATATGGATCAGCTTATTATTTTTTCGCGATTACGATTTAGTCCCATGGAGAAAAATGTTCAGTTTGATGTTCGACCACACCTTTAACAGCCGTGTACAACTACTTCTGCGTCTACTTTCTTGTATTACTTACTTTTCGCCTTACCCTTTCGACTGCGGTTTGATTCTTGTACCGCAGTATCAATAAACCTACAAGTTAAAAAAGTAACAAATTAGTGCGATTTTTCGGCACTGCTATACACGGCAGACGCACAAGAGCCGACATCTTTCGTCGGTTATTAAAAAACAAAACAACTATTCCATTACAAAAGTGCGATACATCAGAACAACAGATTTTTTGTTAACAACCAACGAAAGATGTCAAAACTGGGGGTCCCTTGCACTGTTTTTTGTTTTTTTTTTTTTAAGGTATACAGATATTACTTATAACTTACTTCTCAAAAACTTCTTCAATATACATTCCAACATCCATGAGAACAATTCCCAAAGGCTCCTTTCGCTGTTCTAAAGCGTCTAACAGTTTTGGAAAGTTCTCGAACTCACTCGTAGGTACTGAGAACACTATACGTGTCATATCGTGGATATGACACTCAAGGTCAGGTATTATTTCGTCTACCAACTCCTTTAGATCGAATAAACGAACGCTGTTTTTGATGATTATTGATAGGGTGAAGCAGGTACCTGTTGGTTAAACGGCAAACAACTGTAGTGGCATAAGACACCCGTCACCATTTTGTGATGCGATCTTTACTTTCGACAACAACAGCAACATGCCAATTTAGGCTTCGTGCGCAGACACAGATGCGATCATGCTGTGGTATCTTAGAACAAACGGCACGGTACGCTGTTAGCACTGCCATCTAGTGGCTGCTTCAAGAAACAAAATGCTGTTTGTAATAATTTTAACAAAAGATTGTTACTAGATGGCATTATAACGATGACACTATAGTGATGTTGACATTTGACTTGTTTGACATTGACATTGTTTTGAATTTTTCACAAGATTTTTTTCGGTTGATGTGCATGCGCATAGCCTGTTAATTTTCTTGTATTTTCGTGATTTTTCGGTATTATTTTCATTCAGTACGAAGATTGAACGATACGAGTTTGAACAATTGGTGTAAAGACATGAACCAGTTAATATCTGGAAAAAACACGTTTTGGGCTGAAAGTGATGAAATGAAAGTGGCAGCTCATAATATTATTATGTAACTCATAAAACCCGAAATAAAAACTAATAACATAAAATATTGTTTTTTTTTTCTCTTTAAAAAAATGTCATGCATTGTTTTCAAGATTTGTGTTACCCTGAAAACACAAATTTATGAAAATAATGCAATATAACAATAATATCTTTAAAAGCTGGGTACCAGTACGGATGCACTATACCTATGTACATATGTATTTATGTAGTGCAGTAGCTTTAGTTCATGAAGCAACCACTACACGGCAGCACTTTCGCGACCTCGAGCGAAGCCGAAGTTGCCTATCTATACCAGTATATTAATCTATGGATGCGATATGCACGTGTTCCTGCGCACACGCTTGTGTACCATAAACTCAAACTCAAAGCATTTATTTCAATTAGACCATTACAGGCACTTTTGAATGTCAAAACAAAAAAATTAAACTAAGCTACAATCCCAGTCACAGGGCATAATAACTTGTGAAAGTACTGTAGGTAGTTCCCATTCGAAAACGTAGATCTCTATGGAGAAGAATGGGCAAGAAACTCTATGGACACTCTTTTAAATCAATATGTTGTTACAAAGTCTTGGTTACATCATTCATGTCGAGATTATACATATATGTGAGAACGATATAGAAAGACGAGCGAGTAAGAGCGTCTAGAGTAAAAGCATAAAATTAACAATTCAAAAATACAATAATCCATGGCAGCTGCGAGATAGCCAGTCCCTACTGACAGCGCCCGTTCACGAACATGACGCATGGATCAGCCATCATTCAACTCAACCATTTTGAAGGGAACTAAACGACCCGACACACGCGCCCCCATCAGCGAGACGTTAGAGTGAGCATGACATTCTCTCAACCACCAGGGAAAATTCCAGTCAGTAAAAGATGTAAATGGTAGCTTTATCGTACATAGAACTCACACATGTTCTATGCAATTATATAACACTAAGAGATTGGATCTATACAATGCAAAGGTATGTTCACAATCTTCTGCAGCTTCCACAATAATTTCACATTGTAATCGATTAGTTTGCTCCTATGGTTGTGGAGCAGGACCAGCATTGAGGCAAGCAGTTTTATCATCAATGTAATCCCCCAACTTAGAATATGCTTGCCTACATAGTGTGCGTTTTATACAAGATTTAAACTTCGTCTCATTCAGTTGTAGAATGTGGGGAAATATTTTATTGTAACATTTTAAACAGTACCCCATGAAAGATGAGTCTACTTTAGCTAGCCTGAAACCTAGCTGAACTAGTTGGTCCCTGGTTCTAGCATTATAGTGGTGTCTGTCGCCTCTTTTACTAAATAAATGCAGATTTTTCCTAACGTACATGATGTTTTCATAGATGTATTTGCAAGGTACTGTCATAACGTTAATTTCCTTAAACAGTTCTCTTAGAGAATCGCGCCTACGTAGATTATATATGGCTCTGATGGCTCTTTTCTGCAGAATAAATATAGACTCGATGTCTGCAGTCCGTCCCCATAGTAAAATACCGTATGACATAATACTATGAAAATAACTAAAATAGACTAGCCTCGCGGTATCTACATCAGTAAATTGACGGATGTTTCTAACAGCATATGCTGCTAAACTCAGCCGTCCTGCAAGCGATGTTAAATGAGGACCCCATTGTAGCCTTGAGTCGAGCGTGATCCCTAAGAAAACAGTTTATCGACGAATTATAGTTTCTCTTGATTCAATACTATGTCACAATCACTACTTTTGACATTTAGTAGAGTAAACCTTATGCACTTAGTTTTTTTTTCCATTTTGATACTAAATTAAAACCAAGCTTATGGTGATAGATCGTGCGAGAAAGCTATCGGGCGCTTATAACATCCAAGGCATCGAAACTGTGCACAGTTTCGTTTATCTGGAGTATAATATTAATAACGAAGGTAGTTGCGTCTCAGAAATAAAACGGCGGATAGCCATGGCTAAAGATGCTATGACACGCCTCCAGAACATCTGGAACAATCGTGGTATAAGCTACAAACAAAAGCCCAATTGGTCAAAGCACTAGTTTTCCCGATTTTCCTCTATGGAGTTGAGACGTGGACAATCCGAGCAAGAGAAAGACAGAGGGAAGCATTCGAAATGTGGTGCTAGAGGCGGATGCTCCGAATTCCAAGGACAGCCAAACACACAAATGTGTCTATCCTTTCCCAACTCAATGACAAGACCCGATTGTCTACAGTTTGCCTACAGCGTATTTTGACCTATTTCGGCCATATAATGCGAAGGGGAGATAGCAGCCTTGAAAAGCTGGTCATTGTTGGCAATACCGAAGGCAAGGGAGCACGAGGCCGGTCGCCAACACGATGGTCCGACCAAGTAAAAGAAGCTACGTCCTCAAGCTTTCAGCAGGTGGTGATGGCAACTTTGGACCAGAGTCGATGGAGGCAGATTGTCCGTTTGGAGGGGTCCAGTGACCACGATTCTCAGCAATGAGGGACCGATTGAAGAAGAATACTAAATAATTCGCTGTAAACCAATTATGGATCTGCAGTAGGACGCTATTTACATCGTCAAGATTTGTGGCACGTCTTTTAATCTTAAATATTAAAGAAGTATCGTCAGCAAACAACACCATCTGTGGTTGGTTATCAAATAAATGGGGTAGATCATTAATGACTAAAAAGAGGAAAGGACCTAATATCGAGCCTTGTGGTACCCCCATCCATACTTTTAAACCCATTGAATTGACACTATTTATTTGTACTTGCTGATGTCTATCGTTTAAATACGATTTCAGTAAACCGAGCGCAAGTTTCCTTAACTGTAATGCTCAAGTTTAATGAGTAGGGTTTCGCAGCTCACGCAATCAATTGCTTTCGAGAGATCACAGAAGATTCCTATTGCATCTTGTACCTCTTCCCACGCAGTGAATATGTGTTTTAATAAGGTGATACCGGCGTCAGTCGTACAACGTCCTTTGGTGAAACCATATTGTTTCTCATGTAAGATCTTATTGGTGTTAAAGTGGTTAAGCATCTGATTAAGCATTACCTTTTCAAACACCTTGCTGAAAACCAGCAATACGGTTACGGGTCTATAGTCATTGGTGTCTTTACTGTCCCCGGACAAATCCGGGACCAAAACCACTTTTCAAAAAAAGTGGTATTACCTTGCTGTATTTCATAAGGTCCGGAAAGACGCCTTGGTCCACACACAAATTAAATATTAAAGCCAAGTACGGTGCTATAGTCTCAATAATAGCTTGACAAACTTTAATAGTCACTCCCCATAGATCTTCTGTTAATTTGATTTTATGAGAAGAGGTTTCAGGGGAACGGAAACAACGGCTCTGATTCGAGATAAAATTAACAGTTTATTGGTTGGTTTACACGTTCACAGTAAATAAAAGTTCGGAAAAGTTATTCGCGGACAATATGGCGCGTGGCGTACGTATCGACTTGCGCAGGGAATTATAAAATACACGTACAAGTGTCTTGCGCGTAAGCAACGGACTGTCGACACCAACGCCACCGCCACCACCGACGCCGTGCGGGAAAGAGAGAGCGATATACGTTATTCCGTATAACGCAGAGGCGGGCGACCGCGGGACGCTCTTATTGGTCGACTCGTAGGTCTTTGGGTTGCTATATACTCCCCCTCCAGTTCTGGAGAACGGCCTCGCTCCTGGACTGGTATATTCTCAACATCAGCATCAGCTGGACGTCCGCGTTTCCGTTTAGGATTAACGGGTTTTGGTAAGGAGTCGTCGCTACCTCGGTAACGTGTAAGGTCTTCAGAATGATATTTCCCTAAATCCACATTTGGTTGTTCTGTGCTTGCGATGGTATACGTTGTTGGGCTTACCTTTCTTGTGATCTGGTAAGGGCCATCTCGGCGAGGGCAGAACTTGGATGTGAGGTCTTTTGACCCTTTGCTCAACAAATGAGATTTCAGCATTACTAAGTCACCTACCTCGAAAGCGTCAGATGGTCTGCGCGAAGCGTCGGCGTACTGTTTCGTCTTGTCCTGCTGGATTTCGACACGTTCCCGAATAGCTGACAATGAATGCAGGAAGTTTTCGAGGTAAGGGGTCACTTGTGGGACAAAGTTGTCTTTAGCTCTGATGGCACGAAGATCGTGAACTACCTCCGTGGGTGACCGCATCTCTCTACCAAAAGTCAAATAAGCCGGTGACTTGCCCGTTGTGCGACATTTCACGCTATTGAGAGCAAAACGGATCACTGGCAACTTTTTTGGCCAAGAGGTATGATCATCTGCCACGAGATGGGCCAGCATTGCCTTAAGGTCGCGGTTTTTTCGCTCGGCAGGGTTAGCTTGTGGATGATACAGCGGGACAAAATTTTGTTTAATGTCTAGTACTGACATACATTGTCGCATCACTGCTGATACGAACTGGACACCGTTGTCCGAAATAATTCTGCGAGGTAACCCAAACCGCATGAAATATTCCTCGATGAGGACATGAGCACAGGCCACTGCTGTTGCTTCCTTTAGAGCAAACAGCTCCGTCCACCGGGTAGCAGTATCTTCAATGAGAAAGACCCACCGCTCCCCCTGGTCTCCTTCCGGCAGAGGGCCGAACAAGTCTATGGCCAACACCTCGTTCCGCTGGCTCATGACTGGTGTTTGGAGTAGGCCTGGGGGTTTGGTATTGTTGGCTTTATACCGCTGGCAGTGGATGCAGGCTAAGACATAATCGGTGATTATTCTCCGCATCCCTGTAAAGTAATACAGCTGTGCTACTTTCTGGTATGTCCGATCGATGCCTGGATGGCCAGCTGTTTGAGAGTCGTGTGACTCCTTCAAAATAGCTGCGACTTGACCAGCAGGTATAACTAATTGCGGGGATTCACTCTCAGAGTCCGGATTGAAACGGTATAGAACTCCTTGATCCATGAGGTAACCCCTTTCCAACCATCTTTTAGATGCAACATCATCGGGTCCTTCTAGCTCTTTAACGATCTTATCCACTTCAGGGTCCGAAGTCTGTTCTAGACGAAGCTGACTAGGTGTCTTGGCGGGTAGATCGCAGATGACAGAACAGACACCGCAACTGTCGCTTGTATCGCTAGAACAAATCGGTCTGCTCAGCGTGTCTGCAACGACATTCGCCTTCCCTGGGGTATATTGGAATTGGATATCAAAAGACTGGAGCTTTAGAGCCCAACGGACTAATCTACCTGCTGGTGATTTAAGTGATAGCAACCAGCGTAGAGGCTGATGATCACTGCCTATTACGACTGGTTGACCGTCTAGGTAAGGCCGAAAACGCTCCACCGCCCACACTACAGCAAGTGCTTCCCGCTCTGTAGTAGAGTAGTTGCGCTCAGCTGCGTTGAGGAGTCGGCTGGCATACTCGATAGGCCTTTCCTGATTGACGTCGCCCTGTAATAAAACTGCGCCTATGGCGTAGTTACTTGCGTCAGTTCGCAGAATGAAGGGACGACTAAAATCTGCTTGCACCAGTATTGGAGCTGTGGTCAGTAGACTCTTCAGCTGATTAAATGCTTGGGTCTGCTCTGAGCCCCAAGACCAGACTTGACTTTTCCTGGTCAAGCGAGTCAATGGTTCAGCGACCTTTGAGAAGTTAGGTATGAATTTTCTGAACCACGAACATGTTTGTAAAAAGGTTCTCAGATGCTTCAGATTACCTGGTACCTTCATCTCAAGGACAGCACTCACCTTCCCTGGGTCGGTGGATACACCTTTTTGTGTTATAACGTGACCAAGATATTTAACGCTTTCTCTAGCAAAAGCGCACTTCTCCCTATTTACATGGAGGTTAAACTCGGTCAGACGTTTAAAAACTGCCTCGAGGTCTTGCAGATGCTGTTGGTATCCCTGAGATATAACTAACAGATCATCCAAATATGCTAATAAAGTTACCTCTTGTAAAGCAGAGCAGGATCGGAGACGATCTATAAGACGCTGAAAGGTGGCTGGCGCGTTGCGGAGACCAAACGGCATTCTCTTAAATCGGTAAGTACCTAGAGGACAGACAAAAGCTGTTTTGTCCCTGTCAGCTTCCCTAACCATAACCTGCCAATATGAAGATCGAAGGTCTAGCGTACTCATGTAGCAGTCCCGTTTTGTGCTCTGAAGTAACTCGTCGATGCGTGGCATCGGATATGTGTCAGCTTTGGTGACTGCATTCAAACGCCTGTAGTCGACGCAGAAGCGGATACTACCATTGGACTTCGGCACCATCAGCGCCGGTGAACACCAAGCCGATTCACATTCTTCTATAATGTCATCTTGTAACATCTTACCTATTTCAGCTTTCATCAGCTCCTTTTTCGAAGGGTTTAGCCGGTAGGGAGGAACAGCAATTGGAAGATGCTCACCTGTATCAATGCGGTGTTCCGCATATGGTGTTGGGCCTCCCCCTGCTTTAAAGACGCGTGCGTGCCTGGTGAGAACGGTAGCGAGCGCTTGTCGCTCAGCTGGTTTAAGGTAAGTACCTTCATCGTCCCTAAGTATATCTGTGGAGGCGCAGGACACGTCACGTGAGGTAGGTTCGAAGTACAAATTATATTTTACTGTATCCAGGTTACTGAAATACCAGACTTCCTTGAGAAAATCTATAACTACTCCCGCGGCGGTTATAAAATCGATACCTAACAACGTCTCGTTATTTGTCGAGTCCGGAAAAATTAAAAAAGGGATCGTTATAACTGCCGTTTCTAAGCACACGTCTAACGTGGTGGTAAGTACATCCATCGTACGGGTTACACCGTCGGCAAGCTTAACTTCGCGTGTCGAAGAGCTGAGTGGATGACCTTGACGAAGAAGGAGAGTATATAGCGTATAACCCGCAATGCAATGTTTGGCGGCCGTGTCTATCAACGCGGTGCCGTTAAACCCTAAAATGGAAATTTTAAAAATTGGTCGTAAATCGCGACCAATAGAGGGTCCCGACCGATCGTTACACAAACATACATCGGTTAAACATAAATGGGCATTACCTTTTACATTTTTACAAAAAAAATTGCGAGAACATTTTTGCCCATTACCCTTTACATTATTACAAAAAAATTTGCAAGAACATTCTTGCCTATTACCCTTTTCATTATTACAAAAAAAATTGCAAGAACATTTTTGAGTATTGTACTTTATCTTATCTAAATAGGCATTGTCCTTCATCTTATCAAAATAGGTATTGCCCTTTTTCTTATCACATTTTGATGAAATACACTTATTATTAGAAGATAAAGATTGTTGAAAAAAATTGGCCCTTTGTTTAGGACATGATACACAGTTAACACTTTCACACGCAATAATATTACTGTCGTTATCAATAGAGTGAATAGAGTTAGACGCACGAGATTTTACAGAATAGAAACTTTGACCACTAGGTTGTTTATCACTCTCACCTGGTATCTGCAACGCTTGTAACTTACGGCAATGCTCCTTGGCGTGGCCGAACTTCCTGCAGTAAGCACAGGTAGGCCGTTGCCTCTTTGTGGAGTCCTGCTTTGGTGGAAGAGGCACAGGGGTCGCAACTGGAACTGGCGCGGGCAGAGCGGGGGGGCTCTGCGCCGCGGCGGCGGGCGCGCCGTACATGTGCGTACGTGCGGGGGCGCTATCGCGCGCGGGGGCGCGGCTGTTATCACGACGAGTGCAGGCGTTGTCACGCGCGGCGGATTGTGTAGACGGCGTTGATGTTGACGGCGGTTGTGTTCGCCGCTCACTCGCCGTGTCTGTCATGACGTTTTTCTCTGCGAACGAGTCCTCTATATTACGTGCGAGGCGGAGTAAATGATAGAAATCATGGCATTCTTCTCTTCGCAGCCTTTTCCTAATTCTGCTGTGGAGGAGTCCGTAGGTCATATCAATCTGAGCCGATTCTGTAATGTCATCTTTAGGCAAGCGTGCGAAAAGGGCGCGAATACGCGCCACGAATATATCGGTGTTTTCTTTGTCCTGCGGCGTAGCAAATATTTCAATGTATATTCGGTGAGGCGGCCGGCGGTCACCATAGGCACTTATTAAGTTATCTTTGGCTTCCCGCCATGACGACACGGAGTATTTTATTCCTTGCCACCACGTGGCCGCTTCGTCTTTAAATAGGTAGGCTAAACCGCGTAAGATGTTTGAGTCCGCAACTTGCGCGCAGTCGCTATATGCCTCTATAGCATCTATGAATGCTTCAACCGACTCCTTCGGTCGGCCGGAGAAGGATGCTTTGCAGCGGGCTAGGGTATTGTGCCCTAGTAGCGCGAGTGATTCCGGGGTGGATGCATTCGCCCGCGTCACCGAGGTGAGCAACTCCCTGAAGGCTTCTGTTTGAGAGCGCTGGAGAGAAGCGATAATCATCGCCACGTTTTCATTAGAGAACGTAGCGTTTGCGTCGGCACGCGGTGAAGAGAACGCGTCGTCGCCATCTTGGCTGGCGGACGCCGCGGGCGGCGTGTTTGGTCGCGAGAGGACAGGTAATGCGTCGTTTGCATCATCTCTCCGAGTCAAACTAGCCGCTCTACTCCTTGTCACTGGCATTTTAGTTCGTCACTGCAAAACGTTCACTTTGTAGACACTATGCACAACTATTGTCACACGAAAAACACGTTGGAGCGCCACATATGAGAAGAGGTTTCAGGGGAACGGAAACAACGGCTCTGATTCGAGATAAAATTAACAGTTTATTGGTTGGTTTACACGTTCACAGTAAATAAAAGTTCGGAAAAGTTATTCGCGGACAATATGGCGCGTGGCGTACGTATCGACTTGCGCAGGGAATTATAAAATACACGTACAAGTGTCTTGCGCGTAAGCAACGGACTGTCGACACCAACGCCACCGCCACCACCGACGCCGTGCGGGAAAGAGAGAGCGATATACGTTATTCCGTATAACGCAGAGGCGGGCGACCGCGGGACGCTCTTATTGGTCGACTCGTAGGTCTTTGGGTTGCTATAATTTTGATTTCCTTAAAGGCTTTAATAACTGCTATGGGGTTTATACGCTTAAATTAAAACTGAACCGGACAGGCTGAAACGTTCGCTTTTAATAAACCAATAGAAAGCAAGGGTGAGGAATTTAAGGTTTCGGTAGTTTTAAGTGGGATACTGGCAAAGAAATCTACGAATTCTTGAGCAACTTCGTTTTTAGAGCTTAGAAGACCACGTGAGGTTTCTAATGTGATAAGGCTTTAGCTACCTTGCAAGTGTTTTTAAAAATGTTTGAGTATGTTGCAACATATTTATTAAAAGTTTCTGAGTTAATGTAAGGCTTAAGGCTGTACAGCTCAAACAATCGCTCCCTACTTTTCCTAATACGAGTACTCTTAGTTGCCAAGTCACTGAACAAAAACTTTGGGCAAATAGATTTAGTTTTAATTTTTATTGTATTAGTAAACTACCGAAAAGAATTCCTCATAAAATTGATTTACATTTTCAATAATATATCCCGGAATGCCTAAATTACTAATTAAGTTATTATTAAAATATTCAAATTGCTTGGTGTTATTTGTCTAGATTTTATCAAGATTTTTTGTAATGGTGTGTAGGACTCGTAAACAAAGGTTTGACTACTGTGATCAGAAGGAAGATAATTTACAATGGATTTATCAAGGAGTCGCAACAACAAAAAACATTATCAATACATATAGCAGTATTTTTAATAATTCGGGTTGGTTCCGAAACGCGTTTAGCAAATTAAATAAATCTACTGCTATTTGATTTTTTCTCTTAAATATTAATATTAAAACCACCACAGATAACTAGTGATTTATTACTAGTAGCAAGTTTTGCTAAAGCATCCTCCATTACTAACTCAAATAAAGAGTAGTTCTGATAACTTGGGTGTCTGTAAACGCACACTATTAAGTATATGCTTATCTTGCTCAACACAAGACAGTTCAATATTATGCTCAACAGATAGATCAACAATATCATTTCGAGACTTAAATTTAATACAATTTTTAACTAAGATTAATGAAGCCCTTGATCCAGCCGCCAAGCGAGAGCCTCCTCAGATGTTGGTCGAGGCTCTTGGCTATTAAACCATTGGCCGACACGACTATCGGCACAATAACTGCTGTACTCACGTCCCACATGTCGACAACCTCGCGAGCAAGATACTTGAATTGCTCTTTCTCTGCTTTCACGAGGTTCTCGTCATGCGGGAGCGTTATATCAACTAATAGTCGCAGTGTTAATAATAGAACTACTCATAATATCTCCCGAATCGCTGGCTGGTCTCCGGTGAGATAAGACGACATTGCTGAAATTTGGTTAGGAGAAAGATTAGATATTTTGACTGGATCCCACTTTTGTTCAAACTAATGTAAATATAACTTACCAATAACGTTTTTTAGGAACATAGGACTTCCGTGGCATTTGAGCACGCCGTTATCAAGAAGAACTATCCTGTCACCTAAGGCGTTCGCTTCCTCTAAGCAGGACGTCGCCATAAGTATAGTCTTGTTGCCACGCAGGACCTGGATAATGTTAAAGAAGAGCCACCTCATCATCATCATTTCAGCCCGGAATCACCCACTGTTGGATAAAGGCCTCCCATTTCTTCAGCCATTCTTCTCTGTTCTGCGGGTCACTTATCCATCTGTTTCCCGCGATTTTGACGATATCGTCAACCCAACGCGCTTTTCGACGGCCCTGGTTTTTTAGGCCCAACCTTGGCCATCATTTGGTCTAAACTTTACTCCATCAGCCATTTCCACATCTAGCCAGATGTCCTGCCCAACTCCACTTTAGGCGTATCGCTCTGTACCCGACGAAGAGCCAGCTAATTACTGTTAAACCGGATAATGTATGCGCTTCTCTAATGTCCTTGTTTCCGAATTAACGTTGCCCATCAGCCTTCCAGCCTTATTCTTATTCTGTATTGCTCACAAAATAAAAACAAATGCACACAAATTACGATAATATAGCTTATGTACAATGGCGAGCTTAACCCAGAATTGGGTTTTCTTACAACAAACCTAATTTCGATTGCGAGATTTGCAAAAGACGACGACGAGGAAGAGACGTATTAAGTACCTAAATAATTCTGAATCTTCTGGGGAGGGGGCCACCCACATAGAAATTTTTCGTCGTCAATTTAATTGACCGGGTAGGTATTGCAGTTTTGTAGGAAACAGCTGTTTTTTTCATAACAACCTACAATAATTCTATGTGGGGTCCCCCCACGTCAGAATGACGTAAGAGTCGCAACCCCATAATTCAATTAACTTCCACGTCTTTCCGAGTGTTGACAAACTGGGGATCGAAATCAGGACCCCGCGTTCAGCAGTCGTGCTTATGACTGGTAGACTAACGACGAATTGTTTTCGTTCCACTAGTACCAGTTGGCTCGCTCCTATTCCATAGGGATTACCTAATACGGTAGTGATCTTATGTTATCATATTATAATTATAAAGATTGAAACTCCAAGTCCATACCATAAGCATGTCCCACAGACGCAGCCTTACTTCTATTTCCATGCCGGTGGTAGGTTCATCCAACAACAAAACATCTGCGTCGCCCGCCAATACACATGCAACCTTTAAAATAACCAATCAACTCCAACATCGCAGTTCTATCTAGCTCTATCTAGGTATCTCCCAAGCTGCGTCACAACACCATATGCTGCATAATCAGCCTATGGTGTTCCTACTGCTGAGACACAGGCCTCCCCACTAAGGAGTCTCTAGGGAGAGGGCTGTAATCACCACACGGGCACAGTGCGGGCCAGTGCGGGGTTGCCGACCCAAACATGAGTGCAATCAGCACGAGGCAAATGAAAATCGAACCAAAAACAAAGCATTTATTTCAAGTATGCCAATTACAGGCACTTTTGAACTGTCGAAACAAAGACAACAATAAAAATGAAGCTACAGTCCCAGTCACAAAACATAATAACTGTGAAAGTACTGTACTTGCCCATTCAAAGGCGTAGATCTCTATGGAGAAGAATTGGCAAAAAAAACTCCACGGACACTCTTTTAGATCATAATATTGTTGCAAAAACCTTAGATACATCATTTTTGTTGATATGGTGCATTATGTGAGAACTATGTAGCAAGACGTGTGTGACGACATAACGTGACGTGACGAATGTGTTTTAATGAGTTGTTCATTAAATTGACATTTGAAAATTGACATACCTGCAAACATTTCATGCTCCCGGCGGACAGGTGATAGCCATAATGATCAGATATGTCAAACAACTTCAGCTTTTTTAGCAGATGGTCTACAGTAAAGCCTTCCTTGGTTTTTCTTAACTGCAATTTTAGTATACATGATTGTCATAAATTAATTGACTGCTTGCTCTAAAGCAGAAACGTTTCTGTTCATAACACACTTCTGCCTTTTCAAATAACACAAGCACGATGTACAAAAAGAACAAACCTTGTTGAAGAACATGATATTCTCTTTGACAGTGAGGTATCTGAAGCACATGTCCTTCTGCATGCATATACGCAGGTTATGGCGGCGCTCCATTATTCGGCTTCCAACTTCATATCCGTCCACGAAGACGTTGCCGTCAGTGACCGAAAGCATTCCTAAAACAGTCATCATAAGCTGCCTAGCCTTTTCCAATAAAACTGACAAATTATCCCACCAAGATGGCGGTAAAGTGCTGCATGGTTTTTGACACTGATGGTAAACATTTCAGAAAATTGATTAAAACCGATTTTCTCGCGGAAAAACTATTGCTACTTTAAGAAAAAACCTGGGGGCAGATAAACCTTTTAGGTCCCATCTGTTTCCATTTATAAGTTCGGAGGAAGATAACGCGAAATTACCCATCTGCCCTCAGGGGAAAGACACTTAATTAATAAAATATGTCAGGGGCAGATGAAACAAAATTTAAAAGTTTTGGAACATATTATACGAAAATTCCTATTTTTCCCCATTCGGGGACAGATGGAAATACCCCGATTTATAGTCTAATGGGTTCGGAAGTACTAGGTTCGTTACAGCATAAAGTTACAACCAATACAGTGGCAGAAAGCCAATTTTCAAAGTTGCTTGGTGATACATAATTAAAGTGCTTGTGACAGTACTAGTTTTCTCTCCTACCTTGGCCATATTTACAGCTTGGCATAGGTCCTTCCATTCATAGGCCATCCACAGCAACAATTGCCATTCACCTTGCAATGATCGTCACTCAATCAACCCCAAAGGCATAAAAAACATTTTGAAACAAACAAAATTCACACCTGCAACTATAAGCAAAAGGGTGCTTTTCCCAGATCCGTTGGCTCCTAAAAGCACGGTAACTTCGCCCCTACAGCAGTCAAATGAAACAGAGTCTAATGCGACGACATCCACTTTGGGGTTAGTTTTCACAAAAACCTGGAAAAGGCATTAACTACTTTTCTTATTCTTGAATTCATTTTTAGTCATCGTTATTATGCTTTTGGTTAAGAGGGTACATGTGAACTTTTAAGTTCCGTTAGAGTAACTATAGGCAATAGTATGTACGTGTCGATTTCTGGGGCCTCGTCGTCATAATTCCAGAAGCAACCTGATATCTACCCATAAAGCAGTGATAGCCTAGTGGTGTGACCACCGAACTGCCAAGTCATAGGTCTCTAGCTCGAACCCAAGACACGCACCTTTTTTCGGATTCATGTGCGTATTGATATCACATGCTTCGGAGAAGGGAAACATCGTGAGGAAATCAGCATGACTGAGAGATATTTCACGACGGCATTTAAAGCCAAGTGTCCGAGGCCCATGGGCGGCATAAAACTCTGACACCAGGTTAGTCACTAACCACACGATAAAGAAAGATCTACCCACATCCCACATTGCGACTTATGGTGTCACCACACTTGCGTCTTTCGATCATAATTGCTACTTTCCATACTGCAACTTTAAACAACTCACCATACGTTCTCAAGACAGCCTAGGTACTGAAAATATAGAAAAAACAATATTGAAAGGAATGTTGGGGAATGTAACTGCGGCGCCGCACTACGCAGATGAAGCATTGAGAAGCAGGCAAAGCCAACACACAAAGCATTGTGTATTTGTGTAGCACGCCGTTAATACACATAGTATGTATGAACCATATTCTTGAAAGAAACTCCAGCATGCAATTTGGTAGCAAACACTTTGAACTCGAGTTGGCCTTGCGTACTGCGTAGTATCAACGCAGTCCTCACAGAACATGAGGCCGGCTTAAACTGATTTTTTACTTAGCCCTATCCAAAAATCTAGATTTGAGAAGTCTGTGAAAACTGTTCAAGGTTTACTTAAACGGACCTAAGATTGTATGGGCTATTAAAAGAAGGAATGATGGAAGGTTAAAGGTAGGACACTCATTAGGGCCATCCATAAATTACGTCACACGAATCATGATTTTTTGACCCCCCCCGACCCCGGTTCTTTGTCACAGCTGGTCACATGAGACTCTCCCCTCTCTAGTGTGACGTCATTGTTGTATTTTGCAATTATACATGTTCACACAGAAGTTTTTCGTTAATAGTTCAACGTTCGTGTTTTAATACTTAGATATACAATTCGATTTAGAAATGTTATGTCACAAAATTTAGGACCTCCCACCACATTTCGTCAACCCCCCCCTCATAGCCTCATAAGGGAATAGGACCAGCACAAATATATTATAAAAACGTTTTTGCAAAAAAATAACCGACTTCCAAAAAAAACGCAAAATAAAAGTGGAAAATAACTTTACTTTCGGAAGTCGGTGCCAAAAAAGTCAATGAAACAAACAATAGTCACCGACTTCCGAAAGTAAAGTTTTTATTTTACCCGTTTTAGTTATCGCATCACACACAAATCCTTGTCAAGTATCAATTTCACAATTTCTTTTACTTGGATGACATATTTTTTCCAGCTATTTTGATTTAAAAACCAAACACTGCTGAACCGATTTTGATGAAATTTCTAAGGGACGAATCGGGAAGTAAATCCATTCAGATAAAAGAAGAATTTTTAAAATCGGTTCATAAATGACGAAGATATGAGGTAACAAACACAAAACATAAAACAAAAAACTTTTTTGCAAAAAAAAACCGACTTCCGGTGACTATTGTTTGTTTCATTGACTTTTTTGCCACCGACTTCCGAAAGTAAAGTTATTTTACACTTTTTTAGTGTTTTTTTGGAAGTCGGTTTTTTTTTTTGCAAAAAAGTTTTTATTTTACCCTTTTTAGTTAACGTATCACACACAGATCCTTGTCCTTCCTTCTTTTACTTGGATGACATTTTTTCCAGTAATTTTGATTTCAAAACCAAACTAACTGCTGAACCGATTTTGATGAAATTTCTATGGGACCAATCGAGAAGTAAGTAGATCCATTCAGATAAAAGAAGAATTTTTCAAATCGGTTCAGAAATGACGGAGATATGAGGTAACAAACACAAAAAAGAAAACATACGACCGAATTGAGAACCTCCTCCTTTTTTTGAAGTCGGTTAAAAAGAAATACAACCGAATTGAGAACCTCCTCCTTTTTTTGAAGTCGGTTAAAAAACAGCTGTTCCCTACATTTTGTCGAGTCATCTTACTACTGTTATTAACATGAAAGCTTATTTTGTTGGATGTTTGTTACTCTTTCACGCAAAAACTCCGGAAAAAAATATTTAAATGAAACTTTACAGTAACCATAGATCCAAAAAGATATAGTGTAAAATGTATTAAAAAAAAATCAGAAGCTAGTGGTAACGAAATTATATCGAGCTGTTGTTTTTTCCTGATTTCAGAGTGAGCAGGTCCTGTAGATTATTTTCACAAGTAGGTACTCTAACCCTTTACAGTATGTAATGTCTCTCGTTTATCCAGTCATAGTGTAGAATAAGAACTTTTTACATTGGCAACCCGTCGCCGAACTCATTGGGGTGTTTCAAGTGCCTTTAAACGACTGGTGTTGATGATAGATATACGGGGTGGAAAGGACACCGACGCGAAAACGGAAACCACATCCTCAGTCATCCTGATCACCACCACATAGACATTTTTCGTATTTAAAAAAAAACAGCTGTTGCCTACATAAGTACAACCTACAATAGTGCAAAGAGGTCAAAATGTATGGAAAAGCAGATTTTTTTTTAATAACCGACGAAAAATTTATACAGGGTGGAAGGTTTATCGACGCTAAACCGGTAACCGCGTATTCATTTCATCATTCTGAACCGCGTCACATAGAAAATTTTCGTCGGTTTAAAAAATAAAAATAAAACAGCTGTTTCCTACAATACTGCAATACACGTCAAAAGTACTGAACAGCTGATTTTTTTTGACGTGACGTCTTATAATTCGATGGAGCCGGCTGCACGCACGAAAAAACATGACTCATGCGGCATTACCTCGCTCTGAGGCGTTCCATTTAAGGCTTGAAGTGCAAGCGAGAGCGCGGAACGAGCGACAAAGAGGCACAATCGGTGACGTTGTCACGTTCAACTATCGTCAGTAAACCGACTTTACAGACAACCGATTTTATTAATAACCGACGTAAAATTTCTATGTGGGGGGGGGGGGTTCAGAATGGTACACTTAACTCGTGGTAACCAGCTTACCGTCGCTGTCCCCTCCACCCAGTTTGTGGGGGTGTTCAGGATTATGTACTGAGTAGGTATGTGCTTTCCGTTTTCGTGTCGGTGTCCCTTCCACCCCGCATAGATTAGTATATGCTTTTATATACATACATATATAAACTCATGACTTTTACCCATTGGGGTAGGCAGAGACCACAGAACGCCACCTACTACGTTCTTTACATACTCCTTTTTCCTCGTCCACGTTCATACATCTGGTCATACACACACGCCGAATGCGAGTATTACGCACCTGACCTTTCTGAAGAACCTCGCCAATAACGTCAGTGTAGTCCTTCTAGGGCGTCCCCCCCGGCGTTGCCACTCACATCTGCCTTGTACTGTTGTACATATCTTTTGTTAGTCGCCTTCCGTTCATCCTCTCAATGTGACCAAACCAACTAGGCATACTCTTTTCAATTTTTGTCACTACATCTTCTTTTTAACCTCAACGTTCTCGTATAACCTCATTCCTCAATTTATCATTCACAGTTACACCACACCTGCTTCGCAAGGAACGCATTTCTACAGCTTTATCTACATTCATGCCTCGTTTGCCACACCGAACATTAACTTCTTTTTATATAAGTGTAGGCACTAGGCACCAGCACACCATTTTGAACAGCCTTTCCAGCCTTTTTTGACATCGACTGGTTGGTCACAACCGCATGTATAGCGCCATTCAGTTTATTACCCGCATTTATTATAAATTCCACATCTGCATTAATCTTTCCACCTCTTGTAAACAGACTGCCCTAATATACAAACTCATCCAATTGCTCTACCGCACATGTTTTATATACAGTATGTGTTTTTATGTAAATGGTAGACCACAGACTACCTACAGTATTGTCTCTCCCACATCCTGTAACCCAACCAAAGGTTGTCTTGGAAAGATCGCTTTAAGAGTTAAGACCGCCCATTGTGTCACCATAATTATGTGAAATGTCTTCTTTTTGAAATGTTATTTGTATTTGTATGGTGTACATAATAAAGAATATTCTATTCCATTATCTTCTATGACAATACGTACCATCATGGCCGTCGGAAAATATACTAGAAGATAGAAATTAACAAAAAAAGTTTTATTATAATCATTAACCAGCTTATCTAGTAATACAGTCTGTCAAATACCTTAGAAACATTCAAAACTTGAACAGCAATTTCAACATGTTTGGGTATTTTTTGAAAGTGCGACTCGTCTCTGCTCACTAATAAGTATAGCGGCAGTTGTATTACTCTTCGCTTATTTGTGGGATGCCAGTAGTTTTTCTACAAAACAGAAATTTATATTTTTTTAAAGGTATAGAATTAGAAATTCCTGAAATACATAAAACCTGCATGACCAATTTGATCATTGACGTCATTTACATTTTCTTTTGTCTCCTTAATGAATGAAGGTTGTCCATTAAGTCTTAGGTTCATTTATTTAGAGTCCCAAGATAGTACCTACTCATCGTATTATCGTCTTCATCATCTGCCTAGACTTTTCCCAACTATGTTGGGATCGGCTTCCAGTCTTACCAAATGCAGCTGAATACCAGTATTTTACATGGAGCCTATCTGACGTCCACAACCCAGTTAGTAGGTACTGGATAATACGGTACCTTTGTTAAGACTGGCTGTCAGACTTTCGGGCCACTGACTACCTGTAAGGACTGTCGAAGATCTACAAATGACAGCCGGGACCAACGGCTTAGCGTGTTTTCTGAGACACGGAGTATCGGCGCTGAGTCGAGCAATGGTAGCAGTGCCATCAGCCCTCGATGATCTCTCACCTCTCGCAAGAGGGGAGGGTCCCCGTTGTCACTGTCTAAGTGCCTTTTTATTTAACTTTTTTTTTTAATTATATTTCGAAAAGGTGGTTATAATCTCCCACTAACTCTTACACATGGCATGTGCTTACTCATGGCAAATATGACAACTTCAGATGATATAATATGTATATTCGAACGCAATGTAATTTGTTACTGAAGAAATTGAACTGATAGCTTTTCCACCTGTCTGACCCTATATGAACCGAACCTTTTTCCAAAGAAATAAAGTTGAAATTACCTGGAATGGAAAATAAAGTCTTTTGGCAATGCCATAATACCCCGGCCTAACTTGATCTAAGTACCATGCAAAGGTTATTGTTAGAATTTGCTGAACTAGGAAGGTAATCCACACTCCGACCACCCTATAGTTGTTGGAATGGTAAGTGAAAATATTCCAAAAATGGCTGCCTTCACCTAAAAACACAGCAAAAAAAACTACATTAACAGTGCTTATTATAGTCAGTGGGGTCTGCGACTTAGCATCGCCAAAACGACGGGTCCTTTGCTGCCTCATAGCTTAGCATCACATTCGTGTCGCGTCAGAAGCATTTCAGTTTCATATATTTAGTATGGTTAGAAACAATGTAATAATGTAGGTACATATTTCTAACCTAACTAATTGTATGAAACCGATGTTTCTGACGCGACACGAGGCAACACGACAGAGTAGTGTGTCTACTTCTAATTTAATAAAGTTCAGATCGTTGAACCATTTTTGGCAATAAGATATACCTAAGCATATTCACTCAATAACATTTCCACACACAGGCTTCCTCTCTGAGTGGGAATGGGCTGTAATCTACCACGCGGGCCCAGTGCGGGTTGGTAGATGTCGCATTTTCTCACGATTTTTTCCTTCACCATTTTGAGAGCAGTGGTGATGAAATAAATTACACAAAATAATACCCCTGACTAGATTCGACCCACGACCGACTTATCATAAGTCAGGGCCGTTATCTTTGGGCCACCAGGCATGCAGGCTCGCAGCGCTTTTCAACGTTATCATAGTCAGTGGGGTCCCTAGGCATCGCCAAAACCACTGGTTCTGTGCTGCCTGCTTTCAGTGAATCCAAGGCCGAAGCCTCGCAGATAGGAGCTTCAAGTGACAGTGTGGCCAGTGCAATAGTACAACCATGCGTCAATTCGATAGGACCATGCAGGGTTACCATTTGTCCGGCTTACCCCGTTTGGATATTGCCAGGCATTGTCACTTTATTTAAAAAAAAAAACTGAAATGCTAGACATTACCTCCTAAACAAAGCAATATTAAAAAGAAAAATGTTTACACGTTTTTGTAAATTCTTTCCGGCACAATCGCCCTAGCCTGCCCTAGGGGCTTGTCAACCATCGTGCAAGCGAAGCACCCAGGTGAGCGGTTTCGAACTTGACTGAAGTCAGCCTTGTAAGACGGATAGAGAAAATGAAATTATACTCACCGACCCCTTCCAAATAAAAGATTTCGTCCCAAAACAGATAAATGGGCGCATGTGGCAGTATATAATAAAACATAAACGTGTATTCTTTGTAAGAATTCCACATAAACTCTAAAATAAATGGCGACAAGTATGTTATGCAGGTTAGGCAGTCGGAGTATTTTACTGAAAGAAGGAAAACAACGTTTCATCACTGTAAATGTTCAAACTTTATATAAATGTAGACTTAATATAAATTTACTACGAAAATCAGCATTTATAACAAGAGTACCTACACTTCCAAATGTACCTACTCCCTGGTTTCGCACGGTTGCAATTTACTAACAACAGCGCCACCTATCGAAAAAACTCTCAATCCGTTCAAAAAATTTCATTGAAAACGGTTGGGTGGTTCCGGAGATTAGTACGTACATAGTGAGTGATTGTTATATATTAAAAAGAAGATACTTACTATTCTGGCACACAATTGTAGTGACAAAAGCCAAGCACATTGTGTTCACAAAATGAAATGCTATCGTAAAAAATATAATGAATGCATTACTTTCCGGCAGAATTGGTTTCGCAGATATCTAGAGACAAAAATACCTGGTATTATTAATATTTACAAATTAGACGTAGTTCTGCTATATATATAGACCCATAATGTTAATAAATACGTCAAACTAATATTACTTTATATATCTGTACCACATACAAAATGTTCGATTACGTTTAGTATGCACATAAGCTTAGCACAGATTGAAAATATTTAGTATTTTCAATCTGTGCTGTACGTTTGTTATCAAAAAACATTCCAATTACTTTGAAAATTGTGAGAAATGTTGATGTGGGTTGGTACATTTTGACAGAACTACGCTTAATTATTTAAAACAACACAATTGCAAAAATAATCGGCCTATATTGATCCCACCGCTGGGACTTAAGCCTGCTCTTTGATAGAAAGAGCGGGCAAACAGGTGGATGCCCACACGTCTTTAAAAACAGTTCATATATACAAGTTAGAATGTAACAATCTCACCTTAAGAAGAGTTGTGACCACAATAGAGTACAAAATGCTTGCTATTAAAGCTTCCACGTAATATGCGAATCGCCGGACGTTCGCAGATATGCCTGCCTGTTTCATCAGCTCCTGAAAGAAAAGAGACAGATGAATACCTACCTCATGTTCTACTTGCGTAGCCGACCGTAACCGACGTGCGTGCGTGTTTGATCGTGGACGAGGCGAACGGAGTATGTAAAGGTCGTAGCAAGTGTTCTGTAGTTTCGCACATTCGCACAAAAGTCCATGCGTGCATTAGGTAAATCTTTGCGTTACTAGAAGATTCCCAGGTACGGTCCATAGCAACAAGAAAAAATGGCAATGACGGTGAGAACAGGTGTCTTTCACGCAAGAGTGTTTCGCGCCCAGTGTCTGGATACTCTCCGTAACTAGAAGGTACCCAAGAATGGTCCAAAAAAAATGGCAATGACGGTGAGAACAGGTGTCTTTCACGCAAGTGTCTTTCGCGCCAGCGTCTTGATACTCTCCATAACTAGAAGGTTCCAAGGAATGGTCCAAAAAAAATGGCAATGACGGGGAGAACAGGTGTCTTTCGGCTTAATTAAGGGTATGTTACATCCATTATACAGAGTGGATGAATCGATGACATCGATGCACAAACGCTTACAACGTATTCAGTACGTCATTCCGAAGCCCTCAACCCCCCCCCCCCCCCCGAACCTTCCACATAGATTTTTTTACACACTGTATACCAGCACGACATCACACTAATTAGTACTAACCTTCATTCCTGATCTCCGTTCCTCGACCAGTTTCGACGCAAAAACAAGAAAGAAAGGCAGTGGTCCAAGAACGGTACATATTAGCATGAATTTCCGAATAGTAAGTAACTCATCCTTCATGACATCCGTAATGGCAGTCATCATTAAAAACTAAAATAAAATATTCATTTATCACATCGAGTTTGTCCACAGTAGGTACATTAAAGGCCAGCGCACACCGAAGACGGCATGGCAGAGCATTTTATCTCTACCCAACGTAGATTCATACGTAGCTAGTGGTAACAAGGTACACATTCCAATGTTTAGAGATCGAACCCAAGGCATCAAAAGGGAACTGCGGGTTGTTCGAAAGAGATACCGCGGCCCCGGAACACAAAGGGCGATGAAAGAACATGGGTGGGTTTTAGTAAGTAAAAGTCTGACACTCCCTCCCGCTCAGCCCAGAGCGGGAGAAGTCATTTGATGATTTCCCATCCGGAAAAAAAAGGCATCAAAAGGGATTTCCCTTCGCGGCATTGAACATTGGAATCTGTATCTTGTTCCAACTAGCTACGTAAATAAATTTACGTTGGGTGAAGATAAAATCCTCTACCCCATTCACTGTGCGCTGGGCCATAATACAAAGATGATTTAGCGCCAAAATCTCAATATCTTCGCCCTTAACATGCGATTGGACCTCTCACTTTAGTGAGTTGCATTTCTATACGACAGAAAGGGAAGAAGATGCAAGAAAGTGCTGGGGGCCTAAAAAGGCCACTTTAGCAGAACATAATAGGATAATAATATGAATCACATTAAAATTCTTAAAATGGTCACAGACACAGTTAATATGTTGAATTATCAGTTTGTGACCATTTTACAAATTGTAACGTAATTCATATTATTATCATATTATGTTCTGCTAAAGTGGCCATTTTAGACCCCCTGATCTGTGCGTGTAAATGCGATTTCACGTTAAATTGGTAATATTATTCTGTTCTTTCACGGTAAGTTTTGTTCTGGGTTTTGTTCTATCTTTATAATAGTTACAATAAGGTCGGTGCCACCGACAAGCCTGTCAAATAACCGTGGTCCTTATTCTTATTTCGATAAAGTTGTTAGCTATGGGTTGCTGATGCTATGGGTTGCTGATGTCAGATGTAAATTAACTGTGATAGGACAAAATTAACTGTGAGCTTATGAATCTACCTTATCAATATCCCAAGGAGTTAGTTGCTCTATATAGGACTTATCTATGGCCCATTGCAAATCCCCCAAATAGGGGGGTGCTAGTTCAACTGCAAACAAAAATTAGGCACTTTCTATAATTCAGATAGTCAAAAGAAGATACAGGTGGGTGGAAGGGGCATCCACGCTCAAACTTCTACAGTTAGTACATCATTACGAACCACACAGACAGAAATTTTTCATGCCCGTTTTAACATCTTTACTAACATTAGGGGACACCTAAGTAAATGCTTAAATAAAAGTGCTCTGTTGGATTTTCAATGCTTGCCTCAACACTAAAACTGAAATTCCAACAAAATTTTGGCACAGGTGGCACTTAGTACTATAAAAAACCAGCGTAAGTAAGTAATCCATTCAATATTATTTTTCTAGAATATTAATTTATCATATACAATGCCTGGATGTACAAACATACCGTTTGGAGAAATCGTACGTAAAACACCATCAAATGCCACATCAAAGTTACTCTTCGCCACATCACATAACACACTTATAGAATAATCTAAGTCAGTCGTGAGCGATCCTTTATTCTGAAGTATAATAAAATTATGAATTATTTTTATTATTGATCAAATAATTGTACTTGGGCTGGGTAAAGGCAGACGAATCAAGTTTAGACACAAAATACAAGCAAAACTTAGACTGTTACATAAGTTTTTAAATATGTCCCACTAAATTTCAATTTACCTTGCAAAACTGTTGCTTGTGCCGAACCGGTGACTTATTTTCGCAGTTCACATATGGCAGTTTTTTTTCATAATAATTCATTTTTACATGTGTGGCGGATGACGGCTTGTGAGCACACAAGCGAATTATTGTTCGACACATATGCTGGGTGCTTAGCACCAAAAGTGTTAATGAATATGATAAGTCCAAAATTAACACAAGCGGTGAGCAATGTTCATGCATCGTCTGTGTGATATGAGGTCTTAACCCAGCCAAGAGTTTATTTATTTATTTATTTAAACTTCATGTACAATAGTGGTACATAGGCGGACTTAATGCCACAAGGCATTCTCTACCAGTCAACCTTTGGGTTAAATAGGACAAAATTGTGATAGGGTACAAAAAAATAAATTAAGAATACTACTTTCGAAAATGTAGGAATATACTTTTATAGATACTAATACACATATACAAAAAAAATATATATAATAAAATATATAGTTATTGTAGTATAAGTTTGATTAATAACATAAGTATGTCGTTAGAAAGCACAAAGAACATAATAATGGTAGGTTTAATTATATTGCATTACCTTAAACTTCACCAAAGCAATTCCGTCAGTGGTGTTGAAGAAATTATCATGAAAGTTTATAGGAAAACCAATGCTCTGAAATTCCCACCGTTGTTTTGGATCTTAAATAAATCAGAAGTTTTATTCATAAATATAAAGGTACGGTATGGGTAATGGTACAGTACTTATTTTTTTGAGTTGTTTGTAAATTTACATTTATATAGAATTATTGGTCTATAAGTACCCACTGTTGGGAAACAGGCCACCTCTCTGTAAGCAGAAGTGATCCAGTCCACCACACAAGGCCAGTTCGGGTTGGTAATGATATTTTATTTGTGTTAATATTGTTAAATGAGTTGAGCCCAGCAAGTGGCCCCCATATTATATCTTACTTCAATAAAATACTACATTATTATAATCTATTGTACAAACAGCGACATATCAAGCTATAAATTTCCAGTCTAACATGGCCTCGCTTTGTACAGATTTCCTTTACAATGAGAGATCCGCATAAACTGGATTTGTATAGCTTGATTGGTTCAATAAGGCGACCCACTGACTCAAACCTGCCATAAACTAACTTGTTAGGAAGAAAATTCTTCATAGGAAATTACCAGAGTTTTGGGTCAGATACTCCTCCGCTTCATTCATCAACCTTTGTGTAAAACTGTTGAAAGGTTCATAGAACACTCTTACCAAAGAATCTTGGCTTTCAATCAGCTAAAAATAAAGTGAGACTATGATTTAAGTAAACCGACTTTAAACTGTGTAGTCAAGGCTAAGAATAGCACACCGCAAAAAAAAAAGTAATTGTAAGTAATACTCACTTTGATGGGTTTACTATCGATGATTTTACCAGGATGACTGACATTTATGAGGTGGAGTAAAAATATAATAACAAACAGTGATAAGCTGCCAAACAATTCCCAAAAAGTATGCCCGTAACGATGAAATTGCAGCTTCACATACTTCCACAACAAAACTCTTGACGGTATCAAAAAATGAGTTTTGATTCCATTTGCTGTTTCTTCCCAAATAGCCATCGTACAAACAAAATAATTGAAACTTGTGAGCGATAGTTATCCGCATTTTAGATTTTAAATTTGGCGGATAAAACGTCATTAGCGTCAATGTCAATACTTTTTTTTAATCATCTTTTTTCATGACCATAGATACAAAGTCTTTCAAAGGTCTTTCAGTCGCATACATAAATAAAAATAATATTATGGCTACTTTAAAACACTAAGGTTTACTTAATTTCATACGTTTCTCACATTTTACAACAATACACCACAGCAATACACCTCTGTTTATTTTTGTTACTATTCATCGTAGTAAGCAAAATACGCGCTTTGGACGTGGAATTGCGGACACCAGCCCGTAATACTATACATAATATCACTATACTCACAGAATATGCTTAATGCTTACATTCATAGTACGCATAATAATGAACTTAGTGTTATAATATCTAAAACTAAACAATACTACTTTGTTCAACATAATATACTAGTACATTATTAAAGGTAAAAACAAGTCAACAGGAAGTATTTCCTTGCTGTACATGGCCTTTGAAAAATACTACTACGTTTTACAATACCTATTGGAGTTTTTTTTTACATCACATGGTCCTGTATGTAAGACATATTCCTGTACAGCAGCGGTAGCTTGCTGTAATCTACCACTTTCAGTCTTTTAGATTCACTAAAACTTTTGTGTTTTTATTGGATATTATTTAAAAATAAATCTCAATTAGTTACCTCTCCCAACAGCCAAGAGATTGAGAGAACAGTCATCATTTGCCAAGCCTCTTCCCGTGAAGAGCGGAGAAAAATAAATTAAAATACCATGTCATAATTAATATCGAATAAAACCTCGTTTGAACAAAGGATAATATTATCTTTAAAAAATATTATATTTGGTCACACCGTGAGTCGGCCATATTGAAAAATTTTAGTGATTCGGAAATTATCGTCTGCAATGGAGTCATATTTTTGCTTATCAAAATTTGATCATATTTTTGTTGAGAATTCGCCAAAATTATGTCATTTGTCTATCGTTTCTCAATCCGGTCGCGGTCTATGCAGAAAATTCTCGGTCGTTTGACAATATTCGCCTGAGAATAATATTGTTGTTATATTCACTGTCGACCCTGGAGACATCTTGTGATAAAAAACCATTATTGCGGCAAGTTACTTGGCTGTCTGATTTTGTCTTCACGTGAAACGAGTAACAAAATTAGATTGGTGCTATTAAGGGGTCCGCAATCATGGATGTGTCGTGGGGTAAGTAGTTGTAATAAGCGTTTAATTGTAATTTCCTACGTTAACTTGTATTATGATGTCCTTGCATGGTTATTTCCAGACGCGGATAATTTTGAGCCTAAACTACCGACCACGTTGACAACTTCGAATATATGGGAAGGCGAAGACGAGGAAGAGATCGTGAAGGTAACGTGTGCTTTGCCAAAAAGTTTATTTTTGTTACCATCTGGTATTACGTTAGTGTTCAGTGAGTTTTTGCGAGTTTTTATAACATAACCTCAATTTTTGTGCATACGTGTTGACGTCAGTCGTAATATTGTAGGAGAGTTGGGAAGACGAAGAGGAAGAAAAGAAAGATGAGGAAAAAACCGAGCTACCCGCACCTCCACCGGCCAAGCCGAAGAAGAGGATCCTGGACAAAATAGCCGAAAAAGAGGTGAGTACAACGATGTCAGCAAACATATGTTGTGAACTTTAATCACAAGGCCATTGGAGACTTACATCCTTGTCACAGGGCGTATGTTATGGTAATTTGACGTAATAATTACCATGGTTATTGCAGAATTAGTGTTTTATTGTTCTTTTTTTTATTTTTCAATATGAAATTGCTGTCCTTTTTTTTTAATTAATGAACGAAATTGTCAGTAGTCAAAATGATATCTGAAAACATCTCGTACTTTGATGCATCAAAAGCACATGCATGGTGGCTTAGCTAGAAAAAGACACAGTGAAAGTTCTTCAGCTAATCTAAACTGGGGCAAATATCTCAATAGAAAGCCACAATTAACTGAACCTGTTTAAAATTCTGTGTCTGATCTTTAGCAAGCATTTCATCTGTAACTTATTTCAATTAGCTAGTAGGCAGATACTTAACATGCAGCACTATAATTTGACCTCATTGAAATTCTTAAAAAGTGAAATGAACAAATTTCATTAGGAAACTTATCAACATCTGCCTAGCTTTTTCCCAGCTATGATGGGTTGAGCTGCTAGTCTAGCTAAATGCAGCTGAATACCATTATATTGGCCTAACACTCCTAAGATAAGAGTCATCATGTGCCTAGCCATTCTCTCAACTATATTGGGGTTGGTTTCCAGGCTAACGAAGCAGCAGAAGACCAGTACTTTAAAACTTGTTGGCTTGAGTGATTGCAGTAAAACAATATAAATTAACTTTTTTTTTTAAAAAAAGAAAGAATACAGTTAGACAAAGCTTAAGAAGCCAGATATGTGGCCCATATTATATTGCAATTAAATACGTATTTCTTCCCGGAGTGATACTTGATATCTGGACAATGATGGAGTTAAAAGGCTATGGCCTGTTAAGTTTTTGCAATACTGATACGTCATCTAAAAACAAATATTAGGCTTTATGTTCATGGATTGTGTAGCTATTCTCGGATAATTATCTTGAAAAGTGACCAAGGAGTACTAATTATAACTTGTAGTTAATGATAACAAATTAGCATAGATTGTTTTGATAAACCCTTAAAATGGTATAAATTCTTATAACAACAATCATGTTTGCCTATGCATGTTAGTTTTGTAATGAAAATAATCATGACATAAATTGCTTTTAAAAAACTAGTGTTTTATATCAAGGCTCATGAACAAATTGCTTCTCTTCTATATTATTTCTATTTGCACATAAATTGTTTTGGTATCATCACATCACAAATATTCACAGAATGCTTCATCAATTAAAAATCTCTGCATTCCTGTTATAAAATTAAGGGCTCATAAATATCCAGATCAAATAGTTCATAAATGTAGTTGCAGACTGACTACCTTACATCTGGGAACTAATAACTTTACTTACCTAGCATAATCAGTCAGCCTGTAAGATTCCCACTGCTAAGCATTTGTAATAAAAAAAAAGAAGTATCAGCCTTACTGCCGCTCCCTCTTAAAGAGGCGAGACCTATGACTTTGCATTGGGCCTGTGCCCAGTGTTGATTGGTAGATGCCATGTCATGTGTTTCAGAATTTTTGATTCTAGTACTGTACTTGCAACTTGCTGAAACTTACTGTGGTATAAACATGCCAATATAAATATGTTACTACTAGTCCGAATCGTCTCACTGCTGGCCAAATGTCTCCAAATCCTCCTCTATTCCAAAGCTGTCTAGGATGAATACTTGTCAAAGGAGTTCAGCTCACCCCATCGTTTTTTATATTCTCCATTAATACTTATCATGTTCAATTTCAGCGTCTAGAGCGCGAGAAGGCAGAGCGTGTATCCGTAGAGAAGGTAGAAGAGCTGACCCCTGAACAGAAACTTGCAGAGAAGCTGCGCGCGCAGAAACTGCAGGAAGAGTCTGACTTAAGGCTCGCCATGGAAACCTTTGGTGAGTCTGTGCAAATTATCTGACTAGAGAGTTCTTCTAAGAGTGTTTGTGTCAGCCCAGAACTGAGCAACTAGAGAGTCGAATCCCATGTTTAGCAATCCATGAGACCAATAAGGCAGTTGAATTGTAACTGGAATGCACCTATGTTTGCATACATACTTGTGCACTATAATATCTCTCTCGTCGGTCCTGGGGTTGGTCACCGTGACCAAAAATCTGTAAGGGGCAGCTAAAGCCGTATATTCTCTCAAGAGCATAATAGTGCCCAATCACGGGTGTCTCATGGCTTAAGTAGTCCAGCTCCTAGTAAGCTGAGCTTACTACCACCATCAAGCCAGGTCTATTTGGGGTCATAGGGTTTAATATAAGTTTTACTAAATATTTAATAACATTTTATGTGTCGACAATGCTTTAGAAAAGGTATGTCCTCAATCTCTCATCATCGGATTTTGTTAAAATCGCTCAATTAGAAAAATGAGACTACAATACTACTACTATAGGTCGTTTTTCATCATTGCACTAACCTTTATGGAATGCGATCCCTAGTGACAGCTAATACTAAGTGAACAAAATCTATATTCCAGGTGTAACAAGCGAAACCGGCACTGGCAGGATCGACGGCTTCCAACCGACCACAAAGGCAGAATTCACAGAGTTTGCCGACATGCTCATGAAGAAAATATGCCTGTTCAAGGCAAGGGAGGAGTTCCCGAACTTCATTGATGAGTTTGTGAGAAATATTGTTGTTCAATGTAAGTGGGCTTGGTTTTTTTGGATCAATGGAAGACTGAATCTGGAAATGGGCCACTACAGACAAGATTCTAATAGAACCGCGTTTAGCAATGACTCATGCCAGCGATTTTGTTGGTATTCGGAATCTTAATGTAATGGTCGAAGCACAGGTCTCCGATGCTAAAAGTAATTAGATGTCAGAGTTTAGACTCAATAATCCACGCGATGGCGTCACATTGACAGCTAGTAGGTAGTAACTTCACTGTATAGTCAAGTTACTATACCACTAGACTAAGAATGCCTCTCTAGATGTTGATTGCCACACTCCCTAGATTTATTCGACCAATTCAACTCATTGAAACTGTCATTCCGACTATAGTATGCAATTAATAACTTCTATTTTATTATTCAATGTGTTTTATCTTCATCATCATCTAGTCTAGCCTTTTCCCCAACTGTATTGGGCTTGGCTTCTGGTGTAAATGAATGCAGCTGAATACTATTAGTACTAATAGTATTGTAACATAGAGCGACTGTCTATCTGACTTCCAATACCCAATGTAGATGTTGATAATTTAATCATTTCGAATGTTCTCTTTCCAGTGCCATCAGGAGACATAAAAAGGATAAAGATGACAGTAGACAACCTCTACATTGAGAAGCAGAAATCTGAGAAAATGGACAAGTCCAAGAAGCCAAACAAGGGCAAGGGAAAGGCTAAATTAAAAGTTGAAGGCGATAATGTGAGTGTACATTATTTGTGATTCATTGAACCCACACCTTTATTGCTATATAGTTGGCGTGTTCTCATTTTTTTGTGGGCAGAAACTTACAGAAGGCTTGCCAATTATCACTAATGTTAATGAATGCCTAAATATAGAGTTCAAATTCTAAAGAGTCATAAAACTAGCCATTCATTTAGGTGTCACGTATTGTTCGTGGAAACGGGAATTCCGTTGTTATCCAGAGACTAGCAAGTTTTATTATATGAAGAGATGGCCGCAAGTTACTTGTACTGTGTATGTTAACACAGCGCAAGTCGACTAGTTGATGATTTTACCACTGAATTTTCGATAGGTGTGTACTTTTAACTTGTAGAGTTCTGGTTGACACATTTCGTCGCCGAAGTTTTGGCCAAAAAAAGCAGTCAGCCTGCAGAGTAAAAGTATTACGATCGATCTTTCATCATAATTATAAAATAAATTCTATCACAATAATATTCTAACTAAAATCGTTGCGTCATGTTTCCGTAACAGCCGTTGTCGCGTATATTTCGTTGTCAATATGATAAGATTAAAACTACGTGTTTTATCATCTCGCTATCACACGCTGCAAGAGATGTGCTTATCACAGTAAAGTTTAGATAGTTATTTTATCAATTCTTATAGGTCAAGTTTGCTTCACTATGATAGTGTAAAGTGATTAGGTTATTTACAAACAATTTGATAATAATGACAACTTGATAATTATGTTTGAAAGGGTTTTAATGGATTGATTAATTAATTCCAGGGATCGATTAATCAACTTAAAAAGATATACGTTAACACTTATAATAAATGAGTTAACCATTTAAATATTCCTGATGAACCAGACAAAGCACCGAGTGTCGGCTAACTTGGTCACTTGCATATTTTAAATACATAAATGAACCCTGTGCGTGAACCGGTTATTATAGGATGATTAACTCCTATAATATGGGTTAACCTTTACACTAGCGTTTATCACCTAACCTTAAAAAATAGCCCGATTAAAACCCCTATACGGGTAACGTTTTCAGGCCCATATTAATTCTCTCGTTTCAGTTGTTGCTTTGATCTTTGGGCATGGCTTAATAGTTGCAAGTGTAGGTTCAGATTGATAAGGCTGTTTATAGCATAAAGGTCAAAGCACCAAGTAAATGATTACAGCCACATATACCTGGGTAACAAACATTTAAGAATCTTCCACGAATATGAAACTTGATCATGCTGTCAGAAATAATGCAACATTGGATGTTGATGGACCAATATTGTTTATCTTTAGTTTCCTAAGGACATCCTAGTGCTATCACTAAGCTATAATCACTGGGTTATGATGTGCTATTGCCAACACCACCACAGTGTGGGAAAGAGAGCACACCCCTATACCGTTCCTGTGTAAAAGAAGAAGTGCTTCCAGCACTTTCCTGTTTGTAATGGAACATTGATGCTATTTATACTTAAAGCCCCAGATACACCAGGGGACAAATGGAGCAACATGTCCCTCAGGAACTACGTGGAATGCCCCGAGACATATGTCGTGGAACATTTTGCAGGCCGCACTAGTCAGTGCTTAAGAAATGTGAGCAAGCAACATGTCCTGCGTCACGTAAAATGTTGCGGGGCATGTTACGGGTCACTGTGCAACGTTGCAGCGTTACGTAGATTGAGTGTTCCGCGTCACGTTGCGGGACAAAATGTCCCCTAGTGTATCTGGGCTGTTGGGTCTGTTTGGCTAGAGTGATTGTTTATTGTGCCAACTACAGCAAAAATGATCACCAATGATCCCTTACAGTTTTATGCATAATCTAAACTTGCTTCATGTTTCTTTTGTTCGCAGGCTCATCTCAATCAATACGACGCATACGGCAATTTCGATGATGAATTCGACGATTTCATGTAAAACATCACACCGCTCCTCGTTTTTAAGTCAGTACCTGGCGGCAATACGAAACTTCTCCTGTTACACAAACCGTTTTGTGTCTTATTCTCCTTGTTATACGGCCGATTGTTGCTTGTATACTAATGTAAACGCAACGTCGAATAAGTATGTACTGTCTTGAATATTATTTCACTCATTTAGTGCCCTATGTAACATAAAAATATTTTTATATGTAAAGTGTAGTCCATATTAGTTTACAAGCAATAATCTAATAAAAAATATGGATTTAAAATACATAGGTGTTATGTATGTCTAAGTGAGGCGATCAAAATTCGTATGAAACAATAACTTTTTTAGTTTTGTTAAGGCCCAGTAGATGAAGGATATTTATGTATATTTAAATTATTGATAGCTACTTTGTCCACGCTTTTATTTCCACGTTTGTCCCCAGGTACTCAGGCACGTTACACTAATGTAGTCCATGTAAAAAAAAAAACATACAAAAAGACAAACATATTTTCACAAATAAAATCTAAAAAAAAATACTAGTTCATGTGAGACGCTTCATTAAGTCATTAGATTAAGATTTAGTACAACAATTTTATTTATTTAAACTTAAATATAATAAAGACTCGCTATCGTCATGAGAAGTATTATTAACGAAAATAAAAGGTTAAAAAAAAAACACTATTCACATTTTTCCATCAAATGCATAAATCCATACATGATTCTGTGAGTTTTTATCGTAATAAAATATCCTAAGTACTGCTATTACAACAAACTATGCTTCCATACAAGTTTTTTTTATATTATTATCTTAGTTTTAAGGAACAAACCTCAGCTATGCTCAAACGTGTTTTGTTTAGAGAAAAAAAAATACAATTGTTCGCAATAAATGGAAAGTCGATAGCATAGGAGAGTTGATATATTTTTCATACATGTATAATACATTGCTCTGTTAATGTAACGTGCCTCAGCCATGTATAGCCTATATACATACATATATACAATATAATATACAGTCGTTTCATTCTATGGTTATGGCCCGATGTTATGTTATATAGATAATAAATTTTTTATTGTGATAATTTATCGTTTTCTTGGAAAATTTACCATTTTTTGACATAATCCGGGTTATGGACCTTACAAACCAACACAAGTGTGTGACGTAATCTACTTTTTTCTGTAACTAATTGGAACAAGGAAATGAGACGATTAATATGGAGATAGGATTTTCACGTTTTTTACAAGCACTTTTTATTTGACTGACTCAAAATTAATAATTTCTGATTGGTGTTCACAATCTGAATGCTAGTTTTGTCGAATTTCTGTCCATCCATAAATTATGTCACACGAATTTCATGATTATTTGACCCCCCCCCCCCGTCCTTGTCACATTTGTGAGAACCCCTTCCTAATGTGACGTCACATAATTTGCAATTTTGCATGTTCATACAGATGGAGTTGGGAATATTTTCAAGTTTATCGTTAATAGTTCAAATTTAGTTTTTAATACTTGGATTTTTTAAATGTGACGACACGAAATTTAGGACCCACCTACCCCTTGTGACACAATGTCACACTTCGTCAACCCCTCCCTCCCCCTTAACGTGTGACGTAATTTATGGATGGCCCCGAACCATTATTATTCTTTTTTTTTTTTTTACTAATATGTGTTTTTTTGTTATTACCATATCATGGTCGATCACTAGAAACTACACTCAATTCGATTTATTTGTAGTAGACACAAGTCTATTGTCTTGTAGCATTATTTTCCGAACTATGTCACCACCTTGGATCCACTTATCATCTTACATTTATGGGTGGTCAATATTGTGCAAAGAATCATGACGATCTGCCTCCACATGAACACACCAATTTTATTAGCCAAATAAGGGCTAAGTAAACCATGTAGGTTGGTTCAAGTATGTTGGATGACAAGTTTACACCTATTGAGCTGACCAAGGTCCGTGGAGCTGCCCAACGATTTGGATGCAAACTAAATTAGTTAAGTTTGCGTGAGCTTTTGAACACCTCAAACTGCGATCAGGGCATGTGAAACCCGGTTTCGCTCCCATAGTGAATCCGGTTTTTCTCGGGTTTTACTATGGGACCGAAGCCGAGTTTCTGGAGTTTCTATGCCCTAAGCGCAGTCTGGTGAATTTTTATCTCGTTGCACGACTGAATAGGTACAATATACAGGGTGGTTGGGACACCGACGCGAAAACGGAAACCACATACTCAGTACATCATTCTGAACCATAGAATTTTCGTCGGTTATAAAAAAAAAACAATTGTTTCCTACAAAAGTGCAATTCCTACACGGTCAAAATGTATGGAACAGCTGATTAAAATTACCGATGTAAAATTTCTATGTGGAGGGTTTAGAATGATGTAGTTACTGAGTATGTGGTTTCCGTTTTCGCGTCGGTGTCCCTTCCACCCCTTATAATACAGTGCGGAAGGCACGCACAAACGATTACCACGTATTTAATACATCAATCTGAACCCCAACTCATGGAAATTCTACATCGGTAATTTAATGTATGGAACAGCTGAAACAAAATACCTTTGAAAAGTTTCAGTGTGTGGGGTAGGGGGTGAGGCTCGTTCGGAATGCAATTTTGTGTGGAACAGTTGTATGTATATAGGTATGTCGTGACAGAAGTAAGATATACAAATAACTATTGTTTCAGAAGAACATTACATCAAAGTAGGTCTCTGGTCGTCGCCCTAGGGTTCCCTGTGTCGTGGAGGCCAGTCAGCAATATCGCTGAGTACATACAGAGCTCCCAGCACATTGGTAACAATACATATAGTTGGCAATATGTGGTAACTTATTACGGCTGTTAATGTCGGTGTTAACAAGATATGCCACAATATCTGGCAATACCTTCGTCATTGTGTGGGACTCCTAACGTTTACTCGTTAACGCCCACCACTTGTACCTTGAAGATATGAACAAGCCATTGCAGCTTAAAAACAATGAGGTATGTTGTAATACTGAACGTACACGATATAACTTTGACTGTTGCATAATCGTGCGAATAAAGTCCATCTAACAACAATTAATTACCTTTTTGCAAAAAAGAAACAATTTGGCAAAGCATTGTAGTACAATTAAAAGATGAGAGAAAAAAATAGAAAGTACTTAGAATAAACTGTATATTGTGATGCCTCATAGTAAGTTTTATTAGTACCTATTACTAACAATATTGTGAACAGTATTTCTTTTCCACGTAAATAAAAGCGCTTTTTGTTTCATTATGGTAAAATATTCTCATACTTAGGCATTGCTTCATATTAGGTAACACTTTCCTACCGTCACCTACTCATTTCTGAGCTAATCTAAATATATAAAACAAAAAAAATCTTTCTCTATGTCCGTTATAGACGAAACCATCCAACCGATGTGCCCCAAACCGGTTTCATTAGAAAGGCAATAATGCGAAAATGGTTTTAGGAGTGCTCATGCATTGTTTTAGCGATGTACTACGCTATAGTAATAGCGTAGTAGCACACGCCGCGTATCCGCTAGTGAAAAATAAAGTAGATACCCAGATGATATAGTTGGTTCCCACTTGCGTGTGTTTAGTAATGTGGCTCGGTTAGCACAGTGGAAGAGTGTGAGTGGCATCTGCGCTGAGTCTCAGGTTCGATTACCTTATGAAAAAGTTTAAGATTTCAAGAACACTTACGTACGTACCTATAGATGATATAGGTACCTACCTGACCAATAGCCGAAACTATGACGAATAGCGTAAAGTACTCAAAAGAGTCGACTCAAAAACTAAAAAACTACATCGTTGGATTTTCCTCAAGTTTGCCGTATGTACCTACCTAATTTTTCCCAGAATTTGATCCTTAATAGCGACACTATCCAATGTTGTAATAATGTAGTGTGTAAGGTTCGATGTTCGTTAAAATCGGGCCCGAGACTCCTCTGAGTATTTTTTGCTATTCCTCATATTTTCGGGTTTGGCCATCCAAGCCCACTTGAAAAATTCACCCTGTATACCTACTGCTAGTATGTACATATTTGGTTAGGTATAATATCCGTTGTTACAACAAATACGTAAGATAGATTTTAATCTCAAAATAAACGATCATGTCAATATCTACTAACATAACATTTAATAATCATACCCACTTAAGTACCTATACTATTGCATTTTAGGGATCCGTATCCAAAGGCCAACGGGACCTCTGGGTCGGTCTTCTGCCCGTCCATCTGTTACAGCGCTGTATCTTAATAGGTAGACACTTGAAATTTTCAGTGTGTAGGCCGCTATAACAACAAATAAAATGAAGGTAGGTCTAAGTACTTATTTTTTTTATTTAAGAAACATGTTTTTGACTAAGCGATTTAAACAAATATTATGGAACCCTTCGTGTCCGAATTCGACTCGCACCTGACCGTTTTTTTTTAGATTGTAACGGAGATGGAAGTAGGTAATGAAAATAAAATATAGCTCGTTGTTTACGTGCAATTAAATTCAAACGCTGCTATAACTAGATCTTATCTAATATCCTATCCAGTTTACCAATACATATAGTAAAAAAAATACATAGCGAAAAATCAAAACAGAAAGTAGCTAAGTAGGTAGGTATATGTAATGTAGCCAATGTATAGCAAGATCAGAAATCAGATTCAAAAGTAATTTATTCAAATTAGGCTGATAATATAATCAGCACTTTTGAAACGTCGAAAGTTCATAAGAGACAGTCCTCCATAAAACCCGCCTTTCGCCACTTCCTAGTGGTTTAGTTGGGAAGATGAAGTGGTGGAACAAACTGCCCAGCAGCACATCTGTCTGTTAGGTTAGAAGAACCAGATTTTATACAACAGTGTGTACCTACCTAAGTTATCTAATAAATAACCAAAGACTCTATTAAATTCATTATTGTCACAAATACCTCTTGGTAATTATTTTAATTTACTTATTTATATTTTACCAAAACACAAATTACTGACGTTGCTCAAAAAGCCGCTAAGCTGAAATGGGACTGGGCTCGCCATGTTTGCCGTATGCCCGTCGACGTGTGGGCCAAAATAACCACCATGTGGAGCCCTGACACAGCCAGAAGGCGACGCGGTAGACCTCGCAGGAGATGGCGGGACGAGCTGGACAGAACCAACGACCAGTGGTCCACCTTAGCCCTGGATCAAAGAATTTGGAAGTCGTGGGGAGAGGCCTTTGCCCAGCAGTGGGATGATACAGGCTAACAGTAACAGTATTTCTATTTTATTATTCCTTTACCTACTGGCCAACCAACAATTGTTTACTTAATTTTTATTCAATAACAATGGTATCTTAAACAGGCTGGAAGGGACAGCGACGCACAAACGGTCACATATTCAGTAACTACATACATCATTCTGAAGCCACATGGAAATTTTTCAAAAGTTGTTAAAAAAAAAACTATTGTTTCCCACAAAAATACAATACCTACACGTCAAAATGTATGGAAGAGCCCCGAAGAGATGTTTTTAGCAAACGAAATTTTATAAGCTAAGTACCTATGCAACCCACTGAGTCTGTTTACTATTGCTTATGCCCGCAGCTTCGCCTGAGTGGAGTTCGGTAATTGTCATACTGCCATGCCGGGATAAAAAGGATTTGCTTTTGGAAGACAAAACCCAATCCATTGTGTTGAACCAAATATGTGTGTCTTTCATACAAATCCGTCCAGTTGTTTGGCGTGAAAGAGTAACTAACATCTTCACCCATCCTCGCAAACTTTCGCGTTTATAATAGTAGGAACATAAGATAAGATATCGTGAACTAATGAAGATATAAACGAGATTTACAGAATTTGAATTGTAACGATCACCCAAGTTAACATTGCCCGCTTTCATTTGAATTTATAATGACAAGTAAATTTTCTATCTAGGGTAATTATTTAAAATATTCACTACTTTGCACATCAAACCAATTCCCCAGAAACCTAGTTTACTAACTAAATCACACACTTCAACATATTCTGCAATAATCCTTTTCCGTCGAATCTTATCTGCATCGCTCATCTTTTTGAACACGTAGCTCCCAAATGCAGCAGCCAAACGATGTTCACACGACTTTTGGAGATGTGGGTTTAGAAATTTTAGCAAAATGGACTAGATTCCGAAGGCCTACTCCGAAATTCTTATTACGGAATATGGCTATGCCAAATATAGGTAATATAGACTACTTTTAAATTCGTCGGGTTTAAACGCGCATTGCTTGACTAGATTAAAAGATGCAGATTAAAAGATGTGAATTTTGGTTATGTCCGGACATGTTCTTCTTAAGGTTTAGTGATTAGATTTATACTTATTTGATGTTTCATCATCTGCTCTCGATTTATTTGTTTATTCAGACTTCCAGTTCGTCGATTCTCTCGAAAGGCCCATGTAGGTAATAGGGGGCAGGCCTATAGCCATCAACCGGGCACAAATTCAACCTCCGTGCTGCATCTAAGTTGCTGATGAAAAAATGCAATTTTGCCCGACCGGGGCATCGAACCTAGGGGACCTCATGCTCAGCTATAGTGGTCACAGGACCACTACATCAATGAGGCCGACCTACATACTTAGGTGATGGTAATCCAAATCATCATGAGTAAGAATTGCTTAATGTCATCTGTTTAGACCCTCTTCTAGTTTGATCATTTAAATTTATTAAAAGGTATCTACTGTTAGAAAGTTTGGCTATCTTAAATCTTAGGTTTATGTAAAATTAAAAAGTGTTAATTTTTAATGTAACCAGTGTAAATATTCGTATGCCGCGTCTAGCGGCGGATATGTATGTCCTGAACATAATATTTTATATAACAACTTTGTGCCTACTGTATCCTACGAATAAATGTCTTTGTCTTTGTCTGAAAAAAAAACCCTATAATCCGAGTCCATCTCAACATTTTAAGATATGCTGGCTAGGTTACCCACCTGTCCCATGTTTAGGGAAGTACATACGTCTATCTAGATAGTCTAATATAAAATATCTACTTAAATGATTTGAAAAAGCGTAAGACCCGGACTCCACCAAAGCGGAGATGTGCGAAGCGGAGAGGTCGCTCACACCACACCGCTCACCGCACGCCGCTCACAGCACACCGCTCACCGCACGCCGCTCAGAGCACACCGCTCACCGCACGCCGCTCACCGCACGCCGCTCACAGCACACCGCTCACCGCACGCCGTTCACAGAACACAGTCCCCGCTAGGCTAATTAACGAGACGTCTCCTCCCCTCGATGCTCAACCGTTTCCACTAAAGAAAGCTAAGCTTATTAGCTTATTTCGAAAAACCAAGCCCTTATCTGTTAGTAGTCAGTACTAAAGAACCATGTTAGTAGTAAGAATTTTAGAGACTTATTGTAATTGAATTGAGTAAATAAAATTGTTATGAATTGGATTGAATTGAATTAGTAATGTTGTGTGTGTAATATTTATATTATGCGTCAGTGATTCTTGAATTAAAATGATTTTAATTATTATAAGCGGAGACGAGAAGTGTAAATAACGAAATTCTATTGGTGGTTTATAACACATCTTTCTTCGTTTCGTCTGCGTTTCGGTGGAGTCCGGCCTTTACTCTTTAAAATGGGCACGAATTTAATGCCAATACCGGTATAAAATTCTCATCAAAATAACTAAGTAGTCCATTCGAGGTAAACACGCAATTTGTCCAAATTCGCACGTAACGTGTCATATTTCGTCACGTCCAATTTGTACATTTACATCGGATAATATTATCATTGCATCATTGCTGTTGGTTTGTGCTCGTCTCATTGCGATATGATTGTATAGTAACATTTGACAGTAACAAGATTATAACGACGTTTTGAACTATGTTAATGTTAATGCTCGATCTGTCAAAAGTATTGATGTACAGCCACAATGATAATCGAGGTTGCAAGATGGTAAGTATTGATTGTATTGAAATTATACATAAGTATGTTGCATGAAGTAGGTAATTTTATTGATATTTCCAACGTTAATTATAAGTAGGTAAGCACTACTCAATTTCAGTCGGCGCAGCAAGTCTTCTGCTTCCATACTTCTTTCTCTATTAGGCGTCATCTAAATAGTAACCCCTTTCTATTGTGCTATTCTTGTATCCAAATTCAAACCTCCTCAAAACTTTGTTCACGACATTTTCCTTATTCCTCCACATCACTTGCCCGAAATGGCAGTACCAAGACAATCGTTTTCCACACAACTTTTCAGTCACTGATGCCACTCCCTCTTAAATACTCATTTCTTATTCAGTCCATTTGCGTAACAGCATACATCAATACTGAGTTAGATTTTGACACCAAACAAACTGTTGAGTAAGTGGAAGTAAAAGTGACCAAGTTCGACGACCTGATGAAGTGATGACCTGCTCAAAGATTCATACATTTTGCGCCTAAACAGGTTTAAGAATGTTATTTTATGCGTAAGCGAGGAAATCGTCTACTTTCCAGCTATCTCTATGTTGAAAAAGTCGAATTATCTATGAAGCCACTGATTATGACACCTTGTACCAAAAATATCGTTAAGAATATGGCAGATAAACACAATTCATTTCAAGATAAAGGGCCTTTGATTGAAGGTGTTTCGTTTTATTGCAATCGAGAATACTAAGTCATATCATTACATCTCACCTATGTTCCCAGCGGGGTTAGGCTGAAGTGTACCCATTGTTGGTACACCCGAAGACACATGTCTGCTAGCCAAGCAGGTGACAGAACACAAACATAACCGGCCTTCTTGCTTGAATAATAATAATAATAAAAACATTTATATGAACGACACAATGCAGGTCATTGGCTGCACCCACAATTGGATGGGCCACCCTATCCGGGTTGCGATGACACACACCCAACATCCTCCGGAAAGAAACGTGCGTCCCAGCGGTGAAAGTGTCACGCGAATACGCCGAGCAGTTCTTGAGGTCAATGCTACCACACAGACGGACTTGTTATTGTGTCATTTTTCGTTAAGGTGCATCCACAGGGAAGTTAATGTTTGTGGTGCTCACCAGCGGACAACAGCGGGTAACAAAAAGTTCGTCAAAAGGCCGCAAAAGTTATAGAAACACGCCTGTAATCCCCGAAGGGTTAAGCAGAGGTGTACCTATTAGCACCTCCACATTTCGCCAGTTATGTTTTGAGTCCCATGTAATAAATAGGTGGTGAGCCTATTGCCATCAACCGGGCACGAATCCAGACTCCGTGGCTGCTACTGAGAGATACCTCATGGAGAAACCCAATAACACTTTGCCCGATCTGGGAATCGAACCCAGGAATTCATGCTCAGCAGTCGCGCATATGACCAGTCGACCAACAAGGCAGTCAAGTTATAAGAAAGTTACTTAATATTATCAAGTTGCTCTACAATAAACAAGTAACTTCGGTGTCGATGTGTCTCTAAATACGTTATAAACGAACTACTTATTATTATAGCAGAATTAAACTTAGACTGTTTCCATGAAACGATTTTGCGCATTTCACATTCTTGATATTTTTTACTCTTGCCCTGAAAAAGATTTCAACGCCCTGCCTTCTTATATTATGATAGGCTGTCGATTAGCCTAGATTAGGGATGCACGTAGGGGTTACTATCTAACTACTATTATTAATGAGAAGTTTGTAAAGGCATGTTGTACGCAAAAATTGCTGAACGAATTTAGATGACATTTGGCACGCAGATACTTAATAACGTGGATTAACACATAGGATACTTTTTTATCCCAGTAGTACGATCCCGTGGGACAATACTGAACTCCACGCGGCCGAAACTGCGTGCTTAAGCTAGTTATTAAATGTACGAATGACTAAAACTCACATTGAAATGACCAATCCAAATATAAAAAAACCACTGACACACTTACAGACACGCAACGACTTAATTAAAAAGTATAAACCGCGGCGGAAGGCCGGAACCGCCCGAACAATGGCGAACGGAGACGAAGCGACTCCGTTGCGCAAGAGCCGTATTAAGCACTATTATTCGACGCTTCCTAGATTATAATCTGAACTGCTGACCGTTGAGAAAGTCACCTGGTTAATCCAATTACATTTTTTCATTGTTATTGAGAACGCTTTGTCGTAAAGAGTTTTGTCACACGTAGACTCCTGCTATCACTCTTACTTATAAGTTATTACTTAATCATTTCAGCCAGAGATGGACCATTCTTCTTTCTTTCTTTTTCGTGTGGTAAGTACATAACCTGGTGTCAGAGTTTTTATGCCCTTGGGCCTTTGACTTGGCTTTACATGCTGTCGAGAAATATCTCTCAGGCACGCTGGTTACCTCACGATGTTTTCTTTCTCCGAAGCATGTGATATTATTCAATACGCACAAGAATCCTAAAAATCAGAGGAGCGTGTCTTGGGTTCGAACTTGAGACCTTTGACTTGGCAGTCGGATAGTCATACCATTAGGTTATCTGGTTTATTTTTTGGTCCATTCTCGTACAAAGAAGTAAAGAGCATTGATCATTCATGACACGGTTTGTCTAGTCCAGAAAATTACTTCAAGATATTTTCTTTATCGAAAGTTAGTCACGCGAGAAGGTTCAATTGAAATCATAAAATGAGAGCTTTGTTTTTCTTAGACTTTTTTTTTTAAATAAGGACAAGGCACGACAACATTTTGGAAAGATCCTTTTGGGCACCATTCACTACATTTATTTGTGAAAGTCCAGCTAAATATATTCTTTAGATATCTAGGTATGGCCATGGTATTTAGGGGTATCGTATTACCCAGTACTAACTGGGTTGTGGAGGTCAGAAGGCAGTCGCTCCATGTAAAATACTGGTATTCAGCTGCATCCGGTTCGACTGGAAGCCGACGCCAACATAGCTGGAAAAAGGCTAGGCAGGTATGATTATGATCTAGGTATGTACGGATGTGCAATAAAGTGTAACCAGTTTATCTATACATCTTTGTAGAAGACTAACAACAGGTCAATTAAAAATCTTCACACACATGACAACACAAAAAAAAAACAAGCGATAGACTATTTAAAACAATTGAGACTTGCCAAATTGGATCTCTGATGACCGATAAGAATATTTAACTATTCTACTTCAAGGAGTCGAAAACCTATTTTTCAAACGTTACGAAAAGCAATATAACACAGGCACCTGGCCATTACTGGTCTAATGTACGAAAAGTGGAACACAGTAACAATGGATTACAAAAGAAATACGTTTAGGAGATCTCTCATCGCGCAGTGAATCACAGAACACAGAATGCCTCGAGATAACTCTCCGGATTCACACAATAAGTTACAGAAATATGTAACAAGGCCGTTTCGTAAGTTTGTGGAAATTGGTAGAGATATTAACAATACTGGGATCCTGGTTTATTGATTGTGGTGTCAGTTAGCAGGTCGTCTAAATTACTCATTACTGCCGCCGCGCGCCGTAGGCAAAAATGTTGCACACACCTGCGGAGAAAATTAAAAGGAAATAAATAGGTAATCTATATATATAATAAAATTGTAACAGGCCGATGTCTGTACTTTTAAGATATTAAAAAAAAAATAGGGTCTTTAATAGAGCAACAGAAGCCAAAACAACAGTTTTTAGAATTTTTGTCTGTCTTTCATCACGCAAAAACTACTGCATGGATTTAAACGCAGTTTTCACCGTTCTACTGCTTAAACTACAGGCTACATTTTACCGCAGAAAATGATCTTTTTTTATTGATTCTTTGTAGGTACCACGCTTACGAAGTCGCGAGCAAAAGCTATTAATAAATATAATCCCTACTACCTAAAAAAGGTGCATCTAGTAAGGCTCAGTTTTCCCAATTCCCTTCCTTTGGATGCGTTTTTTTCCCCCCTTACGGCGGCGGGATAAGAAATTTCAGAAATTGCATGACTACCTACTCAATATCGTAGCTAGCAATATCTAGATACATGATTCATCTTTATTCTGGAATACCCGCGTCTCCAGTGGAGTTACGCAATTTGCATATTGGAACATTCATTGCATGAGCACATCACAATATTATCTTTGATGGCCATCTCATGATGACGTTTTCCACAAAGTATGCGATGGCAAAAAAGTTAACTAACGCCAAGATATCTAGTAGGTAGATTGTAAGGCATATCCCTGATTTTTTTTACAAAGAAAAGAGTTTGTCCAGGTATTTACCAACGTCACAGTATTTCTGCCGCTGTGTAAAATAAAGGTGCCACCGCGCTCACTAACGGTCGAAAAATTGTCCACCTTATAACTCAGGGCATAAGGGTTAAAAGTGGCCGACCGTGAGTGAGCGCGTAGTTAGTACCTAAGTGTATGTAAAAATTCACTGCACACCCAAGACAGCTCATAAGTTCGCAACGTTTCGCATCAGAAAACCACTACAAGTGTTACCTATTTGCTGACCTATTACATTAAAAAACTTTTTCCAAAAAAAAACCGACTTCCAAAAACAAACTAAAACAGTGGTAAATAACTTTACTTTCGGAAGTCGGTGACTATTGTCTTTATTGACCTTTTTTTTGGCAAAAAAGTTTTTATTTTACCCTTTTTATAGTTATCGTATCACACACAAATCCTTGTCTAGTATCAATTTCGCAATTTCTTTTACTTGGATGACATATTTTTTCCAGTTATTTTGATTTAAAAACCAAACTACTGAACCGATTTTGATGAAATGGAAACAATCGGAAAGTATATCCTTTCAGATAAAAGAAGAATTTTTCAAATCGGTTCATAAATGACGAAGATATGAGGTAACATACATAAAAAAAAGGTTCCGACGAATTGAGAACCTCCTTCTTTTTGAAGTCGGTTAAAAAGAATTAAAAAAATATTAAATATACAGTGGAAATAACGATGTCTTCATCATTATAAGCGATGTCTAAGAGCTATTCTCCATGAGGTCATCTAACCAGCATCTTATTACGATCTTAGAAAGGTATTCTCCTCAAACGAGCAAGGTCGTGTTTTAAAAGAAGCAAATGTACGCACATTATTGTCGTTTAGAACGGAATTACAAAATAACTCAATGACTCGAGTTGTGAATCCATTAGTTGCAACACGTCTGCATAATGTTTGCGCTCCGGCGAATTGCGATGTATGAACTCTCACTTTTATTATAATAGGTATTACTATTTGTGATTTAAACAAGTGAACTATTGAACCACGATGGCCATTACAGTTCTAAATGTCCGGTTCTAGACAAGAGGACTCTAGACAAGTGGACATGGCTTTCAAAGTGTTAGGACCATTCACGAAGCCGTCATCAACCAAGCATTCTCATCAAACTTGTAACTTGAAGCAAAAAAATAAAAAATTAATCACAGTCTAGAATTGACTTACATATTCTTAATGACTTATTTCTTAATGATATAGCAGTTTTTATGCTCTTAATTTTGCTTTACATCAGAAATTGCATCTCCACACCAGGTAGTAAAAACTTAGCAAATGGTGCAATTCTGCAAATCTTAGCAAATGTGTTAGTACCTATGTTTAATACTAAAAATGAATCATTATCTAGATGCTGAAATACTACATTGGACGGCAAGAAATTTTGTCGTAAATTTCATTCTTATGCAGGATTGCAAAATTTTAAATTACAAAAATACTTAAATTTGTTAGGCCTACTAAGAAAAAAGAGAACCGAGTAAAAGGTACATGTATTTATATATAGCCACACACAAAAGTTTTAATGACCAAAATGAGCCGAAGTCGGTAATATCCATAACAAAATAGCCACTAGGAATTTGAAAATAATTCTTAACAACAGGCACATTTTCTTTAGTTTCGTAAAAGAGAATAATAAACAATACATCTTTGGCAGATTGTTTCGTATGCTGATATTCTATGATAAATGTTAAAACGAATGGGGTTCTTAACACCTTCAACCTTGTTAACTCATTGTGGGGTGGTCACGTGACGTCATTTTAGACTAATGGTTTCTGGAGTTTGGTTGGGCTGTACATATAGTAGCAGTCGTAGCAGTAGTAGTATTTAAATAGTCTTGTAGTTGTTATTCCGCCGTTACCATCATTTTATTTTATTTTTATTTGTTATTATCTTATCTTTCACAATATTTATTTATAATTATTTAAACCTATTGACATCCGCACACTCACCATATAGGTTCAGTTGAAAACCAGCGTCGGGCACTAGTTGTCCGGCATTTTGCTGAACTGGGCCTATTTGGCGCAGCCGTGAGTCACACAATATTTCTTGGTTAGTTTTAAATTTTATTTTATATTTGCTTTTTTATATTTTGTATTGTGTACTTGTGGCGTGTGCCAATAAACGTTTTTCTTACTTTCTTTCTTTCAGTCATCCAATTTAGGCACCGTTTGATCCAATCAAACTCGGGATAAGTAACGAGCTAATTGTATTTGAAAATACTATTTTACATTAAAATCCCCGCCTTTTGTTTTTGCACCACCACCCGCCTAGACTTTCCCCAACTATATTAAGGTATCTATCGACCTAAGTATCTAGTCTAAGCGAATACAAGCTAATACTAGTATTTTAAATGGACTTCCATGACACAGTTGCTGGTTCACAAGATACCCTTTGGTAAGACTGGTCGTCGGGCTTTGGCCTATCGAACTAACGATGGTTGAAGATTTACGAACGACAGCATAGACCAATGCTACAGAGGGGTATCGGTACGTAACGGCTGGTCACCCATCCGCAGACCGAATTCGGCAAGTGTAACTTAACCTGCGATCAACCCGTTTGCTGTTACTCAATCAATCTGTGTTATATTCCGTATTCGGTGTTGGGTTTGTCAACAACTCCAGTAGGCAGCAAGCTAAATAAATGCTAAATCAGCAACGAGTAACCACTGGGGTCAAAAGTCACGATGACCTCTGGCTCGCCGACTACAAAGCCATATTCTAAAATGGTTCGTTGACAACAGGAAAGCGGTAGTTCATGAGGAAACGTTGTTTTACACCTACCGGCTTGAACCATCAGATGTTTTTATAAAAAAACTGTAACTTTATTGGAAAATATAAAAAACATCACGAAAAATATGCATATCTATATATTTTTTTGTACTAGGTATGTAATTTTTGTAATAAGAGAAATTCTTCACACATTCCTGTTTTCTAGAAACATATTAAGTAGATTTTTATGTTACCTGGGTTACGGGGGCAGTAAGCCCATAGAGGCGTAGAGGCAGCCTTTACAAGTTAGTTAAAACGACTACCTACCTTCTAAGATTCAACAAGTTTGGGCCCCACTCGTGACCTAAGGACCGTCTCGTGAAAGGCAGTGACGCAATCTTAACCAGTTTATCTGCAGAACAACGTCAAAAAGCTTACTAGAATAATATTGACAATAACTTTTAAACGAACGATTTAAAGGTTTATTTAAATTATTTTAGTGGAGGCCCCGTATTTACAGTCCGGATTCGAATCCAGGCAGGCACTTTAATTTGTGTTATTTAATTTATCACAACTGCTCTCAAAAACGGCAACGGCGAAAGAAGACATTGTGAGGAAACCGGCATGTGCTACAACCAAAAATTTGAGGATAAGTGACAATTGGCAACCCGCACAAGGCCCGCTTGGTGGATTATGGGGCACTCCCTATCTATGTTGTCACAAAGAAAAAACAGGGTCCTATTAGGAGGAACATTATAAGCTAAAGCGTTCACGAAGATAGAATACCTACAATTCATATCAGCCCAAAGTCAGTTTACTTCTGTTGAACATGGGGCCGCCTAAAATACTTGTGCCAAGTATTTTCCCACGGCATCGATGTTTATTTTGATATGTTGATGACCTGTCATATAAACATCGTCTAGTTGATACCTCAAGCAGTCTTCAAATGAAGGTAGCTTGGTTTTATAACCAAAGACACCAACTGGGTTTTTAAACGAGCATCACTCAAGTAAGAATCGCGCAAATATGATTCTTAGCTGGGCTGTTGACTGTTTTGTCACTTAATCTTTCCATAACAGCATAAGCAAATCCTGGACAGCATCAGCGAAAATGGCCTCAGAACACACTTGGTAAATCACAGAATACAAAACATCAAGTAGTATAGTCAAAGACAAAATTCAAAGAAGGTTGAGTAATCATCTGTTTAGCGTTTTCCCAACTAAGTTAGGGTCAACTTCGAAGCAAATGTAGCTACATCCCGTATTTTCTCAAGCTACTGCCTATCTGACCTCCAGAACCCAGTAACTGGGTAACACGATTACGTTTAGTTACCTGCTTTTGTTGTTGATTAAACCGTTTTCAGGTTACTTCTCTTTAGGACTGATTCCCCTTTTCGAAGAAGTGACGTTTTCATAAACAAAACAATATAATAGAAAACCTTTTATTTACAACCACTTTCACAGTGAAAGTGTTTCGTCTCAATTTATTTATTTATTGTAATGATTTAAGTTCACTCCGGTTGTAGGCGTAAGCAATAGGTTCCAAAGCCGCTTATGTATTAAGTATTCATGTTTTATACTCCCCATAATGTATGGTACTTTATATCTCTTTTTTACTATAGTCTACATCTCTATCTGTATGTGTGATCGCGTTGTTCTTTGAAACTACGCAACGGATTTCAATGTGGTGTGGTTTCTCCATTTTTTAGAGAATTTACTTCCGAAAGTGTTTACATATTAATTAAATCGTCACCATAACATCACGCCTGTAATACCCGAAGGGTAGGCAGAGGTGGACCTAATATTATGGTACACCCACATTTCGCCTGTTAATAATTTATTTATTTTATGATAGGTAGCTTCACAGCTGACAGTACATAAACATAAAATTATTATACTAAACATTACGCCAATTACGAAGTACACAGAAAAATATATTATGTTGTGTTATATTATGTTATATATTATGTTTCAGTAAGAGTCCCATGTGAGCCAGCCTATTGCCAAGCAAATTACACTTAGTTATAACAAATCAAGCGAAGCAAGGGCAGGTCGCTACTATTGATATAAATACTCACTTTTATATTGTAACATTCTTTCGTTTCATTAATTTTAGTTTAAAGCTCAGTGTGGGAGTTTCAGTCAATGATCTGAAGATAGGCGACGTAAATAGAACATGTCGTAATTTGGCGGAAGCCTATTTATTAGAAGGTGAGTAGGCTGCTTTAATTAACTGATTATTGCCTTATTTTTTGTGGAGGGAAATCATCAAATGACCTCTCCCGCTCTGGGTGGAGCGGGAGGGCGTGTCAGACTCTTACTGACTAAAACCCACCCGTGTTCCTTCACTTGCCTGTGCCAAGGTGCCACGGTAACTCTTTCAAACAAACCAACTGATTATTGCCTGGGATTCTGCTGCCATATCCTGCAAAATCTTTTATAATGGTTTATTGTGTGTAACGTAATGAATCAGAATGACGTGTGATTGGTGAGGACTAGCAGAGGACTTCTATAGGCTGATTTATCATGATGATGATATGTAACGTAATAATATGTAAAACTGTTTTTTTGTGGTTTCATTTTATTTGAAAGAAAGGCTCGTGGCTAACTAATAACAGTCGCTCGGGTCGATCGTCAGGTTACGCCGCGCTTGCCTGGGTTGGCCCGTGGATGGGTGACCACCGCTATTACATACCGATTTTCCTCCGTGCCTCGGAAAAACACGTTAAGCCGTTGGTCCCGGCTGTCATTTTTAGATCTTTGACAGTCGTTACAGATAGTGGCCCGAAAGTCTGACAACCAGTCTTACCAAGGGATATCGTATGACCCAGTACTAACAGGGTTGTAGAGGTCAGACAGGCAGTCGCTCCTTGTAAAAAACTGGTATTCAGCTGCATCCGGTTAAACTGGAAGCCGACCCCAACATAGTTGGAAAAGGCAGATGATGAAGATTTTATTTGAAAGAAAATTACATGGAAGTTAGTACTGACCCCATGACTGTGTAGTACCTATGTAGTTAAGGATCGTAGCAGGTGGCGTTCTGCAGTTTCTGACTACCCCCCATGGGTAAAAAGCGAGAATTGAAATATGTAACTAATATGAAGGGTTGTCTGAATTAAAGCCTTATTGAGCTAATGATAAGGACCACACTATCATCATAATACTGAAGTTTATCACATTTATTTTTAATCCCTGTTTCTACTAGACTGCCTCGCTTGTCTAGTGGTCGCAAGCGCGACTGCTGAGCATGAGGTGCTGGGTTCAATTCCCGGGTCGGGAAAATTGTTATTGGGTTTTCCATCAGGAATTTCTCAGTAGCAGCCACGAAGACTGGATTTGTGCCCGGTTGATGACAATAGACTCGCCCCCTATTACATGGGACTTAAACATAACTGGCGAAATGTGTGTGTACTATTAGGTACACCTCTGCCTTACGCTTCGGGGATTGCAGGGGTGATGTTATGTGCGTATATATATCTATTTCCACTTTCAAACCCCGGAAAGACCGGTCCATTCACAAACAAACAATAATTGTCCGTAACATTCCACATACCCATGACTGCAACCAGTAATTCCTGCTCTCGTATTATATGATATTATTCAATTAATTGATGGCATGCACTGTAACGTTACATAATGAGTTATTACGTTATTCCTCTCGTCTGACCGCCGTCTAGCTTTTAGATAAGATACAAAGACGGGTTGTGGGCGTAATAGTGGACAAAGATTGTCTTTCAGCTGTCGACACGTAGAAGAAGAAGCTGTAATTGTGAATGGTGAGGACGAGGAGTGTAAAAATGAATTAGAGTCTATTCTATTTTATTTCTTAATTTAAAATAGGTACGCCAACAGTACCTACGTACATCAAACATTCAAGAATAAAAAAAATATTGGAAAAGGTTCTTATGTACGTACCAATTACAGGTACACAATATTCTTTAGAAAATCTGTTACCCTGTTTTTGGGACGTGGAGGTAAGGACCTTAGGTAGATATCCTATCTGTGAATGGGGGTGGGGCGCACGTAATCGATCACTCGGGTCCAGTGTGGGTAAGCAGTGACAGCCTAGTGGTGTGACCGTCGGACTGCCAAGTCATAAAGAAAAGGATCTCAAGTTCGAACCCAAGACATGCACCTCTGATTTTTCGGAATCATGTGCGTATTGTATAATTATCACTAGCCTTTTCCTTCCGAATGGAAAACATCGTGAGGAAACCAGGATGCCTGATAGATATTTATCGATGGCATGTAAAGCCAAGTCAGAGGCCCATGGGCGGCATATAAACTCTGACACCAGGTTAGGCACTAACCACACGATAACGAAGAAGTGCGGGTTGGTGGCTGACTTCTCAGTATGAGAGGCTTTTGTACTATAGTAGGCCAGTGGCAGGCAAGTAACAGTATATTATATAGTTCCTGGCTGGGATCGAAAACTGAAGACCTGCGTGGGCCACAACTGTTCTCGAAGAAGCTATGTGAGAAAGAAAGAAATAATATTTATTTGACGCAGTGGCATGACGTTCATACAAAACGTAAAAAAAAAAACATTAAACATTCAACGCATAACAAATATTTATAAATACAACAGAACGAAACAAAAAAAATGATAGCTTGCACGTCGCGACTGCGAAAAGCAGGTTACCAGTCAGCATGATGCTGTGCTATAAGGGGCCCACAGCACAGCGCTGGGTTTCAGTGAAAATACGTACGGAAGCCAAGACAGCATAAATATTTGATTACATAAAGAAGAGAATAAATTAGAGCGGTAATCCTTTTATTTCATTTGCGCGAGAATCAGCGTGATACGATAACCCTAACAGATGTCACATCAAAGACTTAAAACATGGACATGGACACACACACACACACACACACATGGACTATCCACCTGTTAGCCTTCCGATTACGTAAAGACAAAATAAGTTCTAAAAAGATTATCTTTACTCGCAAGTCGTGTCCTCAATTTCGAAGCTCGCAAGTTCGCGTGAGGATAAACAAGTGAGACAAATAAACGAAAATAATTGTGTTTAACTTTCAACTAAAGTATCACGAGTTATCTAACGTCATTCGATACGGATTCGACTGTTATTTCATACAAAAACATTCGTTCATTGATTTTTTTGAGACACGTAACGGAAAGACAATGAATGGAATGGTATTTTTGATTGTAAGATAATATGCTAGACAAAAAAAGGTTGTTATAAAGATGTTACCTACGTTGTTTAAAATCAAACCAAATTATAAGGTGCATCCACACCAGAGTTACTTTTCGAGATACTTTTTACTTCTACAAGCGTTACTGGGCAATAACGGACAAAAAAAAAAGAGTTATAAATAGGATTTAGACGCCAAAGTTACTTAAATGTTATCATGCTGCAGAATGTCGTTACAAAAAATAACGGTGTGGATGCAGCTTTATGATAGTTTTGTTTTTTTTTTTGAGCAACGTAACCTCTTGAAACATCATCATCTGCCTAGCCTTTTCCCAACTATATTGGTGTCGGCTTCCTGTCTAACCAGATGCAGCTGAACATCTTGAAACAAAACATATTATTTTTATCTGGGTTTCTTTTTAAAACCACTACATCAAACGATACATTTCTCTATCTGCCTTGTGCTTATAACTCGAAAATGCGAAGTTAGTTTACAAAAACTTCTAAAAATAAGATATGTATAGTAAAACAAAACCGAAACAAACGCCCTTGGTATACTTCTTTGTCGTACTTAGTGGTGGCCAATGTTATCGCCCCGACTTACGAGAGGGTACTTACAGTTGTGAGTATGAACCCATTCAGGCAGATGTGACATACACAACCCGCACTGGGTCGGCATGATGGATTACGATGGCACACTCCTACTCAAAGAAAGGTGACCTGTGTTTAGGCAGTTGAAACGCTATTGGCTGATTTATGCTTACATCTTTCTGAAGTAGGTACATCAGATGTCACATCTATAGTTCATTTGCTTATAAAAAAAAAATAAAGCTGACTGCCTCATTGGTCGAGCAGTCGCAAGCGCTACTGCTGAGCATGAAGTCCTCGGTTCGATTCCAAGATCGGCCAAATGTAACCATAAAAATAAAACATACACAAAAGTACAATACTGTTACTAGGAAATATTGTTTACCTACAAGGAAACATCAAAAGAATTCAAGTTATAAATTACAACAATAAACAACAGTGTTTTACAGAAACTATATAATGTGTTCTGTAAACAATACTACAAATTATAAGATGCAATAATAACTAACAAGATCAGGAACAAAAGGTGCAACATTAGGAACTGTGCATGCACCATCAGTTTCTATGTTATCTTTAGCAACAGGCAGAGAAGACTGAACTTCTTTATCCATTTTGAAAATCAAGATCGGGCAAAGGGCTATTGGGTATTTTCTCAGTAGCAGCCAGAGTCCGAATTTGTGCCCGGTTGATGGCAAAATGCTCGCCCCCTATTACATGTTACTGAAATATAACTGGTGAAATATCGGTGTACTATAATTAGGTACACCTCTGCCTAACCCTTTAGGGGTGATTACAGGCGGGATCCTATGTTAAAATAAAAAAAGACATAAACGTTAAAACAACATCCATTGTTTACTACAATATGTAAATTGATTATATCGTTATAATCCAATTAAATTCGTCTTGTTACCCCAGCGTTTGATGACGCAAGTGTCGCCAAAAATCATTAGTCGTTGAATATTATCTCATCTTACTTTTAGCGCATAAATTATCTTCCAGTCATCACACGTATCGTTAGCAGTTAAGTAAGATTGGTAACTAATATCCCAGGTATTTATTACTTATACATTTTGGCCCACATTTTCAACCGAAAGGAATTTGAAGTCTACCGCAGTTGTAACTTATGTTGAATATTTTTAGGGTTCCGTAGCCGAATGCCTCAAACGGAACCCTTGTAATTTCGTCAGGTTCGTCTGTACGTCAGTCTGTATGTCACACAACTATTTTGCTCGGAGACTATTTGCACTACATCGACGAATATTTGAATAAGAGCAATAATCAGAACGGAGGTAGCACTGACCAATGTAATCGATGGATGGATAAAAAATCAATGCATAATATTTAAGTATAAGTGTGTGAGTTATTGTTCGGTCCCGTAATTCGAAGATTATGAGGTTTCTATGTGTCTTCACTTTATATTATAAATAAGTCAATAGCTACATTTGAAACATGATACTTAGTTACAAGACCATCTCGTTGGTCTTGGAGTCGCAAGCGCGAGTGTTGATGAGGTCCTGGATTCGATGTCCAGGCCAGGAATAAGCGATATTGGGTTTTTCAATAAGAAGCAGACACGGAGTCTGGATTAGTGCCCGGATAATGGCAATAGGCTCGCCCCCTATTACATGTAACTTTAACATAATTGGCGGAATGTGGATGTACAATTAAGTACCTAAAGCCCTGCCTTTCAATTTGGGTCTTACAGTCGTGATGTTATATACGAAATAATAAGTTACTCTGTACAAGCAACATAGAACATACCAATTACATCGCACATATAAAATAAAGTTATTTACCCAACACCAACATTAACTATTACACATACGTGTGATCTTTGACCTAACACGTTATTGACTGTTTCGTGAGCTTCCAAGTGTTTAGAGCTGCTTGCTTATCAACCTGCGCAAATCTCAATAGCCTTATAAAGACTCTTGGGTAAACTCTGTAAAATAATTGCAAAGTTAATGTTGGGTTCCGTGTAGAATACTTCGTTTAGGCAAAGAATAATACGTCCACTAGGCTAGCTCAATGAAATATCAGTGGGGTGTGATTGTGGAGCTGTGTCGCAAACTATGCTCCACCTCCTATCCTGCCCTCTAAGCCCAAAGGGACCATAAGTCATAAGCCATTTATTTCAGAACTATACATACTAAAGAAATACACATGGTGTAAAAATTTCGTAAAATAAAATGTAAAGTAAAACAGTACTATTAAAACATTGTAATCGAAAAACTTACCAAAGATAATAAAAAAGAAAACCTTTAATAATTTACATACAGTTTAACAAATTCAAAACGATAATAATCCACATTCAATTTAAAATAATTAATAATACAATAAAATCTAATTGTGTTAAAAAGATCAATAGGTAATATGTCATCTAATTTTCTGTGTGTAATCAATAATAAAAATAGAATGTCAAATATAAATAAATAAATAAAAAACAAATTGTCGACCTCTGCGCTGCCATCGACGACGAGGTGGAAGTGCCGAAGTTCTGGGCTAAAAAATATAAAAATTTCGTGCCAGCGACACGAAGAAGAAGGAGACCACTAGGATATCATTACTACGAAATACTGCCCGCAGCACGCACTACGATATACTGGCTGCTGTAACATTCTGACCATTTTTTTAAAAAAAAACCTACTCTGTCCCGCTGCTGGGCAAAGGCCCTCCCCATCGCTTTCCAAGTTTGTCTGCAATTAGCCTTCTCCAACCAATCCGTTGAGAATGAGTCCAGATCGTCACGCCAGCGTTTTTTGGGCCTGCCTCGGTTACGTCGGCCGTCTTCAGGCACCCACTGTGTGACTATCTTCGCCCATCTGTCCGGCTTCATCCTAGAAACGTGACCCGCCTATTCCCATTTTAATCTGGCAGACTTATAGCCAACATCGGCGATGCCTGTCTTAGACAGTATTAAGGTGTTGCGTATTCGATCGGAGAGTCTAATAATGAGAATGTTACGTTCCATCGCTCTTTGGCAAACGTTGAGTTTGGACTTCAGAGCTTCAGTCAAAGACTTCTAACCATTATTAATCCAAAAACAAACTAGAGCCCTAGAAGTAACGTATTCAACAGAACAATATCGCGATACAGCAGGAAGCTCTAGATTTATTACAAGGACACGAGCGTTCGCTTTCACCGCGCAACGCCTTTCTATTCGGCGCGCGTCGCTCTTATACGCGGACCTGTGCGGACTGTGGTCTGTGACACATTGACGATGAGGTTTATGAGCGATTTTGTTTTTGTTGGACTATTGTACTCTTGCCTAGTTCATTTCGGGTCACCGTAGCATATCTTTTTATTTTATAGGTACTTCTCTATTAGTTGTTACCTTTTTAGCCCGGCCAGACATGTTTTAGACAGTCTACCTATCATTTCTTTGGGTAAATCAAAGAAATGATAGGTACGCTTTGTAACGTCTTTAGCTTAGGTTCGCTTAGGAATAAGTACACAATAAAACACTGGTTGCAATACTACTCCGTCAGGTGACAGGTCGCTCTGAGTAATACGCCAAGACTGGGGTGCAGCGCAAGCGCTTCACCGTGTCTACCGCGTAAATCTCCGCCACTGGATGTCTAACGTATTCATTAAACGTCACACGCTTCTACTTAAATAATCGTTATTGATTAAATCAATAAAAATGATATTTACTTAGCTACATATTACTTCATATTATGTTCTCCGCTTTCGGGTTAAGCGGATGCAGTATTTCACATGGAGCGACCGCCTACCTGATCTCCATAACCTAGTTGTTGGGTAGCACTTTAAAACGGTTGCAAAATTTTAATGGTGTAGTATTTGTTTCAATTATTTTTCATAGTATTGAAGAAATTTGATTAGGTACTTGAAGCATTAACAACTAAGGAGCTAAAGTAGGGTAATTTTAATGATAATCACTGCAAGAAAAACTTAACAGCATACCGGGTGAGAAAGAGATGGGGCGTCCAAGATGGAAGTGAAAGATTTCATGACAAATACTACGAGAAAAAGTAACGCTTGCCATTCTGAAGCCCCGTATGTCACATTTGGCCAACATTCTAATGTTTATAATGTCCTGTTAGAAGTTTAAGCATAACATTTATATAATAACGCACAAACACAACTAAGTATATAGGTATTTTGCATATTTTCTGCGTTTGGACGAGCAGGCATGTCGGAGAAATTCGCGTGTATATGTTTATTTGTACTTATGTGGTGCGTTTCTTCTTGGATGGTAATTTGAGGGTATTGCGAGACATTTTGGCGCGTAAACTAACTGTATTTTACTCTCTGGCAACATTAATCACGGATGTCGTAGGTAGGTATATCTATATTCTGGCGGCAAATTCGCAAATTGATGAATTCTTTCCTCTCTGAATGGGCTTATTATTTTAATCTTTGCTGTACCATCATCATCTTCATTATTTTAGTGGCAAATTATGTATTTTTTTATGTTACAACACCATACATAGGGCCTTTTGGCCTCGTACAGGACCAGTTTAGTTAGTCTTATTTTAATTTGTTCTTAAGTTTACTTTTTTTTTAATTTAGTTTTATTGTTAAGTTACCATTTTGTTTTGTCCAGTGAGAGACTAATAAATACTTTTTCTTTTATTCTTTATTTTGTTGTGTAAGCAGTAATTAATACCTTTGCCCAACCTGTAGGACAACATAGGGTTACTTAAAAAACCAACATTAAATGATCACGTCTTGTAATATTCCTGGAATGAGAAGGTTAATCTTATTAGCGAAACGATTATTCGGGGCGACAGTTCTTTCAACCAACAGTCCATCGGGCGTTCGTTCTTCGGGCAATTGTTTTTTTGACCAGCAGTATATTGTCAGAAAGGCCGGCTGTCATTTTCTAAATGTTTGGCAGTCGTTACAAGTAGTGAGCGGGCCGAAAGTCTGACAACCACTCTAACCAAGGTTTATCGTATTACCTAGTACTAACTGGGATGTAGAGGTCAGATAGGCAATCGCTCCATGTAAAAGACTGGTATTCAGCTGCATCCGGTTAGACTGGAAGCCGACCCCAACATGGTTGGGAAAAGGCTAGGCAGATGACGGGTGTATTGGGTGTCGATGGGTCGTTCGAGGAGTAAACGTTCTTGGGGCAAATTAACTTTGGGCAACTGTTATACTTTGCAATTCACCTCTCTGGTCGGTAGTAGTAGTCACACAGGAGAAATAGGTTTTCTAATCATATGTATCTGATCAATACGAACGATTCTGAATGACGCGCGGAAGAGCTATTTACGTCACGGTAGGACGTCAATAATATTGATCAATATTAATAAATACATAAGATTTTGCATGTAAAGTAATCGTTAAAATAATTACACAATACGCATTCCTTAATAAATATGCGCATCTATATATTACATAACAAATAAAATAAGTTTCACACGCACAGATGCGTTCACGCATGTTTACATTTTACTTTAAAAAAAAGTTGTTTGATTCCAATATGGAAGAGGATTAAAACATGTTTAAACTTACGTAAGTGATAAATGTTTCTCACGTCTCTTCATCAATTAATCTCATCTGTATTAAGATTTTAAGAGTTGAATTAGATTGTAGTCGAGCAGTACCAGGAGGTCTACTCTCTTAGCACGAAACCCGCAGTTTCGGCCGAAGATACGGGCGTTTCCTACTCCGTAACACTTACGGAAATACGATTAGTGAGGGACCCGAACTAAAAACGGATGACAACACGATTGGACGATTATCCCTACTCCCGATGTATTTTCAAAACTCATGAATCCGAAAATAACAGGGCGTAGGGTTCATTTGGAAGTTTCGATCTACTTTCGTACGGGCCCGTATCTTCGTTGACGAGCTTAGAGAGTAGACCCCCAGCCTAGTGATGTGACCGTCGGACTGCCAAGTCATAGATCTCGAGTTCGAACCCAAGACACCCTAATTTTTCGGAATCATGTGCGTATTTTATAATTATCACTTACTTCGGTGAAGGAAAACATCGTGAGGAAACCACCACGCCTGAGATATATTTCTCGACGGCATGTACGGCCGAGTCAGAGGCCCATGGCCGGCATAAAAACTCTGACACCAGGTTAGACACTAACCACACCATAAAGAATCAAAGAAAGACTAGATTGTAGTATCAAATACATAATTCCAGTAGAGAAGAGACCAATTTCGACAGACAAGCGACCTAGCCTGGCCAAGAAGCAATTTCTTTGAAAGTGTCTATACCGACTTTCATCAGAAGTTTCAAGTCAGTCCTATACGAGTATATTGTTGACATTTCAAGCATCCCTATCGCATATTTGATGTCTCGATCCTCTTTTATAGTTACCCATGTTTCCCCTATCGGTAATGCTGCTTATCAGGGTGGAGGACTTTTGCCAAGCTATCCGATTACCCGGTTTTCAAGACTTTGTGAGATCGTCGAATTGCGCCATCTTCGTCCAACTAGTCTTTTCCAGTACTAGGTTGGTATATATCGATTTTTTTGTCAAATGAACGACAATAACAAGACTATTTTATTTACTTCCTTTTGTACATAGTGAGCTAAGCGTTTATTACTCATCACCTGCCTAGCCTTTTCCCGACTATGTTCGGTTCGGCTTCCAATCTAACCTGATGCAGCTGAATACTAGTATTTTACACAGAGCGACTGCCTATCTTACTTCCACAACCGAGTTAGTACTGGGTATTAATACGATACCCCTTGGTAAGACTGGTTGTCAGACTTTCGGGCCACTGACCACCTGTAACGACTGTCAAAGATCACCATATCGATAAATAACACCATGATCGGACCAGCGGCATAACGTGCTTTCCGAAACGGAAACTCGGTATGTAATGGGCGGTCACCCATCTACGGACCAACCTAGGCGCGGCTTAACCTAAAGATCGACAAGAGCGGCTGTTATAATTTTGCTACGAGCTCCTCTTCTCAGCGTTTATCGCTAAATGTAGCACTGGTAAGTCTAGGGGTCAAAAATATTTATTTCAGTAAACAAATATATAGTTCTACTATTCGTATTTACATACATATTAGTCTATTACATAATTACCTATGTAAGTAACGAAGAGTGCAAAAAATACACAGAACAGTTAGCTTAAACAATTAATTACATTACACAATAACAATTATTTGCAAATGGCCGACATTTTTAGCTAAACAATACTAACCTGTAATAAATAGTAACTGCAGATAACAGTCATTCTTCTCAAACAAAGAAGAAATCTTCTTCAAACCTAGTTGTATAACATTATTTCGATGTGAAAAGATATTTTTATAGATAGAAAACCCTTTCTTTTTTATTTCAAATGCCGCATGCTGGTCACCTGTCCGTTAAGGCGAAGAAGCGTTGAAATGTAAACCATTCACTTTTAATATGTTCTACTAAAATCATCTTTCTATGATGGGTTATATTTTTGGATCAGTGACTACATATTTGAAGAAATTCAACACTTCATTAAAGTACATAAATGGTCTCCTTAAGCTTCCTTATCACACTTTTAATTACAATTATTTAGGCAGATTATGAATTTCCTGCAAATTCCTCTGAAGAAAATACTTATCCCATTGCTCTATATGTTTTATAAATTCGACTGCGGAATTTTATAAATAACGAAGAAAACAACAAAAATCAACAATATTCATTAAAATTTTCATTATTTATTTAATTATTTTATTGATTCTTTTTAAATGAAAGGCGCGATTTTGTTTTTCAGCCTCTTCATAAAGTCTGGTCGTCTAGGCTCCCAAAATAATTATAATTATCTTGTTATGTGACAAATACTTGCCGTAATGAAATAAACTAAACAAGTTTACTATAATATCCAACCCAAGACTTAGGCACCAAGAGAAACCCTTGAGTTTGACCAAAAAGCTCTTCATTCAAAAGTAAATACGTACAATAACTTAGCCTTAAACAGTAGGTAGGTATGCTCAAATTTTGTCGCGGTACGTGTGAATCTGCTACAGCTATCATCGCCTCTCTATTACGTTACGTAACGATAATTTGGTACACCTCTAGTATGTACAGTAGGTAGTACACTCAAACTTTTTAATGTTACGTCAATATTACCGATTTTGGACACTAGTTTGAATAAATAGCCAGATGCTAAATGGATAGGCAGTAGACACCGGAAGTTATCCGGATGTGGTTAGGAGTGTTGGAAAATCTATAGTTCTATGCTGATGCACTTAGCTTACTAATAAACTTACTTGCTTACTTGTTCAGTCGAGTTGGATTTTGAGGGTAGCTTAACGTTCACTAATGGGTAGCTACATTCATTCCCGAGTGTATACAAACACATAGAAAACGTTCCCGCGGGTTGATTTCCGAAGATAACGTGAGTGAAGCCGCATGCAAAAAATTTTCAAGGTACATAAGCCGTGTGTCAGATGGGATTCCTCATCGGCTGAAATGTCGATCTTCGATCTTTTCCCCTATTTTACACATTAACGGGATGAATATAAAAAACATCTTTCTTAGGCTTCTTATCTACCTTCGTTATATTATAAAGAGCTGTGAGTTTGTCATTTTTTGTTATTATATAGTTACAGATTCTGTTTTAGAAGAATTTCTTGAATGTTTTACTTACAACCGGAGTGTGTGTTAATCCTGGGGGCCTAAAATGGCCACTTTAGCATAACATAATAGAATGATAATATGAATCACATTAAAATTCTTAAAATGGTCACAGACACGATTAATATAATTATGTTGAATTATCAGTTTGTGACCATTTTACGAATTGTAACGTAATTCATTTTATTATCATATATTATGTTCTGCTGAAGGGGCCATTTTAGACCCCCAGAAGTAAGAACGTGAACGAAGCAAAATCATTATGCAAAACGATCCTAACATACTCGAACGCTAACTGCTACGATTAGCAGGTGGCGTTCACTAGTTTCTGCCTACCCCAAGGTAAAAAAGCGTGAGTTCAAGTTTGTTTTATTTAATGATTTGAGTTTTGAATAACTATTTCCGTATTGTCTTACGGTATAGATAGCCGGTTCTGTTTCAGATTGTACCGATGTGTATTTATTAACAACTGATCGGCCTATCGAAAACATGACCATCAATTTTGTTCAGTACAGGAATGTGCGAAGAAGCGTCTTATTGTTTTATAAATGACATAAAGAAATTATACTTTCTCTTCCATAATTTATTACCTATGATTTAGTACCTTGAGACGTGGTCGATACATAACTAGGTATTAGGTTGGTATTTTTCGCAAAATAAATCATTCATTCTGTGATAGATAACTAAATTATAATTTTAAGTTAAGAAGTGACTTTCAAAACTTCCCCATTGATTCTTACGCATTTCCTTCGAAAAGGAGAGTTACGAAAACGTGTACCTTGAGTAAAATTAAAAAAATCACTGACCTGAACATTTCTCTAGCAACTTTAGACGCAGGTATGCAAGTCCAAACCCAAGCTTGCATCAATGTGTCTTTTCTGCGCTGTTTTTATGTTGCCTATAGATGGGCTCGATTTATTGACGAGATTTTTTGTCGCTCGATACCTACCTATCTGTGTTTTAACGACGAATAAGATAGTGACAGCCTCTTACAGATTTTCTTACAAAAATACGATGTCTATGACACGTACACAAACAGGTTTACGTTTTTGCTTGATCACACTTGTCTTTTGTTCTTTGTGCAAAACTGTAGATACTAATTTTTAACGGACTTCTAAAAAAAGGTGGAGGCTATGTATTCGTGATTTACGTGATTCTCGTTTGTCATTTGATAGAGGAAGCCTGCGCGGTGGTCCCATGTAAATATTAACTTTGCTTGAATAGTGAGTTAGCTCCGTACGACGTTCCTTAGTAACTTCTAGTGACAATGTAAAATTAATTCATGACAAGAATTTTGAAAAAGGGAAAAATAAGAAGTATTTTTGCCAAAAAAAACCAACTTTCAAAAAAACACTAAAAAGTCTTAATTATCTTTACTTTCGGAAGTCGGTGGCAAAAAAGTAAATGAAACAAACAAAGTCCCCAATATCAGACTTTTTAGTGTTTATTTGGAAGTCGGTTTTTTTTTGCGTATTTCAACATGACTTAAATAAAAAGTTGCTGGGGGATCACAATCACAATAAATAAGTAAGTAAGCAAGTATATTTATTTGCATAAAATGTGGTAAATACAGCACGTTATAAAATGATTTAGAGCAGGACACATTCCGACGATTACGTCGGAATGTGTCCATGTAATAGCATGCAAATTTTAAAAACAATTTTTACAACAAGTTACATTAACTTGAACACATATGTAGCCTATGTAGGTATCCATATATACAATTATGTAAGTACGAGTACATTTGAAATATTTTAATCATACTAATCAAACGATAAAAACAAAAGAAACACAAAATAAAAGTACTTACACCTTACATACATCTAAAACGTCATAAGTCACTCTACTTCTTACAATACTTTTAAAACACAAACAGGTGTACAATAAAATAAAAGGCTCTTCATAATAGATCTCTTATCCAAGTTATATCAAAGCACTATACATTCTACAGCACAGTGGTTAAAGTTACGAAATCCTCTTGTCGTTCAAGTGGCAATTTATCTGAGAGGTGGCTGCAGACCGTAGCTGCGGGCTGGTGAAAGGATGCGCGGGTAATAACTATGTTAGTGCCGCAGCTGCACTTGTGTCTGTTCGTGGATTATTCTGTTTTATATATACATCATCATCATCATCATCTATAGCCTGAATTATCGCGCTGCTGGATATATGCTTCTCTTTTCTTGTGCCAATCGCCACGGACCTGTGCCAGTCTCATCCAGGTTTTTCCTTCGATGACAACTAAATGGAGTTGGGCAGGACACCTAGCAAGGTGCAGCAGTGATGCCAGGTGGACTAAGGCTGCCACCGAATGGCGTCCAAGAACTTGGAAAAGAAATGTGGGGCGTCCAGCGGCAAGATGGGCAGACGAAAACATAGTTTCATTTATTCATTGGTTGTATAAAAAAAATTGTTTAGACTAGCTGTGGCTAAGTAAGTGCCACGCACGAAATGTTTGGAGCTAACTCTTTCGCCGTCATTATTTAATAATACCAGAGACAATTACCCCATAACTGGGCAATGGAGCATGACCACAACTTGTGATTTGTCGAGGAGATAGAAACAAAGAAAAATCCTGATTTTCACACGTAGGGACTGTATCTAGAAGTCTCATTGGTTTCCTTTATAACACCTGATTTTCCCTTCCTATCTCTAGCTTCATTCCTAATCCACTGTGGGAAAGAGAAGTAGCTATACTGGACCAATAGCTCTAACTCTGTCACACACCGAAGTTTTTTTTTTGTACTTAATAGGCTTGCGTCTGGCCGCAACTCGCCTGATGTGAAGCGATGATGCGGCTTAGGAGCACGCTTGAATAGAAAAAACCGATTCACTCGAACCTTGAATAGATCAAGTAAGTTTTAAACAATAGTTCTCTAACGTCTAATGGTAGGCACAGGTGTATTTAAATGCTAAGCCACTTGTATGTCCCACTGTTGGGCAAAGTTCCCACCCATATCCCTGCAGGTACTCTTCTCTTGCGCCACCTCGAACCAGCCTTCGTGATGCGCGTCTAGATCATCATCATAGAAAGGTTACAAAACTAAAAGCAGGTCATTATTATATCATTGCCACCGCACCACATGTCATTGTTAAGTAGCTATTACTGATAAATAAAACATATCATATTATTATAGCGTCTCGTCCACATATGACATAAGACTTACGTGGCACCAGGAAATGCAAGACGGTGTGGGTCAACACAAAACTTTCCCTGTGTCCTTGGCAGAAGTAGCTTTGTGACCGTATCTTAATTGTGTGGCTATTATATTGTTATTCAATTTTGTTTTTCAATTTTTGATACATAACCTGTTGTGAACTGTTTTGTCCAAAAACGGGTGAAGACACTGACTCCTGTAACACAGGTCTCACCTAGCACAGGAGTCAGGGTTTCAAATGGAAATGTAAACCTTATTTCTTTGTGTCAATAAAATTATTGTTTATTTATTTATTATTTATTATAAGGTGGGCTATGAATAGATTTGTCGAAGACTCATCACATCATAAATACACTTTGAGCTTTCTATGAAACCCCAAATAATACTTTTTGAAACAAAACGCTACTTCCTGAAATTTATAGAATCAAGTTCTTCTATTTTAACAGACAGAGAAGTTGTTCCACCTTGGGTTTGTTTAAATTAAAATAAATTTATTGACACAAACAAGTTAGGTAACTACAAACATACAACGAGCAAAGTTAAAAGAATGCAAAAGTAGAAGTAGCCGCGTTTGGATGCGAATGTTCTTTGGGAAATGTAATATTAAATATTCCTAAAGTGGTAAGCCACACATACCATGGTCGGTGTGATGGGTGGATGAACCATCCATTTCATCCAGTTACCCCTCCGTGACTGGAAAAGCAAGTTCTGGCTGTCATTTGGAAACAGTAATTGTAACAGACATTCAGAAGCCCGAAAGTCTGACAGCCAGTCTGCCAAGAAATGTCATGTAGGTAATCCAGTAATGAGCTTGTCGACGTGAGGGCAGTTGCTTCTTGTTAAATACGGGTACATATACAGCTGCATCCAGTTAGACCGACCGTTGTCTTCCTAACCAACATAAACACGGAGAAAATACCAAGTATTCACGATAAGGTTCACTATATAAAATCACTATTAGCTTTTGCCCGCGGCTTTACTCGCATTATGGTCGAAAATTAAGACACTCGGAAAAAAATTTCTTTCGTAATCGGATCAGTAATTCCGAAGATTCTGCCCTACATGTAAACTAACAAACGTTATATCATTAAAATTTTATAATAAAGACTAGATTTGATTCATACTGAATGTTGTATGTGGATTTATATCTGGATAATAAAAAAATCATTTCATTTTCTTTAGTATAATATAGATAAATAAACACCTAAATATTACACAATCAGGTTTACAAAATCAGTAGCATCTACCTGTCATTTTGAAGGCTCACCAACAAAAGGGCCAGGTGAAGGGTCGGCAGAGTAGTTCGTTACAGACGGACAACACAATGGTCTTGTTTATATCGTGGTGCAAACATATTCATTATTGTGGCTATTCTTGGGTCATTTGTTAATTAGTTATGTAATGTATGGGAGAGTAATGAGTTAAGTTCGATTGATCGAGGTGATGAAAAGGTCTTGGGGTCAATAGGTACGAGTAACTTGCCTTAGTATGTGTTAATAGGCAGGTACTTTTATGTTGTAAAGATTTGTAGAGCAACCTTACATGGAATCGTTAATTTCCTACGATTAGGTTCCTTAACTATGTTTTCATTAACCGACAGTTTTAATGATTAAGTTTGCTAAATATTGTATAGAGAAAAAGCCACAATATTTGCCACGTCTAACCTCTTCTTCAGGAACTCGGCGCGTCGTCTAGATTTTTATTATACACCTGTGAATGTCAAACTTAAATCCTTTTTTTTTACTTTTGACAGTTCTAACTTAAAACAATTACTAAAAAATAAAAGTAATGATAAATAAAAATTGTATCTAAAGTTATTACTTTTACTCAAGTATTCAGTTTGACTTGTTTATAGATACAGGTATAATTGTCTTTGGGATTGCTGTTGTTTGTGGCTTAGTCATCATCAATGACCAGTCCGGTGACTCAAGGTGCTTATGGTCTTAAGCTCCTTAGGTTGCCTCTTACGAAGTTATGACATCCACGGGATGAGATGGGACGGTCTTATTCTTAATCCGGATCTCCACGGAACAGTATATTTATAGCAAATATATATATATAGCGGATATTAAAAAGCATTCATTTTTAGGACGTTTCATCATCTTCCTGCCCTTGTCCCATTCTACTTGGGGTCGGCGCAACACGTTTTCTTCTTTATTTTCAGGACGTTGACGGGTTAAAATTAATCATCTCACACCAGCATATCAGCCATCTTCTATATCTTCTTTGTTTAAAAGCTGACCGTTCGCATAGCCGTATGTTACAATCCCATAATAGAATGTAAAACAACATTTTACGCAACTGTACGTCACAGCTAATGATGGTAATGTATGTACATATTTCATGTGTTTGGCTTCATTAGCATGTGCTCGGGTTTATGGGATCATCCAATTTGGCACGGGTGTGATTCCACTGTCAGACACGTTACGTCAATTTATTATTATTAATTTATTTAACTTTGAAGGGTTGGACAAAGATGAAATGACTGTTGTAGAGTCAGACAGAAATGCAGTAGGACTGTTAAAATTGCGTCAAATTCTGGTTGAAAGGACGTTGAGTTTCGGACACCAGCCCGTGATACATTACAATACAATACAAGTAGTGAAGAAAAATGCCTAACGCATACCGCACCGTCCGGGGAGACAGTTTGGTTATGTGGGGCTAGCACCCACTAAAACACACCGCTGCGCGCCGTGAGCATACTGTAGCCTTGGTGGATGAGCCAGGAGAACTGCTACGCATAACCTTCGCGAAATCTCCACGTTCCTGTGCGAGCTTCAACCAGGTTTTCCGAAAGCAAAAATGTCGTCTGCCCATCTCACCGCCGGACGACCAACCTTTCTGCTCCCAGTCCTTAGACATCAATCGGTCACAGCTTTACCTAACATCAACACGCCTTGCTAGGTGCCCTGCCTAACTACATTTGATGACAGTAGATGGTGAATATTTCTATAAAGGCAGGGAGAAAAATTAAGAGATAAAAAAGAACTACCATGGGAACACACATTGCCAACATATGCAATGATACAATAATTATAACGTACACATTTTTTTCGTGTTAAAATCGTTAATTATTTTCATGTTCGAAACATCTCGCCTATAGGTTAATGTGAGATTAATTTGTCAGTGTGGGTGTGTACGGGAGAATATTTTGCGCGGTACTGCTAGGGAAAATAAGATTGTTTTCAGTGACGCCAGGAAAATACATTGACGAATTATTGTTATTTTGACAACTATTTCATCATTTAAACTTTGCATCTCCAATCTAATCACAAGGAACAAAATAGTACCTATGGGCCCCGTTTACGTAATATACTATAGATACATAGTACACTTATATTTCTCAATTTTCAGTACGAACTGGGTTGTGGAGGTCAGATAGGCAGTCGCTCCATGTAAAATACTGGTATTCAGCTGCATCCGGTTAGACCGGAAGCCGACCCCAACATAGCTGGGAAAAGGCTAGGCAGATGATGATATTTCTTAATTTTATTTTGAGAAAATTACGTAAATCGGAGGGAAAACTATGTGATATTCAATTTTCCTTGAACTCAAAGTTTCAGAATTTTGGTACTAAATAAAAAATTGCTGTGCGCTTACAGGGTTCATGTCAAGTGCTAGTCTTTACGTTGCAATACTAATCTGTGGGGTTACTATGACTTCTTAATGCAGGAATGTTTAGTTCTATTTAAGGAGAGAGAGAGAGAGAGATGGCGCTGGCACTGTTATTTATATGATTGCAATAAATATATGAATTTGAAAACTTTACAAGCTTTAGCAGTTTCCATTATTAATAAAAAGCCACGATGATCTGGTCAAAAACCGCAGCAGTCACAGAAGAAATAAAGAACCGTATGTTTACGCATTTCAACCTTCTTTTAGTTCATAGTTAGCAATCGTAATACATACGTTATGGTTAACTTATTTCGCGTTAACCTTTGGTTACCTAATACTTAAGTAACGAAAACTTAACTATTAATTGATGTTTTTTATAAAATACTTAATTAAATATGGTAAACAGTGTTAAGTAATTGTTGTTGCAATGGAAAAATTCTGCGAAAACATGTTTCTCAATTAAGAAAAGTGCTGCTTAGCGATAATTAGTACTCTCTTGTCCAAAAACTGTGTTGTTTCTGATGAATTCTAATAAGGCATGCAGGTACGTAATTTAATATTAAATTTAATCATATACCTTCCTACTTTATAATGCTTAGTTAATGGTTTGCGGAACAATAGTTTACTTTTAACTGTGGAGGTTTATAAGTGGCTTGTAGCTGATTACCTCACTATAATTTTTTGTATTTTTCACTGTAAGAAACTCAAACACAATAAAATAAATAAAAACATAGTTTGCTTGAAACCGTTTTAACGGTGATTGTTACCTCCACTTAGTTTAATACGATTGTTTTAAGAGGGTAGGTAGACACCCTCCAAAATAATTAATAACTTCGTTTTGATTCGTGAATTCGTCTGTAACTTTCGTAATAAAAATATTAGCCACTCAGCAAGGTGTTAGCCGCAAAAACTGTTGATTCTAACAGGAGATGGGTGTGTGCAGAGCTGACATTGGAGGGTAGGCATTGCCATTAGGGGAGGCTTTTTCAATTTACAAAACTATTGGACATTTTATATCTTGTCCTGTGTGTCGTTTTGTTTGTTGCCACATAACACAACATCACACCTGTAATCGCCGAAGGGTTAGGCAGAGGTGTGCCTTATAGTACACCCACATTTCGCCAGTTATGTTTTTACTCTTTGGTATATCTATAGAACGTGAATCCGGGAACTAAACGAAAGTTACCTAAAAATAAAATGATGTCGTGATGTCGTTTTGTCGTGGATCTGCGTTCCGGTAGTATAACGGGATTATGCGGATCCACGTTAAGGCCGATACCAAAGATTAAGTCCCACGAAATAGGGGGCGAGCCTATTGCCATCGACCGGGCACAAATCCAGACTCCGTGGCTGCTACTGCGTAATTTCGTCCACCCTATTTTGTTTGTTATTTGTTTATTACTAGAAATGATGGCCGACTCAATCTGCCTACCATCGACACGCTAACAAGAATCAGATACAACACTGAGACTATGAAGAGTGAGGATAATCTTCTTCCGAGAATAGAAAGATAATCACCATGACACTTCTCACTTAGTTGACTATCTCAGAACATAATAAGGTAGGCCTATTATATCAGCCAGTATCTTTACCACTGATATACATAACATAATACCATATAATATTTTCTTTTACATCACCTTAATAACCATGCAGACATACGATACAATCAGTGCACCGTAACATTACAAATACGTATTTATATATTACCTACTCGTATTTACGTAATAAAGCGTGGATCTTGTGTCGTAGGAAGATGGCGGCAATGGTAAGACGAGACTATTGGCCAATCTGCTGAGTGAGCGATAGAACTGAATGTGAAGGTATTTGACCGGTACGGATTTGAGAACAATTTATTTTGTTTTTTTTTTTTGCAGGGCAGATGACCTAGTATTTATCATTATCACCTATGTTGCTTCAAAGGACAAAGACAGAGATTTATAGTTGGCCTATATTTCTCTCCAGTAGATTTATCGTGTGGGTAGTGCCTAACCTGGTGTCAGATTTGTTAAGCCGCCCATGGGCCTCTGATTTGGCTTTACATGCCGTCGAGAAATATTTATCTCTCAGGCATGCTGGTTTTCTCGCGATGTTTTCCTTCACCGAAGCAAGTGATAATTACATCAACTATGTATGTATGTTGGGATCGGCTTCCAGTCCAACCGCATGCAGATGAATACCAGTATTTTACATGGAGCTCCTGCTAAGCTGACCTCTACAAACCAGTTAATACTGGGTAATACGATACCCCTTGGTAAGATTGGTTGTCAGACTTTCGGGCAACTGACTACCTGTAACGACTGACAAACTCCACAGTGTATGTAGCTAATAAGAATTGCACAAACGGCTCCTATAGCCTGTCAGTTTCATCAACAGGTGAACGTTTACACACACATACACACATAATATAGTCTTTTCGAATCCTGTTTCCAGTTGCTGTTATTTCCACTTCCACGAATATCAACTTAAGGTTGTCGTAAATTAAGTGTATTTTCAAAATGAACTCATAAATTTGATTGAAATTTTAGTGCTAACTGAACTTTATTGTGTGTGTTAAAACGGTGTTTATAATAACACGTTTGTTTATTTGTTCCGAAACTAAATCGCGAATGCAGTACAAGCACACTCACACACCTACACAATGTACGGTGCATTGTGCCACCTACGTATTAAAAAGTTTTGTTTTATTTTCGACAAATTACTTAATAGCTAGTTATGAGAGCGAGAAGGAATTCTGTTATGATTTTGTACAAAAAGAGAATTAAGTGTATTGACATGATTGATGTAATAGTGGATGACGGTGAATGTTTTTATTACTTCCGCATTGATTTCAAGTTGAAAGATCTGGCAAAGTAGAGTGTTTTTGTATCTTAGCAGGTAGTTTGTCTCCCCAAGCTTCAATATTAGGAAGTGATGAAATCTCTCTCATGAAATTTAAATGAATGGCTTTGATTCTCACTGATGTGAGGATGTTTATAATATTGTACAGTTTATTAGAAGTTAAGCGGTCAAAAATCGTCAAGCTGCACTGAGCAGAGCATCGAGTTCATGCTCTTTTTTCCATGTGAAGCATTATACTAATTTTTACTTTTTACTCCTTTTATTCACAATTAGGTACTATTAGAGTGACAATTTCAAGTGGATGGGTGACCACCCATTACATACCAAGTTTCCGCCGATCCTCGGAAAGCACGTTAAGCCGTTGGTACCGGGCGGCTGTCATTTGAAGATCTTTGACAGTCGTTACAGGTAGTCAGTGGCCCAAAAATCTGACAACCAGTCTTACCAAGGGGCATCCTATTAACTAATACTACTTGGGTTGTGGAGGTCAGATAGGCAGTCGCTCCATGTAAAATACTGGTATTCCGCTGCATGCGGTTGGACTGGAAGCCGACCCCAACATACATAGTTGATATAATTATCACTTGCTTCGGTGATAGTGGTGAGGTCAGATAGGCAGTCGCTCCATTTAAAATACTGATAATCCGCTGCAGCCGGTTAGACAGGCTTTAAAGGTTTTGTCATTCGCATCTTTTTACCTAGTAGGTCCCTATAAATAGATGCCTACTATCCCACTACGGAGTTTGAACCTATGCCCTAGCTAGGGAAATCGGAAACAAACCAGTCGATCAGGTTCAGGAGTGCTGACCTTGGACCTGACGTTATTGTCACTATGGTAAAGCTTCGTTCACACAACGACAGTTAATCGACTGTAGGTTAGTACCTAATTGGTAAGAATGTCCATGTGAGACTTGTTGGCGAGTTTGCGATTTATCGCACTTGTAATTTAGTATCGTTTATATTAACTTATGTTGATACTGATTGGTGTAAATCTACAGAGTGTTAACGGACCCTTGAAGAAGCCGTCAACCAAGCTTTCTATACATCAAACTAAGTTACCTTACGCAAAAGTTATTGCTGGGACACGACTATTTGTTTGGGGTAAAAGATTACGTTATACGATAAGACTCAATGTAACGCACTCGAAACATTGTGCTGATGAATGTATTCAATAGTACGGGGGTTGTGAAGGTTTTTAAAGTGAAGTTAAAACATTAAAAACTTGTATGTAAAAAGAAAAACTTGTTAAAAAGTTGGAACTTTGATCCCCAATATCTCCGTAACTAGAAGGTTCCCAAATATGGTCTAGGCTTCGTTAAGGGTACTTTTACACCCATTATTCATTCCTCACATTGTCTTTCCCCATCTGTGTTGGAGTCGGCTTCAAATCATTCGGATGCAAATCTGAATCCACCAGTATTATACATCATGGAGCAAAATCAAAATCAAAGCATTTATTTCAAGTAGGCCAATTACAGGCACTTTTGAACTGTCGAAACAAATACAGCAATAAAAAATGAAGCTACAGTCCCAGTCACAAGACATAATAACTGTGAAAGTACTGTAGTTGCCCATTCCAAAGCGTAGATCTCTATGGAGAAGAATGGGCAAGAAACTCCAGCGCGAGAGCGACTTCTTATTTGACTTCCATAACTTACTTATGGGGAATACGATGCCATTGAAGGTAAGACTGGTTGTCAGACTTTTGAACTTCTGAATACCCGTAACGACTGTCGCAATTGGACGAATGATTACTCCTAAGTACAACCTCGAGCTCGTGGCTAAATAGTAACAACCGCACGCGACGATCTTCAAGGAGCAGCCGCGCTTGCCAAGTTAGGTCTGTGGATTGGCGATCATCATTTTATGCGAGTTTCCTTCGTGCCACGGAAAGCACGTTAAGCCGTTGATCCCGGCTGTCATTTGTAGATCTTTGAAAGTAGTTGTAGGTAGTCAGTGGCCATTCTGACAACCTGTCTCACCAAGGGGTATCGTATTACCCAGTACTAACTGGGTTGTGGAGGTCAGACAGGCAGTCGCTCGATGTAAAATACTGGTATTCAGCTGCATCCGGTTAGACTGGAAGCCGACCCCAATAAACTTGGGAGAAGGCAACGCAGATGATGTCATCCTCGCCTTTCGACGAACGGCCTATTAACTCTTCTTGTGTAAACGAGTCTTTACTCACTGTGGGTCGTGGGTACCAATAACCGGATGGAGATGAAATAAATATGTGTTTATCATATATTTGACATACTTATCTGCATGCTTACGAACTTTGCAGAGTAGCTGGTAGTAGCTTGATGAGAAACTCAAGATTTAACTAAAAGGCTTATGATTACCTACATCGGTCTGTGCCAGTGGACCGCTTGCTGTTTGTTGATTTAATAGAGATACAACCCCCAAATATTTTATTTTATTTATAACACCTTAAACTATCTATACAGGGTTTACACTCATGCGACAGCTAAGAACTTAAACAATTTATCATTTTATCACAAATTTGAGATAAGGGCAGGAGAATGATGAGTTTCGTTGCAGTTTAAAAAGGTGGGGTGACATAAATAAAAAAAAAATTGCCTACATGGCTTCGTTACCATTCTTTAGTGGCATATTGAAAGAACGGCAAAAACCTTTTGTCTACTGTGTACTATTTGTGTGCCAGCATTCCATTAATGTAAAACCTTTTGTGTACTATTTTTTTGTGATAAAAAAAATGAAGCAATGACCATAGGACATTATGGAGAGACGTAAACTTGAAGTTATCGAGGCGGCAAAATAACGGTCGAACAGTCAATCGAAATTTTTTAACAAAAATGACTTATCTTTACTTACTAATTGACCTCAGAAAGCAATTACCTAAAGATAGTCCATGAAAAACATGGCGAGAAAATCAGCAATCACGCTTGACCGTTTTACCGGGTCAATGCGCCGTAACCATCAAGTTTAACTCCAATAACAAAACTATGAATAACTTAAAACATTTTCTAACTATCACAAACAATATTAATAGGAGCGATTTAAATAAGTTTTCAATGAGGAAGTGACGTAATTTTCACATACATTCCCTTAGTTATGTTAAGTGAATGTGATAGTGTTACCAAAGTTATAACATCTGGTAGCACGATTGGCTAAGCGATGTTATTTTTAGATATTATAATATGTATCGCGATGGCATAGAGTAAGTTTTAATATAGTTGGAGATGCGTAACTATTCGTTGTATTTGTCGATACTGTTACTTTTAAGTTTTCTGCGCGTTGCGTTTCCAATACTGTCCTCCCATAATTAAGTACTAATGCTAATATTGAACAAACAATTTATAACATAATATATATGGAATGGATGGATTTATATATAGATATTATTGTACATGATAATATTGTAAAAACAAATTATTTTAAAAGAGTAACCATGGAGTTTCATGCGGGTTCTTCTCCATAGTAAACGACCAACGCGAACCGTGCACGTTTTCTCGACATTTTATAAGTGCCCATGTAGTGAAATAAAATACTTTGATCTTGATACTTTTATCCCTTCTGACTGAGTACACCCATAGATGATTACTATATCTTGATTTATAAGAGTGTTCACGGAGTTTCTTGGTCGGTTTTCTCCATAGGAACCTACGATGCTTTGGAATGGGTGATGAGCTTCTTCACTGACTGACCGACTACTTGATATTACAATGGAAGGCTCCATTGAAATGTCAAGACAATCTTCAAAATATCGTATCAAAATATAGTAATAATCTATTTATGTATTGTTTAGGTCGGATTAGATAGAGATAGAATATTCTTTATTATGTACGCCATACATTTTCCATTGAAATAAATGCTGTTAGTTTGAAATATTGCTATGCCCTAGCCGGCACTCCAACTGGTAGGCACAACTGGTGTACTTGAAACAACCAACAAATCGGAGACATGTTACTACTAATCCGTACTTACTCTACGAGGTGGATACTCTACGTCTACGAGGTTGATTACGGACCGATCCCCTTCAGAATAGACCACCCGTCGTCACATCACCCGGTCCAGCGCATTGCGCATCCATTTTTGACCTTCTGCTAGGTGGACCTCCATACTTTCCACTTCTTACGTCGTTTGGTTGTTTTTAATAAAGCAGACTAGGTCATTTCGCCATCTTTGCCTAAGTTATCTACCCCGATGTTTTTCTTTCTAAATTAATGTCACTAAATATTGCAACAATAATCTTGAACTTTTATACGATCACGTAAAAGGTTATATAAATAAAAACTGTGAATTAATATTAAATAATGAAAATATAATGAATATTAAAATCTCAGTTGGAGTTTTCTTATGCAATAAAAAATATATAAATAAATAAAAATAATTTCCACCACTAGTGCAACAAGAACAACATGAAATTTGGGTATAAAATGTCTATCTACATTATGTACATCTTCGTTGGACTAGTGGTCGAAAGCGCGACCGTTGAACAAGAAGTCCTGAGTACGATTCCCGGGTCGGAAAAGTGTTATTGGGTTTTTCCATCAGGAATTTCTCAGTAGCAGACGCGGAGTCTGGATTGGGTGCCCGGTTGATGGCAATAGGCTCGCCCTATTACATGGAACTTGAACATAACTGGCGAAATGTGGGTGTACTATAGGTACACCTCTGCTGGTTCTCTTTAGGTGTTAGTACCTCTACCGCGCCAAAGAATATTTAATTTCCGTTAGACAATGACATTAATACATAGTATTGTCTTGCTTTCTCATACACCGTATCTGTTAAACACTGTTTTATGCTTTCACGGTTTATAACTAAAAGACTGTCACTTATGAGATAACTTCCGAGGGTATCCCGTTCGTAAAGTGACAGTGTAAGATCGTATCTTTTATGTGGGAATGTGCGACCTAGTATTAGTGCACCTATACACTTCAATGTATATGGGATCTCCTCATAGAATTTCTTGATGAAAAAACACACCTTTGCCCGGCCCACGAATCGAACCAAGTACTCTCCACATTATAGAGTTACGAGACAGTTTCCATAATAGTGGTTACTTTATCGTATCTACGCATTTATTCATCTTTCTGACGTACCGAATGTGGTAAATAGGTATGGCTACTATATTATGCGGTGCGATGCGTGTCCCTTCTCTATGAACTAGTGAACTCGATCGAGTTCATAGCACTGGTTTGTATGCCGCCATCAAATCGGCTATGTCGTTAATGGATAGGTTAGCATTAAAATGCAGTTTGAGAGAGTACCAAATATATTTGTGTCAGTTTTTTTGGACAGATTATGGGTAAAGTATCATCGATATAAGATGGCAGATTTAATATTTTGGTAAAGCTTTCATACGGCACCTAAACTGGAGTTGGAAAGGACATCTGGCACGCGGAGATGGCCGATGGAGTAAGGTTTTAACCGAATGTTGGCCAAGGTTGGGCCTAAGAAACCAGGTCCGTCCAACCGCTGGGTTGATATCGATATCGGCGAAATCGCCGGAAACAGATGGGTAAGGGACGCACGGAACAGAGAAGAATGGCAGATGAAACGGGAGGCTTATAGCCAACAGTGGGTTTTTCCGGGCTGAAATGAAAGCTTTCATATGCATTTTGTGCACTTAGTGACCGACGCTGATGGACGCTACTGAAAGTGCCAAACTCATCGCCAAATATTGGGCTGACTTAATTTGAATAAAAACACTCTTCCAAGAGTGTAACAACTACTGAGCATGAGGCCCTGGGTTCAATCGCCGGGTCGGGAAAAGTGTTATTGGGTCGACTATTAACAACTTTAACATAAACGATGGAAACATAATATCGTGTCCATCATGTTCTGTTGTTTGCAAACCACAGGAGCCGATGAACGCTACTGAAAGTGCCAAACTCGTCGCCAAATATTGGGCTGACTCAATTTGCATCATTGACACGCTAAGATGAATAATGCGATAATGATGGCCTATGCCAGTCTTCAATTCACTTTTTGCAAAAAAATAAACTGTTTATTGTCAATAAATCGTTCTCAAATATTACATAATTCACCAATCAATCAATCAGCTCAGCCTACTGCAGTCCAATTAAGATATGCCTCTCAAATTGCACCACAACAGTATCTACTTCTACAAATCGAGCTACAACGGTCAGAATAGTGGTCTATTACAGAGTTCTAGGGGTCAAAAGATTATAAGGCCATGTGTCACTGGCACCGGTTTGATCTTTGACCGCGAGCACTGTGACTAGTATATCTTAACTGATCGTTGCGCTATCATTTATCGTGTCGAATTTGGTTTATTGTATTGGAACTACCCAAAGACATTCAAATATTTACGAGCGATAGACGGGATAAGACGAAGAATCGTGATCCAATACTTGTTACTACTTGGTAACAAATCGTATGTCTAAGGTCAAACCCCCGCTTGTCAGGGAACATTCATGTGTCAAAATCGAAAATGTTTAAGATCAAAATTTTTGGATGAAAATAGTCCCAATGTTCGATCTATGGTTATTTTAAATCTTTGGAGCTACCTAATTCGAGTTCCAATAAATAGATTCAGTATGACTCTATTATACAAATGTACTTATTTATATGGGGTTGAATTTTGAAATGGGGCATTAAGGGCTCGTAAATATTGGCCGTTTCCTTGCTAACTATACTTTTTCCAAAATCTGTGAGTTTAAGATCCATCTATTCATACACGAAATCTCTGAAGAGAATTCTTGTACTCATCATTATGAACAACTTTTACTATGGAATAACCCTAAAATCGCGAAAAACAAATCAGGCATTCCATATATTTTGACTAGTTGTGCGAACATAATTGTGGGGAACAGCAGATTTTTTTTTTAATTCATCGTTGGTCCATAGTAAAAGTTGTTCCTAATGACGAGTAGGTACAGTGACCCTTTAAGAGATTTTAGTGTATGCACAGATAGGCCTTATATAATTATCTGCCTAGTCTCTTCTCTGCGGTTGGCTTTCAGTCGAACCGGATGCTGAATACCAGTATTTTACATGGAGCGACTGCCTATCTGACCACAACCCAGATAGTAGGTACTGGGTAATACGATACCGCTTGGTAAGTCTCAAACTCTGTAAATGCAGATCGAAATTTCTTAAAAAGCTGTTTTTTGTTATGGTTAGTCTTCCTAAGTCCGTCTTCCTGTAGCTACAACGGTCAAAGTTTACTGCCTTGTCTAAAAATTTCACTCTGTATACTTTTTTTTTATTTTTTTTAGGTGGGAAATCATCAAATGACCTCTCCCGCTCTGGGTGGAGCGGGAGGGCGTGTCAGACTCTTACTGACTAAAACCCACCCGTGTTCCTTCACTTGCCTGTGCCAAGGTGCCAAGGGCCACGGTAACTCTTTCGAACAAATCCGCAACCCTGGCAGGCATCGGTCCTAATGGACCCCGTCAGTTTGTGCTGACATCTGTTTGAGGCGCGCGTGGAACACAACGCGCCATCGACCCGGGCCTGGTCCTTACCGGACGGCGAGCTACCCATTGCTCGCCGTCCGCAAGCCCGCGTATTCTGTATACCTATGACTAGATAATTATTAATAACTAGCTGACCCGCGCAACTTCGTCTGCGTTACATTTTTGGTTAATGCTCCGCTCCTATTGGTCGCAGCATGATGTTATTTAACCTATAGCCTTCCTCGATAAATGGGCTATCCGACACTAAAAAATGTTTCAATTCGAACCAGTAGTTCCTGAGATTAGCGCGTTCAACCAAACAAACTCTTCAGATTTGTAATATTAAGTATAGATTATGTAGTCAATTATGTATCTACTATTACTTATGCCTATACTCTGTTTGTGAAAGCTTTGGTAAAAGCAATCAAATAAAGCCTTGATTTATAGACTTAAAACTATCTTCAGTTCATTGATATATCGACGAAGATCAAAAAACGTAAGAACAATTAATAAAAACCTCGAGAATGCATAATTCTAAGAAATGTTCAGTAGTGATCGCTTAACTTTCTAGTTACATTGAGAGTTGTTGGAAATAATTACTTATTAGAATATAACACATATTTATTACATCACGCATGTAATCCCCGAAGGGTTAAGCAGAAGTTTACCTAATAGTACACCCACATTTCGCCAGTTATGTTTAAGTGCCATGTAATAGGGGGCGAGCCTATTGCCATCAACCGGGCACAAATCCAGACTCCGTGGCTGCTACTGAGAAATTCCTGATGGAAAAACTCAATAACAATTTGCCCGACCCGGGAATCGATCCCAGATCCTCATGCTCAGCAGTCGCGCTTGCGACCAAATAGACCAATGAGGCAGTAAAAAAAAAAAAGTAAAACTAAATGTTATGTATATTATTAAAGAAATATGCTCTTGTTCACTTGGTAGAGGTTAAACCCAGAAAAAATAAAGTGCTGTAATTATATTGATTGACCTCAATACAGTCTTCACGAACTGCTTTAAATAATCCTTTAATGTATTAATTTATTAAAACACACATGATTCATCTCCTTGGAACTTAATTAAAAGGAGCCCGTTCACTTATCTCTTACGACACCGAGTTAAATCATGAAGCGATAAACCTCCGATATAATCTGTAATACCTTTCAATATTACAGCGAATTTACAAGATGGCTGATGTTAATAGGTAATAATAACACACAACAATGTAAGTGATCGCAACTTGAGCTAAATACCAGGCTTTAATCTTTTGATCGGAGGATGGAGGACGAAGAATTTAGCTTTATCTTCATCGCAACTTTGGTTAGGGAGTAACCAGACTTAGCAACGGGAAATCGGCTTGAGCTTTATAGTACCCGTATCTTCAAAACAAGTCAAAGTGATTACTTGAGTTAAAGTAATTCATTAAGATACGATTTTTATTCTGTAGTTTAGACGCACATAACGGTCGGTTTTTCTGAGTGTGCTTTACAAACTTAATTATACCTTATGTATTTATTCCTTTATACACTTTATTTGTTTATTATTATTATCTGAACGTGGCATTACTTTGGGCCCTATCAGAATACCAGCGCTGTGACTTTTTTAATGTTACAGCACCATGCTGAGATACCTCCTTTTGGCCTCGTACAGGACCAGTTCAGTTAGTTTTATTTTAATTTGTTCTTAAGTTTACTTTTTTTAAATCTTGTTTTATTGTCAAGTTACCATTTTGTTTTGTCCAGTGCGAGACTAATTAATACTTTTTCTTTTTTTCTTTCTTTCTTTCTTTACCCTTATCTGTTAGAGGGGTAGGTCGTCCCAAACGTAGAAGCATTATACACTGATAATAATAAGTCTAGTCATGGCTTAATTGCCAAGAGCCTCGACCAATACCTGAGGAGGCTCTCGTTAGGCGGCTGGATCAAGGGCTTGATTCAGAAAGCGGTACTCCTGGACACGGCTCGTATTGCCAGGAGGTTCATCTCTCTGGAGCCCTGACCGCCGGTAGCTTGGACCCTGTTCCCGATACCGGTGGGCTACTATTTTTATATTTATAAATGTTTTTTTTCTGTAAGAAATATTTAAAAATGTAACTATAAGAAGAAAAAATGAATAAAGATAAGTCTAGTCTATTTTAATACTTGCTCGAATGCAAAATAAACTCATAAGCCGATGAGAGCAAAACTCATACTAAATAACTTCACATGTAAAGCAAATCAAACTGCTTTCAGATTTGTTATAATTGTGTCAAGGTGCCGAAGTAAATAATTGGACGGAAGTTGTAATTATTTTAATATTAGAGTGTACTGCACAACACTACTGTACTGTGGTACAGTCACGAACACGAGTGAAAATAAACTTAAGATTAATGCTGGCTAAACTTAGGTTTCCATTAATAGGGGGTCATGTCATCACGCAGCGGGTGCCAGAAGACGGGGGTCGTGGCCGAGGGACGCCTAGAAAACGCTGGCGTGACGACTTCGAGGTGTGTGTGAGAGTTTGGCCGGAGAAAACCACACGGAGTGAAGAGTGGAAGGCTGTGGCCCGGCCTTTGCCCAGTAGTAGGACAATAAGCTAAGGAAAAAAAATGTGTTTAGCTGCAACCCCTTGGCTAAAAATGAAAAATATTTACGGTGCGCCTTGAAAATACGATTAGTATTGGCAATTTGGGGCAACCAACTTGGATGAAGCGCTTACCGGCTGATGCCATGGCATCACTAGCTTCGCCTGCGCTCCTTACCTAGCCTGTTTGTTCGGGATACGTTGGCTTAGTTACTGCAATTATCTGGGCTCCCACATGGTTGACACAGTCTGTTCTGGGTCATCTAAACCTAATTTAAAAAAATACTTCGGGTAACCGAAGTTTTTTAAACGCAACGTTTACGTTAGTTTTCGATCTGATAATTCAGATCGAAAACTTTATAACCGTTGCGTTTAGGCTAATATGTGGTTTAGAAAGCTCATGTTAGGTATATTTTCACACTCATCTTTATACATATTTATGCTCATGACTGTACAAAGCTATACAAACAAAATAAAGCATCTTCGCTTCTGAATACTCCAACTGCATTGAGATGTTTTGCAAGGTTATTATTCAAGACTCGAAACAAATTAAATATTAGATAGTAAATTAAAAAGCATATTTACACGAGGACAGAACATCCTTGTGTAATTATGGTTATTCATTTTATGTTAGTCAAACTTTAATGTCACTGTTAAATAATAGCAGCCGCACGGGCAGATCTTCAAAGGTTAAGCTGTGCTTGATTAGGTCAGTCGCTGGATGGGTGACCATCCATTAGATACCTAGTTTCCTTCGTGCCTCAGAAAGCTTGTTTAGCCGTTAATACCGGCTGTCTTTTATAGAACTTTGACAGTCTTTACATGTAGTCAGTGGCCCAAAAGCTCATAAACAAGTCTTACCAAGGGTATCGTATTTACCCAGTACTGAATGAGCTTATCGTCGATGCTGCCGAGTGCAATAGCACTCCCACAAATGCGACTCCGTGATGTTATATGAGGCGCAACCCTTATAGAGACCTCAGCCCCCGGCATTAAGAGGTTATTGATCTTGACGGATGTATTTCTTATTAGTCATTTTAAGAACTATAATCAATTTAAAAACAAAAATCTTCCACGTCTTTACGTAAACCATTACGTGGAACATAATAAAGAAATCGATGAAAACATCTCGATGAGACTTAATCGAAGGTAAGAAAAATTGATAATCGGATAGTTGAGGTGAAAATATGTCGACGTAGTAAACCAATGACCGGTAAATACAACTTGTCCATCTGCTGATACCCACGTTACGTTAGTAAATAGTAATTACGAGTACCGTGAATCGAGGGCCTTTCTATAGCATAAATTTACTTATTCTATGATTAATATTAATATCATAACATCACTCCTGTAATCCCCGAAGGTATAGGCAGGGGCGTGTACCTAGTAGCACAGGGTACATTTCGTTGGTTACGTTTAAGTTCCATGTAAAAGAGGGCGAGCCACTTAACATCAACCGGGTACAAATCCAGACTCCGTGGCTGCTACAAAGAAAACCTCAACATCAAAATCAATCTTAACCAATCATAATCAATCTTATTTAAGTTCTTGCATGCATGTATTATTTTAATTCTGTATGTATACACATGTTTGAGCAAATAAAATTTCTTATTCTTATCATCTTCCAGCCCTTGTATTTGGGGTCGGCGCAACACGTTTTTTTCTTCCATGCTCCTCTGCCAACCGTCACACAATCTACCCATCATTTCCTTAGTCTTTCGTTACTAATAAAATACATATATTCTAAAAAACACTAGCATAATATATTACATAATGCTCAATTAGAAAGTATTGAGTCCAAATAATATGGAACCTGTTTATCGATAAAAAAACGTTGTATTTTATTGATGAGCATTTGAATGAGATGAGACAGAAATGTATCATTTGCCAGCCTTTTCCTATGTCTGACTCTACTACCAGTCTAAGGACCGGGCCTCCACCAAAGCGGAGACGTGCAGAAACCGACCAATCCCGTTAATTAAATAACTAATTACTACTAATTAATTAAACAATGTAAATAGTCTCTATTGTGATTCGTTGAATCTTGCACATCTTCTTTCCGCTCCGCTCGTCTCCACTTTGGCGGAGTCCGGGCTTAACAGGATGCAGCTGAATACTAGTATTTTACATGGAGTGACTGCCTATCTGACTTCCATTTCACTCTCAGTTAGTGGAGAACACGATACCTATTGGAGATAGAAATGTTGCCTTTTTACTAGACAACGGCAAAGAAGGATGTGTTATTTTGCAAGCATTGAATGAATAACCGACCTCAGTAATTATTTTGCAACTTTTGTTTTTTATTTTTTATTTAAATCTACTAATAAATTGAAGCTTCATAGTTTCAAGTGACTCAAACTATGGTTCGCAAAGCAAGTACAGGGTCAGACAGATAAAGTATAATTTATTTAACACCAAAATTGTTATGGCTACTATACACCCTCGACTAAGAGCTCTCCTGCCCCAAGACGTCTCGCAAAAAACTGGCAGGTGGCACAGAGCCAGCAATGAACACCAAAGTTATACGAGCGCCACTATACAAGGTGACTGTTTAAACGTGGCCAACGCTTTAAGGGAGTGAAGTACTCATAAATATGAGCTAATTTTACTTCGGGACTAGTTGTGAAATATGGAACAAGTTACGATTTTTTTTTCAAGAGCCCTTGTAGTATTGCTCTCGTTCACCAAATCACCGAGTATACACTCTCGCACTCGTCCTGCCTCAGGAGTGTCTCTGCGAGAGAGTACAGCCACCATTACAGTTCTTTTACAGCACAGGATGTTTGTGTAGGAACCAGTCATAGATCTACGAGTATCAACCAACGTCCACACGAAAAAACAGTGAACACTGCACAGGTTATGAATGACAGAAACAACGCTCTCCTTAGCGAAATTTTATAACCTATGGTATACAAGCTGTGCCTCGCCGTTTCACCCGCCGTTCGGGTCCATAAAGTCAAATGCAAAAAGAATTTTTCAAAAACGACATGTTCTAGAGATAAAATCGTTCAAACGAAAATAAATAACTCTTCAGCATTATTTTGTATTGGTATAAATAGAAAAAGCAAATTTATTTATTTATTTATTTAAATCACAATCAAAGCGTCGTAGGTTGATCATGTGAATTTTCAGAATTTTGTAAAGGCAAACAAAAAAAAAATTACGATCTCGTGCATTTTCAACATATATGTATTTAATTGATTAGAAACCACTGACATAACCATTTCAAAATAACACTCTTTTTGGTTGCAGAACAATAAAAGTAAATTCGTTGTGTTTCAGCACCATTACTTATCTGGCGGGCAAACTGGTCCTTTTTTACCCGTTCCTCCTCCTCCTCCTGATGGTTTTCCAGGAGTAGTATAACATTCCTTTGCTGGTGGCGGCATACCTGAGCATGGATCGGCCCCCCCTCCACCAGCCCCACCAAATTTAGGCTCGCATGGGTTCCTTGGTTTGCTTGGCTTACATGGTTTCGGTCCACAGTATACTGGAGAACCACATTTCGGCGCAGGCTTGAGAATTTGCCGTTTTGGTTTACAAAATTTGGGTTTAGACGGCTTTGACGAGGGAGGTTTAGGTTGGCATGGATTACCAGAGTAAAATCTACAATTGTGTAAAGGAAAAGTTTTGAGAGTACACGGTGTAATTTTAGCGCAAGGATTCTTTTTCGATTTGCTAGGGTAGCATTTAGGCTTCGTAGGGCATTTGGGTATCTTCGGTAGTGGCGGGCATATTGGCACGGGAGGTTCGAGGCAGTCTTTATGTATTTTAGGGCACGGAGGCGGGCATTGAGGAGTCTTCTTCTCGTAATAGAATCTGATTGGTGACTCCCAAGGTAACCCACAACCTGTGATGGAGATTCGACCGCTATGTACCTGAAAATTTATTAAGAATCTGGTAATTTTATATTTGACACTGGGCAGCGTTTAATGGGTGTAAAAGTACCCTTAACTTAACAAAGCTGAAAGACACTGTCTTGTTGTCTAAGTCATTACAATATTTTTTTGTTCTAGACCATCTCTGGGAACTTTCAAGCTACGAAGATATTGTGGGTCAAAGTTTCAACCTTTTTGTAGTTTTTTAACTTTAATTTAAACACGACCCCTGTACTAGTCAATGCATCCATCAGCACAATGTGATGAGTGCGTTACATTGAGTTCTACCGTAGAGGGTGATTTTACACCCCAAAAAAAAGTCGTTTCCAAGCAATAATTATTGCGTAGAGTTACTTAGTTTGATGTAGTTGTACAGAACGCTTGGTTGACGGCTTCTTGAAGAGTCCGTTTACACTTTCTATAGCTGTTGTAAGTAAATGGTAAACGGTAGACAATTATTTTTTATTTACTATTAATCAATATTTTAATGATAAACTAAAGGGTCTTGCGCAGGTAATAGGCATCCTATGAACATCAAAATACCGTTTTTTTTTTTGTACAATGCTTTTGACAGACAGTGATACATTTTTTATGTATGTTTCATCTATGTCCAGAATCAAGGCTTCTTGTACACGGTGCAAGTCTCAATGTTAACGATTTTATAAGGGTTCCGTACAGAGTGGGCGCCAACTTATGGGACCTTTTTAACAAGGCTCCGCTGTCTGTCCGTCCGTCTGTCCGTACGTCGGTCTGTCCAGATGTCGCAGGGCTGTTGTTTTGAACCGTAATACGTAGACGATTGAAATTACCAGACTTTGTATTACTATAACTGCTACTATAACAAATAATAAAAATATAACATAACATCACGCTTGTTATCCACAAAGGGTCAGGCAGGAGTGTACCTAATAGTACGCCCACATTTTGCCAGTCATGTTTAAGTCCCATGTAATAGGAGGCGAGCTTATGGCCATCAACCGGGTACAATTCCAGACTCCGTGGATGCTACAGAGAAATGCCTAACGGAAAACCGAATAACACTTTGCCCGACCCGGGAATCGAATCCAGGACCTCATGCTAAAAAGAATAGTAATAAAGTTAGAAATAAAAAGGGGTCCCTTACCCAAACACAGTGTTTTTGCTCAATCTTAATAATGACAATACATACAGCAGTCTTAAATATTGTAAGGTGGTGAGGAACCTTTCGTGTGCGAGGGCAACTCGCTTGTGACAGGTTTTGACCAGCCATTGGACTGTTTTCGTCAATCCAACCCACGATCCTAGATACAAATCAATATTTTTCTCCTTACCTTATCAAAACGATTGCTGATAAGTTGTATCTCCGAAGTTATCCCTTTCAAAGAGATTTTATTTAAACTTCGGAGAAGAACAGCTTCTGCATGATTCGATGTATTTGTTGTTACATAATCTTGCTTATAGTACGGAAAGTCAGGCTTGACTAATCCAAAAAAACCGGAACAAATCCTATGATCACGTCTTGTTAAAATATCACAGAAATTATGACATCCTAGAATTACACTCTTTACATTTAATTTTAATCTTGTAGACATAATAAAAAATCAGAAAAACCTTTCACAAAAATTTGGTTAAATGTTATTTGAGTGTTTTTTTTTTCACTCCAAAATGTCAGTCAAACTAAAATTTTGTGCCAATACAAATCGGGTACAAGAAGTTTGTTTTGCATTCGCGTAGTTTTAAACTAGATGAGGCGGGTGTTTGTTTGGTGCATGGAAATAACAAGTACTAAGAACAACCCTGAAAGTCTATGTTGCTCTTCATAACGAGTGGTCCAAATAGAAACGTCATAATATCGCAATTACTCACAATAGAACAAAATGGAGTACTGAAGATGTTTCAGTCTCGTGTTACGCAAAAAATCAGGCAACAAATTCGAATATATAAAAATGTATATCGCGTTAAAAGGGGACTAAGTAGAGGAATAAATAAAATAAACCTTGGTTTTTTTGTGTCTTCTTAGTAAGGCCGGGTACTTCTGGGACTGCCCGCGTACATCACTTAACATATCTTCACTCCGGCAATGTTATCCTAGAAAGCCAAAGACAGAGTTATATCCTAATAGTACACCTACATTTCACCAATTATGTTTAAGCCATTTCTATCAACTGGACACAAATGGAGACTTCGGACTGCTACTGAGAAATTCCTGGTAGAAAAACCCAATAACTCTGCCCAACTGCAGTAGCGCCTCCGCCGACCAGACAACGAAGCACTCACGAATAATACCATAGAAAAATCTTCTCATAGCCATAATGCACTTGCGCTTTTTCAAGTTTACATAATATATAATGTGAAGGTTGTAGACTTTCTTAGGCGGGGAGGCTTCGCCGACGATCGCAGTCGTCAGTCGCAAGAGACGCGCGTTACCCCGCGCATGTGTAGTGTCGGTTTCTCCACTTTTTAAACCTTTCTATAGTGCTGTGTGTATGGATAAAATGAGGCTAATATATTGGGTAAGTTCAATATCAGTGATATTTTAAACTATTCATTTTTTTTTGGAAATATACTTTTTTTTCCTAGTGAGAGTTTTTCGGAGCAGATTCGGATTATCGTGTCTAAAGTGTTTTCGATTAAAATGTAAAAGTGGGAAATCATTGTGTCTAATTGTTGTATATTTGGATTGAGTGTTACCGATCGGTGTTTCTGTGGGTGATAAAAAAAAAGAAAAATCAATGCTGTACTTTTGGAAATCGGTATTTTTCGTCTGTGCTTTTTGTGATGTGACGATTAATTAATAAAATCTGACATGAATGTTAAATAAATTTACTTCTTAGGGCTACATGCCTCTACGCTTATAAACTAAACCACGTAAATTAAAATATTCAAAATCACATTTTTAAATATATAGTTAAAAGAAATCATTATATTCTACAAAATCACAAAAAAGGTGTTTCCCAAGAATGAAACACGTTTATAAGTATTAGAAAACCTTAGGGCTCTCGTTATTTAAAAATAACGCTTGACCGTACAATTTCTCTCTATACAGAGACTTTTATTTATAAAGCAGTCGCTGCAAATAACCGCTTTCAGTTAAATGAATTTGTACATAATATAACAGACTGACAGACATTTGAAAAAATCCTTCATTCAAATAAAGACCATAAAAATATTACCATAAAGTTTTATAACCATTCACTCAAGAGAATGTGCGGCTTGCAAGTAAATCATCTAAAACGAAAATTTCACCCGCATAATGATGTACAAGACCTATACGATGTTTAGATATATCATTATTTATACATCTTCGTTGATAGTTACGTAAAATGTACAGAAATTTCTGTCAGAAGTAGGTCGACTCGTCGGTCAGATTCGCGGACGGAACTCTTCGGCATAAAAGACATCGACGCGCGCTCTCGGAAGTTGCGCGTTTTGCAAGTTTTCACCTATTTACTTTATCTTGTGCATACGTTTGTATTATACAACTGCCGATGTCCACTCTCTATATTTATCTGTGAGTGTCTGGTTCTGTCTGTTAATGTAATGATTGGATGGGATATTATGTCGTAATCGTGCAAATATGTATTTGAATTATTAGGGATGTGACATTTTGAAATGTATAATTTTATTTAAGCTAATTATGTATGCTGAAGTGTAATTTATTTTTTGAGACCCTTTTCACCAAAATATCGTAATCGTTTGCATTGTGAGACCCATGATTATTAAGATTTGTGAGTATGAAGTAAAAGTCTAATAAAGATTTCATCTTCCATGCAAGATGTTAATCACAGTCACGTGATCAATGTACTGGAACCCCTATTTTCTACAATATCTAGGACATACTCGGTCATTAACCTCGAACCCTCCCCTCATCTCGCGAGAAGACAATAATTACAGCTTCATACTTCCGGCATCAGGTTTATGCAACAGAAATGCATATAGCTACCATTTGCATAAATGTAATTAATTATTGACGTAACGAATTATGAGTGTATTCCGACATTCATTTTATTTATTAGAATGAATTATTTTGAGTATCACGAATTTCGTTCAAAAAAGGTTATGAGTATTTTTGTGAAATCTCTAAATTCAATTTTTTCTATACGAAAAGAAAAATACTTACATGATTTGTTCAAGTGACCTCACAATGTGTTTCTTGAAATGTTATGTAATACATTAACCCACACTTGCATTTAAGTAACTTTAAAATTGTTCCACTTAAACTTCAGTAATGCAAAATTATTGTTCAGCCCCAAGAATCGAATTTGAGACCTTGAACAGCGTAAACAAGTAAAAGTAAGTAAAGCAATATATGCGAAAGTTGCTAAATTTTGCCCAAAGTTTAGATTGCATGTATTTTTTTTATAATTAATGAAATGCCAAGGTCGTTAGCAGATGTCTGCAATGCTTCGGTAACCATATCTCTTCGTTACGAAATTACATTTTGTGGATCTGCGTGTATCAAGTGTTGATGATTCTCTTTATAAGAAATACAATAAGTAGTTAATTAAATCAAAGCAACATCTTTTTTGGTTATGTTGTGTTGTACAATTAACTTTGTTTGACATTTTTAGGTCAAATCATTAACACAAGTAGTCGAAATTAAATATAATTAGTTCACATTAATGATAATGACTTGATGACATACCGTTTTTTTTTAGTAAATCTTTATATGATGTTACATTATTACAAGTCAAAACATTATCTTCCTTCCAATTCCCACTAAAAAAAGGAGATCGTTTATTACAGAATCTCACACATTTTACAAACTATTAAAATGATGTAACGATACAACAGTGAAAGTGTAATCCCAAATTAACATCACACATTTTTGCATTTAACAGACCTAAAAGTATACAATTATATCATAATTGCACAAAAAGACATTAAGAACATTTTTAAATGTATTCTAAATTATACAAGTTGAAAATAAATGTATACTAGGATATACATGTTAAAGTAAAATGTGTTATTATGGGCGTTTTATGAAAGTTAATGAAGCGATAAATATAATGTTTTATTGCGAACAATTCGCAGTTTTATTGAGGATTTCATTTGAAATTATAAATTTATATTTTTATGCGTTACTTATCCGGCAAACTGCAATGAATGACTTGAGCTAGATTTTATGGTATTATAATAACAAAAGACAGTAATATTATTTTACAAGCAAAGCTGCAATCAACTAAGTACAAGACCTATTTTTATTACACTTTCTTAGCTACTTTTATAAATATATTTCAAGAAACCTTTCTTCTTTTTAATTTAACTGTAGACAAAACATAACTATCAGTTAAAATAAACCGGCGTTTCACACAGTTACATTGGGGTAAAAAATGTGACAAGAAATGACATTATCATCAGTATAAATGAGACTACCTGAGTGACACAGAGGCAGGAACTAACAGGTGCAAGTCGTGACCAGTGAACGGAGACAGACTGCAAATATACAGGTTATTCAGAAGTACAACTCCATAATATTATCGAAAAACTAACGTGAAATAAGGTAAAATATTTCATTTCACATATAACAAAAACCAATTAATTTTAACACATAAGTACATGGTTATTGTTATGTAGGTATACTTATAATTTATATAGTTTATATGTATTTTACTACGAAGGTAGATCTGACCCACGTGTTTTAAACTTTTGTTTCCTCGCGGAAAAACTATGACAATAATTAATTATTATTTTTAATATTACGTTTTCCTCTTAAACCATCTACTCATCAACTTTTTATAATGGCAATATTATAAAAAGTCTACAGATGGTTTAAGAGGAACATAACATACAATAAGCTTGTCCACAGAGCTAAAAGAACCCTTGGTAGGCGCTAAAGGCTCGATTAAGTGCCGCATAATGGAGGTTAACACCAACTAAGTTCAATACTCTCACAGATACCAAAAACTAAAGTTTTGTAGGTAATTGTAAGACAGGAAACTATTTTGTTTTAATTGACCTTTAAGGACAAGTAAATGTAAGCTTCATTCAACCTTCATTGAAAACATTGATTTTAAAGTTATGTCAACTGGCCTTCAAGATACAACGGCGAATTTAATTGACTAGTAAAAATCTAGCTCGTCGCTAAATAATAACAGGAACACGCTCGATCTTCCGGGTTAAGCCGCGCTTGCCAAGGTGGGTCCGTGGATGACTATACATTTTATACCGAGTTTCCTCAGTGCCTCGGAAAGTACGCTAAACCGTTGGTCCCGGCTGCCATTTGTAGATCTTTGACAGTCGTTACAAATAGTCAGTAGCCCGAAAGTCTGGCAACCTCTGGGTTGTGGAGGTCAGATAGGCAGTCGCTTCATGTAAAATACTAGTATTCAGCTGCATCCGGTTAGACTGGAAGCTGACCCCTACATAGTTGGGAAAAGGCTAGGCAGATGATAAATCAACTAGTAAAGATATTTATAGGACTGACACTTCTGAACATCACTATTGTATATTACACCGTGAGTCGAAAGTTACGCACGAATGGTTGCAGTGACTTGGACGACTCACCCAACGATGAGTTTGTTTTGTAAAGTGTTGAAAAAAATAGCGTAGTGAAAGATTAGAATGAAGATGAATAAATTTGATACATGAATGAGATAAAGATTTGTTTGGATTTGGTGGTAAACCGGTGATTGTGGGATTTAAACATCGATGAGAATTAAAAGTGCTTTTCCTTTTTAAGGAAATTTCTAAACGCCTAGTTGACGTTTCACGTGACCGAATGTCTGGCTTTTACCTTGGCCAGAAGCCAAGTATTGCCACACAACGTGGCACTCCACCATGCAGTCTCTTAGGCAGTCTACCAGCTGACAGCGTTGAGGAGAAGTTCTTTGATGCCCTTTTATAGTTGGTTGTTAGTTTAGTTTATTTAATCGTTTTTATGAGTTACTACCTGTGTCCGCGACTTCGTTCGCGTGGATGAAGTTTCATACAAACTCTCAACCCCTATTTTAGCCCCATAAGGGATGAATGTCCAAAAATCCCTTCTTAGTGCACATTTACGTGATTTAAGGAACGTTTGTGCAAAATTTCATGCTTCTAGACCCAGCGGTTTCAGCTGTGCGTTGATCGATCAGTCAGTGAATCAGTCAGCCAGTCAGTTTCTTACTTTATATATATAGATAGAAGATTTTTATTAAATCATCATAATATTTACCTTATTTACAAACTAATATTAGATCTAAAATAAGAATAAAAATATGTACAGTTACGGGGCGTCAAAAATTCGTCCACATCGCTGTCAACAGGAAAAGTACCCAGAAGGCTGGCAGCATTGCTATAGAAGAAAAATAATGTACATACATGGTTAGTTTATTAAATAAATAAAAATCTAATTGCTCTAAATGAAACTGATGTGACTAGTGACAGAGCGATACACTGAGAACGGCTTTCTATTATGTAAAATGGAAATTTTAACCTAGTATGAAACTTGCACCCGTTTTTGCTAAGACTAAGCGAGAAATAAATTAATGCCTAAAATTGAACTGATGGAATTTCATCTCTCAGCACTGAACTGAGGGTTGAGAATCCAGCCGTAGTTTTATTGAGGCATTAATTTGGATGAGACGTAGTTTTATGGAACTAAGCATTTAGGAAGTACCTACAGGTTTACACTCATATTTTCTAGTCGTAAACATACCTAAAGACAAAAGAATAGAAAACCTATGTACATATTTAAACACCCATTCCAAAGATTTCTTCGATATATATGTAGGTACACATTCAAATTATTGAAGACTGCCTGAATGCCTTTCCGAATTTAAATATATAAATCCTATAGATTTAAATCGGGCAGTGTGTTAGTGAAACCTGACGGTTGCCGACCAACCAATGAGGTTGTACATGTTTGTAATATTAACCAGACTGCCTTAACCTAACACTATACAAGGACATGCACGTATGTTATATCAATATATTAGTTAGTATACATGGTGTACAAAATGTGTATTGGAGATTTTCGGTAGCGATTTAGGGAAGACAGGAATTTTAAAAATGTGGATGAATTACTTTAGAAAATTAATATGATTTTGGGCACTGCCATTCTCATCATCTTCTGACGGAGCCTGGTCGAGTATATTTTTCCATTGTCAACTATTTCTGGCTTTTTCTCTCTAATTTTCTCTCCATTCTCTTATATTAAAAAAGCTAGATCTCATTTACCTAATATTTTCTGTTTTTAACTCTCTTTCCCGCTCTCTCTCTCTGTCGTAGTCAGTACTTAATAATATTTATGTAAATAGCTTCCTACAACCTTACACATAATTTTTACATGCCGTATATGGGTATGTGTTTGTATGTATGTCATTACCATCCCTTTTACTTCGATATTGTAACTGGTTCGGTTGTCAAAAATTGCTCGAATTTAAGGTGACATTTTATAATTCAATGTTGAAATAATTTTAGCATGTAGGTCATAATAATTATAAGTGTAAGTTGTTGGTTACAGGTTGTTGGTTGGGTAGGTTGTTGACTTGTTATTCAAGTTTTTAGTGTATCTGTCACAATGTCCCTACCACCGTGTACATTGAACTATCCAAAACATTTTCTATTACGTACACCATACCAAGCCATAACGTAAGCAAGGGTGTTCACTGTACTACATTACCGCCACGGTTGGTTGTTTCCAGCCTTGACATTGCGTGAAATGGACCGTGACAACAGTAACCACGTGGTCTGGTGCAAGAGCGCTTGGTTTTAAATACACGTGCGTTTACCTGGCTAAAGTGTAGCGAACAAAGGGTTATGCCTATGAGTTTTAAAGTCGGTCTGTGTATGGATGTTGGATCGTAGCTCGCCAACTACTAAATAAAACTGTCACTAAATCATAGCTGTCACTGTCAGCTTCACTGACAGTGACAGGTATGATTTAGTGACAGTTTTGAGAATTATTTGTATTCAATGTGTAACTAAAGTCTGTTTTAACTAATCACAAGTTTATGTTCATAGTAGTCGTTTGACAAGTCTCAAGTGTGTACCGATTAACTCGGTGCTTTTGACATGATTTTTTAAGACTTAAATACTGCTGTAGGGAATTTTAATCTTTTATTTAAGATATGGGTTCGATTCCCTTGTCGGCAAAGTGTTATTGGGTTTTTCCATCAGGAATTTTTCATTAGCAGCCACGGAGTCTAGACTTGTGCCTGGTTAATGGCAAATAGGCTCGCTCCTTTTTACATGGGACTTAAACATAGCTGGCGAAATGTGGTTGTACTATTCGGTACACCTGTACACAACCTATTTTAGATATAATGGTGTATAAATATACTAGGCTTTTAACCGTATAGAGCAAACGTATACCTTTCGGTTTCTCTGCCAACTTTCACTTAAAATCTCGTTTGGTCATCATCAAATTATTACGTACATTAGAAAAAGCTATTAACCAGATGTTTATAGCTCTTATGACATTAATTAATAATTTGATGTTATTTCCTTAACTAATTTACGGAGATTTGTTCATTGAAATATACTTCTTTGTTGAATCACCGGCAGATAGATATATTGGTCTCAGTTTCTTTGGAAGCTAAGTTTTTAAAAGATACTAATATACTATTTAGAGGACATGTTTTAAAATTGTTAATTGATTAAGTGTTAATTTTATGTCAAATATTAATTTTTATACTTTTTGCTATGCCTTACAAGTTCCGTAATTGTAACCTTAGCTTTATGCCCATTGTAAGATCTTCACACATTCTGGAATGCAAATAAAGATATGAATACTTTGGTTCGCAAAAAAATATGTATGGGAAAGGTCAATTTTACATAGTCAGAAAATTTTGATTTGACACTAAACTATCTATTTTTATTTTAAATACCTTTCCAATACTTTTCCATAGCATATAATCACATTGCATACAGCCTGCTGGGACGCAAGCCTTCTCTGTGTGATAAACCACGGGGCTAAGTGTGTATTTACCATGAAACCCCTATAAAAATTACAATACAAAACGGCTTCTATACATTATTTTCTAAATCAAACTTTCACCGTATACATTTTAGTTTACAATTTCCTTGTTTAAAATTAAACGAGTTACATCACTATTCACCTATTGCCTAATACTTCTGTTTGGTAAAAGTTTATTTATAGATAAAAAAAAAAACATTTAAATTATGGACGAATGTAATCTATGGTTGTTTTTGTATGCAACTGTATGGTATGACAAGAATTTGGCTGTGCTACTGTATTTTCATTGTTATTGCATCACTGACTTTACAGTACAGTGACCTTTACTCTCTTTGGCATAAGATTTATATCAGAGATAAAATATCTACCAGTAGTTCGAAAGGAGGTCGGTAACGATGTGTCATCTTTACCGCATCCTGTGTTGATTGTGTAAGTTCAGAACTCGTTCAAGGATCTTTATAGATTTCACATTCATTCGTTTTCTAATCGAGGGTTTTTGGGTTCAATTCTTTGTACAAGTATAATGTTACGAGGTATTCAGGTTCGAAATATTCTCAGATGCGGTCTAATAATTGGATAATATAATATAATATATAATCTGGATTTTTGGGTTGTGTTGGTATTGTTGCAAAGCAAAAAAAAAAATGCACCAAGTTTGAGTTACTGAGATTTACATAATATAACATCACGCCTGTAATCCCTGAAGGGTTAGGCAGAGGCGTACCTAATAGCACACCCACATTTCGCCAGTTATGTGTAAGTCCCATGTGATAGGGGGGCGACCCTATTACCAGAACCAGACTCTATGATGGCTACTGACCCACTATTCATTTGCACAACCCTCATGTTCAGCAGTCGCGATTGCGACCATTACACCACATTACATTTTACATTACATTACATACATTACATTACATTTGGTCTTTTCTGTTCCTTTCTTGATTTCTGTATTTAGTGTGTACATAAATTGTTAAATAAATAAATAAATACACCAGCGAGGCAGTCTCACTCATGTTTATTCAAAACAAATCCTAGTATGTCTAAAATTCCCATCTTCGGCCTATCCTAACATTTCTAGACGATCTCAAACCTCGGCTCACATCAAACAACCAACAATCCATGTAAACAATTAATGAAACAGACACACAAACTACAGCAGCCGTGTATAATCAATGGTACGGCTTAATAAGTAGATTTGTTCAGCCAATTGGATAATGGCTGGTATTACTGTATAACGACGCTATTGTTGCTCGATAAGTATGTGGAACAATCGTGTTTAAGTTTCTTGTGGGAAATTTGAGTGGAGGAAAAAGTAGAGTGTGATAAAGACTTAAGGTAGAATTTATTTACCTAAAATCAAGTTTAACGGCCTCGTTGGTTTTTGTGGTCGCTCGACTGCTGAGCAAGAGCTCCTGGGTCGGGCCAAGTTGTATTGGGTTTTTTTTATCAGGAATTTCTCAGTAGCAGCCACGGAGTCTGGATCTGTGTCCGGTTGATGGTAATAGGCTCGCCGCCTATTACATGGGACTTTAACATAACTGGCGAAATTTGGTTTATGTTCCCACTGCTGGCATTCAGGTAACAGGCGTCAGGAAGGGAATCCCAATAAACCACGTTGTCCAGTGGGGCTTGCTAGATATCATCTGTCATGTATGACACGCTGGTTTCTCATGACGTTTTCCTTTTATTGTTTTGAAAGCGGTGGTGAAAAGGTTAACATGCTTAAGGTCAGGTATAATTATTATCCACCTTGGCACTTGAGAGTGACAGTTATTATGAGAGAGGAAAGTATTTCAATTCCTTTTCGTTCTGCAAGATGGCTGTTGGGGAATTTTTAAGTTCTTACTAAATGATAAATGATGTTTATTTTCCAAATAGGTTTTCACACACACTTTTACACGTCTACTGTTTTAAAACTAGATGAGGCCGGTGCTTCGTACCTGACTACTCTGAGAAGAAACGGCCGAAACAAACTCAGAGGTCATAGTCTCTTTTAAGGTCCAGACATAATCTTGATAAACTCACATGAGGACTATGCAGATGAGTGTCTGAGATGGTCTTTTGAAGAAAGAACCACACAGATTTGAGTGGACCTGTCCAGCCAGTGCAAGCATTTGGCAGTTATCGTGTAGCTCGACTCATAACTCAAGGAGGTTAAAGAAAAGACGAAAATTACCAAAGAAAGGACATTTGTGTAGGTCGCTTATACACTTTACTGCACTTCTACACTTAAAATGTTTCTTTCTCATACTACGATTTAAGGCGTGTAATATTATTTCATCAACCTGTCAGAACTGCAATAAAACATTAGATAACACTGATAATAATTTCTCCAATAAAATTAGCAATAAAAACTTTTTAATAGCTACTTAAAAATCTCAACGAAAAACGTCCAAGTGCTAAAAACATACCATTAACGCTAATTAAATTATACAAAAACACGACAGATTACGTAAAACAAACAATAAAAGTTTTAGTCGCAATCGTCTCCATGCCTTTTCGTGTGACCTTCAGTGAAAGTTCGAAGGTGTCGACAATTGACACATACAACGTAACAGAAAATTGCCATTTCGGCACCAAACTGCCACTCAATTATGAACCGTATAACTTTGATGTTAAGTGTCATGGTTATTCCAACTTTTACTTTTTCATAAATCGCTAAGAGGAGCGCAAATAGTTGGAGATTCACTTTCGTTTTATTTTGAAGACGGTTCGCTGTTGCTTTTAAGAATGGTAAAATACTACATTATATTAGTAGATATTATATCTACCTGGGTTGGTCCATGGATGGATGACTACCCATTACATACCGAGTTTCCTCCGTGCCTACAGGTGGCCGAAAGTCTGACAACCAGTCTTACCAAGAGGCATCGTATTACCCAGTACTAACTGGGTTGTGAAGGTCAGATAGGCAGTCGCTCCATGTAAAATGCTAATATTCAGCTGCATCCGGTTAGACTGGAAGCCGACTCCAACATAGTAGGGACAAGGCTAGGCGGATGATGATGATTAGTAGATATTATATCGCAAGATATCTTTACTTGAAATATTTGTAATATGAGTATAATACGACTCGTCAAATAAGAAAATATTTGTGAAACTATGTAATGAGATTGGTGTTTTCTATCCGACTTCTCTGGAAAAAAACAGGAATTCAATGCTGAGATCACAGTCTCTGTTAAAGTCCAGACATTTGCGCAAATCATCTAAGACCATGCATATTAGTGTTTGAGATGGTCTTTTGAGGATCATCAGCATCATCTTCCTGCCTTTGTCCCATTCTACTCGGGGTCGGCGCAACACGTTTTCTTCTTCCATTCTCTCTTCTGTCAACCGTCACTGCATCATTTACTCCTTTCTCTTTCATATTATTCCTCACACAATACATCCATCTTTTCTTTGGCCTTCTTCTCCCTCTCCATCCATCAACATTTATATCCATCACTCTTTTAGTAAGATGCGTTTCATTCCTCCTCATTACATGTCCATACCAAGACAGACGACTTTCTTTCAATTTTTCTGTAACAGGCGCCACTTTCAAACTTCCACTAATATACTCATTCCTTACTTTATCCATTCTTGTTACTCCACACATCATTCTCATCTCCGCTACATGCAATCGTTTTTCATCCATCTTCTTCACAGCCCAGCATTCTGATCCATACAGTACGACAGGCCTAATCACTGACTTGTATATTTTCCCCTTTAACTTGAGGTGCATCCGTGGGTCGCTAGTTGTTCCAGTTACCTGTCGCCATTTCATCCATCCTGAGTTGATCCGATGCGATACATCCCGGTCTACTTCGCCATCCCCTTGGACAAGCGACCCGAGGTACCGTCAGTCGGAGCAGATCGGTATGGGCGTTCCGGCAAGAGTGATAGGCACAGGACTGGAGAGACATTCATAATTTTTTTGCACATGTTGATCAAAATGTACAGCCAACAAAATCTGATGAACAGCCAGAGAAATAAATAATAAATAACCTTACGGACTAATCCCTGATATCATATGTATAATATGGCACTCACAAAATTCTCTTACTCAACATCTAAGTAGTCCCGTATTATCGCATTAAATATGCTAGTCTCTTTTACATAATCCATTTTTACCGCCATTGAAAAAAGACGTATAACTTTTTTTATCTCTTTGGTTCCCCAGTCGTTAGGCTGAACCATAGATTCATAATAATTATGTTATGTAGTAACTTGAAAAATATGTCTCTGATTTATCTTAACGACTTTAAAAAAAGTCAGGACGGCAAAGATTTCAAATGATAGTGATGTGATTTGTGTTTAGTAGGATTTTAAGTATCGATAAAATTGTGATTTGGATATGTTTTTCGTTATCTAAGTTGATCCACAGGTTGTGGGTGGCAGCTGGCTATAATAAAGATATAATACATCTTGGTTTCTGAGTTAATAACTTAATTTGTGTAACCGTTTAATTGAAGGTCTTTACGATATATCTCATATCCCAGTCTTTTACCTGTTCTTTTTTTCATTAACATGACAATAAAAAATAAAAATTATCGATAATACTCTAACCTCAACACAATCGAATGTCGATATTATAAAAGCAATTTATGATAATATGCCTATCTCCAGTCTTCTAATATGATAAATGCACGTGGTTTATGGTTTTATAAGTCTATTTGAATTAGAAAGTTCTTAGAAGGCCGCTACAGGTTGAATTTGGTGACAAAACTGGATGTTTACTCGTTCATCGGTATGTGTAATGTAAATTGTGATGTACAAGTTTGGTTTTATTTCGTAAGCGAGTTTAGAACATGTGTTTTTATCGATAAATTATTTAAATTAGTCGCATCACAATTTTTTTGTAGTAAGAGAATGGTTTGAATTAGAACAAACAATAAATATTAATTTATGTACCTACCTAGCATCCATTCAAGTTGTCAAGACAATATGATATGATTTATGTAGTCCCTATTCACTACAATATATATATATTATAATTGAACTCCCACTAGTCAACTTGCAACACAAATACCGCAATTAATTTATCCATAACAATAAAGACATAAACACTGGATGAAAACAAAATGGCCGTCGCACAAAAGGCTCAATCTTAACCTAGAAAGGCAGTATTCGTTGACAATTTATTATAAAACTCTGTGTGTTATATTTTTTAATACGAGTCTTAGTTAGTGTAACACATGACAGTTTCTCTAATGAATGCTTAGATAAACCAAAAAATAAGAAGAAATTACGTTACATAATTTCGTCCATAACCCTTTAACATAACTATAACATTTTCCACAAAACTTATGGCACCACTAACAGCCATGACATTCCAATTCAACGTCTTACATAACATAATTAACAAACACACAACACGATAATTTGGGCAATATTACAAAATGTAATGTCTCTTTTAAAACTATGCCCATATTCCCCGCTGATTACATTTCTGTATGCCCATATTGCCTGATTACATTTCTGATGATAGTTATAATATGTAAATTCGAAATAATAGTAGTTGATGTCTGTATTTATTTTGAAATTATATTACAGCCTATGATTTGTGAGAGATCATAATGGAAATGTTTACTGATGACTTGCTGGCTCAATCAATTAACCTTTGAGGACAGAAGATGCATTTTTAAGCACGGATATTCAAGGATTGATGAGTGACATCGTTTTAAAAGAGGGCATGATTAAAGAGGCATTCGGTTCCAAAGCGTTTCGTTTTTCTACGACTCAACTGGACTGACATATATTTTCAGGTAGGCTATGCCGAGCGTGGAACCTAAGATAGAAACACGCTTGTACGATACAACTACATACAGAAAGCAAAGCTCATAGAAATCTCTATTCCTAGACAGCACGTTTCGCCGAAAACTTTGTTGATAGAAAACATTGCTTGTAGATATCTCGGTCTATAGGAAGCACTGTTGACAGAGATCTCTGTTCATAGATAGCACTTCTTGTCGTAAACTTTGTTCATAGAAACAGCTGTTTCCAGATACCTTGGTTCACAGAAAGCACCTTTGGAGAAGGAACTATAAATATACATATAATATATTACTAAATTTCGCTTTTCCGGCTCTGGCAGAAGTCCATAATAAAACCACGCTTATTTCATACAATAATGCCATTTGCCAATGCAATACATATTTTAATTTTTCGTCATCATTCTTTATTGCTGAAATAATATTACAAGACCAATCTAGAAAGTTGCAGAATTCGATACTGTCTGTCTAGTTATTTTAGATTATTTAATAGTTTTTAATAGTAACAATGTATTTATTTGGTTAGTTTTTCAAAAACAACTTGAGTCAAAGTTAATTGATTGAGTGTAAAGAATTACATTGAGAGAGAGAGAGATCTAATTATAAATCATCTAATTAACCACTACATAAAATACACGGCTACCGTGAACCAGTAAGTGGTAACTTAACCAGTAAATAGGCCATTTCCTCTGAACCACCGATAATAGTCAGTTAGCAATGATCTCGTAAACCACTGAGTCAATTTTGATGAACGAGACGTCTTTCGATAGGCGTGGTAGAAAGTCAGCGTACTGATTAAACTTTTCCTTTTTCGAGGTTAAGACAAGGCCACTTGGGCTACTTTGGCTAAAAGGCTTTATTATGGAAATGGCTATAATATTATTAAAAGTGTTGACGAACCCATGAATATGTAGTTCCAGGCGTAGAACAGCAACAAACAAGGGTAAGACATGGATGAGACTCATACTTAGTAGAGGAGCTTGGCCCTAAAAGGAGAAGGTCTTTACTTAGCAGTGAGTGGAACATGGCTCCGTGATTTTCACCAATGTCTGTTTTGTCAAGAGGATTGCTAACAGTATGTTTACCCTGACAATAAAATACTGACAAAGATCGATTCCTTCGACAATTAGTCATAAAAAAGAGGATGTTATCAATCATGGTGTGAACTTCATGGCATTTTTGTTGAGGCAAGCCAATGATCGACGGGATTTCCCATCGACAAAGTATAACTAACTTCAATGCAAACTATCATCCCGTTTTAAACCCCTTTAAGATACTAATAATATATAAAGTTCCTGAGTCTCTGTTTTATATGAAACTAGCTTATGCCAGCGGCTTCGCCCGCTTAGAGTTGGATAATTGACCCACGGGATGGTTTTACCGGGATGAAAAGTAGCCTATGTGCTATTCCAAACTATAATCTATCTTTGTGCCAAATTTCATCCCGATCCGTTCAGCCGTTCTGGCGTGATTGAGTAACAAACATCTATCCATCCATCCAAACTTTCACATTCATAATATAGTATAGAAGTATAGATTATATGCATTATCCTGTGGCTTAAGTTATGCGTTGTCTGTCAGTCGGTCATGGTTTTTATTTAGAATAGTTTGAAATCTACTTCGACGAGCTCGTGGCTAAATAATAACAGCCGCACAGGTCGATCTTCAAGGTTAAGCCGCGCTTGCCAAGGTCGATCTGTGGATGGGTGACCATTATTACATACCGAGTTTCCTCCGTGCCTCGGAAAGCACGTAAAGCCGTTGGTGCTGGTTGTCATTTGTAGATCTTTGACTGTCGTTACAGGTAGTCAGTGGCTCGAAAGTGTGACAACCAGTCTTACCAAGGGGTACCGTATTACCCAGTCACCAACTGGGTTGTGGTGGTCTGATAGGCAGTCGCTCCATGTAAAATACTGGTATTCAGCTGTATCCGGTAAGACTGGAAGCCGGCCCCAACATAGTTGTGGAATGGCTAGGCAGATGGGTTTAGTTGACCTACTTTAATTAAGAAATCTACTCAATCTATTCTACAATTAGTTACATAAATCTATTTCAAGGTTACCCATACCTAAGCAGATTACTAAAATCGCAACGATTTGGTAACTTTTAATTGGTGTAACTAAAAAATTCCGAATTCGTTACGGTTAACAGTGGTCCAACATTCTTAAAGCGAATCTACTTCATATCTCAAGGTCGGCTGTTTGATAAAAATGAATATAATATAACTTGAGAAATTTACAAATAAAAGAAGAAAAGTATTAAAGGCCGTCAAAAAATTCGTCCACATCGCTGTCAACAGGAATAGTGCCCAGAAGGCTGGCAGCATTGCCACGTTGAATGGCGATGCTGATTCTTTGACCCAAGAATAGGCCAGCCCTCTGGTCACGAGAAGAGTCGACCAATCACTTGGCGATGTCCCGAAAGAGTAGGTGCGCACTCGGATCCCATGGCCCTAGTGTTTCAACCCCAAACGGCAAAAAATAAAAATAGAAATACAATTATAATTCAACTAAGATTCTCTAATATTAGTTAGTGGTCTCGTTGGTGCTGTAACTGAGTTAGGGGTCGCTGTTTCAATTCACAGCACAGATGTCCCGTCGCGCCTAAGGACTAGTTATTTTATGTCACTTGCCTAATATTGTGTAAAGTCAACACTGTAGATATTTTCACTGTAGGTAGATCATCCACCAATTGTCTAATATGATTGACGTCGCTGTTGGTTCTATGTTTTACTTTGTGAAAATCTTAAATTCCTTCACATACTGTCAGACAAGTTACAGTGAATTAAATTGCTGGGACTATTACTATGAAATGTTGAGCCAAGAGTTCCTTACATAACGAAGATGAGTATCAAGATCGGTAGCCGTAAGATGAGTGGTAGTGGTTTTACCGATGAGAAATCTCAACAGCCATACGGATTGGTAATGATTTTTTTTTAATTTGGCTGAGCTTGATTGTCTTTGTGTTTTCTGGTGGTCGTTACTGTGAGTGCCTCCTGCATCTAGTGGTCGCAAGCACGGCTGCTGATCATGATGCCCTGGGTTCGATTCCCAAGTCGGGCAAAGTGTTATTGGGTTTTACCACTAGGAATTTCTCAGTAGCAGCTACGGAGTCTGGATTTGTGCCCGGTTGATGGCAATAGGCTCGCCCTCTATTACATGGGACTTAAACATAACTAGCGAAATGTGGATGTAGGTACTATTAGGTACACTTCTGCCTAACCCTTCAGGGATTACAGGCGTGATGTCATGTTACAATGAATCTGCTTAACAAGAGATGCACCGATCAAGGAAGGTGTGGCAGTAAATGTCTTTAGCCCAGTTTATAACTTCTAATTTACCTTTCTCATCAAGTAAATACTTATTAAAGTGAAACCATCGGTCTGTAGCTACTTAATCGTGATCCGGTGTCGATGTAGACTAACTATCAACACTACTAGTCGACATTGCATCCTTTGGACGGCATTGGGTTCCCACGGAAACCCGGTTTGAGTGAAAACTGTGAAACTGCTACTTACTGTTCGCTTATCCGCTGTGGTTAACTTAAACTGCTGGTTGAGTTATGTAAAGTTGTTGTTATGCGGTTTGTTGGTGGGACTAAGTGACGTATTCTGTTTGGAAGTGGTTGGTTTTTAAGTAATGTTTAAAATAACTTATATTTTCCGGCTGATAGATAATGCATAGCCTAATCCACGAGGTCCAGCAGCAAGTTTGTCGACGAAAGTGGGGGTGAAAGATGGAATGGAAGTTTTTCATTTTTGCACATTAGAACTCCCATCAGAATACGGCACGTAGACTTAATAAATAAGATATAAGGAAGAAAGTGGCTCATCTGACAATTAGATATTGGTCTATTTTATTACAATCTTAACAAGCTGTATGTGTAGTGCATAACATAATTAATGTATAAAAAAACTCGAAGTCTTTTTCCTGAATGATTTCGCAAATTGGTTTAGACAGGTGTTTGACCCATGTCCTTAGGGCATAGTGATATACGGCTGAGTATAATTTGATGGCCACCCATTGTCAATACAAACAGCATGCGTAGATGTTAAACGAGACACGGAGATCACAAAATTGACAGAACGCTTTCTAATAACCAACCAGTTTTAGATGCGGAAAGATTAGCGATGTCGATCAAAAACTGACGGCGTTTTCGCATGAATATATATCTATGGGCTGACACACTTATCAGCCAATCCAATCAGTTCGGCCTATCACAGTCGGTGGACTGTGATCCAGTGGGATGTAGGCCTCTACCAAGTTCTCTAAGCTGATGTCGAGGCGATCAAATATGACGCAAATGAAAATAAAGTTATCCGCAGTCACAGTATCATTGACTTATATATTAAGTATAGTACAGTATAACGGGCTGGTGTCAGCAACTCTTCGTCCAAAGCGCGTATTTTGCGTAAAGCATCCGAAGTCGTATACAACGTGGAGTCTGTGGAACATGAAATAACTGGCGAAATGTTGATGTAAAGGAGTTGACTGCACATAGATGCAGTCTTTGCGAATTCAAGGTCAAAGTGTTACCATGAGTTGTCTTAGTGGAGTTTCTATAAATTAGATGCCAGATTATATTTAATTTTGTTTCCTGACGTTTGGCATAATATAGGTGCTACGCCTCTGTTTAACTCCTCGGAGAATACATGTAAGTATTATGTTATATCTTAAAACATAAACTTACAAAATATACCAATAACTTATTGAGTAAGTTACGGCCTACCAGGGACATATAAGACAGTAGAGAGCACGCCGATCACCGAAACAGCTTGATTACGATGCGCCGCCGGCACAAGCTGGTCAGCTTTCTACATTCCTGCCAGACCGGCCTGCCCACCGTTATGTCTGCAATATCACTGGCGGCTCGAAATATCTGTGATGTAGGCAGAAATATAGGCAGGTTGAATTTATGGGTGACGTTAATAATTGTCATGAATTATTACCGCCTCCATCCTAACTCAATTAATTCGTTTATAGTGAGCGCGTCACTATAAACGCGTTTATTGAGTGGGTGAAAGAACTGACTTATCTGATTAACTGTTAAATGAAATATTGACTAATTTAAATTTTGACATAAGAAGATTCTTAAATCAAATTATAAGCTAGAAAACCATATACTCATTGAAAATGTATTTTTTTTTTTGTTAAAAGTTTTTTAACTGACATGGTCACTACCATTATCTATAGTAAAAATGGAAAATATCCCGTTTTGATACTATTTTTGTTCTACAAAAAGTTTGGGGGAATACCCCATAGATTTACATTTACGTTAAACTTAAATACGTAGAAAATCATAGTCACCAATGTGATTGACACAAAATATTTCCTGTAGAGGCATCACTCATCGATAGACTCTTTGGTATCTTATGTTAAAGATCATGCACCAACCAAAAATTATGTTCTAGACTGAATCACGCAACGCCTTACTAAACTCTAAGAAGTTGCAATTGACATCAATGAAATGGCTTCTTCAACACTTCAGCTTTAAGCAATGATAGCCTAGTGGTGTGACCGTCGGACTGTTAAGTAATAGGTCTCAGGTTCGAACCCAAGACAGGCACCTCTGATTTTTCAGATTCATGTGCGTATTGTATAATTATCACTTGCTTCGGTGAAGGAAAACATCGTGAGGAAACCAGCATGCCTGAGAGATAATTCTCGACGGCATGAGTAAAGCCAAGTCAGAGGTCCATGAGCGGCATAAAATAAAGCTCTGACACCAGGTTAGGCACTAACCACACGATAAAGAAAGAACACTTCAGCTCACCAATGAACCCTTTACCTTCTCTATATATGTACAACTGTCACGTGTATCATGTGTGGATGCGTACGCGCAGGTCGTTAGAAAGCCGATCACCTGTCGTCATAACGCGTGCATTTGCATTCACTTTTGGTACTTCAATCATGGGAGTGCATGCGAAAATTGTTCTCTCTTTAACATAAGGTTAATTGGTGGGAAGGGTTGGCAGAGTAATTTGTTATTTATGGTCCCTAAGTTTGTTATACATATAGCAGACTTTGACGTCAACTACAATAACTTACTTAAAAAAAATTAGAACAGTTGCGAGGATGGATGAATGAATGTTTGCTACTCTTTCACGCAAAAAATACTGAACGTATTTAGATGTAATTTGGCACACAGATAGTTTATAGCCTGGATTATCATATGCAGCTAGGCATTAGTTAGGCAGGTAGGCTAGTATTAGTAGCGCGATGCTACCTGGGGCACTGGCTCACAGCACCTTCAAAATAGATTTCTGTGCTATTTCCAGCAATTGTCTTCATCTTAGTTTAAACTGATTGACAAAATACATGACAACACATCTGCTACCCTTCCCCACTACGAATCACCTGCTCCCATTCAAAAATAAACTATCCAATCCACAATAACGTCAATTTGGCCGCTGACGAGCCATTTGATACTCAATTTAGTGCTCGATTCGCGAACATTTTGCTCGTCACCTCACTGTACTTTTACCATAGTACGTGATCTATTGTGTGGTACGATTTACGAAGTGGTACAGTGACAGCTGTAGCGATCGATACAATGCATTGACCTACTGCTCTATTACTCTTTCACTGTGGCCTTGAATTTTAACGTTTTGTTCACTTCCGCGGATCACCGTTTTTATGAGTGAAAAGAGGAAATTTGTATTTTTTTCGTCTTTTTGATTTTGATGATAGGAAGAGAAAGATAGATTGTAGAGTAATAAATGTCATAGTTAAGCAGTTTGTTGGTTCGAGGGTTCGAGTCCCACGTTGGGTAAAGTGTTATTGGGTTTTTCCATCAGGAATTTCTCAGTAGTAGCCATGGAATTTGGATTTGTGCCCAGTCGATGGCAATAGGCTCGCCCCCTACTACATGGAACTTAAACGTAACTGGCGAAATGTGGGTGTCTATGTATTTATTAAATCATCAAAATATTTACCATATTTAAAAACTAATATTAGATCTAGAATAAGAATAAAATATGTACAATTACGGGGCGTCAAAAAATTCTTCATCGCTGTCAACAGGAAAAGTGCCCAGAAGGGTGGCAGCATTGCCACGTTGGATGACGATGCTGATTCTTTGGCAAAAAAAAATGCCAGCCCTCTAGTCACGTGAAGAGTCGACCAACTGCTTGGCGATATCCCGAAATAATAGGTGGGCATTCGAACCCCATGGCCCTAGCATTTCAACCCCAAACGGCTCAGACAATTAATTACAAACATCACCTCTACCCAACTCTTCGGGGAATTACAGGAGTGATGTTGTGTTATGCTATGTATGTATGTACTGCATAATGATAGTAGTAATGTGATTTAGACAATTGGGGATATAATTTCAGTGATGGAGACGTGACAATACGTTGACATAGTACAATGGACGTACATCAGTGAGAGCCGTGTCGCTAACGCAGCAATGCGTTGACCTACTGCTCCATAAGTTGTTCTGTGGCCTTGAGCTTGAACGTTGTGTCACGTCAGGGAAGGTTCATTATTTACTTCATCAGTTTGGAAGTTTGTAATGGGTCTTGTTTACTGTAGATTGAATTAAGAAACAAAGGTACAGATTTAGCTGAAACTTTAATATGAGATTATTCATGAGAGCTGTCACATAAAACATCAAATTATAGACAAAGTTCTTTACCAGAAACCGCAAAAGTCGTAGCATCAGCAGTTGATTAGATTACAAGCTCTTGAAAGTAAGTTGAAAGTGATTCCCTCTGATAAATCTGGCCTTCAGGGCGGAAATTAAATAAAGACACCATCTCAACAAAGATAGCAAGTCTACAGAACAGACTTTAATTACAATAACTTCAAAGACACAAACGTTTTATTTAATAAGTAAGATAAATTGCACGATTGCACACCAAGACTTAAATGAACAGATTATCTCATACTTTCTAACATCATTGTAAATATTCGTTTCCGCAATGTATTATTATATCCGAGCAATCTACTTAATTAAAGAAATCTAGTAACTGCGCCATCATAGTGTCTCTAGAAAGCTTACACCTACTCATTACGTAAACCGTAGTATATTTCCGTACGTATTTTTGACAGAGATCGAAGGAATTCTTGTGAATGTAGAAGAATTTTGCATCTTATCTTTACTGCGTAACTGTCTAAATTCTTCTTTTTCTCGTCAGCAATTCCTCGTGGTTATCCTATGAAGCGTCCATAAAACTCTCAGTGAGTGAGTGTTCTTCAGATCTCTTCCATAACTAGCACAAGGAAACGGCATTACAGGGAACTGGCATTATATGATCTAAAAGAATGGTTTTTGGTAATTGATTTTAATTATTAATTATTTGTTTTTTTCTTATTTTTATTTTTCAATTAATTTGTAATAATTTAAATTTGTATGTTTTCTAAACCTGACCTTCCTGACTAATTTTGATAATTATGAATAATTAGATTAAATTTAACACTTTACCCGAATTAGGGCCAATTTCACTAATGATGAAACTGAACGCGATCAGTACGTCTAAACCACGTTCAAAAACTGCCAGTGTCGATTTTTCATATTAATTATGACTTGTTATGACTGGGACTCCGTTCTTAATATTCAAACCATTTAAATAATGCCGAACAATTATATGATTCACTTTGTTTTCTCTACAAACTTGTGTCGTGTTGTTATATAAAACTACTTAATATTTAGACTCCGAAATTACATTTCGCTATCTGTCTGTTAGACTGGTAGAGAGTAAAATTGAGCTGTCAAATGCTACGCTAACGAGATTGAGTCTAAACAATCATTTATCTTCAATAAACATGATCTGAACAATCGTTATGTAGTGACGAGGTTCTATTGCGAGCGAAGAGATCAATTAGCTCAAGATTTTGATAAGCTAGCGTTTGTTAGTGACTTCGCCCGCTTGTAAATCGGAAATTATTCCGCGGGATTGTAGTGCCGGGGTATAAAAGCCTCTAAGCATCGAAGCCTGGCCATGGTCAACCCTTGAGTGTGTTACAATACAGAAATAAAGATTATGACTGATGATAGCATAAAAATATGCTTTATAAAACAGCATCAAAATTTCGATTGTCAAATAAATATAATTACAACTTAACGGCACGGTTGGAGCAGTAGCTGAACCTTCTAGCTGTTGCGCTACGTGTTGCGGGTTCAATCCACGCACAAAACAGTATGGTACCTACAGGTAGTTGTTCCGGGTCTGTCTGTTCGTGTATATGAGTTTGAATGTTTGTAAACGTACCCAGGATACAGGAGAAATTCCTAGTGTGGGACAACATTTTTTTATAAAAAAAAAACAAGTTGACTGTTTTTTATCCGACCTTTGATGGTGACTTGGTTGATATACAATGCTCTCAAGCGCTAATTCTAAACTTATAGAAAGGAGTCTAATTTCTCTGTCACAATGTCAACCACAAAACATTTAGCACCAGTTAAACACCTCTCTCCGCCATCAATATAACCTAGTCCTGTCGCGGATGTACTGGCACACCACACCGCACAGTGAATGCGTAGGAGCCCATTATACGTCCGTATTGATAAATAAAACATGGCGCCTCCCATACCCGCGGAGAAAGTGTCGTGAACTTGATCTTTGTATAGTTTCGGTGGACACGCTACCGACAAACGTGTCACCACAACGGGCCACAACGGGTTTGTGAAGGTTGTTTTAATGGCGACAACGATTAAACAATGTACGACAGTTATGGAGACGGGAATTTCGCTTTGTGATGTTTCGGAGTTACTTAAAATTACAACGCGTCGTGGCTGTTCAAGCAAGTGCCACATATACAAATATCAAAATCATAAGTCATTCATTCAAATTAGACTAACAATAAGCACTTTTTGAACGTCATAATTGTATAAAACAATGCCCTAAAACGCACACACACACATGTCATTTCACAATTCCCGTGCGAAACATTTACTATGTCGTCGCGTTGTGGATTTTGGTCCACTAACTCAGCGTTTTGTTGATTGAGCCTAATATTTCATCTTCATCTCCCACACATTATTTTGTGACGGTTTCTTAGCCTAACCAGCCTTGAAGGAATGAGGAAAATGTCGTGAAGAAAGTTTTGAGTATTGAAGACCATAAAAACGATGGATGGACTGTGTGAACGACGATATGGCAAAGAAAGGAGTTATCTGATGAGATGACGAGTAATAGAGAAGTATGGAAGAAGAAGACATGCTGCGCCGACCCCAAATAAATTAGGATATGGGCAGGAGAAAGATGTTTTCTAAGCCTTACATGTAAATTGTAAATTATTTAAATTCATTTTAAGCTCGCCGTTCCTCAGTTGCCATTTGCAAGCCATAAAATTTAAAATTCAAAAGTGACAACTTCTAAATATCCATGGCTTTTCCTTACTTTTCCAAAATATGATAATGCCACATTATCTTAGGAAAAGCAAGAAAAACCGAATGACCAGTTGAGAAAGTCGAAGAGAGATGGGTGAAATTGATGGACAGACGTGTGGGCGATGGTCTATCACATAGTGGTCCATTACATGCCATTACTATGCTAACCGCGACACCTGCCAGTGTTTGTGGCGGCAGTCACGTAGACCTAATATGCTGGCTTTTATTGGTACTAGGATTGTTAGGAGGATGAGTTGTTGGCACTTGGCTGTGAAAATAGTTTACGGGAACGAAGACAATCTCTGCAAATGAGGGTTCATGGACGGCTCGAACCTCAAGTGCGTATGCGTCGTCTCCCCGCAGACAATAGCACACATTCCATCTTGCACCGCATGCCCTGTCACCTGCGCCATCGATGATCTACTTACTTACTCAGTGAGCGGAGTTCGCGTGGCTGAGTTTTGGGCTTTACATGACATTTGAACTTTTTTGCCATCGATACGCTAAGAAGAAGGGGGGGGGGGGCAGTGATCTTGAAATCTTTTGGCTTGTTGAAGATCATCATCTTCGTGCCCTTGTCTCATTTTACTTTGGGTTGGCGCAACACGTTTTTTTCTTCCATTCTGCTATGTCAGCGTATCGGTATCAGTAACTCCATCTATCATTATCTTTCATAATTATCTTCATTCCTCCTCCTCATTCCTCCTCATCTGTCCTCCTCATCATTCCTCCTCATCTGTCCTCATCATTCCTCCTCACCATTCCTCCTCACCATTCCTCCTCACCATTCCTCCTCACCATTCCTCCTCACCATTCCTCCTCACCATTCCTCCTCACCATTCCTCCTCACCATTCCTCCTCACCATTCCTCCTCACCATTCCTCCTCAACATTCCTCCTCATCATACCTCCTCACCACTCCTCCTCCTCATTCCTCCACATCATTCATCTTTTCTTTTTATTGGGTTAGTTAAAGATATGATTGGTAAAATTGGGTTTAAATGGAGTATGAGTCAACAAACAGTAAGACGGGGTTGAGGATGGTGGAAACAAGTTACTTTGGTTGCAGGTACTTCGGGTAGTTGTTGTCGTTTTACATGCTATATGTAATTTAGATGCGAGTAAATGAATCAAGGCCTATGGTGAGAATGTATGTAGATATAAATAACTATAATATAATAATTACTAAATAATATCACACCTCTTGCCTAGAGGTAACCAGCACGGCATGAGCCAATAAAAAGTAAAGTTTCTATTTATTAATTGGCCTATTAGCCATTTTACGTAACATTAGTTCAAGCTGACTTTACACGACACGCGAAAAACCCCAATACATTTGCATAACACCTGTAAGTGAAATGTGTTTACCATAATATTCTCATTAGATATCCATTTTCAACGTTATTTGCCAATTTCAACCTTATTCAATTAACATACGGAACACAAATTTAAATGAAAGTGGATCTCGAAAAGTGAGGTAATCGGATCTATTGTTTATTTTTTATTCTCACGATGAAGATAGAATGTTTATTGTTGGCAACACTGATTTGAAATTCTGTTTTTTTAGTCTGGCAACGTATGCAAATGCATCTGTGTAACCGCAAATGCTGTAACTACTTGATGTTGTGATGTTTGATGTTGATTCTTAAGGTACTGTTGATACCATTATGTTCAATTTACATTGCGTTTTTTGTTCTGAAGATGAATATTTTCATTGGAATCAAGACGGAGATGAACGTCAAACAAGATGAAATTTTCTTGACAATGTGGCTTCGTTGGTTGTTGCAAGAACAATAATGGTTGATGTCAAAGATTATAATTAATTGCAGTAATAAGATGAAAGTGAGAGAGTCTGTTAAGTAATATAATAGACTAATTATTACCTACCATGCAATTTGTGTTAGTGCAAATTAGGCCTTAGAAACATTAATTATAAGATTTGCAATCGTTGATCTAAGTTTTCTAAGATTGGATTTGAATTGGTAAATTAAAACTGAAATTGGTTTTTCATAGCTAGGTGCCTCGTAGGTGGAAAAAATCCAAAAAGGTTTACTTACTTTTGAAACTACTTACCTTAACTGTCACATTGAGCAAAAGATATTAAAGCTTTATGACATGCAAGCGCCTTTGGACCTTAGGGTGATAAAGCCATTACAAGGCTAACTGTACATAAACGTACTAAGCTTCCTTATTTGAAGAACGATATCTAGTCTTTAAAAATAATTTGATAAATGGTTCTCCTAGAAAAACAACACCATATAAGTACCGACAAAGCGATCCCTACAGGGACAATTTACCTCAATTATAACAATAATATTACAAATTAACTTTAATTCATCACACCCACACATCATTTAGGCACACATCCCACACAGTTATAATAAAAGAAAGTAATTATAATAATTACGACACTTTCGTCTCAGTGACATAATAATAACGTATCGGACACGACCTCGGGAAGCGGCCATAGGAAAAACCCGACAGTAGCCCACCAGACACAAAACCCGTCTGGCCGTAGGATCCTTCTTTTAGTATGGGGATTGTAGAACTACTTTACACCTTGTCCTTTTTCATATTTTTTTCCTAGTTTGTCAAGTGTCCCACTGCTGGGCAAAGGCTTTCTCTTTCTCCTTCCATACCTCTCTATCGTGTGCGATCTCTGGCCACGTTCGCCCCGCAAACAGTATCAGATCGTCACACCACCTTCGCAGCGGTCCATCTCCATATAGTATAGATTATTATGACACGACAGTATGTTGTGTCCTACTACAGGGCAAAGGTCTTTCTTCATTCTTTCTCTTTGTTTTGCTACTCGTATTTGTGCACGTCCTTTAGGTAGGAGTCCAATTCCTCACTAGCTTGGGCCTACCGCGTGACAAGCTCTAAAGAAATTCTGACATTTGTCTTCTCCGTCGTCGCTATGTAACACGCGTCTCGCCTATACCTTGTAGGTCGTGGCCAAGCTGTTATTAAGTGATAACGTCACGGTCAATCTAAAAGGTGTGATTATCATGTCACACCGTCAATCAAACATCAAGCGATTGATGCACTTGTCAATCAAATCTTTGGGCCGGCCATTGTGAGTTATGATGGTCAATTGTTTCGATGTAAGAATATTGATAGTGTGAATGAAAAACGCTGCGTGAATTTGATTGATAAAATGATTAAATAATTATGTTAATTATTGTTAGGTCCCTTATGGATTCTTTTGGCCTGGTCTGTTGCTTGTATTTTATTCATTAGTTTTGGGTAAAATTCTAGATATGTACCTCCTTTATCTACTTTTTTCTCTTAAATTGTGTATTAGAACTTTAATTCATCTTTTTTAAACTAACATTTACTTTGATTGACCTATGTTTATGCCTTGATCTCATCATATGCCTGACCTTTTCTCATCTGTATTGCCGTCAGTCTAACCGGATACAGCTGTATACCAGTATTTTACATAGAACGCCTGTCCATCTGCCCGCGACAACCGACTTGTTCCTTGATCTCATGTAGTTGGGTCTTTATTTTCTGTTTATATTTCAAGAGCACCTTTTCTTTTCTTTCATTACGCTTCATTTCATCTTTAAACTTCTTTCATTCATCGATTTCAACCATTTCTATTATATCTATTGACACACCACCATCCGATCCCATACCACCGCTCATCACTTTCAACTTCACCTACAAAACACCATTACTATCAACTCTATAAACTTTACTTTCATTTTCGTGAGTAATGATTTGATTATCATTCGTTTTTAAAACGTTCAGAAGATTATGCGATGGAGATAACGTAATGGAATTAATGCGATGGGCATTACTGTAGTGTGCTGTTAAATTGAAAGATATAGCGGGCAGAAAAGTTATTGTTCTTGCGAAGTTAGCAGATAGGGCCACACCATACGTTGGAGGATTGACAGTGTACAAGATCGTCATCTCCGTACTCTACAGCATCACCCACATCCCCCAGTATTCCCTGAATTCCCCCAGTGCTGGGTAAAGGCCTCTCTTTTTTGTACCAATTTCCAAACTCTTGTACCAGCTTCATCCTCAACATTATAACCAATTAATCTCCTGTGCAGGTAATATAAGTTTCTCGACTGATAATTACAGTCGACTTGTAATAGTAGCTATAAGTCTTGTCTGAAATCGCCAATCTGCCTTGAGCAATCGTGGTGATCAATGCTCGTCTCTTCTAAAACAAAAACAAAAAAATACGTCTTTCACCAGTAACTGTTGCATGCCAGACCTTATCAAAGTCACTCAAAGCTACACGATTGTACATGGAGTTCAAAGGTCCTAGCAACCGCAAAGATTTACTTTTAAGAAAATAAAGGACCCGCTATCCGCTCATCACTCTACCCACACTTGAACGGTGATGGGCGTAAAAATTACCGTGACCGCAGTCAAAGGCACCGAAATCGCGTTCGAGGCACACATTACATTGCGCAGCATTGCGGAGCATTGACACAGCTGGGGAGCTCACCTTTAATACCCTCCGATAGGAGAGAAAGCAGTGATACATTTCCTAGATAATTTCTGAAAGAACAAAAAAAAAAGCGTTGGCGGAATAATTTATGGCTATAAATGGATGATCGGTCTCTATATCTTAACAATATGGCAGGTAATCCATAGGTATAATCCCGAATCTGGTTATGAAACGTGGAAATTGGCGCCAGCAATGAGAATCTTCAGCAGGGAGTGAAGTTGGGCTGTGGATAATGATTATAAGACGCTCGTGTCCTCCGTGGAGGTAACTTAATCATAGGCAATCTTAAGCAAGATATACATGGATGAATACAAAGTTAAGGCCGGAAAGCAGACGCAAATAATTAACAACGGAAATCAAAACTTGTAAAAACAATCAGAACAAGTTTTTTATCAGCTAAACCGGCACACAGAATCATAAAAAGAAAGGAAGTTACCAACGTTTAAAACAATGAATTGATGCAAGTGTTAATCAGTTCCTAGAGAAGCCATTGTGATTGTATCATTGTGGACGATTCTGATAGTTTTATTTTTTGTTGTGAGATTTAAACTAAACTGTCTCACAGTGTGATAGTAATCTTAATTAGAATTTGAATAATTCATCATTTTGTGCAGATAGATTTGGATCTTGAGTTACAAAAGATGTTTGTTATGTCAGGTTGGAATTTTTCAAGTTCCAAGTTTTTTTACAACTCACACTGCTTACCCGATGTCTTATGACGAAGTTTAGTGGTTAAATCTTAACGAAGCAATGTTAAAAATTTTGTACAACATGAAGACCAAGTTAAACCTTAGGGTGGAGCCGAAAGATGAAGCAAAGGAAAAACTATTTAAAAAAAATACTACAAAGTGCAAAATAAGATTAAGTTCAGAAGTCGGTCAAAGATTCCAAATTGGTGATGTGAGCTGACTACAAGAGCTTCATTGGCTATGCTCTATACACCTGCTCTATACAAACTTTTTCTCAAAGTAAACAAGACTACTTCCCATCGATCCGCAGTCAGTAATCATCAGCTAACAACAGGTTACCGCCAGTACTGCATTAACCTGCTTCCCCGTAATCCGATGAAACAAGATCACCACACTATTCAGTTTGCCACATTTTTTCCCGTCCCTCCCATTCCCACGACCAGGCAAATTGCCACAAACGTCAGACTTCGAGTCAATGTAAGGAGTATTGCACATCGCAAATCTTGTTCTCACCAACTCCTACATTTTAATTTAGCGGTGTTTAGTTGAGTTGTTGATGGATGGAGAGGGAGAGGAAGATCAAGGAAACGATGCGTGGATTGTGTGAGGAATGATGTGAAAGAAATGGGAGTGAATAATAGCGTGACGGTTGACAGAGAAGAATGGAAGAAAAAAATGTGTTGCGCCGACCCCAAGTAACATGGGACAAGGCCAGGAAGATCATGATGATGTCATTTTGTCAAATAGGGCAAGAGACTATCTATAAATGTAAATCTTACAAGTTGCAAACCTACAACTCAACTAAACACCAAGTTCTGGTCTACCAGCAAGTAACGAGGCTTGATTTATCAACTCATTAGAACCACATTTGAAGCTATATTTTTTTATATTTGATGGGTTTACTTTTGACCTCAAGACTTTACTTTACTTTTGTCCTGAGAACAGAGATGAAGTCGACGATGGAACGAGCTAACCCAAAAGAAGCCTATTAACTGGCGACTTAAATAGATTGGGGTCATATGAACTCGGGGCCACCGACGCAGGCGCGAGATTCCACTCCTTGGCAGTGCGCATAATAAAAGACGTAGCAAAGCGCTTCGTGCGAATGTGTGGAACATTGACGAGGTATGGGCGATAACCTGCAGTACGTCTGGACTCCCGATGGAAGAAGGGAGATGGTGGAATGAGCCCGTGGAGCTCTTGGGCACACTCACCGAAGTACAGACTGTAAAAGACCGACAAGCATGCAACTTTGCGGCGGTGGGCTAGGCTATGAAGCTTGGTACCCAGCTACTGAAAAAGTTGAAGCCAATGACAGTAAAAATCCCGCCACCAAATTCATTTCAAGACTAACCCGTCACCAAAAACCATACAAACTGTTTTAAGTTACCGTCGCGTCGTTTGAATGATGTAAAGCATCCAAGCAACGATAATAATTATACTTAATGTAATACACACATAAGAAGAGTCACAAGCGCCTTGCGTGTCTAAAAACGTATGTCGCGAGTTAGCGACAGTACGCAAGACTTGCACGCAAGTGTATACGCACCCTAATTGCAGTAAGAACAGCACAAACTACGATTAGTGGTCGACTAGGAAGCCATTACAACCTAAAATGATAGTTACGTTATGATGATGCTGAGGAAAGTAGATAGATCTGATTTATTAGAGCTAAGTGACAGGTTGGATTGAGGAAATATGAGGAGATGTAAGTGGTCCAGTGACAGAGTTTAATGGCTATTAGCGGATTGTTTGTCTAAGACAAAGACTTTGGCCCTTACGCTTCTTCTTCTTTTTAGCATGTTGATGACAATTCAAATTGAGCCCAAAATTTGGCGACGAGTTTAGCACTTTTAGTAGCGTTAGCGTCAACCAGCTCCTGTGATGTGCAAACAACAGGATAGGCAGGACACGATATCATGTGTCCTATGGTCCATATGCTATAAAGGTTTTCGAGTTCAAAATTGAGACTAAATCGAGAGTGATTGATTGGTTTTTTTAAAATGTGTTAGAAATACTTTAAGTTTAACAATATTTTTTATGTGCAATCTGAGCGAAGTAAGTTACCAATCGAATGAATATTATCTCATTAAGCAACGTTTTTACTAGCACTCAGCCGCCAGCCTGTGATTAAACACTAAATAAAATTAACGAACAAACATTGCAAAACTATTATACGCAATGAGAAAGCTTCCCAACAATACAAAATTTACCGTAAAACTGAAATACAAAGTTTCGTCATCTCTGCTAGTGACGGCACTGTAAAAGGCGAACACCTTTCAATTTCAAGAGTTTACACATACACATACATACATACACGTTATGCAATGCTCATGCGCTGTTTTATTTGCGATGTGGTTGAGATTCTTTAAATGAGCGAGATATTAACGAGGTCAAATTATGATCTGTAGTAGATAAGTGATATTAAGGTTTAGAATTTAAAAGAAAATGTCCGGAATACAGATGCAAAATCTGTTATAGTGGTGTGCAATTCCTCCATTGCACACCACTATAACAGATTTTGCATCTAGGTACGACTACTTTTCAACCTTATAACTCAAGGCATAGGGCTAAAAACTGGTAGTTCTTCAGTGGGCGCGGGAATACATTCAGCATTGGGTAGATAAAGGTTGAAGAAGAGAGAAAGTTAAAGAGGAGCATGTGAGACAGTTGACCAACATTCTGAGGTAGGCCCCAGGAATACGATGGATGTGGACAGCAAAAGACCGGTCCTTGTGACGATCCTTTGACTTCCACGTCTTCCGACTGAAATGACGTTTATGATGAGACGGTTTATAGAAGTCTGTTATCTGTATTAGCCTATGGTTTCCTCTTGTTGAGGACCGACTGGCTAATATTTTCACAACAGTTTAAAGATTTTCATGAGTATCTCTTACCGAGGAGCCAAATTTTGTAGAAGGCATTAAAAGCCCGTAACTTCTTCCGTGATCAAAACACTTCTTACCGGAACAAAATCTACGCATTCTAAATTGAGAATTCGACAATGATCCATTAACCTTTGACGTGGGGCACCGTGACAAATACTCGTGGCGAATCAACTGGAGTGTTACTAATCGGTTGATGGATCTAAATGATTCACTACAACGCCAGCGCAAGTAGGGTTTCTATGGAAGATTTCAGAACAGAGATATGCATGTATTCACAATGGAATAGTGGAAGTATTAGATAAATTGGTACCAGGGCTATCACCTGAATGAATGTCTTGTGTACTACAAGACTTTCAGGGTTTGGGATGTACTAGAAATACATATGTATTTAAAGGTGAATTTGATAGGTGCACTGGATTTAGATATACCAGTTAGTGGCCTTATTTCAACATACTTGCTTCAGCTTATTTCTAAACATCCCAATGGGATTTTAAATTCAACCTCTTTCTTCTTTATCTTGTGGTTAATGCCTAACCTGGTGTCAGTTTTTATGCCGCCCATGGGCTTCTGACTTGGCTTTAAATGCCGTCGAGAAATATCTCTCAGGCATGCTGGTTCCCTCGCGATGTTTTCTTGCACCGAAATAAGTATTAATTTTACAATACGCACATGAATCCGAAAAATCAGAGGTGCGTGCCTTGGGTTCGAACTCGTGAACTATGACTTGACAGTCCGACGGTCACACCACTAGGCGATCACTCCTTAAGAAGAAAGAGAGCGGTTTAGGCTGTGTAGATAAACCTATCTTTTCAGTCAGAAATATTAAGATTGAATAAGTAGAAAATAAAGATGGTTGTCCGTTGCACACCTGATCGCTTCGTGTGTGTATATATCTAAGGTCTATATAGTTATCAAATGTAGTTTCAAAGTAAATCCGCTGTCATATAGCTGTCAAATGGTGACCCTAGCATTAACTACATTCTAAATTGCCCCGTCATTTCGCCGAGCACTCCAATATGGGCCAGTAGTTACGTGTGTAACCTAATGACTGTCTAATATGAAGTAGGCACTTAGTTTTGATGCGCGGACGCAACTCATGTAACGATGTTGCGCGATTGAGGTGATTCTATAAAAAGAAAAGTTGATTTCATGTTTTGGCGTTCTTAGTTATTTATTGAATGTAGTCTGTGAGTGTTAAAAGACCTGAAACTGATATTAATGTAATTGAAAGTAATCCTGTGAAAAGAATTTATATTTTACCGTCTTAAAATCCGCGTGAAAATGTTGTCATCTATTAAGGGCGAATTTTCCCGATAATACTAAACGGGATCAGAATATGTCAAACCACTTTCAAGAGCTGTGTCAAGTGTCAATTGTTTTCAATAACAGTTACTTACGTGGTTTAGATGTGCTGAACGTTTTCAATTTCGTTGCTGAATTATGCCCTAAGTATAATATTGGCATTCCATTCTTTAAATTTGATTTCAAATTTAAAACATACGTAACGCTTTTGAAGTGCTAGTTTTTCTATTATTATGCTAGATAATGTATTATGAGCTTTGTTAGGCCAACGATAAATCTTGAAAACGTACTAAACGGATTATCTAAGTAAAACTATTTAATCTTACAAATGAAGAAGCAAAACTTACCAATGTAGGTCGAGTGCCCTATGCAACATCCTTCGACTTTTGTTCACTGCTCATAAATACCAACTGACGTAAACCAGAGATTACAGTTGGGTCATCAGGCTGTTGGTTGCTTTTAGATCAATAGATGATGCAGACTAAAGTCATAAATAATTGTTATTGATGCTAGAGATCTTTCATAGATTACTTATACATACCTACTGTCGTTAACCAGAGATTAAAATTGGGTAATCAGGCTGTTGGTTGCTTTTAGATCAATAGATGATGCAGACTAAAGTCATAAATAATTGTTATTGATGCTAGAGATGTTTCATTGATTACTTATACATACCTACTGTCGTTAACCAGAGATTAAAATTGGGTAATCAGGCTCACTACAGTGCAACACTAACATAGTGCAGACTAAATTCATAAATTGATACTAGCTAACTAAAGATCTATCAGGTATTACTAATAATAATAAATGCCTACTGACATTTAACAGAGGTTAAAATTAGGTAATCGGACTGACCAGTTGCAAGACCTACAGATGCTCTCTTAGAACATAAATCCTAATAGATGCTACCTAACTAGAGATTGTGAAATCAGACTGTGCAGCTGCAAAATCCTGTCCTACTTATTTTACCTATCGACGGCGAAGTGCCAATACGTCCTAACTGAAATTTTTCGAGAAATTCACTTTTTTTCGTTTTGAATTTTAAGGTGTTATTCGCACGTTTCAGTGAAATCTCCTAAGTGTATTGGTGTTTTGTTAAATCCGTAATCTTCTAAATATCACAACATTATCACATAAAAAGAATAAATACAAATTTCATACATCCTATCGAACCGAATACCTACTACACTATCATAAAATATACGAATTCAGCTTATTATATAAATCCCACATAATTATTATTCAAAATAAATAAATAAATAAACTAACAATAACTTCTCAAGAAATTATAAAGCGTTTTTTATTTATTTATTTAACACTTCAAGCACAATGTATAGAAGCGGACTTAATGCCATAGGCATTTTCTACCAGTCAACCTCAGTTAATTTTTCAGTTTGTGTAAATTTTGGATTTTGTCAGTTAGGTAGGTATTAGCACTTCGCCGTCGCTATGACTTTGCATCACTGTCAAAATCACAATTATCTTAATTCCTATAGCAATAAGATTGCTCTTAGGTTTCTATCGCTGCCAAGTCTGTCAAAATAACAATGAACTTTACTCTCGTTACAATAGAGTTTCTTTTGGATTGTTGTTTTCAAAGGTAAAAAAGTGTGAACAGACTGTAGTTGCAAATCTATCTTTAACTGTCGGATTAGACGATGCAGCTGTGGCGAGGCCTTCAAATGGGTTTAGTTAATCTTCTTATGGGTAGTTACTGGTGTGTTTACTTATATCTTAGTTGTATTGCCTAATAAGGAATAGGTGCTTTATAGATATCCATTTAAGATATTACCTAGTAAATAGGACGCACGTGTGGAGTAGGTAACTAAAACAAAAGCATCCATCTTTGGGATAGTAATCATTGTTTATGGAGATAAAGGACCTGGGATTATCTACTCCACATTCGATGACTCAATCCAGATACAACGCGAGACGTTACTGATAAACTAAAACGTATTTTCGGAAATTTCGAATACCAGTTTTCACAATTAAGTATACTTATTTAGAAGCGTAGGTAATATTGCGGCATGCCAGTGAATTATATTTATCTTGAGCTATGAAGTGGAGCACATGGCACATGCAAATAGAGGCTTAGCCCAGCAGTAGGTGAAGTCGGGCTGGATGATGATGCGATGGTACAGTCTGATAATAAAAACAATCAGTTTTCACCAAAAAAATTTAACCATTCAAATAATGAGAACTTATACAATTGTAATTACCTACTTGGTACTACGCTGCCCTCGTAACAGTAAATGCAATACTTGCAAAATGGCGGTTTTGAGAAAATCGCGGTTTAGTGTTTTTTTTTCAATCTCTACATTAACTTATCAGTTTAAGTAGAGTAGACTGACTTTTTTAAATCCCTACTTTAACTTATCAATTAAAATAGAGATTTAAAATGCACTCATAACCGCGTTTTTCTCAAAACCGCCATTTTGCAAATACTGCGTTTACTGTTACGAGGGCAGTATGAACAACGACAGTAGTCACATTCTTATTCGACTAAGCCCAGGCTTACTTCTGCAAAATATGTCGCAAATTCCCCAAGGCGATAAACTCAGAACAGTATGGGAAAACGTTTAAATAATACAGCGAGCAAAAGTGATGCAAAGCTCAAGAGAGTGGTCAGATTTATTGCGCAAACGCAACCACAGGCTTAAAGGTTAAACATGGCAATTATGCACAAAGGAATACTTACAGTGAAACGTACTTTCTTAGGCTCGTGTTTGTAATATTCGTGTTTTCTGTAAAAGATATTGGTATTTCAATGGAATTTTCTTGAACTAGGCATTGTTGAAATATTTAATTAACGTCAGGTGTTAAATAACTTTCCGAAGTTAAATTCTGTTGGATACATAGATTTATTGATCTAAGGTTGGCTGAATGTTAAAAACTGAGATCCAATACTGATCATTGAGTTGAATCCATCACCATCTGCTTAGCCTTTGGCCACCCATGTTGGGGTCAGCTTCCAGTCTTACCGGATGCTGCTGAATACCAGTATTTTATATGGAACGACTGTCTATCTGACCTCCATAACCCAGTTAGTACTGGGTAATACAATACCCCTTGGTAAAACTGGTTGTCAGACTTTCGGGCCACTGACATACCTGGAACAACTGTCAAAAATCTGCAAATGACAGCCAGTTCCAACGGCTTAACATGCTTTCCGAGGCACGGAGGAAACTCGGTATGTGATGGGTGGTCACCCGTCCACGGACCAACCTAGGCAAGCGCGGCTTAACCTGAAGATCGACCCGAGCGGTTGTTATTATTTAGCCACGATCTCGTCATTGATTTGAATCCATCGTATCACTAAGTTGATTCTATCATTATCAACCTCCTAAGTACCTTCCTCCTAAAGTCCACCATAGTTCTTCATTTAATTCATTCTTCTTCAGCCATACCTTCCCATCAGTCGTCATATTTTCACGTTATACACACCAAACATCGCTAATTTAATTGCCCTTTTAGAAGCACACTTGCAGCTCGCGACTCATGAGACCAAGTCAAGCCTTTAGTTCGCCTTACGACAGAATCACAATTAGTATCTATTGACAGTTACATACAAATTGTATTACTATTTACACAGCTTGTCCGTCTGTTAATTGTCCGGAACTGGTTATCAAAATTTGATATGTGTGGGTGTAGACATACTAAGTACCTAGTATTTTGAAAATATTTTATCGGATCTTTTTACCTTTAAAGTTGCTGTTGAAAAGAACAATTTGGTGCAAATTATACTACGACCCACATTGACACAATTTTGCAAGAATTTTCACTGCCCACGTTATAAAAAACATTAACACCCATTATTCCACTTTTGGGATGATGACCGCAGCACGAAAACGGTAACTTTTACTTTTTTCAGTTTGGCAACAATGTGCATAATTTCGGTGTTGCGAGATACAAATATGCATTTTGCAACGTGTATTAGGTATGATTTTTTCATGAATTCCGACAGATACTATTCGAATGATTCACTGACTGCTTTTGTTACAAACACTGAAATATTTCCACTTATTACGTAAACGATTTTGCAGCCATTTTGTAAGATTAGGTAAGCTGATTAAGAAAAGCAGATTTACCTGCCTGTTTAAAACCATCGCGTAAGTACACGTGGCTACAAATGAGCCCGGCTGTCATTTCTAAATCTTTGATTGACAATAGACTTTTTAGTTTCTGACTACCTTACGGATGTCAGATTAACAGTAATTATCTGGTTTGCGGAGGTCAGGAAAAGTGTACGTATATGTCAGAAACTGACACACACAAGATTCTTCCACCATGAATCTCCTTACACTTTTTATTTACGCTTCACTTCAATAACAAAAAAAAATGATAGTGACTATCAAAATTTTCGAAGTCCCGTCGAGGGGAGTGTCGGAATCAAAAGTGGATGCTGGCTTTCTGTGGTATACTTTTAATCTTGTTGGAATGCCGACCGACTGCTCAACTGGACAGCCTACCAAATTTCCTTGGAGCTAACGGCGTAAGAGTAAGGGAGGAGCGGATTTTTGAACGGAACATGATTGGATCACATTACTTATTTATTTTGTATTTAGAATAAGTTAATCCTTTAACAAACATGTTTTTTTTATAAAAAAAAGCAAGATGGAGTCGACATTTCCTAATTGACAATCATACCCCTGAAAAAAAAGGCGAAATAAACTCAGACCATAGTTGTATCTGGCCAAGATAATCATCTATTATCTCCTATGAATAATAATGTAGTGTATGAATCCTAACTATAATTACGGGCCTTATAATATACGCGAGTCCCTCCCATACCTACCTAGTACCTACCTAATTAATAAAACTTCACATAAACAGCCTTCAAACACCAATCAAAAACATCCTCATTTATTCATAAACAAGATTTCCATTGTATAAGGTGCGTTGACATGACAAACGCTTCCGCGCGTGCCATCAGCGCAGGCGCAGGCAGTGTGGTCCCAAAGTGGGCAAGCACGAGCCTTTTCACATCAAAACACTTTCTCCGTCGTTACGTGTCGTGTGTGTGTGTGTGTGTGTATGTGTATGTGTGTGTGTTTACTCGCATCTTCCTCGTTATAATGACGTAGTTAAATATTGTATTGCTTTCTTTGTTTGTTTCTTGTCATCTTAACATTATCCATGTCGTATTCTGTCTCCGAAGCCCAAGATGGCGAGTTTACAAGATACACACAACTGATTTCAAAACACTCATCTCGATTTACATATTTAGCCGAACTATCGCTCTAATCTTGTCAATAACATTTACTTTCTACGAATAAATTAAGATAGATAAGCGGAAATCAATATTTTAATTGACTATATACGTAATAAATAAGATTAAACATAAATTACTCAGCATGCAGCATGGAGCTCGTGGCTAAATAATAACAGTCGCTAGGGTCGATCGTCAGGTTAAGCCACGCTTGCCTGGGTTGGTCCGTGGATGGGTGACCACCCATACATACCGAGTTTCTTCCGTGCCTCTTCAAGCACGTTAAACCGTTGGTCCCGGCTGTCAATTTAAGATCTTTGGCATTCGTTACAGATAGTCAATTGCCAGAAAGTCTGACAACCAGTCTTAACAAGGGGTATCGTATTACCCAGTACTAACTCGGTTGTGGAGGTCAGATAGGCAGTCGCTCCATGTAAAATACTGGTACTCAGCTGCATCCGGTTAGACTGGAAGCCGACCCCAACATAGTTGGGAAAAGGCTAAGCAGATGATGAAACATAAATTACTCAGCATACTATTTCATTTTTATTATTAAAATAAACAGTACCTTATTAATTAGAATGTATGTAAGTAGTCGTAGGTAATACGGGTAAAACATTTAATGGGTGTAAAAATACTCTATGGTTTTTTTTTTTGTTCTAGACTATTTCTGGGAACCTTCTAGTTAAGGAGATATAGGGTCGAAGTTCCATTTTTTTACAAGTTTTTAATGTTAAAACTTAACTTTAAACACCTCTACGACCCCTATTCAATGCATCAGCACAATGTTTTGAGTGCGTCACACTGAGTCCTACCGTAAAACGTAGTGTTTCACCCCAAAAAAAAACAGCAACAGCTTTCATTTGTTATTGTTTACTTAACAAGTGCCTACGGTGGTGCTTACGAGAGTAAAATAAAAAAAAACGTTTTTTAGCAATCATTTTTGCGAGTTACTTAGTTTGATGAATATAGTGCTTGGTTGCCGGCTTCAAACTCTGTCTGTTAGGTACCTTCACACCAAAACGACTGTACAGATTTCAATAAAATTGCCATACTCTACCAGATAAATACCGAGCGCTACGCGGGCGAAGCCACAGGCAAAAGTCAGTGTTAAATAATAACAAAATTCAACAATATTGATAAACTAATTCCAAAAACATTAAAACATGATTTCCCACTCAAGTGATCCACCTTGAAATCGATTCTCCTCGCTGAATAAACATTCATAGTGTCCGTACGACACTTTGTTATGGGTGGCAGAGGCGGCCACGGTGACAACAATGGCTTTTATTTGTTATTGTTTGCTTAACAAGTGCCTACGGTGGTGCTTACGAGAATAAAATATAAACATAAAACTTTCTTTGAAACTACAGTGTGAGCGGTAGTCATGATTACTAAGACAATTCATTCATACTGACAATAATGTAAAAAGTTATTAATAAGCTGTTGTAAATTACAGATTTTATCATTAATAAACCTCTACAACTCTGTTCATACCCAAAATGTACCAATAGGCCGCTGTCAAAATAAAAGTTGCCAGATGCAAAAAATGTTATCGATAATATACGTTAGCCAAATCGATTAACAATTTATTTTTTCTTGTTTCAGGTCACAGCGTTGGCTGTGCTCAGCATAGCTACGGCTAAGAATTCGACGGCAAAAACGAAACCAAAAAGACAGTTAGACAACATAAGAACGCATGAAAACTTACAATACTCGCTGGTTCTTCCACACTCAAGAGTTCAAAATTATAGAGCACTGGGCAACAACCGACGCATTTCTCATGGCCCAACTAAAGGAAAGCTACCACCATACGCGGTCCAGATGGAGCCAGTCGTGCAGTATTCGCAAAAGGATCCACTCTACGACCCCAATCAGGAAAACTTAGAAGAAACGGTTGTAAACAAAAACGAGATCTACGCTCAGTCCAAAATCCTGAACGTAGACCAGTCCAGTGCCGAAAGCTACGGTCCGCCTTACGGAACTCTGCCAACCGCTCCTCTGTACAGCCAGCATCCTCATTACTACGAAGAACGTGAACCTATTATCGAAATCATTATTAAAGAGTCCAATGAGACGCTGCCGGCACCTTCTCCTCAACCAGTTCAAAAGAAAAAGAAGGAACCCGTACACGTTTTCTACGTAAAATACAGTAAAGACCCTCATTCTAAGGACAAGGTTATTTATGAGAAGCCTATCCCCGCTATTACTCCTCCAACCAACGAAGAAGACGAACATCATGAACATGAAGATGAATATGTGACGGTTACTCCTGAGCCTTATTTACCTCCTAAGACTACCACTTTGAGAGCTATAATCAAGCCCGAATCCGAGCAGTACCACAGTGACAGCAGTGTAAAGGTTACGTTCGGGAGCGAAGGTCGCCACTATAGCGACAGGCATGAAAGCCACAGCCACACTGAACACCATGAAGAGACAGCACCAAAGCCTGCTATTGCTTTTCCCAATTCGCCCCCGCAACCCTCCCAACAGAGCCACCACAGCGTCCAAATTCATCAAAGTCATCCGCAATTAGAGCGATCAGCGTCACCAAAGCCACAACAACACCAACAACACAAACACCAACATCAGCAGCAGACACAATTCTTTAGGTCTGGACCCCCGCAAGCTCAGAGCCGGATTCAATTCCAGCCCCAACCAGTGCCAAATGAACAACAGCTGCCAAGACAAGGTCCTTCAGTGTCACCATTCAGACCCCAACCACAGCCACAAACTCCCCGAAACCCATTTGGACCTAGTGCTACCTTCAACGCGGCTTTCTCTAATGGTCCCATCGGTCCAGTAACACATTTTGGTAGCCCAACTGCTCAAAGCCCAGTTACTGCTTTCCCTACACCCTCATTCCCCAGAGCAAACAATGGGCCCAGTTTCCATCAACGCATTAATGGTCCACCTTCCTTTGCTTCCAGACCTCAGTTCAATGGACCCCCAAGAACAAGTTTCCACTCCGGACCACAGAGGCCTTTCCCATCCGGACCTAAAACTTATTTCGATGATCCCAAATACTTGCAAGAGAATTACCACACTATCACTACCGAACAAATCGACTCTCCCAAACAGCAACAGTTGCCTAGCCGACCGCTGCAGTCTTTCAGTGGCCCAAGCCCCAGCCCGAGCCCAGCTCAATTCCAAGAGCATCGCCGCCCTCCCATTGTTTCACTCAACCAACAACTTCCTCAGCAAAGACCAGCTCAGCAATTCGATTCCATCCACAATAAACCATCCATCGCTATCAATCCCAGTGCATCCCCATTCTTCAACCTGAAACCTTCTCCACCACTTATTGAAAACAATCGCCCACCTTTCCATCAACATTCCCTGCAGCCTCAACCACAGCAACAATTTAGTTTCCACCAAGGTCCTCAGGGGCTACCAAGGCCATCTCCCCAGATTCCGTTCCAACAGCAACACTCATTCCCCTCGCCATCTCCCTCTCCTCAAAATCAGTTTGTTCCGTCGCCTTCTGCTGCTCCTTCTTACAACTTCCAACCTCAACCCTCACCAACGCCTGATGTCTTCCACCAAGGCTCACCGTCAGAAAGACCTTTTAACCACCCATCAAATATTGATCATCAACAAAACATTGGTGGTCTAGTTCCTGGTGGCGGTGAATTGGTACCGGCTATTTCTAAATATGAACAACACATTACGGTTAATGGACCTACATCTCAACCGTTCAGTGGCCTCGGAGAGCCTAGTCCTAGTCAACCTACACCAACTCCTAGTCAACAACAACAGTACCATCAAATACAACAACAGCAAAATCAACAAAAACAACAGCATAATCAACAACAACAGCGTCACCAACAAGAACAACAACAGCGACAGGTACAACAGCAGCGTCACCAACAACACGAGCAACAGCAGCGTCAGCAACACGAGCAACAGCAGCGCCAGCAACAAGAACAACAACAGCGTAACCAGCAACATGAACAGCTACAGCAACATGAACAGCGACAGCAATATGAACAGAGACAACAACATGAACAGCGACAGCAACATGAACAGCGACAGCAACATGAACAGCAACAACGTCATCAACAAGAGCAGCACCATCATCAACAACAACACCAGCAACAGCAATACCAACAGCAGCAGCAACAATTGGACTCAGAACAGGAACAAGTTAGGTTGCAATTAGCGCATAACGTCCAAAAGCAACAAGAAGAAATCCAACGGCTACAAACGCAACTGTTGCATTCACAACAAGAACAGCAACAACAAGAACAATACCAGAGCGTATACCAGCAACAAGTACAAGCTACATCGCCAAGATCCCAATACATCCAAGAAAGGTCCAGACCACATCCTACATTTGGCTCAAGCACAGCGTCCCCTCCCTACTATCAATCGACATCTAGGACCGTGGAAATCAGACCCACAACGTCAAAATATGTGTCTTCTACGCAAAACTCAGTAACTTCTGCACCTGAAACTAAAAAGGAGGAGAAGAAAAAGAAGCCATCCATTGAACTACCTGATGAAGTACCAGATGACCTCCGTCAGCAGCTTTTGTCTTCTGGCATCTTAGATAATGCTGACATCAGTGTTTTGGATTACGATAAAGTTGGAGACACGCCTCTGGATTCTCTGCCTCCAGACCAGTTGGCTAATTTCTTCAGTGCTGGTGGTGGTCAACAGATTGCTTCTAGTGAAAATAGACCCGTCTATGTTAAGCCTAACGGAGATTCTATTCAATCTAGAATTGATGAAGACATTGAAGATGACCAAGAATTTGCTGCTTCAGAAAATGTTCCAAGTTACGTTGCTCCTCCACCAAATGGTCAAGCTGTGGAAATGAAAGTTGTTCACTTCAACCCCGATACTGCTGAGGGACAGCAATTGGCTGAGAAATACATCAAAGAAAACGCCACGCAGGTTGATCCCGTGGCATTAAACGACAAAAGGTATAACAGATATTTGCCATTGAAAGTAAGTGGCAATCAGTTCCCGCTACCGGATGTCCTAAAGGGCAGGAAAGTCACTTCAGTCGTTGTTCTGGCCCCCGTTGAGACTGAAGCCTTGGGCGCCCATGCAAGGACAGAGCGATCAGCCGAAGAAAACTTGAAAGGAATTAAGTTTGTTGCTGGCCCGAGCTTGCAAGAAGTACTCAAACGACCAACAAAGGACAACTTCAAAAAGTGGTTGGAGGTTGAGAAGAAGACCGCCACTGATTTACAATCGGTTGTCTTGCTTGTGACTGGGTAAGAAATTAGCAGTACTTATATTGATATTAAACTTATTAACTTGTGCTTTCATGACATTGTTTTTTAATACAACGTGTTTATCTACAGTGCTTATATTGACATTAAACTTATTAACTTGTGTTTTCATGACATTGTTCTAAAACAACGTGTTTATCTACAGGGATGCTGAAACTGCTGACGGAAAAGAAATCTTCATGTATGACATCGCTTCTGGAAGCGTGAACAAACTCGACGGTGACCTATCAAACGCATTCGTTGAGGCTGCAGAGAACAACTCTCTAAGCAAAGACATTGAATCATTGGCCATTGAAGGAGAGGGTACCCCAGAAAACTTTGACAAGGATAAAAGCGACGACGTGGCTGCGGAAGGTTCTGAAAATGTGCCATTATTTGTAGACTTATCAGGCTTAAACTTAGATCAGGGAAACACAAACCAAGTGTCAATATCATCAGGTTACAGTAAAACGAAACACGGCAGATCGTTTAGGAGACATTGATATGCAAATTGCCAAATGGTGTCTGTCCTTGTAAATAGTCTAGTATTAGTATTACTAAATTAAATTCAACGCGATTGTTGCGTGTAGTCGTAATTGTTTTTTTACAAAAGTGATAATGGTTGTACAATATAAAATAACTGCCTAATAAACTTGCTTTCATTTTCAACCCTGCTTTCCTCAAAAATTCAATTTTAGCTAAAATGATTGTGTACCTTAATATTTAATTATGATGAGAACTAAAAAAAGATGCCAAAATGTATTTGTTTGCTGCTTTCAAAATCTAAATAAAGAAATAAAAATAATACACATCATACTTATGACTCAGTTAAAAAAAATCAGAATATCGTTAATATTTGCCTGCTATGTTCATATTATGGGATATTAATCGATTTCCATTTTCGAGCAGCATCAATTCAAACGAATAATATTTTTCACATCTGGCAACACAGACTTGAGCTGTCAAACATATGGATTATTTATGGTGGAAGAGGTCTATACCGCAGTGTTAAATTCACAGTCTTTATTTATTTTCATGTATTTTGCTATAGTTTTTGACTTGTAATCATGATGGAGGGTTCTCTTAGTAAATGGACAAATGTGATGAAGGGGTGGCAGTACCGGTGGTTCGTGTTGGACGAGAATGCTGGCCTGCTTTCCTATTACACGGTAAGTGACGTTTCATACTAACCGTATTACCAAATTATATGTCGTTTAAAATGCTGTGATTTCTGCACGGATTTCCCTGACATGCGTTTACTTACCTTGAGAATTACATGTGCAAGAACAGCTGCTTAAATTAAAAAAATAATAATAATTCAAGATTAACCTTCTCAGGAGATTAAACACACAGAAGAAACACATAAAATGTATATAAAAGTACACATTCAATTGGACTCTGGTTGGTCAGTGGGTCATCTCAATACCGTGACCTAGTATGGCAAGTTAGAATTAATAGTACTGTGATTTCAGAATAAAAATAATAATAGTAAAAAGTGTTATAAAAACTCTTTAGTGGCAATGTCAAGGTTAAGTATTTGTTGTTTATGTGTACCATAGATGCCAAGGCGAGGCAAAGGCCTTGGGTATACGGCCAATACAAAGACTTCTTGCTGATTAATGATAGGAAAGAGTTTAACAATACTTTAGCAGAGAGTGTAGAATGATTTATCTGAAGACCTCCCAAAGTTATGGGGGTAATACAATGATATATCAGGATGAGTCTAGTAATATAAGTAAACTTTTTCCAGTTTATTTTGCTTAAGAAAAATAAAACTAGTTTTTTTATGGTTTAAATTAAACTCAAAAAAATTATGTCTTTGTGTCATCACTATTTGCATCTTATCAAACTAGAATATGCTCTGTTTACTGTGTTTCATACAATGACATAATTATGTAATTGATAGGAAAATGCAGGCATTTTTAATGTAGGAATATTTTTATCAGTACAAGATTATTGCAAAATGTTTAGATATGAGCACAATACAAATCATGCAGATTTGTATTGTGCTCAATCAAACAATCTGTTTGACTATCATATGGACATTACAATTTTTTTCTTTAAAATTGTTCCTCAAGAGATAGAGTTTAGGTTTCACTGGTTTCCGTTATTCTAAGTATAATCAGTGTAGACCTCCTTTTATGAGAGGGAGCGAGCTGCAATCCATCATGCAGACGTCGCAGTTGGTAGATGTCGCAGATTTTTAAGACAAACTCACAATTTAACTGTCATGGAGAAGGGTCCCGAATATTGTAGGCTAGTTATATGCAATAATCAAACACAAAATCAAAAAAAACAAAAAATCTTATCTAAACTTTCTTATCATAATTAAACACTACCTAAATATGTTTATTGACGCCATTTTTAACTTGACTCAGCACTTTTTTATCTTTCAAATAGTTTTGTCTGAAGAAATCGTAGAACATGTAGTAAACAAATATGACATTAGGGAAGTATAGTATGGTGATGCCTAGCGGTGCGGGGCAGCTTGGTAGGAACACCTGCATGGAGTATATTAACATCAAAGTAAATTGGATCTGAAAAGAAAAAGTATTAATTATTATTTATTTTATCAATAAACCATAATTTACCAGAAGAGAATGTATGTAAAAATGCATTTTATACCATGGCAATGACTTGTGATTTTTTATGGTATGACCTAAATTTCATTTCATCACTAATTTATGACAATTCTTAATTAATTTCAATTGATTTTAAATGATCAAGTATGATATTCAAACAGGATTTTATCTATCACAATCAATTTTTATCAGAGGTACGGGCTTATGTTCCAGTCTTACCAAAGGGTATCGTATTACCCAGTACTAACTGGGTTGTGGAGGTCAGATAGGCAGTCGCTCCATGCAAAATACTGGTATACAGCTGCATCCGGTTAGGCTGGAAGCCATCTCCAACATAGTTGGTAAAAGGCTAGGCAGGCTGTACATGCTTATGTTATTCAGCAACATACAATTTTATGTTTAAATATGCTGTCACTAATTGACCCTAGATATGAATCAAATCAAATCATTTATTTCTTTGCAAACATTATCTTCCCTGTAAAGAATGAAGACCCTAAATTATAGCCACCTATCTCTGAAATAGACCCATCAGCATAATAAAATTAAGCTTCCCATCAAATTACCACTCCAATCTCTCTCAATCAGATGTGCAAATAGGGCACATAAACGTCAGCACATTCAGTCAAACTATTTCAAAGGAATTGATAATAAAATGCTAATGAACCAACCCACCCTACTCTTTGGAGAAATGGTTAATTTATCTCGGATACTTCGAACACTCCCATGTCATTTGTGAGGTATTATAGTGCCTTGCCTGTGTTTAGTTGCTTTTGAAACATCATGGACCAATTTTGAGATAATTTGAGCTGAAATTATTGCTGCTTCTAAGGTATCCTTAACCGAAGCTAATCTATAATTCGATTGAGCTTTTGTTGGTATCTTGCGTAAATTACGTTTCTGAACACTCAATCATAAGAACTTCGCTTGAAATAAACTAGAAACCATTTAAATTCAGCAGCTATTGATGAATTCAATAGTTTGGCTGTCGACCTCGAAAACTGGTTAAAAGCTTTCATATTCTGTTGCAAATTTAGCAATAGACATGGCTATCCTTCAAGAAGGGCCATAGGCCATCTGGCCTATATGCAAATGCGTAATTTATGGTCAAAGTAAAGCCTTAAACCGTTTAAAGCTGTGATAAACAAGAGGCCACAAATCATCCTATGAGCCAAGAAGAACCAAGCGATCCTATGAACCAAACGAGTTGTTAAAATGATCACGTATCTAACGTATTACAGATTACTAATGATGTACTAGTCTTCCAAATACAGAGTCACACGCATATTTAAATTTATCATTTGCTTAGCCTTTTGTCAGCCCTGGTCGTCTTCCAGTTGAGCAGGATGCAACTGAATATTAATATTGTCGTTTATGGAGCGACTGCCTCTCTGATCTTCACAACCTAGTCACCGGCTAACACGATGTCACTTTCGGGCTTCCTCTCATGCTTAAATTCACTCAGTCCAAACAATGTTATTGGCGCATCAAATGAGAAAACCGGTAGATTTTGCGCTAACAAACGCCAAAAAGAATTAAAAATCGTACGATCAAGCTGCTGCTCAAAATGTGTCGAATCGTATACGGTTTAACCTTGCTATGTCTGCCCGCCGTTTGGCAGGAAATTGGGTTTTCGACATCCCGACGGATACATCAGTATGAATTCAAATAGAAGCCTTCATTTTGAAGGAATGATTTTCTGTTAGAAATAGAAAACCTTTTCAGTATTCGTAACCTAAGCTAAGTCTATAAGTTTTTAAACTGTTCGCTAACATTACTATTAACACATAAAACGGGATATTTACCACAAAGTTTTTGTTTTTTTTTTTTTAACTTCATTTTATCCGTGATCATGGTGCTTGCAACAGCGCCAAAATGTCGGGAACTCGAAATTAATGGTAAATATCCCGTTTTTGTGTTATTTGCTATCTAAGCTAAGGCTATTTACAAAGACTTTTCTAACGCTAGGTGCTGGTTATTATTTTTTAATTGATCATAACTCTGCTACTTACGTCAAAGGCGTCGCTGGTTTTTTTTGCATTTTTTACAGAATCAGCTTGTACCTACGTTGATTAAAAATTCACAGCGTTATATTGACGACATTTGTTATGTATTATAATTCTATAAATACATATATTTGTTACGGTCGCTAAACAGAGTTTGATCAACATACTGCGTGACATTGATCTGCAAATTGGAAACTTACGAAAATAACAAATTTCGCGGGCTACCTTAGGGCATCCCTCCTAACGAAGCATTGTCTTTGATAAGTCGTAACTTAGGACCAAGAACTTTAATAATTAACAGTGTGAAGGCCGAAGCAGACCAAGTGCGTGTGCATACACGCACTGGTTGAAATATGTGAAATTCTATGGAATATGTTAGACCCGTTGCCACGCACACGCTACGTACACGCCACGCAGCCGAGCACACATCTTCCACGCAATACCTCAATAGATCGATTTTTACACAAAAAGAAGATTATTATTCTCCAAGAATTATTGGGAAAAGTAGTTACCATCTGCATAATAGTGAGCCATTTCTTATACTTGATAAGGACAGCCTTCACCTTCGGACTCCCCTCGGCGGACAGGAGGTAGTAACTGTACATGATAACATGTACCGAGTTGTTTATCATTGGGGAGAACGAGGTTATTCCACCTGTGGAAAATAATACTTTTGTTAGGTACACAGAATAAATCTTCTTACAAAACTACCAAAGATCGACTCATGGACTGTGTTAAAGATGATATGGCTAGAAAGGAGGTGACTGCTGAGATGACGAGTAATAAAAAAAGTATGGAAGAAGACATTCTGCGTCGAACCTAAGTATATTTGGATATCAAAATATACTTGGGTTCTGCCCATACGGGCAGGAGAATGAATTTTTGACATTCAAGAAGTGGAAATTCTTAGCCTAATTATGATAAACTAGCTGTCCGCGTAGAGTTCGGTAATTGTCCCACAAGATCGTACTACCGAGATAAAAAGTATTATATGTGTTATTCTAGGTTATAAACTGTCTGTGCGCCAAATTTCATCTAAATCCGTTCAATAGTTTTTGCGTGAAAGAGTAACAAACATTAATACGTCCATCCTCACAAACTTTCGCATTTATAATAGTAGTAGCTTTTAGTTTTGATTAACTCCCAACTCTTCAGGGAAACCAGACGTGATGTAACTTGTCAACAGGAATATCTAGAGATTTCAGTTGAGACCGATGTATCAGATAAATGTTGTCGATTTAGGGAATTCATCTAATGGATTCTGTCACCCCGATTCCATTACGCATGTGGTGTCAATTTAGGTGTCGACTGCGTTATCATGTTATCGGGCATAATCTCAAATCCAATCACGGGCTTAATGCCTCTGGGAACATGTTTATGTTACATCGACAAACTAGTAGTAAACCCGTACAGAGTATAATATTATAAATCAACTACAAGCATCGCCTTCTTCAGATATTCAAATTCTCTGAAAAATACAATTTCAAAACATGACATCGGGCCTGTAATCCTCAAAGGGTAACCCTTTGGTTTAGAGGTGTACTCGATAATACACCCACCATCCACCTGGCAGATATGTATAAGTCCTTAAAAAAATAACTTGAATATAACGGTTGTTATTTTATGCTGGAACGATGAAAACTGGAATTAACTTAAGAGAGAACATTTTGTGATAAACTTTGTGGCCTTGTGAATAAATTATATTAAGTAGAAACGATACAAGATTCGCAGGTGGAGACTGGCATAATAATATTGTTATCGTTTTAGTCAACTTCTAGACTAAACCAGGTACAAGAAAAGCATTAAGTTATAGATAGTAGAACTTTTTAGTATAATTAGCCTATTACATTCCTGTTGCTGGTTCTCTCCATGAAAGGGAGTAAGTAGGTCGTAATACACCACGCAGGCTCAATGCGTGTTGGATTGGAGATGCCATATTTTTAGTTCGAAGAGTTTGCTTCTGGTAAGAGTTGATCTTGCAGGTTGTCAGACTTTCGGGTCACTGACTACCTGTAACGATTGTCAAAGATCTACAGTTGACAGCCGGGACCAACGGTTTAAAGTGCTTTCCAAGGCACGGGGGAAACTCGGTATGTATGGGTGTTCACCCATCCACGGACCAACCCAGGCAAGCGTGGCTTAACCTAACGATCGACCCGAGCGGCTGTTATTTTTTAGCCACGAGCTCCTCAGCAGAGAGAGCAATAGTGATATTGCATAAAGCAAAACGCCTGGCTGGGTTCGACACCACGAACTACGAAGTCGAGGCCGTTCCCAAAGGTTACCAATTTCAGGAGAACTTAATAATCTTTAATTAATAGTTAATTTTAGGAGGCTATAGCTGAAGACGTGCGTGCACCTGTGTTGAGGCATTTCGTTCTTCTGATGATCTTGTAGGGAGGTATCATCCTATTGGTTATTATGACAGGGCGGGGTGTCTCAGCACAGGGGCATTTTGTGTATAGAATAAGATGTGTGATGTCCTTGTAATTATATTTAAGTACTAACAATAGTTTCTAAGTTTTTGTATACTAACCTTTGGACCTAGTTGTCCCAAAATATAGAATTTTGAATTTGAATTAACAACGTGGGGCGAAACCCTAAGTAATGATGGGAATGATACGCGATTGTTGTAAAAGCTTTATTCGCCATACACAAAGCCACAAAAGAACCTACTAGCTTTGGCACAAGGTGCTCTAGTACGTGCTCAAAGCGGAAGGCCGAGTACATCTCATCTCAAGTGAAAGTAAATTGATTGATTGAAGCATCTTCTTCAACATTTCCCACAATACCAGTTAAATGTCAAACCGCTACGATGAGTGGCTTGAGTTTTGGGGGATTAAAAAGGCTGACAAGTTATCATTATGGTTAGCCTGTACTGTCCGACTGCTGGACATAGGCGTCTCCATTTTTCCATCTGTCCCGGTTCTGCGCCATTTCTTGTCTATTCCGCAGGAAGACATCCAAGTTGCCCTGGTATCTTCTTCGTGGTCTGCCGCATGTCTGCGACAAGTGATTTGACTAAAAAGAACGTACCTGGTCTAACCTGAACTTGGGGCTATCATTATTAGGCTGATTTAAATAAAGAGACTGACAGTGAACTCCAATAGACGTAATGCTACAAACGCCATCTAAGTTCATACATCCATTCATTTATTTCATTTATTAATTTATTTTATTTCATTTATTCAACTAGGCCATGAAGAGGCAGTTTTAAATTTATTCACAAGGGTAGCTTCGTATGGAGATGAATGGGTAAGAAACTCTCTAAACTTAAATAATTAGAACATTAATTCCGGTAGACACCATTCGGCTATCAGGACCCAAAATCATCATTTTGGTCCTAATGCGACGTGGACTTATCAATATCCATTGGGTATGCTCCCCGGGCGATACCTAACCCCATTATCACAAAAGCAGTCCGAAATCGTGCTTGTAACCCTAAATTACCGCTTGATTTGCTTTTTGGGTCTATTTTAAGGGTATCGCTAAGTATATTATGATCATATTGACAACAATAGCAACGCTCTTTACAGACGATAAACAAGAATTTATACATAACATCACGCAGGCCTATAATATCCGAAGGTTTACGCAGAGGTGTACCTAAAAGTATACCTACATCTCGCCAGTTATGTTTAAGTCCCGTGTGTGCACAAGCACTAAAAAATATTGTTAACAACGAAAATATAGAGGTATCTTTTCTTTTTAACTCATTCGGAATGCTTTGACATAATTTCCAACAATGCCAAGCGTCTACGTATATTTGTTGTTAAAATTCTTTTGAAGAGGTATGGCCGTCCTCAGTCTATAAAATGTGGACAATGGCCCGGGATCCCTGGGATTTCACTAGGGCTGCGCTTTGCTATGCCTTTGGCACGTCTGTTTGGTAATTTGCATTCACCGAAATTCCAAGCGCTCCGTATCTAAGATTGGCCTGTCACTCCTATGCGAATGGACAGTCGCCTGCTTTGTGAAGCAATTCACTTCCTTTGATAACTTCTGCTCATGACATGTCATTATGTTGGTACGAAGGTGGCGGGTTGTTTACGGACGCCTGATGTTACAATGCACCTTTGTCATCCCAAGATTGTTTGTTTTGTCATCTTTTTCTTCACACTCTTCACCAAGAAGAGAATGCATATAGGATCCAAATGACGTTGTTAGTTTATGTATGTCGTGATTTGGTTGTTATGTTAAACTAGCATTTGACCGCGACTTCGCCCGTCGGAAATTGTGGGAACTGCCCGAATAAAAAAGGAGAAATCCGATCAGTCGTTGGGCGTGAAAATGGTAATAAACAGAGTAACTTTAGCACTTATAATATTAGTACGGATATAAATAATACCTTATCTTTTGAATAGGTTACGTCAACTTTATCTTGTATTTCTATTTACATTCACCGACATAAATAAAGAAGCGTAAAATCCGCTCCATTCTAAACTGTTCACAGTTATCGATGTCATGTTGTTTCTTTTCAATTATAGGACTTGAGTTTGCGGTTAGAAACCTTTCATTTGACTTGCTGGCTTCACTGCAAATTAAGTGTTATGAGAGCCAGTCGACAAACACGAAGAATATCCGAGGCACACACATTATACGGTGTTATACAATAACATTTAATATGATATCACCGTCGGAAACTCGGAAAGGTCTTATACGAGAGGAGGACCGTTCAAAATGATACTCTCGCTTTTTGCCAATAGAGTTTGTTTTTCGTTGTGAGTTGTGTGGTCAGTGCCCAACCCATCACTTTCACTTGCCAGCCATCGCTATCTTCGCAATTCTTGTCCAACGATAAACTACCAGACATTGTTTAGGGTCAGTTTTATCAGTAAATGTACGGCAGGAGATAACATCGAGATGTAATCGTCTAACAGAATTACGGAACTCGTGAATTAGAGTAGGGTTCGTGGATGAAAAGTTGTTTATTTGGAGGAAGGTGCGATGATGGATCGTTTGAAATGATTAAAGGCAGTTCTTCAAAAGTTTGAAGACATGTGAGATCTACCAACATGCTCTGTGCGTGGTGGATTATAGTCCGCTCCCTTTTATAAAGGAGTGCCTGTGTCTTCGCAGTGGGTATATTATAAGCTGACTATGTAAGCCCATCTCTAAAATCAGAAAAGTATGTACACATCAGTTCCATGTAGAAGTAATGCACTCGCTTTCCACCAGCGGAGATCGAGGTCATAAGCAGGCATATCAAGCGATAAAAAAATAACTATGATTTTTCCGACGGTTGTCAAAGCTATATTACCTAAGCCTAACTATAAATAAAACGGTGTTCTTGTGATTTTTTTATCCGCTTTTGCACTCGTGCGCTGTAGATACTGAATACCCGAAATTCTTGTGACTTTACCAATTAAATACTATTTTTATAATACTGTAGGCTCGGCTAAAAAAACAAAACATAGTACTATATTAAAACCAGTTTTTTTTTTACATTTGATTATCTTTTTATATCCATGATAAATATACATCGTTAGCTGGGTGTTTTTAGCAGTGATTTGCTTAAATTGTCATTCTTGTTCGCCGGACTTACCCTAACTGGGCTTGTCTTACCTACTATAGGCGTTTGCCAATCTCCTTTGCTGCGTCCGTTGGTGGATCGACCAGACACCATTGCGAAAATGATGAGGAAACTATGCATTAAACAGACACACTATCAAATGTTAATACCATAAAAGCTTTTATTTATGGCATTTTAATACCTGAGGCACAATAAACATCAATATATTCACCATATTGGGAACAAATGCCTCGCTGCCTTTCCTAATAGACTCTAAAGCTAAACGCATCACTTCAAGGTATCATAAATGTTACTTATATCAGCATGGTTCGGCACAGCCGCGCATCAAAGTCGGTTCGGGAATTGGTGCCGAACATGATTCAGCGTTCGTAGATGCCGAACGGAGTTTGCCGACCGGTACGAGTCATAACATCATAACATCACGCCTGTAATCCCCGAAGGGTAAGTTCCACGTAATAGGGGGCTAGCCTATTACCATCAACCGGGCACAAATTTCGACTCCGTGGCTGCTACTGAAAAATTCCTGATGGAAAAACCCAATAACACTTTGCCCGACCTGGGAATCGAACCTAAACCACTAGACCAACGAGGCAGCTGAATGAAGCCAAATATGTGTAAAATTGCTTTGCTTTGTTATTCAACAATTAATGCCGAATCAAATGTACCCATGTACCTGAACAAGTATTAGCACTCCTCACAGATCTGTTTACATAACAACAAATGTCACGTCGACCGAAGTCTTGGCTAAACAAGCAAAATATTCCGCTGAACAACAACTATGGATAATGGGTACCCTGTATATGGGTCACGGGCTTTCATCTTGACAGGGAAAACGTGGGCATGCCTATGCATTACTTAACTCTTTGCATACAATTTTCTGTACCATGTTTTTTTTTTATTTTTGGCACTGATTTTTTTGTATTACTACTCAAACGTAGGGGGTGAACATCGTGAGGGAACCGGCAGGTCTTAGAAACAAAAATTTGAAGACATGGGGCGTCTACCAATCCATGTTGTTGCACTTTTTATGTTGAACTATTTATTACTAGCTTATGCCAGCGGCTTCGCCCGCGTGGTGTTCGATAATTGACCCACGCGATCGTCTTACCGGTATAAAGTAGCCTATGTGCTATTCCAAACTATAATCCATCTCTGTGCCAAATTTCATCCAGATTCGTACAGCCGTTCTGGCGTAATTGAGTAAAAAACACCCATCCATCCATCCAAACTTTCGCATTTATAATATTAGTATAGATTTCTGAAAAAAAAGCGTTACTGTCTATACACGTTTCTAAAAGGGCTGATATTTCTTCCATATTTGGTCGACATAAAGGAGAGTATGATCAGTCGCTTTACCTAGACAGCAAAGCGACAGTAACAAAGTGATGATCCATACTGTATATGTACACACATAAACTCATGCCTTTCTCCCATGGGGGTAGGCAGAAACCACAGAACGCCACCTGCTACGATCCTGACATACTCCTTGCGCCTCGTCCACGTTCATACATCCGGTCATACACGCACGCTGGTTGCGAGTACTACGCACCTGACCTTACTTAAGAACCTCACCAATAAGTTATGCTGATGATTAATTAAACGACAAAAGTTCTACGCTGAAAAGGATGTAAGTATAATTTATTACATAGATAGACCGTACTTGCTTATATAGCTTCGCAGCTATTTAGTCTTTTACTAATAGAATAGTAGTAGTTTCATTTTTGATCCAATATGACAAGGTATATTGACAATTAAAATGTACAGTTAGCACTGTAAATTTTTTTGAAGATCTGCGATTGCGCATCAAAATTTCGCGAATAATTATGGATCGTCTTCCCTCGTGTAACTGCAACGGTAAATGCAGTTCCCCTTACTGCCGCACTGAAAGTTTTCACCCTGCATAATACAAGGTGTAGTTTTGCATCCTCGTCAAAATTCAGGAGATTGTCATAGAAGACGTAAATAATCAATAAAAATTGCGGTACCTGGTCAATAATAATAAAATTTGCTTTTTTTAGTTGTTTTAATTTGACACTATTTCAGAATGAAGCCCTTCTCAAAAGAGGAGAATCACCCGTTTATCGAATAAACGTCTGCGTTTGTTTGTGTGTGTGAAAGCGCGGTTATAGGGCTAGTATTAGACGTGTCGCGTTTTAATACGGGTGGTACACCACCCGTATTAAACCGATTTCCGATATTCAGAAATTATATTATTTTATTATTGATTCGGGTCGAGAATCATTAGCATGGTTACCTCCTAGAATTTGACGAGGATGCAAAACTACACCTTGTATAATTATCATATTACTCGTCTACAAAATCGAGTTTGTCGAAATACAAATTAGCAAAGGGTGCAAAATAACCGTTTTCCCAATAAATGTTTATTGGTTATCTGAACAAACATCACTTTATGTTGTAAAAGCTTATACGAGTGCTATTAGCTACATGTCGAAAGTACGGGCAACATTTAACTAAGTGTAAACATTAATTTATACAGCCGCCGCAGTTAGAATAAACAATCTTGTTTGTTTAGTTTAGGGATTGAAGGGAAATCCTTTGTTTCTTGTGATGTTGTTTGATATTTATTGTCATAAAACCATTAAAACTCGTATACATCTAACGTTTGAATACCTTCGATAGAGTTGAATTTTTTGGAGAAAAGTTGCCTCAGAAGTACATTGCTGCAATAAACATCATCTAGACAGCTTTTGACTAGCTTGTATTTCAAACCAAAGTAGTTTCTGTCGAATACGACAGGAGCTACTTGGGTTATGATATTTATTAAAGGTTCACAAATTGCTGCGAAATATTCCTTATATACTTAAACGTAAATCCTTTCACGTTCCCTTAGGTACTTATTGACATCATATAAACCCAAAGGCCAAGACCCCCCCCCCCACCCTAAAAAAATATCCATCATCTGACCAGCCAAATATGTCGGGATTTGCTTCCAGTCTACCCGGATTTCAAAATACCTTAATCGCGAGATCGCAACGTCCAAATCCAACGCAAATTCTACCACAAGCTCCGTTTAAAAGCAAAAAAACATCCTCAACATGGCTTGAGAAACAAAAAGAATACTTAATACCGCTGCTATATTTAGCTCTGGTGCCAACGAAAGCCTCAGGCTTTCATGTTTTTAAATAAAACCTCCATGTATTATTGAAAGGCCGTTCGTAGAGCGAAAACATTCAAATTAATGTTTTTCAAATAAGATGGCGGTGGTTGGTGACTATGTGATATTTTGATGTTGATTGATGTAAATAAATGGTGGTCAATGAGGCTTTGGAAAAGGGAATGGTAATAGGTGTTGATGTTGACTTTCTTTGTCCTTTTTTTGATGGGTAGTGAGCAATAAAAGGTTATCGTCTGTCACAGCTTGAAGAGGGAATTATTGGGCGAACTTGGTCATCAAAATTGCGTTGATGGCAAGTCCAAAAAAAGTCTGGCAAAATCAGCCTATAATTTTGCCAGTGCTTGGAGTCTTGGACGCAGGCCTCCTCTTTGTGGGAGGCAGAGTGTGTGTGGGCACCACATGTGTGGTGTAATCCACCACACGGCTCCGGGGCAGATTGTAGATGTCACGTCATGTCTTAGATTTTTGGCCCTAGGACATGCAAGTTACCTTACATCATGTCCTCTTTCACCGCTATGAGCATCAGCTACGTCTTCATCATGAAAATGTAGCTACATCTCACAGCTTCACGGCAATCCTAATATCCAGATAAAAAAAAAAAAAATCACTTACGAAATATCGTCAATAGAAAACCGAGATAGAAATAGAAAACAAGGTCTACCGAAATGAATAGGGAGATTATGCCATTTTAATTGAAACGCTTTAGGGGCTGACAACTTTATGTGTTCTTATAATGTACAAAAATCAAATAATAAAAAGAAAGACAAGAATGTCTTCAACATCACGTACTCGGCCGAAGTGTTCACTTTGTTTTGCAATTTTCTCGACAAGTTTCCACGCGAACGCATTAAAAGTCTTAAGTTTCCAAACAAACCGGAGCCACAATTTCGTAGTTTCGGCAAAGTTTTAACGTTTTTGGTTCTGTGGGGAGAGAATAGCAATTATGTGACCTAAGTGCTAATACCTAGGGTATATTTCAGTCTGTTTTCGGATTGGTCTTTCGAAACTTATTTGTTCCTTTCGGAGAATCTTCGTGTTAATGCTTTGGTGCTTTAGCAACAAGAAATTAAATGTCTCTACTAAAATTTATAAATAATGATTTTAGTAGAGACGACCATAGATAGAATCCAAATAATGAACTAGGTTTAAGCATGGAGGAATAACGGAATTTAAAGCAACCTATGTGCGTCCTAACCCAGTGTGCCAAATGTCACCACAATCCGTTCAACCGGTAAGACGTGTAAAGGTCAGACAGATCGATAGACAGACAGTTATTTCGCATTTCACCAAACAATATTTCCAAATCCATTACTAATTCACTTATCAATCAATTAAAGCACTACCCAATCCTATGAACCTGAAAGCTATCCTCAATATAACCCAGCTTTGATCGTGAGATTAAGTTCGCTCAGCTGAACATGCTGATCTTCAAAGGATCCTCAGAATCTTCTCCAAAGCTTTTCACGAACGTAATTGAATAATAGTTACTTAATAAAAAGTCCTGTGAAATTATGTGAAGATAATGCGAGATCCGTATAATTAAACCTTTATAATTTATGTAATTAAGATCATTTTGATGTTAAAAAGTTTAAAGACGACACTTTTTAGGAGCGCAAAAATGTTGCGATTATTTTTTTGGATGGAGCAATTAATTACGACCTTTTTGACTTTGACCTTTTGCATGGCCCGATTCACTGTGCTACCAATTATTTATTTTTACCAGGTAAGGAGAATTTGAAAGTCTTTCTAATAATGATGGATCAATTTTCTTCTAACAACGAAAATAGCGTCACGAATTGTTAAGCCTTATACATACAGCCATAATTGTGTGGTGAGGTCCTTGTACACTTTGTAACGTGTCTTTAAACAATCAAATCTTTGATAGCCAATATTGCGTCAAATATTACATGATAGACCGTAGCAATTATGTGTACTAAAGTGACGCAATCCCTATAATATCTTGGAGTCTTAGATACGAAGCTGAAACGTGGGATTTAATATAACCTTTTATAGGTCGTAAATGGTGATAATAATAATATAACGTTAGTTTCGCTTCTTTTACTCTGATAAGATTGAACGTACAGGAAGTGTTTTACGATTTGTAATAGAGCAGGAAAAATCTACTTTGAGTTAATGTTCCTGTCCAGAAAAAATCTTATTGGGTCAAGGAAAACCTCGATTTCATGTGCTGGTTTGGGATGATATTTAAAAGCAGTATTAAATTACGCGATAACGACTCTAAAACTTAATAGGTTAAGGATACATATCGCATAATTTAACACTTGTGATTTGTGATATTTCAGCATAATCGGCCTTAAACGTCTCCACGGCTGGGGGGACACTCTGTGAAAGGGAGTGGACCGAAATCCACCACGCGGGTCCAGCGCGTGCTGGTGGATGCCAAATATCAATGTTTTTTTCTTTTTGGCTAGGACATGCCGGTTTCCTCACAAATACATACATATGTTAGCGGCAACCCTGTTTATACAAAATTGCGAAAATAAAGACCACCCGATGGTTTCAGGCGTTTTCCGAAATTATAACTTGACTGAGCTGTCGCTGGTGTCCCTAAAAGTTTTAATAAGTTAATAAAGCTGGATGATTGATGATAGGAGTTAGTCTCGGACAGGTAGACGTACTTGGTTCTATGTTAATCCTTTAATGCCAGACTAGTTGTGATTGATTAACATTGTCTGTCATTTTGGAGGCAGAATTGTTTAATATTTGGATGCCTGAGGCACTATTTCCCTTAAATTAATAGAGATACCATATCATCATCTGTCGAGCCTTTTTCCAACTATGATGGGGTCAGCTTCTAGTCTTCTAGTTTGCAGCTGTGCAGTGGCGTCATTCTAAATCCAATATGGCGGACTCCCAAAGATGGCGTACTAGTTATTTTTTATGCATTCCCATGATATGGCTATCAAATGCAAGGTTTTGCTGAGAAGAAAACGAGAAATAAATAGCTTTTTTAAACTTTAATATTAATAAAACTCCTGGTTTTCAAGGTACCGGGCTTCTGACTACCCTTAACGACTGAATAGAGAGAGATAGAACATTTTCTTGAGATATTGTACGGTCAATAACAAACTCAAGCAATGAAAAGGTCACCTCGTTTTTACCCGGCGTATAACCGCAAAATAAAATTTGATGTAATAGTAGGTACTATTTGGTTGTGATCAACAGTGGAAGCATAGCCTTAATAAATGGGAATACCCGGTTTGGCTCTGGGGGACTTAATAGATGAAGCTGAGAATTGAACTCAGTGCCACGCTATTTGAGAGTCTAATATCCAGCAGTAGCATAGTCATCAGTACTATCATAACCATTGCTGATTATGATGTTGGAAGGAATTTTACAAAACACTATCGATAGGACCTCGCGGTTGTTTTCTGAGAGCCTCGGCATTATGGCGCTGGCCATTGTACGTGGATGTGACATATAATCTTCCCCCTTGTGTGTTTTTGCGCTTAGTTTTTGTTTGTTTGTGTTATAAATGCTTTGATTATATAATGTCTAGATGGAGCGTCAAGTGCGCGCAAACGTGTCAAAAAGTGTCAACCAACTATTGGTTCACAAGTGCTTGCCCGCCAATCAGTGCAGATCGTGTCATACACCTAAAACTTATCTTATTTAATAAGTCAATTTTTTTTATGTGATTTATGGGAGAATTGTAGTAGCTGGTATCATTATTTACGCACACAAAGACATAGACGCATAGTGTAAAACGACGCCTGCACGCACACATACTTGAAAATGTTGACTCGTTTTCTTTGATACGATTGTAGGGCGACGCTCTATCTAGACATTATATAATCAAAGTATATTAATGTAATATTTTCTTTCTATTTGATCGCATAATTTTCTATTTGTACTGAAACTGAACTGAGGGTAAACACAATTATTCAATAAAAAAAATAAAGCGATCAAGTAGGGTTGCCCTTAGTAAAAAATCGCACTATACTACCAAATAAAAAGCAGTAGGTAAATAAATCACTACACAGTATGAAACAAAGTCGCTTCTCGCTGTCTGTCCCTATGTATGCTTAGAACTTTAAAACTACGTAACGGATTTTGATGCGGTTTTTTTAATAGATAGAGTGATTCAAGAGGGAGGTTTATATGTATAATACATGCATATTATAGTAGAGAAAACATTAGTATCTACATTGCATCCGTGCGAAGCCGGGGCGGGTCGCTAGTACTTCAATAAAACATTCAGCAAGTGTATCTGGTTACAGAAACATGAGGAAAATGGCGCACGCCCTGTGTCAACAACGTTAACTTATTTCGCGATACATCTTCGATTGCTACCGTATCAAATTGTATTTGTTTACCTTGTAAAATGATGTGCAAAAATTCTCACAAAATAAGGTGTCAATTCTTGTTAAGTTGTTATTCGTGTTCTGTAGTTTAACTTATAATATATGTAGATACAAACTAATAACGATCATATTTACCAACGGGAAGATTTAATTATATTATCTGATTTGCCTCTTTGATTTCTCCAAAAACACTACAGGTTATGCTTTATTTTTATATTATGGCAGTTTTAGACTTATAAGCCGAGGATATATAGCCGAGGAGCCCGTGGCTAAATAATAACAGCCGCTCGGGTCGATCGTCAGGTTAAGCCGCGCTTGCCTGGGTTGGTCCGTGGATTGGTGACCGCCCATTACATACCGAGTTTCCTCCGTGCCTCGGAAAGCGCGTTAAGCCGTTGGTCCCGGCTGTCAATTGTAGATCTTTGACAGTCGTTACAGGTAGCCAGTGGCCCGAAAGTCTGACAACCAGTCTTACCAAGGGGTATTGTATTACCCAGTACTAACTGGGTTGTGGAGATCAGATAGGCAGTCGCTTCATGTAAAATACTGGTATTCAGCCGGCCCCAACACGGTTGGGAAAAGGCTAGGGCACATGACGAGTTTTAGACCTATAATTAAAAAAAATTGCACCCTATTTTCGCAAAATACTTAGCCTTTTATTTTGAAAATTCAACGCTCACGTGGTCGAGTAGACGAATTTTTTAATGTCTTGCAAGACGTACATATGATTAAGAATTTCTTTAAAAATCTTTCGGATTGTGCTTACAAGTATGTACATATGTATATTACACAAATGGAGGCCTAATAAAACTGGACACTCATATATAAGGTATATCCAGCTATAGATTTGGAAATAATACAATGTATTGCTAGATTATTAAATCGCCCTGATTTGATATATTGTTTCGTTATTAGTTCTGCCATTTTTGTTTCATCTCACTCACACTCGACCAACGTAGGCTTCGCACAATTTTCTTTTAGTTCTGCTCCCTTTCATTATAAAAACAAATAATGCTGAGCAAACAGACCCAGCGAACTTTGCTAGCGTATATTGATTGCAGTATTTATAGAACATTGGCTTAGCAACGTATGGGATACCAGTGCTTGTCTCATTAATAATGGGTGTAAAGGTACCCTTAATGAAGCCGCAAGGCACCTGTTCCCAGCGTCAGTCCTATATTATTTTAGTTCTAGACTAGACCATGCCTTGGAATCTTCTAGTTACGGAGATATTGAAGCAGTGATAGCCTAGTGGTGTAACCGTTGGACTGCCAAGTCATAGGTCTCGAGTTCGAACCCAGGACACGCACCTCTGATTTTTCGGAATCATGTGCGTATTGAATAATTATCACTTGCTTCGGTGAAGGAAAATATCGTGAGGAAACCAGCATACCTGAGAGATATTTCTCGACGGTATGTAAAGCCAAGTCAGAGGCCCATGGGCGGCATAAAAACTCTGACACCAGGTTATGCACTAACCACACGATAATGAAGAAGACGGAGATATTGGGGGCCAAAGTTCGAACTTTTTTACAAGTTTTTAATGTTATCACTTTGCTTTACATACCTCCATGATTCCCGTACTATTCAGTGCATCTGTGCGTCACATTGAGTCCTGCCCTAAAACGTGATTTTTCACCCCCAATAAAAATGTCGTTTCCCAGCAATGATTTTTGTGTAGAGTTACTTAGTTTGATGTATGTCCAGAAAGGTATGTATGGAATTGGTTGACGGCATCGTGAAGGGTTCGTTTACACCTTGTAAACATGATTGATTGCAATTTCAAAGCACGTTTTACAGTTCTTTTAACTTACACTGTGCTCGGGACTTGTGTCTTAATAACAACAGCAGCACAGTTCGACCTTCGAGGTTTCCGCGGATGGGTGTGCAATCGATCATCCCTAACATAATGAGACCCCTCTCTGTAAGCCTTGGCTGCCGTTCGTAAAATCAATCAAAATCAAAGCATTTATTTCAAATAGACCATTTACAGGCACTTTTGAATGGTCAAAGTAGGTCTTTGGCAGTCGTTATGGGTAGACAGAACCTCGAATGTCTGAAAACCAGTCTTTGCAAGGGGTATCGTCATATCGTGGTACCCAGTGTTAAAAACGTGGAGGTCAGATACGCAGTGGTTCTGTAGTACTGGTATTTAGTTACATCTGCCCAACATGGTTGGGAAGAGGCTAGGCAGATGATGATATTCATTATAGCTAGCTCATAGTCACCTACATTCTTTTGAGCATGTTAACATGTATCAGCACTGGCTTCAAAGGTAATAATTGCTAGCATGAAATACCATTCATATACCACGTCGTAATATACGGCCTAACAAATATTTGGGCCGCAAAGGGCACTCTGAGTGTTTCAAATACGCGCGTTATTTTTTCAAGCATTTTTGTCTAGACAGCTTTTAAGTTAAACAAATTGTGAATCCTGACATTAATAAAAGTTAAACGAAAGTAAAGTTAACGGTCTTTTTTTTATAAAACTTGAATAATATTACGTAGTTAATAATAACAAAACATCACGCCTGTATACACCGAAGTATTGAGCAGTTATTTAAAGTGCGCACACTATCGCAGTCTATGTTTAAGTCCCATGTAATAGGGATCGAGTTAATGGCCATCAAGCGGGAGACATTCCTGGTGGAAAAACCCAATAACACTTTTGTTTACCTGGGAATCAAAAGCAATACGTCATACTCAGGAACAGCGCTAGCAACCACTAGATCAATGGCAGTCTCAGACTAAAGAAACTTTTTTTTATCAAAATTTCCATGTATTACATACGTAAATTCATGTCCATTCCCATGGGAGACAGGGACTACAGAACGCCATCTGCTACGATCCTTACATACTCCTTTCACCTCCACACGTCTGGTCATATACTATAATACTGCCCTCGTAACAGTAAATTCAGTACTTGCAAAATGGCGGTTTTGAGAAAAACAACACAATACAGTTATTTTAAATCTCTATTAACTTATCTTAGTTAAAGTAGAGTATAGTGTCTTATTTAAACCTCCAAGTACTTTAACTAATAAGTTAAAGTAGAGATTAAAAATAAACGCTTTACCGCGTTTTTCTCAAAATCGCCAATTTGCAAGTACTGCGTTTACTGTTACGAGGGCAGAATATTAGTCCTGGATCAGATTTGCGATTTATATAACACAGAAGGCAGTCTATTAGCTACTGTTCCATTTGCGTCGGCCATTATTGTCTCCGTACATGCGCCATTGACAGGGCTTAACTGTAATAAACCGATTATCCTGCACTAGTTGCAAACACGTGACGGATGAATGATGATATCGTCCGTAGCTCACGTTCAGATTGACCTATGAGATGAACGAGGATGCTAATTCTTGATTATAGAGTTAATAAAAAAGAAGTTTCTTCCTCTATTTATGTATCTTTAAACAAATAAATAAAATAGATGTGTCTGTTTGTAATATCAAAATAACAGATTTTTACTGAATGCATATGAAAGTATATACGATACTTTTTATTTTTACTAAATAAGCTTGCGTTTGGCCGCAACTCGTCTGATGTGAAACGAATACTTACTTATAATAAAATCATTTTTTTTTACAATTTTGCCTGTCTGTATGTTCCGGCTAATCTCCGAAACGGCTGGACCGATTTTGACGGGACTTTTACTGGCAGTTAGTTGATGTTATAAGGAGTAACGTACTTTTATTTTAGAAAAACCGTTCCGTGCAAAAAAAACCATGTAACCCATATTTTTTTTTTAATAATTTCACTCGAACGACAATTGCGGGCAACAGCTAGTGTAAGTATATATATCTCTCTCTTCCTCTTCATAACTATATTATCTCCTTATAAAGGAATCGTCACCACATACAGTAGTCTATAAATAGACGCACGTGTGACCTATATTAAGACCCCACCCCTAGTCTGCACTAGACTTTTAAAAACTCCACCCGAGCTTTCCTAGCACCCTTACCCGTTATAGCACTACGCAGAAATGTTTATACAACCAACATCGGTTACGTGGTTACCTAGTACCGCCCCTATCGGTTCCAGCGAATAGTCCAATATTTAACGTCCATGGAACGAGGGCAAGATCCATAAGTCATTGGTTATAGGAACTCGAGTACTTACCCACGTAATTGAATGAATGTAGTACCCACGGAAAATTTGTGGTCGGTTTTGAAATTGAAGAAAGTGGGGTTAATGGTATATGTCTTAACGGCATTTAGCAATGGAAAAACTATTATTCTCAGGAGAAATGAATCCTTTATGAAAGAGCTTTTTTTTCTCAAAATTATTTCGTTCCTCGTATTTTGGCATTGTTGGATTCATCTACTCCCTGGACTCTAATAGGTATTATGGTCACAGATCTTGGATTAGTAAACGTTGGATTTATAAATAGCATAACATCACGCCTGTAATCCCCGGAGGGTTAGGCAGAGGTGTACCTCATTGGGACTGGCGAAAGGTGTACCCACATTTCGCCAGTCATGTTTAAGTCCCATGTAATAGGGGGCGAGCCTACTGCCATCGACCGGGCACAATACCAGACTCCGTAACCAGACTTATTTATAAATGTGTTTAAAACATTCCTATAGAAATCAGGGGAGGACGTATTTACAACTTTTCCAATGTTCAACATTAACTCGATTCACGTGGTGCGTTCAACCGCTGTCAAGTGTCAGTCTAAATAAAAGCAAGATTAAATTAAGCTATGATCGAACACAGACAGTTCTTAATAACTTTATAATTATTGAGAACTTTCAGTAAATTTAAATAAGAAGACTTATTATCGTCATCTGCCTAGCCTTTTCCCAACTATGTCCCCTACATAGTTCATCGGCTTCCAGTCTTACCGGATGCAGCTGAATACCAGTCATTTACATGGATTGACTGCCTATCTGACCTCCACAACCCAGTTAGTACAGGATAATACAATATCCTTTGTTAAGACTTGTTGTCAGACTTTCGGGCCACTGACTACCTGTAGCGACTGCCAAAGATCTATACAAATGAGAACCAGGACCAACAGCATTACGTTTAATTAATAAGACGACTTATTAATTAAATGTAAAATGCAGGCAAACACCGCTTCAAGCTTCTAAGCCACGTCACTTTAGAATTTTCCCTACATCAAAAAAAAAAAAATTGTTGTGAACATTTTAAAATAAAATTTCTTTAAAAGCATGTCGTTATGGTATGTAGGTTTTCGTTTCGGGCTCTGCATTTCTCTGAACATTCAAGGTATTCGCTCTCGCAAGTAAAGGTCAAGTTTTATGCTTGATGCTAGGCAGGTAGATGTCTCGCTTAATGATCTACGTTTCTCATTAATTACTACACGATCATGGTTGAAGTTTATGGTGCTGTGAACCTTTTTTTTTTTGTTCTAATGCTCACAAATACAGGTCATACTTGTATTTGCAGATGTGTATTCAGACTTTTAAAGTTCTATGTCTCCCTGTTAAAAATAACCGTCGTCATTCGCCTATTGATCTCAGTTAACGGAAAACGATCAAAGTTAATGAAAATAAACTTGAAACTAAACCTCGAACTAAATTCTACTTTGCAAACCAATTGCTGATGTTTGTAACGGTGTACAAGACCAATGTTGGGCCAAAAGACCAAACATATTTTATCTTAAACAGTAACAAAAAACGATCAAGTTAGAATGCAGTTTGTCAAAAGCCCGAAATCTTAACGACCAGCCCTGCCAAGGGGTATCCTGTTACTCCGTAACTAACTTATGGTGGTCAGATAGGAACGCGCTACATGCGCACGCTACATGGAAAATACTGGTATACAGCTCGATCTGGTTAGATTTGAAACTGACCTAAAAACAGTTGCGAAAAGACTGTAGATAATATTGAAACCAACGGAGATACATAATGAAAACTCAACATTGAAAGCCGCTATGAAACTAAGCGTATTACGTAAAAGGAATTATGAAGCAAATCTGGGACGGTTGAACCAGATCAGCGGTATTGTGACTGCAGATAACTGAATCGCATTGTGCTTTACAAAGCTGTTGTGGCTTTGTTAGCTCTGTGACGAAGCTTAAGGGAGTAGTGACCACCGTTTTCACTTCTATTGTTTGGACTGCTTAAATGCTTATTGTTTAGCTTTTTCTAACCGTATGAAACCGACTCCGTGTCGAAAAGTACCGGTTTCCACCAAAGCGAAGACGAGCGTAGCGGAGAGGAGACGTACGGGAATCAATCACATTGGTTGAACATCTACATCGCGTCTTTGGTCTCTCCTGTGATTGGTCGCATCTTGCACGTTTTCACACCGCTCCGCAATTTCCACTTTGGTGGAAACCGAGTCCTGTCGACGTAACTCGGCTTAAGTCGATCAAAACTCAGAAACATCTTTATATCCATGCAAAATAAAGTGAAAATGACGTCATACGTCTTCGTTCCGGACAAACCGCCTCGTCGAATTTTTCCTTTCTATAAAGCTCTTTCTGAACTCAAACCGAGTCCGCATAGAACAGTGCGTTCACTCCCTAAGTCTTTTCAAACCGTTTTGCTTGGCAGCAAAATCCTATTATTACCTTTTCTTTTGTCTTTATAAAGCAATTTTATAGCCAAAGACAAGAATAGCTGACCTATATACGCAAATAGAAGCTTGAAAAGGCACTGTTTTATTCAGTACGAATGGATGGTTTCACGCGGCTTGGAAGTTTACGAAGCGCTATTTCAATGAACTTTATGTATCCCTCCCGAGCAGTCAGTCATCTGTGTCGAGTAAAGCTTGACGCACAGTTGGAAGCACTGCACTGGATCTGTGTCACATCCTCGTTTTCAAAAGCTTTTGTTTAACTTGTCATGTCTATTTGTTAGTTTGTTTACGTCAAATCTTGCAATCTGAATTGGAACAACTTCCTCTCGTCATACGGAGTTCTAAATTTTACCTGTTGCTTCAGTTCCGATGACAATGCATTTTTATAAACAAGCATGATCTGATATTACACCCAGGCTTGGCTCCAGATGAGGGAACTCTACAGTCCACAGCACATACACGAATTTTTGTATCTGTGATTATAATTCGTTCGAAAATCCACCACAGCCTGTCTGCTGGGTACAGACAAGAGATCTTCCCTAGGACCATATAAAAACTTTTTTTTAAGTTTTTACAAATCATCTTGTTACTAGCTGATCCCGATCCGAGGTTGGTAAAGCGCTTTTAAGTGTGCGTTGCAATAGAGCTTGTAGAGAAAAATTCTTAACGGGTCGATTTGAGGCGAGCTTTAGCCGGGGTCCGATATATCTGGGAGTTCTCATGTACGAGACAGGCAACCTTGCCTTAAATATACGGCATCTTTTGTTGAGATATGTGCTTCAAGTAGGCCCTGATGTGGCTTGGCTGTGCCGACTCTTTAGAGGAAAGTGTTAAGCCTCTTTGGCAATTTTGCAAATACTAACGTTATGCACCTCACTGCAGGTCATCAGCATATTATATCGTTGGCTAAGTGTGGTGATCTCGTGAATTGTGGATAAGCTTACATCATCATCATCTGCCTAGCCTTTATCTGTATGTTGGAGTCCACTTGTAGGCATCTGATGCAGCTAAATAGCAACTATAAATAACCTAAGTTTCGTTACTATACCTAATGTCTTTTCAAAAGCGCCATGCCTAACCTGATTGATATTGTATCATATGAAAGATCCCTCTGCAACTTACTGGATATTTTTTATTGTTTCCATCATATTCATTTTATTTCCGTTCCACGGTGTAGGTAAAAGGTGTGACATCGTCTTCCATCTCTTTAATATCTCACTGATGTGCAAAGGCAGCTCATAAATGGTGACATTTTTACGAGCCTTTGTCATTTACCACTCGTATTTTAATTTAGATTTGTTTTTCTTCGTATTGTTAAACGTTATGTTGTCTTCTTTTTTGTGTGGCTAGTACCTAACCTGGTGTCAGAGTTTTTATGCGTCCCATGGCCTCTGACTTGCGTTTTCAAAATTAGAACTAACGCCATCGTTTGTTTTTTGTGTTTGTTTGTTTTTTTTTTTCAGTACAATTTCACAGTTTTTTTCGTTAACGCCAGCCAAGAGCCGATGATTCATGTAGCACTGTAGGTGGAAATGTATTCCTGAGGTCACTGTGGGTCGACCACTTTTCAACCTTACCATTAACACCAAAAACGGGATATTTATCATGTTTACTATTCATTTCGAGTTCCCGATGAGAGAGAGAAGAGCCATTGAGATTACCAAGTATAAGAACTTCAACCGGGAGGATGGATTTCAACTGTCAAGCGCCTCGAATCCAGTGGCTCAACTATGTAAAAAGCGAAAAGTGCAGGAAAAAACTTCGCGAGTGGACACCGAGTTTCGTGTGTTAATGACCATGTCAGCTTATAAACTTTTCAACCTTATCATTTAGGGAATAAGGGTGAAAAGTGCCAGACCGTCGCTGAGCTCGGTAGTACCTATCTCACTTAACCAACAATACACCAACATCTAATCTACATTTGCCCCCAAATTCGCCCATTCCCAGCAAATAAATGTCGATTGATACTAAATGCGGTCTACGTGTCAATCAAAACGCTCATTCTATCAATCAATAGAATTCAATCAGTGCTTGTTACAGTTCAGTTTGATTGCTTTTATTGAAACATGACAAAATGGAGCGGTGTTCGCCTAAAAAGCTTATTGGCCTACATTTGGAACGCAAAAAATCTTTTTGGTAAATCCCTGACTAGGGTTGGCGAAGATTTCTTTTGTACGCGAATTTGGGATTTCTGTACTTCAGTACAGAACTCCAAATGGCGGAGTGCTTTTAACCTATGGTTTATCCTTAGTTGAGTGGGACTAAGTGTCTAGAACACTGAATAAGATAGTGGAATATGTTGTCGGCCTGGTTTTAAATAAATATATTACTGTCATTATATTTCTTCCTAGGCTTTATTGTAAGATTTTTGTGTTTTGGGTGTGACAGCAGCCTTCTCGGCCTCAATAATTCTTCACGATTTGATTTGATTATAAGTCTTAAAAGTAGTGAAATGTTTTGAGTTTGAAAATTTATATGCGACTGTTTGTACACGTTGTTGTACGACTTGTCTTTTTGAAACAAATACTCTTAGTTCAATTATCATAGTTTCAGTTATTGTGAGAATGTTTATTCAAATAAATATATTGGTATGAACTCTTTAATATTTCCCAGTTTATAGGACGATTACATACACAATGATACCCACATTTCGCCAATTCTGTTCAAGTCACATGTAATTGAGGGCGAGCCTGTTGCCCGTGTCCGTGGCTGTTACTGAGTAACCTGATGGAAAAACCCAATTACACTTTGCCCGACCCGGGAATCGAACCCAGTCCCTCATGCTCATCAGTAGCGCTTACGATCACTCGCCCAACGAGGGCTGCGTTCATATCAAAGCGTTTGCCAACCCTAGACTGTTCGGTCGGTGCGACATCTGACTTTATAGGCGATTAAATCTGGTTGAATGAAACTTATCGTAAAAATGCCATTTCCACATTTAACGGCGTTTTACGGTACTATTATTTCACAATGTTTGTTATTACGGGCTTGTTTTTGCTTTCGTTTTTGTTGTTTTGTGAGTCCAGGAAATGGAGAGCTCACATACATGATACGTCATAAACTCACACTTTTTTCCTATGAGGGTAGACATAAAGGTCAGTAAGAACTTGCACGAACCAAGAAGAGTATGTGAGGGGTCTGAATATACTGGGTCTTAAAAACTTAAAGGTTTTATAAAGACTCATTTTCAATATAAAATGTTGCCGATGTCGAAATGCGTTGACCACATTACCGAGTATTTATAGTTGTATTGAGTCACCAAGTATGTAACAGCTAAAAAAATCCAAACCCCTCCATTCCTCGAACTTTTTGACCCGCTCTCGTAACTGTCAAATGCGCACCTCAAGATCTCTGAAAGCTGTCATATTTTTCACGAAAATCACGACATTCCAATCTTTGTATCAATCAAAACCCCATTGTTCTGTTAATGCTGATTCTCAGAATTTTCTAAACTTCAGAATTATTTCAAGGTCCATAATCGGCCATTAACTACTTCGTTAGTCCGATTGTTACAGGCTCGTTGTAATTTGATAACGTACGGTTTAATAGGATTCGATATTTTGTTAGCTAGCATTAGATGGAATCTTGAATTTCTGGACTCAGTAACGATGAAAATTATAGCCAAAGATGGATTTTAATTGTTTTCAGTCTTTCGTTAATTCAGAAATATGAAACTGGACAGCTGATTACTGACGACGCATTTGCTAGAAAACGAGAAAAGTTATCAACAGAGATCCGAATAGGTGGAGAAATCGGAATAATACCTCCCTCTAATTTAACAGCTTTATTTTGAAACTTAAAAAACATTCCGGGGTTTTATACGGAGTTATTATCCACATTTTACTTACTTCCTTGAAGTTTAGGCAAATATACTCTCAAGTATTTCGATCTTTGGTTATCACCTATCCCTTAAGGACCATCTTTCCAGCATAATATAAATATCAATTAGATTGAAAACGTAGAAGAAAAAAACCAATTCAGACACGGCTCCTAATCCGCCAGTCCGCTTACCTATCCGTCTTCGACATTAATCCCTCTTAAACGACAAATAGGCTAATCGAGTAAAGAAATTACCAACATTGCCAAACTAAATTAACCTCAATAAACTCACTAAACGTCTTCATGCTGGAATAAATTGCATGCGATTTTTTTCGCCAAATGTTGGCGGCAATTTTGCGAAAATACCCGATGGGATTGGTTTGCCCGCATTGTGCCGTCAAACGACCCGTGTACACGCGATCCGTAAATAAAACGGGTAAATAAAATATTTACAATGAAAAGAGCCGTTTTTATTTTTTTTGGAACATACACACGTTTAGCGTAAGTTCTCTAAGCCTCTGAGCGAACAATTAGTGTCACGATTAATCGGACATTACAAAGGATCGATCGTTGAGCTCATAGCTAAATAATAATAACAGCCGCCCGGGTCCATCTTCAGTTTAAGCCGCGCTGGCCTAGGTCGGTCCGTGGATGGGTGACCTCCCATTACATACCGAGTTTCCTCCGTGTCTGAAAATCCAACAACCCGTCTTACCAAAGGATATCGTTTTACCCAGTAGTGATTGGGTTGTGGAGGTCAGATAGGCAGTCCTTCCATGGAAAATACTGGTATTCAGCTGTTTCCGGTTTGTCTGGAAGCTGATGATGAGAAAGGATTGACCATTCTGTGCTCTTACAATAAGCATATTCAGCCAATAACGTTCACTTCTGGCACATGTGCTTCCACTATGTGCGAGGAAGTGCATATTAACCCACCACTGTTCCAGTAGATATCGCGTTTTCTATAGAATTTTCGGTTCTGGAACATGTTTTGGCTTTGCAACAATGTTGATCAACAAATCTGAAGTTCTTTATCACTTTCTTGAGACATCAAATAGATGACATTCTCCATTGTATGGTATTTTCATAGCCATTCTTGTTCTTAAAGTTAGTTATGCATTCTGCTTTGGACATTTCGGGTTGACAAGGGATCCTGTATCCTTTACCAAACAATGAATACTACAGTCTATACCAAATAATTGTGACTTTATTGTTTAATAGATACTGTATTGTCTCCGACAATTAAAGCAGAACATTGGATTACCTCACTTCAATCAAGTATGTGTTTGTTTAGTGGAGGCATATTTGTTCGTCCACAACTGTTCATACGCTGATTGCATGGTTATTCTCCAGTTTCCTTCAATATTCTGTTCGTTGGTTTTCTTAGGGTAGAAAATAAAGTGTTGTTCTACTTGGTGTTATTATAGATCTTTCTATAAACAATGATCACGATAAACAAATATGATTCCGTTGTTTATGTATGTTACATCGTACGATCGCCGGTCGCACCTGAACATCACGTGTGTTTAAAATACTTTCATTGTGCCATAAACTGTGTTATGCTCATGACATCATTGTAAATAACATCATAGTCAAAACTCTCGACTGCTTCTATGGTGTAGTAGTAAGCTAGCGCAACTGCAGAGCGTAAGGTCTTGGCATTGATTTACAGGTCGCACAAAGTGTTATTGGGTTTTTCCTACAGGATTTAATTGCCGTCTGGATTTCTCGCTATAGGCTCGCTCTCGATATTTGGTACAGAAACATGCCTGGCAATATGTAGGTGTACATATGCCTCTACTTAACCTTTCGGGGATTAAAGTCGTGATGTGATGACGATGAGTTAAAATCGTTATCTAATGGAAGTTGGTCCTCATTCACAACGGACCGAATCCACCAGCGATTCTCACTATTATATAAAATGGACCGTGGTAATACATATCACTGATCATTGCTTTTATGGAACCTTTCGTCGAGTCTCATCAAGTTATGACAAGCATTTCGAACTAAAACCAAGATCAGTGTGGTTAAAAACCGAACGTTGCATTAGTTAGACACGCATACATATGTACAGCATACGTACCTCCAACATATTTCAACGCAGACCATATGATGATCAGGGTGCTGACATGATGGTAGACGTGCAAAAACGAAGCCTGTCGGTCCTTCTTCCTCAAGATAAAGAAGGCGGTCTCAAACAGCTCCAGAAGCTTCAGCATGATAGTCCACCAAAGGAATCGAAGCATTCTTAGTGCTTCTGGGTTCATGGAGTAGTCTGGTAGCATGCAGCCGAAGTGGTATGTTGTGGTCCAGCCTGATGTCATTATCTGGAAGTAACAAGAACTTTCGATGATGAAGAGTGAACTTAAAAAATGAAACAGGACGAATCAGCACGTTTAAACTGCGTTCAACAGCTGGCAGCAGTCAATTGCTGAACAACGATGAAACTGACAGCTCTTGTTTCATTGGTGAAATATACAGGGTGATATCAGATTAACGTTGACGCATTTTGCTCACGACTCTTTTTCTCATTATACTAAAATTATTGGATTTAAAATGTCTATCCTGTAGGGACATGATTGATCACCGAGGCGGTTTTATTTCGTACTAGCCTTTGCCCGCCCGCGACTTCGTACGTGTGGTATTTAGAATTAAAAAAAAAAGATCTTTGTTGTGGTAAAATGTAGCCTATATTTTATGTAAGGCATCTAGCAGTAGAGCGGTGAAAACTGCGTTCAAATCCATGCAGTAGTTATTGCGTGATGCGCGTACAAACATACAGACAGAAAGAGATACAAAAATTCTAAAAACTGTTGTTTTGGCTTCTGTTGCTCTAATAAAGACCCGCCACATATATGTATATATATGTCGGAGAAAGCGATAACTTTTAAACATCAAGTTGCTGATTTGACCATTGTAGTAGGGGTAAACGCCGTGACGTCAGATGTTGTTTTAATGGCGGCACGTGGACAGAGTCGTTTTGTAGAGTGGGGATTGTGCCGAGATCACTTTTGCTCGGAACTCCAACCAAGTCACTCCTTCAGAACGAAACTGTCGGTTTGCCCATTTTGTGGAGATTATTTGTTAGTGTTATTTAATGTAAATTTGTGTTAAATAATAAACTGTGATTTTTGTGTACCGAAACCGAAACTATTATTTTAACATTTCATCATGAACCCGGTACCACCGAACCCTAATAACAACGGCGCTATCGCTCAGCCATCGCTTACGCCGTCATCAGAATTGGGATCTGGACTCGATTCCCACTGGCGTGTTATGTTCGAGATGCAGCAGAAGAATATGATGCAGCTGATCGAAGCCATCAGGACACCAACAGTGGCACCTCAGATCATGCTGCCAGAAATTAATCCGGAGCTACCAGATACCAATCCACGTGCTTGGTGCGATACTATCGATATTTGCCTCGACGAACGTCCACTGGAGGGTGCATCGCTTATTATAGCTCTGAGCAAAGCCCTGAAAGGTAATGCGTCATTGTGGCTGTCGCAGATTTCGCATGCAGGCATGACGTGGCAGCATTTCCGCGACTTATTCCTTGCGCGTTATGCATCCACTGAAACTCTTGCTGCATCGCTTGTTAACATCCACAACGGCCGGCCGAAGGAGGGCGAATGTCTCGCAGCGTACGCCAGCCGCCTAATGACTACCCTGTTGGCTCGATGGAAGAATCGAAGCCATGAAGAAATAGCCACGTCGTATGTGCTCGCTCATGTCTCTCAGTTCGACTCTCGGCTTAATCGCTTGGCGTTTACTAGCGAAATGACGTCACGCAACAAGTTACTGCAGGAGATTAAGGCGAGTGCAAGTCTGAAGCGGAAGTTCGATCGCAGTACCGGTGATGGCGCCACTGATGCAAAGCGTTTAAAGCCACAAACTTCCACTATGTTCACGTGCCATAAGTGCGGAAAACCGGGACACAAAGCGGTGAACTGTCGTTCGAAGTTTACGCAGCCTGCTGGAGCTAACGCCCAGAAAACTACACCGGCGGCGACTTCATCGGGTTCCAGCAAAAGAATAACGTGTTTCCGTTGTGGAGAAGCCGGCCACATCTCTACGAACTGCCAACGCGGCAGTGCGGGTGGCGCGTCATCGTCGGCGGGCAGCGCTGCCAACGCAACGGCGGAGCGACGCGTCGATAGCTGCGAAATAGCAGGTGTTTGCGGGCAAACAATCCGGTGAGTCGTTTTCATTTTGTTTTGATTCCGGCGCCGAGTGTTCTCTCGTTAAACAAAGTGTAGCTTATAAATTCTCGGGCAAACGTTCACTTTCAACCGTGCAAGTAATTGGTATCGGTAATAATTCGAATGTTTTTAGCACTGAACAAATTCTTAGCGATGTTGTGGTCGACAATAACGAACTGTCAATTTTATTTTACGTACTACCCGACGATTGTATGAAATACGATGTTATGATCGGACGCGATATTTTGACACTTGGCTATACGGTACATTTAACTGAATCTACCCTACGTATTTCGAAAGTCACAAATGTAGGTTGTTGCGATTTACCTCCCGTAATTGATCTTTACAATGTTGATTCTGATATTTCAAACGAAAACAAGGACCGGTTGACGTCCCTTTTGAATGAGTATTCGAATGCTTTTATCAATGGTTTACCGTTAACTCGAGTGACTACGGGTGAATTAAACATTCGATTAGTGGATCCAGCACGTACGGTACAACGTCGCCCACATAGGCTTAGTCTCCATGAGCAGCCAGCACCATTAAAGCTTTGAAGTCCAGCGTTGGTTTATTTGGCTCTCCTAGTCGTATAATCGCCGACCAAGGTCGTTCCTTTGCCAACAAAGTGTTGAAGGAGTTTTGCGATTCACACAACATTTCCTTGCATTTAATTGCTACGGGATCTAGTCGCGCGAATGGTCAAGTCGAAAGGGAGATGGGTTTGTTAAAGGGTATGCTAACCGCGGTAGAGACGTCGGAAAGGTCGTGGCAGGATGCTTTGGACGATGTACAGTTGGCTGTCAACTGCACAATGAACCGTGTTACGAAATCAAGCCCCTTAGAGCTTTTGATAGGAAAAGGCTAGGCCTCTGACGCTAATCGCTTATAATGACGATGATGAAACCGGAATTGACCTAACAGAAGCGAGAGAACACGCGGTGGACGGTATTGAGAAGAGTGCGGCTTATGAAAAAGCCCGTTTTGACAAAAATAAGGCCAAAGTAGTTAATTTCAGTGTTGGTGATTTGGTTTTGATTCAAAATAAAGAACGGAATCAGACTAAATTAGACCCCAAATATAAGGGACCGTTTAAAGTTGTAGAAGTACTTGACGGTGATCGTTATCTTTTAAAATCTTTGAATGGTAATAGAACCTACAAGTACGCTCACGATCGTATACGAAAGATGCCTCTAAGTAGTGTTCCTAATGAGTTAAACGTAGAGGACGGTGATGAAAGTACCTCCACCGAGTAGTAGACACATACCATGGCTATTTGGTCGCACCGTACGCACTAGTCTGTAGTCGTAACTGCAGCTCACTTGTGAGCTGTTCAGGGGGCGATGGGCAGCTGGTGGTACGGCGGGGACCTGGGTCTCAATGGAGACTATTGTTGTTTTGGTCTTGTACTGACCTGGGAGTCGCAGACTCTATGTGATGTGTGTGGTCGTATCACATGAGGTGATGACGATATGGGTGGCATAAGTGTCACTAGCTGATGCGGCAGCTGGGCCATGAGCGTTGTATGTGATCGAAGTTGATTTAGTTGCTGAGTAAATATGATTGAGACTTAGAGGAACCTTTTGTTTGACAACTGTTATTTTCAAGTTATGCTATTCCATAAAGATGTGGTCAGGTTGACCGAGCCTGTACTGTTGCTCCAAATTTGACTGTTTGGTTACAGGTACTCACGAGGACGTGTAACTTGTCAGGCTGGCCGTGTCGGAGAAAGCGATAACTTTTAAACATCAAGTTGCTGATTTGACCATTGTAGTAGGGGTAAACGCCGTGACGTCAGATGTTGTTTTAATGGCGGCACGTGGACAGAGTCGTTTTGTAGAGTGGGGATTGTGCCGAGATCACTTTTGCTCGGAACTCCAACCAAGTCACTCCTTCAGAACGAAACTGTCGGTTTGCCCATTTTGTGGAGATTATTTGTTAGTGTTATTTAATGTAAATTTGTGTTAAATAATAAACTGTGATTTTTGTGTACCGAAACCGAAACTATTATTTTAACATTTCATCATGAACCCGGTACCACCGAACCCTAATAACAACGGCGCTATCGCTCAGCCATCGCTTACGCCGTCATATATATATTATTATTTTTTCAATATTTCCTATGTACAGACAACGGCCTGTTACAATTTTATTAAATGTAATAAATAATATAGAATTCGTGTCGGCTTAGTACCGACGCGACTTATAAGCCTTTGTTGTAAAGGAATCTAAATAAAATAGATTCCGGTCTAATTCGGCTAACATAACCAAACCTCTAGTAGGATGTTGTAATGCATGTTCAGTTAATGCCCCTGTCAATGTGGCGCGCTGTGACAGGTGATGCTTTTGTCAGGGGTTCATGGCTTTCCCAATAAATTGAGGTACTGGATTCACGTTGTTATTATATGTGACCATAGGGAATCAGTTTGAAACTGTAACAGTCAGAAAAAGCTTCATGACCCTGTAATACCAGCGAATATTCCGACACAGTGACGGGTCGCTTCGTCCGAACCGAAACGAAAGACATCTTTTTCACTTTTATTGCATGGACATCTATCAGCTCGTTGATCGCAAGCGTTACTGCATGAGGTACTGGGTTCCCAGGTCCGGCAAAATGTTATTTTCTGTGATGTGCCGTGCATCGTCCCACGTTACGACATTGTGCCACGTCATAATATTCTACGATGCATGTCGTAGATTTTCACGGCGCGACATCGTGAAACTCCGTTTCGTCTTGTGTATTTCTGCCTTCAGAGAATAATTTTGCTGTAATGAATGGGTACCAACCCAGCCAGGTGGTCGAAAATTTAGGACCCCCTTAAGGGTATGTCAATAAATAAGTGTATACGTGTGGAGTGCTAAGTTTAAGGCTTCATGAATATACCGAGCTAAGAAATATGTACGCTATTTCCCGATATACGACAGGTGTCTTCGTTTCCCTCAGCCAAGTTCATCAGAACAAGGTTTCTAGTCAAATCAATTATACGGCTTCCCGGTTCCTTTAACTCTATTTAACTTTATTAAATGGTGTCTAGGTCTTTTGCCGAATTAAGAAAGGTCTACTGATACGAAACTGAAGCAATGATCCAGAAAAATCGCCCTTATTCCTGAGATAGAGGCTGCGTCTCCACCACGAATAGTTTCTTAAAGGGGCCACGTTCCGACCCGTAATTAGTTCTCCTATTTGTTCAAGTCAGCCGCAGAAACTTCCGTCTTTGATACAAAACATGCGTAAACACATCGTTTGGTCCTGAACGGAGATAGATCTGAGGTATTACAGTAGGTTGAACAATTAAGTGCTCTACTGTTTACGTACTAAATTATTTGTATAAAATATTTGTAACTAGCTCACCCGCGCAACTTCGTCTGCGTAACATTTTTGTTAAATGCTCCGCTCCTATTGGTCGCTGCGTGATGTTATATAGCCTAGACCCTTCCTCGATAAATGGGCTATGCAACACTAAAAGAAATTTTCAATTCGAACCAGTAGTTCCTGAGATTAGCGCGTTCAACCAAACAAACTCTTCAGCTTTATAATATTACTAGTATAGACTTAGGAGTAATTTTTCAAAAGGCCATATTCAATTTTTTTGCTGGCTGTCGATTTTGAAGGAATCGTAGTCAAGGCAAAATCACAACTAGAACTGACAGCAGTTTAGTTTAAAACACATCATTTCCCATACTGCAAGGTGCATCAATAGTGAAATTTCATTCAAAATTCTTGACACACAAACATTCTACCTGCCACAAAAACAATGTCAAGTTTATTGAAAATATGTTCTAAGGGGAAATAAAGCCTTTTGAAAAACATGTATCTTTTGGCGCGTTGCTTAAATCAGAATACCGCCATCTAACTTTATTTTATTTTATTTAACTGCCGTAAACAGTTTCACACGTAAAGCAATTTCCCTCCGAACCATGCAGCACTAGAAATCGCTAGATTTGCTGAGGGCGCGGCGTGCGGCGTCAAAAGATGGTGACATTTTTGTTTTGTTGGAGATATTTGAATATTCTGTCTCACTCATTCTGAACATCTTATCCATAGTTTCATGAAGGGTGTGTGTGCTTCTCAGTGTGGACACTTTTCACGCGACCTAAGTATTCTAACAATTAAATCTTTGCACACACAGCTGTGTGTACTAAGCCAAGACACGTCATTTCCAGTATAACATGGCCTCTCTTTGTATAAATTTCCCGTACAATGAGAGATCCGCATAAACTGGTTTTGAATAGCTTGATTCGTCGTCGGGCGTACAATAGTATGATGGAACAGTTTTGTTATTACTTTGACAATGTATACAGATGGAAGTTTTGAATAGTTGTTGTAGGATAGTTTAATTAATTACTGTCCCTTTTGTTTCAGTTTAGCGTTGAATTGTTACGCGAAAATCTTTCATTTAATGAAACTATTTGGTTTGCGTTGAAGCTATATGTATGGTTTGTGACATACTGCGTTATATTTGTTATTTGTAGTTACATTCTTTGGCAATAGGTTCGCTCCCTATCAGATGGGATTTGGAAAATAACTGACTAAATGTGGGCGTACTTTGTGTACATCTCTTCCTAATACTTCAGGAATTAACAAGCGTGATTTTACGTTTATTTTGAGAAGTAATGCCTAACGAACTCTTTCTGAGGAACATCAAAGTAGGAACGAACAGTCAAAACAATTCGCTATAAACACACACACTATAAATACACTCATAAGGATCAAAAGCAAAATAAGAAACTCAATGACATTTATAGAGCCGTCACACAAAAGTAATTTGATTGTGTGATGATTGCAAATATAGAGAATCTTCGTTAAACACTAATGTTTTAGAGCCTTTTCTACAAAAATCTGTTCCATTCAATATCGGGCATTAAGCAATAGCTCTACAACGTCCTCGAACAATTATTTTTTTACCTAATATCTTCACCTATCAACTTTATGATCTGATAACTCAATTATACCATAAACATGGTCAGTAAGGGGGCCATATAAGCCGATGGACACATGTATAAGCCTTCAAAACAGCTCGCTGTATGACTCATGGTAATGACTAATCTATTGATGACCAACAGCGATTATGAGCCGCGAAAACAGCGATTTTAAACACGAGCGAATAAAAATCGCTGTTTACTGTATATTTTAAAATTGTAGGCTGCAATACTAAAGCTTGTATTGTCATACGTAAGTAAGCTGTAAAAATGTGAATCGATTGAATAAATAAAACAACTAAGGCCCCAGAGATTTTATTCGGTAGGGAAAAGGGAACAGAAGATTGTTTCGGGTAAGATAAATAAATCTATGCCATATGAAATTCCAGCCAACGTATGAATATAAGAACACTAGCTGACCCGCGCAACTTCGTTTGCGTAACATTTTTGATTGATTCTCTGCTCCTATCGGTTGCAGCGTCATGTTAAACCTTGCCTTGTTGCCTTGCTCGATAAATGGGCTATCCAACACTTCAAAGATTTTTTCAATTCGAAATGAAATTAGCGGCTTCAACCAAACTTTATAATATTAGTATACTCGTAGATATGCTGAAAAATCAGCTATAACAATCACTTCTCCTTTTAACCGTAACCATGATATCCCACAATCCCTATTTCTATAATATTCTCGCTCCGAGCTCCGCTCACTCAACCGCTGTTGTAATGGCCTACGAAATTCTGTTGAATGAAAGTACGGGTGTGGCCTTAAGTTCATAACACGTTTCACCCATAAGTCGTAATTCACAAGATTTTAAGTTAATTTCATAGGAATTTCTAGTGTCACGCAATGTTAAATTCTACGGGCAATAAGTACGATTAATTGCACGTTTTATGTATTCTAGTGGTAGGTAGACTGAAGAAAGTAGACTTTGTTCGGACAAGTGAAATATTTGTAACACTTCATCGTGGGTAGGCAGATTCTTAAGATCATTATTATTTCAGATTTAATTTGAATGGTACAGAAATATCCTATTTACTACAGCGTACGCAGTGGCGCGGCTAGGAAACATGCTTTCTGGCCGCGCCACCGATTTTGTTAAATATCCCGCGAATCTTTATTGTACTTTTTTTTAAATTATCATGTACACTAATGAACATATTATGTACATTTATTCTTATTAACCTCGATTCAAAATACAACTGTGGCGCGGCCAGAAAGTATCACACGAATGATGGCAATAGGTTCGCTGTATTACATGGTACAAATTAAAGAGTAAAATTTGATAAAACAATACAAGCACAGATACACTTATATTTTTAGAGAAACTTCTGCCTAATCTTTTGATCAACAGCCGTGATGTTTTTTAATAATGATCCTGTTTGCCTTTAAATTAAATACGAAGCACAGGTTTCGTCCACATCCGATTTATTTATATCCCTTACAACCGTCAAGGACTACCCATGTGACTTATTTGAAGGGGGGACCTATTTGTATCTGTTGTCTATGTATGTTCCTCAAGACTCAAGATTTTTTGTTATTTGGACCCTCATAATATCTTGTAGCATGCAATATGTATGGAAAGCAGAGGCCAGAGGCTACAGCTTAGATTGCCGTTCAAGCCAATGTAAGGTCCAATCCTGTATCTTTCCCGCTACAGGGCAAAGGCCTCTTCCCAACCCAACAACTGCGACGTAGAAGTTTCATCCATACTAATATAATAAATGCGAATGTAACTCTTGTCTCTCCGTCTGTTCTTTTCTCGCCTTGCGATTTTGCTCAGGTAAACCATAGGCGCGGTTAGGAAAAAATATACTTTATCCTGTAATTACTTTATTTAATGGAAAAAAACAGCTGTGTAGGTAAGTATTTTTTTTTAAATTACCGATGAAAGATTTCTATGTGGGGGGGTTCAGAATGATGTAGGTACTGAATGCGTGATTACCGTTTGTGCGACGATGTGCCTTCCACCCTGTGTGTACTATACGTACCTATGGATATCCCATGGGATAAATTCCGACATCCACGCTAGTAAAGCCGCGGGCAAAGCTAGTACACCTCTATTTTAAACATTTTATAAAGTTGTGCACATACTCTTTGCCTGCCAGAAGTTTATAAAAACGTAAACAGTTCTGTAACAGTTTGTTTATCGTTAGATCTAGAAATAGCAAACAGAAAATTTATGAGCTTCGCAAATCGTTCAGTACTGTTAGTCAAATAAATAAACTGAAATTGTGATGATTCATGTTCTTGATGCTAGTTCGAAAGTAACGTCGTTTGACTATTTGAGGCTATATTCATGAACAGTTTCTTTGTTTTTGGAACCAAAAATTGATCTGGATAGTTTTGGTGCGGAAAAACAATTAAATTACGTCTTTTTCTACGTTCTACTCCATGTATTTGGGTTCAGAATGTGCAGTAAAATCGCTTCCAACACTTTACTGATGCAATTTATTAAGTTATCAACATATAATCTGATATTCATCGAAAAAAAAATATCAAAGCAAAAATGAAAAAGTCATGGTCGGCCTGAAAGTACCTATAGTGAATATGACAAAAAGTATCATGAATATTGACCGATAAACCAGTGAGTCATTGCACTGCGCGCTGAAAACGATAAAATATGTACGGTGTACTTAATCCTTAACGGATAAAAATAAACAATATGCACGATAACTGATGATAAGTTTAAAAGGGTATGCCTATCTTTTATTGTAATGACGATATGTAGATAGCTATGTATAGTAATATAGTGGTTTAGCTTATACTGGAAACATAGAGTGACTCGGCAGAAATTGGACAATATAAGTACACTGAATGCAGTGGTACGCTATTACAATTTTCTGCTCTGTGGGTTCACGGTTGCAATGCGAATCTTATATTAGTTTTGTGGTGTCCGATTCTTAAGAGCCTCTGAAATAGGCCGCCTCATTGTAGTCGCTTTTTTGCGAGTGGAAATCTTCAATTGATGCACTCCGTGGGGCCGGCGGAGAGGTCTGTCAGACTCACACTGACTAAGACCACACTGTGGTCCTCGTCAATTCTGGCGGGAACACAATAGCAATCACCCCAGCAACCTCAGCTAGCCCGAAATCATCTACTTAATAAAAATCTATACACCGAAAGTGAGCACTTAGAGAACATTATTTTGAAAATTCATGCCCTTAAGAGGTTAAGTAGGGTATGAAAGTTTGTAATTTTCTGCCGTTGGGAAATCTCATCAGGCGCGTGGCTTGTACAGAACATAAATAAAACAATCAGTCAAACTTTACCGTCATGTCACGACACCAATAAACTGGTATGTAATAAACATGTTAGCGCAGATGGTAAACGTGGGCTCGTAATAAATCATATTTATTTCTGTAAATTGGTTTTAAAAAACACTTTTACACGTCACATCATGTTGTTTTAAAACTAGATGGGGCCGGTGTTTTCGTATCTGACTACTCTGAGTAGAAACAGCCGAAACAAACTGAGAGGTCTCTTTTAAAGTCCAGACATTGGTCAAATCATATCAGGACCATGCGGATTAGTGTCCGAGATGGTCTTTTGGTGAAAGAACCACACTCTGAGTGGACCAGTCCAGTCAGTACAAGCATTTGTCAGTGATCGTGTAGCTCGACTCATAACCCAAGGTATAGTATTGTATCGTACAATCATTATCAATCTGCGCGTTGTCATTGTGATGACATGTTGGTGTGTGCATGCGTTTTGAAGACGCAGGATTTTCGTCATAGAAATTGTTCCTCGACTGTATGTTGTGTTTTGATACTCTGTCACCAGGGGCGAATAGAAAGCAGACTTACACCCGTATTTAAAAACAAATCAAAGTGATTACTTGAGTCAGTGTAATTATTTAAGATAATTACGGTTTTTATTGCTTGAAGTTAGAACTATCCAAAGTATGAATTCTTAGCTCGGGTTTCTTTGACGGTTCTTACTTAATTTCAATTCTTGTCCATTGCATAAAAATGTTGCATAAGAAATTACCTAAACTCTAGTAATTACTTTAACTTGGCTAAAGATACAGGAGTAACATAATCAAGCTAAGTAATTCATTAATTTACGTTAGTTAAATCCATTTTTACCAACACCTAGCGTCACCAAAAGAGTGCCTAAATTAAAGCGTAGTTTTGGATTATCAACATTCGGGTCAGCGCCGAAAGTTGATAATGGAAATGTGCTTTACTATTTAGGTATTTTCTAGCGTTGTTGCTACTAACATTATAGCTCTGTGTAATCGAACATTGAAAAATCTAAAATGAAACAACCAAGTATTAATAAATCATCCCTTTCATCCAGGTGAAAATATATCAAACACACAAAAAACAAACTCTAAATCAATTTGCTTACGGTCTTGAATAAATAAAAACAAATCAACATTCATGAATGAAAAGCTTTTGAGCAAAAAACCAAATTGACCCAGCTCAAAGTACGCAGGTAGGTACAAATTATACAAATATCAGACATTTAGCCGCGTGACTGACGCACAATGGAATGGGAGCCCTTTTCATCTCCGGGAAAACGGAGGTGAATAAACAATAGTAGGATATACAATCGCTTGGAAATTGTATACAGGGTGGATTAGTTGATATCGGTCCACGTGGACAAATCTGAGAGATCTGAAACTGTTCAAGGAAATGATTTTTTTTGTTTTTACTGTGTCGTCGATCTTAGAGGTATGAAGAACTGTTACATGTTAAAATTTTCTCTTTTTTTTTCAATTATTTTAAGGTTTACGTGGTGTTAGGTTTTAGTCGCTCCATGTAAAATGCTGGTATTCAGCTGCATCCGGTTAGACTGGAACCGACATGGCAGATGATAATGATAATCCACAGTTTTAGAGGAAAAGTGACTATATTTAATTCCCGTCGTGTTTTGCAGTTTTGCGGTGGAAAGATGCTTTCTCCGTCTAAAAGTAAAAATTTTAGACGAGGAACGAATTTTTCAAATCAAACCTATATTTACGTATCACCAGACATGGTCGCCCTACACGCACTGGGCGGTATGTAATTGATCAAATTGACACTGCGTGACCCGCACGTAACGCTTACTGCACGGGAACATCCGGTGTGACGCACAGATGTATACTGTATAATTATTGTGTACATACAAATGTACATAGCTTATGTATATTATGTATGTGTGTAGCTACTACTCGTAGTCGCTTTCACACGTTGAATATTTAAAATTGCGATGGATTGAATTTTAATACTATGATCTCCGTTGCCCGTTTTCGCTAAGACTTGTTACATCTGAACGTTTTGCCTAAATATTAATTCCACGTTGGATTTACAACTCTCAGCGCTGAGTCCAAAGTTTGAAATCCAACAGTACGCTTTTACTTAAGGCTCTATATTAATATTTCATCTCGTCTTAGTGGAAATGGGCAGTTCTGTATAGGTATTTAAAGAAATTGTGAATAGAGAATTAAAAAAATAATACTGGATTCTACTTTTTTCAAATTTGCCCCACACTAGAAACGCCAGTACCTATCATGCGAAAATCGAAATGCAGCTATCAATCCTTCCTCCACTGCGGCACCCCTCCCGTCAACATACACTCGTTACCACGCATTTTCATATTCACATATACAACATGTAACATAATTAACGCACAACCTCTTATGGGGTAATTGTACTCATAATTATGAACAACTTTTACTATGGGACCAAACCAAAAATCGCGAAAAAAAAAAACAGCTGTTCCCTACATTTATGTTCGCTTAATTCGTCAAAATGTATGGAACAGCTGATTTTTTTTTCGCGATTTCAGGTTTGGTCCCATAGTAAAAGTTGTTCGTTATAATGAGTACAATGACCCCTTAAGAAGGTGTGCGTTAATTATGTTACATGTTGTATAACACAAGAGTATTTTTTGCATAAGAGAAACATCACCTGGCCAATTTATAAATTATTTTCATACTAACGTCTTACTAGCGTACGTCAGTTGTTTTCGTATTTATTTTTGACTGCCTCGCTAGTCAAGTGGTCGCAATCGCGACTGAACATGAGGTCCTGGGTACAATTCCCAGGTCGGGCAAAATGTTATTGGGTTTTTCCATCAGGAATTTCTCATTACCAGCCACGGAGTCTGGATTTGTACCCGATTGATGGCAATAGGCTGGCCATCTATTGTATGGAGACTTAAACATAACTGGCGAAAAGTTGGTGTACTATTAGGTACATCTCTGCCTTAACCCTCCGCGAATACAGGCGTGATTTTATGTTGTTTCATTCTAGGTTTTACCCGCGGCCTCGTCTGCGTGTATGTCTACTATGTGAAAATTACCACTGCCTGTGATAACTCACTCGGCAGAGGAAATTTAATGTCTTATTAAATACCTCAGCTTCATCTTCAACGACTAACTATATAGCAGTGATAGCCTAGTGGTGTGACCGTTGGACTGCCAAGTCATAGGTCTCGAGTTCGAACCCAGGACACGCACCTCTGATTTTTCGGAATCATGTGCGTATTGAATAATTATCACTTGCTTCGGTGAAGGAAAGCATCGTGAGGAAACCAGCATACCTGAGAGATATTTCTCGACGGTATGTAAAGCCAATTCAGAGGCCCATGGGCGGCATAAAAAACTCTGACACCAGGTTAGGCACTAACCACACGATAAAGAAAGAACGACTAACTGCCTGACTATCTGCAACTGCTCAATATCGTGTCTAGTAGCACTGCATAGTTTGAGGTCCAAAACTTAGGCCATCATGGCTCATTTACATTAGGTCGTTTGACCATTACGTTGCAGCCCGTATCAAACCGAATGCGGTCGCCGCATTCGGTGACCAACTTAATGTAAACTCGGCAGTACTTGTTGAGACGTTTATGATTTTTATAAAAAGCACAGACTGTCTCAGGAGAGTTCCTCAAATATATTGGGCCATGGTATCATTTATCTATAACTGCTGGGATAGATAAATTGTAGTGTGAATTAGTAAACGATTTAGGTCATGAATTCATTTTAGTTATTCTTCTAATGAATAGCAATTGATGATAATATAACAGCGCTTTGGTTAAGTGCATAAACACGGATTTTTTTCTAACAGAAACATACCCTGGCCAAAACACTAGGGAGTGGTGTAGCGCGGGCGTTTTGGGGGACTGTCTCACAAAATATTGACGTTGAAAAATTCTAATTCTTAGCCTAATTTGAATCAATGACTTTTGTCACTATTAATGCATAAGAGGCGTGTCCTTCGACTTCCTCTTTTTGCGGTCGAAAGTAATCCTTGGTTCAGTGCAGCTTTTTTAACACTAGGAATAGTTTGAAAAAAATAAATAAAAAAAAACACGTTTTAGTGACGTTATTTTAATTCTCGTATTCTTCTCATCAAACACTTTTGCTACGCATTTGATACCCATATCATGGGAACACATAATATAACTAGGCCGCCATATTGGATTTAGAATGACGTCACTTAGCTAACCATGCGTTGTCATTCAAACTAAACATGTATGCAAAATTTCAGCTTAATCGGAAACCGGGAAGTAGGTCAAAAGTACACTTACCCCCCAAGTCACCGCGGCATTAGCAACGATCTGCACCACATTGTACCACTTGATGAGGCTCCTCAGTTCATACGGCCTCCTGTTCTTCATGTAAGAGGGCAGGAACAGCTTGATGATGACCAGATAGGTGGCTATGATGGCTGCTAGTGGCTTCGGTGATGTCATCAGAGTCCAGTCTTTGACGCGTTGGTCTAGAAATAAGAAATTTGTTTTTAAGTTTGGGTCTATAGCCTATTTTATTATTGATGACTTGGATGATAGAATGATATGAAAGAAAATTGAGAGAATGATAGCTTGACGGTTGACTGGGAAGAGTGGAAGAGGGAAGGAAACATGATGAGCAGTAGAATGGGTAATGGGCAGAGAGATTATGGTGACTTGGAAAAATTGTGTTGCACGGACCACAAATAAATTGGTAGACGGGCAGGCGGGTGACGACAACTAAGGATTAATCGAGATGGCAAGAAAGACTTGTAATTGTATCTAGTTATGTTGATAGATACAATAACCTTTCAGCTTTTAAGTCATTAGTTTTAGCAAGGATACCTTTTAAAATAAAATCATTTGCATTTAAATTATGCGGAATCCCTTTCTTTGAATTAATACAAAATCTTTTCACCACTTTTCCATCGGTTACACTATAAGTGTAGGTAAAAATAAACTGTTCTAAAAGTAGTTTTCCCACGTAGCTCCAGCGCGTGTAAATAGTCTTCACTTATCTATTCTTAGCTTCCTGTCACAGCGTCACGAAGACTTTAGTTATATAGATATGTTCTCAGGCCATAGTTAATAACATAATGGAACTCTATTACCTATCTAAATTAGGTATTATGATTAAATTATAGCGTTTTATATCAGTGTGGTTTTTGTTCGATTTAGTTTTTTGAATTCGGTCTGACAAAGAGGAAATTATGTCTTGAGATTCTCAAGACAAAGTTGAGTACTAATTTCGAGACAAAAAGCGTATCCAGCTACTATTAAACTAACTGCAAAGCCGTAGGTACATAACTGGGATAAAGGCTAGGCAGATGATGATCTCGTACTATCTTCTTCTTCTTTTGTTTGGCTAGTGCCTAACCTGGTGTCAGAGTTTTTATGCCGCCCTTGGCCTCTGACTTGACTTTACATGCCGTCCAGAAATATCTCTCAGGCATGCTGGTTTGGATTCCTCACGATGTTTTCCTTCACCTAAGCAAGTGATAATTATACAATACGCACATGAATCCTACTATGATGTTTTATAAATAGGTCATCATCAATATTATTATTGTTACAACAATATTTCTCTTTTCAAAGACTCGTCCATCTTCCTGCCCTTGTCCATTTCTACTTGGGACACGTTTTCTTCTTCCATTCTCCCCTGTCAGACGTCACGTCATCATTTACTCCTCTCTCTTTCATATTTATTTTCAGACTAAACTTTTAAATTAAAAAGCGACTGGTTCGCTTTAGCATAAACACAATTTCAGTTCAGCAATTCCATTCCATATTACCTTCTTTAAATGGCCTGTAATATCAAGAAAGAAGCGTAACATCTAACAATTTAATCTCTGAGACAGATCAGTAACATTATGAAGAAGTATTTCATTTTTTAACCGAACGAGGTGGCTTCAGCCAGACTGACCTAGATTTTGTAATGCTACAAATTGCAGCTTTATTTTATTAAGTGTTAAGTGCTGGTCAGGGTTCCGTGGTTTATTAAAGATATTTTTTACCTTTAAAAATACTACTATTCGTCTTACGTTCTTACTTTAAACTTAATTTAGGTCATTAATTACGTAAAATGAAAAGGCAAGGTTTTTTTTACAAGGTTTTTGGTACCTATTATTCCAAGCTCAAAAAGCTGCTAAGCTAAAATGCAACTGGGCTGGCCAGGTCTGCCGTCTGCCCAATGACAGTAATAATTACAAGAGATTTTCATAATTGATCGACGCTCTGAATGACCGGAGATCAATAAATATCTGTATCCACAAAAAACCTCCGCAGAATCTGGTGTTCTCTGTAAGTTTAAATTTTTTGACAATATTAAATCACATAATTGTAACTCTGACCTTTATGAACACCACAAATTCAGATACCGCATGATGCAAACCGGGAAACCCCCGAGAAGCATAGACAATGTCCCGACTCACATCTACACCATCCTCATCATCTTCCTGCCCTTGTCCCATATTGTTTAGTTTTTTTCTTCCGTTCGCCTCTCAATCGTCACGCTATCATTAACTCCTTTTCCTTCAGATCATTCCTCACACAATCCATCCATCTTTAGTTTGGTCTTCCTCTCCCTCTCCATCCATCAACATTTATATTCATCACTCTTGTAGTCACATACATATGTTCTAGTCACATCTACACCGTTCGCGCAATACCTCACGGAACCCCGTTACAGTGAATGCGCAAACGCACGATTTACTCCCGTTACCATTAGTATCGGCATAAATTAATCTCCAGTGTCCGTTATCATTGCATCAGAGCACAACAAAGAAATATTAAATCATATTCATCGTGATTTCGCAACACGTTACTTAGGTGAAAGGATACTAATGATATAATGGACGTTCGGCTTGTCTTTTGTTAGTGAACTGAGGTCTAATTTGATATTGTTTTGCCGCGTCGTGATTGAGGGGACCTAGAAACGGAGTAAATGGGTTTTATTGAAATTTGGAGGTCCTAATTAAATTGTTAGATTGTGATTTATGTATAGATCTTAATCACTGTTATCTACTAGCAGTGTTTAGGATCTAATTATGATAACATCATTGCTAAACGAACGTCTAGGTTTGCACGTAAATAAATGAAAATAAAATTAGGACTACACATTAGCTCTGATCGAATTTGCCAGGTTTTAACATAAAAAGTACATACTGTCACAGTCCACTGCTGGACAGGCCTCTCCCATGATGAGCCACAACACCTGATCCTCTACCTTCCGCATCCAGTCCCACCCAGGCACTTTTTAAAAATTCTCGGTTCATCAAGCAGGGTAGTGTCATACGCTACGCTAGCCATACTTGATAAGTCCACATGTCAGACTTTGCACCCAACCCGATGAACACATTACAGTCGTGCATAAAGTTGTCTGTAATTTAATAAACAAAACTACCTAAATAAAGCAACAAACACATGATTGCACATTTCCTTATTTCAGCAACTTGCTGCACAACATATGTTCCATTTAGTTCATTTTGCCATCTTAAAATCGTGACTAATTTTGTCTAACACGGCAGTCTTGGAGACCGCTACTGCGAAATAGTCGACAGAAGACCAACTTTACGTAGCCGGAAAGCATTAGACTGCTGATTACGAGCACTATGATAAAATTGTCAATGAGTGTGGTAGCTCAACTCTAACTATCCACACAGTTACAAGTCATGACTTTCAGGGTATCAGGCCGTCTTTGAGTAAGTCTGGAAATCATCTATTTTATGGCGTTGCTCGGGGCACGCCTGAGCAAGGTACACAAAGCCTAGCCAGTATGGCTCGGAGCCTGAAATGTCTTTAAGACACTTCAGCCGGATAGATCCTGAACCTTTTTCATTTCGATAATTAGGCTTGATGGGTCTTGAGTTCTGATAATAACGCCTATATTTTTGAACTTTTCTTTGCAGAGTACTAAGTGGGTCTTCTGTCCCTATTCTACGATAGTTTCGATGGTAAAAGCTATATCGTCTGCTGTAGTCAGATAAACGATCGTGTTGTCATGATTGTGGATAGACACGGAAAAGTTTTCAGGCCATTTTGCCCCGTTATTGTCGGTCCCCGTGACTTGCGTGATAGTAATTGAACTTTAAAGCCCCTTCGCAATTATTTTACCCCTGACTTTGTATCACTGTCGAAATCAATTTGATCTTTATTGTTGTTGATTTAGAGTTGGCAGTGGATTGCTTCTTGGGTTGCAGATAGAGGTAAAATAAAATTACTGTGATAGAACTGTACAGTAGTTCTCTGTGTTGGTGGCTGGATCTAGGCAATTGTGTTGTGCCAGTCACAGCTTTATGACAGTTCGTTCTCCTTTATAAAGGGTAATTGCCAGATTTTGAACGAGCTTTGTCTATGTCTAGGGCTGATTGTCCAACTAAATGAAATCGTAGGGATCTGTCAATAGAGTATGTTTTACGTTAGTACGGTTGTTGTGATAATTGTTTCGTTTCGAGAGAGCAAAAATGGCGTGTTTAACCAGATGTATGATCGTGGACGAAGGAAAGGAGTAAGCGGGACGTTGTGTTGATTCTGTCTGATGGGGGCATGAGAGAAAGGCACAAGTTTACGTATGTATATGCATTGTAATGCATATGCTCAAAACAAAATCACGGGTACCAAAGAAGGTCAGCAATTTCGGAAGTCGTTTAATAACGTTTATTTCGCTGACATTTATAAAAATGTCGAGCCATTTATAAAAAATGTCGAGCCATTTGATGAAATGACGGATTTTCCCCACAATAATGTGTTGTTTGGAATATTCGCTGTTATTGCTCGACTACGACGTCAAAAGAGGTTTACGAAGCTTTAACTGTTCCGGACAAGAAACTTTATAAATGCCAGAGCGGCTGTCATTTAACTTTTTAGAAAATGTCTTTTACGCATCCGATGTTCTTCATTAAAGTCCCTTAAATCGGGTCTTTCGGGTTTCAGCTCCAGACATTTCTATCACAAATTAAGCAAGTGTAGTCAGAAATATCTTTTCAATGTATGAAACTAACTTATTGACAGGTAATATAATAAATAGACTAGTCCCGTTAGTCTCGTAAAAAGTGCTATTGGGTTTTTCTATCAGGAATTTCTCAGTAGCAGCCATGAAAAACAAAATGGCACTTTTTGCGCGACCCGGGAATTGAACCCAGGACCCCACGCTCAGCAGTCGCGCGTGTGACCTCTCGACCAACGCCCCAGTCCCTGGATGATAATATTATGTTTAAAAACACACACAGAAAACTCAAACGAGAGTGAATCCAATATCGACACGCATTTGTAATTCCACCTTCCACCTCACTGACCGTTGCGCTTAACATTTTGCGTCACAGCGCTGCAATTTCATTACATTTTATACTATCATGCAACACGTAGATAATTTTATATATTTATTTTATTACCTGCTCTTTCGTAAAACACTATATTGTAAGCTCTTTGGATTGCATCCATGTTTGAAACCTGTCTGTCGACACCACTTCACTGGATGACACTCAATACTGAAAATGAGTTTGGACCTGCATTGAACTTAATTAAATTCGTTAGTATGTATTGTGTTTAATGAAAGGACTTTGTTTTGTTAATGTTTATGTAACAGAATGTTTTCTAAAAGATGAAATTGATTTTTCAATTAAATTTTTGCTTTGCTGTATCAGCTGATTAGGAATTTCCATGAGATATCAATGAGGGTCGGCACTCGTGTTAGCATTTCGCGACCTGTAACCTGTATAAAGTGTGCCTTAATAATAAAACTTTTGGTACTGACTTTCCTATTTCCTAGCATTATTCGAACAATTTACATCTAACTTAGTATTATAAAGTTTACTTCCATCTTTTAAACTAGTTTTTATCTCTTTCATTTCAGTCCAAGGAGAAGATGACGCGGGGTGTTCGAAGAGGATGCGTGCGACTGAGGGCAGCTGTCATAGGCATCGATGATGAAGACGACTCCACCTTCACCATCACCGTAGACCATAAAACGTTCCACTTCCAGGTAATTATCAGAATTGAACTCTGTGACTCAGGGTTAAGATTCAATTTGTATTGAATGATAAAAAGTCGTAGGGTAAGTCGTTGGGTTTTCCCATCAGAAATTTCTCAGTAGCAGCCACGGAGTCTGGATTTGTGCTCGGTTCATGGCAATAGGCTCGCCCCCTATTGCATGGGACTTAAACATAACTGGCGAAATGTGGGTGTACTATTATGATTAGAGGCGTTATGTTATGTAAAAAGTCGTAGGATCGTCCTCCGGCAGCAGAGTCCTGTCTGCTATTCATAATTGCTAGCGAGGTCAAAAATTTGAAGTCATGTGACGTCCACCAATCCACCCTGGGCCCATTCCCTGTCAGTGAGAGGAGGCATAACAGTGGCAACGTCATAAGCTGTAGAATGATGTGTATGCATAGCTGGACCCCGCCAAGTTGAAGCTGGCTGTTTGATTATCATGTCACTCCTTCCGTAAGAACTTGTGGTTGTGATTTGCTGGCCTATTATTTCATAGTTCTATATACACACATATATAAACTCACGTCGTTACCAATAAGGGTTGGGCAGAAGCCACATAACGCCACCTGTTGCGATCCTTACATACTACTTTTACTTCGTCCACGTTCATTCATCTGGTCATACACGCACGCCGGTTATGATTACTATGCACCTGACTTTTCTGAAGAACCTCACCAATAAGTTCAGTGTATGTCCTGTTAGGGCATCCCCTCCCGGCGCGGCGTTGACACTCATATTTTGCCTTGCTCATACTTCTCTCTAGAAAAATATGACAGTTTTAACTATCCCAAGACCTTACAGAAATATGCATCACAACCATTTTCTCTATATTTCCAGGCGAGAGACGGCTCCGAACGAGAACGCTGGGTACGAGCACTAGAAGACACCATAGCACGCCATGGCAGACGAGAGAGATGGTCGCGCAGCGTGCCAGCCCCGCGGCACAGGCACGGCGACCTGGAGCGCAGGATAGCTGAGGCCGACGCCTATCTGCAGATCATGATCGAGCTGGTGTCTGTAAGTACCGTGCAGTACCCTGCAGCACCAGAAGGCAACATATCTCGGAACTATGCGGCAACTGGTACCGACTCACTAGAACCTTACCAGCCCGGCAAGCAGGATTGAGCGACATCTATCTCGCAACATATGAACTAAAATCCTGCATCGCGCAAGCAGAGTTATCCGCGAGAACAGAATACACGGTGGAAACTTCCAGTGGGGCAGTAATGGAGCTACCTTAACCGTTGCAGCTACACGAAAATGGTCTTAAGTGACTTATGGGAAAAGATTTTTGCAATTTCTGACTTTTTATTACTCCAACCTGGGTTGGTCCCGTAGAAGTTTTTGATCAGTATTAGAAACAGGATCGATTGGCATCAATTTTTTTTTTTTTTGTGTAAATTGGCCATTTTCTTTCTTGCCCTTACTGCCGCCCTACTGAAAGCTTCCACCCTGTATACAACCACCCGACAACAACCGTCGTCGTAGCCTACTAAACACAACCACCGCCTGTTCGGAGGATCCTCCCTTTTCTCTGGAGAATGAGGAACTTGACACCTTGTTCTTCATACCTTTAAACTGCTACAAGAGGGGGTTGTAGGCCACCTGCCACCGTATTCACAACGCTTCGATTCGGTTTCGCTCGTTTTCGTAATGCCAAAAAAAGATAGACATGGCTCTCCGAAATCGAAATCGAATCGAAGCGTCGTGAATACGGGGGCTGGTCTTTGTATGTAACTAATACATCCTAGTTTTTGAAAGATAAAAATAACTTAGGATGACAGGTTTTTTTTGGTTGTTTCTGCCTAATGGCGATCTGTTCCCTGATCAATAAGCCGCTTATTTGTTTGTTATTGTATGTTGTGTCATCTGCGAGAACCATTTCTTGCTGTGAAATTCCTTTCCCATGAAGAGTCATTCCATTTGGGATGACATTTCTCTTCAGCCGGCTGTGTTAAAGACCACCTTCCGCACTCAGTGACTGTGCAAATTACAAAGAATGCCAGTAGCTTATATTTATTTGCATGGACCACAGACAAGCTTCCGCCACCGTTGGCTCTGCTACCATTTGTGATCCTAAGGTATTGGGACTTCGACAATACCAAGGTTTTCATTAACGCCTGCAGCAGCGCCAGTTGTTTTCATTTAAAACCGCTGGTACTGTAGCTAGATTTTTTTCACCTGTTGCGTTGTTCAAAGGCCCTTGGAACTTCGTCGAAGCCAGGGATGTAATGTTGTAGTTTTTATGTACTATCTTTGCTTGGATATGACAATTACTATATCTCATTATTAAATTAATATAATTTTCTGATATACACCTGTTTGTCACACTGTTTGTCTCTGCATCACCCAAAGGTTGACTGGTAGAAAATGTCTATGGCATTAAGTCCGCCTGTGTACTTTGTGATTGAACTGTTAAATAAATAAATGACTGTAAACCATCATTACCATAAAGTGTTCAGGAATGGCAGTAGTAATCGATATAACAGAATCTAAAAAGTATTTTTTTTTTTTTTTTCATTTGTTCCAGAAAATGAGCACGCGTGTGTCTGAGCTGGCTGACCCGCTCGAGAAGAGCAAAGGACAAGTTATATTAGACCATTCCAATGTAAGTCAATTATTTTCAATACACTTCCTCGAAATCTGGCTCTTATCGCGCTATGATAAGGATCAACATGCTATGGATTTCACCCTGGTGGTTGTCTTCTTATATTCCCGCACTATAGTGCGGAAATAAACATTCCACGGTGGTGAGGCGGCTCGCCCCCACACGCATTTTTATTTTTCTATTCCATTGAATCAATTTGGACTTTGAACAAATTTGGATTAAAAACTAAAACCAGAAAAACTAAAAATGTATTGAAAAACGTCGTTTGATACACGTGGGCATTTGTTACTGCAGTTCTCGGCTCCATAACACCCTCGCCTGCGGCTCGTCTGTGTATCGGCCGCCTCGGCCGCAATACAAAACTTTCCCCACTTATATCAAAATGTACTAAGTTATGAATACAGCTAACAGCGCCCACCAACACCTCTGCACCTACCTATCTTATCTTATGTTAGCACTAGGCCCGCATGGTGGATTACGGCCTCCTCGCTGATAGAGTAAAGCGGTCTGTCTCCCGCAGTGGAAACGGCATTGGCTGATCAAGCGGCTAAGACAGTACAATGAGGTGCTACGTAACCGTAAAGGCGGTCGCTGAGTCGGCGAAGCGCAGCTCGCTTTTCGGTGCTAAAAAATATTAACAGTGCGTCGCTTGAAATAAAGACGAAAATAAAAAAAAAAACCTAAGGCGTGCACCGCTGTCCGCTTTGATGCGCTGTCAGATTTAAAGAAGGTTATTTATTTTCAACCTTATTTTAACATTCGCAAGATTGACACTTGTTTAGCTATAACGTATTGCTGTGCCCTTCGCCAGCTCTGCGCCGCATTGGTTCCAGCTGCCATTATTTTGTAGATCTTTGACAATCGTTAAGTCCGGAATTCTGCCAAACAGTCTTACCAAAGGGCATCGTACCACCCAGGTACTGAGTTGTAAAGATCAGATAGGTTCTTTTCGTCAGCAATACTGGATTCTTGTAAAATATGGTATTCAGGTTCATTACTTAGTATAGTATTCACCATCTCAGCATAGTTCTGAAAAGACTAGACAGATAATGTTTTAGTTAAAATATTCAAGGTGGAACAGACCCTTCACGAACCCGTCAACCAAGCATTCTGTACATCAAACTCTACGCAAAAATTATTGCTGGAAAGCAACTTTTTTTTTCGGTGAAACCTCACTTTTTATGGTAGAACTCAATGTAAAGAATTCAAATCATTGTGCTGATGAATGCATTCAAAATTGCGGAGGTCGTGGAAGTATTTAAAGTAAAGTTATAACTTAAAAAAATTGTACTTATTAAAAAAAGAATTGAAACTTTGACCCCCAATTATCACCATAGTAGGTTCCCAAGTATATAGTCTAGAAAGAAAAAAAACTATCGCAATGACGGGAAGGACAAGTGCCTTTCGACTCCGTTAAGGGCAATTTTACACCCATGAAGTACTCAGTTTCGAAGAATTATTTACTGACATGTTTTATTGTTTTACAGGTCATGTTGGATCACATCAAACATTCCATTGTGCTCCTACAAATAGCTAAGGTAAGCGAGATCTACTGACGTATCAGCTTTGAACACTGCTCAAAACGTACTACGAAACAACGCGTATGAAACCAGCACGATAATTCTTAAGGAACATGTGCCACCGCCGGCGATAAGCGAGAAGAGAGACCTAGTAACTAATATCAGCGATGAACTATTTATAATTATATGTATCTCTTTTACTGACACGGGACTTACAATCTTTTGTCCGTTTCTTGAGCGAGCATCGACAGCTAGTCGCTTGCTCGCAGTTGTCCAAAGCCTCATTTACGGAGAACCGGCGGTTTGCGTTGTGCGGCGCGGTCTGCAGTAAAATCGTGCATATGGCGATTACGGAGAAGCGATTTTATGTGCGTTTGCTGGAAATGAAGCGTTACTTGCGGCGGGGCCCGCAGAAGACATCGCCGCGACCCACCCGGCGTTATCACCGTTCCGGCCAGCCTGTTTCCTGCAATACTCCGTTCACGAAGAAGGGGCATACAGATACCTGCGGCGGAGTATGCAGCGTTACACGCTCAAATACGAACATACGACAGTGCCCGCCTCTACGCCTGCGGCGGAACCTTATGCCATTTTTCTAAAAATCTATATTCAATGCTCGATTTAATCGTGAATTGATTTTAGTATCTCGGATTTGAATCTAATCAGAGATCGTTTTTTTGTAAAATTAATTGACAATCCTTTACTTAGCCGGGCGCGGTGCGCCGCACGGAGCCCCCCTCCCTTCCCCCGCTCCTCTCTGTAAACAACATGCTTGACGTTTGTGTTTGCTCGTGTTATATCGCGGACCGCTGCACGCGCCGCCTCTCCGTACACGGAAAAACCGTACTACGCTCCGCAAGAGGCGCGCGCGACCCACCGTGTCCCCGTGAATGATTACTTAGGACTACAATATAAGGCAGCGGCATAATGTCTTTTAGACTTATAAATTAATTAAGAAAATATATTCAAAGTCCATCACAGTAGTAATTACCTAACAATCACGCCTATAATAGAAAATTGAGGAATAATGCAGAAACATGCACACCACAGTCATATTGTACGTCATTCATATTATTGAATAAATGATTGTTTTCTTGCAGAACACAGTTAATCCAGTTAACGGAGTATATCAGGGACCTACAAATCCTTCACAAACACATATCAAACAAGGTATTTGAGTTCTTTTTAACATTTCATGAAAACATTTGTTGAAAGAAAAGAATATACATACATTCATCTGTTACCACACCCCACTGCACGCCTACCTCAGGAACAGTCAAGCGGTCAGCCAGTAGAATGAAACATACGCTGACTGCAATATTAGTTACACATACATACATTATCGAGTTTAATATGTAATGCTGGACCCTGAAAATGACGCAGCGAAGCGAAGATGAAAATGATGGAGAGGGTTGAAATGCGTGTGAATTAAAAAAGTGACGAATATTTGGTCCTTGGTTCGCTAACAAAATGTAAATAGAAGATGTAATGACGTCAATACCTACACAACTACCATAGCCTGAAAAAGTCTAGCTGAATACACTGGGTCACGATTTTAATATCACGCAGTCTTATTTACATACATCACGTTATGTAATCTCGGAAGGGTTGGGCAGAGGTGTACCTAATAGCACACCCATATTTCGCCAATTATGTTTAAGTCCCATGTAATAGGGGGCGAGCCTATTGCGACCTACCACAAATCCAGACTCCTTGGCTGGTACTGAGAAATTCCTGGCTAAAAAACCCAATAACTCTTTGCCCGACACGGGAATCAAACCCAGGAGGTCATGCTCAGCAGTTGCGCTTGCGACCACTAGAACAACCAGGTGGTCAAAAGTTTGTTGCTCACGTGTCACCTAAAATCTTTGTTAATTAAACTTATGTGTTCCCCTTAGACGCCGAGCTGTCTCCTCGCGTGGAGATGGGCTCGGAGTGTCGCGAGCTCACCACGCCTCCCATGCCTTCGCTTGAACATCTTGACGCGCCTCGTAAGTATTCCGAACGAGGGTAAGGACCCTAAATATAGTGCGCGAGGATTATTGCTCTTGGTGGAAAAGTTACCGCCAAGAGCAATAATCCTAGCGCACTTTTTTGATGTCACTGAATAAAGGACTGTATCAGTATGTCCATTTAAGTATAAAATTCGACGCAGACATGACAATGCGCCTCCTCGAGCGTGCTCCCGGATGTGCGAGTACCCACTTTTATACTTAAAGTCAATACTGATACAATACTTTATTCAGTGACATCAATAATCCTCTGCGTACTATTTATTGATAAAGGGGATATTATTAATGAATTTCTCCGCATTGAGTGATTTTTCTAGTTTCTTCTTTTTAAAATACCTTGAAAAATTTCTTTAGGAAGGGCTCCAGTCATTCCACAGTTACTTTACCTCTGAGGCAACCCATCACCAACCTTATAGCAACTATTTTGGTGAATACTGTATGTCAAAATCAGAGGCAAAATGACTGAATGGACAGCAATTCAATTTTGCTGTACAATAAAGTATATTCTATTCTATTTACACCACAGTACTTTCACACCTATTTTCACCTCTGACGCAACGTTATAAATATGGTCACAAAAGGACAAAACCCGAACACATACAAAACACTTACCTACATAACATTGCTATTTTAGTAGGTACTGTATTCACATTCCTTATATGACAAATATTCAGTGTAGGTGTACAATATATCGTTTATATTTTCCTCTCCCCCACGAATTGACAATGCAGTTTGTTTACATGTCAAGCGATGTCCCTGTTGGTACCGGACACCTCCTACTCATCTTCCGAAGGGGAGGACGATTTCTACGATGCGGACGACGAGCCTGTCGACACTATGCCGGGGCCCAGGTTAGTCAAAATTGTTACTTAACTACTTAGTTATAAGGACGAATTCGCGTTTGGTCGCTTGCCTCTTGTTCGACAGTATTATAATTTTTGCTGGCTTCCATCTTTGCCAGCTCTTCTGTGTCATCGGTGTCAGCCCAGAGTTGAGTTGAGGTTAGTTGAGAGTCCACAGAGGACTTGGTTTGCTCGCTGAGAGCAGACCAAAGGCGCTCCCTTGCCGGAGCATTCGCATAATGTAACAATTGAAGATTCGATTTTGTACAGAAACAAGTGAATCTGAACTCTGTTACATCACAGGTGATTGCTCCCGGTGAGGGAGCGCCGTAACACGAATTCTAAAAGGCTTATCAACACAACAATTTGCTGATAGACTGTGTGTTTACTCTTTGCAACGACTGTGATTGGCTGACTTCATTCTGATTCTTAATTATATAATTTAATTTAATTTTTGATAAAATAAGTGGTATTGCAAACCTTAAGAGCCGTGCTGTGGTGGTTTGTAAAATTTCAATTTTGTTTAAATTTGTAAAATTGTGTATGAAATAAATGAAATTATCAACAGAAAATAAAATTGTTAGGGTAGTTGCCATCACCAATCAATGAGGGCTATCGCGCATGATTTCGCCGCTAGAGGCGTTCGTGTAGAGTAAGGTCTTCAGAAATGTCAGATGTCATGTCGCTTTTTCATCACGTAGTTTTATTAATATTCACGAGTGTGGTCAAGATTGAGCCATTCCTGATTAATTATGACTTGATGATTGTAGGTACTAAGTTGGGAGTTCTAATTTGTTAGTACTTGAAGGAAGACTGATTTTTAAATGTTTTATGCTTGATCATTTTAGGGACAATATTGTAAATATTTAGCTTAAGTTTACACTATGTTGTTAAACGTAATTAAACAAACTTTTTTGAAGTTATTGGTACTTTAAAGTGTGAAATAGAGTTAATGACAGGACTTCACTCGACAGTGGCGCCACCTGGTGAGCTCAAAAACGATAGCCCTCATTGACATACTTTGTATGAGCTGTCAAAACGCGATTCCGCCATAGATATTATTGTGCATGGCAATAGCAAATTGTGACGTCACTAATTTGCCAACTCAAGGATTCAACTAAAAATCTAATTTTAGTATTAATAAAAAATTAATCGAGTTTTCAGGCCATACGTATTGCCTCTTTTTCTTTCATATCATTCCTTACACAATCAAACGATCGATGGATTGTGTGAGGAATGAAATCAAAGAAAAAGGATCAAATAATAGCGTGACAGTTGACAGACTCCGTCAACCGTCACGCTATATCCTCTGAGGAGAATGTTAGAAAAAAATGTGTTGCGCCGACCTGACCGAAGGCTATTCTCCAAAATATTGCTTTCGCGCGTTTTTATTCTTCCACATTTGCCGAATGCGGTATACACTATAGTTATACATGGAATGAATATCATTCCATGTATAACTATAGTGTATATAATCTGCAAGCATCACAACATCGCAGGTAAGTGAAATCATACCCTCAAAAGCTAAACTATAACTGAATTATGTCTCAGTTTAGCCCGCTATCGACCCGAGCTAACTTTGGCCACAGTTCCCGGCTAAACTATGCTGGGCGAGCGCAGCAATTATAGACTTTATCTCAACTATGTCCATTGTGTTGATTGAGTTGGTTTTGGTATTTAAACACAATCACTGTTAAACCATTTTGAATTTTGTTATGAGATTTTTGAATCTATCTGCCGTCGTTAGTGCTACGTTGTTTTCACGAAGAAACTTGTTAGTTTTACTGGCAACTCTTTATTTTAGTGCCACGCCAGAATTAAGTGGTGAATGTATGGGATTCGTTTTTTTAACACCAACCTCGGGTGGTCCAGAAGAAACTTTTAATTCTTATACAAAACTGCATACTGCATATTTAAGTTGTCGGTTGGCATCATAAAAAACGTGAAGTTATTATTAGTTAATATGTTAACAGTTCATAAATATATTTAATAAATTTGTCTGGGTGAGATCCAGTAGGATTTTTGTTAGGAAAACTACCGAAGACGAACATATTTTAATAAAGAATTTAGATTCCATAAATAAGTTAGTATAGTTTTAAAAGTGAACTCTTTTCTTATCTACAAAATGCATGCCCCTGTGAAAATTATGCCCATTATTCGATAACTTAAATATATTCTATCAGAACTGCAGAGGATTGCGAACAAAAACGCATATGATTTTCCGCAACCTTTGTTTTAATAACTATGATGTAGTAATTTTTACGGAGACCTGGCTTAACAGTTCCATCCAGAGCAAAGTGCAGTGAGCTAATCACTTATTGCGTCTTGAACATGTACAAAAACGGTTTCTGGGGCACCTGGCCTGTGCTAGAGGTTTGTTCAAGAAAATACGCTCATATAGCGATAGGCTCAAACATTGTAACATGGTTACTCTGGACAAACGTCGACGTATGAATGACGCGATGTTTGTGCGCAAAGTTATGGCCCATAAAATCGACTGCCCGCGAATATTAAATAATTTTAACTCCCGTGCCCCCGCAAGAATTCCTCGCAGTCCTGTAACGCCACTCTGCCATCCGCAGAGAATAACGGTTCTGGGAGCTAATTCTCCCTAAGCGAGGTTTTGCAAGGTTGTGAACGGTTGCGGTGATCGGAACGACGTCCATTTTGACAGTTTGGCCAAATTGAAAGCCAGTTTTTATAAGTATCTCCCCGAACATTGAATTTCTTCAGACTACATTATCTCACTCGGTGGGGGAATTAAGGCTACAAATTACCTATTTTGGTTTTACCTAGTTTTATTTGCTTTAATTTAGTTTAATTTTTTTTTATTTGATCTAGTGCAACTTTGATAATAGTCTTCTGTTTCTATTTTTTTTTTGTAAGTTACGACGTTTTGTGTGCATGCTGAGTTTACCTTTATGTGATTGTTACACTTTATTCTGATTTTTTTGCTTCTGTTTTATTTGCTTATACCAGTGTATAAAATTTTTGGTGAACCAAATAAATAAATAAATCTTAGCTTTAGGTTGGCTTTATCGTGCAATGAACCTATTTAAGGTGGCTTTAGATGCCAGTGAATATTTGATCGTCCTTTTACCGCGAATGAGACAGAAAGCAAAGCAATCAATACTTATGTTACAAGTGCTAAAGTAAATCTGTCTGTTACCGTTTCCGACCTACAGGCAGGCGAAACCGCGTGCAAAGCTTCATAAGCCCGTCGAAACTATTCTCTCAGCCAGGTGATACCAGTTCAAGTTCAATCGCGTTTGAATTTAGGATTTACTTTGATCTTGTCTAAAAACGAATTGAAGTGTAGCTTAGAGTAAGCATTTCAAAATTTTAAAAGTCCATACAATAGGCCGGAGTCCGGACATTTGCAAAAAAAAAATGGCCGGTTCATTTTACTTTTTCGGTAGTAAGTAACTTTTTTTAATTTCTTAAAAAATCGCCTTAAGTTCAAAAGTCCGGATAGATGAGAAGGCCGGAAAACGTCCAGACAGAGGACCAAATATCCGAATATATGTATATGTACGCATAATATGATCAGTGATCACTTAAGAAACTCAAACCTCGATCATCATGAACCCAAGCATCAATACAGCCCATAAACAAAAACCTCGTCACTTAACACATTAGTATGCATGCGAACTGCATACAATATGCATCAGACGGCCCGCCGGAATCAGGTCGCGGGTCATCGACACGAGCTCCCTTAGGTCGTGAACTTTACGTCACTGCTGGTGAAACATGACGAGGGTTTATTTAGAATTCAATTTGTTGGGGATTGGCTTGGAAATCTGGTATTAATGAGAAGTGAAGACATCCTTAGAAGTTGAAAAAAAAACATCAGTAACTGAAACCCGTTTTTGAAATGAAACTGATCGCGTTGATCTAGAATGCGTACAAGAGATATGAACAGTGACAGCTCTTAAACGCGGTTTAGATGTGCTGAGTGCGTTCAGTTTTATTGTTGTAATTCGACCTAACGAAAATCTAGACTTCTTCTTTGTGTCGATGAAACTCAAACGGTGTCGGACCAGTATGTAGCCACCTGCATGACTCCAATCTAGGTTGAAAAGTACATATACTTTTCTGTATCTAGATTTGATGCTTCAAGATTTCAGATTCAAAATATATTTTGATGTAAATAATTTTGAAGCTTCTGAAAATGAGCCATGTCGATGAAATATCTATATTAAACCTAGACATCTTATTTTTAAACGTAGTGGTATACAAAACGAAGCTATTCTGCTCCTTTCCCACACTAAATCAGACCACTCCATTACCCGTATTCGGGTTACGGGGTAAGTTAGACATGCATTGCCGTTTTCAGGTTAATTGACAGCGGCTATTCGTGAAATAATCGGTCAACGAACTGCTGTATCGTTTCGCGGCCGTTTTGCATGGAAGCATGATTTCATTGTATTGGATAAGTGGATCTAGTTTTATATTAATACTAATTAACTGCCATTGTTTCGCACGGTTTTTATGACGACAAACCTTCCTGAATAAAATTATCTTCTAAGTGATAGTGAAAGCCGCATCAAAATGTAAAGGTATTGAAATAGTAGAAGATATGCATTGGGAAGTGTACCTTTGTTTTTAAAGAGGAAATAAAAATATTTATTGACATGACGTGCATGCAAAAGCAAAACTATATATAAAAGAAAAACACACAGGACAAAAATAATATTTGTTTAGGTAATACCGCGCTCACTGACGGTCGAGCACTGTTCAACCTTATAACTCAGGGCATAAAGGTGAAAACTAGTCGGCCGTCTGTGAACGCGGTAGTGTTTATTTGTATTGATAAAATTGATTTGCAATAGCATTTTCTACAAACCTGCCCTGTGCCCGCGTGGTCGATTACGGCCCACTCCCTAGCAGAGAGGAGACCTGTGTCTCAGCACTCCCAGCTGTGTGTGGGTGCATTGTTGAATGCGAAAAGGCTTTTGCCCTACAGTGAGATCATAGGGGCTTATCTAGGGGCTACTGTAGACGTAAAGGTGACGCTCTTTAGAGCATTCTGTACCACCTTCTAAACGTGCAGCTTGTGGGAAAATTATTCGCGAGTGTCGTATGGAGCCCTTCGTGTCCAATTCAATAATGCGTTCAGGAAACTAATGGGGTTGCCATGGCGTTGCAGTGCATCAGGGATGTTTGCGGCGGCGCGTGTAGATTGTTTTACACAAAAATGCGCAAGCGTGCAGCATCGATGGTGGCTCAAGTCATGGCCAGCCCTAACATGGTTCTACAAATGATTGCTGGCAGAGTGGACTGTCCATATGTGGTTCACTGCTGTCAGCAACTTGTGTCACCGTATCGTATTGTGTACTAACAGTTAGTTTTTTAAGCACTATGTTACTAACCCTCTATGAGCCTCCGCTCGAAATAAAGATTTTGAATTTGAATTTGAATTATGGGGTTATGAAGAACAGGGTGTTCCTGAATAGTCCATAGAAAATGGAGGATCCGACCAGACGGGTGTTGTGTCTGACCGATGGTTACAGTCGAGTTTTTCTGTATGGTATTAAGTCGCGGATAATTTTAACGTAGCGATTTAGGTTTTTGATCTTAATTCTTCAGTCGTGCCATAGATGGTGCTCTTGTACTATGTTGCTGTAGTACTTTTTGTAGTACTACACAGGCTAGTTAGATTAGATCATGCAGTGCATATTGGTGATGTTCTTCAGAAAGGTTAGGTGCGTAGAACTCGTAATAGGCGGGCATGTACGACCAGATGTATGAAAGAGAGGCAAAAGGAGCATGTATGGATTGTAGCAGGTGCCGATCTTTAATATAATAATAATTTTAATAATCATTTATTTATTTTCTCGTCACAATACACATTGAGTACATATTTTTAGGGAACAGTTGGATACAGTAAGTATATTGCGGGAGACTGGTGCCTAAACTAGGCTTGGGGCCTGTATTTCAGGACACCAGGTCTCCACCCTTTAGGTTACATAATATTCCAAATCAGACAGTGGTCGCGAGTCAGTTAACAATTATTAAAATGATTCTAAATCTATATAGTGTTAGTATGGTTAGTATTGTGTGGAGATGAAGGAAAGTGTAGAGTGTGGTTTTGTGTAGTGAGTGAGGATTTAGAAGTTTCTGTTGCCTGGACTTTAGGTTCTTTCTATCCCCATGGGAAAAGGCATGAATTTATGTATGTATTCCTACCTTATAAACCGACTTCTAAAAAAGGAGGAGGTTCTCAATTCGGTTGTATGTTTTTTTTTTTTTTTGTGTTTGTTACCTCATATCTCCGTCATTTATGAACCGATTTGAAAAATTCTTCTTTTATCTGAATGGATCTACTTCCCGATTGGTCCCATAGAAATTTCATCAAAATCGGTTCAGCAGTTTGGTTTTGAAATCAAAATAGCTGGAAAATTTTGTGTTTGTTACCTCATATCTTCGTCATTTATGAACCGATTTGAAAAAGTCTTCTTTTATCTGAATGGATCTACTTCCCGATTGGTCCCATAGAAATTTCATCGAAATCGGTTCAGTAGTTTGGTTTTGAAATCAAAATAGCTGGAAACAATATGTCATCCAAGTAAAAGAAATTGCGAAATTGATACTTGACAAGGATTTGTGTGTGATGCGATAACTAAAAAGGGTAAAATAAAAACTTTTTTGCAAAAAAAAACCGACTTCCAAAAAAAAAACACTAAAAAAGTGGGAAATAACTTTACTTTCGGAAGTCGGTGGCAAAAACGTCAATGAAACAAACAATAGTCACCGACTTCCGAAAGTAAAGTTATTTCCCACTTTTTTAGTGTTTTTTTTTGGAAGTCGGTTTTTTTTTGCAAAAAAGTTTTTTTTATTCACTACCGTTCACAACCATATTCTCCAAATAGAACTGAACTAGAACACTTCATAAAAATATTAATTGGATTTACGTCTTTATGATACTCGTAGATACCTACACACACAACTGATTACTGCTCCCCTCACGGACCTCTATGATTTACTGTATAGTCACACAGGTTTTAGGGCAGACCCTTTGGAAAATTCGCGACTGCAATAAATAGTTTATATCAGAAGTTTATATCGTCGTGATAGCACAGAGGTTAAGGCCTCGCCTCTCATGCATGAGGTTGTGGTTCAAATCCGGGCAAGTACCAATGTGACTTTTTCAATTCATATGTACTTTCTAAGTTTTATCTTGGACATCACAGACATCGATGAAGGAAAACATCGTGAGGAAACCTGAACTTATAATTAATATAAGTCTGAAATCGCCAACCCGTCCTGAGCAAGCGTGGTGATCAATGCTCGTGCCATCTCAGTATGAGAAGAGGCCTTTGCCCAGCAGTGGGACAGTTACAGGCTGGTATTATTATTATTTTAATTATTAATCAGAAGTTGAGGTTACCTCCCTTTGTTATTTAAATATCGAAATAATTTTATTTGTATACTGTTATGACAGAAAATTGTAACGTGTATGGTACAGTCAGTGACAAAAACATTGTTCGATCGGTAAATATAACAAAATTGCTCGAATGACCGTATGCCTAAATTGGCCGAAACAAAGAACTGGCATCATAATAGATGTTATACTTTATCATGTAAACATACGTTTCGAAACACAATGCTCGACATCAGACGCTTATAAGGTCGGATGTGCCAATACAGAGTTTGTACATCTGACCTTATGGTTCTAGGCATAAGGTAGGATGTTCAAATACAGAGATTTTATACATCCGACCTTATTCTCCTGATATCGAGTATGGTCTTTACCACAAAAATATTTTTAAAGAATGAGGAGGCGTTTGTTAGCTTTAGCTTTTCTTTCGTCTTGGGAACTCTACTGTAAAACAATAATTCAGTAAGCACAACATAGTCGTTAACAGCTCTTAAAACGATGTGGGCGTAACACCGCCCACACACTTTAGACAAAACTGCGCAGTATATAAACCTAACGCCTGGACTCCACCAAAGCGGAGACGAGCGGGGATGCGTGAAGCGGAGATGAGATGTGTAAAGCGGCACACCGCTCACAGCACACCACTCACCACACGCAGCTCACGTCTCTTCTCGTATCCACTGGCTTAAACAATTGCAAGACATCTCTCGTCTCTGCTCAACCACCTAAAGCTAAGCGGAGAAGAGAAGTGTGAATAAGTGGTTTAAAACACATCTCTCTTCTCGTTTCATCTTCGCTTCGTTGGAGTCCGGCCCTAATTTATGTTACCGCAATAGCCGCCTCCACAGCACTCGAGAGAAAGATAATCATAAGTTATTATTCTTATCCAACAAACACGCGGTACAAAATATCTAATAAAAGGTTACAATAATACTTACCTAATAATGAATTGTTTTGCAAAGGAAATAAACGGGAATGATTACTATTGAAGATTACGCTTGTCTTTCCCAAAGCCGATAGCAAAGGTGTCATTACTTGGCTCCTGACATACGGGTATTCTAACTTAGCTCTGAAGCCAGGCTCTCACAAATTTCTGTAACCTGTTTTTTATGGCAATAAAGAAATTTATTATTCATTCCTTTATTCATTTTTTCCTCTTATCTTTTACATTTTTAAATATTTCTTACAAAAAACATGTAAAAAAACATTTAAAAATACAAAAAAATATTAGTTCACCGGCACCGGGAACAGGGTAATTATTGTAATTATATTTTATGATTACTCTAATTACATTATGTACATTTATAAATCCCATGAAATTGGGGCAAGCCTTTTTTCATAAAGTAAGCAAAAGCCCAGCCCTCGTTAAGTTAATATTTCATATTAATCAAAATCACTGCCCGATCTGGGGATGGAACCTAGCCTAGAATCTGCAGGTTAAGTAGGACTCCAGGTGACGGGGTCCCACAGACCGCTTCACCCATTCCCGGGAAACCATGGAGTTTTCCACACACAAAAAAAGAACCCAATTCACGGCACAGCAGTCACGCTTGCAAAAGACCAATGAGGCTCTACTTTGTTTGTATTAGTATACTGCTTTATTGAAACTTGTAAAGGCAATGTTTCTTTTGTCTGGGTAAATGATTTTCAATCACAATGCTCTGAAATCGATCGGTGTTGAGAACAAAGAATAGATTTTTTGTACCTTTTAAATTTTTCCGAACCTGTAGGTAAAAAGAAACCTAGTTTCTTTCAAGGTTCCTTGTATTGTGATATGGTTTCTGATTCATTTTCTGCTGAATATAGCTTGCAGCCTGTAAACGGCTTGCTGATTCATTTATTTAAAAGATTTTAATTATATGTCACACTTTTTTTAATATGTACGGAATACTCACTAAACAGTTCATAATCGTTTATCTAAACCTCAATCGCTTCGCCTATTCGCTAACCAATCAACTTCGCTTATCGTACTCCATTTGTCGACACAGACCTCACAACCTGATATTCAGCTATCTGTGAACGAAATCTAGCCCCATTCTAAACTGAGTTGATTTATGCCTAGTTTGAGCCAAATATTTAGCCACGAACCTAGGCTAGACAAAATGGGAAGGGTCACGCGCGAACAGCCTATACTACCATGAGCTACCAGAGGACCTGAGAGGAGATATAATACAATCACTTTCAAAGCGATTCGTATTTCTACATCAATTTTGAACAGGAATGACACAACTTAAATAACAAAAAAAATAAGTAGGTTATGTGAATACAATACATTTTTGAATGAACATTATCGCTGATTGACCTCCTCATCTAAGTCATCCGGGCGTTAAAACAAGACATTGAGGTTTACGTAGGCAGAGTGTCGAAGACCCTACCAAGTCGATCTTTATCTCAAACTCAAAGCATTTATTTCAATTAGACCATTACAGGCACTTTTGAATGTCAAAACACAAAAAAAATAAACTAAGCTACAGTCCCTGTACAGGGCATAATAACTTGTGAAAGTACTGTAGTTGCCCATTCGAAAGCGTAGATCCTATGGAGAAGAATGGGCAAGAAACTCCATGGACACTCTTTTAAAACTTCAAGTGGCGTATTTACCTGCTTGTCGTACTGTATGGTTAGTATAAACAATATAAGTTTTGGCGTAAGTTGAATTCACACAGAAAATCGCGTGACCGCTTGAATTTACGCCTGAATGGTTGACCGCTGAAATTCGAATCGTTGCTGAAAAAATCTAGAAAGTGTATAAATCAACAATGTAACAAAACTTTTTCAAGGTTTCGTCCTAATGATCCTGTTTTCGAATACTCATGTATCTTTTATTGCTTATAGTGCAGTTCAAATATTTCCTCCACCTTATTTTTATACTAGCGACCCGCCCCGGTTTAGCACGGGTGCAATGTAGATACTAATATTTTCTCTACTATAATATGCATGTATTATACATATAAACCTTCCTCTAGAATCAGTCTATCCATTAAAAAAACCGCATCAAAATCCGTTGCGTAGTTTTAAAGATATAAGCATACATAGGGACAGACAGACAGTGGGAAGCGACTTTGTTTTATTTATACTATGTAGTGATGTCGTGGGGAGAAAGAATCAGGAGACTTTTCACTCACAATGATAATTATGCAGGACTAAGATAGTAGCATCAGTCCATTTCATCAGGATACTGGCATAAACCTAGCAAAAAATAAAATAATAAGTAATTTAAAATAATTAAAAAATATATATAATTTCGATTATTTTTATATATAATTTCGTAAAGTCTAGATTCTTTTGCTTTAATAACACGTATTAAGTGTAACGTTTGGAAATGAGAATAAAGTGCGTAAGTTTGTTTCGACGCCTATATAAGAACAAAATCTGCCAACTATCGCACCCATTTATAGTATGCGTCCCCAATTAACATGCCAACGACGTGAAAGTAATTTTTTGCTTAACATTGTGTGAAGAATGTCCGCACAAGTAGCTGCATAGCAGCCCTCAAATACCTTGAATCTGAATCGCCAACATAAATGTATATCGCTAACGCTGTATCATTGCCAAGATTTCTAACAATTACGGACTCATTCCATTGCATGTGCAATCGTGCATGTAAACAAGACACTTATATAATATATTTTTATTTAACAATAGAACAGAAATATTTTCCTATAACTAATAATTTGTTATTGGTAAAGCGCACAGGCAACATAAAATTGATAGCTACAGGGCCTTTTGGCAAAAGATTGAAATCAGAAGATTCGGCCGAACGTGGCAAAATATTTATCACGAGTTGTTGAAAATTACTTTTTAACAGTATTTTCAGTCGTACTGAAAATCATATCCGTCGTTCACTGTGGGATTTATAAGCAGCCCTCTTCTCAGTTTGGAGACTTTTAAGAGTCACATTGATACTCAAACCATCCAATGGCATTATGGTTGCTAAATAAATCCTAAACATCGTGGTCTTATCCCAGTTTATTAGAAATCAATCTAGCGTATCTTAATCTTCTTTGGTGGCCGTCGTTTCAGTTTTTAACCCTTTTGTAGTCATATCATCATTTCTGCTTTCTAAGGAATGTATTATCAGCTGTGAAAGCCTAGTGGTGGGACCGTTGGACTACCAAGTCATAAGTCTCAAGTTTTAACCCAAGACGCACCTCTGATTTTTTGGAATCATGTGCGTATTGTATAGTTATCACAAGGTGAAGGAAACATCGTGAGGAAACCAAACGAGCATGTTTGAGAAATATTTCTCGACGACATGTAAAGCCAAGTCAGAGGCCTATTAATAGGCGCCATAAAATCTCTGGATACCTAGTTAGGCACTAACCACACGAAAAGAGAGATGGCATTATCATAGGAACGATCGGAATTCGGAAGGCATTTTAAATTTCGACCATTTATAAACATCAGCCACTAATATTTTAACATTGACGTCGCCATCAATAATAAATGCTCATCCAAATAATGTCTATTTTAAACCACCAATGTCGCCATATTGATTCGTTTAAAAGCGTTGTGTATAAAGGTCGAATTCTAGAATTCTTAACTAAATGATCTAATATAGTCTAGTGACTAGACTTGCACCTAACTGTGAGGTATCTTTGTGTATTTTAACTTAACTACTTGTAATGGATTATTCTATCTGACCTTATGAAGGTTAAGGCAAGTTGTGATAACATTTCTAATTAATATGTTAATCACCACAGCCTACCTAAAGTAGTAAGTATTGTCTCTCCCTCTTCCTAAAATCCATCCAAAGGTTGTCTTGAAAAGATCGCTCTTAGTGATAAGATCGCTCATTGTGTCACCCTAAGTAAAATATTTTCTTCAATGACTGTTACTTGTATGGTGTACATAATAAACAATAGTCTATTCTATTAGAATTTCAATTTTCAAGCCTAGTATACATTCCCAAAGGAAGGAGTCTATCTCTCCTATAGCCTAGAGTGTTTACATTCAATTTAGTTATTTCGCTGTGTGGGATTGGCCCACCTTGTTTTTCCTTCTGTATGTAAAACGATAATTCTGTTTTTATTATTGTTCATTTTATCTCCGTATCTTATTTCTGAATTATCCATTCTGCACCGTCTTCTTAGTCATAGTTGAGAGGGTATCTACATATAATAAAAAAAATTACATATCGAATACTAGCGACCCGTCCTGCCTTCGTACGGGTGCAATGTAGATGCTAATGTTTTCTCTACTATAATATGCATGTATTATACGTCATATAAACCTTCCTCTTGAATCACTTTATCTATTAAAAATAAACCGCATCAAAATCCGTTGCGTAGTTTTAAAGATCTAACCATACTATAGGGACAGATAGCGGGAAGCGACTTTATTTTATACTATGTAGTGATAGTGATGTTTGTATTAGGTTGTACTATTATTGTTATTATTATACCTCAGCCTAACCATTCGGGGATTACAGGCGTGATGTTATGTTATATTTGTACTAGGTCTGAAAATGCCATGAAGTTGCCAGTTCAGTGAACTCGTCGCCTTTTCGGGCCCATTCTGGACGGCTGGCTAGTGGGTAGGGCAGCTATTGTACTCGTGAAAGAAATGCTCTGTTTGGTCAGACTGACGCACTTTCAGTATTTGTTTTCACGTTTGAAAAGTGTATTATTTATAGACCAATACTTTTTTTTCTACTGAATTACGAGTACAGGTTTATTATGTTTGCTTTGTTTCAATAGAATGTCTGAAAGCTGGAGCTGATATGATATTTTCAACGTGGCGTTATTTAGTAGTTCGAAAAAACAAACCTCTACAACTTCAAAACATTTTCTTCCCTTTCCCTCACAAACCACTTCGACATATCTTCTATATAATGCTGACTGATTCACTGACTGATCGATCAACGCACAGCTGAAACCGCTGGATCTAGAAGCATGAAATTTTGCGCAAATGTTCTCTAGTGACGTAAGTGTGCACTAAGAAGGGATTTTTGGAAATTCATCACGTAAGGGGTTAAAATAGGGGTTGAAAGTTTGTATGAAACTTTGTCAACGCGAACGAAGTGGCGGACAACAGCTAGTACGAGTATAAAAACGAATTCAAAACTCAAATTACTTAGACCTCGAGTGTAAACTGTAACCAGAGATTATTCGTACCACTAGCGAATCCGAAGGGTAACAAGGAGGGGGAGGTTAGGGTTCGAATGTACACCTTTACCATATGTCATGTGGTTTTCCAAAATGTATGTTCTATCTTCAGTGGTTCAAACCTTGGATTGTCTTACAGTCCTTGAACTACTAACTTAACTTTAACTTAACTTTTTTTGTATTAAAGTGAACTTTAATACAAAATTTATGGAACGGCAGATGTTTTTTTTTTATTACACTACTCTACAAAAAAACAGTTTTGGTTCGCAACAGAAACGAGAATATTGTATCATGGGTAGAACGCTAATGCTGAAGCTAAATCTGATAACAGAATTTCGCCATCACGTCAGGATTTTTGTTACTGTTATTTTTTTATTCCTCAAATATCTACGTACTTACGTCTTACTGTTTATTGGAAAAAAAAATTGATATTACGACTAAATTTACAAAAAACTGTATTTATTTATAAAAGCTATTTCTAAAGAAACAATAAATACTAAAGGACATCAACCACTTTGTATGGCGATTGGGCTTGAACATGAACATAAATATATTGCACTATTATTGATTTTATTGAGTGGCTTACAGTAGGAAGAAAACATATATATAAGAAGTTTTGTATCAAATTGGTTAAATAATATAAATAAGTCCATGTAAAGCGGGTTCATTATTCGGAGAAATGCTAGGGTTAACGTTTGAAGCGGGTACTGAGTCCGAGAGTGAGCCGGGGTCGTCGTTTAGAAAATCATCAGAATCCATTTTGAACAGCACAAGTCGTCAAAAATAGCTAAAGTCGAAATAATATTCATATTACGATACGAAAAAGAGCGCAAACACAAAGCGATAAGCGAATGACATTTTGACATTGACAATTTGACAATCGGGTCTGGGTCAGTGTTGCCAGTTCTCTGCACTGTCAGTCGAACACTCGATTTGAAATCGATTCCATCGTGTTGTGCTGTTTTGTTTTGCGTAATTCTTTTGGTTATGGACCACGCCGCAATCCAATAAGAATCTTCAAGAAAAGCACGTGTTAATAATACCCGCTACCACGACGAACAAAACCCAAACGAACGAAGGCGAATTACCAATTACGAACGATTCTTACTATTTTTCCCCGATATAGGCTAAACGACTTTCAACGTTTGTTCTACGTGGGCATGCTATAATCATGGCGGTAAGTCTCCTCTTTGAACAGTGTTAGTCAATCAAAGTCTGACACGCCTTTCCGCTCCACCCTAGAGCGGGTGAAATAAATGGATGATTTTACCATCTCAAAAAAAAATGTTGTTCTACGTAAAGTATATCTTTTTATTCATGTAAGGTTAAGATGATGATGGTGATGCTGGTGATGAACCCTCCAACGGCCAGAGCAAAGCTTGGTCTTCCAGGAAAACATTTGAATTTTTCGAAGCTCTCGAATCGAAACATCAAAAATATCGATATTATTTTTTCTGTGTTTTTATTCTTTAGGCAACCCTAACTCAACGCCACTGTCACCATACAAATACAAATCAATTAAAAATCTTTTTTATTCGTTTTTAATATTATTTATATTGACACTCCCGAATAGGGACCAATGTTCAGTAAATATTGTTACTAAATTATTTATGAATTCCTTCTTTCCCAATAGGGTTGTTCACGGTTAGCCCATTTTGGTTGAAGTACTTTGCTTGACTTTTTTCTTCAGTTGGTTTAGTTAGGTTTTAGTTTAGTTAGATCAAGCAATAAAACGTAATAAACGAACAAACAAACATTACATTACATTACATTACTACAAACATTTAATTTCCTATGTACCCTCAAAAACAAAATAATAAAATACTGCATTGTATGTAACTGGACCATAAACAGTGATATTTTTTTTTTAATTTAATTTGACGTGGTGGCGATATTTGGTGATTATATTAGTAACTAGCGGCCCGTCCCGGCTTCGCACGGGTATTTAACAAAAATTTGATGGGACGGGATAAAATGGGATAGGACGGGATAAAACGGGATAAAACGGGATAGGACGGGATAAAACGCGATAGGACGGGATAAAACGGGATAGGACAGGATAAAACGGGATAGGACAGGAAAGGACTGGATTAAACGGAATAGGACGGGATAAATCGGGATAGGACAGGATAAAACGGGATAGGACGGGATATATAAATTTAATGCATGGAAAGCGATCGAACAAACAATATAGGCTATGAAGATTTTCAAAGCAGCGCCATATAAAGTACCTTTTGCTATCACAACTTATTGAAAAAACCCGATAAGTCGATTTAAAGTTATCTTGTGAGCACTTCATCTTTATTCAGTAGTAGCAGTTTGATTCAATAGATGTCGTCGCATGTATCTTACGTAAAGGCGATAAGTTCTTCTTAAACACAATAAATTCATATATCTTTTGATAGAGAGCACGGATTGCAATGATACAAAAACTAATACCTTCTCTAAGTTACGCACAATACTTGTGCATTGAAACTAACCACATTGGTTTTGTAATTTTAATGTGATACTTAAACAAACAAACATAACCGAAGACTCACATACTGCAGACAAACAGACAAAAATTCAAAAAATAGTAGAAATGCGTTCTGTTTGTTATCCTTTAACCCCCCTACTATTTTTTTTTCTGAATATTTTCAATGTACAAAAACGCTACGTCTACAGATTTATTATATGTATAGATCAGTAATGCCTAATTAAGCAAAAAGTACATTATATGCGGTTACTCTTGTGCGAAATTTTTTAAATTAGTGTTACAGATGAAACATTTCTATGTGGTAGCCGTTGTAATGTGTAAAATTTCTATTTCTATGTTCAGAATGATGTAGGTGCTTTAGCGTCGCTGTCCCTTCCACCTTGTATACAGCATGTTTCAGAAACATTTGGTCAAATTTAAGGATGTGGTACAGATCATCAAACTGATCAACTTTCTCCGAGGAGCCAACATCGTCAGCACCAAAACTAATCAGCTATCCCATACATTTGTGTCGAGTAGATATTGAAAATGTGGTAGCGGCTTTAGCGTCGCTGTCCCTTCCACCTTGTATACAGCATATTTCAGAAACATTTGGTCATATTTAAGGATGTGGTACAGATCATCAAACTGATCAACTTTCTCCGAGGAGCCAACATCGTAATCACCAAAATTAATCAGGTATCCCATACATTTGTGTCGAGTAGATATTGAAATTTGATGTGGGGCAGCTGATATTTTTCAGTTTGATGGTCTGTACAACACCTTTCTGATACATGCTGTATAATGAATAGAAGATAGTTTCAATGTATATCTAAATCTATTCCTCAGACACCGACTAGACATAGACACTGTCTCAGTCTATTTGTGTCGCGAATCGCGATGTTTATCACGCTTTCCCGACGTTCTGTGATTACTTACATAAGTAGGTATGTTTAATTCAGTTTGTTATCATCCTATCTGCCAAAATCTTACATAAATCTCAGTAAAATTATCTAGGTTACTTCTATTTTTGGATGGGAATATATTCATTGCAACTGTACATTGTAAAGGTTGTTTGTAATAGCGTTTCGTCAACTTAGATTTCACTCTAATACCAACGATTTGTGTTTTTTTATATAGAACGGGTTCGAATTTAACCATAGTATAGAAGTGCTGTACATATATATGTACATATATTTCAGGTTAGCTAGGTTTTACTTTACATTTTATCTAGATTAGTGGTGTTTTGCTACAGGCCTGAATCTGACTGTATGTATTATGCTGTTATGCAGACAATTAACACTTGTGCACGGTAAATTCACCTTTATCCTTTATGTTGTAATGAACATAATCAACGTTGTGAAGGTACGCTAGTAAATTGAACGTTGTGTTATGTTGCTCCTATGTCAGAACGAGCAACATGAGTATTTTGCATCCCCTGTAGTGGTAAGATTAACTAGTCGGGAACACCTAGCGTTACTTATACAAGATGTCTCCGTAATCTGCCCTTGGCTACATGTAACCTTTGATTATATAATGTCTAGATGGAGCGTCAAGTGCGCGCAAACGTGTCAAAAAGTGTCAACCAACTATTGGTTCACAAGTGCTTGCCCGCCAATCAGTGCAGATCGTGTCATACACCTAAAACTTATCTTATTTAATAAGTCTATTTTTTATGTGATTTATGAGAGAATTGTAGTAGCTGGTATCATTATTTACGCACACAAAGACATAGACGCATAGTGTAAAACGACGCCTGCACGCACACATACTTGAAAATGTTGACTCGTTTTCTTTGATACGATTGTAGGGCGACGCTCTATCTAGACATTATATAATCAAAGCATGTAACCTACTTATATAAATCAAAGTGTACCCTGAATGCCCAGTTTATAGAATCGTTTTTCAGAGTTTTTTTTATGTACGTAATTTAGCTTTTTTAAGTCGGTAAAGATATTTCGTCAATCTATGTATTTGTCAGCACAATTGTCGTATTATTACCTCAAAACTTAGATTTTTCAAAGCTTTAAACAGTAATGCGCTAAAATAACACAATCACGTTATGAATTGAGTTATCCGCTTTGACTATGCTATAACAATTGAACATGAATTGTTCGTAAAACGTTTCCTTCAACAATAAGGGTCGTGCATCAGGCGTTATGAGAACATTAAAGTAGCTACAAAACATTAATTTAATTGTAGCATTTATTGCCTTTGAAATGATTCGAATAATGAAACAATGCGGTTGAAGGAAGGTTGGTGAAACGGGAAGGCGTCGTTAGTATTTACTACTATTTGTACTGTACTTACATGAAAATAAATTACAAAAGGTGTGATCTTTTAGTACGGATGGAATCCAGTTTCATGGATAACTGCAAATATTTAGTTCATGCAGTTTAAATAATAGTTTTATGAGGAGCTCGTGGCGGAATAATAACAGCCGCAACACCATTATTATTTAGTCACGAGCTCCTCATAAATTTGGGTCTATGGGAGAGTGACCATCTATTAAATACCGAGTTTCATCCGTACATCGAAAACCACGTAGAGCCGTTGGTCCCGGCTGTCATTTGTAGATCTTTGTCAGTCGTTACAAGTTGTCAGTGACCCGAAAGACAGCCAGCCAGTTTTACCAAGAGGTATCTTATTACCTAGTGGGTGTAACTAAACTGGGTTGTGGAGGTCAGATAAGCAGGCGCTCCATGTAAAATACTGGTATTCAGCTGCATCCGGTTAGGCTGGAAGCCGACCCCAACATAGTTGAGAAAAGGTCTAAAATACCTGGCAGGTACACTTGTACTAAAACACATTAGTTTCTGTTACGCACCATTAATTGTAATCGTCCATTACTATCGAAGGAAACACCATTCGGTCTGACAGTACATTAATCAAGCTCGATTCACATTTGGCTGCCCAACTGCTACCACGAGGCTTTTCATCACTTAAAGAAAGAGAGATGAAAGAAAATGTTGACAATGAAAAAAATAAGAGAAGAACTTTCTCGAAGAGATTTCTTTAGAAATAACTATCACCTTTGTGCCTATTTTTCTATAAATTTCTGTATTTAATGTGTACTGTTAAATAAAAAATAAATAAATGAACCTGAAAGTCGGAAAAATATGAAAATAGGTAAAATATAATACATCCACCATATAATATTGAAAGCGTTATCTGCTCTACCGTTTCACAAAATGATCGCGATTCTGTTTCGTTACATTTAGATTTGCATAAAATTATTTTAAATATAACTCTAAATGTAACGAAACAATGCTAACAGGGATGTGGAGATCAGATAGGCAGTCGCTCCATGTAAAATACAGGTATTCAGCTGCATCCGGTTAGACTGGAAGCCGACCCCGACATAGTTGGGAAAAGTTTAGGCAGACGATGATGATTATGTTATTTTAAATGGTATTTCTCGTTCACACATAGTTACTGAAACTTGGTCCATGGTAGACGTGCGAGCGCACTCTTCTCATAACGGCGTTCCATCACCGGGAGCATTCGCCTATACTGGAACAGTTCAGATTCACTTGTTAGTGTACAAAATCGAATCATGGATTGTTACATTACCGGCGAATGATCCCAGGTGAGGGAACGCCTTTACAATTTTCCTTTTTTTCGCACAATTGGGTTCTATGTACTCTGTACAGTGAAAGATTACAATTTTAATCTGTGGTTCAGTCGATATTTATTTGTTAAACACCAACGACAGAATTCGTAATACCACAATACGCTCAAAAACTGGAATCGCTGATGTGGGCAATAAGACCGCTGGGTTTAAGTTGGATTGGCCGGACCATGTCTGTAGAATGCATCAGGACCGATAGGCTAGTGTCGTCACGCAGTGGGTGCCAGACGACAGGCGTCGTCGCCGAGGGAAGCCTAGAATACGCTGGCGTGACGACTTAGAGGCGTGTGTGAGAGACTGACCGGAGAAAACCACACGTAGAGAAGATTGGAAGGCTATGGGGGACGCCTTTGCCCAGCAGTGGGACATTAAAGGCTATGGAAAAAATCTTATTATACACCACATAGAACAAAAAGGATAAACATATTTATAAAACTTATGTACAGTGGCAGGTCTTATTGCACAACACAACCTTTGACTGGACTGAAAGAAAGTGAAAAAGTATGAAAAGAACCTATTGACTATAATAACACAACCACACACAGCATGTAGCCATATTCCAAAAAGGATCAACACTCTTGCGTACGTAACTGCAGCTGAGTAAGCGAGTGTGTGACCGCGAAACCAATTCGTATTTGTGACTAGTAGGTCGAATATGGCTCGTTAGGTATCCTTCTAATATTCTTCGTAAAGGAAGATAAAATTAATATCCAGCCCCTTTCTGTTGAAAAACAAAAAACGTATGACAGTATATCCCGCATACGAGTACAGTCAAGTATATCACACACGAATTTAAATGAAGTGAGAACCGTCAAAGAAAGCAAAGAATTCTTAATTCTAACTTTGACAGTTCTGACTTTAAGCAATTAATAGACTACATACTATCTTAAATAATGACTTTTACCCAAGTAATCACTTTGACTTGTTTATAGATACGGGTATTAGCACGAGCAGCCTACTATTTATTTTACTTTATTTCCACCTCTTAGACAGGCCTCTTCTGTCTCGAGGCAGCGGTCCGTAATCCACCACTGGGCCCAAAGCAGATTGGTAGATGGCACATATCTTCAAGTTTTTGGTCTTAGGACCTACCGGTTTCCACACAATGTTTTCCAACGCCGTTTGGGTACACCTAAATGTAATAGCAATAAGGTTAATTATTATTAGCTTTTATAAAATATCAATGAGTAAGCACAGTCGAGTAATTAATGTAACAGCCATTTTTTACAACAACAAAAACTCATTTATTTTTAATTAAGTACCTAACGGCATTAGTAATAAGTTTAATTAAATTAACCTAATCAGTATAGTCGCGAAAACAAGTGTTTTGTTGTAAATCCTAACACACATTGGTGTTTATTTATAAACAGAATTCGGATGCGTCCGTGCGTTGCCGGCGTCGATCGCCGCATCGATGCGCCGACGCGATACGGTCAGCGGGCAAAGAGTATGTCTAGTAGACTGTCTGTTAGATGTAGGTACAATACGCAAAACAAAAAATATGTGTATGAACGTATACGAATCAAAATGAGAAGCAGGCGAGTTTCGGTAGTTTTTGCCAGAAAAATCGAATTACAAAAAAAAAACTATCTTTTACCTTCTCCGACTAATCAAAGAAATGAGGCCAGATTGTTATGTATGTAAATAAATAAAAAATAGGGAGTTTTTAAAAAAACTAAAGTATTTGTTGGTAAGAAAATCATAAAACTAACATAACGCAGCAACAAATAAAAATATAACAGCAAACCAAGTATGACTTAATTAGTTAACCTTATTTTGTAAGTTTTGTTAGTAAATTCTCGTCAAATAAACTCGTTTATAACCAAATTAGGCGCCTTTGAACGTGATCAACATCACGTTAGGAGGAAAATTACTTAATTCATAATTATTATTAATTTTGTGACTAAAATAATTAACAGGAAAAGTCAATACTATTAACGTTGTTTATTTGTGTCGTTTGGATATCACTGTCTATTTACATATTTTTGTATATTCGCCTGACAACTATTGAATAATATTTGCTTTTCCTTAATCGGTCAAATATTTTGAAAGGAGTTAAGTAAATATCATACATATCACCTTTTTCCCAAGGTGCTAGGCAGAAACTACTCTTACATATTCCTTTTGCTTCGTATAATAAAATATAATTTTATTCGTAAAACTGTTATTTTATCTATCCCTACAAACCGCGTCAACTATGCACTTTATGCAATGCAAACTTGAACTCATGCCCCATTTCTTTATTTATAGATAGACCAACCTTTCCTTAGCCAAAAGACTTCCGAAACAAACAAGCCAGAATCCGTATGATTGTAGACCCTCTGTTCTATTTTGGTCTACGCTCATCTCGAGCGGTCGCACTTCAGTGGCCGACGGTACGCGCCGGGCGGCACACCTCTGCGACTCAGCTCCGCAGTACCACGCGATCGATACGCCAACACACGCTTCTCGACGACTGTACGCGACTGTCCTCCCGCGCGGAATAAACGACAAAATTACGTACGTCGCACTTTTACATGTAATCGGGAGTTTTTATTCAATCACTCATTGGGACCGCATGCTCTGTGTTCTGTGTGTGCCTGTGTTTTAACTTTAATGTTCACATTCAACATTGTTCCATTGTAGATATTGGTAACGTAAACCGTGTTTAGATTTTGTTTTCGCGACTTCCGATTGTGGGTTGTGCATGTTTTCGTGGATATTCGACTTTATTCTTTGTTTGGTAAGGTTGGTGGTGGTTAAACGGTATACTGGGCTCATTAGTGAGGAAAATACTTCCGTTTCAGCATCCAAATCTGAGGTTTATAAGTGCAGATTATTTTTTGTTTAATCAGTACATATTGTGCTGCTTCTTTATAAAGAACCCTAAACATACCCTAGTCAACATAATCCTACATAGATGCAAGTCGTATTGAACTATTTCCAAGTTAGTACTCTTACATCACATTCAGTGTAAACTTAATATTATCGTAATATTCCAGTCAGGCGCTCTACCCTGTATCTTTTGCGACAGACATTAGGGCCACCCTGTATAATCATTCCAAACCATTCTGTCAATATTATTGAACCCTTCCTAAGTAAACCTACAACCGTATACCACTGAAAGGGTCCTGAAAAGGAATGTTTACTTTCCAAATTGTTCATTGTATTATAAAAATATGAGTACGTTAGAGAGATTGGTATGTCCGTAAGCTATTATCTTACGAAATAGTATCGGGATAGGGATTTAAGAGCCCTCTTACATTTCGGCGTTACGCTAATTTAAAAAAATACGAAAAGGCATATAACGAAAATGTATTCTATTATTATAAAAGTAAAGGATATTTGTGAGATGAAAAAACTAATGTGATGGTCTATATTCTATAGTATCTACAAGTTAGAGGTCCCAAATCAGGTCTCCGTGCGTTTTTGCCTAAACATTTGAATTAAATCTAAAATTTGCTGTATTATTATTGTAGTAAAGAAAACGAACTATTGTTAACAAGTAATTAAACTTCAAGCAACGAACGAATAACACACAATTTCAACGAGGACACCTTGCAGTTCCGCGTTTTTTTTATTTTTTGTAATACCCCTCTTAATAACGTTTTATGGTCCATGGGGAGCCCTTTTAAAGATTTTCCGGAAAAGGCAGAGGTCTGGGGAAGGTCAATAAACCCTGCGTTCGAGGGGTGGTTATCATTTAACTTGGTTGGCACGATTTAAGAGGATTTATATATAAGAATTTAAGAGGATTTTTTGTTTTTGCAAAAGCAGTATGTCCGAGAAATAGAACTACTTACTGTATTTATTACAACAATACCTAAATTGTTCTAATAGATTAATTAATTAATTAATTAAATTATTAATTAATTTGTTGCTTTCCTCCTGCTATAAATATATCAGAAATATATCACCGTCCAGCTCTTAAGGGTCGTATTGTGAATTAGGCTGTCAGATGCAAACATAATTTTTGAAATCCGACTAGTAATTCGAGAGATTTGCGCATTCAAACAAATAAAATGTAGCTTTGTTAGTATAGATCATAGGTTCCCAACGGGGGCGGTTCCGCCCCCTAGTGGGCGCTGGAGCTTTTCATGGGGGCGGTAGCGGGTCTAAAGGCAAATGGGGGGCGCTATAACATACCTCTATTTTCATGAACAAACATTTTATCTAGTCGTCTAAAATTTTTATCTTATAGAGGTATTCCTCGTAGCGCTCCCGTTTTGAAACGCTCCCATCTAAGCGCTCCCGTTTTGTTCCTCCAAGCGCTCCCAAAAGGAGCGCTTCGAGGAACGATTAAAAATATTAAAATTTATTTCCTCGGAGCGCTCCCACGTTTAAAAATAGGGAAAAGCATGAAGTAATGAATTATATCGATAATTTTTAAAAACTTATGTGTGCATCATCGACATCGAAGTTGCTTAACCAAATTACGAAATTGAGAGAATAATGAACCTAGGACAAGGAAAGTCATTTCTACCATTGACGTAAACGATAGACACCTCATTGCCTTATTTCTACGAAAAACTTCCGAAAAAAAACATTGAGGTGTGCGGGGAAGGGGGTAGTAATGGGAAACATAATGGAGAGAAATCATAAGCTTTCTAAACAATAAAAAAATATGAATAGGTACATATGTCGGTAGATTATATTCATCTATTTGGTGGACTAAAGGATTTACAATAAAACAAAAAAAATAATAATTACCAAACCCGTGCGAAGCCGGGACGGGCCGCGAGTTGTATATTATAACAATGTGTTCTACTTATTATCGATAATTTCAGTTAGTATAGTCCCATCTCTATTCGAAAGTTAATCATGGGAGCGCTTCGAGGAAATAAATTTTAATATTTTTAATCGTTCCTCGAAGCGCTCCTTTTGGGAGCGCTTGGAGGAACAAAACGGGATCGCTTAGATGGGAGCGTTTCAAAACGGGAGCGCTACGAGGAATACCTCATCTTATAAGTATTTTGTAAAAGGGGGCGTTGGAATTATTTTTTCTTGTAAAGGGGGCGGTAGTCCCTAAAAGGTTGGGAACCTATGGTATAGATGATATGATGTAGGGCAATTTAGAAGTACTGTAACTTGATGTAACACTATTTCACCAATTCACCCAGTTTTAATTGCTCACGTAATGCAAAATGTTGTCATGCATGTAACTACCATTACTAAACATTCTAGACTAAAATATATTCTAGGAACGTTAACGTACATTTTGGACTGAAACATAATTTATTAACTTGGTACTAAAAAATTTAGTACCTAGCCTAGCCTATGTATGTATGTGTCGAAACTATGACCAAAAATATGATAACCTCAATATTAATTCAATAATACCTACTAATCCACAACAATGATTCAAGATTATTTCAACAATACAAAATCTGATATTGTAAGAAATATAATTAATCTAATAAACCACGGAATCGGATAAGATAAACAGGATGAAGATGGAAAACATAAATTAAGAATTCCTTCGGAATCCCGAAATTAGGTAACAAAACGAAAATGTATATTTTTAGAACTTCATCCTTCCCGGTATTCAAATTAAAACAAACATTCGAAGCTAGGGAAACTCCATTGTCTTAATGGTAGGTAACTCACAGGATTCAACAATAAGAACGAAACGAAAGCCTCTGATCAATGAGCCATAAACAGACCTTTATATAAAGGCAGAAATTAGGACAGGTGAACGATTGTAATTGGTCGTTTCCTACGGAGACAAACCTCCCATTGTTTATCTCCAATAAAATTAATTGCCATCGTCCCGGCTTGAGCGTTTACACTCGATCGATTTTTGGTCAAACATCGGTTTGTATGATTAGATATAAGGCTTCAGTTCTGGGACACAATTTTCTGTGGTAAATTGATTTCGGCTGTGAGTGACATTACGTCATTGACAGCTAAATTGTCTTCTTTGACTCTTTGTTCCTTCACAACATAACATCGGGCCTGGAGGTCTACTCTGTTAGCACGAAACCCGTAGTTTCGGCCGAGGTTACGGGCGTTTCCTACTCCGTAATACTTACGGACATAAGATTAGTTAGATGCCCGAGCTGAAAATGAATGACATCACGATTTGACAGTTGTCGTTACTCCCAATTTGTTTCCAAAACTCATGAATCCGAATGCAGTAGGGAGTACTATTTATTTCGAAGTTTCGAGCTGCTTTCGTTCGGGCCCGTATTTTCGTTGACGGACTTGAAGAGTAGACCTCCAGTTCTTTCGAAGGGTAACCGACATAACCATCATTCATTGCTTTCTGCACTTCTGCAGTTATTGCATGGAATGCATGTATTTTTTCTTTCTTCTTTATCGTGTGGTTAGTGCCTAACCTGATTTCAGAGTTTTTATGCCGCCCATGGGCCTCTGACTTGGCTTTACGTGCCGTCGCGAAATATCTCTCAGGCATGCTGATTTCCTCACGATGTTTTCCTTCACCGAAACAAGTGATAATTATACAATACGCACATGACTCCGAAAAATCAGAGGTGCGTGTCTTGGGTTCGAAGTTGAGACCTATGACAGGCACCTATGTTGTTATGAATTCCAATCTGTTTACTTCTAGCCTTTCTTCAGTGTTCAACCCAGTTACAGTTGGAACGATTGCAGTTTTCACATTTTGTTCTCAGTAGTTTTGACACACTTTTCCATTTGAGTTCAAATCTATAAGTTATTTGTTATTGGACCTACAGATCAAACAAACGAGGATATTATGTCGATATGAAGCAATGCTCGTATGTTCGATTTATTTTCATCTGTTTAAAATAAAAATTATTTTTGTTTTCCGCTTCACATATCGCAACTCTCACGATGCAACAGCAGGTCGGCTGCTGTAAAAAGCATTAGGTACTTTCTACTCCACATATTCTTATATAAAAATATTTGGTAGTACATTCTTACAAGAGCTATAAAATCAACGGGATAAGAGTTATTTTTTTCTTCACTTGCCGAGACCTCATCTTTGGATTTAATGTTTTTTTTCTTCAGTGTATACAGGTTGGAAGGGACACAGACGCGAAAACGGAAACCACATACTCCGTACATCATTCTGAAACAGCCCACATAGAAATTTTTGGTCGGTTATAAAAAAAAAATTACAAAAGTGCAATACCTACTGGTCAAAATGTATGAGAGAGCTATAATTTTTTTTTTTTTACTGTATGTGGTTTCCGTTTTCGGTACGGTGTCCCTTCCTCTCTGTAGATGGCTTTATCGTCCTGTTCCATGTCATTTTTCTTCGGTATGATCGTGTTCTTATCACTGTGTTAAAAAATGTGTTATTTACTAGCTGAATTACAAAAGCTGAGTGACGGCTTACTTCTGCTTCTCGCAGCAAAATAATCGAGTTTTCTCAGTATAATCAGATTACGTATTCTACTGCGCTCCGATTTGACTTCAAAATTGATCGCTTTAATCTTTCTGTCAATTAAATAAATTTGAATAAATACGACATTTTTATAAGATGTAGTTTGTTGATTAAGATAAAAATCCATATTGATTTAAGATTATGCTAACTAGACCAGACTTTTCCTTGAACTTTAACGTTCTTGCAACATTAGAGTTGTTAGCAATCTAGCAACTAAACTAATAATCTTAAGTATCGCCCAAACTGGAGGATTAATTAAATTATTGACCTTAGCAATTCCTATCCCACTTTTATCAAGTAAGTAAATCACTACATCGTATAAAACAAAGTCGCTTCCCGCTGTCTTTCTGTCCCTATGTATGCTTAGGTCTTACGAAACGGATTTTGATGCGGTATGATTTTTTTAATAGATAGAGTGATTCGAGATGAAGCTTTATATGGATATTTAGTATCAGCATTGCATCCGTGCGAAGCCGTGGCGGGTCGCTAGTTTCATATAAGTATCACGAAATGAACTTCGTATCCCGTTCTTCTGTAAAATGACAGATTTCGTTCAGGCGTCCTTATAACAACCACATCAAGTTAAAACATGTCACCATAACAATCCTCGTCGTATGAAATCTGCTGTCTGGGCCAGGCTTTATTATTCAAATTATTATACTTGTTCTAGAACTCGGCACATGAAGCCAGCGTAACTACATTATAAATGACAAACAAGAATTTTTATTTATTTAAACGTAATATTTCGACTGTCCTTGAAACTTTTTGTTTGTAATTGTAAAGATTTGATAAAACTGGTTCTTTGTTACCTTCGTATTTGAATTCGCCTCGATCAAACGGAAAATCATTAACTTTGCTGGCATTCTCCAAAGAATATATAATTTTGTATCGTTCTGTGAAAAACAAATTCTCAAACTCTTTGTATTATTTAGCTTCTGGATAAAGGCAAAGGATCCCCGAGCCATGTCCCGGGAGTAAAAGGTTTTTACATTAGTGGAATCCCAATTGGGAAAATGTTATGAACAGAAAGAAAAATTTGTTCAGATGCCCGAAATTTCATTCTTTACCATCATCACCCCACAGCAGTCCACTGCTAGGCTGGGCTTCGCCAATTGCAATTCTGCTAATGATTGCTAGGAACATACTTACAATGTAATCGTTTCCTAAATATATTTCTCGCCATATTTAAAGCAGAATTTCTTAAAGAACTTTCGGTAGCAATTAGCGAAAGAATTTATTATTTGGTAACTTGAAACCAGGATACAAAAATCAGTCTTCATCAAGTTTAATTAAATTTATTCGAGGTGAACCAATTTTGCAGGCATCGATTAAAATATCGAGATATACCGAGTTACAGTTACAGGCGCCGATAAAATCCTCGGGTATCCCGCAAGGGATTAAAAACGGAGATACGACAAAGTTATAAGTGACGATAAAGCAATTTGTATTAATACTGCTTGGGTTGGATGGAATAACTTTACTGGGGAAATTGAAGCTTTAATGAATGGCATTATCGATAAATTCTTTTGATCGTGAAGGTTATTTGGTCCCATGTTTTTAGCGGATCGTTGCGTTGACTGATAAAGAAGAACTCAATTTTGATGACACATTAACTCCTCTAGTCGTTACGGTACTTAAAAAGGTTGTTCATAAAATATTTAATGTTTCTAAAAATCTTTTAACAACTTATAATATTACCCAACATAACAGTTTAATAATACCTTTAATGGTCACTAAAACGTTTATCCCTATTGTCATTTTCTTTACAAAAGCAAAAAATGGCCGTGTCAGATAAGATTTGTTGGGCAATATCAAGTTTCATTAATAGAGGGTTAAAGTTGGATGATTTATTGTTCGTCGGCGAATATTTGTTAAGGTGTCGTCTCTCTCCTTTCAAAACTTATGCAAGATATGATAAGAACCTTCTCGTCTATAATTTCATCATTTTAAACTTTAACTTTTTAAGCTCCAGCATTGGTTTTTGCAAAGTTCGCTTTTCAACCGTCGTCATCATCTGTCTAGCCCAGGCCCGTCCAACATACGGCCCCCGGGCCACCATGCGGCCCGTTTAGGTCTTTTCGTCCGGCCCGCGAACAATTTTAAACTTTATAAGACATCAATAAATATTGAGCGAACATTGTTGAAAAATGGCCCTAAATCAGTTATTCCCGCGCCATATCATCGCAGTCTAATCCGGCGAAGCTTGTCAACGATGCGAGTATTTTGGTTTTACTCGTTCGATCGCGATTGTGTTCCACATATTTCATAAATAAATTAATAGTGAATAAAAACATCATCATTAGTTTGGTTTTCAGAATAAACATTTTAAGTGAAAATTACCGTTTAATTTAAATTAAGAGGTCACTTTGCATTTTTTTCGCCCGCTACGGTTACAAAAAACCTTACCTTGGCCCTCCATAAAATTATGTTGGACAGCCCTTTTTTTTTTTTTTTTTTTTTTTTACGCTGGGAAAAAATGCATTACGCATACCCTCCCGTCGGGGGACGGAAGGGGTATGTGGGACTCCCCGGGCGGACCCGGTATACCCACTAAAACGACCCAGCGCATTCCCGCTTCGTCAGAGTGGCGGGGGACTGGGAAACCGGCACAGCCTTTACTTCCAGTCCTCCGCCGACGATTACAAGGCACACACCCCTCACACCCTCACGGGTGTGGGGGGGTCGGGAATGACCGACGCAGGTGACGGGTGCAATGCGGGCGAAGGCACCCCCGCGCCTGTCGCCCGCCCGTCACCATGTTGGACAGCCCTGGTCTAGCCTTTTTCCAACTATGGAAACTTTTTAGGGTTTGCTGCTAGTCTAACCGAATGCAACTGAATGCTAGTATTTTCTTTACATGGCAGCTTTTCAGCCGTCACTCTCCGTAATATTAATTTCAATATTGTTATCTAAATCAGTGGTCAAGTAGATTCTAGCAACAATTGTTTCTTATTCCTCCTCGTGTTTACCAGTTTGTTATTTATAAATAAATCCTTATAAAAATTAGAGACTTAACACTTATCTACCAGACAATACGACGTTCCTTTCTTAACGTGTCCTATAATATTTCTATGCAGTGACGTCATTCTATCGGCCATTGTCTTCGCAGACACTTTCACACGCTTCGCCCATTCCTCGGCTATGATACTCGATGCTATTTAATATCATTACGAAGAATTACTTATAATTGATTATGAAGGCTCCAATTTCACATTGGTATGTTAAAATAATTGGTAGGTCTGTTTTTAATCGACGAGTGTCTACAGTAATGCTGTCTTCAACTGCTTAATCCTATTTAGTCATAATATTCAAATTACTTATAGTTGTATGTATATTCCATTGTTATGAGTGACTAAAATTTGGAAAATTTCTTTGAAATATTAAACAGGTTAAAAATGGCCAACGTCCCAATAATCTGGCTTCGAAATATTCTGCTTAATTTTACTGTTTCTACATACACTTATACATGTTATTGATCACAGTGACGTTATTAAACTAAACACTACAAAAACATTGTTTTTATTTGGACTAGCCAGATGCCCTGAATAATAATAAAAACTTCAAAGACGATACTAAATATTAACATAAGAGAAGATATAGATAGAAATCGCTTTTATGACAGCAAATCCAGATACTAATAATATTAGTATACGCAAAACTTATAGAACGTAAACCAATATATGCACCAAATAAAAATAAACTCGAATTTCCTAATGGTTTTAAACTTGCACATATTCTTGCGAACACTCTGAGAAAACAGTACTAACTAGTTCAAAACAGTACTAATAATAAATGTTGTTTCTAAGCTTATATCGAGGAACACGCCTGCGAGGCAACATGAATAGTACAAATACTTTGAATTGAAGTAGTCATTTCAAAGTCTTGTATTGCTAAGAATACTTTTCAATATTCAATACCAACATGAGTTTCATGTAAACTTATGTGGTATATGAATATTTGATCAATGTAATGTCTTTGACGGGCTCAGCAAAGTGTCTCCTTCACCTATACCCTATTACCTATTTTTTAAATCATCCTAAAATTTTCTATTTCTCTTAGATCGTTACTATAAATGTCTTCTTCTAACTTAACTTGAAACTCAAACTCAGTGCCTCGGAAGTGTGATAATGTTAAATTTTCCAAACGTAATGGAAGCAGTGTAACAGAAAGTGATATAAGTGCATTTATACTATGATTATTGTTAAGTTTCACTAGATACTGTGATGTTTGATATAGTGGCTGTAGTGCATTGAACTGTGTACAATGCTTCGCGCGTTGACGTCTAGGAGGTGGTCGTTGCGACGCGACAGTGGCAGGTGAGGTTTTGTTATTTATCTACGCTTTTTCTTCAAATTTACCGTACCTAACTTAGAAACAATAACCGTACTGTACCGTGCCTTACAATTTTCATGTGCAATAAAGAATTCTCTTTCTATTTATCTTATATTGATTTCATCACCTTCCTTTTCCACTCCGAAAGTATGATTTCTAGCCTTTTCTTTATGTTGGTAACCGAATAGATGTTCAAAAAAACGCCGCCTTAGCTAGAGGAGAAAATTTTTATACTCCTCGTCCAACGTTTTCTTATTCCTTTTCTGCCTTGCATAGCTCTGCGCTACTAAGCGAAGCATAATAATTGAGATCGTTATCTACCATAAGACCGGTTTCTATATCAAAATTGATTATTAAATCAGAACGAGTCTCGTCAGTTTCGTCACAAATGAGTTCAAGTTAGTCGTAATTATCTTTAAACTTTTTATGAGAATAATGGTGATGATTTTAATAAACCTTAGTAGTTAAGTCATTTGTTTACTATGTAGTTTGGCAGGCATATCCCTGCCTATAAGATGTGCTGCTCCGACCGAAATAAGGGCCTGCCTAAGCACAGAATAATTTGACCTATATAGGATCTTACTTAAACTTGTTAAATACCGAAACCAACCTTTTAGAAAATTGTGTGAAAGGCACTCTCTTGTAATCTTAACTGTTCGAAACCATTTACATAACAGCCTTGAACTTAATCGGAGAACATAAGCCTGCCCTATAGACTGTACCTAAAATACTTGGCAGCATGCCATAATCACTACTCTTGGTAGGTATCTCAAGATTCTGGTCTTATCCAGCATTTCAAAATTTGCCATTTACAAAGCCCACAGGATCGAGTTTCTGTTTTGAATCTGCAGTAATGAATTGTTCATTCTCCAACTAAGATTTATAACAGTCCTTAACGTAGATAATCTAATAGATACATAAATAACCTACTTGGACGGGATATTAGTCAATTTGGCAGCTTTTATTTGTCTCCTTACTAATTTATGTTTTGAATTTGAGTTTTTTTGGGAGATAGCGCAGTTGGTGCATTGAGTGCAAGATTAAATACTTTGGCAGTTTCTGTACAGTCTTTTTTAATGGTTTTCCCACATCGTCGTCATCCTTATAACATTATAAATTTGTAACGTTGCCACTGCTGTGACACAAGCCTCCTCGCTGTGAGAATGATTGGATCATTATCCACTATGCGGGCCCAGTGCGGCGTTATAGATGTCACATGTCCTCGAAATTTTGTTTCTAGGACATCCAGGCTTCCTCGCAATGTTTTCCTTCACTGTCTCAGATATAGTCATTTATAATAACTATCTGATTCATCTTCTTGTAATGCCTGTCTACTTCTTCTTATAGTTAGGTTGTTAGTGCCATATATTCCTCAGTGTTTTCGACTTTTTCAAGGACGGTTAAAATAAATGATGCTCCTGTAACTGCTGCCTTTGTCAGACGGCTTGGCACTGTAAAATTATGATGTTGTAAGTGGCAGTTTTTATGTCTGGCCGCATTTTACGACACCCACAGGAGAGGAATTTGATGGCTTGTTGTTACTAAACTGGCTACAGGCGAAATTCCAAATAAGGAGGTCATCATACCTGTACGGACACCGGACTTTGACGTAACGTCGCCATCGTATCTTTTCGTTTTTTTTTATTTCTGTACATTTTTCACGGACAGTTTCACAAAATCATACGAACAGCTTCCTTTTGTCAACGTCGTTCAAACGCCAACAAAAACCATCCATCAGCGGTCCTACTAAATACGTATACAGATACTGAAACAAACTCAAAATCCCATACGCTTAAGAGCGTTGTTCCAAATCTACGCGCTCGGGTTTTAGGTTTTTATCGCTCGAGGCCGCTTAGTGTGCGTTTTTCCTCATGCACGGCACACAGTTGCGACGCTGCGACGACTAAACGGTCTTGATCTGGAGCTATGGCGTACCTATATTTTATTGAAGTAAAAAGCTAGAGGTTTTCGAAGAAAATAAAAAGACTGTCCACAATAGATTATTAGTGTATTTTAATTAAATGTATACAAATATGGATGAAGAAAATAACATTATATAGCTACTTATAATAACCTACATAAGTATGTATAAGTACCTACTTAATTGAAGTTTTTAAAACTATTTGTCTAATGGGCATAGCTCGACTTTTCCTTGGATCTATAATTTCTGGGAGAACACAATCAAAATAAAATGTTGTTAATCGTGGAGCCATCTTTTGTTCCCAGAAATTATCATCTCTGAAAACTTTGACGACTTTTATGTTAAATTTACAGCCAGTCTACACAGCAAACAAACACACTGAAATATCTGTACTGAAATCACTGAAATAATAATAACAATTTTCTACCAACCATGTTTGATTATTGAAGTTATTGGTACTAGGTGTTTTTCTGGGTAAATCAAAAGTCACGTTTGGGTTTCGTCCTTCAATTAAACGAAGGTCCATGTTTTCAGTCCTACATATAAAATTGCTGATATTAAAGAAAACAAAACAAAAGTTCACCTACTAGAATAAAAACAAACTAGTTTCAACTTACGATATTTGATCATTAACATAACTGATATCAGGTTCTTCTATTATATCCGTGGATGAGTCAAAAGTTGGGAGCGACTCGAAAGCTACATTTTTGAATGAGCCAGAAGTTAAATTTACTGGTGATACAGTAGGAAGGGAGACAACAGTTACAGTTGACGATGCATAAATAAAACAACTTTTTTGCAAAAAAAAACCGACTTAGTTATAGTATCACACACAAATCCTTGCCAAGTATCAATTTCACAATTTCTTTTACTTGGATGATTTTTTTTCCAGCTATTTTGATTTCAAACCAAACTGCTGAACCGATTTTGATAAAATTTCTATGGGACCAACCGGGAAGTAGATCCATTCAGATAAAAGAAGAATTTTTCAAATCGGTTCATAAATGACGGAGATATGAGGTAACAAACACAAAAAAAAAACAACCGAATTGAAAACCTCCTCCTTTTTTTGAAGTCGGTTAAAAACACACTTTAATTTTTATTTTTCGTGTTGTTCTTAGCAAAACCCTTCATTTGATACCCATATCATGGGAATGCATACAAAATAACTAGTCTGCCATCTTTGGGAGTCCGCCATATTGGATTCAGAATTACTTCACATAGCTTACCATACATTTCCATCCAAACTAAACATGTAAGTACGCAACATTTCAACTTAATAGAAAACCGAGAAGTGGGTCAAATTTTACTTCTAAGATTTGCTTTCATAGTTAGTTAGAAGTGAAGGTTATACATGTATACATAAGTGTGTTCAAAAGAAACGGTTACGGTTGATGGGTCACCGCTAGTGGATTTGCCATTTACCTGACTACGAGTGTTGTGTTGGTAGAAAAACAATAATTTACACAAATGTATTGACCCCCTGTTAAAAAATTAAATAGGTACTTACGCAGCTTCTCTTGCCTTCTACAAATTATTAATCATTTTACTTTTTCGTGACTTAATAGATTTCTTTGATCCAAAATAATATGTTTTGTTTATTCTACCCATGTTCTGTAAGTAAAATAATAACAAGTTTGTAGAGAAAATAGTTTTATGTACATAGTTCCACTTTACCTACTTATTAAAATATTACTTAAATGAACAACATCATTCAGATTCACAAATAAAATAAATAATACTTACGGATCAAAAATATTTGGTCGCACTATAATTTACGTATATATCACGCGTGGCGCTTGCGCAGCGGCGGGAGGTAAACCGACATAGATCCTACGTCGACGAGCGCCAGAGCGCGACTGATTTAGGCCGTAAGATACAACCAATTTTATACTTACTTTGAAAAATTATTTTCATAAATGATTGAAGACATATATTTTTTCTTTTTTACACATTTATGGTGCAATCTTTCTTCTTACATATAAAATTATTTATGTTGCCAAATGACTTTTAGATTATGAGATATGACGTGTTTTTTTGTAGTCGATTTCTCGATTTTTAATTTTTTTTGACGTGATAAAACTACAAGTTCATGAATTAAAAATCGTTTTTTTCTCAATGCAATTTAAATTTCAGGGTATGCCTCTTCGAATGAATACCTTTTACCTTCTTACTTAGTAATAATATTTGGTGTAAGATTACTTCAAAGTTGTGCCCTCGCGCGTCATCTGGAAATCGCACCTTCGAAATCCGCTATTTTCATAGTCAATAATCCAATTTGAACGAGATTTTGTTAATAGATTTTAAACAAAAATCTATGATAATTACGATGTTTGAAGTCAAAAGAAGCTAAAACAATAAATTATATGACCAAAATCACTTCAAAATCTCCCAAGATCTCGATTTACGGTTGAAAAATGCTAACACGCTCTTAACTGATCCAATAAATAAGAAAGAAAAAACAATCCCAAATAGTACTTTCGATATAAGTCGAGCTCGTTCCTATTCGCATAATACCGCTCCGCCTATATTTTTTGATCCCATCCATTTCGATGTCAGGTAAACGTAGAAAATGTACTGTATGTACTACAGCTAAGGGTTTAAGAGCTTCTATCAGAGATTTTACACATTTCTAGGTTCTCATCTGTATAACAAAATCAATAAGTGCACCACGATCTATCGCCTGCCAGAGAAAACTTGTAAGAATGCTCTAGTCGAATAGCTCCTTAAATTAGATTATAATAATTCAACTGAGGAATTACTTTCCCATCCCAAATAATTCTGCCCAATGAACAACACGTATTGTTTTTTCTTTATTTTAATTTGGCCTGTTTTATTTGGCTTTGTTTATTTTATCATTTTTTTTTACACCTATTATAATTTATTGTTTCATGTTTGTGCACTTTCCCTTCACGTTTTAAATAAATAATATTGTTAAACCCCGTGTGGTGAGACCCTCGTGATCTGCTATACAGGTTTTTCTAGTGCAGACACCAGTCTCTCACAAACTTATCTATGTACCGTATATGGGTCATTGTCAAATTTCGCGCAGGTAAACTAGTCCCTCAACTGTGTTATTTTTTTATTAGTAATAATCACACAACCTCTTACAAATTTTACATTAAATACAAAACACATCGCATTAATAAACATTAATTACTAAAATAGAGACTAAGTTTTGATTATTTAAGTTTTTTTTTAAGGTAACAGTGTGGTAATTTCTGGTAACAGAATGGTTTTCCTTACAAACTCTATGTGTCCCTGGTAACACTCCGTTATAATAAAGATCAAATAATTTTATTTTCCACTATAACAACCTACCTTAAATAAATTATTACCATAAACAGAGTATTGTTAATATTTATAAAATATTTTTTGAAAGCGGTAAGTATCAAAATATAATTAGTAACAATTTTTTTAAACTTGGTCCTGCGTATTGTGTGGATATGTCGGAAATACTATGTTACTGAGTAAATAGCAACTTAAAATAAAGATGGCGCTGCTTAGACTTTATACTAGCTTGCACGGGATGTCTGCATTAATTGTGGCTGATCGCTAGATCAGGGGGAAGGGTACAGGAGGTGTCAGTCGTCCGCAAGGCGTAGAACAGGCTGCGTGTTTTTATTGTGCATCCACTTTGTTACCTACCTACTTACCTTAGTAAATCAACTTATTTTTCATTATTTTATGTTCAGTATGTTGTTAAAGAAGTACATATTCTAAATAAGAAGGAAAAAGTGTACTTTACGCTTTATTTTATGACTTATGTCTTATGGAATGTAAAATTTACTACTCTGTTACTGCTCAACTCTGTTACTAGCGCGTGGTAACAGAGTTGTTAAGACAGTAACAGAGTTGAATTTGCCTTTATTTTTTAACTTCGGACTTAAATTTTATGTCTCAAACCATTAACTTATGTAATTTATAAGCTTGGTAAGTATAAATAAAACGTGTAGGTAGGTGTTCCCTACAAAAGTGCAATACCTACACGGTCAAAATGTATGGAACACCAGATTTTTTTTTAATAACCGTCGAAAAATTTCTATGTGGGGGGTTCGAAATGATGTACTGAGTATATGGTTTCCGTTTTCGCGTCAGTGTCCCTTCCAAACCGTATTCAAATACCCTGATCTGTAATAACTTGATCTTGAACTGAATTCAAGATCAAGTTATTACAAATGCTGATCGTCGTTTGTCTACGCCTCAGCTGGCTACTTTTCGTGAAAAGTAGTCCTAGCTCCATCACATCGTCAGCTTCTCGCGGCAGAAAGCAAGTAAAAAGAAACAGACCAAAGTTATTTAGAGATAACATTAAATAAAAAACGGAAGGAATCTAAAATTGAAGATGGTAGCAAATCAACAGAAATATGAGATCTTATCAAATGCCATTAAAAACGCTACGAAAATGTCAAAACCCGGAAGGAAAAATGTGCTATTCAGAATTCGGCAGATGGCAAGGGTACAGCAAATGGGATTGGCGGTTTTTTAAAACGAACTGCTGACCAACTTGTTGCACGTGGCAGTGACATAATTATCTGATGCTACAAATTTCCATCTTGCTTTGTAAGATGTTAGTAAAGTGAGACTAAATCTGATAACCAATGAGGATATTGAACAGAGTTCAACACAGATCCCGGAGCATATTGTGCCATTATTAAATAACCATAAAAGTCCGTCAAGTGCTCACTGAGGAAGCTGGAGTTTTAAAGTATAGAAATTTGAGCTGTTTTTGTAAGCGTGGATTTTGCTCTTGCATGAATCCCAAGCATTACGTAGGTACCATTAAAAACTGCAATGGAACTATCAACTCCTTCCACTTACGACTATAAAAAACCTTCTAGCACTTATTTGGCAGAACAACCCAGCACATCAAAGCAAAATGACCGATGCTTTGATCGAGATGGAAAATATTCACGCTAATAAAATAAAACAAGGTGTTTGTGTCTTGGTCAAAATTTCTAGCTTAAAACAGGACTACGTGTATCTGGGTATGGTCTTATCGAAAGTAGAAGGAGATGGCGAGGTAAAAATTATGTAACAAAATTTAAATTAGTTGAGTCTGATAATTATTCTATGTGCTATATGATAATTTACTTGCTATTGTTTCGGAACCTAAACAAGTGTGTAAAGGTTAAAGAATATACATACTATCCTTTTGATACTGCTTTAGATAAGTATATTTGAGAAATAAGCAACTTTCACATTCCCGTTTTTCAGAAATATTTGATTCATGTTTTCATAACCTTAATTATACATAGATTGGTAAATACCAATGATAAAGATTATTGTTATTAATATTGAAGTTTATTTTTATGTTATTACGATCTCAAGCTTAACTGATTGCAATTTAGTCAGGTAAGATACCAAAAAGAACAACTATGTTACTGTGTTACAACTCTGTTACTTTTCTGTCCCAATGATTAAAGGACAAACTAGAGATTTTTATGAAAAGTTAGATAATATAATATGGTAATATAACAATACGTTAATTTGTTAGATATTTATACGGTCATATGTTATAGTTAGAAGTTAATATATAAATATTTAGAGTACTTCGGTGGAATTTAATGTCTGTCAAAATACAAGAAGTAACAGAGTTGTTTTGAATTTAAATTAATGATTGTTAAACTTAAATAAAATGTTGTGCATCTAAATGTGATTATAAGATGAAATACTGCAATTAACATTAACGCAAAAATATTTGGGATTTCTTTGTTTAATTTCATAATAAAAGTTAAACCGTTATGATAACAGAGTTGTATGTTTCTTACACCCTAACCCACAAAATCTGGAATAAATCATAAATCATTAGTTAAACAGCGCGGCCGACTGTAGAATACCAAAATTCAGTTGTTTTAACGCGTATGGACAAAAAGAAATGTCATGATTAAGTATTTTTATTTTTTTACAAGTTTATCATTTTTAGTCACGGTTACCTGCGCAAAATTTGACAATGACCCATATACATTATAAGTCATGTTTGTGAAGAGATAATTTAAATTTGCTTAAAATACATGGGATTAAAAAGGCTTAGCCTTAATTTATATAACATTATTAAAGTTGTGATGGCTTCATTCAGTTAAATGGTAATGGCATTATTGTATTAGGTATAATCGCTTGCGAATTTGTCAAGAATATTTTTTTTTACCTCATTGACCAGAAAAAATACGACGTAGGCTTTCGAAGGCCTGAATAGATATTCCGTTGCTAGTATTGAAATTAGTCTTGTTATTGCTATTATACGAGTAATGGCTACATTCGCTGATAAGCAAGCTCTAATAAACTAAGCACAATTTATTCCGTTACCGAAACGTGCCTGCTTCCATACATTTCCAAATACTTCGTTTACTCTTTACTCTTTAAACGTACGTGATTACCTACCTTTACCTCATTCTCCATGTTGATTCTAATTTCAATCTGCCTAATAACAAAACGAACCGTGTCCTACATCTAATTGGTATTCATCTTGTTTGCTCCCCAAAACTAATTTCACCTCTCCCGTAAATTTTATCTCCGAGGATTCCTTTTTTCCACGTGAATTTCATGAACCGTTGTGATATCCCACGGAATGCCACGTTATTTTTAATTTCAACAAAGTTTTGCTATTAACTAGACCTGTGTTTTTTTTTTCAAAGTTTTTCTTTTTATTATGCTTCAGAGGTTTTAGGCGAGAACAATGAATTCATATTAAGTACCTATGTAATTTCACCAGAAAAATATATTTTAATCTAAATGGAAATATTGTTGTAGGGTGGAATTTTGGAGCTTATCCTGAATAAGCCCCTACTGTCGGTGCTCATTGTTTTAATTGCATAAACCTTTATTAATGAACCATCTGTGCGCTTCCTCGTAAACATTGGCTGGCTTAGTTAAATAACTCATTAAGCGGACAGAATACATAAGCCAACTCCACATACTGTGACGTAGGTAAAACCGGAATGGATTAGCTAACATAGCCATGATTCTGATATCAAAGGGCAGTCATAGAAATATCGTGGAGGGTGAAGACTTTTTAATATTCTCTGTGCAGTAATGAGCTTTTGTCAAATATAAGAAAAACAAACACTTTACAATGCCTAAATATTGCAAAGTTGTGTTCTCTCATTTTCATTATCTCGAAATAGGTCAAGATTCAAAACTTAGCTGCTTTTTAATTTGGGTTCGTCTTGAAAATGCACAGTGATTTTAACACAGTGCTAAAACTGTCCACAGTCCTTTGAGATTTGCATTAGTAGACAAGCATTCTATGAGTCCTCCTCCACCTATAAAAGGACTATAATATTAAATATTTCATGAATCCCTTCACAAAATTACCATGTCTTTCCAAGAGAATTAATTAAGATCCCCAAGGTTCGTCGCAACCTAAGTTACATAATTACAGAGTCAAGAAAATACTTGTTTCGCAAAATCTGTCTGGAGACATTCGTGCATAAATTCGAAATTTTATCTCTTAAGAATATCCTCCTTTTTCGTACCTCCTGTTTTGTAGAGCTTGTTATTTTTACAAGTTTTAATGTCAAAGGTAAGTCTCAAGGGTACTCATACTGTTTCGCTCGTTGTCCTTTGTAAAGAGGCCTTTTTGCTTGACAATCGCTGGACGGTACTCCACAGATGTTGATACCCTTTTGTCTTGTCATGTGTTCCTTTATAAAGTTTTATGTTGGTAAGGTGAACCGAGAATGTTGATATAGGTTAGGACTAAGTTTTTCTTTGTGGTCTTCCGCTTGAAAAGTTCGAAATGACGTATTTGAGTGAACATTCTTGTATGTACATATGTGGCTAGTCTAAACACGGGATGATGTTCACTAGAAGTTCTGTATTCTATTTTTAGTTGAGTGTTAATTCAGGTCTCAGTGAAACCTTCTTACTTATTTACGTCTGTACCCTACTTACAACGTCTAAGAGGCTTTCAATTCATTACAAGAATTTGAATTCTAACCCTTATTAAAACAACATTTGCTTAATTCTAAACTAACATAATCATTTATAATGGTTTGAACCTAACGTTCATTTCAAATCTTAACTAACATACATACAAAGCATGATTTTCATACTATTCTATTTTATTCAAACAAACATTTGCCCGTGGCTTCGCTCGCCTTATAGTCGGAAATTATCCCACTGGAACGTCGTAAATGTTGCATTGACACTCTGGGATAATGTAGCTTCCCATAACCGTAAGAATTTTCGGAATCGCATTAGTAGTTTCTAAAATAACCCCTACATCCAAACATTACCTCTTTACTTACACTATCACTTACGGGATATCTTCCGCGATTAAGTAATAGTGAGCGATAGTGTAAGTTCAGTTATAAACCGTGAAAGCTTAAAACATTACCTCTTTAAAATATAAATATAGATTTCATTGTGTCGGCAAGTAAATACGAGAGGCCAGTAAAAGATCCGCTAAGGGATAATGATTCCAAGTGGTCGACTTCGTCATAACCGCCCGTAGAACCCTCCCTAATCTTTCTACCAATATAAAGTACTTGCGTAAGAGTATTTTTGTTCTGACGCACCTTTTCCTAAACCACATTCCGAGTTCAGGATCAATTTCGCGTTGTAGTATGTAAACATTTATATGGTTTTGCTTAGCTCGGTAAACAAATATTATGGCACGCTCATTTAAGAGTCATTTGGCACGGTCGATAAAAAAAGTGGCACAATCAACAATATCTTGCTTTAAAGGACTTACCAAGGAAATTCTTGCCTTTTCTTCTCCATAGAAAGCTATGCTTTGGAATGGGAAATTATCTTCATTTTTCTGACTGACTTTTTGACAATTTTTTGAAGTTAATCAATAAGCCATGTGGTAAAAATGAGATGGCCATATTAAAAATATGGTATTAAGGCTTTTTGCCCGTTCAGCCACTATTTATCTTCCTTATTATGCATTCCAATACCGAATACCCGACAACCTATAATAAATCATCCGTTTAATCATTCATTTTTTCACACAATCATCCCCACAATAGTTACAAATTTAACAGTGCATCACTCAGTTCGGTCAACATAACGGTCTCGCTTCACGGCCGCTGATCTTGAACAGTGCGTCCAACCGTTCGCGGCACGCGCTCGTCACGGACACGACACGCTTGATTGACGACAAAGAGGAAAGAAAGTTGAAGAAAAATAGGTGGATTGTAAACACTGGACATTACAAGGAAGGATGGTGATAATGGATGGGTGATAACGCGACGGTTGACAAAGGAGGATATAAAAGTAAAGCCTTCTCTTATTCAACAGTACAACACTCAGATAGGTCAATATAACGGACCCTTCACGGCCGCTGATCTCGATCAGTACGTCCTTCAAGGACTCGACATGACTGATTGAAGATACAGTTCAAAGAAAATTGAAAAAGAGGTGCGGGTGCAGATCATATAGTTCAAAGTGACTGTGTGGTTGACGGCATTGATATATTTAAAGGTCAAAGGTTGCAATGATACCCTTTAAAAAAATAGACCTTTTTTCCAATTTCTAGATGGTGCTTGAGAATGAAGCCCTGGCTTACCTCTGTTAGGAGCAGTACTGTTAAGGCCAAGTAGTTGGCTATACGTTTATTGCTGGGCTTCTTTACTGTAATCTGGGTAGCTTTGGTGATCTTTGATAGGAACAATTGCTGGATATTGATTCTAAGCATCCAAAGCTAGCATACATAATAAGATGTAATAATTATAACGCTGTATCACTACATATTATAAAACCAAAGTCGCTTCCCGCTGTCTGTCTATCCCTATGTATGCTTAGATCTTTAAAACTCCGCAACGGATTTTGATGCAGTTTTTTTTTTAATAGATAGAGTGATTCAAGAGAAAGGTTTATGTGTATATTTTAGTATCAGCCTTGCACCCGTGCGAAGCCGGGGCGGATCGCTAGTCTTAGTATAAATGCAACTAACCCTTGCAAAAATCCCTTGACAATAGCAAGTATATTCCATCTCCACCAAACGTTTCTTAGCCTATTTATTTAGCAGGCAATCAAAATTGCCTGCTTCTACAAACTACAATATGTACATCTTGTATTAGCTCATACTGTACTGACACACGTGTTGGCGTATCCAGCCAATTGTTGGCAAGTAGATAACTCAACTGGATCATCGTTTTACACTAGTAATTGACTCGTAGACCCACACTTGGATGGACCTCGCGTCATGAGTTGACGTGACAAAAGTGTTTTCAAACCTTGGCAATGATCTATGTGTAAGTTGTTACGACTGTAGCGAGTATGCAAACGTTGGTGGTGGGGAAAAACCTCTGTAGTTTCATCGTCCACAGCCTGAATTCACCCAATCCTTTTTTATTATCCCTTAATTAATTTGAGCTTCTTTACCTTCTCTTTGCTAAATAAACTCCGCCTTTTACCTCTAATTTTCTCGACAAAATATTAAGATCATTAGCAGGGTTCTGTACACTGTATGGTAGGATAATTTAATTGTTTTTGTCAGTTTTGGGTATGTGCTCAGCCATTAGTGAGAAACTTAGCTCTAATAGACAGCTGATTTAGTCCATTACGTATTTGGGTTTGTGTCGTGTTGTATTAATAATGTACATTTATTACAATGGGGTTGTCCCTATTGCGTGGAACTAAAACATAACTGAAGAAATGGGGGTGTACATTTAGATACTCCTCTGCCTAACTCGTACAGGATCTCCTTCGGGAATTACAGTCGTGACTTTATGTAATGCTAATCATTACCTAGTATTTATGTGATGGATGGTAAGTCTTTTTCAATACACTTCCCCGAAATCTGGCTCTTATCGTACTACGATTAGGTTCAACATGCTATGGATTTCACCCTCGTGGTTTTCTTCTATTCCCGCACTAAAATGCGGATATAAAAATTCCACGGTGGTGAGGCGGCTCGCCCACAGTCATTTTTATTTTTCATTTTTTTTTCTATTCCATTGAATCAATTTGGACTAAAAACTAAAACTAAAAGTATATTGAAAAACGTCGTTTGATATACGTGGGCATTTTTTACTGCAGTTCTCGGCTCCATAACAAACTTTCCCCACTTATATCAAAATGTACTATTTTCGTAGGCATTGGATTTGGGATCTTTTTCTGCATTTTCCTCAACTTAACTGAATGTTATATCAAAATAGCAAAACTCCCCGAGCGGCACAGTCTGTGCACCATCTGTGTTTACATTTGTATATTTTGTATTGTCTTTCTGCATTTTGTCTGCAGATGATTGTGTTTGTTCATTTCATGGTTATTTTGCCCCATTGATGTGACATTCCAGTGACAGGATAAACGAGTAAATAAATGGTTGAATACTAAAATGGAAATACTTTCTGTGTTTTAAACAAACATGTAGGATTAATTAATATCCCATAATTCTCATGCACCGTTCCCAAATTATTTTGGTTTGGCCCAGCATGTGTTCTTCCATACATCTCTATTGCTGCATTAATTTCCCATAAGTACTGAATTATTGCTGCTTCTCCCAAACTCAACATATAATAAATGATCATTGTAACTAACTTTTTCGTTATTTATGAAACCGCCATTCTCCAAAAATATTATATAATATTTTCAAGCACACGATATTGGCTAGTGAATCTATACATATAATAAAATTGTAACAGGCCGATGTCTGTACATTGAAGATATGGAAAGAAACAATATTTGGGGGGTCTTTATTAGAGCAACAGAAGCCAAAACAACAGTTTTTAGAATTTTTGTCTGTCTGTATGTTTGTACGCGCATCACGCAAAAACTACTGCATGGATTTTAACGCAGTTTTCACCGCCCTACTGCTTGATGCCTAACTTAAAATAAAGGCTACATTTAACCACATGAAATGATATTTTTCCGTTAGTTTTATTTTTTACTAGATTCTAAGTACCACACGCGTACGAAGTCGCTAACAAAAGCTAGTATGAAATATAACAACGGGCGCCATAAAAGCGACCTATTTATGAAGTCTATAAATAACGCTCTATGGTTTAATAATAAAGCTTTGGCTAGTGTTATACATATTCTCAAAGGTGAAAACTTATTAATGATAAGTAAAGTTCTAGACATTGCCAACGGTTCAAAAATATAATCTAAAGTACAATTAACTTAAAGATGATCGAAATTGGATCTTGTTGCACCGACCCCAAGTAACATGGGACAAGGGCAAGAAGATCATGATGACTTAAATTTCTTTCTTATATAGCGTGTATCAGAAAACTGTGCTCACATTTGAGTCTAGTTTGTCTTCACACGATTGCGGTGTTGGTCCTGTATTAAAGAAAGTTATTCAGTTTGATCGCCTGTACCACACCCTTAAATATGACGTCACCATTCTGATACATGCTGTCAGTGACGTACCTAAGGTCCAACAATACAGCAAGCCCATAGGGCAAGCAGACTGTTCAGAAACCCTAACATCACGAAGAGTAGAGGTTATAAGGGCAAGCCAAGCTTTAAGGCTTGTATGAAAGTACCGCCACTAGATGCTGCATAAAAGTTTCTTTGCTACAGTATACCTTTTTTGTTTTTTTTTTTTTGTTTTTAGCGAGAAACCTTCAATAGGCGACCGGTTTTTGAGGATAAGACCGGGGAGTGTAGGATTTTTACCTCACTAAAACCACCCCAGTGGTCACAATCCGCACATGAGAGGAGGCACCGTTTCCTCTTAAAAGACCTGTCCGGAGCCCCCCTCTGTGCAACGCCTGGTAAGGCACATCCCTGGGGCGACTTATATCTTCCCTGAGGCTCGCTGTGCAAGTGTGCACGATAGCATGAACCTTAAACAAAACGATGACAAACTGAGTTTGAGGTTTCGATCGAAGAATCTTGAAAACAAAAAACCGATCAACGTAATGGTCTCACAAGTCTGTGCCAAATCTAAAAGTGCTTCAGAGTGTGAACTGTATTCAACTACCAAGTTATCTAAGGCTGAGATCTATAGAATGAACTTAGACTTGATTTGAACCCTACATCCATAAAGTTAATGTTCTTTTTACTATGATACGCTTAATTACGGTCCTTTGTAGGAATATGCACATTAACTTTATACTAATAAGGTTTATTTTCGGAGCGCGACTGAGGTAAGTTAAGTCTAAGTTATCTCTATAGATCTGACAATAAGAGTACTGAACTAGTAACCTGACTACCTCTAACTCGGAGTCACTGAAACGAAACGACCTCTGCGAGTAGCTAAGTTCCTGTTACTCAGTTAGCTGCTCTGGTACGTACCCACGCATAACAACAGGTAAGTAACTAAGTCTAAGACCAAGGTATTAAAAACTCCTAACAAAGGTGAGAAAGTGAGAAATCTTTTCAGCTGGCAATCGTTCATAGAATCGCTCTTCTTATTCTTAGAATATTATATTTTGTTCAGGAAAGTAAGTACAGTGTGTTATAGCAGTTAGTGACCCACCTTTGCATAAATAGTTGAGATTTTTTTATTATTTTATTTATTTGAGCAAAGTATATAGAATATAAAAGAATTATAAAATTCTATCGATTCGTATTCTAAAAATTTCAATCATGTATACAAAGGTGAGTCAGCTGATTACTATAACTTACTATACCATCTACTTTCGATTTTTTGATTTCCGCTATGAGAGACATGTATTATTGCATATCGAACAAAATTTCAGACATAGGACTCAACTTTGTTTCGTTGATTGGCAACCCCCTTGGCTTACGGCCAGTTTACAAATTGCAAAACTAAAGTGTAATTAAGCTGTTAACAAAATATTATTGTGTCAATACAACGTACTTGCCAAACAAAGTCATAACAAGATCGAGATAAAAGATGCTGTTTGTGATCATCTTGAAAATAAATATCTGAATCTCTTTAAAGTTCGAGTGAATCGGTTTCTTCTAGGCAAGCGTGGTCCACCATAGGCCGCATCATCGCTTCACATCAGGCGAATTGCGGCCAAATGCAAGCCAATTTAGTAGAAAAAGAGTATTGTATATCGGGTGTCCGCAACTCCACGTCCAAAACGCGTATTGTACGCACGGGTAAGAAAACTGATCATTGGATTCACCCCAGCTCCTCAAGAAAGGCCAGCAACACAGTTACTGACGATTTCGTTAAGAATTCTTGGCATATTTCGGAAACCCGATACCGAAATATGCCAAGAAAAAAACGCACCCCACTATTTCCGAAGAAGCAAAACTTATAATAATTTGTATCTGATGACGTCTTCTGCGCAGACGGTTCGCACAAAATTTATAGCAGTACATTTGGCACAGCATTCAGTATTGTATAGCTGAGTTCGTATGTACTTGGCATAACGCGAGTAAATAAACTGTGGGCTTGCTGCTATTGCGTTTCGAGTTGTTTATTTCGTTATTTACTTATTGGGGCATTCGAGTGTCCTGAAGTAGATCAGTCCGGTGTAGTGAACATACTGAGGGAAACCATAATGTTTTACTCAAATGTTTATTCGAAGTACGAGTATTTCATAGCCTGCTTCGATGGTCTATTGGACGCAATCGCGACGGCTGATCATGAGGTCCTGGGTTCTATACCCGGGTCGGACAAATTGTTAATGGATCAATCAGGTATCTCTCAGTAGCAGCCACGGAGAAACAAAAATAAAATTCAAACAATTTTATTTCAGCACGCATTCATTAAATAATTACATTAAAATAACGCTCAATCTTTTTGAGGTGATTTGTGCCCGGCTGATGGCAATAGGTTCACCCCCTATTACATGGGACTTAAACATAACTGGCGAAATGTGGGTGTAATAATAGGTGCACGTCTGCCTAACCCTTCGGGGATTACAGGCGTGATGTTATGTTTTATGAATATCTCATAGAATAAGGGCATTTCTTTTTAATTCGCGTCTTTCTCTCTCTCACTTCGTAGCTCCCAAAGTGGCGCTTTCATTGATTTCTCTCAGCACTTCTCCGCTTTTACACTTCTGCATGTTCAAGAATACGTCAGGTTGTAATGGAAAAAACAACGTCTTATTATTTTTGACGGGTACTGCATTATCATCAGCCCTTAGCATTTCATTGTTTGCATGTATTGAATGCTGATGAAATCAGTCTTCTCTATCTCGATTAGTGAAGAAAGGTGGCCTCCTTGGTAAGACCTTGCAAAGATCGTCAGCGTCAAACTGTAACGACATCACTACATAGTATAAAACAAAGTCGCTTCCCGTTGTCTGTCTGTACCCATGTATGCTTAGATCTTTAAAACTACGCAACGGATTTTGATGCGGTTTTTTTAATAGACATAGTGATTCGAGAGGAAGGTTTAGGTATTTGTCAAGGTTTTGTGTAAATTGGTTGAAATATGACGATAATTGTTGGAAGTGTCTGAAAAAGTCAAGCCGCCTAATATGCTCTACTACCCGTGCGAAGCCGAGGCGGGTCGCTAGTATTACATAACCTACACGCAGCATAAAATATGTAGATCCAGGGGAATGCCTAAGATGTAAATAATAAATGTCTCTCATCTCAGTATGTATGCGGTTTCAGTAGCTTTGTTATGATCCCAGTTATGTGATATGGAAACCTCTATCACATTTTTTCTGCGGATCAATTCTCTTTGTTACGCATGACATCGTTTTCCGATTTTCTTTTATCCTATTAAAGCAGTATCTTTGCAACGTTTCTTTCAAGACATTCACTTTAATCAGAAGCCCATGTTTAGGCTGACATTGTGGTTGGAAAATCCATACTAATATTATCTGTCCGTCTACCTGTTTGTTGCCTTATAACAACTTACGGCTGAACGGATTCAGATCCAACTTGAAAACCCCAATAACTTTTTGCCTAAACCTTTAATTACCTAATCGAAATCCAACTTCTTCTGAGCATGTCGATGGCAATGTAAATTGTGTCGGCCTAGAACTGAACCACGAGTTCGGCGCCTTCAGTAGCGTCCATCTGTTCCTGGAATGAACAAACAATAGGACATGATTTTAAGGACCCCGTCGTTCCCCATCAGCACCACATTTACACTCCTGAGCAGAGGCCCTGGCGTGTAAATATGGTGCTGTTCATCAATGCATCTCCTCCTAAGCAGAAAACTAACTACAAAACTGATAGAAAATACACTTTTTTCTCAATTTGCAGATCAGTGTCAGGCAGCATGTTAAACAAAATATAAATTGCGACCGTAACATGTTTGTTGTTACAGAATTATAATAATTAAAATCATCTATGCAACCCTCTAAATTCATTTAATCCCATTCAATGAACATTTCATGAAGAAGTTATTCAATGGGGTGAAGTAAAAACGCGGGCTAGCCTGGCGCTTTCACCTTAAAAGAAGCCTTTAATCCAGACTGACTCAACGCCTCTTGAGTAGTTAGTTGGCGACACTGAACGTGAAACGATCGAGGCACGAGTCAAGTTCAATCGATACCCATCTATAATGTAAGCTGACAGTGACCCTGTCTGACAAGTGCTGACTCCCACGTGGTTCCAACAGTTAGTGATATCGAGGTTACCGATAAAATTGATACAAAGTGTTGATCGTGGGAAATTACATCAGTTTTCGCTGTTGTAAAAATACAGGTGATGTTTTGCGGTAAACGTTTATTTGTTTAGAAGTGTCGCAGAAATGGGTATTTGAGTTATGACGTTATAAAAGGATTCTAAATTTTGAATCTTTGGGAACCCGCCAGTGGTAGTCGCGTTCTAATCACACCAAAACATAGTTAAGCCGATTTTACAAGGTGCTGACTGCGGGCGTCTAGTTTAAAATACAAGGTGTAAACGGGGTGAACTTTGATCTCCAATATCGCAATTACGGGGTGAACAAGTGCCTTTCGGCTTCATTAAGGGTCTTTTTGCACCCTTCATAGGAGCTCCACCACCTTTAGACTCAGTCCAAACTTGTACAATGCATGCAATCGATACATGTAGAATAGTCAATTGACAATGACCCTGGTAGAACAGCTAACAATTTCTCACGTGGTCCAAGTCGTCATAATTAAAAGGGGTATGTCAATATCAATTGTTAATAACTGCCTGCGGCCATGCTACGCCGTTCATCAGCACAAGGGTGGAAAATGTTATGGAAAAATTGGAATTACCTTTTATTTTCTTTATTGGTGGTCGTGTTGTCTCCAAATACATGAGCCTAATTGGGACTTTTTCGTTTTTTTACATGAATTGGTCATGTCATGTAGGTATAAGTGCCTCGAGGTATGAATATTGGGGTGTTTTTCACTTTGAGCTTTGGTTAACTCGTTGGCAACAGTTTCTATAACTTTAGGTAGTGGGTGTTCTTTAGTCTTTTTTCATCGTGATTGATAGTTTTTCTCTTCGAACTTGTCTGTTTCATAATTTCTGGTGTTTTCGATCGTATTTTCTTTCTTTAGCCTTTATTATACAGAGATTTGTCTATGGAAACACCGTACTAATCGACGCGGGATTGACTTGAGCCGGTCATAACGAGCTTTAGTGAGAAAGACGCAGGTAATTCGCATCGTCTCGGTTCGGATGACGCAATTCGAGACCACGTCAGACTATATTCACTATTATTCAATGAGCCAAACGTTTTACTGACCAACTCAAGCCTGCATCGGTGAGTATCCCCCTCTCAATCAGTATCAGACCATCGTACTCTTTAGGAAATAGCTTCTTCCAGCTCATTAGCTCGTCCCCAAATCGTTTGGAATCACATTAGCATTGATCCCTGTTCACCCGCACCGATATATTGCGTACAATTACTACTAGTTGACATCCCAGGGTCACTGCAGCATTAGAGCGGCCTTGACGATCAAGGCTAAGTGAGAATTACGTCACGACATTTTTTGGGATAACTTTGCATGGAAATATTTGTGTGTTGAATTCTTGCCACTCATTGGAAGTTGCCCGCTAGAGAAATCATGGAACATTCCAGATAGAGGCCCCGGCCTGCAAATTGCCACTTAAATTTGATGTAGGTATATTTACATTGTTTGGTAAATGATGTTGGTTTGCGTTTTAGAACATTTGTGTTCATTCTTCTCTTATCTTCCTAATAGCAAAACAGATGTACGACTACCCTTAACTATCAATTTTGAGAAGGGTAAACTGTCTCGTGGGCTCAGTTTGCAGTGGGTAGAGCATGGTATCCCCGAAATTTAAGGCAGAGGAGTACCTCATAGTACACCCACATTTCGTCAGTTATGTTTATGTTGAGCCTGTTGCCATCAACCGGGTTCAAATCCAGACCCCATGGCAGTGTTGCGCGATCACTAGGCCAACAAAGCAGTAATAAGTACATTTAATAAGTATATGAAATCAAAGACCTGCGTTGGCGGTTCATAGAACATTGCAATAAACTCAACTACTATGAATTACAAAGTCAAACCCCCCTAAGCTCTAGGCACTCCACAATCGTACAGATTACGCCTTATCTACAGAACTAGTGCTATCTATCACCGGGGCTTTAAGCGGCAACCGCAACTTTACATAGATAAGTACTAATAAGTATCACTCAGCCACGAACGCCTAGCTATTGAAGACCTGAATTCATGTTCATGCAAGATCTGGGTCCGTTACGCACACACGATCTACGTCTTAATGACAATGATAAGTATGCCACCCTTGGAGGGACTCGTGATTAAAATGAAACGGACGCTCGGCTCGATCTTCGAAGTGAAACGATTTTGCGAGGTCGATCCGTGGATAGGCGACCATCTCTAGCACATCGAGACCGTTGGTCCCGTTTTTCATTCGTAGATCTTTATCAGTCGTTACGGGTAACCGGAAACTCTGATAACCAGTCTTGCCAGTTGTTATCTTATTACCCAGTAACGGCTGTGGAGGTCAGATTGGTAGTCGCCGCATGCACAATACTGGCATTCAGCTTCAAACGGTTAGACTGAAAGCCGACCCCAAGATGGACAAGGCTAACCAGATCAACATGATAATTATATATCTACCTAGCCCTTTGCTATACAGGCGTGATGTTATTTTTATTGTTCATCTATAACACTCACGTTCACAGCTAATCAGTCTATTCCCGGTCACTATTCACTATTGATCGTTAGACTCACAGGCGTCGATTAAACGTGTAACAATACATTTGCCGTCATTACTGACGCTAAGGCCACGGCGAAGGTCAAGTGCCTTCCAAGGTCAGGTTCGAGGACGAAGTCGAAGGTCCTTCGTAGTTTATACTAACAATAGATGTCATTTCAGATAGGAATTGTCATTACATTTTTTTTTGTTGTTTGGTTTGATGTTTCGATGGTTTGTTATGCATTCTGCATATTTCTATGTATGACTTGAATTCAGCTTGCTTTCAATGTTTAATGGTATATGGTATGGCTTATACGGTAAGTAAAGAGTGATGGATGGAGAAGGAGAGGAAGGCCAAAGATGAATGGATTGTGTGAGGAATGATATAAAAGAGAAAGGAGTAAATGACGCCGTAACGTCTGGCAGGGGAGAATGGAAGAAGAAAACGTGTTGCGCCGACCCCAAGTAGAATGGGACAAGGGCAGGAAGATGATGGTGGTACTTATATAATAAATGTTGCAGCTCACAATATTTTATACACCCACATATTCTTGAGGGGCAGTTTAAGTATATACGTAATAGACTAGCTAATTAATTTCAGTACGAAAACCAATCTACAGTAGAATCATTTTTATTCATTGTTACTAGTCAGCCTGTAATACATGTAATAAAATAACAAAATATATAAATAATATAATGTTCTTAAGTTTATAACATAGTTTATTATTGAAAAGGTTTTCAGCGCTATTCATAGAAAATCTTTAATCAACTTCATATTTACGTTCAAAGTTCAAACAAAACTCTCCATTATTTTAACAAACATTACGCCAGTTAACCACATTTCTAAACCAACAATATTCGAGAGCTTTTGTTTTTCACTTCGAAAAGTCCTGCGTTCATTAAAAGCTTTTTTTACTCATTTTCGAAGCTATAATTAAAACGATAAAAATAAAATGCCGTCATAAGGTATCATTTTGGAAATTAAAGTGGCAGTCGTTACTGGATACTCTCTTTGTGATCGCTAATTGTTTTAAAAGGATAATTTTAGGGTTCCGTACCTCAAAAGGAAAAAACGGAACCCTTATAAGATCACTTTGTTGTCCGTCCGTCCGTCCGTCTGTCAAGACCGTTTTTCTCAGGAACGCGTGGAGGTATCAAACTGAAATTTCTATATGATACTTAGTTCTACTGTCCCTGGAAGCTGTAGAAAATCAACCTTCTAAGTCAACGCAATCAAAAGATACAGCCACTTAGGCCGCAAATTTCCGCAAATTTTCGAAACTCGCACGGGAATCAAAACCTACAGGGTACTTCCCGTGAACTTAGAATCTTGAAATTTTGTACGAAGTCACGTCTTATAGTACAGATATAGGAAAAATTACGAAAACCGTAAATTTTTAGTTTCGTCATATAAAAAAAAGTTATATACCCACAGGTTTGTACGGAACCCTCGTTGCGCGAGTCCAACTCGCACTTGACCGGTTTTTTTTGTATAATTAATCTGTCTTTTTGTGTAGCATCGTGTCGGACTACCTCTTTGGTCCAGTGATCGAAAGTACGACTGCTGAGCATGAGGTCCTGGGTTTGATTCCCGGGTCGGGCAAATTGTTATTGGGTTTTTCCATCAGTAGCATCTCAGTAACAGCCACGGACTCTGGATTTGTGCTTGGTAGATGGCAATAGGCTCGCCCACTATTACATGGGACTTAAACATGACTGGCGAAATGTGGGTGTACTATTAGGTACACCTCTGCCTAACCCGGGATTACAGGCGTGATGTTATGTTGTTATTTAGTCTGTCGTACCGAGTTGTTATTCAAAAGTTTGAAATGTTTTAGGCTCAAAAGTTAGGCCCTAATCACGGTTAAGTGTTTACATAGTCATCAATAACTTCTACCTGACAGGAGCTAGTCGAAATAATTAATTATGTTTAAGTGCTTGGAAATACTGCTCCTTATCTATTTAACTTGGCTTCAAATTATTAAGGATATTGAATTGAATAGGCGTACGTAATCGTATTTTCTTCCTTACCTCCAGAAAAGTTCAAGATGTTGGCCTGCTTGGTTATCCGTGTAACCAGGCAGAGTAACCGTGGCTACATTCATTATTTAGTGGTCAAATTAATTAAAGCTAACGAAATCACGCAAAAGTTGTGGGAGTCGAAATCAAGACATGATAAACAAAACAATATACTTTGAAATTTCACAGCTAATTAATTGCAGCCGGTCGGGTGGGTCTTCAGGTTAAGCTGCACTTGCCTAGGTTGGTCCTTGGATGGGTGACCATTACATACTGAGTTTCCTCCGTGCCTCGGAAAGCACTTTAAGCCTTTTTTCTTTGACAGACGTTACAGGTAGTCAGTGGCCCGAAAGTCTGACAACCAGTCTTAACAATGGGTATCGTATTTCCCTGTACTAACTGGGTTGTGGAGGTGAGATAGGCAGTCTCTACATGTAAAATACTGGTATATAGCTGCATCCGGTTAGACTGGAAGCCGACCCCAACATAATGGGGAAAAGGCTACGTAGATGATTTTTAGTTTAATAGCTAATTTATTTGGACATAGTAGAAGACTGCTACCGCTCTTCACTTAGCTAGCCATACATTAATAGCAAAAGTCAATCACCATAATCATTATCAACCTTATCCACTGCTAAGTCATCACCATCATCATTCTGCCCTTGTCCCATGTTACTTGAGGTCGGCAAAACTGATGTATATGCATCCCCACGCGGTTAGGAGCGTGGCCACGCACTGGCGCGCGCTTACCGCTACCGTGTCATCTTTAGTAATAAACCAATCTTACACCGGACGGTCGTTATTTCATTTGCGCTCCGTACATATCAAAAACACGTTTTATTCTTCCATTCTTCTGTTCTGTTCTGTTCTGTTAACCCACACACTCCTGAATAAAAGCAAATGTTATTGAAGAGCTAACTCTTTCAAAAACAGTAGAACTTTAAATACCACGATTGAGTTTACTTTCCTCGAAACAAAAACACGCCTGAATTAAATCGGAAGTTTTCCGAAACACGAAAGTAAATATAAAACTAACATTATGATGTAAAACTGTATTAAACACACGATTCGTGACCGCGGTTACCTTGGAGGGCTGATAAGGAGTATACCTACCAGTAGTACTATTGTTGCAAGAAAGTGGGCTGCGGAAATTAGTACCGGCGTGATGTACAGTTGGCGGGAGAAGTTCTAGAGTGAAAAACAATAATGTGGCGACATCTTAAGAGTGTTAAATAGACCCTTAACGAAGATACTTACACTTGTTCTCTCCGTCATTGCGATATTTTTTACGAAAATATCGGAAAATTTATTACGGGCACCTTCTAGTTACGGAGATATTGGAGGTCAAAGTTCCAACTTTTTCACAACTTTAAAAAAAAATACTAGTTTTTAAGGTACGGTCCCCGTACTATTCAATGCTGTATGCATTGAATAGCACAATGTTTTGAGTGCGTTACATTGAGTCCTACCGTAGAACGTGGTTTTTCCCCCAAAAAAAGTCCTATTCCAGCAAAACTGTTTGCGTAGGGTTACTTAGTTTGATGTACAGAATACTTGATTGAAGGCTTCGTGAAGGGTCCGTTTACACCTTGATATCGCCACGTACGAAATACGCTCACACTGGTGACGTCACTAAACCCTGCATCCCGATAGTGTATCGCGCTATCTGTTCCATTACCAGGCCTCGTCCAATGTTAGTTGGGGTCGCAACACGTTTTTTTCCTTCCATTCTCTTTTGTCAGTTGTCTAGCTATTATGTTGTGTACATATGTGTATTTTATTTGTGCTCACTGGTGACTAGGGCTTGCAATCCGGATATCCGGATATCCGAATTATCCGGATATCCGCCCAATTTTCATATTCGGATAATGAATGCAACTGTATCCGGATAATACGGATTTTTCGGATAGTCGATTTTTTCGTGTTTTCTATGTATATAAAGCCTAATAATACATTTTGCATTTTGTGCAGTACAAGTAAACACATGTATATTTACTCTACAGACATTATCTACTTACTACAAATTTAAATTTTGACTGAATCTACGTAATTTCCTATTTAGATTATTTCTGAACTACGTCATTTTTAAAATCAAAGTTGGCAACACTGGCGATACCTAGCTCTCAGCGCCACGCACTCCGCACTCCGCATCAGTGTTGCCAACGTAGGCGATTTTTCGCCATTTAGGCTACTCAGAACGAGAAACGGCGACGAAAAAATCTAAAAGGCGACTGGTCGCCAATTAGGCTACTCTAGGGACAAGTTTTATTTATACTAACTAGTAGGCAAACAGGCATATGGCCGTGCGTATCTGTAATGTTGGTACAATTTGATATTGAGATGGTGACCCTAATCGTTTGTCATTATTTATTTTCGGGGAATACCCTGAATTTATCTTAGCTATTATGTAACCAAATTTAGAATGCAATAGAGTTACATGTATTCTATTGTGAATATTGACTACCGCAATTATCTGTATTGTACTGGCAGAAAAATGTATGTCTCCGGTGTATCTTGCGCCAGTACTAGCTCATCAACTACTACTGAAGACGGCGAAAGTCTTAGTGATGCCTTATTATTGCTAGCAGAGGACGAATTAGAATAATACAATTTTTTTTTATTTGTTTATGTAGTTTTTAAAATGTTAACTTTAATTTCATTAACGTGTTTTAAAGATGGCTTATGCCTATTTATGAACATATTATGAATAAATTGATAAAAAAGTACGCTTTATTTTATTCATCTTGATATTTTGTGGTTTGGGCTACTTTAGGCTCCTATAACTGAAATTCGGCGATATTAGGCTACTTCATGCATGAGAAACGGCGACATTAGGGCCAGTGCTGTTGGCAACACTGCTCCGCATTATCTTACTAGTCGCACGCACGCTGCGAACGCATTATGTCGAATCACAACAAACGTGTTTAAGCGTTCTCCAACCAAGTCTGAAATCCTATATAAATATGACGCAGAAGGAGAAAAAACAGGCGATCACCTAATACTGGACTGTAAGACAAGATGGAGCAGTCTTGCCAATATGAACAGCCGATTTATAAAACTGAAAGAATCTGTGCTTAAAACACTTATTGATTTAAAAATGAAATGAATTTTGAATGAATGAATGAATTTTGAATTTTGAATCAACTTGAAGATATATCAGACGCTCTAAGCATTAGAAAGGCTACCGTGGAATCAATCTGTGAAGAAAAAGCAAACCCGTTGACTGCTGAGATTGGTTTGAAGTTCATGGTGAATAAACTTTCAAACTGCCAAAATAGTCAAATAAATGCTGACCTTGTGGAGTCACTGAAAATAAGAATTGCAAAGCGCCGCGTACCAGAACTTAGTGGGACAATTAAATATCTTCACGACCCGAAAAGCTTTTATAATGAAGCAGAACTCGACACATCTGTTTACCCTTTTGGGAATCCTTCAAATGCATCCATTCAACGGACGATCGTCCATATTATTTCTATTTATTTTGGAGCACAAGAACCTGAAAATATCCCTAACGAGCCTCAAGTAACTGAAGTTGCTCACGTCGTAAAAGGTTCAATAAAAGAACAATTACAAGAAGAGATAAATAAAATAATGAAACCCTCATCTTCAGAACTTTCGCGAGGGCAATATGCGCAACCATCTTCTTCCCGTCAAAGCGATTTGTTTACTACAATACGGGTAGAAATGGCGCTTTATGATCAGGGAGGCCAAAGGAGCAAGAACTTGGAGAGAGCGTACAGTGTTTTGCTGGCAATTCCACCCACTAGTGTAGAGGCAGAAAGAGTATTTTCTGCCTCTGGCTATCTATGTAACCATTTACGTACAGCCATGAAAGATGACTCTCTGGATTGCTTGAGCTTTTTAAGATCTCACTACCAAAATAAAAATTAAAAAATGCTTGAGATTGAGACAAAGATAACAGTTAATTTATGGAGAAAATAAGTATTTAGATTTGTTGTTTGTTATGTTTTTTGTATTTGATTTATATGCATATTTGTTTTTTTATTTGAGTGAAATTTGTGCAATAAAGAATAAGAATAGCTGGGTAGTTGGATTATTCAAGAAGAGTTTATGATGATTACATTAGATTAGAAATTATAAAAGTTAATTTTTTTTTTATTTTTTTTTTTGTTCAGTTTTTTTTTAGTTAGTTTTTTTTAGTTAGTTTTTTTTTTATGAGGCAAAAATCAAATAAAACCCAACATAAAGATGTTGGGTTTTATTTGATTTTTGCCTCATAATAACTTTAATCATAACAAAATTGTTGGTTTATTGATTTTAGATGACGAACTGTTTGGTTGTTAATAAATACTGATACTTTGAATAAATTCCCTTGTTTTAATTGCCTGGGTGCTACAGGGAGGGCATTGTTTTTCATATTCTAGTTTTAATTTTAGTGCCTTTCAAAATTATCCGAATTATCCGAAATATCCGGATATCCGGATAGTAAGACTTACTACTATTCGAATTATTCGGATACTAAAATTTGACGGATAATGCAAGCCCTACTGGTGACTTGTAATACAGGTCTTCATAGAGACCTACCTCAAGCACCAGTCTCTCACAAAGTTAATTCCATGTTCGTGCTCCACTGTAACCTAGCGTTAAGAACTTGTGTAGAGAAAATAAATTGATATTTTATTATTAATATATATGTATATGTACCATCTTACGTACTACTATTATAAACGTGAAAGTTTTTGAGGGAGGTTGGGTGGATGTTTGTTTTGCTTTCACGCCAAAACTACTGAACGGATTTGGATTAAATTTGACATACCGATAGTTTATAACGGGATCGTACTCCCGAGATTAAAATGCTATGTGTTATCATAGCATTTAATCCCGGTAGTTCGATCCCGTGGGACAATTACCGAACTCCACGCGGGCATAAGCTAGTTAAACAAAATCAGAGCACATCAGACTCATGACTCGTCTTATCTCGGATCTTTCCTTTTCTATGGACGAGTTTCCGTCCTGTTCCTACAACAACCATATAGTAATTGGTATGTGGGTATGCCACTTAATACCTCTCACAGCTGGTCTTCATTCAAAAGGATACCAGAACTTTCACAAGGTTAATTTGTACCTACATTAACTTATCCGCAATCTTCTTACCCAATTTAGATAAGTTACAAGGATTTTTTGTACATTAATTCTTTTAAACCATTTCAATTTTCTCTGTATTTTAATTTTCTCAGTGTGTCGAGCGATTTTACTGCTGACCGTACCCTAGATTTTACGATAATACGATTTGTTATTACTGAATTACCTTGAAAGCTCTCGGAAATAATGCTTGCTCACTTTTTTTATGAAAGGTTAATTTTTCAAGGAGATTTTATTCGTTATGATTTGATGTTGTCTTTCAAAAAAGTGTGACATAATATCTAATTACATTCGAAATGTACTTAATAAGACTGTCTAGCTAGCCAATCATAATCATATTTCTTTATTAGTTCATAAAACTTATACATGAACTCACGACTTTTCCCCATGGGGGTAGGCAGAACATAAACTACAACGCGCCATCAGCTACGATCCTTATACAAGGTGTAGCTTTGCATCCTCGTCAAATTCAAGGAGGTAACTATATTAATGATTCTCGACCCGAATCAATAATAAAATGGGTAGGTAATTTTTTTTTTTTTCTTAATATCCGAAATCGATAAGTGTACACCACCCGTATTAAAACGTGGCCCGTCTAATACTAGCCATATAACCGCGCTTTCACACACACAAACAAATGCAGACGTTTATTCGATAAACGGGTGATTCTCCCCTTTTGAGTAGGGCTTCATTCTGAAAAAGTGTCAAATTAAAACAACTAAAACAAGCAGCGTTTATTATTATTGACCAGGTACTGTAATTTATATTGATTATTTACGTCTTCTATGACAACCTCCAGAATTTTGACGAGGTTGCAAAACTACACCTTGTTTAGATACTCCTTTGCTTTGTTCGTATTCTATGTCAACCTACAATAAGCTTCATTTAACACCTTATAAAAACTTTATAAACAAACAATGAAAGTGTTATTATGTAATATATGTTACTAATCATGACTGATTAATCAACTTACTTGGCACTTTCCCCCCCCCCCCCCCTAATAAACTGAGCCAGCTTACCGCAAACGCATAGACAACAATTATTAGATTGACAAGTCAATTAATAGCACAATGATATCCTATTAGTCTCCCACAAAGCGAGCACAAAAGGCATTTATGACCACAACAGAGCAGAATCTGTCAGATTAGTTTCACGATACACCTACGGCTTCCCTTTTATTCACGGAATACGTAATCAGCTCTTAATGTTCCGAAATTCAAAATACCCTCACATTTCGGGATGCCAGACGCACTCAGATAAATTATAAAATCTGGAAGCCTTCAGGTCTGAAGTGAATATTATTATTTTCCTTTATTTATTTTTCTTACTTACTAATTACATTTTTAAATATTCCTATAAAAAAAAAACATTTAAAAATATAAAAAATAGTAGCCCACCGGTATCGGGAACAGGGTCCAAGCTACCGGCGGTCAGGGCTCCAGAGAGAGGAACCTCCTAACAATACGAGCCGTGTCCAGGAGTACCGCTTTCTGAATCAAGCCCTTGATCCAGCCGCCTAACGAGAGCCTCCTCAGGTATTGGTCGAGGCTCTTGGCAATTAAGCCATGGGCTGAAACGACTATCGGCACAATGATCGCCGTGTCCACTTCCCACATGTTGACAACCTCGCGAGCCAAGTCAAGATACTTGATTTGGTTATTGAAGTGAATATTATTATTATGTTATCGACTTCCATGTCATCATACTTTTGACCCATCTTCAACTGTAAAATAGCTTACTATCAAGTGAGACTGGTCAAGTATGAGCCTATGAAATCAAATACAATAATTTCATCAATAAAGTCATTGGTTCATTGAATTCTTTATTCGACATCTATGTTTCAATCGGACATTGCCAAGGGAAGGGGCCACCTCATGGCGATGTCCTTTCACTGATAAATTTAGATCTCTATGTCCACCTTCTTCTTGTTTCGTCACGAGAACTGTTTGATTTTTATCTCATGCCATGTGTATTGGGCAGATTGAGTGGTCGCAAGCGCGACTGCTGTGCATTGGGCAAAATGTTATTGGGTATTCCTGCCCGGAATCTCTCAGTAGCAGCCACGGAGTCTGGATTCAAGCCTGGTTAATGGCAATAGGCTCGGCCCCTATTGCATGGGACTTAAAACATAACTGGGGAAATGTGGGTGTACTAATAGGTACACCTCTGCCTAAGCCTTCGGGAATTCCAGGCGTAATGTTATGTGTGTATGTTACACGAAGATTGGTAGCAAATTCCAACAGTTTCTCCAGGGTGACATCCCTGGAAAGCCATAAGCTGAGGTTTGACTGCCCGTGGCCTGGCGAACAATGTTCCTCAACATTACGCATTGGACACAAGGCCGAAACCTGACCTTCATATTTATACATTAGATGCCAAAAAGTATTATTTACATCTACCCAATAAATCTGTTATGTTGGATAATAAGATTTGCATGTTTTGACTGAGTGGTCTGTGTTTTATGATGTGTGGAATATAAATTCTCCACTCTTTACGTAGGTTTGGTTAGTCCATCTGTATCAATATTTCTGTTGCTGAGCAACAGAAATATTAAACTGATGATCATTATGATTTTTCATAATGCTTATTTTTAGGGTTTTTTTATGTATTTTTTAGGAGTTAATATCTTTCGAAATCGTCCAATCTCATCTCACCTACTGAATAAAAACCCGACTTTTATCAGTCGTTATTTCTTTACGAGGTCTATAGTTACGAAGTAGAGTACCCAATGTCGTTATCCCGATATACATTAAGCTGACGATCCTGCTAGTTAAGTTAAACATCACGAGCTATAATTTGTAACTGTACGTCCGCTAGGCACAGATGTCAGTTTGCAAGTGAGCATTCATACCCACCGTAGGCATAATATCCCCACTACCACCATTTATTGATTTGAATAATGCATATTTTTTTTTTTTTTTTCTCTTTATTTATTATAAGGGACTTTTATACAAATGTATATGCCAGTCCCATCGGACCTTATAACGTAAAACGTAGTAATACAAACTTAATTAAACTATATGCAGCTACGGAGCTAGGTGTCGACAAAATATGATGGAACATACAAACATCGTACATATTTATTTTGAGCTCTCTAAGAAGATCCTCTCTTGCAGACTGAAATCTATCACACTCCGTCAATAAATGCATAATATCTTCCGGTGTGCCACACACCTCACAATTAGGTGAATCAATTTTTTTCATTAAAAATCCAAATTTATTGAGCGGCATGTGTCCAGATCTCAGTCTGTGAGCTGTAACTATAAGTTTTCTGCTAAGCCTAGTGTTACAAAACCACGGTACATGAGGAGGCTCCGAAACTATAGACCTATACCATATCCCTTTTTCTTTAGATCTTTGATTAAAATATTCTTTCCAAAATTCATGACATTTATTTTTATATCTAGGCAATATTTCTATGTAATTAGTTTCAATGTTTTTTTCTCTTCTACTAACAATACCCAACTTTGCTAAACGATCAGCCTCCTCATTACCCCTTATACCTATATGTGACGGAACCCATTGCAACTTCAGATCTATATCTCTTTTAGAAAGATTGTGTATTTTAGAAAGAATTTCATAAGCTATCGGTGCACCTCTGTATCCAGAGGCGCATCGAGCTATATGTTGTAGTGCACTTTTGCTATCTACACAAATTAATATCTTTCTGTTGTTTTCAATGGATGTAATATAAGTAAGTGCTTCTGAAATTGCAAAAAGCTCCAAAGACATAATTGACACAAAATTATTTATTTTAAAGCAGGTATTTGTGTTATCCAAATTCAAAGGATCATAGTAAGCCGCGCCATTACCACTAGCGCTCTTAGACCCATCAGTATAAATTTTATAATACTCTTGATACTTATCCGCAATGCATATTTTATAAATGTCCATATTGTGTGGCTATACGCAAATCTTCATAAGATTAACTTGAGTGTTTGTTACACCGATGAAATTACAGCCGGACTAGCCTAATAATACCAAATTTTTTTACCCTTGAGAATATAATTAGGTTACCGTTTATTAGATTACAATGAGGTTAACAACTACCTAAAAGTGAGGTCAAGTTAAGTTATATTAAGAACGAAACTAGGGAATAGTACAACAGCACGTCATTTAGTTATAACCTTAGTCTACGTGAGAATTCCATCTTATCGTTTCTACTTCCTTACCATCATCATCTACCTAGCCATGTCCCAACTATGTTGGGGTCGGCTTCCAGTCTAACCGGAAGCAGCTGAATACCGGTATTTTACATGGAGCGACTGCCTGTCTCTTTCTACATCCTTCCCATTAAATATTTTTCACTAGTTTCACGAACAGTGGCTAAAGATACCTTTCAGTCGCTTCTTGTTAAAACTTAAGCTGTATCATCCATTTTATATTCAAAAACAGGTTCTTTGTTACAAACTACAATATTCAGTGCAATCTTAAAGAGAAACATAGAATTAATTATTATAAAGAGTAAAATATAAATGATTTTCCTTTCAGAAACACAAAGAACGGCGCACATTATATAATTAATTTTCTTTTATTTATATTTTCAAACAAAATTAAAAACATCATTCTTTCAGGAACACAAAGGATAGCGTAGGTACATTACATAATTAATTCTCTTTTATATATTTATAATTACCAACGCGTGCTACTTAACATTTTGTATTTTTCAATTACTCTCCGAGTGAAATCAACGCTCTTATTTAATTCAGAACACGGTAAATTGTGCAACATGTATGTTTAATTAAATAACATGAGTGTTTCTTTCATTAATGTTGTATTTATTATGAGGAATCCGGAATTAATTTCAAAATATTTTCTGTAATAAATATCGCTTAGCGCCCTAGCAGCTTTACAAAAGTTCAACTTAATCCACACATGGAGTTCATGAAATGAAACTTTTTTTGGTACTGATTGATTTGATACCTAGTGTTAGGGTAGTTAATCTAATTCTAGGTTCAAATATTATAGCTACAGTAACTTCATCGTGATCCACCCACAGTTTGACCTTTAACCCACGCGTTATTCAGATTAAATTTTTGTTAGACGACATTATAACTTTACCTATAAAATAGAATAAATAGAATTTTCGAAAAAATCTTTAAAAAAAAAGATACGATGTTTATCGTATATTTTTTATAAATTAATGTTAATTTTAGCACGCCACATGATATCGTAATTAGTTTATACATGGTGTAAGGGAAAAAGAAATCCGTCGTCGGTTGTGAAAATAAAAATCTTTTGTATCAACCCTACACGACGAAAATTTTCTATGCTAGATAGTCCTAAATCATATGCTGAATTCATGGTTACAGTTTGTGCGTCAATATCACTTACACCCTGTATAGCAAGTTCGATGTTTTGTCATAATATCACAACATTGTACATTGCACCCGTGCGAAGCAGATCACTAGTATAGCAATAAAGCAATCGGAACCTTAAAGCTTTTCCTAAAATGAAAAAATGTTTCACACAAACGCAGCTACAAAACCACATGCCCGTAACTCCAACAGAAGCCTCATTTTAATAATAAATTCGGGTTACCCCCCAGAGAGCGATAAGCAACTGGAACCGTACTTATGTCGTACGGGTGGGCTAAAATAGCCTTTATTCTGAACAAAACATTAAATGTCGACGGTTTGATGAGGTACTTCGTCACTTTATCTCCTTTTTGAGGACTCGTTATGTTGAAGCAAAAGCGTTGCCAGTGACAGGTCTGAAATATTTTTATTCTAACACGGCTTATTTGAGCATCGACCGACGGAGGCATATTGACAGCAACACGGCTCACGGGGCAATAATTTATTTCACAAGGATATAAATAACACAATTTTTGTATAGGTTTTGAGGATCAAATTTTCGTCAATATTTATCGTACACAAATAATTGTTTTAATTAAACTTACACTACCACTTACGGGATATCATCCGCGATTAATGTTTATATTGAGCTCCCGATATTTCGACGCTGTTGCAAGCGCCATGATCACGAGATGACTGAAGAATGCGGGTGGATGGTAAAAACTTGTTAGGCGCAGAGAAAAAGGCGCTCAATATAAACATTAATCGCGGAAGATATCCCGTAAGTGATAGTGTAAGTTCAGTTATAAACCGTGAAAGGTTAAAACAGTGTTTGATTTAATTGATTTTACTTTCTAAAACTGACCTTAAAGCCCCAGTTGCTTAACCCACTTTCAATCACAAATAGAGCGACTTTGAAGAAAAATGCCTAATCCATAACTAGATATTTTTGAAAAATTCGTCCGCTCAACAATTTAAGTACTTAATGAAAATTGTTGAACAGTCAAATTGAAAGGCATTGGCATCGTACGCACGACGACCTATCAAGCTATACAAAACCAGTTTATGCGGATCTCTCATTGTACGGGAAATCTAAACAAAGCGAGGCCATGTAATACTCGAAATGTATAAGCTTGATGTGTCGCCGTGTGAGAGCTTTGAAAATATTTTAAATGTTTCTATAGTATACTGCTACGATTGAAATAATGCCTGTAGTAATCGTTAGGTATAGATCAACGCAGATACCTACCTATACGGTTATAATGTGTCATGCATAATGCTGCCATTCCTGACCTTTCATAAAACAGTATCAATCCATAAAATGTTCTAATAGTGGCATAAAGCTATACATACAGACTGCTCCATAATTCCGTGTTTTTAAGTTAATTAACGTTCGTGCAAATTGTACTAGCATGTTAGCCGGTAATTAGCTCGTGAATACTCATGATCGCAATATTTTTGCAACATTTTCATTATCCACACAAGATACGCAATTCATTCTCATCACAAAATTAACGTGTGATGTTATTATTAATTAATAATAATCTGATGGCTTCAAATTAATTGTTAAAATCCATTATTTGTACCTACTCAATTTTGATTCGGCAGTAAGTTAAAGTTTGGTAGCAAATTAAAGTATACAGTGATTTCGCAAACAAAGTATAGTTCGATACCCGTCACGTCTTTAAAATCTCACTAGTCAGTTTAATTTGACCCTAAATATTTATTTATTCACAAACTAGTCGTTACCAGCCAAATACCCAAAGGCTTCGCCAAAGTTCTAATGCAATCCTCAGGGACTTATACAACCTACATTTAGGAATTACTTTAGTCAAAAATTAAAGCTACTTAAGAGGACTTGGCTTTGCTGAGCATTAATCTCCTGCCATGGTCGTACAAGTGTCAAACTACAGATTCAAGATAGACACTGGAAAATGTCTAAGCTAAAGTAAGCTTTATAGATGTCGAAATAGCGACATCTATCTCGCTACATATGTACGAACTAGAAATCCTGCATCGCGCAATCAAAGTTATCCGCGAGTTAAGAGTATAAAAAAATTATACAACAACCGTCAGGCCCACCAGACACAACACCCTTCTAGTCGGAGGACCTCCATTTTGTATGGAGTATGAGGAACGCCCTGTTCCTCTATACCCGGTTTTCATCCACCAAACCCTTCCCCCAAGAGCCATTAATTCAATTTTCAAATATCTTTATTTACTATAAAAATAATAACAAAATGCACTTACCCTAAGCTACATTAACACACTAAAATTAAAACACTAATTACCAGTAAAACACTTTATTAAGCTAGCCATTCACCTTACAAAGCTTATAAAAGATAGTTTGAACCGGTCGTAATTTAAAATTAACACTCAATATTTATTGGTATTTGATGACAAATAAATATAAATTATACATATAGTTAGTTACAATTTACCGCTTGCATGTAGGTAAGTCGACAATAATTTTAAACAGTTAGCTGATCACGCAGTTCACGTACGTAAACACAAGCAAACGCGCCTTCCAGAGCCATAAATTCTTAGTGAACAGCAATTTATTTTAGGGAAGGGCTTATTACTTTTTTATTTTTCTTAATAGTCGCTCATGTCGTCTTAACACGACGCACGGAGGCAATTTCGTTTTCAAAATTGAGTTCGAGCTGTCTCATAAGTTTTATTAATATCGGGTGAGCAGGAACACTGTCACGGAAATAACGTCACGTAAAGCCATGATGTCAAGGGTTATTGGTATTAGGTCATATGGATATGCAATTCAAGCGAGGGATTTCGCTTATGAAGTCGACTCATCGTTCTCCTGCTTTTGTCCCAATTTATTCGGGGTCTGCGCAGCATGTTTTCTTCTTCCATACTTCTCTATTACTCGTCATCCCAGCAGTCACCTCTTTTCCAGCCATATCATCCTTCACACAGTCCATCCATCGTTTCTTTGGTCTTCCTCTACTCTTATAGCCATCTACATTCATACTAAACATTTTTCTCACTAAATCTCCTCATTCCTCCGCATAACTCATGTCCATACCACGATAATCGATTACCGCACAACTTTTCAGTCACCGGCGCCACTTTCAGACTTCCTCTTATCGCTTGTGTAGTCGACTGACTTATTATTTTTAGTCAGAACCGCTACCAACCTCGTTGATTGAATAATCTTGTCACCTCAGCATGAACTTTTCTCGGGAAACTCGGATTTCACCATCAGACAAGGAGGACAAGAAATACTTGAGACTTTGATTAGAGTAAATAAAATTGATGCTATGCTCCTTTTCTGAAAATCTGACCAAATCCTTATACCTAAAGCACAAATCTCGTATACGCACTTTGATAAATGCCTCCTAAAATTATGTGCCTCTCGTTATCCAGCACTTGGAAAACACCTAACTAAAAGTATATTCTTTATTGTTACAGCGCCAGTCGCACTTGCCAGGCGGAGGGCGCGGTCGAGCAGGACTCGTCGCAGCCCGTCGACCTGCCCCGCACTAGAGATGGAGAGATCGACTATGATGGTAAGCACAGCACGCTCTTTCTTGCTGTTTAAGAGCCTTCATGGTACAAGTCATTAGGAGACATACGCCTTTTTGGCAAGGTATACGGAAATTGATTGCTCTACCATCACCCTTAGGTTGAATGTCACTTGCACACTATGAAACAGCAAGGCTTATTTTTACCACTTTATTTCAAGACCAATCTAACAGATAGTTTCTGTATCAGTGAAGTTTCAATCATCGGGAAGTTTTCGTCAAAAATGATATCGCTGTTACGAGGTAGGACTATACAGCTACAATTTAATAACTACCTATTAGAGAAGAGGAAATTAAAACTTTCTTGTACACGAGGTTGACACTGCGTTAGACTATAAATATCCTGCACAAGTGAAGATACATAAGTACTACATCCGGGTTACTCTGGGTAGCCAGCCCCGGTAAGCCTTACCGAATATTCTACCACGACAATATGAGCTATTTTTGTATCAATTATTCCGACACAAAAAAAGCAATTGCCGTCACGAGTAGCAAATTAAAATATACATTGTACAACGTATAGCACAAATAGGTTATCAACCCTGCTTGCTAATACCAACTTACTAACTGACTAATCTGTACCCCACAACTTAATCCACATAGTCTTTTGTAGTTCTTGAAATAAGCAATTTTATTCGTATGCTATGTCACGTCTTTCTAAACATAAAATTAATCATAATTGACGACCCGAATGGCGCAGCGGTAGTGAGGCTGCCTTACGTTCATAGGGTTCCGGGTTCGAATCCCGGTAGGAGCAAGTGTTTGTGTGATTAAGCATGGACATTTGTTACCGAGTCATGGATGTTTATATGTATAATAAGTATGTATTTACAAACAAAAAAGTATCTATGTAGTATATCAACTATCTAGTGTCCACGACACAAGCCTCGTTGCTTAGTGTGGCACTAGATGGCGCTGTGTGTAATGTCTAGCGATATTTATTTATAATAACAGACCTAACCTATAATGGTTCGTGGCCATACGCACGTACATGAAACACTTTCAAAGAAAACAATACGACACTATCGTAAATGTTATTCCCCTCACGATCGTTTTACAAGGAATATCCTTTGACAGGGCGTGCACACTGTATAGTCAGAGTTCGTGGGGCTTCTAGAGATTAGCATACAATGTTCAAGACGGGGCCTACTGGCTAAGTACTGTCGTGCGTTTACACACACCGGTGTACCAGCCCTTAAATGTACACTTAATTGTGTCTTAGTCATATGTTTTAAATATAAAAGTGAGTCGTTGTGTTTATTTAGTACGATTTTAAGACTTGGCTATGTAAATGTTTTGGCAGAAATATGAGTACTGTAAGATACTCTTCTACCATATCTTTCGGCTGTTTACCCTCCAGATCACGTGCTTGGTTAGATATGAAACAAGCTTTGGCTTCTGACTGAGGGGTAAAATAGTATTCTAGAGTAGGGAACAATGTCCGCTATAAACCAATACATGGGACCACTCAGCATTGTTTCTTACAAAGGGTTCACTCCTTAAACTATATGGATAAGAAAATCTGATTTGTTGCTGGCTAAGCTTCGTTAAATATAGCCGTGATAGTTAACAATAAAGTCGAAGACCCAAGGAATGATGGATGAACTGTGTGAAGGATAATATGGATAGGAAGGAGATGACATGTAATAGAGAAGTATGGAAGAAGAAGACATGCTGCGATGACCCCAAATAAATTGGGATGTGGGCAGGAGAGTGATGAGGATGTGTTAACAATAAATTCGACCGACCAATGCTTCGTAGAGTATGCACAGATATGTTTGCAACGTCAGCTGCGCGGTTCGTTTATTTGTTACGAGCAAAGCCTGGTCGTGTGTCGCAGTGGACGATCCCACCTACGTTTTCACGCGAGTTAAGTACACGTGCGTAACTTAGCCGTAGGTTGCTGTGTCGCCTTAATCGACTCCACGTCGTTCTTGAAACTTTATAGCACCTATGTGAATAGAGCCGTTGAATAAACAGTTCCTACATACATACAACTGACAGTTATTCCATGAAAACGTATATAATTCGATCCGACCGGCCAAGCCTTTGCCAGTCTCCCTGGCATAGTTCCAACTTCAATATGGCGCGTATGGTGAAGGACTCGACATACTTTTGTATCAGCTGAAATCAGACTGGTCTAGTCGTTACAGAAGACTAGGTTTATTAGTCTAGTACTCTAGTTTATCAAGGCTTCATGATAAGTTGATTATGTTTTAGAATATGGTAGCAGCAAAGGAAAGATGATTTACTGACAGAGGATGCGTTTAAATGCTTTGGAATATTGTAGTTACAAAGTAATGATTATTTACTAACAGACAAGTTTTCGAAGGCTGTCGATCTGTCAATTATGGATGTCGTCTATTGCATACATAACATAACATCACACCTGTAATCCCCGAAGGGTTAGGTAGAGGTGTACACCTACATTTGGGCAGTTATTTTTAAGTCCCATGTAATAGGGGACGAGCCAATTGCCATGTACCAGGCACAAATCCAGATCGTGGCCGGTACTGAGAAATTCCTGATGGAAAAACGTATTTAAGCTTGTTATTAAAGTAGCCAGAAAAACTAGATTTCCTTTCGGAATGAAACTGATAACACCTTATGTCACCAACCTAATAACCAATTTTCTGCCAACAGCGTTGTACGAAGATGAATCGGACAGCGACCTCGGCTCGATGGAGAACCACGGCTCCGTGGTCACCCATCTCCTGTCGCAGGTCAAGATCGGAATGGATCTCACTAAGGTAAGTGTCCATCAACCCTCACTGGGCTCCCGTGGTGGATTACTTCCCATTCCTTCTAGCCGAGGGATGGCGAGTGTCCCGGTAATGGAAACTTGCAAGATCTAAGGTGCTTAAGTGATCATCAGAATCAGACTATTGTTAAATAGCTTTCTATTCTGAGATGGCGGAGGTTAATGCTCCAGGCATGGTGGTCACATGGTGGACATCTTAACGCTTGTGCTATAGATCCTGCAGATTCAGAGAAGTCACATAAGTCATCTTGGCTCTCCACAATCCAAAAAAATATGATGAAGACAATCGACTCGGAACAATTCAAGAAAAACGCCAAATACGTACAGCAACACCAAAGACTTCCTATACGTCCTGTAGGCCTTTAATTGTGCAGGCCAACTTTACGGCTCTAGTTGTGACCGGGTATTCAAAACTAAATTTGGTGTAGCATGTCATATCTGGGCACTCAACAGGAAATAGTTTTAGCTTATTTAAGGGGCGTTGTAATTAAAATCGATAAGAAGACAAGGTGCAAGGTACAAGGTGGAAGGGGCACCGAACTACATAATGTGTTACTCCGTACAATAAATATCATCAAACCTCATTAAAGTTAACGCACATAATAAAAAAGAAGCCGATCTCAGTTTAGTTTCGAATGAAATTATAGCTTACGACCTCGTCACCATTCTGGTTTCGAAGCTACGTAGTGTTTAGAATATGTCGACCACTGAATCTCAAAGGGGTCAATTTTACAATTACATTCCGGGTGGAGGGGACACCGACGCTGAAACGGTAACCACGTGTTCAGTACATCATTCTGAACCCCCCACATATAAATTTTTCGTCGGTAATCTTTAAAAAATCAGCAGTTCCATACATTTTGACCTTGTAGGTAGTGCAGTTTTGTAGGAAACGGTTGTTTTTTAAACCTCTTTCTTTATCGTATGGTTAGTGCCTAACCTGATGTCAGAGTTTTTATGCCGCCCATGATGGGCCTCTGACTTGGCTTTACATGCCGTCGAGAAATATCTCTCAGGCATGCTGGTTTCCTCACGATGTTTTCCTTCACCGAAGCAAATGATAAATATACAATACGCATATGAATCCGAAAAATCAGAGGTGCGTGTCTTGGGTTCGAACTTGAGACCTATGACTTGGCAGTCCGACGGTCACACCACTAGGCTATCAATGCTTATATAAATGAGAAATGAATGAATGTTATGCTGTTTTTTGGGGGTTCAGAATGATGTACTGAACACGTGGTTACCGTTTCAGCGTCGGTGTCCCCTCCACCCGGTATGTAATTGTAAAATTGACCCCTTTGAGATTCAGTGGTTGACATACTCCAAGCACTTATACGTACCCGAATGGTGACGAGGTTGTAAGCTATAATTTCATTCGAAACTAAACTGAGATCGGATTCAAATTATGTAAGTTAACTTTAATCAGGTTTGATGATATTAATTGTACGGAGTAACACAATATGTAGTTCAAAAGCCATACCTAAACATATCGGTTTCTGAAAGCCTACAACTTCTGAATTAAATTAGTTTTTGATAGTTAAATGAATCTTAGGAGCTCGTGGCTAAATAATAAGAACGGCTCGGGTCGATCTTCAGGTTAAGCCGCGCTTGCCTAGGTTGGTCCGTGGATGGGTGACCACCCATTACATACCTAGTTTCCTCCGTGCCTCGGAAAGCACGTTAAGCCGTTGGTCCCGGTTGTCATTTGTAGATCTTTGACAGTCGTTACAGGTAGTCAGTGACCCGAAAGTCTGACAATCGGTCTTACCAAGGGGTATCGTATTACCCAGTACTAACTGGGTTGTGGAGGTCAGATTGGCAGTCGCTCCATGTAAAATACTGGTTTTCAGCTGCAACCGGTTAGACTGGAAGCCGACCCCAACGTAGTTGGAAAAAGACATGGCAGACGATGATGACGATACGAAGTTAAAAGAATATATAACCAACAAAAGATCTCTATCGGGTGTACAGACTGACGTAAACTTTTTCTAAATAAAGAACATGACAAGGGATTTTTGTACACGCTTAAGTAATACGAATCCGGTTCACGTATCCGTTGATTGGATTACAGCACAATACACTTTCAGGGCTAAACATTCACTTCAGTGACTGACCCCTTGACGTAATTCAAGCATAAAAACATACGTATTTTATTTACCTGTAGTCGTATTTATGAAACTGTATTATCGATTAATGACGGTTGACTACTTTTCGACCTTATACTTTGGTCATAAGGGTGAAAAGTGGCAGATCGTTAGTGAACTCGGTAGTACTTCGAACCTCACTCGAGTCGCTCAAAGTATGAATATTTGTTTTAAAACTCCAATTTTTCCAAGTAAGGAGCGTAATACTTAGTTCACGGTTATTTTTACCTCTGCCAGCAGCAAGCCAACATAAACCTTATTGGCACGGAAATAAATAAATATCAATGTAATTTGGACGGACTTGTTAATGGTAGCAATCTTATCACAACGACAATAAAGATCAATGTAATTTTGACGAACTTGTAGCAATCTAATATCAACCTTATCGTAACGACAATAAAGATCGCAGCGATGCAAACGCAAAGGTAATAATAACTGTGAAAGTACTGTAGTCCAGTCCAAGAGAACTTCTAGTCACCTTCCTGGATAAGTGGGGTGAGTGATCATAGACATAATGCAATCATCTGTTTCAGGTTGTGCTGCCCACATTCATCTTAGAGAGGCGATCGCTTCTAGAGATGTACGCGGACTCCTTCGCACATCCTGACCAGTTTGTCAAGTGAGTTAACTATACTATTTTACACGTTGTAGTTTTTTTTAAATATTAAATGGATCTTGTTGAAGAAAACAGTCCCTCAATTTGGAGACGGCACGGTTGGCGTAGTGGCTAAGCGATTAGCTGCTACGACGCGTGTCGTGGGTTCGATCCCCACACGGAATAAATATTGATATGTCCTTTAGGTAATTATTCCGAGTCTGGTTGGTTTTTTTTATCTATCCACGACAGTATTACACAACTAAGACGGAATCAGTAGTGGCAACCAACCAAAAATAAACCCTCGACAATAAACAACCAAGTTCCTAGTTTGCTTGAATGATTCTACCTCAGATCATACAAGGAAATTCATCTGAGAAGACTATGTCACAGTAGAAAATTATTTACAATTACTCGTAATTCTAAGGACTTCTGGGAATCGTGCCCGAGACAAAGTAACACAGGTCAGGTCAGGACATAGTTTAATCTATCGTAAAAGTAAACAAAACTGCGTAAAGTTTGACTGTGGCAGTATAATTTCAATTTCCCCCAGAGATCAGTTAGATTTAATCCACCTTTTTCCTTTGCCATTTCCATTCCTTTTTCCTCGTCTAACTACAGGCAAAACTCATACATAGTTCGAACGAGGAAAGACTTTAATATTCTTTGTAGAGAATTCTCATTTGACCCATTTGCCACCAAATCCTACTCTGCACGCACTGGACTGAACGGTGACTTTTTTAAAAGCGCGTAGTGCTTTCATCTTTTATCTCTTTTATATATTTTCTCTTTCCCGTGTGATTAGTGCCTCACCTGGTGTCAGAGTGTCTACAGTGCTATTTTACCTTATTTTAATTCTTTTTACTATTTTTTTTTATCGTGCTTATTAGTGATCCTGAGATTTCTACAACTTTTTCTGTTTTTACTCGTGAGAACCTGTAATTGGCCCTGTGTTACTTATGTAATAAAAAGGAAACTTTTTTGTAAAATAAAAGTATATATAATATCAGCTATCTGCCAGTAAAATTCCCATCAACATCGGTCCAGCCGTTTCGCAGATCAGCCCGAACAAACAGGTAGACAGACAGAAAGACAAACATTACCGTTTATACTTTTATATGCATTCAGGAAAAAACAGTTATTTTGAAAATACAAACAGTTTCAATTTTATTCATTTTGTATACATAGATACCTGTTTAATACTAAATCTCCATCTCTTTTTCTCCTCTGCAGGATAGTAGACCAGCCAACTCCCCGCGAGCGCATGGTACAGGTAGTGCGCTGGTACCTGAGCTCGTACCACGCGGGCCGCAAGTCGCAGGTCGCTAAGAAGCCGTACAATCCCATCCTGGGAGAGGTGTTCCGGTGCCACTGGGACATGGACGGAGCCCCGGCTGAGAGTAATAACGTTAATATTGAGAAGGTAAGGGTGACACTAGCTATCGAACTTACTTATGCATCCGCAGTGCCAGAAATTCATTTGTAACGGGGATCCTGAATTCTCGAAGAAGCTTCATCATCAGAATAATTATAACATTGTTGTATTGTAACTGGTAGTAGTTCTAATAAAGCTGAACAAAATCTCGGTAGTTCAAACTACAATCAGCCTATTTCCTTGTGATGTGCTTTGCCGTTAATAGTTGTTCGGTGCCGTATATGATTTCTCTTGCAACCCTATCAAAATTCCCACTAGGCTGTTTTTTCATTCGACCTAAATGTTCATTTCATTGTGCCCAACAGAAGCTAATTAACATGGCTGGATCGTCTTTTCGTCGTCGTACAATGATGTTACAGCAGGGTTAATATTAGAAAAGATTTTTATTGTCATGCGAATTTGGACCTTGCACACCAGTTGCCCTGACTCATTCCGGTAGGGCTCCTCATCCAAACCTTTATTTTTACTTTCCACAGCAAGAAGTAGGCGACGGGCCAGTCCCCTGGTGCACGCCAGACCAGCTCTCCTTCGTAGCGGAACAGGTCTCCCACCACCCCCCGATATCAGCTTTCTACGCGGAGCACGTGAACAAACGCATCCAGTTCGAGGCGTGGGTGTGGACCAAGAGCAAGTTCTTGGGCCTATCCATCGGAGTGCATAATATCGGGAAGGGCACGGTGACGTTGCTGGATACGGGAGAAGAGTACACGCTTACATTCCCTAATGGATATGGCAGGTAAGGGATTTGTCTTTTTTTCTGCAGCCTCTAGCCTACATCGTGTCCCACTGCTGGGCAAAGGCCTCCCCTTTCTCTTTCCATACCTCTCTATCTTGTGTGATCTTTGGCCATGTTAGCCCCGCAAACATGATCAGATCGTCACGCCACCTTCGCCGCGGACGACCACGACGGCACTGTCCTTCCTCAGGCGTTCAGTGTGTGACGATCTATGCTCATCTCTCCGGGTGCACCCGTGCGACGTGGCCTGCCCACTCCCACTTCAGCCCGATTTTATTCAGATTTATCTTAATACATAAAAATCATCCAACCGATTTCAATTAAATTTTGTGTTGTGTATTGTCGGTTCCAGCTTAAAAGATAGGATAGTTTTGGAAGCAGGAGCGGGTCGCTAGTACACACGTAAATATTCACACCGTTTACCCATAACGTTATTATGTGTACATAAATAAATTAGGGTAGGAAACTACAGGATGTCACCCACCACAATCCCCACAGGGATATTGGCCTATTGTTTTCGTGAGATATTAATTATTGACGATGAGATTTTCAAATCTGAAAATGAAATGAGTTCTGCACTATGCAAGCAAAATGCATTATTTAGCACGTGCAGTCCCTCCAAAATGTTATTGTTTTTCGCTTAATAGATAAATACGAAAAAACCCAAAATCCGTGATACGATTCGTATATCAAAAAGAGTAATCATGTATTCAGGTTAATATCTAACGTAAATAACTATAACCATTAAATAACGAATGACACGCTATTAGCACTCTTATTAATGAATGAGCTCTTCTTAATAGAGAAATAGTCGCGTGTAAATAATTATTACGTAACTTATATCATTTGATTAATTGCTACTTATTTAAAAACCTATGCACTAGTAGAGCATTCACACAATCGCTTATAACCGAAAGTTTAGGCAGTGGTGAACGTTTGGTACACCTACATTTCGCCAGTTACGTTTCAAGTCTTATATAATAAGGGGCAAGCAACCGGGCCCTGCCCAATCCTGACTCCTCTTTTGATGGGAAAATCCAATAAAACAGCTCGACCTGGTAATAGACCAACGAGACAGCCCCCTGATAGATGTTTACAAAATCGAACCACTCTGTAAATAGTTATGCGTGGCCAAACATAAAAACTATACGACCGACTTAAAAACACTGCCTCGTTGATAGAGTGGTCCAAAGCGCGAAAGCTGAGCATGTGGTCCTTTGATCGATTCTCGTGTCGGGCAAAGTGATATTAAGTTTTTCCATCAGCAATTTCTCAAAAGCAGCCACGGCTCACCTTGTATTACATGGGATTTTAAACATAACTGGCGAAATGTACTCATAAATGTACCAAGCCATTAGTTACACCTCTGCCTAATCCTTCAGGGATTACAGGCGTGATGTTAAGTATAATAAAAAAAAAGACCTGAGAACCTTTCTTTTTTTAGTCCGTTAAAAAATGTTAAACTTGTCTTCCACAGATCAATACTAACAATCCCCTGGATAGAACTGGGCGGCTCGGTGTGCATAGAATGCGTCCAGACCGGGCACAAAGCGAACATCGAGTTCCTGACGAAACCGTTCTATGGCGGCAAGAAACATCGGGTCACCTGCGAGATATTCGCGGGCGTTGACAAGAAACCTTACTATACGGCACAGGGAGAGTGGAATTCTAGAATGGATGGAAGATGGACGGATTCTGGGGTAAGTAACATAACACAACACAAAATATACACAAAGGGTAATGCCCAGCGTCCATACACACTCCGGCCCCGATTGCTCACACATTTAAAAGTATATGGAAATAATTCAGGTTTTTTTAATTGTAGCAAGGCTTGAATAGTTCAGTGCATTTCGCCAGTTATTATGGATGCCCATTTAACGTGGGGAAAATCTTTATAACTTATGACCCCATACTCAGTTATTTTATTACTAGACTATAAACAAGTTCTCTGTATCCGAAAATCATAGAATAATTGATGATGTTTATTTTGCAAATAGGTTTTTACAAACACTTTTACACGTCTACTTTTTTAAAACTAGATGAGGCCGGTGCTTCGTACCTGACTACTCTGTGAAGAAACAGCCGAAACAAACTCAGAGGTCATAGTCTCTTTTAAGGTCCAGACATAATGTTGGTCAACTCACATGAGGACTATGCAGATGTGTGTCGGAGAAGGTCTTTTGAAGAAAGAATCACACAGATTTGAGTGGAGCTGTCCACCCAGTGCAAGCATTTGTCAGTTATCGTGTAGCTCGACTCATAACTCAAGGAGCTCAAATATCCTAATTCAACCGTCCGAATTTCCACAGCGCTCAGAAGTCCTATTCGAAGTATCAAACATGAAGCCGCGCCGCAAGCGCGTGGCGCCAGTGTCGCGGCAGCAGGCGCACGAGTCGCGGCGCGTGTGGCGCCACGTGACGTGCGCGCTGCGGGCCGCCGACTGCGACGCCGCCACCGGCGCCAAGCGCAGCGTGGAGCAGGCGCAGCGCGAGGCCGTCAAGACACGGGAGGCTAGTGGGGAGAAGTGGGCCACGCTGGTATGTACCATCTGATACTAGCCATCATTACCATCCACAGGTTGTCCGGCATTTTGCTGAATTGGGCCTATTTGATGCAGTCGTAAGTCACACAATATTTGATGTAAATTAGCTCTAGTATCACCCATTTCAAGGATTGCACTCAATTACCAATCACCCTGAATACAGTACCTCACGTGACGCAAGCTTAAGATACAATTTCTGGAGGCAACCGCCCAATCGCATATGATCTGTCATTGCGTTTGACGCAGCAACGGGCGGCGACTTCGTCGTCTACGGAAGTGTTTTCATAAAGATACATAGATAGATACCAGTCGTATAACAGTGGTTTGTCTTGGCGTTTGGACGGCTTTGTCGCTGCGGTTGAATAGTAACCTTTATGCTTTCTTTAAAATACATCATCAGTAATTATCAGTCCCGCGCTACTCTTCATTCACCCCAACAGTCGTACTAGCCTCCCTATGAAGATGGTAGCTCCAAAACAAAAAAAAAGCATCGATTTCTTAATGCTATGCTTTTTTCATTACAGCTGTTCAACCCAAAGGGCGAAGACGGCTGGGAGTACACGACACCCCTCAAAAATCGCGCCCCCCCAGCTAAGACAACGCCCCAGCATAAAAACGGAGAAACCGCCGAAAACACTAGATAATCTCCTCAACAAACAATCTTGGACTATTGAAATAAGGTAGAAATTCCTTTGTCACAGCAAAACGGACCTTGTAGGGTAGGACAATGTTCACAGTGACGCACTGTTCTAACCGCACCTTACTTCGGCTATGTTCAGGGATCTTCGGCAATGAAAAAGAGACAGAAGCAACTAGCTTTTTCTAATTTAGTGGTTTTGAAGGGTAGCCGAAGTTTGGTGTCGGATATTTTAGAAATTGGGAAAGTTGGACCCTTAAGTCACTTTTGCCATAATTTTACGGTTTTGGATGTCGCGCATGCATGGTTTTTTTATTCATATATTTTTTTATAAACTGCGCTGACCCCAAATAAAATTGGGAGTAAGGGTAGGAGAACGATATTTTTTAAATTAATTTAAATCGAGTAAGACTTCTTCGCAATAAGCCTTGTAGAGCCACGCAAAGCAATTTTATAAAATAAAACAACTCATAGTGCAGCATACAAGAGTAACTCCAGAAATACAATGTCTAAGTTGGAACTTATTTCAAACCAGTTAGATATTAAATATCGAAATATCGTTTTAAAAAAAAGCATAAAAATTATCAACTTTTACGACCACATAACATAGGTATCGCTTTACAAAAACATAATTAAAAAAATATTAAAATATTTTTTGACCAATGAAAACACACTAAAATACTATTGGGAACGAAAAGTTCATAGCATGTCGCGCTAACATTTGTCCTACCACCTTTCATTTTTGTTTTGTTTATTTGAAAGAAGGTAGCTGATGTTGTGCTAGATGCGAAAGGCTGCGTAAGTTTTGTTACTCAATAATGAACATGGCCAGTGGGGTTGGACCATGACTTAAAGCAGGAACGTTCCTGCATTAAGGCGTCATGGTAAACCACCAGCAGTGGTAATACTGACGGTCAACGATGATGGTGCATGTTTGGCGCTTGAATATTGTCAAGAGGGCGCTGTTCGTAAACATTTGTGTGGAAATTGTAATGATGATAAAAAAACAAGATGGTGACGTCTCGCTTGAGGACACGCCAACAAAGCCACGTTCAACTTTAAATCGTTAAATTCGCCCTACCGCATCAAAAATGATCATGTGTTTACTTCGTTGACAATGACATTTGAACAGCAGTGTCTCGCTTACTCAAACTGCAAATCATATCTATTGTTCCATTCTAGACGTGTGACTTTATTCTTCACTAGTACGGTACGGTGAGGGCACATCTAGCGATTTAAATATTTGCTAACCATGTTTTATATCTATCGGTAAATAAGACTTAAAATCGTTGGTAATGTGGCTTTCTAAAGAAATAATTAATTAGTCAATAAAAATCTTCAGACTATGTGGTCGTTTCAAGTAGAGATTACCTACGCCAAGTAAAGCTAAAAATGTATCGACTAAAAGTAATTCGACTAAAACTTATGAACTATTTGTAACTAACATTAAGTTGGCGTTTTCTCCATAATTTCTGCACTAGAACAAAAATATGCACTAATCAGTAACCATTGTCAATTAAATATCGGTTAATAGTCGAGTATCGACTAAAATACTGATATTGAGCCACATTTATTTGGACTAGACCCCATACGGTTGTAAGGTCCTTATTGAGCTCTTCGAACTTTTGGTTCTAGAACAGGCTGATTTCTTGACGACGCTTCCCTTTAATTTTTGAGAGCGTTTTATTTGGATGCTCGATTTTAACCTTGGTTTTTATCGATCGAGCAAGCTATAGACACCTTTATAGTGCGTGGTTCATTTGTGATTGAATGGCATTTTCTTGAGGGAACATTTTGTTGAATCATCCGTGGAGATTATACTGAAACAAAACAAAGTGGAACAAAGTGGTGAGAGATGAATAAATCGATCATACATTTAGTCGATACATTTTAAAAACAATACCTCCAGCATGCGCGACACTATTTAATAAGTTTTATTTTATAATTCATATTTTCTTGTAAATTCTCAATCTTATTATGGCCTATGATAGTTGATTCAGCAATAAATACTTGTAAATAGTGTTATATTTCAAATTGCAACGCTTTTGTAAATTCTGTTCGATTCGGACACGCGATGGTAACGTAAGAACCACGCATGGACTTAGAAATAAAATTGTGCTTCGTTCACATTATTACAGTAGCGTTCCAGTCCAGTGATCTAGTCCATGGAATGCACTGGATTCGGTAAGAGATTTAGTCCAGTAACTGGGTAGGCGGTCTAGTTTTCAATCAAGCGCAACTATAATCGTGTAAAAGGCCATTCCATTGTTTTTGGCTCAAGGATGTTGAAAAAGACTGTAATAAAAATAATGTAGACATTCGCCATTCCAATCCAGCGCTGGATTTGATCACTGGACTGGAATGCCACTGGAATGGTGTGAACAAGGCATTAATAAATAAATACATAGTTACGTTTGGTCGAAGTACGGTAGTGTAAAGGTTGCGAATTTAATGAGTATTATGAAAGAAATGTTATTATAGTGATTAGTTGGTTTAGTCGGCAGCTGTAGCGTTGTGAGTACTAAGGTATGGTTAAAACTAATTTGTAAAATATTACAAGTTTTCAAATAAGAGTTATCTACGGTCACCATTGAATTTTTGCGTAAACACTAGCAAAATACGTCTGTTTTAATGAATTGATAAGTCAGTCTATTTAAATCGCCGTAGAAATCATAATCGTGAAATATTATATGAAAAAGATTTTTTCTAAATTTTGGAATATCGGCGTAAATTAAGAGTGGTTTTTAGACTAGCTTATTTTTTCGCGCGAATCGGCTCGTATCAGCTTACACGCGCGGCGCGCTTATTCCAGCGAGTTCGAGTGGGGAAGTATCTGGCGGTTCGCGCTTATACGCGCGTTAACGCTCGTACGAGTTGCGCGTGGGCAAAAGGCACGCCTATACGCGTTTCCAATAACGACTATATAAGCGCCGAAAGTAAGCTAAACTGGAACCTTTAAGAATCTAAATGTCATTGACAGAAAGGCGCTGTGGTAAACATTTTTGAAATTGTGCCATTAAAAACAAGATGGTGGCGTTAGTTCCGATTTTAGGCACGCGCCAAAAGATCCATGTCAAGTAGCGTTTCAGGCAAATCTTTTTCATACAATGATATTCTAAAGTCCATTTAGATTCTATACTTTTTGTATGCTACTGTAGTTCGTATGTAGTGCAAATAATTCTATTATTGCTAGTAATATCCCGATGTTTATTATATTCACCCTTGAATATCGACTGTAGCAGTCAATTAAGGCCGTTAACCTAACCAACCGTATAGCTGGACTGCCTCATTGCTCTTGTGGTCGCAAACGCGACTGCGGAGCATGAGGGTTCGATTCTCATGTCGGTCAAGGTGTTATGTGGTTCGTGTTTGTGGTTATAACATCAGAAAATTCTCAGTACCATCCACGGAGTCCAGACTTGTGTCTGATTTATGGCAACAGGCTCGCCTCCTATTACATGGCGGTACATATTAGGTACACCTCTGCATCACCCATAGGGGAATACAGGTGTGATGTTATGTTATGTATTCGCTGACTTAACAACCCCGTTTAGTCAGCGTATGAACATGTTTGATCATTGTTATCGGGTACTTCGCTACCCCATTTGCTCACTACTTCGTGACAACATTGAACAAACTATAAAAGAAATGTTGGTCATAATAGACACTGTTAAAGCAAAAGAACGGATGAGTCTTATGAAATTCATTGCCAGACATAAGCCCCAGTTTCCCCTCTTCTATACGTTTAAGCACGCGTAAATCGGGATATTACTAAAAACTTTTTAGTTCACTACTCTGTCTTACAATCATCCTTGTCCATTCGTTTCTGCGATGTCCACGGGACTCTAAACTTCACCTAACGTTAGTCAGTAGGTGCTCTCATAGATGGTGGACATTTCTGACATTTTCCGTAAGAGACATGACATGCCATTGAATTTGCAGCCTTCGGCTTAACAACGAAGGTTGATAGTGCAACAGCACGCTCAATGTCCCTTACGGCATTTCAAATTTCCACCGTCGTCATTTCTAAGTCCACGACACGTCGGTTCAATTGTAATATTAGCGAAAAGACTGACAAATGTGAACGAAATCAAACGGAATCGACGGTCACGTGCAAAATTATGATTAATTATGAATAATTCAATCACATAGACTTATTTAATTACATAGTTATAACTACCATGTTGTATATTTAAATAAAAAATTAAATTATGTTATGTGTTTTGTTTTTTATCTTTATCCGCAAGTCCTAATGCCGAAATCAGGTCCTTCATTTTCTGTTCAGTTTTATATTACAGCCTCGGACACCACCGCCTGTCATGCAGCCGAAGTGCGGGCCGTATAATAAAACAAAATAAAATTCAGTTTCATGTCCAATATAATATGCATTGCAAATAATATACGACCAAAAAAAAACATCTTAGAAAAAAATATAATTATACTTGTTCACAAAATTATAGTTTCTGGATGACTTTCATCGGCTCACACGAATTTTGACCATGGAATCGCTGAGTCGATCTTGTTATTCTGGGTAATCTGCAGATTTTATTTCCTTTGGTCTGAAATGAGTTTTTTTTTTTACTCAGATTGAATAGTGGGTATTGGTACTGATTTCAGAAATCTCACACCAGTGCCCACAAAAACATACAATCACATTGCCAAGTGATAAAAATGGCACTCGTGTATTAAAAAAAAAGTTAAGAAAAAGTTCTGTTACTGGCATTCTCTGTCTTAGGTTGAAATCACACCTGCCAGCATCGATTCGCATTTTATCTATTGAAAATATCTATTTTTTATGAAGATGCGATTGTAAAGGCTTAAATATAATAAAGCCAACTTACTCGAGATACCTCTCTCACACGACGTGCCCTTAATGAGAGTAGAGGTGGGTGCAGTCAGGACCCTGAAGTTGACCGTATTGAAGTCCATGGTCTCGTACAAGAACCGCGACTGCCTGTCACTCAGGATCCAGAGGTTGCCTTGGTTATCTGCCTGGATTTTCGAAGGTTTGTAGGTAAAAAAGTGGTAAGTTAAAAATAAGCGTCTAGACTTAAAACACGTGTCAGTTTGATTGTTTGTTTGTACATAATTTCTTTTTTTGTGGTTAACTAACATAGTTCTTAAGTACTTATCAACACAAATATGGATCTGTATCTATTTTATGATGATGGTCTGAAATAATGTTCTAATATTAAAGTACCGGTATTGATCTGATATAGCAAAGACGAGAGATGATGAGCTTACGTACCGATAGCTCAACTGACGGATCTCGCTTGTCCTTGCAGAAGTGAAAAAGTTAATAATAAGCGATGATTTTATTGGGTCAAAGGTATTGAAACCATAATTTTTTAGAGAGTTGGAGCCATACAGGACGTGTAGCAACATCCCATTCTCGCAATGGGAGAGATTATTTTGACGTTAGCAAGCATTTTTCTTTCATTCATATAGGTCACCCACTGTTTTATTTCTGCTGCCGACAAACTGTTCTGCAGTTTGGCAGGAGTTTGCTGTTATAACATTTGTAAAATTTATATGAATAAAAAAATATATAAATTTACTAGCGAACTCGATAAGCAGACATTAACCAGTGACAACAGTGCTACCTACCGAGTCCAGCTATAGCTGAGAACCACCCAGATGACCACATAAGTAAACTACAATAGCTCCTGCACATCACTGGAAACCGATTTATTTGGTGTTACTCTTAACAAGTTTAGAAGGTCAGTTAGAGAGAGAGAGAGAAGAGTAGATTACCTACTTGGTTTGCCTTTAAACAATTTATTTCAGCCCAACTAGTTACTATCACAACTGAAAATAAAAATCTTTAGATGTCATGATATGTATGCATTCATGATACATACATATCATGACAATTCATTTCATTTAGTTTTAAGTAAAAATTATATTGTATTCACTTTGTATGATGTATATTAGTATTAGAGAACTTTATGTTGTTGTCACTATGGCGAATGCTGCGTATACCTGTAATAGGCATACATACCAGTACTTTTATATATATTTTTTTTTTATTGTCTCCTATAAATGTTTCGTATGTATTGCTGTTGGTGTACCAAATAAATAAATAAGTACAAAACAGAAATATCAAAATCAGTCAAACCGTTTAGGACGAGAAGAATTTTATCTATTAAGATACATACTTTGACGTCATTAGGAAATTCCATTATATTACAGTCGCTGAGAATCAAAGGGGCATTTTCTGGGTTAAATTCTTTGTTCATGTTCCAACATCCTAAGCCATTTTTGCTGACCTGTTGAAAAAGTAAATTACATAAGCGAACTATATCTCTCAATCACTAATGGGTGCAATCACTTTTCATGCACAGATCAGCGAGTTCGTTTATCTCATGATGTCTTCTTCTGTCTTATAAAGGCGTCATTTGGTGGAACGAGAAGCCCGGTCGCATACTCGCAAGCATCCGCATTAGATGGCATCGGAATATGTTTAACCCGGAATTAGGCAGTTATAATATTCTAGGCGACAGAAAGGGTGAAAGATTCAAAAAATCTGATCTATGCGTGTTACCTTCAGGTATCACAGACTAGCTACCTATACGGAGTGCATTAGCTAGCTTATTTGTTGAATTAATAACCTGGGTGTAAAACATCACGTTGGTAGATGGATCTATATCGCAGGCTGTGGCTTGTGACTTGGGACCTCTGTCACCAATTATCTGGAAAGATAAATACAATTTTGGGTAGATACATAAACGAGGAGGAGCATTGTTCGGTTGGACTCAACATTATAGATCGTCACGCTTAGAAGAAGTCTGATAAGATAAGGTTCGCCGTCTGCGGAACCAAGTAGGCTGCAAACACAGTGTAGTGAAATCAGGATTATAAACCCCACCAATACCAGGCGGGAATGCGGTGCCTCAAACCAAACTATATCTCTATGAAGTGTCCAAAAACCTGCATTTCTGAGAACCTCGTCGCGATCGGCGTGGACACCTTCTGAGCCAAAATGATTTCGATTTGTATTGTCAACCCAGTACAGCGGTAACCCAGTATAGCCCATAACGGGTCAGTAATTATGTAGATTCTTTTCTATTTATGATCATGAAATCAAACCTCCACTCCATTGAATATGTCTTCTTGTGGCGCATTCTTATTTCTTAACAGTTTGGTAGACATGCTGAACAGTTTAGTGCTTGAGGTTGGATGCAGGTACAAGGTGCAGTAACTGAAAGAAGAAGAAGAATTTTATAAGATTGAAAAGAAGGTGAATATCCACATTTTGATGGACGCATCAGCCTTGAGTAATCAACATTTTTTTAGATAATCGGGAGCTCAAGGATCGTTCATCATAGTAAAGAGCATGCAGAAAGATCTGAGAAACCTCCTGAGTCTAATAGGAAGCCATTTAAGCTGGGAACGGTATGAAAAATGTGGACGTATCTACGAAGGCCTTAGATAAAGCGAATGCAATTGTTGAAAAGACGATCCAATTTATTTAGTTCTTCTACGTACCTACACCTTTCAAAAATTGTCACGGATTCACAGGTTCAACAAATCAGCTACTATCAAAATCAACTCACCCATCCTTATTTGGCTGCGACAAAGTTGCAGAAGACACTCCATCACTCCAGTAGAAGTCGATCCCTCCAACTGAGTAGACCCCAGCATGGGGGTCAAAATGGAAGTAATGGTTCTGAACCCGCCACGCGTCGTCATCCTTCATACTGTACACTATGACCGCGTTTGCGCCCATGTCCGTGATGTAAGCGAAGGCTCCTGTGCCGCACTTGCCGCCTACTGTTTCAACAGTCTGAAAAAAAGCATTCGGAGTTGTTGCTGTCCGAAATCAGACACAATTTTTGTTATAATGGCCAAAGAAAAGATGGATGGATTGTGTAAGAAATGGTATGAAATAAAAAGGAGTAAGTAGTACTGTGACGAATACTGACAAGAAAAATGGAAGAAAAAACGTGTTGCGCCGACCTCAAGTAATATCGGAGAAGGGTGATGATGATCGAAGATATTATGATGACTGCTACATTCTGGCTACAATGTAACACGTAACCTTTAAGAAGCGCCTGGAACGATGGGCCTGTAGCATAATCAGAATGTTCTGCTCCCACTGCTGCCTCCCTCTATGAAAGGGAGCGGGAGCAGTCCGGCCGCCCAGCAAGTAGACTACAAAAGCTTGCGAGACACACATACTTGGTCTACTTACAATGCTAGTCAGCATGGATGAGTCCGTCAACACATTTGGTTGAAGGTTATACTTCTTGATCAGTTTGTCCTTAGTCAAGTCGAACACAAGCACGGCCGGATCTGTTACTTGTTTCACATCCGCTGCGGAATTCAATTTTTCTTTGTAGAGAATAAAAGGATGAACATTGGACACTGTTCTACAAGACTTCTTAGTCTTGTACTTGTCTCTACCTACCTACTATCTTACCTCTGTACCTACCTAATAAGTATAATAGAACCAAAGTAGGCATCTGACATCTGACTAGGTGGACTGATGACCTGGTGAAGGCTGACGAAATCAGCTGGCTGCGAGAAGCTCCGGCTTGTGACCGGCCGCCGTGGCGACGCTATGGTGAGGCCTATGTCCAGCAGTTGAATGTCTTACAGCTGTTATGTTGATTGAGACCTGCGGTAATCGCCAGTACGAACTGAAATGTCTTATGAATTTTAAGAAGATTTCTTAGGACCTATGAGGAACCAACTCTATTCCAACAATTGCAGCTGTGGTTTGCCTTTTAGATTCAGAACTGCAGGTAGCGGCCAAAAAGAAAGGTAAAAGTTTTTAATGTATTAGTGGAATAGATTATTTCACTTACTAGCCATATCGCTTACTCCATTATCCACGACCCAGAGTCGATTGCACTTATCCACATGAACCCTAAAAGTGGAGACGACAGTGCTGTTGGAGGTCACACCGCCCTCGCGGCTAAGACATGCCTCCTTCCAGTTGGGGTACGGACGGAGGGGCGCATCTTGAGGATCGCCCAAATTTACATAGTTCAGGGAAGAAGGGACGCCTAGAAGTGAAAATAACTCTGATTAGGATTTACCCTGAATTTAATTCAGTTTGGAAGAAGAATATGGAATTGGTATCGGAAATTATACATAGCAAATTAAGGTTCAAGAGAAATCAACACTAAAGTTCTTGCAACCACTACTCAAGGCATTTAGTCAACATGAACACATCACGCTCGATTTCAGTCTCATTTAATGGGGGTGAGCTTACCAGGAGGTTCTTCTTAGTAAAACACTGCATTTATTCTAAGAATAAAAAAAATATCTAGCCTGGTCTCCACCGTGGTATTGTTATGAACAATTTGTCGTTCCACCTCGCTATTCCAGTCGGCATATTGTTTGTGGGTATATAGGACCTATTTGCAAGAGATGATATCCTGTCGGGGCAGTCGGGGCAATCATCGCAGTCCCATGCAAAATCAATAACCTTCCATTGGAATTTTGGAGGTATCAGCGCTAACGCCTGATATAAGAACAAAATAACCAGAATTAGGGGAAAATTAGACATGTTGTTGGTAACGATTTTTTTTTTGAAATTTTTCAATTTTAGATTTTTTCACATTTTATGCTGTCAGTTTACTAAATTTCGGCATAGCTAAGGCTAGACAAGTCAAGACAGTAAACCATGACATATTTGATATCAATTGACGCAAGATGATAGAAATATTGATAGCCACGGAGGTGATAGCGGAGGTTCACCAATAAGGCCAGGGACCCCGGGGGGCTGCTGTAGTTAAGTATACAGATAAAACCTTATTTATTTTGTAAAATCATGAGTGAAGATATTCAGTATATGAGATGGGAGTGATCCAATGAGATTCAGTGCTGTTACGATATCTCACTTGCTATTTTTCTCTGCGTTCAATACCTCCTGCGCGAGGCCACTGCTATCCGGGTGCTGTCGATACTATGGCTGAGTTCATGCCGAAGCTAATTTTATTAATTTGATTTACTTACAAACATTAACTCGACAAAGAAGATTAAATCCCATACTCTTGTTTGTGTTTGGGCTACGGTGTGGGCCCATTACCCGTTATATTACTTTACTCTATGGGGCCCATTCTGCTCCTGTTTAACGAGTGGCCCTTTCCGTGTGTAAAATGCCCAGCTGCCATTAATAAAAAATAGGAATGTATTTTATTTTAGTTAAATACTCTCGTGATTATAGATAAGCGAAACCATGGTTAAAAATGAAAGTGCGAAAGTTTAGAGAAATGTTTTACGATAACATGGTGGAATAACTAAACGTGTCCTACGTCAAACTGAGTTTCGTTTCAACCTAGAAACAAATGGTGAATCTTTGGCATAAAGTTGTGCGTGACTCTATTTTACTTTAGTAAATTATGCTGTACTATCTCCGTCACTCTTTTCTCATGCGTAAAACCCAGCTTACTTCTGTGGAAAAACACTCAATTGCGTCAGATGTCACGCAAATAAAGTTTTGTTCAATAATTCAATTTATTTAGTGAGAGAATCTATTGAATGACGTCCTGAGACCTTGGTGTGTTGTTATCGGGAAGTGCATCGGTTCATTAGCCCAAAAAATGTCTACAGAAAACGAAGAACCTGTGAATATCAACGGTGCAGTGAACGCAGAAGCGAATAATGAAAAGCGGATAGGCTGCGCTCATTACAAACGTCGCGCTAAGTTTGTGGTAAGAGCTAGATCATTAACAGATATAAATTAATCGATATTAGTTGATTAGTTTGGTTTGTGTGCGATAGCCGCCGGGAACATATCAGTCTATATATAAACACTACATCGCAAAAAAACTTGAGACGGTGACATGCGGGTTTCAGAAACAAAGATAAAGTCAACGAACTGGAGGACGTGCATCATGCGTTATTATTGCGGCGATATAAGCTAAGCAATCTTTAACTTTATCCCAATATATCCTCATACAGTATGACATTGTTTAGGCATGATAGCACTTAGTTATTGATAGTAAATTAGCTCTTTTACAACTACCTAGAGTTCAGATTCTACAGTTTGGATATTGACATAATTTTATATTTAGAACATTGAATTTTACGTGGTGAACAGTCTTTTGTTTGCAACAAACACAAGTCAAATAATTAATATTATATTTTTGAATGTACCAGGAATGTTATGAGTCACTAATGTTTTGACTCTATCCCTTGGTTGCCTAGGGATAGGTTTTTTTTATTAATATTCAGGTATCAGAGCTGAGCAAAATACACACAAATTGAGGGAGAACACTACACTATCTTGCTATATTATAGCAGCTGATTATTTTCAACATGCTTCAAAGTTTGCTTAAATGTAAAGTAAAAGTCACCTAATGTTGTCATTATAAAAAGGAGAATGCCCAATTTTAAATGGGAGTGGTGGTTCTTGCATCTCAACTGAATCATTGATAACATATAGGTGATACATTTCACCTGTGCCACCTGTCTGTGCTTATGTAATTTTTAATATATTTGATGGCCCTTTTTATAAATCGAACTTTTAATCTTCCTATTGAATTAGAAGCACATACATTTTCCAAAAAGGAGGCCAAAAGGCGCCTTTTAATTACTTCATCTAATATCATCACTACTGTTACACCTTTGCCTAACCCGTAGGAGATTACAGAAGTGATGTGATTGTTTAATAAATACATAATTAATAAATAAATACAATTTTCAGACACCATGCTGCAACAAAGTTTATGTCTGCAGATATTGTCACGATGAAAATGAACAGCACTACTTCAACCGGAAGTCGGTCACGGAGCTCATATGTACAGAGTGTGACAAGAGACAAAAAGTGCAGGAGGAGTGCGAGAACTGTGGAGTCAGGTTTGGAAAGGTTAGTATAAAACAACTGTGTATTTTTTTGTTCAGGAATATTTCTCTTGTTTAAAGCTAAGTATATGATATACTAGACTGACTGCCCCATTTGGTCTCGTGGTCGCAAGTGCGACTTATTTGCGTGGGATCCTGGGTTTGATTCCCAGTTCAGGCAAAATGTGCTATTGGGTTTTTCCATTGTATGACACCCCATGCCTCGAAAAGCACAACAAAAGCAGTTGCCGTTTAAGCCGTTGGTCCTGCGCCTGATCTCTCTGGTCGTATTGGATTGCCATGCCTTCGAACTATGAGAGTGATCACAGAGTGCATCTGTGTCTGTGCACACACTTGTACACTATACTATATCTCCACCGCCAATAGCTAATCATTGCTAAGATTAGCCACAAAAACTCCCCATGTTGACATACTTCGACCTCACAAGCACTGGCATTACAGATTTGGTATTTTGTCAGGAAAATAGGAAGAAATCTTAATTTTTTTTTTTTGTGCTGACAATTTCTTGTTTGCCAATTTTAAATACACAACCAAACACACAAATAGATCACCAACACAGGAGTTTACTCCGTGATGTGATAAGTAATATGGTTAATATAATTATATGTTATTTGTTGTATGTTAATACATTTTTACAAATACATAAACCATAATATAATACAAACACATCATTCAAACACAGGAATAGCCTTGACCATTACATAAATATTTGATTAAGATTAAGTATTTCAAACACATTTAATACTAAGAATACACATATTTACTTCATTTTGCCAGTCACTAAACTGCTGTGAAATCTTATCTTTCCGGCCACTGCTTGCACTGCGGCTTAATAAAACCTAGATTATTGATACCAAACATTCATACTGTGAACTTGTTATCAGTCATTTATCAGTTATATACTTTCACAATTTTACGGTTTTTTTTTTAATTCAAGAATAGGTAAAAAGTTCTTTCAAAATGCTCTTTGATGATTCACTATAATAAATTAGATGGTAAAATGTGTGTAAATTGGATCGTGATTAGCATTTGCGGCACATCTACCAAAGGCTATGGCGTGGGTTACCTGCTTTTTAGCGGTTTTTGGCGCGTGATGTATGCAGACAATGTGTTAATTCTCGTAACAACTATAGTGTTTTCACTAAAATACTTGATGGTCGTCCTCACATTGTCGTCGCCTACGCATGTCTTTTGGATGGTCGTAGTATTAAAGAATAAAGCAAGTAGTAGAGGTCTTGTATACGTATTCTAGAGATCTCGTAGACATGTCGTAACAGACTAATCTTACTTCTTACTACATACTATAATAAATGCGAAAGTTTGTGTGAATGGATGGATGTTTGTTACTCTTTCACGCAAAAACTACTGAATGGATTTGGATAAAACTTGGCATACAGATAGTTCAGAACCTGGATAATAAGGATAAAAAGTGGCTACTTAATGCTACTTTTTATCCCGGTAGTACGATCCCATGGGACACTAACCGAACTCCAGGCGGGCGAAGCCACGGGCATAAGCTAGTATACAATATGTCGAAATAGACTAGTAGACGTTTACAAGAGGTTTATTAGACGCGTCACAGCAGTGTCGAACTTGTCGAAGGGTAATATTCAAGTACGGTTTAGGTAAACAGCAAGAAGCGTTTATTATAGCCTATTTCCATAATTAACCGTCCTGTCTTAAATTCCGCAGTACACATGCCTAATCTGCAACTTATTCGACGATGACGACAAGCGGCAGTACCATTGCGACGGCTGCGGTATCTGCCGCGTCGGCGGCAGGGACCGGTTCTTCCACTGCGAGCGGTGCAACATGTGCCTGCCAGTGCAACTGCAGCAAGTCGGACATAGGGTGAGACAAGTTGCAGTACATTGTTGAGACAGGTTGCAGTTCATCTGTCGCGTCGGTGGCAGGGACCGGTTCTTCCACTACGAGTGTTGCAATATATGTCTGCCGGTGCAACTGCAGCAAGTCGGGCATAGAGCGAGACAAGTTGCAGTACATTGTTGAGACAGCTTGCAGTTCATGGGCCGCGTCGGTGGCAGGGACCGATTCTTCCATTGCAAGTGCTGCAACAAGTGCAAGTTGGACACAGGGTGAGACAAGTTGCAGTACATTGTTTATTTAGACCGGTGGTATGAAGTTATGAAGAGAAAAGGGTATGTGGCCTTTTTCGAGTCTGACCATAATGCGTACCGAAAGGCATAGGGTAGGTCGCTCACAAGACACAAGGTGGAATGAAGAATCTTGAATGAGGCCAACATTCAGAAGTCTTTCTTCTGTTATGCTCTCACACACAGGACCGTATCCAGGTGTGTGGCGGTTTTTAAATATGAACTAACATTTTGTTTTCTATTTCCAGTGTGTTGAAAACGTGTCTCGCTCGAACTGCCCTGTCTGTCTCGAAGACATCCACACATCCCGGATCCCGTGCCACATCCCGGACTGCGGGCACCTGCTGCACCGGCCCTGCTTCGAGCAGCTGCTGCACTCGGGACACTACGCCTGTCCCACCTGCCAGACCAGCATGATTGATATGGCTAACGTGAGTAGTATCCCGCTGCTGAAGTGGAAATGATGTTTTTCCTACTCCCCCGCTATTCTCTTCTTATTAAATCCGTTGCGGGATCCAAGACAGTTAAATCGTTTCTCTGGGACTTCGTCGAACTTCATTGTCTCGGCGCTTTTCTGGTGGTATCCACTGTTGATTCTGGCTTTCAGGAGTTGCAGTGGTTTGGGAATAGTGTGGCGGGCTTGTAAGTATCTCTCGCATCCCACCACGTCCCGCACTACGCCTGTCCCACCTGCCTGACAAGATAAGTTTACCGGAACTTAGCTGGAGGTGGTGAAATTGAAGATGAAGGGATACAAGTAGTATTGACTAGTAGACTGTTCCACCACAGTTTGGGAGGCACTTGATACACCTCTCCCCTCGTGTACGGCCCTTATTTTATAGGAAAAAATGCGTTCGAAGGGCAATGGCGTGGCACTGATTGTATTTTATGCTTAATTTATTTTTCTCGACAGTTATGGAGTTATTTGGACTCTGAGGTGGCAGCGACACCGATGCCGCCGGAATACGCAGATTACAAGGCCACTATACTCTGCAAGGATTGTCATAAGGTATACACTACATACTGATTTAAAGTTTTAGTTTTTTACCAAAATATTTCAATATGAATAACCGATTTTCCATTTTATTACAGCTGTCGACGGTGAAGTTCCACGTGGTAGGTCTTAAGTGCCAGCACTGCGGCGCCTACAACACGTGCCAGACCAACGGATTTCATAAGTTAGTACCTTACTTTGCCATACTATAACAGGGCACAACACAACATAACATTCTTTATTTGTATGTCTTATGGGTATAAGGCACAAAAATGAAGAAAACCTGCAATTTCTGTCTGACAGGCTCAGACAGACCGCGACATCATGATCAATAGTGGCATTTATGTCTCTGCCTCAGTGCTCCCTTACACCCTGTATATTTTTTGACCCCATTCTTACTTTATTTTGCTAACAAACTTATCTGAAACCTGTCCCATTCTTATATCCACATAACATTTCCAGGGACGCAAGCACTCCTCAAGCTAGCGACTCATCGACCGCGATTTCAACCTCGACAAGTCGCAGCGGCTCGTCTTCCGCCACATTCCCAGAGACCCGCGAGGAAACGCAGAACGAAGAGCTACCGCGAGCAAACCCTCTCGACGAACCGCCACAGGCTTGACACATCGTGTAGGCACACGCTTGCAAACGGCCACGACTAATCGCAAGACTAGTCGTACGATCAATCGTACGACAAATCGGCAGTCGGGAGAATCGTCGTGAAGTGGTGGGAGGAACGCAGGCTTGATGTATGGTGATGTTAATGTTATTTTTATTTTAATCCACAAGACTAAATAATCGTCCAAACTGACTTTTTTGTCGACAAATTCGCTAATTCGATGGCAATATGTTATATCTTGTGATTATTATAAGAGGACTGTAGAGGTTATTATTTTAAATATATATCGGACAATATTTATGTGTCTTTAAGCACAGTTTTGTCTTGTTATGCACCGTTTGATATTTCTGATATGAAATCACAAACACATAAAGGTATTTTAAAACCCATATTACTAACCTTTATCCATTTTCATGACTTCTAATTTACACAAATACAATTTGACGACAGCTTCTGCTGATTGTAAAGATCAGTTAATAATTGCCATAAAACAAGGAGGCTTTATTCCATCATGGAAATGTATGGTATTTTTTATTTTATTTAATCTATTGTACATTCGGCAAAACTACTAACGACGAACTGATAGCTATGCAGGCTACTAACGCCATCTACATTTTAAAAGAGGAGTGTGCCTAAGGGTTTATATCGCTGTCGTATTTATATTAATTTATAAATGTGACCCAGAATGGTCGATACTCTCAAAAATAATATTGACGCACCATTTTTCTGATCTTGCTCATCCGTTTTGAAAATGTAATGTGTCCAGTACATTAAGTATGATAAAACGCCTGCACATAATTAATTATGACACAACATCATACACACTTTCAATTTCCTTCCAAACTCTGTCTTTTTATACTATTTATCTAGTGGAGAAGTGAAGTCTTTGATTAATTCTGTCATCCTCTTGTATCAAAATTAGAAACAATCACATGCTCAGTGTCAAGTACCTAGATCACTGTTTATCGAAGGTGCTACTTTAACTATTCTAATTACAGTCTTCAATTTTAATGTACACTGTCCGTCGCATTATTGGTGTTTACTTATAAACAGTTGGTTCTCAAAATGGCATAAGCTTAGGACTCATAAGCCTATCCCATTTTAAGAATCAAGTGCCTTTATTTTTGAGTAGTATATTGTCAAACAATACCGTTGTCCTTTTTTATATAATTAATATTCTCCTAGACGCAAGTGCATTGAGCGCAAGTTTTAGTAGCACCATCTGTATTTTTATATACAGTCGTGGTCAACTAATTAGGGACATGCAAGATAGTGAAGAACAATAACCGGTTAAGTACATACAAATATAAAACCCTATTGATTTCTCAGTAACTATTATTTGCATAATTTGGTCCGATTATTATGCTTTAAATGGCTGTAAATAAAAGAATAAATAAATAGAAAAAAGTATTTAATATCAAAGGTTGAACATGTATTCAATTTTAAGGTATAATTCTGTAGCTGGACATTTAATTAAGGACAGTAAACTATAATGAAAAATAGAGTTAAACAAAACTAATAATCTGCAGTATTATAATATCTTTAACAGCTCCATTTTATTTCGTGTAAAATCAGTACCCAGTAGCAAAACCTTTGTTAGTAATTACCGCTTGACACCGATGTGGCATAGACATTATCAGTTTCTGGCATGTTTCGACAGGAATGTTTGCCCATGCCTCACAAAAAGCTTCATTAAGTTCATCTAAAGTTGTGGTACGATAAGTGGCTACTTTTTTCTTGATTTCGTGCCAAAGGTGCTCGATTGGGTTAAGGTCCGGGCTATTTGCTGGCCAATCTAGCACCGATACTGACTGACTGGTAAGAAACGACTTGACTGAACGGGCGGTATGTTTCGGGTCGTTATCATGCTGAAACGTCCATATAATAGGGAGATGCTCCTCAGCATAGGGAAGCATCGTTTCCTCCAATATCGCCTTGTATTGATGTTGGTCTAAGTTACCCTGAACTTTCCTCACAGGTCCCACTCCACGTCCAGAAAATGAACCCCACATTTTAATGTTTCCACCGCCATGTTTCACCTGCTTTTTTGTGAATCTTGGATTCATTTCCGCTTTTACTGGACGCCGTACATACTTGCCTTCCATCTGAAGAAATCAAATTAACCTTGGTCTCGTCAGAGAATAATACATGTTGCCATTGGGCGTAGGTCCAATGTCCATATTTACGTGCAAACGCCAAACGAGCATTTCTATGTTCTTTCTTCAACAACGGTACTTTGCGAGCCACTCTTCCGAACAACCCTGCTTCTACCAGACGTCGTCGAACGGTCCTCGCTGAGACACCAGCTCTTTCGTCTGTCCCAAACACTTCGTGTTTAATTAAAATAGAGCCTAGAAACGGATCTTTCTTAGCTAACCTGGCTATCATTCTATCTTCTTGCGGAGTTGTTTTTCTCGATCTTTTTGCTCTGGGCACATTTAAATCTGTGTTATTGCGTCTGACATGTTGCACTGCATTGTATACCATAGTTTTTGAACAATTTAAATGTTCTGCTATCCTTCGGTATGGCCAACCATGCTCGACAACAAACTTCAAGATAATTTTTCGTAGTGTTGGATCGCAACTTTTATTTTTACCCATTTTTCTTCAAAATATTTTTCAAAACTTAAAATAAATATCGGGATTGCCGCCAAAACTACCACGAAACAATAAGAGAAGAAGTAAAAAAGTATTGAGATTCAAATTTTGAAAATAGAACGCAATATCTCAGTGTCCCTAATTAAATGGCCAGCCAGCATTATTTGAACAAATAGCACTACGATAATCTATCAGCTATACTGTAAAGAGGTTTAATGTTTAATAAGTTGTTATTGTTTGTATAATCGGGCACATAAATGAATAATTATACTTACATGTAAGAGATATGGAATATGGTTTAGACTCGTTGGAAAATAAAAAATAAATTCACAATTCGGTTTAACCAGAGTGTCCCTAATTAGTTGACCACGACTGTATGTATTATATTTAATCATAGTTATAAATAGTATTCCAAATGAAAGTTTCGTATTCAATCGTGTGTTCTTATATGTTATTGTGTGCGGCTTAGTATAATCTATGTACAACGTAGTATACTATCTTAAAATGATAGCTTTTTATGTGAAATATCTTCTAACCACGAAATTATAAGTACATTATATTCTCTAATCATAATATTGTTTAATAAAAATACTTAATATAAGATGTCCAGTGTCCACGAAGTAAAATTATGTTTTGAATAAGAACGATAATAAGTAAGTTTATAATTCTGAAAACCATAATCTAGTTTTAGAGAAGAGCCGATAGACTAAGAGCCTGTGCACACGGTGTTGCGATGTCACCGCAGTGCTGGCCGTGCTGGCCGTGCTGGCAGTGCTGGCCGTGCTGGCAGTGCTGGCCGTGCTGGCCGTGCTGGCCGTGCTGGCAGTGCTGGCAGTGCTGGCAGTGCTGGCACGCGGACAGTCGCGCGCGCGGGCCCCGCAGGACGCCGCTGCTGCGCCAGCCGCCGCCGCGCCGCACCGCGTGCATAGGCTTTTAGAACTATGTTGACGCTCGATGATTTTCAAGTGCATTAAACAATTTTAACAGCAATAATCAAGAAATCTATGAAATTATTGTATATTTTTTATACAATGTTGAAGACGCATCGGCGCCATAGTCACGCTGTGTTTAAAGTGACCATAAATTACTATACCAAATTGTACTAGCAGCAAAATAGATAACTATCCAGGCAAACTTCACTTCACTTTAACACTAGTAGTATTGGTTGGCGCAGTAGCTAAGCGACTGGCTGCTGCGCTACGTGTCGCTGGTTCAATCCCCGCACGGAACAAATATTTGTATGGCGAACAGGTAGTTGTTCCGGATCTGGCTATTTGTGTATGTCATTTTAAATGTTTGTAAACTCACCCACGATACAGAAGAAATTCCTAGTGTGGGGCAACGTTTTTAATTAAAAAAATAAATAATATTATTGATATTTATGATATTCACGCGTTAAATGACTGTAACTGTCATAACTTGCCGACTTGCATGCATGCTTAACTATTTGCTGTGTGTACATTAATAGAAGTAAGATGAAACGATTTCCATAATAATGTGCCTTGTTCAATTTCGAAAGAGAATCAGCAAACAGATTCTGAAGCAATGTAAAATTTATTGCAATTTATGTCCTAATATTAGGGTGTTTAAGCTCCATTTTTCATTAGTGACCTCTTTTAAAAAGCAATATTATATTAAATTAATAGTAAATAGAGTTTATATAAAACACGTTTACATGTAGTTGTTTACATAACCGTTTTGCTGTTTCCCAAAATACATAGTTTTAGAATACATGCTAGTTGTTTCTCAATTTTTCATCGGTAATGTTTAAGAGATTATATTAATATGTATAGTATATTATGCTTAGCTTGATTAATACAAATTTTAGAGAACGTACGTTAAAATACAGGGTGGGATACACCGACGCGAAAACGATCACCACATACTCAGTACTCACAGCATTCTGAAATCCCGCACATCGAAATTTATCGAAAAAAAAAATCTAAATAAAAAAAATTAAAAAATAAAAATTATTATTATTTATTACTAATTTTGATTTTTTTTTTTGATGAAAAATCTGCTGTTCCATACATTTTGACCGCGTTGGTATTGCACTTTTGTACATGGTTGGGTACGTGGTATTTAACCGATTTCGCGTCGGTGTCCCCTCCATCCTGTATATATTGCAACATTGTGATATTGACAATCGGCTGTATTCAACTGGACCGGCAAAGGAATTAGACAGGAGGGAGATTATTATTTTGATTCAAGTTTTCATAGAAACTAGAGACAATGAAGTCATAATCATTATTTATTATGACTGTTATGCGATATACCTATGCGATGCAATCAGAAATGAGTTTTACCGGAGAACGCCAAACCCACCCAAAAAAAAACAAAGAAAACGACAGCCCTTTTGTATATTTGTCCTGATATTGAGACCAAATACGTTAATCATTTGCTTATGGCTTCAAGTCCGCGTATGAACACTAATGCACAGGAACCTTTGGTATTTAACGTTTGGTTATACTGCCAGAACGTGGATCCGCGAACTAAACTAAAGTTATCTAAAAAAAACATGATGTTGTTTTGTCGTGGATCCGCGTTCCGGCAGTATGGATTGCGCGGATGCACGTCCCAGCATACCAAAGGATAAATAAATAGTTTATCTTAGATTATTTAATTAATCCTGGCTAAAAACATGAGTAGGTCTTCATCCGGTTGGATACCAGATCCTTAGCCCTAAGTAGACTAATATTTTATTTAAATAAGCATCTAATATTTATTTGTAGGGGTGTGCGACTTGCGGCTGACTATTTATTGTTTAGGCGATCTATACTGTATATTTAAGGGCGAATTTCACCAATGAGAATAAACAAGATCAGCGCGAACTTCTATAGCATAGCAATGATGACAATGACGGCTCTTGAACTCAGTTTATTACATGTGCTGTTCTCGGTGAATTCCAACGGTGAAAATTACCCTCAGTCAACTTATACAGTTGGTATTACCAAAATTGTTATGTTGTTATAGCTTTCGTTGCGTACCATGTATTTTTGATTATGATTCATTAGAAGAAAAAAAGAAGTTAATTTTGATTTGCATTTTTTTTATTTGTATGGCGCTTCTTCATGTGCTTTTAAAGCGCCGTACACACCGAGAAAAGCGCAGAGTAAAGTATTTTCTGATGGTATCCAACATTGTGCTTTATTACCCAAGTCTTATAGTTCAAATTGGCATGCGCTAGTGGACGCCAGAGAAGCCTTTATACGTATAATCAGAAGTTATATAAGTTAGCTCTTTTTGACACAGAAATTAAAGCTTAATATTTAATATCATCAATAAGCTCTGTACTTCTTTCAGTTTGAGCTTCGCATAAAGATCTTCGCACCATTACACAGATTTGACTCACAGAAACGCACTGGAAAATGAGCGTTATCTCATTTTCTTAGGCTACAATTTGAAGTTCAAACGTGATTGGATTGCGTCGAGCCTGTGTAATGTGTCGAAGACCTTAATGTGTTAATGTTGGTTGCGTTATTTTTAACCGACTTCAAAAAGGAGGTTATATAAGCCAGTTTTTGGAGTCCAAAAGTACCTTTGTAGAAAGATGTCAACTGTGAATGATTAATATAACGTTAGGTTGTTGTTCTACTCTACTTATCAAGTTGTTTTGCGTTATATGATAAAAAGTGCAGCGAATAAAATGCGATATTTATAATACCAATATTGTTGTTTCTTTTATTTATAATAACATAACATCCCGCCTAGTATCCCCGAAGGGTTAAGCAGAGGTGTACCTAACAAGTACAGCCACATTTCGCCAGTTATATCTAAGTTCCATGTAATATGGGGCGAGCCTAATGCCATCGACCGGGCACAAATCCAGACTCCGTGGCTGCTATTGAGAAATTCCTTAGGGGAAAACAACACAACACACTAACACCCAACCCAATAACACTTTGCCCGACCCGAGAATCGAAACCAGGACCAACGAGGCATTTGGTTTTATTTGGAACAGTGTCCTACAATCTTCTTTTTGCTAGCCCAAACCGTCCCAATCCTGGACAAATGCCTTCTATTTTGGGTGGGATCTATAAGGTTAAGCAATGCTTGCCGAGGTTTGTGTGTGGATGGGCAACCATCCATTATATACCGAGACACGGATGTTCAGAAGCCCAAACGTCTATCAACACGTCTTGCCAAGGGGTATCGTTATACCCAAAATCAGTAACTGGGTTTAGAGGTCAGATAGGCAATCGCTCCGTGTAAAACACTTGTATTCAGCTGTATCCAGTTAGACTGGGAGCCGATACCTACATAGCGAGGAAAAAAGGCTAGGCAGATGAATTCCTTTGTGTGTTATTATGAACAATCTCCAGGACTGGAACATAGGAGGGGCGTTCAATGTATTCTCAATATGAAGGTGATTTCTTAATGATGTGTGTAATTTTTAATTAATTAATGACATTATCTGAGGGTATATATATAAAATCTCTATAGATTCAAGCATTTCCTCCCATCGAGCACCATACTCACTTTGGTCCAGTCACTTGTGCTTCCCATTATCGACTATCCTGATGTTTGTTATCCTGATCTATCCCAAGAACTTCTGAATAAATTGGATCGACTTCTTAACAATTGCATTCGCTTTGTTTTTGGCCTTCGTAAATACGATCACATTTCTTGCTTAATGGCTGCCTATCCGACGCAGGAGGTCCCTCAGATATCTCTGCATGCTTTTCAGTGTTATGAACGCCCGATTATCTATAAACTTAGTTCAAAGTGTTGGGCAGTTCTCATAGTCGTGGTAACGTCCGAGCTTCCAAAAATCTACTCCTCCAAATACCTTCACACCGCACCGGTTTTATGTCAAATTCTTACGCTATCTCAACTATAAAGCTCTGTAACGCGCTACCTTTTACCATTAAAAAACTGAAAGCAAATTCACTTTTAAAAGAAAAGTTCGGAGCCACTATTTAAATCAGACTAATTAAATAGCTCTCAATTACCTAGAAGTGTAGTCATAGTAATTATTATCAGATTTATCGTTTTTTATTTTGGTATTTGTTAAAATGTTTATTAGTTTATTTTATTTGTATATGTGTATTAGTGTCTATAGAAGTATGCACTTATATACATTTTCGAAAACAAGTAGTTATTTTTTGATTTTTTTTTGTACCCTAACTATCACAATGTTGTCCTATGTATTTAGCCCAAAGGTTTATTGGTAGAGAATGCCCTGTGGCATTAAGTCCGCCTATGTACCACTATTATACATGAAGTTTAAGCAAATAAATAAAATGTCATAATATAGTTATGATCATTAGTTTGCTAGTTACCTTTAGTCAACGACAACTAGAATGGCTAGCATGACAATATGTTAATTTAACAAACAAGGAAAAAGTCAAAAACTATTCACGAAGAGATGGTGGCTGTTTACCAAGATTCTGCACCTTCGTTAACTACGGTTCAAAAGTAGTCAAGTGAATTTAAAAGGGGCAGAGAGAGTATTGAAGACGACACTCGCTCGGGCGGCCAGGTTACTGCCTCTACGTAAGAAAACGTGAAAAAAGTTGAGAAGCTTATTCTGGAGGATGCCCGAATGAATATGAAAATCATAGCAGAGATGACCCACCTCTCCTTTGGTACCATACACACTATTCTTCATGACCTCCTTAACCTTTCAAAAGTCAGTGCAAGATGGGTGCCGCGAATGCTCACGGCGCCTCAAAAACAAGTGCGAATCGAGTGCTGTAGCGAGTTTTTAGAGCTCCGTGGTGAAGTTCAGTCAAGTATTTTCGATCGAATAATTACTGGAGATGAAACGTGGGTTCACGATTATGACTCTGAAAGTAAGCAGGAGTCCATGCAGTGGCACAAGAAGGGTAGTACCCCCCTAAGAAATTCAAAGTCGTTCCGTCTGCCGGAAAAGTCATGCCCACAATGTTTTGGGACTCGAAGGGAATTTTGTTGATTGAGAACACAAATTAACGCAACTTCCTACGCATCCTCTTTGCGTAATTTACAGGAGGCAATTAAAGAAAAAAGACGGGGTAAACAGATCGCCGGTGTGTTGCTTCTTCAAAACAACGCTCCAATCCACACGGCGCGTGTTTCCAAGGCTGCTGTGCGAGGTTGTGGTTTCGAAGATACAACCCCCCACCCTATAGCCCGGACCTAGCCCCAAGTGATTATTATTTGTTGCCTAATTTGAAAAAAAACCTTCGGGGAAAACGATTTTTCAACGATGAAGAGCGCGAGATAAATGCACATTTCTCAGAGAAAGTGGAAGGTTTTACAGGGTATTGAAAAATTTATTTCGAAATGTAATAAATGCATTGAGGTAATGGGAGATTATATTGAAAAATAAAAATCATTTTAATTACTTACCTTCTTTTTTCATGCCGATACCGAGAATACATTGAACGCCCCTCGTACTGTGTAGAATTTGCTAATAGGTAAGTAGCTACACCTTACCTTAGCTATCTCGTTGGTCTGGTGGTGTGGTGACATGGGGTCGTAGGTTCGATTCCCGGGTCAGGCAAGTGTTATTGGGTTTTTCCATCAGGAATTTCTCAGTAGCAGTCACGGAGTCTGGATTTGTGCCCGGTTGATGGCAACAGGCTCGCCACCTATTACATGGGACTTAAACATAACTGGCGAAATGGGGGTGTACTATTAGGTACACCTCTGCCTAACCCTTCGGGGATTACAGGTGCTATGTTATGTTATACACCTTTTATTCTGCAACAGTCAGTCAGTTCTGATACTTTTACAATAAAAATATAGAATGCTTTGCAAAAACAGTTTATTATTCCAAACGTTATTACAAAAATTTATAAAACGCTTTCCTAAACTAGGAATGATTCCGGAATGTATGAAGCATACAGTACACTCGAGGACAAAATAAAAGGCACGTTGATGAGAGAACGCCAAAACTTTTCGATAAATATCAAATTCTATGTCCCGCCCTTGCAAGTTTTTGTGCTGAATATCCTTGCAGAAAAATCTGGGTACCATTTCCTTAGAAAGTTCTACGAAAGAGTAGTGAACGGTCTTATAAAGTATCGTTCTATAGTCGTTGCAAATCCGCAAGTCATGTAGCTTTTATTCTCATTTACGTAAGGTTCGAATCAAAATAATTGACACTAGCTCGTGAAATGTAAGAACTACAAATATTTTTGCCCTCAAGAGTACAAAAAGGATGAGTTATTTTATACATAGATAACAGCATGTTTATGAAGATACAATTTCACAATAAAATCTAATATTTAATTTTTATAATACAAAAAGCTTAATAAATAAAAAAAAATGAAAAAATGAAATTATTAAAAGGAACCTTGGGTTTTCTATAAAAGAATATTTCATATCTATTTAGGTACAACAAAAATAAAGTAAGTAATATTTCCATAGTTTTATGGAGTTATGTATGAACACATGATTATTTCCTACTTTGATATTGACTATAGAACTACTTATATATGAGCTCATAAAATAGTGTTTCAATGTATTATATTATACAACATAATTTTTGGTATATGCGAAACCAGAATACATTTTTTTCAGAATAAGTAACTGAATCGATTCCAATAATTTTTATATCATGTTATATTTTGTCCCAAAAATATTTAAGAAAGGTACACAGGTATTAGGCGCGGGCGCACATAGGGGCGCCGCGTGGTGAGTACGTTTTGTACAGACAAACTGGTAACATAACAAGCTTATAACTTTGTGATTTTTCAAATGCAGTTTTGAAATTTTGTACACAGATTCTTTACATAAAAATACTAGACACGTGTTTCAGGTTTCGCATATACTAAAACTAATTATGTATAGCATAGCAAACCGCACTGGGCCGGCGGCGTGGTGAATTACAGCCCACTTCCTTTTTCATTGAGGAGAGGCGTGTGCCTCATCAGTGGGTGATATTATAGCAAATTATGCTTAAGGTGAAAGCGCCAGATTAAGCCGCGAAATTCAAATTTACTTAGGTTTTTTTTTTAATTTGCAGGTTAGTGTCGAGATTTATGTTGATTAAAATAAGATTTGCGACCGTAACAAATATGGCTTTACCGACTTATTATCATTAAAATCACCAAAACAACCCTCTTAGTTCATTTAATCCCATTGAATGTTTTTTTTTTTAATGGAATAGTCATTCAATGGGGTTATATGAACTTTGAGGATTGTATTGATGAGTTGAGTGAATATAATTCTGTAAAGACATACGTGTTACGGTCGCAAATCATATTTTGTTTAACATACAGCTTGACACTGTACTGAAATTTGCAGAAAAAAAATCGCGGGCTACCCTGGCGGTTCCCCCTTAATATGCTTTATTTGTAATGTTTAAGTAGCTACCATATTTGCATAAATACTTAACAAATATAGGTTGGTCAAAGGGCAGAGCGCAGGCATCTAAATGCGATTCCTATGCGATATTTTTATGGCAACTTGCACGAAAATATGATGATTATTATAAAAAAAAATAATCTCTAATATTATTTCATTAAGGTATAAATTAGATTACACGACGAAATACAAATATTAAAATCGTTAGATGTACAAACGCCAGCACATCAAGCTACCTGAAACTGTCAAATTTTCCCAATCAAACGTGAACCTAATTCTTTAACAACAAAGTTGAAAATCTATTAAAGAAATTTGACAGATTGTTGTAGCTTGATGTGCTGGCGTCTGTACCTACTTAGATCGCACGAAAACGTCTGATATTAAGACATTAAGATAACTCACTCAGTTCACACATCACGCATGGAACGATAGATCCGTTTGTTAGTATGAGTAAGCGAGACAACATTATTCAAATGTCTATGAAGCTGAAACATGACATTCCTGTCAATCTAGCGATTTAAATATTTGCCAAAATACATTTTAATTCCACAAAAACAGTTATCAAAAGCTACCAATATTCTTGAATGAGCAATCGTTACAATTGAGCTCATTGCGCGCGTATGACAATAACAGTATTATGCTGCACGATTCTTTTGGCGCGTGGCCATAGTCGGAACTAAAGTCGCCATCTTGTTTTTTTAATACAATTTCCACAGACAAATACACCGTCATTGAAATTCCAATGTCATTGAAGCGCCAAAAGAACAATGCTGCACTATACCAGGGGATTCATATGACACATGGAGCGTTAGAAAAAGACAGAGATATGAAACAAAGACGACGCTCTACAACGACGAACTTTTTCTAAAACTCGATGTGCTGTATTTACCGCTGGTAGGTACTGTATTTTATATTACTTTAAATACATCAACTCGCGCTTTTTACGTATGTGGGTAGGCAGTAACTACAGAAAGCATTAATTTAGTTTATAATATATCCGATACTAGCCTCAGCGGCAGTGGTAACAATTAATTTTACTTCTAAGAAATCTCTAATTTCGTTAATCTGATTACTACCTATATATACAGGATAGAAGGAACATCGACGCATAAAAAAAACTACTGTGCTCCATTTATTTGACCTTGTGGGTATTGCACTTTTGTAGGAAACCGCCGATTCGGGATGATGTACTGAACGCATGGTAGTCGTTTGTGCGTCGATAAACCTTCCACCCTATGTATTACTTTCGGATAATTGTTCTACTTATGTATCTACTTAAAAAAAAAAGCATAAGGGCGTACGCTAAAAAAAATTGTTAAGTTACATGTTACATACCATGCATTTTTATTTCAATGCATTGATTTAGTAATCGCCTACGTATTTAGTTCGGCGAAATCGAACGCGTGGTCGCGCCGACAGATGGCGCTTTCCGATTTCACGAACAAATGAGTTACATATAAACGCTTCGTTCAGCACGGAGCGTTCTTTGTTTAAAACGAAAACATTATTATGCACATGTACTGTTATGTTTGAGATCATATTTTAACACAACTATTGGTTAGTTAACAATATGGCCTTTGTGATAATAAACAGTTTATCATCACTTTCTGTCGGTCTCAGAGGCTCTAGCAAGACTTTTAACAGCATGGCATCGTAAACGCTGATTTCGACGTCTGTACGTTCGAGCTGTCAAAAATTAGTTCCTCTTGCGGTCGGTAGAGGCGCTTTTTGAATTCCAGTACAAAAATAACGCCGAAGTCAGCGTTGCTACGATTCAAAATGGTAAAACTAGTGCTAGGACCTGTGTATTGAGAATTTGAAGTTTAGATCCTGTCAAACTCCACTTTATCAAAATACGTACATATTTTGAGTTTATTCAAGTGTTATTGGGTTTTTTCATCAGGAATTTCTCAGTAGCAGCCACGGAATATGGATTTATGCCCGGTTGATGGCAATTAGGGCATCGAAACCCTGTTTCGGTCCCATAGTAAACCACGTTTCAGTATGGAACCGAAACCTTGTTTTGCATGCCCTAATGGCTATAGGCTCGCCCCCTATTACATGTGACTTAAAACATGACTGGCGAAATGTAGCTGTACACCTCTGCCTTACCCTTTGGGGATTACAGGCGTGATGTTATGTTATTAAGTTGATTCCTTCAAAAACAAGATTTAATGCTAAAGTAGAGTTTTCTGTCTTACCTTCAAATACTTAAATTAGAAACCGCGTCTATGTTTTATAACTATAAGTGGCTTACCTATGTTTAAACTATGTTAACTTTACGATGATCTGCATGACACATCCAAATAGTATTTTTTAAAATTTTCCAGCAGTGGTTACGTTATTAGCTGATCATATATAACATAACATCACGCCTGTAATCCCCGCCGGGTTAGGCAGAGGTGTAACCTAATACACCCACATTTTCCCAGTGATTTTGTATGTGTCATGCAAATCATTAGAAAATTTACAAAATTTACCTAATATAAGACCATTATCAGAGGTCCGTTTATATGTTAATTTCGAAGTCTCCATTAATTTAATTACCTCGATAAATACGCTATACAGTATAAAATTATTAAGGGTAGATCAAAACAGAGATAAGCTATCATTATTGTAGTTTTGATATCAAGTTGATAATATAACATGAAAGCGACAATATTTTTTAATTTATTAAAGCGTTTACAATTAACCTCTTTATAAACAAGTTGTTTTTTTAATAACATTTATATTTGCGCGCATAATAGAAACGGAAATAACGCCGCCATTGTTTTTTCAGTTCAATTTTGCAAAACAATGTTACCAACAATGCTCCCCTATCAATGTCATTTAAACGCCAACAGATCCTTGTAGCACTGCACTGTAGGTAGATAGCTGATATATGGTCTTGGAACCACCATATATTTTTTGCCAAAAGCAAGCAGGCTTTTTTGTCTAAACTCAATTCAATTTCGAGCAACAAGATATAACGCATAGCATTCTGGGATTTGTTTTAAAACTGAGGCAAAGTTGCCCCAATGCAATATAGAACGCTTGATAGCTTTCCCGAGGGTCTAAGGCATCTGTCCCACCGTTGAAACGACAAGTGTCGGCTAATGTCTAGCTCAATAGGTAAAGTCTATTTAAATTCTTGTTATTGATGGAATAACAACTTTATGCTGATGTAAAAGAGTTGATTTTAGAATGAATGTGTATGAAATGATGTGCTACTGAAAAGTCAAAAATGTGGAAAGTTGTAGCGCAAACTGAACTTTATATGTGGATTTTATAGTTTTCTTCCAAATACACATATTTTTTTACATGTTCAGAAACTAAATCACGACAGGAAAGAGAAAATAATTATATTTGACGTCACGATTGGCGCATTAGCTGAGCGTTTGGCTCCTACGTTACGTGTCACGGGTTCGATTCCCGCACGGAACAAATATTTGTATGGCCTACAGGTCACGTTTCGGATCTCGCTGTTTGTGTATGTGAGTTTAAATGTTTGTAAACGAACCCAAGACACCGGAAAATTTCCTAGAGGTGAAACGAAAAAAAATTTTTTTTTTGATCGCTGTTTGTTCACACTGCCTACGAGAACTCCCTCCACTAGTTAGTGCAAACTAACAAACTGCTCGTTTCTAGTTGAACTCAAACTCAAAGCATTTATTTCAATTAAACCATTTAGGTAAAGGCACTTTTGAATTGTCAAGGAGTCGGTCAGTCAGAAAGTTGAAGCTAGTAGCTAGCTCTACCCGCTCATCGCTGTCAGTGGGACAGATGCCTTATAGCCATTTACCAAACCGTTGCTGCATATAAAGCAATAGCTCTTTACATTGCTGGCGTAGGGAACTTCCCACATCGGTCTTAAGCCTTGAAAACTCCGCCATCAAAGACAGTTTTTTTTTTAATTTTCTACTTAATCGAAAGTCTTACATTACATTAAGGAAGTCCGTGGAAGTCGAAGTCGGTGTATAGCTGCTCAACTCGCTGGTATACTTCGTCGCAGGATGATAGCGTTTGTGGGAGAATGATTAGCGCTGCTGTTAAGCTCTCGTCTGAGCCGAAGATCTGGAACGAAAGTGAAATATAATTTTTATTAAAGTTGTCTTTACTATTGAAAAGATCATATAGCTTTAGAATCAGTTTTATAAAAAAAAAACGTTTTTTTTTGACACAAACTCGCTCGCTCGGGTTTTTACGTGGTCGCACAATTCAATTAATTATTGGCAAAAACATATCTTATACAACACACGTTAAATTCCAGGTTTTCGTTGCTCGAAACAATACACGTGATTGTCATGTTATCCCCCCCACCCCCACTCCCCTCTTGCCGCTCAAACTGATAAAATATACATATACAACTAAGTCTTAAAAACTACAAAAAAAACCTGTCGATTTCTATACTGGTTTAAAAATGTATTTTTTTTACAATGTGCCTTTTATTTGAAGTTATCCCCCCACCCCCCTCTTGCCGCTCAAACTTATAAAATCGTTAAAACATTTGTGAAAATAATATATTGCGTTGAAACTAAACACCCAGACATTTTTCTCCTCTACACTTTAGACTGAAGATCAGTCCTAAGTTCGATTGAAATGATTGCTCGCAGTCAAAAGAATAAAAGCGCCAAAGGCTACAATTCACTGCCGCAGGGCATTATCACAGTTACTGTACTTAAACGTGATAACTCACAACGTTATGGGCAAGCATTGTTGCGTTCGCGTAAAAATACATTGCCTGCATAGTGCAAATTTATCTATTACTAGCTGTCCCGGCGAACTTCGTACCGCCTAACAGTCAATGAATCTTACCCCGCCTACCCTACCTGCCCCACCTACCCTACCCACCCTACCTACCCTACCTACCCTACCTACTCTACCCACCCTACCTACCCTATCTACCTACTTCCTAGTACCTGCCTACCTATCCTACTCTCCTAGTACCCACCAACCTATCCTACTGTCGTAGTACCTACCTACCTATCCTACTCTCCTAGTACCTACCTACCTATCCTACCCTCCTAGTACCTATCTACATATCCTACCCTTCTAGTACCTACCTACATATCCTATTCTCCTATTACCTGCCTATCTATTCTACCCTCCTAGTACCTATCTACATATCCTATTCTCCTAGTACCTGCCTACCTATCCTACTCTCCTAGTACCTACCTACCCTACTCTCGTAGTACCTACCTACATATCTTACTCTCCTAGTACCTACCTACCTATCCTACCCTCCTAGTAGCTATCTACATATCCTACTCTCCTAGTACCTGCCCACCTATCCTGCTCTCCTAGTACCTACCTACCTATCCTAACCTCCTAGTACCTATTATTTAGAAAACGTTTGTATGGGAAATAGAAAAGTGCTGTTTTGAGGGTTTTCCCGGCAATTATTCGAATTTTTCTCAACTTTTAAACCTTCCGCAGACCTCCACGAACATTTCAAAACCAAGATAAGATAAATCCGTTCAGCCGTTCTCGAGTTTTAGCGAGACTAACGAACAGCAATTCATTTTTATATAATATAGATTGCCTCAATAGCTACGCTACAGCTAATGTACATTAAAATCATAGAAAATCTAGTCTGATACAAAAAATATCAAAGTGCAATATTTATAAAAGTTACATCTAATCTGTATTCTGTATGTCTGATATCTGTAAATTGTAAAGTTATTAAGGACTGTATATGGGACTAAAAAATTATGAAATTACGACTCTGGCTTACAAATGTACCTATTTTTTTATACTAAATAGTCTTGCGTTTGGCCGCAACTCGCCTGACGTGAAGCGATGATGCGGCCTAGGAGCACGCTTGCCTAGAAGTAACCGATTCACTCGAACCTTGAATAGAGATTATTATGATCAGGGAACAGAGAAGCTGATACCTACAACCAACGGCATAATGCATAATTCTGATGATGCATGCCACGGCGACACATCAAGCTATACACATCCAGTACTACCTGATCTCGCTTTTTATGAGCTTCCCGTACAATAAAAGATTAGGTTATACTAGTTTAGCATAGGTTGATTGTTGTCGTGCGTACCTTCTTATTTTTACAGCAAAAGTGTGGTTATATACGTATGTATGTAAGGATAACTGAATAACTTTCTCCATGGACGATTTCGTAATTACTGTTTAAGACGAAACGGTTTCACTGCGAAAAAAGTATCAGCTATACATTTGGGTCATGTTTTGTTTTCGCTATCCTGAACTGTCGCACTCCTGGGCAAATGCGTCCTCCCATTCCTTCCACATCTCTCGGTGTTGTGCTTCTTGTCGTCAATTTTAGGAAGGCATCCAGGGTGACCCGCCATCTTCACCTCGGTCTGCCGAAACCCCGTAATTTTGCATGGGCCAGCTAAATATTTTCAGCACGGTAGGTAGGTACCGGTAATGTGATTAATCAAGCAATCAAGCTTGTGTTATCAGAAGATCAAATAATCGAATACAAAAGACAAATGCAGGAAGAACCGAACGTCACAAGCATAACACTCCAATTATGATAAGATACATATCGAAATCATACAATTACATGCTAATATTAAGTGGTGATACTGCCACATTTGAGTGAAGCAACTTCTTCAGTATCAATGACGAAGATCACGTTTTTGCCTTGCCACTCATGAAATTGATATCGCCGAAAAACGTTTTTAAAAAGGGTAAAATAAAAACTTTTCTGCAAAAAATTACCGACTTCCAAAAAAGAACACAAAAAAAAGTGGAAAATAACTTTACTTTCGTAAGTCGGTGACTTTTGTTTGTTTCATTGACTTTTTTGCCACCGACTTCCGATAGTAAACCTATTTTCCACTTTTTTGTTTTCTTTTTTGGAAGTCGGTCATTTTTTTCAGAAAAGTTTTTATTTTAACCTTTTTATTGTGGTGGTATCTCACACAAATCCTTGTCAAGTATCAAATTTGTATTGTAACTATACATAAAATGCCACTACTAGTAGTAGACTACTATAAATCAGTTATCACAACCGTGCTAGTGATTTCTGTAATTTAGAGAGTAGTATTGATTGGCTTCACAAATAGCTACAATTGTTGTACTGTATTGATTGCCGTCAAGGCTTTATTTCGACGAACTTGTTTGAAGTCGAGCAGAAATAAGACAATAATTATCTCGTTTATAGACAGTCTATTAACGGCCTTGAAAGTGTCTATTTAAAAACGTCGAGAGAATAACCGGTAACGTCGTCGATCTAATAAAAACGAAGTTGATCAAATTGTAAACACTTGTAACTATGCTGACCATCTATGCCATAGATTATTAGCTTGTGCAGTGCAGAGAAACAACTTCCAGTGTCCCTGTTTTAAAGCTGAAAACACTGCATCCTGCTGCTACGCTTGGCAACCTCGTCTGAACTAGATTTTGACCGACATTGATGTAACTTTGGACGTGTAACAATTTGGTGCACAATAGAGTATATTATTGAATGTATCTTGCATCGCGATCACGCTATGAGGCTTTCGATAAAAGTGATTAGTACACCGAAATTTTGTCTGGTAAATAGGTCCCAGGAGTGGGAACCTATTGCCATTAATAGGAAACAAATTCAGACTGGTTAGTTACTGAGAATTCTCTTAACAAAACCCAATAACAATTTGGGCCACTCGAGTATCAAAACGCCAGCAGTCACTCTTGCTATCACCAACATTACAACAAAAAAAAAACGATTCTAGGCGACCATAAGCTTTAGGGCAAAATGGCATAATTATGAGCACGGCTGTCCTCTGAACATCACTAATGAATATGTATTAAAATACATTACGTGTAAGTTGTTTACAATTTCAGATGTGAATATTTTCTTGTTCCATACTTTTTAGAGCGTGATTTTTCAGTAGTCGGGTTTTAGTTTTTGAACCTACTTTTATATCTAAATCAGTTCATACGCTTAGGAGTTACGAGGGACCAAAGACATGCATACTTACATACGGATCAAACACATAACCCTCCTTCTTTTTGGCTTCAGCAGTCAGGTAAATACGCATAAAGTTAAAAAAAAAAACATCAATCATTACCTTTCTTAATAGATCCGGTCTCGACGGCAAAGCATGCATAGCCAGAGTTGCTGCTTTCCTAATGTACCAGGGGTGGAAGTTCGCCAGGGTCGCGTTGTAAGAGCTCTGGCACGTCGTACAAGTGTTCATATGCTCATCCGACTCGCTCAGACTCTTCAGGAAGAGACGTATGAAGTCTGGAAACAAATGCTTGCGTTAGCTACGAAAGGAGGTGGTATATGTGTGTACGCGTGTATGTATATGTGGGTGGAATTTGATGTCATCGGTATCGTTAAGACGGAACACTTTTGGGAAACCTTTAAAGTTCGCGCAGACCAGAAAAAAGCGCAGAGCAATGGTTTCAAATAACGTTGAATTATAAACGTTAAAGTTAGCTCGCTCACAGACGAAGAGTCGACGAATAACTTCGCAGATGTTCGTAAAACTAAACTTTACGACACTCAAGACTAATGAATAAAGACTATTATTCATGAGAAATTAAATGTAAGAAGTATCCCCTCCCACATTTTTAAAGACTTCAAAATTGCTAATCACTGTGCCATCGCAAGGTTGTGTCCAATTGAAAAGAAAATAAGTTGCCCCTTCATTGAATCGAATTCGGTTGGCGCAGTGGCTGACCGACTGGCCACTGCGCTGCGTGTCGCGGCTTCGATCCCGCCAGAACAAATATTTGTATAGACTGCAGGTAGTTGTTCCGGGTCTGGTTATTTCTTATAAAAGTGCAATACTTACCTACACGGTCAAAATGTATGGAACAGTTGTTTTTTTTTAATAACCACGAAAAAATTCTATGTGGGGGGGTTCAGAATGATGTACTGAGTATGTGGTTTCCGTTTTCGCGTCGGTGTCCCTTCCACCCCGTATTTTATGCGTGACGTCTTCCTAAATACTTAATACAATTTGCTAATTAATTTATTACGCCATTTCCGACTAAGCCTGGCCCTCAATCCTCCAATTAAGGATAATGGAAACCACGAATTTGACGCACTCTACTTAATTAAATAAATTATGTAGTTACCATGATTTATCATCACTTTTACTATTAAGGCATGGTTTATGAAAAACATAAACGCTGTTGAAAATATGAACGAACACACAGAATAGCATGGCATAGAATAGAATGCTTTACATAATTTGCATAGAATGTATGTAAATTAACAGTTCAGGTGTTACAATGGTTAGAGTCCTTGTACATTCTGCCTTTAAGGCATGCAAATTTAATATAACCATGAAAAAAAAAACAATAACAAAAATGGACTTAATCTAAAAGCTTGAAATTAATGTTTGGTACATCATACAGTCATGGCTAAGGATAATTATAATTAAGTAAAATTCTAAATCAAATAAAAAAAAAGCAAATAATAATCAGGGTATAATGTTTACTGTTGCAAGACAGGCCTTCTCTCCAAGAGATGGAGTTGGCGGTAATGTTATAGCTTTTGGTGGATGTCACGTGACTTGGAATAATTGGTTATAGGAAAATACCGATTTCTTCTGCTTGCTCATTTCCGTTTTGCATAGACAGAATTATTGGTGCAAATAGCGATTTTTGCGTTTTTTAGGGTTCCGTAGCCAAATGGCAAGAATCGGAACCCTTATGGATTCGTCATGTCTGTCTTTCTGTCCGTCCGTATGTTACAGCCACTTTTTTCCGAAACTATAAGAACTATACTGTTGAAACTTGGTAATTAGATGTATTGTGTGAACCGCATTAAGATTTTCACACAAAAATAGAAAAAAAAAACAATAAATTTTGGGGGTTCCCCATACTTAGAACTGAAACTCAAAAATTTTTTTTCGTCAAACCCATACGTGTGGGGTATCTATGGGTAGGTCTTCAAAATGATATTGAGGTTTCTAATATCATTTTTTTCTAAACTGAATAGTTTGCGCGAGAGACACTTCCGAAATGATAAAATGTGTCCCCCCCCCCTGTAACTTCTAAAATAAGAGAATGATAAAACTAAAAAAAATATATGATGTACATTACCATGCAAACTTCCACCGAAAATTGGTTTGAACGAGATCTAGTAAGTAGTTTTTTTTAATACGTCATAAATCGTAAACCGCAATTTACCTTTGATTCAATCAACTCAGATATAAGAATAAACAAGAACTTTTATATTATGTTACTTGCTGCTACGGAACCCTTTATGGGCGAGTCCGACTCGCACTTGGCCGCTTTTGTTACTTAAGATTCGCTTTCAATTATGTACCACAAATTTATTACCTCTAATTATTATTTTATAAGTATTTGAAAACTATTATATACTTATTATATTACAATTTATACAAGGTGGAAGCACCGGCGTACAAACGGTTACCACGTACTCACGCAGTAGGTACATCATTCTGACCTCCACACATTTTATTTCAAATTTTTCATCACTAATTAAAAAAACTGCTGTTCCTTACATGTATTAGTAGTATTTTTCATCCTCCATGATATAATTAAATATAAGACATAGAAACTATAAATTCGGATCAGAACAGGAAAATAATTACGATGACATAATGAGACTATGACTAACTCAAGTAATTTTAGTTTTTGATGCCCATTGAATTATTTTACTTGGAAACATTGAACTTGTGATATTAGCATCTCAGAAAATGAGTAGCTATTCACTGATGGCACAATCGGTACAACTTTGATTTTATTAACCACACATAAAACCTGTATACATAGACAAACAGTTATTGTATCAGACAAAATCATCTGTAAAGAGTCACATTTCCGAATTATAAGCTATCAAATTTGTGCTGATGGCAAAGATTGTAACTTTTATGGATTATATCTCGTAAACATGACGGTTTAAAAGATTCTCTTTCATACAATACCTGTTTGCACTGATGCCAGCTGTGACCGCTATTTCGAAAATAAAATAAAATGGAAAATAAGCAGGCCAAATAATTCAAAGTGTTTAAAATGCTAAAATCAAGTATTTCAATAGCCTCATTACATACAATACTCATTCATTGACCACAATAAAGAAAAGAATGTACCCAATCCTCGATGCAAACGCAGCATTGTTCTCGAACCGGACACAAACCCATTCTTTTCAACAAGACTCGTGTCTTTTTCATATTTCATCATTTTCTTAAAAGAATCGTAATGTACTGCGTCTTCTCCTTCCCTGTGTTTGTCCATTATTTTTATTTTACTTTTAACATCGCTGCTTACGAATGAGAATACTGATCCTATTAGATTGAGGAACCTGAAAATTGAGAATTTTGTTACTTTCTATTGTGACATCCTACTGTGCAGGGCTTGATGGAGGAAGGCGAGACAGCAGCACACATGCTTATAAGCTGGTCAGGTCACGGTCACAGTTATAACATAAAGGGCATAGTACTTCAGTAACTGAGGTACACTCCATGAGACCATCAGTAAAACCAAGGCATTTCTGGTCTTTCTTGAAGAGTGAGTGCTTGGAGTGACCTAACAAATATTGCTAGCAAATATAGCAAGAAAGGAGGTGTCTGATGAGATGACAAGTAATAGAGAAGTATGGAAGAAAAAGACATGCTGCGGCGACCCCAAATAAATTGGGAAGAGAAGAAAATGATAATATTGCTAGCTTCTGGTGCCTGGTTGCGTACACCAGATGTACAATACACTAATTTCGTATACAAAATCTCTAACAAAATTTTAAAATAGAAATGTGTCTATCTAATTCAGTTGTAGACTAATTGAAAATTAACAAGACTTGGAGAGATGACTATGAAAAAGTGTTCAGTTAATTGGCCTTCATTAACACATACAGCTAGCAGCTCCGAATATACATAAACATTGCAGAATGAAAAGTTACTGTTGAAGTTTTATGTGACTGTAAAGATTTTATATTATAATAACATGCACCAAAGAGTAATTCCTTTTTCTTCAGAAAATGGTGTTTTATTAAAAGTTTTGATATTTTAAAATTAATTTTAAAACAGTTATCAATATAAAAAAGCAACTATTTGATATGGTTCTTTAATACAAATAATAGTTATGATCACAACTCCCATGTTTGGTAGACAGAGCGCTGCATTTGTTGATAATCTAACATGATTCCAATTACTCAGCATAATGGAAATTCTTAAGAAGAAATTAATTATGTCAAGTAGCAATTATAAATTAATCATGACAAGCTTTGTTAATTGTAAATGTTTAATAATATTTCTCGTTCAGGACCTTTATCCATAATTTGATATATTTATCCTCATTTTTATTTACTATAAACAGTATATCATACTAAATATATTTATATTTATTAAATATAGTATCAGACCCATGTCTCGAACTGGAAAGGTAGTAAGTAAACTACACTCTTAAACTAAATAAACCATACTTTTGTCTTCATTGTTCTACACAAAATCACTGTTCATCTTTGAATGCATCAATACAAAGAATAGCGAGATATTATTCTACAATTTCTTGCTAATTTACGCTAAACGACCTCGCAAACCTATCGTCCAATCTTATCTAAGCAATAAGGATTTAAAAATCCATATGGAAACAATGTAAATAGCTTACTTTACTAATTCGTTGTAACCGTCTATGTATGCTTCGATGACAACGTCGTCCTCCTCTTTAAGGCTCCTTTGAAAGCTTTGGTGGACATGGTGTAAATCCAATACGTTTTCGTTCGACATTTCTCTCAAAATAATTAAAAATAATTGTGAACCACTACACTGCACAAACGATAAAATTCAAGAACTGAATGAGACTGACAAGTGACACTGTGTGACAGTGACAAAATTGACATTGACGGTTCCATAAAATAAATCCACATCGCTGTCAAACAACGGGAAAACTTTTGGAAAACTGCCCACTCAAATACAAGTGTTTTCGAAATATGCCTTTGGCTAGATAACGATAAACGATTTAGATAACGTAAAATATGCTTTACATTTTGAATTCGTATTTTCTATTCAATTATACAAGGTCAAATTAATGAAACCTTGAAATTATACAGATATTGCAATCCAATTATTTATTCATATTATTTAGGCATACCGTCTGGTGTCTTTCCATCACATCGCATCGTCACGTGCCAAACCACTGGATATTAAAACAACTCGGTGTGTGCCGACCGGCAGTGGCACCAGCACGGTGAATGATGTCATTAATGAAGCTATAATTAATTATGACATTATGCTGTGCTATATGTCCAGCGCTCCCCCCAGCTTGCTGCAGGAGGTAACCAGCATTTGCATATTGACGGTGGTGTCGGAAGCCAATCCCCCAACTCCTTTGTTTCAACAATTTATTAGATTATTCTGAAGCAACCAGCGCGGAGCGGCTCATCCCTTTGTTTTTGAGAAAATAGGTTGGTTAACAACTTCACAGGCGATTGGCCCATGGACCGAAAAAAGTGTGACGACTTGGTCAATTTCGTCTTAAAGGCGTGGCTACATCCAAAGGAGAAAAACGGAGGCCATCATTACAAAACAATTACATCGGTAGTACAGAATCTAAGTACAACCTCGTATAACCACAAAGAGTATAATAAAAATAAGGGAGAAGAGAGCCCTCTTGTGCCATTTCGAAGCATATTGATTCGAAACGCCATCTGGATTTCGTAACAGAAACTAAGGCTTTTTAAGCAGCTATAGGTAGATAGGAATGCCTAGATATACTTTCTTCTTACGTATAGGCCAATATTAATTGTTTACTTACATATTATAGGATTTATAGGTGATCATTCAAATTTTCCGGATCTCCTGCAAATAGCAGCTGCGTTTACGTCGTATGTTGGCCATAATGCGATTTGCGAATATAATGATGATACATTTAAAAATTACGATCATTCAAATTTTATAATTGCATTAGCTAGAAAAGATATCTTCAGTAAGTAAACAAGCCATCAAATTGAAATTGATTTGCATTTTGATCAACATATTAATATCCGGGTAGTAAACCAAACAGGACGGAGGAGACACTCCACGTCTGATGTAGATAAAACAACCAAATACCAATAATTAAACACAATATGGAAACACCAAACAAACCAGTGCAGGCGCAAGTTGCAGCGACCATTATGGGATGTTGCCACAATATTATGTTAGTTAAACAATAATTTCAGCTACATTTATTCAATAAAATATAGAAGCTTAAAATAATAATACAAATATAAAATATAGATAAAATATTTAATATTTCACTTAAAAATGTGGTAATGTTGATAAAAAAATTAATAATTGTTCTCTGGAAATATACTGTAAATTAAATTAGAGAACTAAATTATTTGATTTTTTTTTGAATTAAAGTTGGGATCGCAGATACATTTATCGATAGTTTCTCTGTTAAGTAATGTAGATGGCGACTCTTTCTTCCCTGAAATTGTGCCTGTTCTGTTTCCCCTCTGTATAAATATAACCACTCGTTCAAGACGCCATTGGAATATTTTGTGACCTCTCCAAAGCATTTGATTGCGTTAATCACGATACATTACTTTTGAAACTAGAGCATTACGGACTAGGTAAACTTGCACTTTGTTTGGTAAAATCTTATTTGAGTTTATTCACAGGGTTTAAAAGTAAAAATGGGGGTTCCGCAAGGCTCAATATTGGGTCCTTTTCTCTTAGAAAGAGGAATATATAAATGATCTACCCTATTTATTGAAAAACCAACCTAAGAATATGGTGTTTTTTGCTGATGACACTTCCTTAATTTTTAACATAAGTAGACGGGCCCAAAATCTAGATGACGTGAATGATACTTCAGGTCCATAATTGGTCCACAGCAAACAATTTAGTATTAAATGAAAAAAAGATTAAATGCATAAGATTTGCTTCTACTGTCTACTGAATGTTAAAAGTAATGATTGTGAGATAGTATTGAATAAATAGAAACTATATTTCGTCGATAAAACGGTTTTCCTGGGGATTACGCTGGATTCGAGGCTACAATGGGGTTCTCATTTAACATCCCTTGCGGGGCGACTGAGTTCGGCAGCATATGGTGTTAGAAAAATTCGTCAATTCACTGATGTGATACCGCAAGACTGGTCTATTTTAGTTACTTCCATACTATAATGTCTTACGGCATTTTGTTATGGGGACGGGCTGCAGACATCGAGTCTATTTTTATTCTGCAGAAAAGAGCCATCAGAGAGATCATACGGTCTCCGTAGGCGCGATTCTCTAAGGGAACTGTTTAAGGACATTAACATTATGACGGTACATAGCCAATACATTTATGAAAACATAATGTACGTGAGAAAAAATCTGCATCTTTTTTAAAAAAAAGGTGACAGACACAATTACAATACTAGAAATAGGGACCAATTAGTTCAGCCAGGCTTTAGACTCGCTAAAGTAGACTCATCTTTCATGGGGTACTGTTTGAGATGCCATAATAAAATTCCACAAAGTATTCTTGAACTTAATGAGACGAAATTTAAAACATGCATTGAACGCACACTATGTAAGCAAGCATATTACAAGTTGGGCGATTATATCGCTGATAATAATGCTTGGCTCAATGCTGGTCCTGCTCCACAAGGACAGGGGTGCATAAATTGATAGCAATAAATAGTATTGTTGGGGCTACTGAAGATTGTTCAACTGTCTTTATATTGTATAAATTCAATCTTTTTAGTATTATATAGTCGCATAGCCTATATTGTGTGAGTACTATGTACTAGAAAGCTATCATTCACAGGAAACCCACTTTTTTTTTCTCGACTAAAATGTACCCTGGCGGTTGAGAGTATGTCATGCTCACTCAAATGTCTCGCTGATGGTGGCGTGTGTATCGGGTCATTTAGTTCCCTTCAAAATGGTTGAGTTGAATTATGGCTGATCCATGCGTCATGTTCGTGAACGGGCGCTGTCAGTTGTGACTGGTCATCTCTTAGTTGCCACGATTTATTTGAACTAATTATTTTGTTTTTTAATTGAGTTTTTTTGTTTGTACTGTGGACACTTTTAAGGTGGACATCTTGCTACATCGTTCTCACATAATGTACCATCTCAACAAGAATGATGTATCCAAGATTTTTGTAACAACATTATGATTTAAAAGAGTGTCCATGGAGTTTCTTGCCCATTCTTCTCCATAGAGATCTACGCTTTGGAATGGGCAACTACAGTACTTTCACAGTTATTATGTCTTGTGACTGGGACTGTAGCTTCATTTTTTATTGCTGTCTTTGTTTCGACAATTCAAAAGTGCCTGTAAGTGGCCTACTTGAAATAAATGCTTTGATTTTGTTTTCAAATTCGGTTGTTGGTTGAATTTTCTTTTTTTTTTCCTTCTGTCTTTTAGAGATGGGACACGAGTATAGTCTCCGTATTATTTTTGCTGTTGAACCATAGAAAAAATAAGGAGCGAATCGCCGATCAAAATTTTCTGGCACTTTTACGAGAATTTGACAATCACACACAGGGAAATGCATTGTATTGCTGCAACGCATATGAAGAAACAACCACACAATAAAGAAACACACACATTGAAAAATAATGATGTATTTAAACAATTTTCCTACGATAACAAGTGATGTGGAACAACCAATAAGTGATAAGATTAGTTTGACTTGTGCTTAAATAATAACATGTTAGTACATAATTAGTACTAATATTTGTAATACAAAGTAGCATGGTTTTGCAGATTTCAAGTGGCAGATCGTATTTTTACGTGAGGAAACTGCACAATTAACCACTTTAGAGTGCACATGTTCGCGACAGAAAACAAAATACAATGGTAGAGATTGGTGAATAAACTAGTTTAACGTGTATGGTCAAATTAATGGCCAATGTACTTTGGCAGAGGGGTAAACCATGCTGTCTCTATAGCTTATTCCGCTATGAGTTGGGTTTACAACAGGGAACACTGCATAGATAAAATAATAATCAAGGCTAAGTTCAAAAACAGGTAACAAAATGTCTGTTTTAGTTTTATAAAATTCTTGTCCCAGAGATTTTGATGATGGTGCGTTCATTTTTTGTTTACTACGTTTTATTATTGCTGTTGCAAATCATGTGACTCTGTTTTCCCTTATTGTCTCCACTGCACTGTCATCTTTCATCTACTTCAAAGTTCAAATTGTCAGTGTCAAAGTATTCCAAGGTCTTGCGAATGAATTTCGTCGTCCTCCGCTCCGCTATCAAAAAAATATTTACTTCCCGTCTCAGATAGCCAAAGTGTCTACGATAACAAATAATCTGTGGTGCAATTTGCATATAATGTAATACGAACTTGTTTATGAATACAACAATTCCATTTTGTCATCATTCCGAATTATCCGGTAAGTGTTATTTTTCTACCTACACGCGAAAATATGACAAGTTTCTATAATTTATTTTTAGTTACAGCGTCAAGTGGCTCTGGCTCGCAAGTATTCAGGTTAATAAACGATTAGTGGTGCATTTAATAAGTGATATTTGTAAACTGTCACTATATAATCGGGTTTTCGGCTTATTAACAAAGTGCGTCTCATCTTTCGTTGTATTCGGGGACTTCCCGTGTGACAAACTAACTTTTTGCAAAGGTTAGCACTTTTATTTTTCCATAGCGAATTCTCCACTTATCTCCCCCTGACTTGCCAATTTGAAAAGTAGGTGAAACAATGAGTAATTTCAATTGATTGTTGAATAAATTCAGTTGTGATATCTCTGAGTCATAGCAGATATACAAAGTGCTTTAAATTAGATTGTTTACATCCACTGAGACCACTTGTAGAGCCTGGATATTGGTAAGTAGTTAAAAAAAAATCATTGAAATGCAAAACTTATTTATAATTCAAGTTCCCATTTTATTTGGGTCAGCAAGTGTGTCATATTCTTAAAGAATATCTCCATTACCTACCTATCTTCTCACTTACTACCTCTTTACAGGCCATATCATCTTTTACACAATTCTTCCACTGTTTCTTTGATCTGCCTCTAATATGAATGCCAATTATGTTATGTTATAATCCTTTTTTATTGCTCAAACATAATATTGTGTAGCCTTCAGTCTTGTATCTTTAAGCATGTTTGGATGTCCATTTGTCAGTGGACATAGGCCTCCTCTAACCTACTCCATGTCTGGCACTCTCCCCATTGTTGTAGTGTCTTCTCTGATGTCATCATCCCAGTACCATCATATCAGTTATTAAGTACCAATACTAGATAACTATTTTGCTCCATTGGTCTTTACCTGTTATCACACAAACAACAACAGAAAATACTACTGCTTGCTTAGTTCAACACTAAAATTGTCATAGAAAACTGGACATGAATGTATGTATGTCATGCAATATGTTCCTTATCAAGACCAACAGGATACTATTATCATCATTAAATGTTTGCCCATTCATTAAAGAAAGAGAGTAAAACACAGGGTTATTCATTAAAAGATAAATATGCGTACTTGACCAATGTAGAGATTAAATCATTCCAATTTTTTATCTGAGGTATTTATTTCGTATTGATTGAATCATGTACTGCCATATTATCCATGCACAGTAGCTGCGCTGAAATTGATTACTTGCTTATAAGAATCAAATGACATCAAGTACCGAATAAATCGGTGAATAGAGATCAAGAATTGTAACATTCTTCTTAAACAAGTGGTTAGCGCCTAACCTGGTGTGAGAGTTTTTATGCTGCCCATAGGCCTCTAAAATCAGATGTGCGTGTCTTGGGTTCAAACTCAAGACCTATGAATTGGCAGTTCAACGGTCACACCACTAGGCTGTTACTGCTTAAATTAACATTAAATTCATAAGATATGTTACCAACAAGTACTAACTTAATTATTTAGAAACCCTGTTGGCAAAATACCAACACATAATATTAATTCAATGTTATAATACCTTTCAAAATATTTGTCTCAAGTCTACCCTGCGTTGCTATATACTGCGTTTTACGGTTTCTCAATTTGAGCACACAGGTACAAGATAGATGATAATAAAAAAATGTGATGGGCATCTCTGTGTCCAGTCACTAAGTGGCATACAAATCATTGAAGAATAAGAATGAAATTTAATATCAAGTAATAACTATGAGTAGTACAAACTTTTTACTATTTAAATTTGTTTTTGGATGAATTTCTGCCATTGACAATGTAATTTGTGTCAGCCCACAATTGAGGAACAGTATGCAATGCAAATGGCATTGTATCCGAATTGTACAGAACATTATTTAAAATTTAAATATCAGGGCAAGCCCGAATGTGATAATGAGTTTTTTGTCCTTTATTTGCTGAATATTTCTATTATTAGAAGGTTAGGGGTCGTCCTTTAATCACATGAGGTATGAACGAATCGAGGGAGGGGTTCAGGAAAAAACACTATGGGGGGAGGGTAATGTGACAATCACATGTATTGTTTTCGTGGGAAGAAAAACCTTGAATTTAATATTTAATGTTTTTTACCAATAATTAATTAATAACCTGAGCAAGTACTTAATTTTTTGTCTATAAAACCCGAGCAAGCGAATTTTTATCTAAAAAATCCATTTATTTTTTTCATTAAAACATATTCTTAAATTATTTGATCTTTTAATAACAAAAATACATGTGATGCTGACAAGGGGGCAGGAGTTCTTTAAAAATGGCCTAAAAAACCTCACGTGATTAAAGGATGGCCTCTAACCAGAAAGAAATAAAGTATTTTTTTTGATAAAAATTCCTTAGTAACGATTATTAACTTTTACGAATATAAGTACTGTATAAAGCAATCAGTAATATCATTTTAATTTGCACAGCTGTGGTTTCCTAGTTTTTCATGTTTCATAATTAATTTTTGAATATAATTACGTGTTTGTTATTTACACAGTTGGTTTGTCCATATTTTGTATAAATTGATAATATAACTTTTGACTTCAGTTGGGTTATCTAGCTATTGCAGATAAATGTAGAAATAAATATGCGGTTTAAGTAGCGGGGATAAACTAGCAGTCAATGTCACAATGTAATTTATTTATTTTCACACTATTAGTATTCTAAAGGGCATAGGCAGTAACATTTCCTGTTAAAAAACATTTACATTTATTCTTGGAATAATAATATTTAGCTCAATATTGTTGTGTTATTATGAACTTAGTTTTGCCTGCAGCTTTGCCCATATTGAGGTTGGAAAATATCCCACAGGAGCATACTATCAGGTTAAAAAATATCCTATGTCCTAATCCAGGCCTACCTGTTTGCCATATTTATTCGAACATCATTCAGTTGTATAAGTGGAAAAAGGTAACAGACAGACTTGACGAAGATACTTTTGCATTTATAATATTATTTTTGAGGATCTAAGTATATATAAATATAGACCCTCATTTAAAGTTTGTCAGCAATCTTTTATATGGAAGTTATTATTTAACATTCTTTCTACCAGTTATTTTAAACACAAAATTTATGTAACCAACTTTCTCTGATAAGAAGTCGCAGTTGATGCGAAATCGCTTTAGGCTCAAGCCACATTGACTCATTCCAAACGTGTTGTCTTTTTACTCGCCTTTTTTTAAATGTACAAAGTAATCAGAACTTTATCTTCACTGTGTAGTCAACAAACTTGAGTGTCACTTAGAGACCTATTCGGTGCTAGGTTAACATACACTAAAAACACAGTCAGTGCCCTGACTCTTGTTCCTGTGTACTTCTTTGTAAGACGGGTCAGGTTATGCAGGACACTGACTTGAACCTATACGCCTACAACTTAATAAAGGCATAAATTACTTATTTGTAGAGCTTGAGTTACCTTGGCAAATGAATGCACCCAATATTTTTTACCTGTATGACATTCAATTTTCTGATTCTGTGGGAGTAACGCGTGTCGGCTTGTCCGGGTCGGCATATTCGATTCGGAGTATTTGATGAACTAAATAGCTGACTAGAAGCAATTATTAAGTACAATATTGTAGCCCTTCTGTGTTGTTTTTTGCCGACCCGAACGAGTGGCCAGTACGCCTAACTTTGGTGACTGTAGTAAGCATGTTACAAATTGAAACAAATAAATAAAATATTCTCAATTGAACTTCTAATGGAGGCATTTAAATAATTCTGATAACACTTATTACCAATTCAAGTTGCTTAAATATGCTTGTAGGTCAATGAAACACTAACGATACGTAATTGTTGATATCATTCAGCATTATGTTATTTTTTGTTGTTAGGTCTCGAATGAAAACAATAACAATAAGTATTATGTATTACTGTCACATGCGATTAATGTGTAAACATGATAGGGAATATGCAAAACGCGCACCAATATTTATAACTAGCGGATACCCGGCGTGTGCTACTACGCTGTAGTGCCTAATGCATTGTTTAGGTGGTCTAAAACCATCTTCGCATTATTGTCTTTCTAATGTCAACCGTTGTTGCTGTTTGGGGCACATCAGTTGGATGGTTTCAAAGTCGATAACGGACATAGGTGGAAACAATTTTTGTGTTACATATACACTGCAGGCCAAAAGTTTAAGACCGCACTTAAACAGTATAATTATCTATCAATTGTAATAAAGTCCCATAAGATAAATAAAAGAAATGCACACCTGCATATTATATTGTTAATGTAGAATATTTAAAGAAGTCATTCTTTTGTTTACTTTCAAGTTATTGGACAATAAACATCTATTGTTTTCAATCACCGACAAACGCTGCGCTAGAGCCAGGTGGTAGAGTCCTAATAATATGTTTATTGTGTGCTCATTACTTATTACTTTGCTTTTGTTTGGCATTGGTCAATATTAAGGATTATTTAGCTTCTGAAAACACGTAGTTTCAATTTATTCTTACCTGAGTTTACTTGGGTTGTTCACAAACAATCTCAGTTAGTCTAAACTTGTGGTTTCTACAGTGAAGACGTCTTAAAATGGGAAAAGCACGCGAAATTAGCAGTGAAGTGCGTTCTGCCATCGTTGTTTTGCATAATGAAGGCAAATCCGAACGTGAGATTGCTTCACAACTGAAGTTATCGAAGACTTGTGTTCATAGCACAATAACTCGATACAGGGAGACAGGCAGTTTTCAAGATCGTCCACGCTCGGGAAAGCCGAGAGCTACCACGTCTAGTGAAGATAATTTCATTGTTGTTACCAGCAAGCGAAATAGACGCTTAACAGCACCAGAAATCCGCGTTGAAGTAAACAAAACCCGAGTTAAACCTTTATCATTGACTACAGTAAAACGGCGACTGAGAGATGCAAAGTTGTATGGTCGCGTCGCCGTCCGAAAACCTCTGCTAAGGCCACAAAACAAGAAAAAGCGGATGCAGTGGACTCTTGCCCATCGAGATTGGACTGAAGAAGATTTTAAAAAAGTTCTTTGGACCGATGAATCCAAGTTTGAACTATTCGGTTCAAAACGAAGAATTTACGTGAGACGCAATGCTCAAGAAAAGATGGTGCCGGACTGTGTAGTCCCAACAGTCAAGCATGGCGGTGGCTCAATTATGGTCTGGGGTTGCTTCTCTAGCCAAGGAACTGGCGATTTGGTCAAAATTGAAGGAATTATGAAAAAGGAACAGTACAAAAACATTTTAGAACAAAATGCCGTTCCTTCCGGGTTGCGATTAATTGGAGACGCATTCATATTCCAACAAGATAATGATCCAAAGCATAGCTCCAAATTATGCAGAGGATATTTAGAAGAGAAAGAGGCGCAAGAGGTGTTAAAAAACATGGTTTGGCCTCCTCAGAGCCCGGATCTCAATCCAATTGAACTTTTGTGGGAAGAGCTTGACAGGAACGTCCGTAATCGTGGCCCATCCTCGCAAGAAGAAATGTGGAATGCTTTATGCGAAAGTTGGAACAATATATCACAAGACACCATCAACAAATTGATTGCTCGTATGCCGAGACTTGTGAAAAAAGTCATACAATGTAAAGGAGGATTTTTTAATGAAACATCAGTTTAGTTAACTATAGCCTTTTTTCGCGTGGACTGTTAATATTTCCTTATTGTTTTAAATTACAATTTGTCAATAAACACTAATTAGTGACTAATTGATTAGATAGTTAAACTGGTTAATTAAACATTTAATATTTTATTGGTGTTTTACTTTATTTTCCTACTTCAATTAAGGTGGTCTTAAACTTTTGGCCTGCAGTGTATGTAGACTATTGAAGACTCGGTCTAGGTCATGCTGTATTTTTACATGATTTATTTAAAAAATTTGGAGGTGTTCGTTGTCTCCAAACTCTGTATTCTAGACGCTACACCAGAAACCTAAACAAATTTATCGTACTTTCCGCTCTGGCGCCATCCATAAATTATGACACATGTTTTACGTCACTTTTCAAAATCGAATTTATGTAAGTATGAAAACACGAAATTCGAAAAACTTAAAATTATTTCCAACTCTTATATACCTAAAATTGAAAAAAATATGTGACGTCTCACTAGGGGGGGGGGGGGGTCGTGTGACGTGATTTATGGTTGGCCCCCTCTTCTACTTTCATCACAAAATTCAAACAAGATATTCTTTCCAGATTGATGTAAGACCATGACAAGCCTGCAGAACGGGGACGAGGACTCGTTCATCATCCTGGGAACTTCACCTGGAACCAGCCTGGACATGAAGTGCAACGGTATCGGGAATGGCGACTTCTCCTTAGACAAGGAGCAGATGGAAGAGGCTATGAAGGACCTCTCTGTTGAAGCCAATATGGCCTTTAAGGCGCATTTTAAACTGGGAGATTGTGTAAGTTTATTTATCATACTAGTTGTTGCTCGCGGTTTCACTCGCATCCCATTGGAATTGATACATTATCCTGGATAAAAGTATTTATCTATTTTATTTATCTTTATGTACTAAATCCAGTTAGGCCCGGACTCCACCAAAGCAGAGACGAGTGGAGCGGAGAGGAAGCGGAGACGTGCGGAAACTAATCATTCTCATTGGTTGAAATCCACATCACGTCTCTCGTCTGTTCTGTGATTGGTCGAATCTTGCACATCAGCTCTCCGCTCCGCTCTTCTCCGCTTTGGAGGAGTCCGGGCCTAATCCTGGGGAATTTGCCCAGCGGTTTATGCGTGACATAAAGTATTTTTGCAGAAAAAGATTCCCATTAGAGATAGGCCTCCAGTTTAGTATCTTTTACGTCTTATCAGATTTCGTCAGGAGGCCTACATGTTATCTACCTACGTTGCCTCACAAACATTCTGACAGCACCATCTACCTTGTATTTGCACATTTTGACTTTTTTGACCAGGATATAAGCATATTTTTATGGCTACCTGCTGCATGGTTTTGGATAAAGGATTGTGTGTACCTCTAAACCTTTTGACTGCATAATGTATTGTGTTGTTTCCTGTGACAACATCCTGTTTATGTTAAGTAGGTATTCGGTATCATTGTATGACGACGAATTATTAGAAAAAATCGTCAGCAAATTCCTTTTTTGTCAATTCAGTTTCTTATTACGGCTTTCTGCTAAGTACACGCATGTTTACAAAATATGAAGAATGCATACAGGTCGTAAAATCAACCAATTAGACATATCACTGTCAACTGTTGTATATAGGAATCTTCTAAATTGCATCACAACATCTTGGTTACCTCTTTCTGCATCCAATCGGTCCCCGCTACATAAGATATCTCCGATTAGATGGACAGCCTTGACGAAAATGTCTGATTGGAGTTCCATATTAAAAACTGCGCATCTGGCCCTAATTTTGATATCAACCTTGTGCTTAACGTATGCAAAAATCAATACGAGATTATTGACTTATCTTTTTAATACATCAACACGAAGTGACGCATTTTATCATAGAAAGATTACCAGGTTTACCCTGCAGGTAGGTGTTCTGATGATGCATGTTATATTACCTCGATTTTACTCCTTGTTAGGAAATAGTCATGATAACGTTTGGATGATTCACTAATTATTATTTTGTCGTTATGTGCTCATCCGCCTTATGCGACTGCTGAGCACGAAGTCCTGGGATCGATTTCCAAGTCGGGCTAAGTGTTATTGAGTTTTTCCATCAGGAATTTCTCAGTAGCAGTCACGGAGTCAGGATCTGTGCCCGGTTGACGGCAACAGGCTCGCCCCCTATTACAAAAAGTATTATCTAAATTCTATTCAAATCTTGGTTTCCAATTTACGAATGTTGACTTTACGCTGGTGTAAATTAAGCTGATTGAAGTAATAGAGACACTTACACTTTACTTGTGAGGTTTCCAGTTTTTTTTTCCAAGAACACATACTTGCATCCATGTTTGAAAATTTAATAGCAACTGCAGGATATTTGCGACATGTGGCTAGACACATGTAGTAACACATTTTTTCGTTGCCACATATGGCATCACATGTGAAATGCTAGCGAGAAGTCTCTGGATTGAAGATAAATTGAATGCATCAGAACTATCGGTCGTAGTGAATGCGCACACGCATTGCGCATCAGCCTATGTAGGTATAGATTTTCGCTAGCAGAGTTGTAAATACACCGGAAAAAAAATGTGAATTTTGGAATATTGGTTCCAAGAGCTTACTCTCAAAGTCGCCATGTAGATAAAACAATCTGTGTGAAAGTAATTACCAAGTGAAATTTAAAACGTTGCATAACTCGCTTATTTGACCTAGTGCAAGTTTTACATAACTACGACTTGTTAGGGTATCGAAAACACGGTCCTTTTAGCTGACATGCTGAATAACTTATACTTGACATCAAAGACAAAAAGATTAACTTCAAAAGACTCGGGGACACGAATGTACTTAGCGAAAATACACGGGAAATCTGCCCTTGACCTGTTTTTTTTCTTTTAGGCAAAAGGTGCTTGAGTTTTATGCCGATAAGAGGCAAGAAATTTAGGTACTGTATACACCTACGAATAATGGATCAAGGTTTAGACCAGACATATCCGAACGCTAAATTCATACTAGCACTCTACAATCTCGCGAAGATTTTTCTGAGCGTCCGTCTAACGCCTGCGAATCCAGGCGAAAAGATCTAGTTTAACCCTAATCCAAAGCAGGAGAGATCGCCAGGCAACGGTATATATATATATCTTTCAGCTTGTGAAATACAGGTTGCAAATCACGCGCGTCGATGTCCGTTACACCCTGTATGTAGATTAATTTGGTCAAATAAAAATACCAGTCATGAAATGATTATGGTTATTGAGATCAACAATCACCCAAGTGCAGTTACTAGGTCAAATTCCAGATGGGAGAATTTCAGCAGTATTATTGCTTATAGATAGTTAGAAGGAGACTGTGTTAATAATTATGAAAGCGCGTCAATAGCATAGATTAAACTTAACTTATCACTATTAATACAAACATACCTACAGTTTAGAGTGTAACGAGATTCTATTTGTGCAGGTTATTATGAGATACGGGACGATATTTTGTAAACATTGCTCGCGTAATGTAAAAGTCGTCGGTCTAGAGATGTGAGACGTCTACCTGTTATGGATACTTACTTTCAATTTCTTTTAATTTAATTGTGCGTAGTTGACTATAGAAACGATGGATGGACTGTGAGAAATTATATGGCTAGAAAAGAGGTGACTACTGAGATAGCGAATAATATAAATTTATGGGAGAAGACATGCTGCGCCGACGATGACGAGTTTACTAGAACTAAATTTTAGTTTGATTTATGATAGGCAAGGTCAATTTTAATTACGAAACTTCACAGACGACTCTTTTTACTGTTGTAACGTAAATAACACAATGTTATTGTTACGGCTTCATTTTCCCACAGAAATTATTCGGTTATGTACAAAACAGCACCAACTAGTAGGTACCTAGTTGAGAAGTTCTAAGCACACACAGATTACAAGTATGTTTTAGACTGAATAGTCGGACTCGTAAATGCAAAGTAGCTTTTTAACGGACTTCCCAAAAAAAAAGGAGGAGGTTCTCAATTCGGTTGCATTTTTTTTGGTGTTTTTACCTCATATCTTCGTCATTTATGGACCGATTCGAACAATTTTTCTTTTATCTGAAAGGATATACTTCCCGATTAGTCCCATAGTAAGTCCCATAAATTTTATCAAAATCGGTTTTGTAGTTTAGTTTTTAAATCAAAATATCTGTTAAAAAAATGTTATCCAAGTAAAAGAAATTGCAAAATTGAAAGTTGACAAGGCTTTGTGTGTGATATACGATAACTAAAAAGGGCAAAATGAATTTTTTTTTGCAAAAAATAACTGAGTTTCTAAAAAAACAACCCAAAGAAATGGAAAATTACTTTACTTTCGGAAGGCGGTGACAAAAAAGTCAATGAAATAAACAATAGTCACCGACTTCCGAAAGTAAAGTTACTTTCCATTGTTTTGTGTTTTTTTTTTTGAAGTCGGTTATTTTTTTGTCAGCAATTCTCAAGAAATTCTTCAAATGAAACATCAGATTGAAACTATGTAAGTGTCACGCAGACAAACATACCTCACACTTGAGCCAACTTATCTATGCGGGCGGGAAAACACAGAACTAAAATAAATTTACCAAGTTTGACATATCGATGCATTTTTTTCTTGACAAGCAGCGCCACCTTTACAATCTTTCGCTCAATCGATACTTACTATATGCTATTGATAAACGGATGATGCAATCATGATCTAACTTTCGTTTTTTTTTTAGTTTAGGGAATTTTTGTTATTCGGACTTAATGTTTGGTTAGTCATTAATTTAGGGGCTTTCACTTAACTTTTATAATTTTATTTGATTATTTTTTGGTTTTTATTAAGGCTTGGTATTCTGAAAGAAGGCAATATCGCATACAGGTGTCAAATATTTCGCTGTTTTGATTATATTACTAATTCAGGAAGCTGAATTATGATCAATTTATAAAATATCTCTCTATACTAAAATATTGATTATTTCCAAGTGTTTTTTACACCTAAATAATAATTATTTGACATCAAAATCCCCGTTTTCTAGATACTGAACAAAAAAAAAAACGGGTTTTGTAGATACTACGAGTAGAATCCTTCGAATATCTTACAGAATTTTTATTTTCACAATTTCCAGGGCAAAACGCCCTTAAATATTTTCTCTTGGATTTTATTTTTATTGCAATTCCCCAAAATTAATTATAGTAACACTAAACAGGATAACAAATTAATTTTTTCTGCCTTATTTTCCTCTAACAAAAAATTTAAGTACATATTATAAATTAAAACAGACTGGTTGTTCGAACGCGACGCAAGCGCGGTTTACATCACCTTTTAAGGTAATATTGTTATCAAGCCTTGCTCTTATGTAACAAATCATTTACTCGGGACTTTACTTTGTATTACACACACTCATAAAACTTCAAAGTGCATTTAGTCACTTGCAATTTAACTTGTTATGGAAAAAGTTGCCTTATTTTCTTTAACACATAATTTAGTTTACAATGAATTGATTATTGTTAAATATTGTGTTGCTATTTTTCTGAAATTAAGTATTTTAAACGTGGGTTTAAGTTCATATTTATGTAAATTTTATTTTTGTATGCATTCTGATGTGTGGTAGGTATACTTGATTTTGTCGATGTTTTTCCCGGAACTTGGTTAAGCTTGCAGGAAATAAATGTAAGGTCTGCAGCACAAAATCCAACTGCTTAGCCTCTACTCCGGCCATGCGGAAAATACTGCCTACTACCTCTAGTCTAGCCTGTGGGGTCTGTGCTGCGTTTAGAAGTAGATTTTTACAACTAAATATTTTGTAATAAATAAATAAGATATTGTCTTTTAAAATCATTCCATATTTTTATCTACATGTTCTCGATAAGGATGCAATCTCTTATCTTTGATAGTTCTGTTATGGTGGATTCACACAGCCCGGCACTGCCGCGGCGGCTTGACCACAAGCAAAGCCGCCAAAAAGTCGCCGGTAAATGACGCCGGCAAGCCCGGGTGTGAATCGTACAAGTCATATTTCAGTATTGTTTTGCTTGCCGTGGTTGATGCGAATTGTAACTTTTTATACGTAGATTTGGGTTGCCAAGAGCGCATATCTTGTGGTGGAGTTCTACGTAACACTAGTTTGTTTCAAATGATACAAGATAAATCTGCACACTTACCACAACTAAAAACATTAGAAGGAAGAAATACGCCAGTGCCTTTTTATTTCATCGGTGATGACGCATTCCCCATCAAAGAATACCAAACGACACCACTCTCATCGAAAGCCGTGATCGAACTGTTCCCCCACTGCCGGCAGCGTGGCGCGGAGGCCTCGCCGACAGAATGCCGCCGGCTTTGTTGCGAATGCCGCACATAAAGCCGGCGGCTAGACGCATGGCATGCTGTGTGCATCCACCATTACATAAGCAACCGCTTGTCTATTTATTGGACACAATCGCCATGTATAAGTGCCAACCTCCTGACTCGTAACTATTTATCAATTAAATCATTATGTTATCAATATTAGACAATAGAGACCGTCACAAATTCAAGAATTACAGATAACGGCTGCATAGGCGGTGTGACTTAATTTTCAATGACGTCACTAGACCTTTCATTAATTAGTTTTATTAATAAAAAGAAAATAATAATATTATTGGTAAAAAAACTGCTTCGATGGTCTCGTGGTCGAAAGCGCGACTGGTGATCATGAGGTTCTGATCGGTTCTAGGCAAAGTGTTTTTGGGTTTTTTCATCAGGATTTTCTCAGTAGCAGCCACGGAGTTTGGAATTGTGTCGGGTTGCTGGCAATAGGCCACCTATCACAAGGGACCTAAACATAACTAGTGAAATGTCGGTTTAATGTTAGGTGGTACACCTCTGCCTAACCCTTCGGGGATTACAGGCGTAATGTTATGTTATGGCATGAATGGTAAAAACATCCCATTATCTTACGAGATAAAGGGAATTTTTGTAACGTAACGACTATACTTAATCTAATTTGTAATATCCGCTTATCAATAAATCAAATCATGCAATGTCAGCGTTGGTGATAGAAATGTTATTCAATGAATCGAAAGCAAATATATTTAAACTTTGTAAAGGTGTGAACATTTTGTCGGTTTACAAAAGGTGAAAAGAATTGCTTCCAAAATTGATGATATTTTTGGTTAATTCTATTTTTTTTGGCCCAATAGAGAAAATTAAAAAAAAAACTCGCTAAGACATTGCTCCATGTAAAATACTGGTATTCAGCTGCATCCGGTTAGACTGGAAGCCGGTCCCAACATAGATGGGAAAAAGCTAGGCAAATGATGACACCACCCACGACTTCTTTTAAGTTTAGGCAGCTCAATCAAATTCATGTATTTTCTAGTCAAATCATCACACACACAATCCATCTATAGTTTCTTTAATCTTCATCTCTCCTAAAACTATTCGCCTACATGTATAATACAGTAAATTATTTCTAAATAGCTGTTGTCCGCGACCTTCGTCCAGGTGAAGTTATTAATTGAAAATATTTCTGGAATCAGATTTTACTAACAATTTCAAGGGTTTTAATTTTTGTCACGGTACCCTAATTCTTTTTCTAAAACAAAAGTAGCCTTAGTTACTCCTTATAACATCAGCTATTTGCCGGTAAAGGTCCCGTCAAAATCGGTCCAGCCGTTTCAAACAGACAGACAGACATAAATTATAAGTACCGACTTTCATATGCATTTTAGTAATTACTAACAGACATGTCTGGACCTTAAAAGAGACTATGACCTCTGAGTTTGTTTCGGCTGTTTCTTCTCAGAGTAGTCAGATACGAAACACCGGCCTCATCTACACACATCAAAAGTGTCTAGGGATCAAGCATTTTTATGCGGATTTCTTGAGATTGAGATGTGGCTTTGTAATAAATTTATGATTTTATAAATTTATATGGATCCTTTTTGGTGCATTTCATAATTTGAATCAGGAACTCTCAATCAAATTCGAGTAAAAGATGAAAATAAGCTGTCAATATTTTCCCTATAAAAACATACAACGCATTGAAGACATTATTAGTGCTACTGTTTCCCTACTACTGATTAAAACCAACGTTATTATGGAGCGGCGACGTCATTTAAGCAGGGAAGAAATGCTCAGAGCCGTGGGAATGATAGAAGCTGGTTCCCGGCAACGCACTGTGGCTTTAGCTCTGAATACAAGTCAGAGTGTTATCAGTCGACTTTGGACACGTTACCGAAGCACTGGTACCGTGGCTGAGCGCCATGGAGGACGGTATCGCTGCACCACACGGAGACAAGACCGATACATTCAAATCTTAACTCGAAGAGCTCCAACAATAACCGCCATGATGTTAGCCGTGAGGCTTCATCACTCTTCAGGGAACTTAATTAGCGACCAAACAGTCAGAAACCGCTTGCATGAAGTGAACCTTCATTCCCGAAGACCGCTACGGGTACCACCTATAGCAATGCACAATCGTAGGATTCGATATCAATGGGCTCTTGAACACAGAAATTGGGCAGAAGAACAATGGCGTTTCGTGTGCTTTTCTGATGAGTCTCGTTTTGGTATGAGACCGGATACAAGACGTATACGACACTGGAGAACCCCTGGACGCCAACAGCGATTAAAATCCTGCCAGGAAGTCCATCCTTATAGTGGTGGAACCATCATGGTATGGGCGGGTATTTGGATCGGCGGCAGAACTGAGTTGATTTGGATCAGAGGCAACCTCAACGCTCAAATTTATGCTGAGACGATTGTATCAGACGTCATCGTTCCTCTACAAGTGCAAATCGGTCCCTTATTTCAGTTAATGCATGATAATGCACGACCGCACACCGCAAGAGTTGTAAGACAGACTCTCGCCGCAGCTAACATCAATGTCCTGCCCTGGCCTGCTCAGTCGCCAGACTTGAACCCGATTGAGCATGCATGGGATATGCTACAGAGAAGAGCTCTGCCGAATATGGAGGGTATCCAGTCGCAAGAAGACCTTTTTTTGTTGTTGCAACGAACATGGGCGGCCATTCCACAGCGTGATTTGGATGAACTCATTTTGAGTATGCCAAACCGATGTTCTTGTGTTGTTAGTGTTCGCGGTAGAAACACGGATTATTAATTGTTTAAGTTACCCAATAAAATTTTAAAGAAAACTGTTATTTCAGTCTTTTTTTCGAACTTTAATGTTAGTGGTTCAAATGTCAAAAATCCCTTTATTAGGAAAATGGCAAATTTCTTTATTAATGCAAAGGTGACTTGGTTTATCGTTACTGTGACAAACGAAAACACTTTATTTGATGAATCCTTAAAGAAAATTTTAATTAATATCAATCAGGAGAAAAGTTATTGCAAAAATATATGTTGATCCCTAGATACTTTTGATGTGTGTAGTTTAAAAAAAGAAGACGTGTAAAAGTGTTTGTAAAAACCTATTTGCAAAATAAACATCATTTATTTTTATTAGACTTCTAATTCGGCACTTGTGTTCTCACCTTTACTTTAGTACGTATTTCTGAAGGGGATTCACCTTAGATAATGTAATTCTGTATAGCGGATATGATTCTTGTAATGCCGTAGGTCGTGTTGGAGTGTTCCGTCCGATACCCGTTACCGAGTGAGTTGTACTCATTCGGTGTTAAACATTGTTGGTGCGAGGTTAGTTAGGAGTGAGCTGGACTTGTATTTGTCGAAAATATTTATTTGTTTGTTCAAGTTACAGACAGTCATTAGATGTTTTTCGTCATTGTTGTGTGGCTATATAAATAAATATGATTATAAAGGTAGGATATTTTTTTTTTTTTAATTAATTGTTAGGAAATGTGGGTTAGGTTGAGTTTGCATAAGTAACTGTAATTAGGCTTTATTTGTATGATTCCTCGATGATTGATTCGCTGGTCTAGTGGGCGTAAGCACGACTGCTGAGCATGGCGTCCTGGGGTCGATTCCCGGATCTGGCAAAGTGTTTTTGGGTTTTTCCATCAGGAATTTCTCAATAGCAGCCACGGAGTTTGGAATTGTGTCCGGTTGATGGCAATAGGCTACCTATCACACCCTTGTGACACACCGACACTTCACCACCGACATTTCACTAGTTACGTTTAGGTCCCTACCTAAACATAAGTAGTGAAATGTCGGTTTAATATTAGGTGGTACACTTCTGCCTATCGCTTCGGGGATTACAGGCGTGATGTTATGTTGTATGATCTCCAAGATCAGGTCATTTAAAGAGGAGACAAACATTAAAGTTGCGTGTTCAAAAAGTTGTTTTGGACTCACTGTTATTTTAAATTAGTGTCCTAAAATAAAGAATATTTTAGGAATTTACAGGATTTTTTATTGTCCTTTTTTAACTTCCAAAGGGAATTCACCTTTTTTTTTCTGGATGGGAAATCATCAAATGACTTCTCCCGCTCTGGGCTGAGCGGGAGGGAGTGTCAGACTTTTACTGACTAAAAGGGTACCCATGTTCCTTCATCGCCCTTTGTGTTCCGGGGCCGCGGTATCTCTTTTGAATTCACCTTAGGTAATATTATTCTGTATGTCGGATATAATCGGTGCTGTTGATCGTAGTCAAGTGTCATGACAGCCGTTTCCTTTGTAATTGCATTCATTCGGTGTTATACATTGTTGGTGTGAGCTTTGAAAAGAGTGAACAGGGGGTCTAAAATGGCCACTTTAGCAGAACATAATATGATAATAATATGAATTACGTTACAATTCGTAAAATGGTCACAAACTGATAATTTAACACATTAACTGTGTCTGTGACGATTTTATGAATTTTAATGTGATTCATGTTATTATCCTATTATGTTCTGCTAAAGTGGCCATTTTAGACCCCCGGGGGTTTTTGTTGTAGTACATTTCATTTTGTCGTGAGTTTCGAGAAATATCTATGATTATAGTGGTAGATTATTTTATCAACTGTGTAGAAGTGTGGGTGGGGTTGAATTTGCTTTAGTTGCTGTATTGGGCTTCATTTGTATGATCTTGGGGACATTAAAATAGACTACAAACGTAAAAGTTCTGTATTAAATGAAGATGTTTTGAAACCTGTCATTATTTTATTTTCGTGTATTAAAATACTATTATTGACAATATTCCCGACTTTTTGTTCCAAAATATCATATAAATGATTTTATAAAAAGGAACTACATGTCACCCAATCAAAAATCAACTCACTCAGAATCAAAGCAACCAAATATCTCAACACTTATTATTAAAACACCTACTACCAGTACTTTTTTGTGGATGTTTTAGGGTCTCTGCCTAAACCTTCGAGAATTACAGGCGTGAAGTTATCTGTGTGTCATTTTTAAACATTTTGTTCTCCTATTCCAGCCCTCACCAGGCAGCATGATGGTGGCCAGTACCATAATAACCGATGACAGAAGCACAGAGGAACTACAGAAACGTTTCGGTGAACTCCTAGACGAGAACGTCATTCTCAAAGAGACTTTGAAACAGAACAATGAGTCTATGAAAGAACAGTTCCTACTGATCGCGTCTTGTCAGGAGGATATGATGAAGACTCATGTGCTGCATAAGGAGAAGTTTGATGAAACGAAAGGATTGGTGGAGAAGGTATACTTATTTGTGTTTTATTGAAATATATATACAGTCGTGGTCAACTAATTAGGGACATGCAAGATAGTGAAGAACAATAACCGGTTAAGTACATACAAATATAAAACCCTATTGATTTCTCAGTAACTATTATTTGCATAATTTGGTCCGATTATTATGCTTTAAATGGCTGTAAATAAAAGAATAAATAAATAGAAAAAAGTATTTAATATCAAAGGTTGAACATGTATTCAATTTTAAGGTATAATTCTGTAGCTGGACATTTAATTAAGGACAGTAAACTATAATGAAAAATAGAGTTAAACAAAACTAATAATCTGCAGTATTATAATATCTTTAACAGCTCCATTTTATTTCGTGTAAAATCAGTACCCAGTAGCAAAACCTTTGTTAGTAATTACCGCTTGACACCGATGTGGCATAGACATTATCAGTTTCTGGCATGTTTCGACAGGAATGTTTGCCCATGCCTCACAAAAAGCTTCATTAAGTTCATCTAAAGTTGTGGTACGATAAGTGGCTACTTTTTTCTTGATTTCGTGCCAAAGGTGCTCGATTGGGTTAAGGTCCGGGCTATTTGCTGGCCAATCTAGCACCGATACTGACTGACTGGTAAGAAACGACTTGACTGAACGGGCGGTATGTTTCGGGTCGTTATCATGCTGAAACGTCCATATAATAGGGAGATGCTCCTCAGCATAGGGAAGCATCGTTTCCTCCAATATTGCCTTGTATTGATGTTGGTCTAAGTTACCCTGAACTTTCCTCACAGGTCCCACTCCACGTCCAGAAAATGAACCCCACATTTTAATGTTTCCACCGCCATGTTTCACCTGCTTTTTTGTGAATCTTGGATTCATTTCCGCTTTTACTGGACGCCGTACGTATTGCCTTCCATCTGAAGAAATCAAATTAACCTTGGTCTCGTCAGAGAATAATACATGTTGCCATTGGGCGTAGGTCCAATGTCCATATTTACGTGCAAACGCCAAACGAGCATTTCTATGTTCTTTCTTCAACAACGGTACTTTGCGAGCCACTCTTCCGAACAACCCTGCTTCTACCAGACGTCGTCGAACGGTCCTCGCTGAGACACCAGCTCTTTCGTCTGTCCCAAACACTTCGTGTTTAATTAAAATAGAGCCTAGAAACGGATCTTTCTTAGCTAACCTGGCTATCATTCTATCTTCTTGCGGAGTTGTTTTTCTCGATCTTTTTGTTCTTTTTACAGTTATTATCGGCAGTGGATGGAGCGAAATAAAACGGCTTGGATAAGGAACAAACGTTGTTCAATTTTATTATTAGGCACAGTACAAAAAAATGGACACACCGCCTTGACCGGCGTTGGAAGAAGGAAGGAGTTGCCATACTCGAAATTTAATTATTAAAATATAAATGTTGCCACTTTATTACAATATTTAACACACCCCCTCAACATTATATTTTAATTCCCAGACAACCCTTTAATTTAACAATTCAAAACATTTATTCTTAACACCCCCTTAAGAAAAATTCTGAGATGCTTCCCCTTAAACTTCTAAACAAATATGCAGAGCCCTTAAATCTAGAAATACCTAACAACCTTTACATACACAAGATACCTTAAACAATGTTATAAACTCAACACTATGTACGTGCCTACTTGCTTTAACAAACTTATGACAATATCATATCTCTAAGTTTAACAAAAAGTATTTTCCCCAAAGGTTTGGTAAACAAATCAGCTATATTGTTATTACTACAAACAAACTTTATTTTAACTGAACCTGTTGATACATTTTCCACAATATACTGATATTTTATATCTATATGTTTTAACCTTTTGTTACTGTCATTGTTTTTTGCTATATTAATCACACTTTGGTTGTCTTCAAGTATTTCAAAATCAACATTATTATATCCAAAATCTTTGAGTAACATTTTTAAAAAAGAACCTTCCATAATACTCATGCTAAGAGCTACATATTCAGCTTCACAAGACGATAATGATACACAAGACTGTTTCTTGCTGTACCAAGAAACTGGACAGTTAAAAATATAAAAAATTTGACCAGATGTTGACTTCCGGTCTGCAACATCACCGGCCCAGTCTGCATCACTATAGCCTTGCAGTTTACATACATTTCTACTTTCCTCATATTTATATATTAGAGACAAATCTATAGTACCCTTTATGTATCTTAATATCCTCTTTAAACATTTAAATAAAGCTACACTAGCACAGTGCACATATCTACTAAGAAATCCTACTGCTACACATAAATCTGGTCTAGTGCAAGTAGCATACAAAAGACTGCCAACTAAACTTCTACAGGCTTTTTCTATTTCAAAACTTTCACTTTTATCTTTCTGTAACAATTCAAAATTTAAATTCTGTTCTATTGGAGTAGATACAGTTTTACAATTTGACATCTGATATAAATCTAACAACTTTAACAAATATCTTTTCTGATTTATTATAGTTACACAATTAACAAGATCCTGTTTAATATTTATTCCTAGATAATTACTGGCTAGACCCAAATCTTTCATTTTAAAGTTTTTACATATGGAACTTTTAAAGTCACTTACTTGGTTTTTATTACTACCAAAATACAACAGATCATCTACAAATAATAACACATAAATGTAGTCATTTCCTATTTGTTTGAAATATAAACATGGGTCATTCTTTGATCTTAGAAAATTTTCATTCAACATAAAATTATTAAACTTTTCATTCCAGTATTTAGGAGATTTTTTAAGACCATAGATTGACTTCTTTAGTTTACATACCTTATTACTAGGTAATCTCATATAAACTGTCTCATTGATGTCTCCATAAAGAAATGCTCCCGTGACATCCATTTGATACACTGGCTGCCTTTTCTGGGTAGCTACAGCCATCATAGCTTTGAAGGTTGTTAACTTGGCGACAGGTGAGTATGTTTGATTGTCGCAGTTCTTCTGTTCAAATCCTCTGGCTACTAAGCGAGCTTTATACAGAGATTTTCCTTCTGCCTCCTTGATTTTAAATACCCACTTGCTACTCACTATGTTTCCTCCATCAGGAACTTCTGTCACCTCCTCCCAGGTATTATTTTCCTCCAGTGTCTTCAACTCTTTATTTATGGCTTCCTCCCATTTAGTTTTATCTGGTCTTTTCATAGCTTCTTGGTAGGAAACAGGTTCATCACAGCAGTAGCTCAGGAACATGTTTTCCTCTTCTTGTACATAGTCTTTCAACCAGCTTGGCTTTTTCCTTACTCTTCTGGATCTTTCTGTTGCCTCTTCTGTCTGTCCTGAAGTTTCCTGTGAGTTTTCCTGTTCTTCTTCTATTTCTTCCTCTACCTCTTCTTCTAGTATTGATTCCTCATGAAAAGAATGAATGGAATCCTGTTCATTTTCACTTTCTATTGTTTCAGGGTTTTCAATATCCTCATACTGGCTTTCTTCTTCCTCTGAAACTTGTTCTGTCTCTTCTTGAGTGTCAGAAACTATGTGATACTCCTTTTCTTGTCTTCTGTCTCTATCTTTGTTTTCTATAGACTGTTTTATAAATACTATGTCTCTTTTGATGTCTACTTTGTCTTCCTCTGGAAAATATATTCTGTATCCTTTTGTATTTTCTCCATATCCTATGAAATAGCCTAATTCAGCCTTGCTATCAAACTTTAACCGTTTTTGATCAGGAATATGTACAGATACTTGACTACCGAAGACTTGAAGGCCGTTGACATCAAAATCTTTGTTCCACCAAAGTTGATATGGTGTTTTGTCTTTCACACGACTAGGACCTGTTCTGTTAATTATGTAGACAGCGGTGTTGAGAGCTTCAGCCCACATATTTTTGTTTAGGCCGCTCTCCAGAAGCATAGTTCGTGCCGACTCAACCACCGTCCTCATCTCACGCTCTACACAACCATTCTGTTGTGAAGTATATGTTACACTTCTTTGGTGTTGTATCCCATGTGATTTCAGCAAGTTTTCCATTTCTTTACCGATAAATTCCTTTGCATTATCACTTCTTATGTATTTCACTATGTGACCAGGATTAACTTTTATTTCTTTCAGATACTGTTTTAAATATTCTACAGACTGACCTTTATTCTTCAGAAAATACACCTTTCTAAATTTTGAATAATCATCCTTGATGAGCAGAAAGAACCTTGCCCCTCCTAGTGAAGTTTGTTCTATTGGACCTCCAATGTCAATATGGATAACCTCTCCTGGTTTCGTTGCCCTATGGGTACTGGATGGGAAGGGAAACTTATGTTGTTTTCCTTTCAAACATGGCAAACAGGTTTCTTCTTCACTATTTTCGAACTTAATGTCTTGCTTCATCAAGATGCTTTTCACTTGGTTTATGTCTTGGTGACCTAGTTTGGCATGCCATTCTCTCAGATTTGACATTACTTTTCCAACCATGGCATTATTCTCATACTGTCTGAATAACATTGTGTACATTTTACCATTTCTCTGGGCTACCGCACACACACTGTTGTTTTTGATAAACTGGCACTCGTTAGCAGTCGACTCCAGTTTGTAACCTTTATCCAGAGCAGCACTCATGGAAAATAAGTTTGCCTTGAGGCTTGGCACATGTAACACACTGCCTATTGATGTTTTAATCCAATTTTCACCATCATATGCCTCTAGGTTAATGTCACCATAACCTAATGCTTTTATTATTGTCCCATCCGCAATAACAATGTCTTTAGGCACTAATAACTTTTTATAGTTTATGAAACTGTCCACTGTAAAGCACATATGCTCAGAAGCACCACTATCTAAGAACCACTCATTATATTTACTTTTTGACATAAGTCCACACACCACTGACATGACAAATGCGTTTTGTTTTTTATCTTCACTTTGTTGTTTATTGTCTTTGTTATACCAACACTTTTCTTTTGTATGTCCTCGCTTTTTACATTGCTTACAAAATAGGATGTTTTCAGTTTTATCACTTTTGTGCTTCTTTACCTTACAGTCCTTTTTATAATGCCCCACTTTACCGCAGTTAAAGCATTTTCTTGAGTTTGTGTTCGTTTTGAACGCTGTGGAACTACTGTTTTCACTGTTTTGGTACAGTTTGTTTCTTTGTTCTTCTATGATGAGCCTGGCTGTCAACTCCGAAAGATTTCGCTTTTCTAATGGCACAGAGTCCCATGCAGAGACAAAGTGTCTGAACTTTTCACCTAGCGAACTTATGATTTTTGTAACAATCATGTTTTCGGCAACTTCGCCCTTTGCTTGCCTTATTTGAGTCACAATGGCTTCTATTTTAGCTATGAACGTAGATACATCTTCCGAACTGTTAAGTTTCTCTTCGAAGAAGCGCTGCTGTAATATGTGGAGTGACATATCAGATTTTTGTTCATAAACTGTATTTAATTTGTCCCACATTTCTTTGGCTGTTTCGCAATTTTGAACATGCAGCATAGCCGTGTTACCCAGTCTTGCTACGATGATTCCTTGGGCTTTTGCATCTAACCTCTTCCATGTGGTTAATTTTTCATCTTCATTTTCAGGGCATTTTGATGAGCCATCCACCAAGTCAAAGACATTTACCGCCTTCAATATGACTTTTACTTGAAATTTCCATGTATGCCAATTACCGACATCTTCTAATAACATGCGATTATTTGAAGCTCCAAAAATATAGCCCTCGCCGTCCATCTTGTTCCGCCTTTGCCTCTGCTTGACCGCAGGACCACGCGCCGCTTTACCACAGCTTTTAAGTCAATATTCCTTTATTTCGCTCCGGATGCCTGGGCCCATAACCTTTTATAGTTATTATCGGCAGTGGATGGAGCGAAATAAAACGGCTTGGATAAGGAACAAACGTTGTTCAATTTTATTATTAGGCACAGTACAAAAAAATGGACACACCGCCTTGACCGGCGTTGGAAGAAGGAAGGAGTTGCCATACTCGAAATTTAATTATTAAAATATAAATGTTGCCACTTTATTACAATATTTAACAGTTCTGGGCACATTTAAATCTGTGTTATTGCGTCTGACATGTTGCACTGCATTGTATACCATAGTTTTTGAACAATTTAAATGTTCTGCTATCCTTCGGTATGGCCAACCATGCTCGACAACAAACTTCATGATAATTTTTCGTAGTGTTGGATCGCAACTTTTATTTTTACCCATTTTTCTTCAAAATATTTTTCAAAACTTAAAATAAATATCGGGATTGCCGCCAAAACTACCACGAAACAATAAGAGAAGAAGTAAAAAAGTATTGAGATTCAAATTTTGAAAATAGAACGCAATATCTCAGTGTCCCTAATTAAATGGCCAGCCAGCATTATTTGAACAAATAGCACTACGATAATCTATCAGCTATACTGTAAAGAGGTTTAATGTTTAATAAGTTGTTATTGTTTGTATAATCGGGCACATAAATGAATAATTATACTTACATGTAAGAGATATGGAATATGGTTTAGACTCGTTGGAAAATAAAAAATAAATTCACAATTCGGTTTAACCAGAGTGTCCCTAATTAGTTGACCACGACTGTATATAGAAAGAAAATAAGTACATTTATTTGGCACTTGCCACAAGTGCACACTATCATCATCTGCCGAGCCTTTTCCCAATTATGTTGAGGTCAGCTTTCAGTCTAATCGGATGCAGCTGATTACCAGTATTTTACATGGAGCGACTGCCTATCTGACATCCCCAACCCAGTTAGTACTGGGTAATACGATACTGGTTGTCAGATTTTTGGGCCGCTGACTACCTGTGTAACGACTGTCAAAGATGTACAATTGACAACCGGGATCAACGGCTTAACGTGCTCTCCGAGGCACGGAGGAAACTCGATCGGTATGAAATGGGTGGTCACCCATCCACGGACCAACCCAGGCAAGCGCGGCTTAACCTGACGATCGACCCGAGCAGCTGTTATTATTGTAGCCACGAGCTCGTCACGTGCACACCATTTAAAACAAAAATAATATAAGAAACAAAAAAATTTAAATCTAAACAAAAAATGTAACACTGTGCTTCACGGCTGCGCCAAATGGGCCCAGTTCAGCAAAATTGCAACTAGTGCCTGACGCTGGTTTTCAACTGGACCTAGATTAGTGAGAAATAATATTCTAGAGTTTCTTTGTAGTCTTTTGGTGTCAATGGGCAAGAGAACTGTCAAATTAGTTCGGATTACATGGCAAAAATGTTAGGGTTTATACTTTTATCAGCTACGTATGGAATTTCTTGCTAAAAGGTTTACTAAGCGCTTAGTGTTACCGTCTGGTCGATTTACATTTAAGATCACTTCTTAATTACATAGTATAAAATGAAGTCGCTTCCCGTCGTCTGTACGCATAGATCTTTCAAACTGCGCAACGGATTTTAATGCGGTTTCATCAATGGACAGAGTGATTCAAGAGGAAGGTTTATATGTATAATACATGCATAATAAAGTAGAGAAAACATTAGTATCTACATTGCACCCGTGCGAAGCCGGGGCAGATCGCTAGTTGACAATAAATTATCAAACGGTCAGTGGTCGCTCGCGGCGAAGCTTCCAAAAAAACCTCTGTGTATCTAGGTGGTCTACCGTATTGTTTTAGTTTAATGATCGCTAGAACGAAAACTGGGGTTCTGGGTTCGATTTCCAGACCGAAACGAAAACTCTAACACTGCCCGTGTTAGAGTTTTCGTTATCTTGAAATACAAAACACCGAATCATTTTCCTAAATTTCCCACAGCTACGCCAAGAAAACAAAAAACTGAAGACGGACATAGTTCGACTCGCGGATTCCGACGCTCATTCACAAGTCAGCAGCGAGACCGGCGAGTCGGTCCGATCGACCAAGTCGGTAAATTCAAGCCAGTCGGCTCAGGGAGGGCAGACAGGACAGTCCGGCCCGTCGTCTGCGCTTGAGTTTGTGACGTCACCTGACGATGATACTATTAACAAGTTGACGGCCCAGTTGGAGCTTGTTGAGAAGCAGAGGCGACAGGTAAATACAGTCTGAATTTTATGTTTCAGCATATTTTCCATATAACATCAAGCCTGTAATCCCTGAAGGGTTAGGCAGAGGTGTATCCATTAGTACATCCACATTTCGCCAGTTATGTTTAAGTCCCATGTGATAGGGGCGAGCCTATTGCCATCAATCCGGGCACAGATCCAGACCCCGTGGCTGCTATTGAGAAATTCCTGCTGGAAAAACGCAATAACAAGGACCTGCTCAGCAGTCGCTTTAGACCACTACGACGAGGCATATTTTCCACTTCCTTGTACAAACGGTTAACTTAAGGTGGAAGCGCCAGGGTAGCCCGCGAAATTCAAATTTTCTTACGTTTTTTGCAATTTGCCGGTCATCGTCAGGCTGTATATTGAACAAAATATGATTCGCGGCTGTAATAGGTATTTAGTTACAGAATTATAAAAATTAAAATCATCAATACAACCCTCAAAGTTCATACAACACCCATTGGATGACTTATTCGAATAAGTCTTTGAAAATAATTTCGCAGGCTACCCTGGCGCTTCCACCTTAACAGGAAGTGAATTTTACAGTTTTGCAATCTTCTAATTGTAGTATTTGATAGGTAGTGCATATACGGAGTAGTAAGTACGCTAGTTAACCTGTGTCAAACTTCCATAAGTTTCGATGTAGACTTTAATTTTCAGTTCTTTGTTCTTGAGTCTAACTAAACTGCTCTGCAAATCAAGAATTCGAACCGATTTGAATTGTTATCCCCAACGTAAGCAAAGCAAGGTAAAGTAAGCATCTGTCGTTTAAGTTCGGTATGCCGAATTCATCCTTATTCCAAAGCTGCTGAAGTTGAGTTTCATTTGTTATAAACTTGTATCTGTTAATTTATCATTTGCTTCATTACAGGTGATAGTAGATAACGAAAATTTAACATGGCAGAAGGAATCGTTGGAGCACATCGTTGATGCCACGTCTAAGGAGAGAGATGACCTCAAAGAGAAACTAAAAAATGCTGAAGTAAGTCTCTTTTATTCAGTATCGTAAATCTTGACGAATTTGTGACGATAAATATTAATTAATCCTTCTTTTTCTTTATCGTGTGGTTAGTGCCTAACCTGGTGTCGAAAGTTTTTATGCCTCCCATGGGCTCCTGACTTGGCTTTACATACCGTCGAGAAATATCTCTCAGGCATGCTGGTTTCCCCACGATGTTTTCCATCACCGAAGCTAGTGATAATACACACATGATTCCACTCGAGACCTATGAATTGGCAGTCCAACGGTCACATCGCTAGGGTATCAGTGCTTCACGTTTTATTCCCCAAGGTAGATTGGCTATCATTGTTACCCTATAATGTTCCTATCGTTGGGGGACATGCTTCAGCTCTTAGAGTGGACTGTAATCCCCCATCCTGGCCCAGTGCGGGATGGTTGAAGTCACAGGTCTATCCTATTTGTTCTTACACCAGGCGCCATACCTGGTACCGCGATTTTCACTCCCAAACAAATATAGAAATTTCCTAAAAAGTAAAATTACTAAAACTCTTATGAAATGAAATGAATTTATTTGCTAGAATTGTAGTACATTATAGATGGTCGGGTTTATATACAGAGGCTCAAACAATTCGCTAGATCTAGCATGCAAAATTATAAAATACATTAATAAATAATTAAAGCTAAAATAATTAAAATGTTATAATAATAAGATGTCAATGATTTGTCAATTAATTATAGTAAAATGTCAACGTGACTCTTTAAGATTAAGATACTCATTCACAGAATAAAATGATCTATCTATAAGCCGTTTTAAAACGATTGATTGGCAGTTCCCTATGTTTTTGGTAGTTTATTATATATTCTTACAACCATTCATATGCTCAGCAAAACTTTTTAGCTGTATTCAAAGAATATCACATAACATAACATTACGCCTGTAATCCCCGAAGGGTTAGGCAGAGGTGTACCTAAAAGTACACCCACATTTCGTCAGTTATGTTTTAAGTCCCAGAGGGTGATCTTATTGCCATCAACCATCCACATTTCCAGACTCCGTGGCAGCTACTGAGAAATTCCTGATGGAATAACACATTGCCCGACCCGGGAATCGAACCCAGGACATCATGTTCAACAGTCACGCTTGCGACCAACGAAGCAGTATATCATAGTAGTTAATGTAATTTGTTGTTATTCACAGCTGCTACTATCGACTAAGGACACGGAACACGCCACAGAACTAAATAACCTGAGGTATACCATACAAGACCTGCAAGCACAGTTACAATCAGCCAGCAATTTTGTAAGTATATTTGTTATCTACTAGCGACCCGGCCCGGCTTCGCACGGGTAGTAGAGCGTATTAGACGGCTTGACTTTTGCTGACACTTCCAACAATTACCTTCATATTTCAACCAATTGACACAAAACCTTGACAAATTATGTACCCTCTATCTATTGGGGAAAACCAAATGAAAATCCGTTCAGTAGTTTTTGAGTTTATCGCGAACAGAGAGACGCGGCGGAGGACTTTGTTTTATATGTACATATATACAAGGTTTTGCTTTGCATCTTCGTCAAAATTCAAGGATGTAACTATGCTAACGATTCTCGACCCGAATCAGTTATAAAATGGGTTGGTAATTTTTTATATTTTTTCTTAATATCGGATGTGTACACGACCCGTATTAAAACGCGGCCCGTCTAATACTAGTCCTATAACCGCGCTTTCACACACATAAACAAACGCAGACGTTTATCCGATAAACGAGTGATTCTCCTCTTTTGAAAAGGGCTTCATTCTGAAATAGTGTCAAATTAAAACAACTATAAAAAGCAGCGTTTATTATTATTGACCAGGTACCGTAATTTATATTGATTATTTACGTCTTCTATGACGACCTCCTGAATTTTGACGAGGATGCAACTACACCTTGTTATAATATATACGGGGTGGAAGGGACATCGACGCGAAAACGGAAACCACATACTCAGTACATCATGCTGAACCCCCTCCACACCGAAATTTTCGTCGGTTATTAAAAAAAATCAACTGTTTCCTACAAAAGTGCAATACCTACACTGTCAAAATGTAGTGATTGTATTTCATTGAAAATGTTAAAGAAACCACTTTTAGCCAGATGGACCTAAATTACCCTTTGACAAATGAAACTCATGTGTCGATTGGCACGAAATAAGTATTAATCGACTTTAGACATCAAACAAATCAAGAGACATAAAATAAATCAAGTCCCAAGCGAGACTGCTGAGCAGGAGGTGCGATTCCCGGGTCAATGGTGTTTTCCATCAAGATTATTTCAGTAGTATCGCCTTATTGGATTGTGACTTAACACTTCCGGTGCCAAGCACCCAGCATATGGGTCGAAATAATAATTCGTCGGTGTGCGCACAACCCGCCTCCCGAGTCGTCGTTATATGTAGCTATAATGACTTATGCATACTAGTAAAAAATAATTATTTGAACTTAACAGCGAAAGTGTTAAACATTACTGGTGAAATATGGGTTTACTATTAGGTACACCTCTGCCCAACCCCTCGAGGATTACAGGCGTCTTATGTTTGTTTTAAATTTTAGTTTTTTTTCTTACTTCCAGACCAGTATATCATCCGAGGAGTTGGCTAAACGAGACCAGCTGTTACGTCAACTTGAAGGCAGAGTGGCTTCATTACAAGCTGAACTGAAGAACGCACAGCTCAAAATATTGGAATTCGAAAGTGTTAAGGTAATACTAAAAACAAGCATTTATTAAAAAATATATTTTAAATCTGTGTGACGTCATTTTTTGTATTCTTCTCAGCAAACTCTTTTAATTGATGCCATATGGGCATGGGAGTCCATTAAAAATAACTAGTCCGCCATCTTTGGGAGTCCGCCATATTGGATTTAGAATGACGTCACTTAGCTAAGCGTGTATTGTCATCCTAACTAAATGTGTATGCAATAATTAAATTTCACCTCAATCGGTGGGTGATAATTGTTATAAACTTTTGTTGCAAGATTTGACCTTTTTTTTGTGTGGGAAAATCCTCATGGATACCCTCCGTCTGGGGCCAACGGAGGGTTATGTCGGACTCTAACCGACTAAAACCCCTGTTCCTAAAACTACTGCCATGTGCCGGGGGCGCGGCAGATACGCGTACACTCGCGCGCACCCCGACTGGCGCCAGCCCGCCAGCCCGGCGCGCGCGCTCACCGTGCGCACGTTCTCCATGAAAGCGCGCAGGCACCACGGCGCGCTACTTTTTTGGGCCTGGCCGGTCGGGCGACGACTCAGCCCTCACTTCGCCGCCCGCAGATTTGACCAAACAAACATACAAATAATAACTTTTTATTTGGAGGTGTTCTCCATTTGCCTGTCTAGTATTTATCACATTAAATTGTAATTGACCTGTGCTGCGTTTCAGTTGGAATTCACGAAACACAAATCTGGCGTATCGGAGGCCGCTAAAATGTACAAAGATCAGATACAAGATCTTCACATCAGGCTTAAGGAGGCGTCTACTACTGTAAGTATTCACATGGATATGTGGTTGCCAGACAGCTAGAGCCCTGCTGTAATAGGCGAAACCTGGGAAGATGATGATAGGTTCTAACAGTTTTGTTTTCAAGCACTGTGGCTTATGAAATCAAGAAGGCTGGGATTTTAGATCAAATTAATTACAAAATGCTTCGTTGGTATAGTAGTTGCAAACGCGACTACTGAGTGTTATTGGTGCTGCGTGTGTTATTGGGTTATTCCATTACTCCCGTTTTCCATTACATTAGTCTGGATTTGTGCCAAAGATTGTATTATCCTGTACTAACTGGGTTGTGGAGGTCAGATAGGCAGCCACTTCATGTAAATGACTGGTATTCAGCTGCATCCGGTAAGACTGGAAGCCGACCCCTACACAGTTGGGAAAAGGCTAGACAGACGATGATAATAAGTCTTCGTATTTAAATTTACTGAAAGTTCTTAATAATTATTAAGTTATTAATAATTATTAAGTTATTAAGAACTGTCTGTGTTCGATCATAGCTTAATTTAATCTTGCTTTCATTTAGACTGACACTTGAGAGCGGTTGAACGCACCATGGGATTCGAATTAAAGTTGAGCATCGGAAAAGTTGGGCAAAGTTGTAAATACGTCCTCCCCTGATTTCTATAGGGATGTTTTAAACACATTTATAAATGAGTCTGGAGCCTGGTTTTGTGCCCGGTTGATGGCAATAGGCTCGCCCCCTAATACATGAGACTTAAACATAACTGGCTGTACTATTAGGGCACTGTTCCGCCAAGCCTTTCAGGGATTGCAGGCGTGATATTATGTTATGTTATAATTTTTTTCCCAGGTGTTCCAACCAGTTCGTTTCTCGATCAGTTCGGAGCCGGAGTCGTGTTCATCGTCGGAGTTCGCGAGCCTCACGTCAAACGTCAAGCTGTACGACAAGACGCTCAAGCATTTGGCCGAGCTACTCAATATTTTAACACATGGGTAAGCTTTGTGATATCTTTTGTTTTAACCGTCTCAAAATATCTACTCTACTGTACTTGGAATAAAGTCGAGGAAATTTAAATTAAGTTAACTTAGGTTAAGGCCCTAAAGGACAACTCAAACTTAAAAGCATTGGTCCGGGATCAGCATCGCTTTAAGGTAATAGCGCCAAGCCCGCGAAATTCAAATTTTCTTACAATTTGCAGGACATGTCAGGCTGTATGTTAAACAAAATATGATTTGCGACACGTATGCAGTTACACAATTATAATCATTAAAATCATCAATAACAACCCTCTTAGTTCATGTAATCCCATTATGACACCATATTTGTAACGGCCGCGAATTATATTTTAATGCCTGCCCTGCCTGATACGGACCGGCAAATTACAATAAACGTAACAAAATTTGAATTTCGCGGACTTACCCTGGCGTTTCCACTTTAACTCGAGCCGTTCGGGGTTCTTTCTAAGAAACGCCACACTATAACGTTAACTTAAAAGTATCGTAACGTCTTCGTCCCGGCTCGAGAGCAGATAGTAATCAACCAACCAATCAACTAATCGAAGCAAAAATCTTGATTCCGTTCAGATTGAAAGATATTAACACAGATGAAACCAAAGCGTAACGAAATAAAATTAATGTGATATCGGGCTGAGCGGGTTTTTGAAGAGATATCATCGTGATATGGCAAAAAAGTAGGAGAGGTGTCTGCTGAGATGACGAGTAATAGACAAGTATGGAAGAAGACATGCTGCGCCGACCCCAATAGAATTAGGGATAGGGCAGGAGACTGATGATGAATGATGTTATATTCAAATACGAATTTAAATTATTGAATACGCGGTTAAATTTATCTTTATTGAGTTTTTTCATGTTTCCGATGGATGCTGGCAGTACTTCACTAAGTAATAATATAATTTTTCAGCATGTCAGACAGTCTAGTAGAAACATTCGGTCTAATAACGAGCCTTCACGACTACAAGCTTGAAAGGACGACGGCAGACCAGTTCAAAACGGGCCTGGCAGAGGTCAAACAGCAGATGGAGAAACAACATAGCACGGCGCTCAATAATATGTAAGTATTTTAGAAAAGTCATTATAACGGTTTAGTATCTAATTTACTGGCTAGGCCGGAAGTTGAACCCAATACCAGAATAATTCAAATTCATTAATTGGTGTGATTTTTGGTACATTTTACATGGGATCTTAATAATAAATTATTCGTTCCTCAAAAAATCTCAATCTGCCTTAGAGGTGTACACTCTTTCACATAATTAGGAATTATTAATATAAAAAAAAAATAATTAAAATAAAATAACTTCAACAAAAAATCACAACATAACTTAAGTCAGAGGAAGCAAGCAAAACATTAACAATTGAGTATACATAAAAATAATAATGGATGGAAATAAAGATAATAATACAATGTTAAAATTAAATAAATATCAATGTTAAATAACTTACAATTTATCATTAAGTAATTCGTCAATAGTATAACATTTTCCCAATAATAGATGTCTTAATTTGTTTTTAAATTGAATAATATTAGTCCTTAATTCCATTTGGTAATTTATTAAATATTTTTGCGGCCATGCAAAGTATGTTTTTGCGCATCAAGGCGGTCTTTGATGGTCGAACGCATAATTCATGTCTATATTGTTGTCTAATCACTTTATAGCGATGTTCAGATGGTTTTCTGAATAATGAACTTCATCTAGCGGAAAGAATCTTATCCACGTGAAACTCTGTGTGGGTTGGAACCTTTCTATTATACTACGACAAATTTATTTAAGTGTGTGCGTCTAACCAGTTGAAACTGGTTTCAAACCAACTTCAGCGGGATTTCAGTTGCGAACTTGCGATCTGTGTATTTGAGTTATTTATCAGTTGAGTCTGTTTGTAAAAGAGCTGGTGCAGTTCGACTGTAATAAATTTAAAGAGGCCACAAAGCGTTATTGACGAATTTTATTCATTTAATGAGCGTTTTCGTTCTTTTAAATTATCAGATTTTTAGGAAACTTAAGAGCGTGTAAGCGGTACGGCATTTCATACAAATTTTCAAGTCCTTATTTTTCGATATGACTGAACCGATTTTAATGAAACTTCATACCCATAAGCAAGATACATAGGTCTATAAAGTTAGTGAAAAACATTTTCGCAAAATTGTGTTACAGTTAAATTAGACCGATTTTAAATTTTCCATAGAAACAGAAATTTCCAATTATCTTTTTTTAAATAAGACATTTCGAAAATGTTTTTCACTAACTTTTTAGACCTGCTTATGGGTATGAAGTTTCATTAAAATCGGTTCAGTCATATCGAAAAATAAGGACTTGAAAATTTGTATGAAATGCCGTACGGCGTACACGCTCTTAATTCATCTAACCGATATTAAACTATTAGCTCAACAATTCTACACCATCAACCGATCGAAACTTTCAACCAAGTAATTCTGACATTCCACCATTTTTACTTTCCAGCGGCCAAGTCCGAGGCACCCTCTCAATATTCGAAGGCATCTTCAAGGACTACAGCGAGCTGCTGAAGCGCTCCGTGTCGAAGCCCCGCGTGGAGCGCTCCGGCAACGTGGAGGCCCTCACCGCAGCCCTAGTGGCCAGGGGACAGGAGCTCACCATGATGGCTGCTGAACTGAATAAGCTGAAGGGCGAGAAAGATGATACTGAGCTGCTTAAGGCGCAGATGGATTTGTATAAGTAAGGGTTTTTTTATTAATTTTGTGTCAAAAGCTCCTTTTTCTTAGAAATTAAGAAGTCGAGGTGAGAATTATACAAAGTCGATGAAGAAGTTATATTTACTTCGCATCCTGATCAAAGTGGTTGGCTGAATACGCGATTTTTGTATTCATAATGTCACTCATTTGTTCGAATAATAAGAAAGTGCCATCTGTCGACGTGACCATGTATTCGGGTTCGCCGAAAAAAATGAATGCAACAGTTGCGTGTTGCGTATGTTTTACGTTTGCGGCAGCCGCCGGCACAATACGTTCGAGCAAGATGAGTTGAGACTGACACCCCTATCTATAGTCAAGTTAAAGTAATTACTTGAGCTTAAGTAATTACTTGTGCAATTTTTTTATGCAATAGAATAGAATTTAAACGAAGTAAGAACCGTCAAAGAAAGTAAAGCTAACTTTTACAGTTCTAACTTCAAGCAATTACTAAACCACATAATAAAAATCGTACTTATCTTAAATAATGACATTTACTCAAGTAAACACTTTGACTTGTTTATAGATACGGGGGTGAGTATTGGAAATAGTTAGTTAAGTATGAGTGTACTGGCCGGCCGTGTCGTGCCGGCGGGCGGCACTCGGCCAGGCACGCCGGCACGGGCGGCCTCGCGACACTGTATATAGAGACCACCCAAACACAAGCCTGTATTTACCGGCCAAGGTCAAGGGATACCGGCGCGAAGCTGCTTTATAGTTATGATTTTATGACCACCACTGTCACGGGTCTTGGAGTAAACATGTACTTACTTTTAAGATAACTGTTTAGAAAATCAAAAGTCATTTATTCAAATTAGGCTGATAATCAGCACTTTTCGAACGTCGAGTTTACAAGAGACAGTCCCCGCCCTTCGCCACTTCCTAGTGTTTTAGCTGGAAAGACTAAGTGGCGAAACAAACTCCCCAGCAACACATCTGTCTGTTAGGTTAGAAGAACCAGATTCTATATAAAGCGTGTAAAATATATAAACAAAGAATCAAGTGCATTGAAAATTAGAAAAACGATCACGCAAATTTTAACGTTATATAAATGTTGTGAAGATATAAAACACATCGCAAAATATTTGTTTGGACTAAACTCAAATTCCTCCGACTTTGTATCTCGCCATTCCTATCTAGTCTCTAAATAGATCCTCTATTCCCAGGAGTGACTTCGAAGCGGAGAGGGAATCTCGCGAGAAGATGGCGTGTGAGAAAGAGAACATCCTCACAGATCTCAGGAAGACGCAGAAACGTAACCAGGAACTAACGCAACAGGTGTGTGTTTATTTTATACTAGCGGATACCCGGCGTGTGCTATAATAGTGCCTAATGCAATGTTTTAGTGGTCTAACATCTTCGCATTATTTCTTTTCTAATGAAACCGGTTTAGTCCACATCGGTCGGACGGTTTCAAAGTCTATAACGGACGTAGAGACAGTTTGTGTGTTTTATTTATATAGATTTGTTGTTATCATCATTGTATGTTATATTTTTGGGTCATTTATAACCCAGTGCCCTTTTAAATACTAATAATAGCCTATTACTGTCTCACTGATGAGCAAAAACCTCTTCAAATATAGAGAGTTTAGGGGTTGACAGGTTGGTTCAAAATGAAGCTGATAAAATCTGTTCTTTTCCGTCAAAGTTGCCTAAAACTAAATGCCTGTTTTTCGCAAGTTCCTAGTGTTTAGATGAGGAAAAGATGTAACGAAACAAACTCCAGCAACACGCCTGTCTAATATTATGTGTAGGATAACTAACCGACTTCCCTTTTGAATAATAACAAATTACAATTACCGTTGAACGACCTACAATAAAACTCGCATGATCATCTAACGGGTTTTTCAACAAGAACTTTGTTTTTAAATCGGGGTAACACCAACAACATGACAGTTTTGACATTTAGTTTTTTAGTATAGACGTATTCGTAGTAGATGCTTTGGCAATTGTTACAATGAATTCAATTTCGCTCGAAAGTCGAATTAAAATAATTAAAATCCACTATGAAAATGGTGGTTCTGTTAAAGTTACATTTCGTAAAATTCGTGATATTTTCGGACAACATAATCGTCCTTCTGAGACCGCTATTAAGAATTTCGTCGCTAAATTTGAGTTGACAGGCTCAGTACAATATGTGCCTACACCAACACGTGTTCGACCGGGTCGTTCAACTGAAAATATCCCAGCCACAGTGGAAATGCGGTAACGGTCAATGGATTACGCTCTCGCGAGATGTTAACAACTAAATTTTGGCCTATTATTGACGATGTGGATATCACTGACATGTGGTTTCAACAGGACGGTGCCACATGTCACACAGCCAATGAAACGATCAATTTATTGCAAACTAAATTTCCCGATCGCATAATTTCACGAAATTCAGCTGTTAAGTGGCCAGCCAGATCGTGTGATCTAACACCACTGAATTATTTTTTGTGGGGCTATGTTAAGGAAAGAGTCTATACACAGCCAATCGAATCGATTGCAGCCTTAAAACTCAAAATCCGTGATGTAATTAAAAAGAAAGAAAAAAACGTTTATTGGCACACGCCAAAAGTACACAATACAAAATATAAAAAAGCAAATATAAAATAAAATTTAAAACTAACCAAGAAATAACAATAAATAACGAAAATAATAATAATTAACGAAATAGACCCGCCATTTTGCCTGAAAGTGATAAAGAACTGATGTAAGAATTGACATCTGTCAGCGTGGTCGTGGTGGACATTTGCCAGATATCATTTTTCATTCATAATTGCCAAACTTTTCTCTTTGTAATACAATAAAAATTTGAATCGTCTTCATCTAAATTCTTTGTTTTATTTTGTTTTAGAAAACAAAGTTCTTGTTGAAAAACCGTACTTTGTTTTTCAACAAATCCATTAAAACCCCAATCTGAATTAAGTAAGATTGTTCAGTTCGGTAGTGTTGATCATTATTTACATTGTAAAAAACCTTAGGACTTAATATAAAAAAAAACGAGCCCCACAAACATATTATTATTATGGTAATGAACCTGAGACATTGTACTAATCGAAGTATTTTTTCACAGTTGGAAGAAGTTCGCAAGATAAACCCAGCAGTGTACCGCAGCGCCACCAGCTCGTCCCGCGCCGCGCCCCCCGCCCCCTCCGCCGCCCCCGCCCGCGCCCCCGCCCGCCCCGCGCCCGCGCACCCCGCCAGTACTACGGGCAATATGGTAAGCTGTATAACTTTTACCATTCATAATACCATTGCCTGTGACATCTACCAATACCACCACAGATAACCTCCACTAGATTCCGCATAGAAGCCAACATATGCGCGCTGCACATTTATGAGTTAGCACTAATATAACTCGATGCGCGTATATATCTCTTCAGCCATCGGGGAAACCGACGTTCATACTAATATTACCATGAATTAGGAAAAACGAAAATTTTATCTGCCTAGGGTAATTTAGGAACAGTCACATGTGGTGCACATTTATGAGTTAGCACTAATATAACTCGATGCGCGTATATATCTCTTCAGCCCTTGCTCGAGCCAGCCCGCGATGCTGTGCCAGTAGTTTTAAACCAGCCCATAAATAATACCACTCAGATCCAGCCTGTCCCCTTGCTGCCCCCCCCCCAGCGACGCCCTAAGCCGAGGTCCGAGCCCCACAGGGGGTGCCCTTAGCGTGTAGTCGCTTAGTTTGTAAGTTTTTTGCCCTGGCTGGAGGCCTTAAATTCAAGGCATCCACAGGATAGTCCGGTTGAGCAGACGACAACCTCCTAGGTTGAACTGCGAGATGCCATTCAAAAAAAAAAAAAATATCTCTTCAGTTTCGACCAGAAGTTAGACCCGTGATGACGCTAGCAATTTAGAGAATTAAATATGTATGAAAGTTTTATCGTTACGGTTTACTTAAAAATGACTACCTATGCTGTTAAATGGTGAGGAAAATTATCCGGGGCCTTGAGTTATAAAAAATATGGGATAATATTCAATTGTTAAGTAAAATTATAAAATCAAACATTTTAGAAAGAGCTCGACTTGTAGTGGCTGTGGTATAACTCTCATTGATGTCTTCCCTTTCACTTATTCGGTACTTGTATTGTTGTCTTTTTTCCACAAAACTAATAGTGTCATGAGCAATTCCATTTTTGCTTATCGATAAATAAAATATCGATGCTATTGATATTTTCTTGTTTATTTGGACAAAATTGTTCAATTAAAATATAAATACATACAATTTACGGTTCATTCTGAAAAAATAACCAGGTTTTGTGCGAATTCAACCATCAATTAAACCAATGGCATGTAAAAATATTAAAGTTAAATCTTTGTTTATTAGGAATATTTGATAATTTATCACATATTGTAATGAAGTAGGATCTTTACAACATAAAAAAGGGAACATTAATATATCATTCTGTTAAAAAAATATCGACGTCAGAATCCATTTAATATCATTGTCCCATCACTACGGCCGGTGACGTCTCCTTGAAATAGCCAATCGGATTGCACTTGTCACACCCGCGCACGCGTGCCTTCCGCTACATTTGGTGAACTCGGTTTCACACAAAATGTTTATGATGCGGAATCTAGTGGAGGTTATCTGTGAATACCACAGAAAGCCCACGTGGTGGATTATGGCCCACCCCCTCTCAAGCGAGGAGGCCAGTGTCTCAGCAGTGGAAACATTATAGACTGATAATGATTGCAATACCATCGCGAACAAACATTCACAAGTCGATGTGATTACAAAATAAAATGTGTTGGCATTTGTTTTAAAAGATTGGGATAAAGGTCGCCATAGACTGTGAGACAAATTGGAGGCATGAAAGTGCGCGAAAGTTATAGGTGGATTTTAATACAACAGTGACATACAATATAATACTGTGTGAAGGATGATATGGCAAGAAAGGAGGTGTCTGATGGGATGATAAGTAATAGTGAAGTATAGAAGAAGACATGGTACGCCGACCCCAAATAAATTGATATAAGGGCGGGAGAATGATGAGTTACATACAATAGAACTAAATATGCATCGTTAGTTTACGTCTTGCTGCACAATCCGACGTAACAATTGTTCGGATACTTTATTTTGTGATGGGGAGAAATGAGGAAAATGTCGGAAGGAGGGATTTAAATATGAATGTAAAAACTATAGGAGTAAGCAAAGGCCAAAGAAACTATGAATTGACTGTGTGAGGTATAGTATGGCTAGAAAGGGGGTGACTACTTAGATGATGGATGAGTAATAGGAAATTATGGAAGAAGAAGACATGCTGCGCCGACCAAAATTAATTGGAATAAGGCCAGGAGAAAGATGATGACTTAATTTTATCGTCAAAAGAACTTTAATATACATCGATCTATCTTCTGTCTTCACCCATTCTAAACTCGTAATCCTACAAAAAGGTACGAAAAAAGAAGAAACTAGACACGTCTGAGGAAGGCGCTACACCGAAGGAGACCACGCCACCCCCGCTGCGATTCGACTGTCCCGTCTGTGACCAGCCTTTCAAATCTATAATACTCTTGCAACAACACGTAGATCATTGTCTAGGTTGATTTTACACTAGGTTCAATGATAGCAAGAAATTGTATTTATTTAAAAAATAATTAGATATTGTTATGTTTAATTTTTTCATAGATTGGTTGGATTCGAAGAGTTTTCCATGCAAATTGATTTGAGCCTTTCGAATCGCTCATACTTTTGCAACAGCATGCAGATCATTGTCTAGGTTGATTTAAAATAGGTTCAATGATGAAATTGCAGGAAATTGTTAAAAAATCCTGCAATATTATTTATGTTTTTTATTATTTGTATTTTTTATTATTATTTTGATTGTAATTATTTAAACAAAAACTCAAACTCAAGCAACTTCTGAATGTCAAAACACAAAAAAAAAAACTAAGCTACAGTCACAGGGTATTTTAACTTGTGAAAGTTGTTGCCCATTCGAAAGCGTAGATCTCTATGGAGAAGAAGGGGCAAGAAGCTCTATGGACACTTTTAAATCAATATGTAAAGAATGCTTTTAATAAAATAATTGTATCAGAAATAGTATTTAATCGGAAATGAGCATTTATACACATACAAACAGAAATGATAAAGAAAAAAAATAGAGAGAATGGTACATTACAACACACATTACATTACATTAGCAACTCTGCTCTAGTCATGGTAATTTTTATAACCATCTTCTTCTTTATGTGTCGATGAAACTCGAATGTTGTTAGACCAGTCTGTAGCTACCTGCACTGCACAGCTCTATCATTTGCTTTGATTAAGCCCTGAAAGGTGCAGTTGGTTGCCCATTAATGGCCATTAGAACCCATGCACGCACGGACCATCCTTTTTTACTTTTTTCGGTTTTTGGGTTGGAAATCCAATGACGGTAACAAAACGTTAAAGTGGGAAAAGTTTCATTGTTTGCCTTTTATTTAATGAAGGCTTTTATTACATTTTATATTTTTGATAATAATAATAATAGCCTTTGCCCTGAAGAACGATACCACAGGCTTGGTTATTTTATTATTTCCATTATTTATTTTTCATACTTATTGTTTACATTTTCAAATATTCCTTTATAAACCAGTATAAAAAAAAAACATTTAAAAATGTAAAAAATAGTAGCCCACCGGTATCGGGAACAGGGTCCAAGCTACCGGCGGGCAGGGCTCCAGAGAGAGGAACCTTCTGACAATACGAGCCGTATCCAGGAGTACCGCGCACTGAATCAAGCCCTTGATCCAATTTATTTTTTCACTGTAAGTTACCAAAAAATGCTAGAATAATATCATTTATTTATTTGTATAATAATGTATTACTAACGTGCATTTATTTTTATTGTCACACAGTTTATGTAATAGATAAAATAATATACGTATGTACTACTATAGTTTAGTTATTCTTTAGTGTCCATTCTACGAAATATTTTAAGGTTTCAACATTTAGGTGAGACTGTGTTCGTTTGAGTGTCGTGTGTTTTATTTATTTTAGATGTTAATAATAATTTTCTATTTGTAACATTTCTTCTGTTGAAAGATCTAGATTTTTAATTACCCTAACTCCTTGATGTTTTTGCGTGATGAGCAGAGATCGGAATAGGTAGAGTATATTTGCCTAAACTTCAAGGGAGTGAGTAACATATGGATAATAACTCCGTATAAAATCCCAGAATAATCTTTAAGTTTCGAAATAAAGCTGTTAAATTAGAGGGTGGTATTATCCACATTTTACTTACTTACTTACTTGAAGTTTAGGCAAATATGCTCTACCTATTCAGATCTCAGGTGATGAGTTATTAAGATTATGTGTTTGTTTGACTGTTCTTCAAATAATCCAGACTAAATAATATTGAACTAAACCTCCTTTTTGATAATCGCCGCGTAAATTTAAGCCAAACTTCTCCTCGGAAAATGTACGGTAAATCTCAAGGTGAACTGGTTGTAACTTACTGCGCGTTTATGAAAAAGGGGACAAGACTCGCGACAGTCGCGTACATGAAACGTGCAAGTAGGACGGGGAATTTTTACACATGTTGTCTCACTCCCACGTTTTACGTCCGCACCCGCCACGAACATTAGGCACTAACGTAACATCTATGTATTGTAATAATCTTTTGGATTTTTATGCATGGATGCTTTCTCAAACTTGAAAGCGCATGGATGTGTTCCATTTACAATGTCCTGAATATATTTTTCACACGTTTTTTTTTGTATTTTCCAGGTCTTCACCTGCCCTAAATGCATGAGGTTTTCATGCGACCAGTACAAAGTGATGGAAGATCACTTCGACTTCTGCCTAGACGACTTCTAATGTTAGTATCGTTGTATAGACTAGTCTGACTGTAGAAGAAACGTTTAGTAGTCGATCAAGCCCAACGTTGTACATAAATAAAATGTTTATTTTTTTGATGATTTCAAATGGATTATATTATTTTGAGTTCTTGTTACACCTATAAGCTTTAGAGGTGCTATACAAAAATGATCGAGCCGGCACAGTCGGGCGGCAAAATCGAATCAATGTACATAGGTACGATTTTGCGCTCGGAAAAAGCCGCTCGGCTTAATTCGAAGCGGCCAGAAAGAGTTTACTGATCCCGCGAGACGAATATGTGTTCTAATCGCTTCAGATAAGATTTGTTATTCATCAAATCGATAGTGGAGTTTAAAGCAAGAGATATTGGAGCTTGCTGTTGGAATTTCAACCTTCGGCGTTGAACGGCGAACGTTGCAAATCCGATGCGCTGAAGTCGCTTACAGCATTTTAAATTATCACCGTCGAAATACTGCGATTCGAATGTGCTGATCTTTACAAGTGTTATAGCCTCTTAAATTCATCTGAGATGGTATTTGTTTCTTTTTTTTTCACTGTAAAATAAAACGAAACACCAGTGCCTTATTTAATTTAATATTGAAATTTTAGCTTAACACACGGTCGATAACTAGACGTTTCGCCCTAAAAAATAAATATTATGATTTCGGTGGCTATTCCTTACTGTAATATTAGATAGTGATTATGAAATTATAAATATTAAACCGTAAACTGATTATTATTAGAAATATAGATGATATATTTTTATAATTTCTATGTTATTTAAGTCTTCAGTCCTCATAATCATACCTTTATTTGGAGCACAATGTTTAAACAATAAAATGTGAACTTCTATTTAGGCATTTCGCAAATAAGATTATATAATTACCCGATTGCGGCAAAGCCCAAAAGGAGAGTAATGTTTGGGACTTGTTATTTTGTTGCTGTACACCCAAAAAACAATCCATATGGGGATAAATTAAGGTTTATTTTCGACCTACCCAATAAATGTAATATTAGATGCCAACAAACAATATACATATTTATCTGTGACCAATAATGACCTCTATTACAGTACCATATAAGATATATTTTTGCACAAACCATTCCATACTATTAAAAATTTTGCTAGTAAAATTGTATAAATGTTGTCATAGTTCTATCTTATTGTATCTAACTAACAAACCTACTGTACATAAAACGACTCCATGCTATGTCATTTTAGAGCAGTTTATTTGAGAGCAAGACGGAGCTATATACTAGAAATTGAGAAATAATCACATCGATGCCTCTGAGCTGTATTTTCACAAAGTGAGAATTCATAATAAAAATAAAATATTTTATTTCACATAGGCCTACATGGGCACTTTAAATTGTCGAAAAATACTAACAGCGTCTGCGACCATTTTACGTATTATAACGTGATATATATTTATTATTCTATTATGATTCTGCTTCGCTGTCTTTTTAGGCACCATGCAAGCCATTTTGCACCGCGACTCAAAGTTATTTGTGCACTTTATTGACTTTATAAAGTAAATAGAAAATATTAGATTGAAATACAAACGTCTTAATTAATTGACCAGGCTGCCTATAATGAGATCTTTTTGCAGGTGTACTTGAAAGAACTGAAAACCTTTTCATCGGTTCTTATACAACCCTGAAATGGCGACAAATTTATCAGCTGTTCCATACAAATTGACGAGATAATTATTTTCTTTGATAGCTATAACTATCGGAATATCATAATTATTTTCGCATAACTTGCTAATTGTAGAAAGTAATTGATTTTTCGTCGCCTTCTGAAGAGGATTTCAGTTATTTTAATAACTCCTTGTATAAAAGTCTGACCTTATCGGGCAGAGATTAAATACAAAATATCAGCAAATAACATTTCTTTAGCTGATGTAGTATAATTACACAGCCTGGGTCTTATCGATGATTTCATAAGCCTAAACAAAGTCTTCCAATAACGATATGCTTTTTTCAGTATAAAGCCGCCCGCAATTATGTCCGTGGCTTTGTAATTAGCAGCAAAACTTTAGATGATTAATTGGCTAAGCTAAGTAAATCATATAGTGAGAATTGTATTGAATTTAAAGCGTAGCATACACATAGATTTTCATCATACTTTTTTGCCTAGGGTAGCTAGGGAAATTAATTATTGAACAACTTGACTACCAACTTATAGTATACAAATGACAGCCGGCAACTATTTTATAATGAAATATGGTTACACCACGCCAAATTGTCGTAGGGTGTCAATATGCTTTATAATTAATTTTCCAGACGGTATTATTGTAAAAATGGTATTTAGGAAAATATTATGGTAAGAGTTTCATAAGATTTTGAAAATATTTCATCTTTATTTTTAAACCGGTAAATTAAATAGTGAGTGCCATCGCATTAAAAAAGAATAGCTGCCCAAATCGGAGTAGTCCACCCTCAAATTAGCATGCTAACTTGTGATAGTGTAAGGAGAGCTTAAGATCCTCAGAAGACAGGTCAGTGCTTGTTTTGACTTGTGCCTGAAAATATCCAAGTCTTGTCTTCTGTTTTAATGTTGGCTATCCAAATGATTTGGCTTCACTGCGTCAAATACCTTGGCTGCTTCAAACTTTGCTTCGTGTCACAGTTAAAATCAGCACTCGCAGTAGACCTCGAAAATGCTTTATCGCTTTTGACAGCATTCTCTAGGAAATCGAAACTTTGCTAAGGTTGAATATAAACATGTAAAATTTTAACCGGTTTTGAATGCAATATAGACCTTGTCGTTGTAAGATGTGAAAGAGACATTCCACTTTAGGGTGATAAAACACTTACGAGGTCGGGTATCTCTACAATCCTGCTAAGGCATAGGACAGCCATCTTTTTGTGAGATCTTCAAGTTACTATCGCCCTCACTGACGGTAGAAATTTTCTATCTTATCACTCATGGCATAAGGGTGTAAAGTGTTCGACGGTCAGTGGACTCAGTAGTACATTACTGAAGTCGACCGCAGCGACAAACACAACCATTTGGTGCGACACAACTGGTCTCTATGTCACAGTATTAAAACGGCAACTGGCGGCAATGTCTTTATTTTCGGAAGTATTGTCATACTGTAACAGAAGCCAGTTCTGTCACTGCGGTCTCTGAATGCGATTGTGTGGCTTGCTCGCTGCGGTAATGCAGGAATTTCACCTTGGAAAGAACCCGAAGCAGAGATAGCCTAGTGGTGTGACCGTCGGACTTCATTCATTTTTCGGATTCATATTCGTAGTGTATAATTATCACTTGCTTCGGTGAAGGAAAACATCGTGAGGTAACCCAAGTAAAGCCAAGTCAGAGGCCTATGGGCGGCATAACAACTCTTGACACCAGGTTGGCACTAACCACACGATGAAGAAGATAGAAAGACCTTGGGAATTTTACTTATGAGGTAGCGTTCTTGGGTATATCGCTTCGGCCATGTCATTTCGATAGCTTCTAAGGGTCGAACTATATTTTGGATGAGTGATTGTTATGAGACTGGATTCTATTTGTTTAGAAAATTCTAAATTTAGTTTTAGTTGTTCCTTTCGGCCGCCTGTTGATTTAAAATTATGATTGATTTTCGTAAATATTCTTCACATTATTTTCAAATTGATACATCGCTTTGTTTTTGGGACATTTCTATTTGTATAGAAAATGTTATTTTGTGTAAATACTTATCCATTTCTTTTATTGAAGCTAAAGCCCGTTGGAGACGATTGTATAGTTTGACTTTGACAGCACCTTTATTACGTTGCAGTAAGGGTGGTTATCGTAGTTCAAGTGTTGGCCATATAATTTAATGGCTACCACAAATATCCGTCTGTGAACGAGATTATTATCCACTACCAATTGTAATGTTTGCAACGGGCATAACTTTTGTTTTTGATTCATACAATATTTTGATTCAGTAATTTTTTTGTGTTTTTATTTTGATAATGGGGCTATATAAGAATAAAACTACTTACCTAGTCCATTTTCTTAAAAAAAAAAACCATTTGCATTGAAGATGTAATAAAAATACATGATGAAAGGCACACCAACAATAAAACGGTCACCACGTACTCAGTACATCATTCTGAACCCCTCCACATAGAAATTTTTCGTCGGTTATAAAAAAAACAACTGTTTTCTTCAAAACTGCAATACCTACACAGTCAAAATGTATAGACCAGTTTCTTTTTTTTAAATTACCGATGAAAAATGTCTGTGTGTGGTTTCAGGATGATGTACTGAATCCACCCTGTATCTCAATAATTATTGTTCTTACATTGCCCCATAAAAAATTATATAAAACTCGCGTGCTAAAGTTGCCACTTACATTAAATTAAACCGAAAGTTGAAATTCGGAATGTCGTAAGGGACATGCCGTTGGATTTGAAACTTTAAGCTCAGCGCCGAAAGTTGAAAATCCATCAGCACGCTCAATGTCCCTTACAGCATTTAAAATTTTCGTCGAAATGTTAAATTGAAAACTGTAATTAATTTAATAATGTAAGGAATTGAATAACTAATGTAATTATGTATACTTATGTACTGTGATCCCCGAACTACGTTGTCATATCTAATGTCAAAGATTTATTACGTTAAATATATGAATTAGAAGATGTTGTGGTGTATTACTGTTTCCCTGGTGTGTGCTAAATTGTGTCGTTTTTTCTGAGCCATGTATGGAAGTGGAACCCTTATTTCACTAAATTTCTAACAAAAAAAAAACATTTTAACCAGAGTGTGAGTTGTCAATTTTGTATAAAGAACTTTACCGTGCTCTGAATATAGTTCTAACTTCAATAACAGGTTTGGATTAAAGTTTGAACAAGGTGTTCTAATAACTTAATAGCTGGTCTTTCAAGATCTGAATAAAATAAATACGTAGGTACTTTCCTTTACTGTATAGTTAGTTATATGGTAAAAACACAAGGAAAAAAGAAAATGCAGTTGTGATTTTCAAATCAAATATATTTCATGGAACCCGTAGCGTTTCTTAGCTGTTTTTATAAAATTTATACAATTATTTATAATAATTTACTAATTCATTTTTACAAACGCGTCCTATAAATTGTTTATATACCATTAGCTAATTTTTATTATAACCTAGTGTCTTGCTGACATTAATTGGCACCGTATTCTCTACGCCCCAGGACATACTTTCATGTGTCGAAACTATTACGTCACTAACTGTGTCCATATTCAAGTTTGTCAATGAAACATAAGAAACGCTAATAAACTAAAAAAGATGAGATTCGAATACAGACAAGAGTTATAGCGGAATTTACAAAAAGAAAACTTTTAAATAAGTATAAACCGCAACTTAAAGATAATAAAAAAAATCAGGAATATAATATGAGTACAGTTAAATATACATTTTTTGCACACTGGTACACTCTATCGCTGCATGAAAAAGTTTCTATTCAAACTTATTATTAAAAAAATATAAATAAAAAGTAACAATAGGTAATAAATAGGTCGGAAGTATATAAAAATAAATCTTTTTTTAAATACTTACTAACTAATGAAATTAACTAATAAAAAGTAATCGTTAAAACTCGCTTGGCAATCGAAACCTGATTGAAGCGAAGTGAGCACAATTTCGGTAATCCTGTGTGGGTTTCTGATATCATTTGTACAAACGGACTTACAAAACTAAAAACGGCACAAAAACCGAACTTTACATTCATTTGTACAAATGAAAACTTACCTTTAATAAAGACCCAATTTCACTAACTAAGGTAACCTGGGATATGAACTTATATTTTTTTTAAATTCTTAACTATTATTTTATAATTGGAAAGTTTTGTATTTATCAATTAGTGAAACTGGTCCTTTCGTATGAACATGAATAATAAATAAATAAACGCGAATGAAATTAAAACAATAACTCCCTGAGTTTTGTAGTGTTATATCTAAGTGATGTATAAGCCACGTGCGTGATTTACATATTTATAAAACTAACTAGCAACAGATTGTGAATACTAAATTCCAATAAAAACTAAAAACAAAGTTATGTTTCTTGGTAATTAAGTTCAAATTCGTATATCAAAGAAGTGATATTGGTTCAGAACCTATCCATCATTATAAACTCAAATACTATTCGTATAAGAACTATATTTAGGCTCTTTAGAACATAATCAAAAGATAATACAAAATTGTGATTAAAAAAAAAATGAATTGTAATTGAAAAAGCGTAAGTATTCTTTTTAAATACTTTGATTGGAATGCGTCGCAAATCAGCTGTCGTTCTGAGACATTCGGGGGGGCGGGGGGTGACTGTATCGGGCGAAGCTAGCGGTTGATAGGAAGCGGTAAAAGCAACCGGTGGTCACCCCAACCCTCAATCGCCATCTCAGAACCACAACTAGACAAAAAATAATCTCAGTCGGATCTCCCGAGACAGAACAGATGACCAGCATCGACACCAAAGGCTGCCTCAAAATTCCCAATTTTCAATCCTAGGAGGTGATACAATGTACTTTACACTTCCCTACATAAGAAGCTTACAACATTTAATAACATATAAACCATAAAATAGATAATAAATGTCCTTAGTATTACCTAATACAAATTACAATAACATTATATTTAGTTGCGAACGTAATTAGCAATTTTTTTTAACTATTTACGTCGCTTAGGACTAGAATATGTTGAGGAAGAAAGCAGATTTCCATAAGGAATAATGGTTGTGGTCTGCTTATAGCAAATCGGTTGCGTAACCGTTGCGTTGGAAGTTGGTACGAAACTGCGTTTTTATTTTACACGGTAAGATGCGTCGGAACGTTTTGGTCGCGTATGTTGTTGTTTTAGCGTTTGCCGACGAAGTCGATCATCTGATCAATTTGTTCCTTTTCGTCGTATAGGTACAAAGACTCCATGCACCCCTTGAAATAGGGCGATGTGAAGCATTTCTCCCTGAAAAGTAAAAAATTGGAAATTAGTTTTTTTTTTGTGTTGGGGTGTTTTTTTGCAGAAGAGTTAGGCAATAGCAGCTAGCAGAAAGGTTCATAATAGAAGAGAACTTAGGAGATTGAAAAGAGAAGCCTTTTTGTTTTAAAATAATCTAGATATACTGTAAACTGCAGGAAAATCATAACTTTAAAATTTTCTTTTTTTATATCAAAATCTAATGGGTGTGTCAAAAATGAACTGCAACAGACAATGTTAATTTGCTGGCATAGAAAATTCAGCATTATTAGTAGGAAAAATATATAGATATGTCAATCAATACAAGGTGGATGGGACGCCGACGCTAATACGTAACCACGTAGGTACCTATTTAGTACATTTAGTCATTTAGTATTTAGTCATTCTGAATTGTCTGTTTTTTTTTTCTATTTGGTACTTAACGTTTTAGCGACAGTTTATTCCAACCTGTATTTTAATAAGTACTTTTTAAATACGCCTTTTAAGTATAATTATATAAGGCAGGTAAGTCACTTGAGAACTTCTGGATAGGTATCAAAGGTATTTGCTAATCCGTATATGTTCACTCTGTTCGTCTTCTAGTGTGTTATCTGCCTTAGGGCCAATTTCACCAAAAGAATGATCGCGATCAGCACATTTGAAAGGCGTTCGAGAGCTGTTAGTGCCATCAAATCATTGCTATGGAATATTGACACTGACGGCTCTTGAACGCAGTTTACATTTGCTGATGGCTTTCAGTTTGTTTGGTGAAATTAGCTCTTTAGTAAGTTATAATAGTGCTTAGAAGGCTTGAAGGAAGACAAATATTATTATAAAAGTGCTGAAAAGTAGGCGAAAAGGCATGCTGTTAAGTCAGCTTCTAAAGTGCTACAAATTAGAAAATTCTGTGAAAAGAAGATTAGACGTTACTTTATGTTCATACTTACGATCCTTGGTATATATTTTTTTGTTAATAAGATAATTTTTGTTTGTGCATAACTGTGTTAAAATATAATAAAATAGTGCGTATATATCGTGCTGTTAAAATACCCCAAAGCTGAAGGAATGCTTGACGCATTTGAAAGAGATAGATATAGGAAATATAGAGTTGTGAGAAGAAGAGGCAAAATAAATTCGGTTGGTACCTAATTCCCAGCCGGGGGGACGGCCCCGTGTAATATTCTTATATATTCCTTGAACTGCTCTAACTGGTCAGTTTCTTGTAGCACCTCCACGCAGCCTTTGAAGTAATCTGTCGTGAAACAGTCTTTCCTGTGCCCCAACAAGGAATAATGCATTTTAATACATGTTCTTTAAGGTTGGAATTGAGTGTGTTGGTTTTGAATTGTGAATTCGTACTGTCATCGTTATTAGATGTGCTAAATATCTTTACAGCGTAATGTGATTTTCTCTTATCAAGCTTATCTTGCACGAGCCAAGATCAGAATTACATCTTCACTAATTCAAGATTCCAAACCAACTGTCCAAATTCCCGCCATAAAATGGCACAGATAAACAAAAAAACTGTAAAACGTCACATTTGAATAAGGAATCATAGACAAAACGCAACGAACCTGCATAGGGTGTAGAGCTGTGGTTCTCTGAAGAGGTTGTAGCAGTCGTCGCAGATTCTGTCGAGGCGGGCAAAGATGGCCGCGTCGTAGACTCCTTTGCACTCGAGTGTGAAGAAGGAACGCCGCGCGACGTGGTGAGACGACGAGGGAGGCGCCGCTGCGCCTAGGGCCACCGCCACCAGTGCCGCGCACGCCAACTGAATCGAACTTAGATGCATCTGGAAACAAGAAACATTTTAATATTAGTAAAATTACAGAAGACACTAACAGTTACCCTTTATTATATCCGCGTACAATTTTAATATTATGTTATATTTTTTTTCATATAAATATTCAAGATGAAAAGAAGATAGACCTTTTTGAAGTCAGTAATTTTTTGGCTGATTTAGGCGGGAAAAGGTAGTAGACAGACAGAATAAACAACTCGCGTGTAAAATTAGTAAGGATAATTATTAGAATATGAAACTCGTGTTGTGGTTTACAGATGATTGATGCATTTTGCCAACAATATTATTTTATATTGCATCGCTTTTAACTTATTGTTTATAAAAAAGGATTTCCCTTATAAACAGGTCTAGGTTAATAATGTTTCATACTTGTAGGTAAGTAGCGTAGTCATGATTTTAATTTACGTCAAGCACCTAGAATTAGGTTCTATGTTACCACTACACGGGTATAAATAGATGATAACCGTTGCGGCTAAAATTATTCACACCGGGAAGAAGGTTTTACAATTGAACTGGCCACTACCTACCTGTATAAGTTTTACAGTTATTATAATAAGTACTCTAACATTATCAATACGTAAAAGGCCGTTATTTAGTAACGGCGAGGAGGATCAAAGGAGTGTGCGGCGATGGCGCAATATTACGCAGCGTCTGCGTCTGCGCAGGGCGTGTTGTCACGCGGTTAAGGGAAATACACGTATGTATATTTATATACTATAATTTTATTAAACCACATAAAAACGTATGTGATGAGCTGTAATTCCCAAACTTGATAACATTGTTTAGAGGTATACGGATAAAAAGGTTTAACTTTATTTGCAGACGGTTTTAAAATATCAATTATTTTGTTAAATTGTTTTGCATCAATTCCTGTTGTGGGTAGTTTATTACAAAGTACCAAATTTAATCAGGTTTATAAATGGGTTACAAAACTTGGTCCTTTTACTCACAGCTGAAAACTGTAGTTAAAATTCAGTTAAAAACTTCACCTTAACCGATACATCGATAGATTAAAGCGCCAAGTGAACGGGCAATTATCTTAAAGTGGACTCTAAGTACTTACATGGTGGCCCAGTATTAGTGGGTAAGCACGAACTACTGATGTAAGAAACTAAAAAGTAGGTTCTATATTTTCCTACATAATTTCGGCATTGCTGCGGTGTCTTACGGGTCAATAAAAGGCAACAAGACACGTTCCTATACATATTCATAGCAGCATTTCAACTGTCAAAATGACAAATAAAAGAAAACAAGCCTGGTACCTGCTGTAAGGTACAGTCCCAATGTAGGGCAAAGGCATCTTCTCATTTAGACACCACACTTGCTCAAAATGGATTGATTGATATATACATACATTACATACTTGTTTATTATATCTATCTAGGCGTGAGTTGATATAATAATATATACACGTCTTTCTCCCATGCGGGTAGGCAGAAACCATAGAGCGCCACCTGCTACGATCCTTATTTACTCCTTTTGCCTCGTCCACGTTCATACATCTGGTCATACACGATTGATTGATAGTGATGGAAAATACAGACATAGTAACGAATCCTGGACTGAAATCACGAACCCGCAGTGAGTACCTGTGCTTGAATAACAGGAGAGCTTTGTTGTATTAGGGATGTGGAACAGTTGCAGCCAGATGTTTGCCTGTTATTTGAGAGCATCATTATGCAATGTGGGCTTTTAATTAACCCAGGTATCTATATATTATCAAATTAATAAAGAGCACCACGTTCTCTTTGTAACTTCAGAGCGCTTAGCCTGTGTTGCCTTCTAAATTTTATTACGTAAACTTGTTCAAATATATAGTTTAATAGTTATGTTTCAATTAGCCAAGCCTAAGGCGAGACACATAATTGCTACTAGAAAATGAATGGCAACTGACTGGTAATTACGGCTAAATTAAGGCCCCGGGGTCATAATCACGTGTAGTTAGTGTTTATTTTATTGAACTTTATGTAAAGTTGAATACCTTTTGACATGAATGAATAGGAAGGTAGTTTTACTATTTATCGCGTGATGAATCTATGCACAATCAATGCTGTATGATTCTTTTAGCTCTATATGGAACAAAGACCGCCATCTTGTTCTTTCAATACACTTTCCATAGACAATTTGACGTTTACCAACAGCGTCCTCCTGTCAATGTCATTCAAGCGCCAAAACAATCATGTGTTCTGTAATGAAGGATCAAGAATTCTAGATGTTTCTGTGCCACCAAGCGCCATTGTAGACCAACTATTACTAATACATGAAACAGGAAATTATCACAACTTACAACATATTCCACGCCCCTTTCCCTAACTTTCCAATCAGCACGGATATTAAGAACTTGTGCAATTTCTATATTGAACATTTACGATATCTCATGTTTATTGATAAACTAGCTAAGTATCCATATGTGGATTTAGTCAACTCGATTCAAAATATAATCATTAAATCAATCACATGCTGATACTATGATCTAAAGTTAGTCATAATTACTCATTTCATTATAATTTTACATTCGATTACTCATCATTTTTGTGTCTTCTTTTATTATATTTTCTGCGAATTCTTATGTGTTTGTAGTTACTATTATTAGCTGTTTAATTACATTGATTAGATGAGCCATAGTAGCGTAATCACTGTAGGAAAACCGCACGTGTCAGTTAAAATCACACCACATCGCCTCACTTAAGGCGAAAGGCACATTTTAGTGAATGGACACTTGAAACAATCGCTCATTTCGTGTTCTTTCATCCCAAGCCTACTTTGAATGACTCACGAGAGGTGATTGTCCTAAACTATGTTAATGGTTGATTTTGGCCTTGTTTTTTTCAAATTTTATGTGCGAAAGTACAGATCATCATGGTTGTAGATCATTTTGAGAATGAAAAGTGAATTTACATAATTTCACTTTCTAAGGTCATTGTACAGTACCTTCATTTTAAGACATTAGAGGTTTTTGTACTGTGGTTTAAAAAATTAAACAACCATTGCAAAAAGTCTTGACCTCCGAATCAAAGGACGAGTAATTTAAATCAATTTTCCCATTGTTTCATATCATATCAATAAAACTCGAATCTTGTCACTACTTAACCCTCCGCCGCGAACGCACTTAAATAAAGTGTTGCCCGTCTCAATAAACAAACATAATATATACGTAACGTTTCCTGATTGGGACAAGTGGACCGGTTTCGACTTTGGTATCGGTATAAAGTGAGCCGACAGTCCCACCGAAAATATAGAACAGAAGTTTTAGGCCCGGTTTACACCAAAGCGGAGCGGAAATGAAATGTACGAGATTCGGCCAATCACAGGAGCGACGCGATGTCGATTTCAATCAATGTTATTAGTCCATTCCCGCAAGTCTTCTCTAGGCTCTACCAATCTCTTCTTTGGTGGAAAACGCGCTATATCGTTAAAATCAGCTACAAGGAGTTTTAGAACCAAAATACCAATCAACTGCAGGTTTTTTTGACGAGTCAAAAATTTCTGTGTGGCCCGTTCGGTGTATCGTATTGCACACGTGATACCTAACCGTTATTTTTCTTTCGTTCATACATTATACCACAACTTAGCCTTCTTTTATAAATATTTCGTGTCGAAACGTCGGCAGTCGGCATCGCTTTAACGATACAGTAACGAGGGACGCCCCAGGCAATGGTGATTCATGGACGATTTTATGAAGTTATTATGCCATGGTGGGCTCGTTCAATGGTGGTCTGGTCTGGCAGTTGTCAACGTCTACTTGTGGATATTATGGTGTATGCTCTATGTTACTTGCACTTATAGATGCATTAAGTGAATTTGACATGATTCTTGAGTAATTGAGAAGTTAGTTGTCAAATATGGGATACCTCGTTATTTTGTTAGGCCTCATTCTGAAGTACTGCAAAGTTTTAACGACTGAAAGATTTAAATCGAAGCTGAATCAGTCAGCACAAAAGACTAATTTTCATTTTATATTATGGTTTGTCATATTACCGAATATTAGCACTTATGATATTGTGGCTGTGTGCTTCGAGTGTCTCTTTCGCCTCAGCAATCCCAATGGCCATTTAATTATTAAATACCAGTACAATACAGGTTGATGTTTACATCCTTCAAAATAAGTTTGGCAAGTCACTTTTGGTGGGAATTTCACTGTCATTTGCAGAGTTAAAATAATTTCAATCATGCATTTTGTTAATATGCGCAATTTCTATAGTCCAGGTGCCAATTGGCAACTGCTATTTCTCTTCAGGCCAAATAATCTTCCTTTTAGAAAATCATTAATAGTAATAAGCTCTGCTTACGTGACTGTGTATTCGATTGGCATTATGAGTTAATGAGACCACCAATGTATCCTCTATTCTACAACATCGGTTTTGTTAATTTAAACTAAAACTTGTAGAAAGAACACTGTTTTAAGCTTTCACAATATATAACTGAACTTACACTATCACTTACGGGATATCTTCCGCGATTAAACCAACAACCATTCAACATTCATTCCATTCATTTTTCATTCTTCCATTCATCCATTTCCATTTTTTATCGGGAGCTCAATATAAACATTAATCGCGGAAGATATCCCGTAAGTGATAGTGTAAGTTCAGTTGTAGAAAGAAATCGATCGAACCGATAGTCGATAGAACCGAAAAAGATATCGTGTAGTAAAACTAGGTTTCTAACTAGCGGTTAGTGAATGTAGGCTGAACAGGCATAGAATAATACATGACAACATTACCGAACCAGTATCTACTGGATTTTAGAACTAGAATGTTGGTTAGACTACACGTATCTAAGCGCAACTGATTAATTTGAGGTGTTGAATTAGAGTTTACTGTTCCCTCTGTATGAAAAGTAAGAGCTCATTTTTTGAATGCTGTAATTCCATCGCCCTTCTTCAAGCGAACTTGAGGTCAAAAGCGGTCCCAAAATAAAACTGGTAGTTACGATTTGTAGCTTGATTCGCCCAATGTAACTCTACAAAACTCTCCTCTAGTAAACGCACTTCCCATTTTAATTCTCTCGGCAAAGCCACTATTAATTGCGGCACAAATGCCATTCAGGAATTTAACCTGCACTACATATTCATTAACGGAGCATCCAATTCATTGAAAACTTAACTTTCTTCTGGCATGGGATTAGCTACGTTTCACACATATTTTAACGAGGACATCAATAATGTAACAGCGCGCACAGACTATCGCTTACGCAAGTGTGCTCATTGGCCGACCGATGTAGCCCGACAGTTGCGATACTTGGGCAAAATGTTGCCCGAAAGTTAAGTAACTTTATCAGAATCGCGTAACACAACACCGCATGAAGCTGAATAATTTGTGTATCAACATTTTCTAGCTTCGGACGAAATTAACGCCAAGAATAATAACTTTTTACTCCTAGTAGGGAACCAAACCTCATCAATATAGATTTCACTAGCTCAGACTAATCTATACTTATCTACGTATGTAAACTTAATATTATAAATCTGAAGAGTTTGTTTGTTTGAACGTGCTAATCTCAGGAACTACTAGTTCGAATTGAAAAATTATTTTAGTGTTGGATAGCCCATTTATCGAGGAAAGCTATAGGCTATAAAACATCACGCTCCGACCAATAGGAGCGGAGCATTAATAAAAAAATGTTACGCAGACGAAGTTGCGCGGGTCAGCTAGTTTATTATATTAATGAATAATGAAATTAACTTCAGTTTATTTTGTTGATATCACAGCCGGAATGATATGTAAGATAATAATGTAATGATGACATGACAAATGTGTTACGCCGACCCCAAGTAATATGGGACAAGGGCAGGGAGATGATGATGACAGGCGAAATTTTCAAACATAACATTCACTGCACATTAATCTGTAGCCAACAACAGTTGCCCAACATCAAGCTAGTGTGTTCGCAGCTTTACAGTCCACTCACTCACGCGCAGGTCGCATAGCAATATAGATAGCAGACTGCTCGGCTGCCGCCCAACGAGACTAGCTTGGTCGGTGTGGGATACAAGCCTATATAAATGTAGATGGTGCATGGCTTTAATACATTGAACGATTTTTAGAAGTAGCCATAAAGTCGTCGTCTTCTAGATTGGTTGTTAAGGATGTAAAGGGTTACTAGTATGTCCTCACTGTGATGGTGGATCTATTGAGTAAGATATTTGGGTGTTGCTATGCATCTGTAGAATTTGGCTTGTTACTTGTTGCAATACAATAATTAAGTGAGAGGCTAAACTTTTAAATGGACGCGAAATTAAAATTAGACCAAGAGAGATATGTACTGAAATTAGGCAAAGAATTTATTTGTAAGTAATATGTTCTAGAGGAATAAGGATATTACCAAGTGTAATTTTTCACCACCAGTAACTTAATCAAAACATTAGCTTCAACTATGTTTCCAATATGCACATACATTCAGAACTTAGTCCGGACTCCGCGCTGAGATACAGATACCGAGGCGTTACGCAAACTTGCGAGAGTGTGCGTCGAGTTGCGCACACGCACGGCGCGGCACGCCCTCTGCATGGCAATTAAGAGAACCACTCGACTAGCTAGACTGCTCGGCAGCCACCCTGCCACCCAACGCGGGTACAATCCACTTGCTATGCGTGGTGTGAACGGAACTTTGTGATCGAGAAAAACTGCTGTAGATTGAGCTCGTGTGAGTAAACAAGGTGGGCGATAAACCACTTTATGTACTAAAATAGATTGTAAATGCAAAGTTGAATTGACTTGCTTAGTTGCTGGTTTAGTCTAGTATGGCGTAAAAGGACGGAGGCTTGGCTTACTGTCGGCCGTAGGACAAAACTAAAAGAAAACTAGTAAATGACGATAATAATAAGTTTAGTCAAAAATGCAGCATGAAAGCTGAAAATGGCATGGTTTCAAAGGCATTTATTGAAAATGTAGAAACAAATAATCACACGGGTAGGAAAAGAGTCAGTTCCCTATTAGGTAGGTTAGTTGCATTATAGGACAGGAGTCAGAATGATGTTTTCCAATCCTTATTTACAAACAAAATAACAGTAGAATATAGAATTCACACAAACGTATTTGTAATGTGCTCAAATCGCATAAACTCTACAATTTTATATAGTTTTGAAAATTAACGAATTCACTTAACTATCATATTAAGACTTCTGTCTTACTGCGTTTCTTGTTAGCTTAGAGGTCTTTCTTAACTGGCCAGTCTATAGACGGTATGGCACCGCTTATTTTACGAGTATTTTGATCACAGACGCCCCCATAAATGACCTGAGTGATAAGTGGGTAATATTTATTATTTGCATCTTACGTGGAGGTTTGAATGTCAACAGAGTTATGTTTGTTTACATAAATAACAGACTTCCAAAAAAACACTAAAAAAGTGGAAAATAACTACTTACTTCCGAAAGTCGGTGACCATTGTTTGTTTCATTGAATTTTTTGGCACCGACTTCCGAAAGTAAAGTTATTTTCCACTTTTTTGTATTTTTTTTGGATATCGGTTATTTTTTTGCAAAAAAAAAGCTTTTATTTTACTCTTTTCAGCTATCGTATCACACACAAATCATTGTCAAGTATCAATTTCGCAATTTCTTCTACTTGGATGACATATTTTTTCCAGCTACATATTTTGATTTAAAAACCAAACTACTGAACCGATTTTGATGAAATTTCTATGGGACTAATCGGGAAGTGTAAGACAAAAGAAGATTTTTTCAAATCGATTCATAAATGACAAAGATATGAGGCAACAAACGTCGGTTAAAAAGGATGGGCTGTCTACCTGGGCTTGTGACGTCACTAACTGCAACTTTGCTAAGCGAGGTGTTAATGGCAATATTATGGTTCACTGTTTATTTGTAATGTTAGTGGGCTGCTAAATGATTAATAAGTAGTTTAAAACGGAGAAGATATACATCATCAGAAAACCGACAGACATTAACCAACCCGTACTGGGCCCCGTGCTAGATTACGGACTGTACCCCGCACCCCCCATCGCGGGAGGCCTGTCTCAGCAGGGAACGTTGTACATGCATACATAAACTTACGTCTTTTACCCAAGAGCGATCTTAAAATCAAACACATGTGATGAACTCCTCTATTTGATGAATTATCCTAACACTCACTGGAAACTTTGAAACATCATGTAGAGTCCTCAAATAATTGTAACTAGGTAAATAACAACTATAGTATGTAGATAGTACCTATCTTTGTTATTGTGTCATATCACATAAATCAGAATAGCACAACGATCCGCTAAATTAATTCACGAGTAGCGACAATAGCGTGTATGGCGCGCATCGTCCGCCATTGTGTCTGCGCGCGCGCAACCTTCGGGTCGGCCTCACCGCGGCCTTACCGGACCAATTCGGATCCTCTCACTTCCTAGTTTCGCTGGAAGGAGACTAATAGATGCGGGATGAGATGGGGATCGACGGCCAGCAGGAAGCGAGGGTAAAAAAACGACCAACGAGTCTTTTAATCCTAATTTACCTCGGAGATTTCAGGTAGAACATAATGCTTATTGAAATCAGCAAATAACGAAGGGATTCTTCTAAACGCATATTACTCAAAAGTTATATTTTATAAGGTACTGGATTTAACAGCAACTGGGGGTCGTATGCTGCCCTCTGTGGCCTAAAACATGAAATTAGAGTGACGCCATGGAAGTGCCCACGTTTGAGGCCAACAAAATTTTAACTACTGTCTTTTCAGCTACACCAAGAAGGTACTGTATGTACAGCCAGATTCCCCTACCAGATTTGTTCTCATCAATTTTAGACATGGTTATTGCAAGTGATAAATTCTATGTATAAGCAAATAACGATCCAGAGAGTACTTAGGTATGATGTTTGACTCCAAGGAAGTCAACACACTTCGAAGAAGTCAACAATCTCGACTCTCCCAGTATTAAGAATCTAAATAGCGCATTCAAATGCAGTCCTTATACAAATAGGTGTTAGGTCACTTAGAAAATTTTCTTCCAAATATTAGCGGGTGGCGCCTGTAAGCGTAGTCTCACTACGCTTGTAAAGGCGTAACCCTGTTTGCTTTGGAATCTCCCAGAATGTTATCAATGTGGTGAATCTTAGCGATGACTTTACAAGGTCGAGTAATTAATCATTTTGTAAACAAGTGACTATTCCTTACGTCGTTGTGAAAGAAAATGTTAGGAGGTTCTATGAAAAATTCCTTTAATATCAAAGTAACTGGGTGAGGATCCCATGACCAGCGAAGACAAGTAAAGCACAGAGGCCTATGCCTTCGTTCTACATATAGAACCCCTATATCAGGGAGAGCCCACTATTAAGCTTGTTTAGATAAGCTTAGTAAAGATGCACCAGATCTCTCCACTGCGAAAAACTTCCAAGCTTCCCACCACAAGCATGCAAAAACACGTGTCTGACCCAAACAAGTAACAAACATCGCAGTTTCTTTATATAAACTGGCTAAACGATTCTGTATCTCGTAGGACAATTAGCAGGCTAGGTCGACGTCGCGTGATCTTCCACCAATGAGCGGCAATTAGCCGCGTGCGCTGCTATGTAGGTCAACGAGGAATTAGAGAATATGGTACCGACGTGAATATGTGTGGGTTGTAGAGATATGGTGTGATGAGGAGTAAAGCTAAGGAGAGATCTAGGAATAATAAATAGGAGGTGTAGTAGTCGCTGACAGAAATAAGGATTAATAAAGTCGCAGAAGAAAGTATGTAGGTACTCGTGTGAGAAGAGTCAATGTCCCAAAGACAATAGAAAAATCTTTCTCCTTGGAGAATTTAGAAAAGTTTAAATAGATTTTATCAAGCCTTTATAAAGCTTTAGTCTATACAGCATTTCTAAGGTTGCTGGGTAATCTATTTTGGAGGATATCAGATATAGAAAAGCAGCTTAGACTACAAAAAAAACTAAAAATGCAGTCTCTTCAATACTATTTCCTACAAACAAGTGCATAAGCTCTAAAACCTGTGTGCTCAAGATTATCCCAAGTAACACATGTAACTTTGTAGTATAATGATGACATTAAACCGATAAGAAAAGTACAGTGCTGCCAGGTTTTTTTGGGGTGTGGCCAAAGTCGGAACTAACGCTGCCATCTAGTTTTTTCAATACAATTTCCCTAAATAATTTTACAAATGTTAACTAACAGCGCTATGGTGCCAATGTCATTCAAGCATCAAAAGATCCTTGTACCGCTGTAGATACAGTTCAACCAAGTCATCTGAACAGGCGGGAAAACACAGAACTAAAATAAATGTACCAAGTTTGACATTTTGATGCATTTTTTTCTTGACAAGCAGCGCCACCTTGAACTGCCAACTTAAAGTGGTCATACTATATTTCTTTAGGCCTCATCCAGTAACTTCTATGGCTGTGCTAGTGTCATTGGTAAGAAACTGTCGTCATCTATTGTTTGATGCCAATTGATTAGGCGACGTTATTTTTGTACCAAGTATTTTGGTACAACTGATTGAGGATTTATGATTTTTAGTGTAAACAATTAAAATACCGTTAGGTTAGGTACCGTTTGTCATAGTGCGTCATGAAAATGGCAGTCTGTAACTAAAGAAGATTTAATATCAAATTAACGGGTCATTTGTTTTTTGGAACGCATTTTTTTTTAGTTTTTAGCTAATTTTTCAGCAGAAAAAAATCTTTGAAACTGCACAGTGTGGGAAAATCATGTAGAATGTGAATATATAAAGGAGCTTTAGTAGTACCTACCTAACTATTTGTTATTAACACCTCATTAAAATCATAATTAAAACATGTTTACACAGTAACTTTATAATATGTTTACGGGTTTGCAACTTTGTAAATGATTTGACATGACATTAGTAAATGGAAGAAGGTACACACATAGTGTATAAGCATTTTCAGTGTCCTTTGTATTTCTTACCATGTCGTTGGCCTATTGAGGTCGATAACTAGATTAAACCTTAACAAAATAATGACAGTTAAAATTGTCAAAATCCTTTTCTTCGAATCAAATCCTTCCTTTGCCATCTAAATTGATTCCACATTCATCCTTCGATCTTTAGAGTCACCGAACTCGGCACAAGTTCAATTCTGTCTAGTTCATGCAGAATGGGCACTAGTTGGCAATGTTGCGTGTATTCATCGCGAGTACATGCGCCTGCGCTGATCGCGCCCCGCTGTCTGCAGCGAGAATCAGTGGCCGGTTATACGCACACGTTCACAGTGCGTATCTACATGCGTACGATAGATAGGGCTGACGATGCGACGACTTTTTTATCAGCTGCGTTGTAATTGGAATTATTTCTTGAGTTCAAGGTGGACTGAGGTTTCAATGAGTTTAAATTATGACGCTATGTGGGGTTTTTTCGAAGAAACGAGCTTTTTAAATCTTTGTTATATGACAACGATTTCCATCATTTTGTTTTTAATATTGTGAGGAAAGTATACTTAAAGAAAATTTTGGCAAAACTCCAGATTGGCGAAAAGCGACTCAAACCCTTTTAGTAACACTGGCAACCCTAACCAACTAGTAGTGGAAATTACATGAATTTTCCTTTTTCGCAATCGTTGCCCACTTAATAGGCGAACGCTCGCCAGCAGATAGGATGTAATCATTTACTGATTATGATTGACTTTTAGTTTAACGTGTAAATATATCATGTGCGCCACTTACGAGCAATTTCATCAGAATTAATTTAGCTAAATTATTGGCTGGGGTTTAATGTTAATTTAATGTTTTATTAGCTTGAACTATTAACGTATTGCAACACCGGAGCTAAGCGAAATAGGTAACTGGGCAATGGTAAAGGTAGACTTTTCGCCTAGAGGTTTCTTTGAATCAATTATATTGCGTTGCAATTTGTAATGACCTAATTGGAATCGCTTTACGCTTTTCAAGGTTTTCTAAGTATGTTTCTGGCAGTAGTTTCATGAAAGAATGAAAAAAAATATTTGCAGAAGACATAGATGAGACAGCACCAGTATTAAATAAGTCAATGATTAGTTAGATCTTATCTAAACAAAGTAGTATAGATGACCAAAACAAAACACGTGTGCTTAAAAGTCGGACGATCCCTGAGTCACGTTATACGAAGGGATATCGTTTTCATTCTAACAAGACTTGATGCCACTTCGTGCGAAGGCCTACGTAAATACTACGGCCGACAAATGAGCATCAACATACATACATTGACTCAAATATATTGTGTTGGTGCAACAATGCACGCGTGAGCCGCATAGGCGAGCTCAATATCAGTAGGCATACATCTGACATACGCAAACATTATAAATATTACAATCACATGACTAATGCGATAAACATGCGTTTCTCTTTGAGGATATTGTTGAACTTCATCCAGAACTTATTAGTCGACATTTTTAATAAAATCTACTCAAAAAATTGTGTTGTTTCAGATATTATGTCAAATTTGACAACTTTGACAAGAAGATTAGTGTAGGTTTAAAAAAAAGTTCTCTTTAGCCAATTAGAAACCAGTTTACGATTCCGAATTCAAATGAAGTTATTTTCGTTTGTTCGTGTGCGGTATTCTCGGAAAGGGTTTAACCCGCCCATAACAACTTTACCACGAGAATATCGTCTACATAATTTATCCGACAATCAAGAACGAGGCAAAGCTACTAATTATCGCTCCGGTCCCTGTAGTCCCTCCATTATGCTAAATAACTAGACTAGATCAAGTTTATTTATGTAAAACTAGATCCCTAGTCACGCAACTAAAAAAAAACACGTATTGGAAAATTGTCGCGCGGCGTGGCTTGGGCAGGAAAGTCGGAACGTTCGAGACGCTAGCCTGTTTTAACGTAACAAGTCGAGCGCACGGCTTCGGCCGATCACATGTTATATCGCGAGGTTTAATGTTTACGAGGTAAATAGAACTTTAAGTTTAAGTGTCCTGTTCGAATTTTATTGAGTGTTGGATGGTAGTGGATGCTTTTTCAATAATATAAGTAGGCGTTTATGGTCACTTCAATGTTTCTAAATGCGTTGGGTTTGTTGCTAGAGTCGACATCTTTCTGCCATAGTATGTTATAAATGTCAAATTATGGAACACCTACGCGTTTGAAGTACAGTTTACTATTTCAGTAAACTCTTACTTGCAATTCTCAAAAAAAAAAAAATAGTGGTTCCTAAAATTCGACTACAACTGCCCTATTAGTCGAGGTCAAGTTAGTCCTATTTCCAATTACATAGGAAGAATGCAGCCCACTCAAGTTTCCTTTGCCAATTAGTGTAAGAAAAGAAAGTGGCGGGCTCCAGAGTGACGTCATCATACAGCTGATTACTGTACAGATAATAACGCTGCATGCGAAAATTTATTGCAGATGTCTCAAGTTTTTTTTTTCAAACGGGTACGACGTACCGGTTTTTGGTGATAGACAGTTTTTTTGACAGCGACACGTCATGGGCGGAGGCTGCGGATTTTGAAATGGTAATTAATTTTGGTTGACGTGATTTCGTGAACTGAGTGTAAATTGAATAGGTGGTTATAAATCAGAAGAGACCTTTGTACAGTATTATTATGAATTTCAGTATCATTTCAATACGTAGTTAGATATGTTTACAAAGCGATTAGATACTTAATGAAGTTCGCTATGAATTATGATTTATTAAAGTCATAATATTAATCAGATTGCAAACTGTGTTCTACCACTATCCCACAAACCATCAATTTCACATTATCAATCATGAAATGATTATTTGGCCCACCGTGGAAGATTAAAAAAGAAGCACCATTCGCGGGCACAGGCATTAATCGCGAGCGTCCAGACCGAGATACAGATTAAAAAAGAATAAATAAATATATACACAAACGGCGCTTTGGCGGCAAAACTTGTTTCAGATCGTTCATCCAGTTTGCCGCTTTTATAAGTACATGTAATAAAGTTGAATATCGTTTAAAATAACATTTGACAGGTGTAAATGACGCGGTTGTGTTAACCAGACCGACTGGTTCGCTCTAGTGCCGATGAACTGCACAGGTGGTCCTTGAATTACTAGAGATAAATTTAATACAGCATAATAATAGAGAGGCGATTGACATGCAGCGTCCCGACAGAAACCGAGAGTCGGGTGGCGCGGGAAACATGGGATGTTTACGGTTTTTTAACTGTACACCACTATTCGTGGGAAAACTGTTGTGTTCTTATGAAAGGTTGTACTTAGATGAAGTTCATAAGCATTATTTATCAATTAAATATTTTTGAATTATCTAGTTTGAATCATAGCTTGATACAAAAAAATAACTTTTAATGTCACAATTTGCGATACGTTACGGTTTTCCTCGATGAGTATCAAAAACCATACATAGCTATTATCATCAAGGCATTCATATTATGTTAATGACTGAACGACAATGCGTTTATTCTGCGTAGCTAAACTGTGTAACCTCATTTTTTTCCATGCGTTATTTTCCAATCAGAAAAAGAAACTACTCTGTCACCTGATTTTTATTTCAATACATTGAACTGGAAGTGATAGAAAATGTATAAAGTGTATAAGTAGTCGTTCTAGGATCTTTCCTAATAGATAACGCACTACGTAACGCGTCTGATGAAGTTTTCTTGCGTCAAAAACTCGACAGCAATCTAAAATTGCGTAGAAAATTATGCAGATAAAATGAGTCAGAAACCCAGATGAGCTAATACATTTTTAGATAATCTGACTTATCTCTAATATTTTATGGCTCATCTTTATCTATATCTCTCGATTAATACAATTTATAAATAAAAATTACTCGCCGTTTGTTGAGACGTTTAAATGTAGGTACCTACAGCATGGAAACGTATTCTGTCTCCCCCCCCTATTACATGGGACTTAGACATAACTAGAGAAATGTGGATTTAGTCCTCTTCTTCCCCTTTCAGGCATTTAAACATTGATGGAAAAGTTTTTAGTCAAACAAAGTCTTCATATTCTAAGTGTCATAGACAATTACCAAGTCAAGTGTGATCTATGGTTACGTCCGCTTCCTGAAAGGTGTTCCGCTTGTGTCACATAATTGCTAATTACCTATACCTATTACATGCTATTGCAGTATATAAATAAAACCGCATAATTCTTGACAACAAACTTAGTAATAGACGTGGATAGTCATGTCTTCTCCGAAGGGGGTTATCCACTGTCTGTATACGGTCGTCATGATATGGGTGGATCTTATTTCTGTTTCATTTTTTGTTTACATTTATATTTTGCAGCCAGATCTGTTTGACAGTCGTTACAGTTAGTCAGGGGCCCGAAAGTCTGACAACCAGTCTTACCAATGGGTATCGTAAGTATTACCCAATAATAAATGGGTTGTGGAGGTCAGATAGGCAGTCGCTCCATGTCAAATACTGGTATTTAGCTGCATCCGATTAGACTGGGGAAAAGACTAGGCAGGGGATGAGATCTGTTTGTCAGTCCTTGTGACTGAAAATGTAGTTTCCTATTCTAAGAAACAGTGAACTAGATATGACATGGTATGCTAAATATCTTTTATCTATAACTGGACGACTTGGTTTATTTCAGTCAAATTAATATTTGGATTTTCAGAATTACTTGGTTTAGAAGTTAGATAACAAAATAACGCTCATTTATTTTGTTGTATTAAAGTAAAATACATATTTAGACTAAGTTCATTAATGAAAATTGAATCATTGCGGTTTATATTCCACGTACATAGGTGATTATTTGGGCATATGTGACTTATATAGGTTTAGGTTATGATACATTACTTAGCTAGGCATACTTGCCTTTATGCCTACCTAAATAATTTCTGACGGTAGACACCTTGACTATTTGCTGAAAAACAGGGAAATAACCTTGTAAACAAAACGGTCAGTTACTAGTGTTGCCACGTCCAAAAAAAAAAGGATTTGGTAAAAACTCAAATAAAATATCTTGTAATATTCACAAACGTATAAAGTTAGCGAATTTTGTAGTCATAAATAATGCTTTATATTTATCTAAATGCGCAAGAGACTACACATTTAATAACATAGCAACCACATCAAAGGAAATCTGCCAACTCCAGTCGCAGCACATTTAAAAAATGAATAAAATAAAATGAGACATGACCATCGAAGAAAAAAGCAAAACTAACAAAGTTTAGAGGACACACGTCTGGGCGGTATAAACAAGTCGTGTCAGCGTAGTCTGAGGCCAAAATTAACCAATCATACATTAGCAACAGGACGACAAGACTGCGCGCGCGTCGCTTTATTGGTAACCCCAAAATATTAAACAAACTTACGCCCCACAGGGGTAAGCTGTAACTACAGAACGTGACACCTGCTACGAACCAATAAATGAGAAAATTCTGAAGAAAATTACCAATTTTTTTTGGTTATTCTTGTACTATTATGTATTCTGTGGTATGGCTGAACCATCCATACAGAAGCGAAAGTGTGTGTGTGTGAAAGATAGATAACTAGCATGAAATCTGGAAAAGGACATAGACTATTTTTTATCCTAGATTACATATGAAAACGCATTTTTCACTAATAACTAAAGTATTTATCTTCATAAAGCCAGTCCAGTTTGCTTATAAGATTCCAGAGCGACGCTTCATAGATTATGTCATTGTATAATAAATTACTTATAACACGCGTTTCTATCATAACACGACTTGCGGTTTCTTTTTCATTGCACTTATTAATCATACGATATTTTTATATTAAAGTTATTCAGCTTCATAAGATAAACTTTTCAAATGACTCACTTGGTTTCGTATTAAGACGTGAACAATTCTTAAGCAACCTCCAGAATGTGTGTGACCTTTTACCTAAAGATCAAACAACTACTGCTTGTAAATTGTGTTAATTCTAATTTATACTAAAGGAGTTCAAACACCCATTTAAATAATTACGTAATATTATAATAGTGTTTATCAGAACTGGTTTAGAAATAGTGCCATTATTTTGATGTCGTCTGTTTTGTGTAAACGAATAATTTGAATAGATTTAAGTATTTTTTCGCACATTAACGTTATCCGGATGAATGAGACGTTTAATTAAATAGATAATAGCCCTAAATTATACAGCGGGTAAGTAATAAGCGTGAGAATTGGTAAAAATTGATGATTGATCAAAACATTTTCACGACGTTTTTGGAGCAACTGCGATATTATCGCGAAGTGAAGAAAATTTCAGTTGAAACAAAATAACTTATAATCTATTTTCTAACCTACTACGACGTAGAATCAAAACGTAGCTGTTTATTAACAGTATACATAATTTTAGTCCATTAACCTTTCACGTAACTCATAAATCTTCTCATACTACAGATGGATACTACACGAAATGTCAAACAGATTTTAACATAAAAAGAAACCTACAGCTTAGTTGTTTTATTCGCCTCTTTTTTATCAAACGTGTTTAGCAAAAGTGTCATCGGTGTCTGAGCGGTAAACATTAAGGATATTTATTGAGTCTTCCCAAATATAATGTCGTCTTTAGAATTGGACATCTTCCAAGTCTGCTAATCATTCTGCGGATGTTATAATTCTGCTCATTCACGCTTTTGGAGCGTGGGTTGCCATTCACAGCGTTTACAATAATTAATTATAAAATAATTATTATTCTAACATAATCGTTTAATTATAATTACACGATTATATCTATTATTTATTTGGTTATGCTAATTATATTAGTGTTGTTGTTAGACTTAAAAACGGAATTTTGAATAATTAATTTGAACTTGTATAAAGGTTCTATAACGGTTTTGTTAGTTGTTTAAATTACTCCACAAAGTATTGTTATAGCTGTGTTTATGGTCGTTAGCTCGTAAATGTGTCGGGTAACGTGCTGGTTAAGTTTGTTAATGAGTTAAATACACATTAAAGTTACTTTTAGCGCTTATTTATAGTTTCAAAAGTAGGTGCTAGTTTAAGAGAGATTTAGAAAAACCCATTGTAGTTTAGAATATTGTAAAGAAATCTTTTTCGAAACTAACTTCTAAGGTTTGCTCTACATTTTTTCAAACGCTACATTATAGCTCCAATAAATTAGTTCTGCTGATCAAGAGATAGTGTTAAACAGAAAACGTTATTATTAGTTCGTTTTTTCTGCGAGAGAAGGACCACCCAGTTCTAATGAAGAGACCTACGTTTAAATATAGTGGTTGTAAATTGCGTGATATGGATCTCTTGAGACGGCGCGGGTTCGAAGACGGTCATGTTTTACAGGGGCGGAGCAGGACGGGGAGGGGTGCATATGTGAACGGGTGCATGTGGAACTCTCCAAATCCACCGTCATCGTAAAGAAAACATTCAATTATACACAATTACTTTTAAAATAAGAATAAATGTGGATAACACATTTGACTGCATCTGACATGCAAAATGTTTAGAAATCAGAATTCTATTCTGTATCATTAATGGCCATGACGACAATCATTGCAAAGGACAAGAAGAAATATTAGGAGTTGGAGCTACCTTCAGTAATTGGAGAGTCAACAAAAGAAGAAGATGAGATGCATCATGAAATGACAAATAAATGACGGCCTAATGGCTCACATACAATGGCCCACTTTAAAGAGTCAACTGATCCTTGATAAATGATAACACAGAACTTGATAACATCTTGCACCTACACGCACACGCCCTGAGTGCATCCCTGCTCGTACCGGTGCGGCGTAAGCGCGTGTATTTCGTGTCGGCTCGACCGCAGGCGTGACGACCAGGCGGGAGGAAGGTGAACCGTGCGGTTTCCGATTGATATAAAACTGTCAAAGATATCGTGTGTGCCACTTAAAAATACGCTTTCATCTTCAATGACATCTTCAAGAAAAAGTAATTGAGAGAGACTTGGCAGACGCCGAGATTATTAATACTAGCAATGATACTAAATACAATCTAAGAGAGAAGGTGGAAGGAGAGGCAATGACGTGTTGTTTGCAAGCGGTGAGAGAGTTTATAAGTTGATATTACTTTGAGTTGTAGTTTATAGATTGAGTGTAATGTTGAAAGAAAATTAAAGACAGACAGAGGAAGTTATGACTACAGAAACAGCTGGGAGTAACAGATTGATTGAAAAAGTGAAGATTTATTCAATAGATTTAATGAAAGAGCCACTGCACACGCACAGGCAGTTGTAGAAATTAATAGTAGTGATAGATTTGATGCTGAATTAGGTTCCAAAAAAAATGTTTAGCATGATATTGCCAAAAGATCCGAAGGTACAAAATCAGAACTCCTTATAGAATAAGATCAACAAGAACGTCTACACTCAGATAGACAAAACGCAATTCATTAAGCCGAGCAACAATTGGCAAGAGACAAAAGCTAACTTTAGCTCCCAAGCAGGCTTGTTTAATTTTATTTATTTCATTAAAGCGTTGTAAATAAGTCTTATTGGTGTCCAGACGGCGGCTTTAACTGTAAATTCGGTTTATTTTGAGTATAAACCCGATGTTACTCTCTCTGAGATTCATTTTGGGGCGTTTTCTTGGTAGTTTTAAAAGTAACATTATGATATATTGTAAGTTTAAGTAGTCCGATTTTTCTATATTATGCTATTTTCGGAACAGTCAATAAATAAATCGTAGATGGATGTGGAAAACAGCTAAAACAGATCTCTCTTAAAAAGAAAACAATACAGTATTAAGTTGCTTCACTCGATAGATCGGTTAATAGGTGCATTCATTTTGATTAAAAGTGCTAAGAAGTATGATTGTTATTATAGAACTTTTAGGAAGTGTTGATTTTTTACCAAAAAAGAATGACAACACTATCCCAACCAACTACAAACTAAAACAACTATCTCCTAAAATAGCTCTCCCTCTACCAAACGAAACATGCAAGTACTTTCATGAACCGACACCAAATATCCATACGGCCGTAATCGATGCGAATGTGCTACTATATTTAGATCCTAGTGTCAAGTTACTAGCTACAACCACCGAGGGAAAACATTTGTGACCTACAAATTAACTGCTATATAAAACTAGCTCTAGCCCGCGGCGTCGCTCGCCTTATGATCGTAAAACTATCTCACGGGAACGTCGTAAATATGGCCGCCGGAAATATATAGTAAAAGAATTTTCGGAATCGGATCTGTAGTTCCGAAAATTACCCGCTACAATCAAACTAACAGACCTCTTTACAATATTAGCTGAGATTTTATATGACTATCTAATGTTGGTAAGGTTAAAAGTAGGAGCAGTTTAGATTCAGTTTTGGTCTTTATTAAAACAGAATTGCATCGAGAGCTTCATATGTATTGCTTAGATTTTTGTTGTCTTGTTGTTAACAACAAATCGTTTTGCGGCTTCGGATTTCCAAAATGTTATTTGAATGTGCCAGTATTGACTGTTTTATCATATAATCATAGTCAATGTTTTCTTCTGTTCTGTATTTGGTTAATGAATTACTAGCGTTGTATTATGATTGACGGTATTAACAGCTTTAGTACAAGTTGCCGATTATTTTATTCTACATCAAGATAATTATTGGTAAAATTACCTCTAAGATTTTTGTAAGTTCATTCATTACTTTAGGAAGATATAATTTTGATCTGAGGATTGTCTAATGCTTCCAATATTTTTACTATTATACAATGTCTTATTAAAAAAATTTCAAGTTTAAAATTTCATACAAACAGAATTCCTATTTTCTTTATGTAAGATTTCTGGCAGACGGTTTTTCGCAGACGCTTCGACGCCACGATACATGATCTCCTTATTTGGGTCATCTTAACTTCTTAAGTACGACACACAAGATATTTCATTAATATAGTATTCAATTTTATATTCTGTACATTTAGAGGTCACGGGTTGATGTGCAAGTTTTTATGACCAATTCTTTGGTCATTAAAAGATGTTATTTTTATGTTTGTGTTGGACGTCACGTGTTTTGTCGTGTGGCTCTTTAGTATGACTAAAACACGCCACCTCTTGCGTCTGAGCAGATCAATTAAGAAGATGGGATTACCATCAGATCTGACGAATGACAGCATTGTTGTTTGGAATGATATATGTGACTAAAAGAGTGATGAATACAAGTGTTTACTTATGGAGAGGGAGATCAATGAAAATATGTTTAGAGTGTGAGGAATTATATGATATAAAAAGAAGAAATAGTGATAACGTGACGAGACATGGAAGAAAAGAAGATGAAAACGAGTTGCACCGTCCAAGTAACATGGGGCAAGGCAGGAAGATGGTATTGTTAGAAATGATAAAGAACAACTTCATTTGAATGGAGATCTATTCCTACCATTTGAAAATCCTGGTGATAAGGAAATCATTAGGACACAAGAGTCACTTGAAGTATTATTAGAGGAAAACAAATGACCGCCGATTGGGGTCATGGTGATTGAAGTTACAACAATTAACATTACAGCGGTGACTGACGTAGTAATTTATGTATTTAAATAGGTACAATATGTCAATTGTGACTAAGTAACGTCAAATGTAATAGGCGATATGATTTCATTGACCATGTTTGTATACACTGAATGATTTGTTGCAACTTTACTTGAATTTAGTCGTTTATTTTTTGTTATAAATATTTAGTTTGTACATTTATTTAAGGTTGTTTATAGTATTTAGCGGATTATTTAATAAAATAAATGCCTGCATTAAGTACAATAGGTCGTACAACGCTCTCCGCGTTCAGGATAATAATTATTAACGCGTTTAGGGTGCTGGTGGGGCTGCTCCGCTTCTGTAGTGCATCGGGGATGTTCGCGGGTGCGCATGTAGATTGTTTCTACACAACCATGCGTAAAAGATGCGCTTCCATGGTGCGCAGGGTGTGGAGCAGCTCCAACAGCATCCTAGGCATGATTTTAAGTCGCCTAGAGTGTGTTTTCGTGGGTCGCTGTTGTGCCATCTAACATGGGTTGCCACAACGGTGATCCTCTAATTTTTGGTTGCTTTTGTGAAGTATCAGTTGTTACTAATATAGTTGTTAGTCTTACTAATCCTTTTGAGTCATTATGATACTTGAATAAAGAAAATTCTATTCTATTCTAAGTTTTTATTGATGGAGTAATTCTAAATGTAAAAATAAATGTAATATAGAATACGTACGAGTATAGGTATTATCTACCGTTCATATGTTCCCACTGCTGTGACGCACACGTCATCTCTGTCACAGTGCGGGTTGGTGGTAAACACATCGCTGGTTTGCGAGAAGGATGACATAACTCAAAAATTTAGATTTTTCGATGTTGTTTGTAGTTGAATATAAAATTAAGGAAAGCAAGTATTAAATTAAGTAACGAAATACGTAAAATAAAACTTTAATCTTTTGATAAAAAGTTTCTCTATGCAAAAAAAAAATATTGGCGATATACTGAAAATATTTTTAGAACTTACAAAAAAGCTGTCCTGTATTTCTTATTTTTCGAGTTATGTCATTATTGTTGCAAACAAGCGACATGTCTCTCAACTTTTGGTTCTAGGATAATATAGCCTGTTTCTCCACGATCAAATAGACCAATACACGAAGTCATCATCTGCCTAGCCTTTTCCTAACCAAGTTGGGGTCGGCTTCCAGTCTAACCGGATGCAGCTGAATAGCAGTATTTTACATAGAGCGACTGCCTGTCAGTCCTCCACAACCCAGTTAGTACTGGGTAATACGATACACCTTGCAAGATTGGTTATCAGACTTTCGGGCCACTGACTTCCTGTAGCGATAGTTTAAGATCTAGAAATGACAGCTGGGACCAACGGCTTAACGTGCTTTCCGAGTCACGAATACACGAAGTTAGTAGCAAATAAACTGACTATACGACTCTAGGTCAGTTTAGAGTGTCATCAAATCTAACCGTAAAGTTATGAATTGCAACAAAATTAGCGAGTCCCTTTTGTATGTGTATGATATTGGGTATTTTAAGCACTAAGTGTGAGTGTGGTTAAGGAAAACTAAATGGAATTTTTAGCTCTTTTATAACAAACAGTTTTGAAGAGGATATAGCACAATGAACGCGGGAATTTCTAAAATTGTGTAGCTATAGGTACTATTATGTTTTATTTGTATATTTATATACACCTCTGCGCAAATTTAAAGGGAAATAAAGGCGTGGTTTTTATACTATACATTAAAATAACTGAACGTATTATAGTTTCCAACGGTTAGGGAATTCGCAAGATAGGGTTAGATAATGACGTTTCGTCTAAAAAAATGCATCCGTCAACTATCCTACCTTAGACAATAAAATCTATTTGAAGAACAATGACAACAAAGATAAATCGTGTGAACTATCTAAGCCCACGTTTATTTTCATTGCTATAATGCATGCATTATGCACGCGGCTTCTTCCGCGTATATTCACTATAATACACAAATATCTTTCTAAATTTATTACAGCCTTTGTATTATTCAAATGTATAAGCTATCTTACTGTTATGTTTCATCCAAATCCGGCCAGCCGTTTCAGCGTGACGTGAAGCAGTAACAAACACACACACACACAAACACATACAAACTTTGACATTTATAATACTAGCGTGATAAAACTGAGAAGAATCGTTTTATAGGTGCGTTGGCTTCGAGGAACACGTGGGTTATAACGTGTTGACTTAAACATAGTATAATGATAAACAGTAAAGCAACTACTGCTTCAAGTTAGTCTTTAGGCAGTTGATGGTTTGCTACTCTACCTACTACTATTCTACCTCAATGGTCTAGTGGTCGTAAGCGCTACTACTGAGCATGAGCTCCTGGGTTCGATTCCCGGGTCGGTCAAAGTGTTATTAATAATAATAATATCGCTGGACATTACACACAGCGCCATCTAGTGCCACACTAAGCAACGAGGCTTGTGTCGTGGACACTAGATAGTTGATATACTACATAGATACTTTTTGTTTGTAAATACATACTTATTATACATATAAACATCCATGACTCGGTAACAAATGTCTATGCTTATCACACAAACACTTGCTCCTACCGGGATTCGAACCCGGAACCCTATGAACGTAAGGCAGCCTCACTACCGCTGCGCCATTCGGGTCGTCAAAGTGTTATTGGTTTTTGCCATCAGGAATTTCTCAGTAGCAGCCACGAAGTCTGGATTTGTGCCTCGTTTATGGCAATGGGCCATGGGTCCCTTTTACAGAGGACTTAAAACTGGCTGGCAAAATGTGGGTGTACTATTAGGCACACCTCTCCCTAACCCTTTGGGCATTACCTACAGGCGTGTTGTTATATACGTAGTAAATCAATTAGGCCATTTTTCTCAAATCAAACGCGGGTGTTAAGGTTTGTCAACTAAACTTTTTGGTATGTTGCACTACACACATGAAACGTCTCGATGCAACAACTCCGCCTTTTTAACCAGTAACTTGTTACTGTTAACTTGTGTTTGAGCTGATTCCAATCATTTGTTCCAAGTTGAAATACTATATGTTAATACAAATATGTCTACTGTGACTTAGCGACCACGATCGTGAATAAGTATTGACAGTTTGAAATATATTAAGTGTAGAATTATGAAGGTTAAGTGCTACTGAATTGATCTATTGATTTCTTGGATATGTATAGCTTGTGGTTCTGGTAAGCTTTGTAGATGACCGCTAATACTTTTGATTTTCGAAGTGTGAAGAAGAGGAATTAGTTTGTTTTAGTTTATTTAAAGTTATGTTTAAAATGTTTATGAGTGATCTCTTAGCTTAATATTTTTTTTTTAAAGATATTAGTTATGCATTTGTTATAGAAGCTGAAAATGAATATTACTTGGATGGATTGAATAATTGTGGTCAAATAACCTGCTAACTTACCTAGGGGTCATTTGATTACGAGGCTTTAAAAACACAATTATTATTATGGAAATTACGTGTTATTATAAAACCCCATATAAATTAATTCGAAGAAAAACCTCCAAAAATTGCTAGGTATTGAAAAGCACACGACTGTCGTCATATGCTGTGGTTATTTGTTAAAAGTTTTGTATTAGAGGAAGGACAATACTATTATAAATTCACTTACTATCAGTGAATAACATGTTATGTCAGTATATGGTTTAATTACTATAAATAGTTGTAATATTTCATTCATTCATGCTTCCATATCGCGTCGGGGAACTCGTCACTATAAGAATAAATGTTAATATAATGTATTTATGCTTTGTTTAAATCTACATACTTGGTGATTTGTTATGAACATGTATCAAAGCAAGAAACAGGTAAGTAAAACTAGAAAACTTTTGGCAAAAAAGTTGCGACTGAAAAACGTTGTTATCAAAGCTGTTTCTGCTGTTCTGCGCAGAGATTGGCAGAGCTAGAAAATGTAGATTTCGGTTCGTTCAAAAATCAAATGAAACTCATTTTGGTAAAAAGTTGCGTCAGATAAACGCTGTGTGTCGCGGGCCTAACATCATTAGTCTACTTTGACGCACCGGGTACGATATCCACAGGTAATTTCTATGTTGCATGTATATTTTTAGGAAAAACCAGCCAATGGTTTGTACTTGGAAACTACGCGTATTGTGTGAGAAAAAAAGTTTCAAATTACGTTGAGCAGCTTTTTTAGGCAAATTTTTTATGTTTCTGAGTTTTCCATTTGTTAAGTTTAAACTCGTCAAAGTGAACTTTAAAAAAAACTTCAGTAACACCTTTACTCAATCACTTAAAATACCAGCTGTTTACAAATATAAGAGGAAAAACCTTTAAATAATAATTGATTCAAACAGACACCACAATATTAAACTCAGACGTAAATACGTAATACTAAGGATTTTTAACTTAAGGAAATACAATTAAAATTGAATAAATTGATCGCTTCGGTGACGACTGCCTATCTGACCTCCACAACCCAGTTCGTGCTGGGTAATACGATACCCCTAGGTACGACTGGTTGTTCGAAACAATAAAAAGACATAAACAACAGACACAATAATTATAACAGATAAAACAATAAAATCAAACAACTCCTGATATAAAATTATATTAGCCTTCGTGCGAATTTCGGTAATGGAAAGTTGACATTAACAGCCCTTAACCGCGGTTTAGATGGTCTGATCGCTTTCAGTTTTATTGCTTATATTAGCATTGCATGTGTCGGTGAAGCACGCTATTAGCATTCAATAAAAAACAATTAAACTTATTTATTCAAATGAGGCTTCGCACGTCAAGTCAAATTATATGGTAAGGACCCCCTAAAACACTACCCATAAACGGATAGGTAATCACAAATTAATGACCCGATTGTTAACCTATTAAGTAGTCCTTGAACAACAAAACACTAATCCTGGTTTTCAATGACACTAGGTGACACTTAAATTAATGCCTAATTTAAAGCGCTCTGTTCGACGGCTTACCTTGGGGGCTGAGGCAGAACGAGCGTGCGGGTTTTAAGGCGTGGATATACGTGAATTGAGCTTCATTTAGGATACATTAGAACCTTTTTGTTCCGTAACCATCACCGGATGTTTTTTCCAAAAAATATATATTAATCTACACAATGTAAAGCATGTCCTCTTGGCTTTAAAAAAATTAAAAATATAATTTAAACATCATAAATAAATACGCAAAGTAGCCTCTGTTTTTGTAACTAACTACCATTTTTCTCCTAAACTATCAATCATAGGATCTTTTTATTGCCATCAATATATTATATTAAGTAATGCCGAGGGGACCTTTGGCTTATTTTTGCCAATAACTTTCTTAATTATTTATATGGATTTTTTTACGTAATCGAGGCGCACGCGGGCGGCTTTATCGTCGAAACGCCCACATGACCAAGGTCATTGGCGTATATCCAGCTCTTAACATTACACCGCGTAACGTAAATACGTCGATTAAAATTAAAAATACTCGTTTCATTTAAGTATTTTCGTAATTTTAAGAATTTATTCATTTCTATGGATGATACTGATTGTGCTTGTTGCAAACAATTAAACAATAATTCTATTTTCGATTCAAAAATCGACGTATTTATGTAACGTTTACACCGCGCGCCCATGTTACGGCTTCTAAGCGTCAAAAAACCACCAGTGCGTATTAAATCAGGCATTCATTGTGGCTTATTGCTATGAAATTGCTATGAAAATTAACATTATACTCATGTTAATTGAACTGAAACCAGCCCCAAACCTCAAGATAAATATTATAAAATCTGAAGATAAATAAGTTAAATAAAGCCAAGGCATAATATTTTGTAAAGCGAGTCAGTGCAGTTCGTTGATTTTCCCTGCGTATTTGTATGCGTGTGTGTGTGCGTGTGCGTGTTTGTTTGTGTGTGTGTGTATCGGGTTTCACATAAGTACGTGCGCGGTGCGCGTGAGTGGGTGACTGCGGCAGACTCGGTGGCAACGCGCGCTTGCGCAGGTAAGGGCTTGAACAGAGTGGTGGAGTAAGAGTGGTACCACTTTATTAAATTATTACTTATTACTGAATAGCAGAACAATAAGGGCTTTACTATGATGCCACTCTATTTAAGTGTAGTATATGTTGGTATTTGAGGACAAGGTTATTGTCGGAAAAGAGGGAGGCTCAAAAAAATAATATAGGGATGGAATCATCATATGAAGTGAAATAGTTCCACTGCTATTTCGGCCCTCACAATTTCATCGGTACAGATATCGAATTGGCCAAAAATTTTCTCCCAAACACCGAACATCTAAAGAAAACTAATAATGACTCAAATTACATAAGTTTACAATAAAAATTCCTGCGACCTATTAAAGATTACGATTATCAAACACTATTGTAAGCTCGTAAAATCCAAGACACACAGTCTGGCCACACAGTCAGATCCGTTTGCCATCATTTGTACAGACATAACTGGAGTTGACATAGAACAAACTGTTATACTGTAACGATTTGCAAACATTCCAATGTATGTTGAAAATAGACTCTGATCATTGGTTGGTGCAGGATTTGGAGTTTGGACTTGTATTTAACGAAAAAGCAGAGCTCTTATTTGTTTAATTGAGTCTGTGTGGTTAAGGGTGATGGAAATTAAAAGATTTACTCAAAAGTTTACGGCAATTATTTAGTTTTATTAGCAATTTTACCCAATGACAAGCCGTGTGGAGCCTGATGGGGTTTCCCTTCCACGCAAATTTTCATCCCTTATGTAACCCTTTTTTACATAAGGAACTCTTGTTCCAAACTTCATGCTCCTAGACAGAACGAATTTAAATGCATGTAATTGGCTGGCCACTACGGAGATTTGTACTTAACCATGACCATTAGTAATTTTGAGGGCCATATTTACTTAAGTACCATCTTAATTTGAAGACCATAAAACTTATTTTAAAACCCACAATTGTATTATCATCAAGAATATTCCCTAACCCCAGCATATCGCGTCCCTACACACTTGCGTCAGTGTGCGCTGACAGCACTAAGCCGAGGACACACGGAGACAACTTGACGCCTTCTACGGCGCATGCGCGCAATCCAATCTACATCGTTACTGCTCCGACGCGGCGTGTTGCAACTGAATACCTATTGCATGCTGTGGCTTCGAAAACTGGCCCTGATCTTGTGGGAGCTGATCGAAGAGGATGGGTTTTGAAAGAAGATAAATATAAGAAATACAGCACATTTGTTACAACAGTTTTGGGAGACAGCGAGAAAGTTTAAGATTCAAGAGGTACAAATTGTAGACTCTGAAAAAAGGGATAAACTACGCCATTTCGTCATTTGTGTTACATAGTGAAAATGAAACTTGTGCTACACTAGTTTGACACACTGACAAAAAAGTCATTGATGAAACAAACTATTGTTTGTAATTTGTAAATGTTTTTTGCCACCGACTTCCGAAAGTTAAGTTATTTTCCTTTTTTAACCGACTTCAAAAAAAGGAGGAGGTTCTCAATTCGGTTGTATGTTTTTTTTTTTCGTTTTATTAGAAGTCGGTTATATTTTTTGCAAAAAAGCTTTTATTTTACCCTTTTTAGTTATCGTATCACACACAAATCCTTGTCAAGTATCAATTTCGCAATTTCTTTTACTTGGATGACATATTTTTTCCAGCTACATATTTTGATTTAAAAACCAAATACTAAACCGATTTTGATGACATTTCTATGGGACCGATCGGGAAGTATATCCTCTCAGATAAAAGAAGATTTTTTCAAATCAGTTCATAAATGACGGAGATATGAGGTAACAAACACAAAAAAAAAACAAACAACCGAATTGAGAACCTCCTTCTTTTTTTGAAGTCGGTTAGAAACAAATATACTGCATCTGTTGGTTAAGTTAAAAATGCTGTAGTAATAGATTTGAAGCTTATTTTCAATCCTGAACATATCACTATAGATATAAGGTGCTAACACAAATCTAACCCACTGCCAATGTATTTCAAATCAAAATAAAACTCCCAAGTAAGACATTGAGTTTACCAGTATTAATAGAACAGCATTCGCACGAATATACAAATGTAGCCGCGTCTATTAATAGTATGTGAAAACAGTCATGCAGTTAGGAGACAATTGACTAACAGATCTTGGTTAGTCACACAGTTACACTGTAACGAAAGCTTTATAAACTACAAAGATCTACCTAACAGTCGGGTTTAGCACTAAAGAGGTTCGTAAACTTTAGTTGGCATTAGCTGTAATTATTAGTAAAATATAAGTTAAGTAAAGAGATTGTTTTATGCTACGAAGAAGATGTATGGTGAGATTTGCTTTCAAGTTCGAAATCATGTTGGCTTAACGATTTCTGGACACCATATCTACGCATTTTGATGGAACTCCAAAAAACCATGATGAGTGAAGTGAGTGAAAATTTGTTTCTGCTAGCTTTAGTTGTGGCGGAGTAGTAATTCAGCACAATCAGAGCTTAAGAAGTTTATTTCCGAAGAGCCCCCACCCTTTAACAGGCAACAATATTTGCGTCAGTCCAGTTGGCGAATATTTCTCCTTCTGTCAGAACATGAGAAACCTGCTAAACAAGAGGCTCGACAAAATCGAGGTCTTGCACATAAAAACGCTTGAAATGACAATAAGGTTGAGAAATAACCACATATTTTAGTTGCTCTCGAAATAAATGGCTTTATTTTCAAGCGGTTTGCAAGTGAGACGTCTCGTTCGACAACTTTACTCGTGAGTAAAGTTGTCGAACGCAACAATACTCCGTGGAGTATTGTAGTTGAGTAAGTAATGTTGCTACTTACGGCTTTACGATACTCTTTTGTGTGTCTCTTTTACCACAGCTCCGCTAGTAAGAATGAATACCGCAATGTCCTGCTTATTTAAACTGTGTTACTGTGATTTGTGGATACTTTGCTCTTTATACTTTCTGTACTCCATCATCGACTTTTAGCAGAGGTTTTCCGAACGTGGAATCCACAAGCAATGTCGAATCCGCTAGCATTCTTTCATCACTCTCAATATTAAGGTTCATCTAGATAAATAGTGTCAGAATCGTTGTTTCCATCAACCATTTACCCTGTTTTCAATTCTCCTATTAATTTCACTTCACACACTTCATCAACGTTATCACCTATCACTTTTCTGCCCATATCCCAGTCTACGTGAAAATATTCATAACTCACTGAGATCAGATTGCCTTTTGACGGCACATTAATCGGTCTCAAGTTCTCAAGGAAAACAACATTGGAGATCTAATTACAGATACGTACCACCTTTCACTAAGCCTTCGTGATAATTACTGGCAATCAACGAGATTCTTTATCTGCTTAGTCCTCTGTAAGATTATGCGTGAATATATGGGTAACTATTTGTGTAATGTTCTAGTTAGTTGGTAGTTCCGCAGTTGCTTTATGCTTAATTGATGGTATTTCTTTATCTGCTTTATTCAGGTTAGCATTGCCTGGTAGTACTGAGTCTCAAAAACTATCTTGATGATGTCAACAGAGGCGAACATTTTGCCGTTTAATATTTTGACTACAATACTACAGACAGAGATTGTTTATGATGTTGATAATTCAGTAAAGCCTGCAAAATTCGTCATTACAATATTGAATCCGTATAATGTATTTAACCAAACCTTTTCTACTTGTAGAGAAGGCAGTTGCTTTGTGTGTTACAAATGCATAGACGAAGCGTTTCCAAGTATCCATAGATATCCTTGCTACTGACTGCTGCACTTCAGCAGGACTACAAAGATAGCAGTCTCACTTCATTCCTGAGAAGAGATTTTCACCTTTTAAAGTACACTGTATGTAAGTTGCAACCATTCATAAACAAATTAGTAGTAATACTCTATTATTCTTCACAACCATTAAGACATTTTGCTGCATCGTATTTAGCAATTCAAACTCTGTTTCATTCACCTTAAGGTGTTAAATTGCCAGTGCTAATTATTTCATTTTGATCTCAGAATAATTCAGTTAATAAATTAACTCGCTTTGCACATGAGCGTACTTTTCTTTTGAACTGATAGTATATGTACAGTAACCTCGTTTATAAAGACGTTCGTTTTGAGTCGCCGCAACATTGAAATCAGTGAAATATCACATGAAAGTTGGCAATGAACGCGATGAGAAAGTTATTATGTCAACTCACTTTGATAATTCTATTTTCATGGATTATAATTCTGGGGATAATAACGGACTTGATGATTTGGGAGACGATACACGTAACATTATAGAGACGAAACTGTGTGAAGAAAGGTTATCTCTATGTTGACAACAGAACTTGAAGAAAGACGCATTCGGGAAGATTCTATTTACGTAAAAAACAAGAGTCTGCAAAAAGTGAATTGCGTCTGCGAAAACCCATTAATGAATGTAACATATTCGTGACCTTTTTTATACCATTCCAAAAATAAACAAGTAGGTACTACAAAAATAGACCAATGGAAAAAAATAATTACCATATGGTCATAAAACTCATATGAGAAATATCACACTAAAAGAAAATAAAATTATAAAATAAAATGTAACTTAACAAGATCTGGTTTGTAACATAAGTAGCGAGTTGAACGAGACTGGACGGCGACTCTTGCGCTGGTTCCGACTACACCCGAGTTTGCCCGAGCACGCCCGAGCCGGTCCGAGGATTAAGATGATGAAAATCGCGGCTATCAACGGGTTTCTGAATTAAATTTACGTCTGGATGAGGACTTTGAGAAAGTCAGTAAATTTAAAGATGGCAGTGAGTTACATGTAGATTCTAAAAGCTTCTAAGATTTTCTAAATGTATAAAGTGAAGAATTAGTCAATTTATCAAAGAGATCAGTTAACAACGCCATAAATGTAAACGTAAATCCTAATCTCGAAGTAGTTAAAGCTATAGATAACGCTAATAAGTAGGCTGAATTTAAAAGAACTGCCAATTGAACTCTAGCTAAAGTATTCAAGAAATATGGTTCTTAAGGTTTAATAGAAGAGTCAATCCCACAATTTCCATTGATGAATTATAGTAAAACGCACGCTGGATAGGTCAAGTGTCAATGCTAACGTCTGCCGACATACCAGACGTTTCCGCGTAATCATATAGCCGTGGTGTTAGCTTACAGCTTGGCGTGTGAAGCATAATACTGACTATGTCCGAGTAGTCTTAGTTTATTGAATGGGCCGCTCTCGGTACTATAAAGTACATTTCGATGTGTTTATAGGCTGCAATGGTTATTTGATAGGATCTATTGGATGTTACACGAATAATGTTTAAAAGGTGTATCAGAGTAGACGGTATTTTAGGTGTGAAAGTAGAATATGAAATGTAGTGGTGGTATATATGTTATAAAAAAATAGTCTTGTATTAAACTATAATTAAATTTTGCTATAAGCAGAATTGGCGGTTCTCGAACTATAGATTAATTATTTATGATAAACTACTATTAGCATGAAATTATCCTTTAGCAGATTTTAAACCGTAATGCAAACTTCAACCAAATCAAATGAATCACCAATGAAACCTTCTTCGAACTCTACCTGAAGTAACCGTCCCAAAAGACATTCGATATTCGATAAAAAACGTTATTGTTTATGGTCAAATTAATGGTCAATTTATGGTCAGTCGGCGCCGACGACCGTATCGGGTTACACACAGGTGTTCGGCCATATTCAAATATTGGAACAATAATATAAATAATGTTTAACATGAAATTAATTTAAATTAATCGTTTATTTCGATTTGAATGACGCTTTTAGATGGGTTCCGTTTATTTAAATGTGTTTGGTGAAAATGTACTTTGAAATTCGACGATGATTGGACTTTGGTCGTTAGTTCTCTGGTTTAAAAAAGTTGTTTGCAGACGATAGAAGGGGCATTTGGGGTACCCATATATTTAGAAAATAACTTTTGTTAAATGTGTCTTCTGTTAAATCGAATTTATCGTCGGTATAGTTGTTTAAACATTGTCCATTTGGATCTGTCTCCATTTTACATGAGCTCATGGGCTCAAATTACCTTAGAAATATTAAAATTAGATTTACTGAGTTCAGCAACCCGACTATTGAGTACAAAATTCATGGACCAAAGTCCAAACTGACGGTCAGTCACCATTCTTGCATGTTCATCATTTTTACCAATGGGACGTACCATCGGGCAAATGGTTCGCATCGCTATCAAAACTTTTGTTTATAGCAGCATATCGTGAGAATGAAATTATATGTACTAGTCTAACGTACTTTCCTTTACCAAACTTATAACTTGTAATGTTACAACCAAATTTCGTTCTTAATTCCAAAGGAATAAGATCGTATCGAACGCGGAAATCAAATGAATACGAGAAGCACAGGACAAGGGGGTTACCATGATCTGTTAGTGAAGGAATATTTTGGTACTATTCCGAGAATGGGTGACAGATGGCGCTAGACAACTGTCTAGCGCTGTCACTTTCCCACTCTCGGAATAGTCCTAAAACATTCCTGCACTAACTGATCATGGTAACCCTACCTGGTCGACGCGACGTGGTCATCTTTCGGCGTATATGACGTCGATTCTCAAGAGAAGAATTATTATCCTTGCGATATTACACCAATTATGATTTGCATGACGAAGTTCCTCTAGGACACAACTTAAATAAGCAATAGATTTCAAAGTACCTACATGGCCTCTGTTACTTAGTTTTCTTTGCATGTCACAGTGTCGACTTGATGAATAAAAGCTTGAACCCAGCTTAGCATAAGTGAACTACTTAACTTTTGTTAAGGCATACAATGTATGATTGTAACCAGAGCAACGAATAACATGCTTGTGTAATGTATGCACGCTATGTATTCGCGACTAACGTGCGCATTTTGATTCTGTACCAAGTATTCTATATTCAAATATGTTTGAAGAGTATGTTTTTAAAAAGGTTTAATATCTTTGCAGGCTTTTGGCACTTTGTGAAAAAGCAAGATGGTGGATTTAGTTCCAACTATTGCCACGCAGCAAGAGGTGCATGCAGCGCTCTTACAAAACAACACCTGTGCGCAAATTATATCACAGATTTTTTTTTTGTTAAAGAAGTAGATTAACAGCTTTTAAACGCTTAAATATTAGTTGAAACATGATATTGCGGAATTAGTATAGTTTTTCTTAGTATTCGATCTTTTAAAGCCAATATTATTTTCATAAATTGATGTCCTGGCACTAAATAAAACCGCGCCGTTTTAAATCAATTAGAAACATATTAGTTAATCATTAAGACTGACGACTGGCACGGGCGAAAAACCACACATTAAAATAAATAGATTAATGATCACATAATGTTTTTGTAATAAAACTAAGTTGGCACAGGTAAACCCTTCATAATTGAAGTTATAGAGAAAATGAAGCCATCATATTATGTAGATAAACTAAATATTAAGTAAGTATAATTTAATGAAATCGCAGTTGTTAAAGCCTCAAGTCTCGTACATGAGGTAATGGCTTCAAATCCGGGTGCGTACCAATGTGGGAAATCTGGACTTATACCTATTTAATTTAAGTCTGAAATCGCCAATCCGCCTTGATCAACCCTCGATCAATGCTCGTGTCTTGTATGACAAGAGGTTTTTGCACGGCAGTGGGCCATTAATAGACTAGTATGTATACAAATACTCGATAAAAGTGTTTTACGAATGAATCCCGGCTGTTCACAATACAAATATTACAGGGTCCGATTATATCGGTGTAAAATAGGTTTTCAGTAAAGTTTTAATTGCACAAGTTTTGTTAATTTCACGGAAGCTAACTATCGTATTACATGAAATTGAATTTAAATAAGTACATTGGTAATCCAATCGTAAAGTTTAATGTGTTTAATATACTGCAGTCAATGAAATGCTTACCTTCTCTTATTGGACCATTAACGGCACTTCCCGAGTCACCGATCATACTAAACCATTTTGTAAAAGTTTAACATTGAAATTATAACTGGTTTGCTTAAGTACGGTTTTAAAGAATTAAAAACAAACCGACCAAGTGCGAGTCATAGGGTTCCGTAAAACGAAACGATATAATAACAATATTTTTAACGCTCATTCATATGTAAATTTACATTTAACACCAAAACTAAATTTGTTTTTCATAGTATGTTAATAAAACCAAAGTCACTGCTTCAGTTTGACGAAAAAGTCCCATATCTCGAAAACTAAATATCAAATCTGATTCAAACGTTCTATAAACCTACTTTTTTTTAGTTTTGCCATTTGGCAACGAAACCCTAAAATTAGGAATGAGGTTCGCTACTAGAAAAAAAATGGCGGCATTAGTACCAATTAAAGCCACACACCAAAAAGGCATTAAGCATTTTAATAAAGTTTATTTTAAATTGAACTTTTAACATACCAAGAAATCTTTTTCTTCGTGATAAAGTAATACTAGCAATATTTATTATTAAGCTTGTGTAGTTGGTACTTAACAGAAAGAGTAACACATTGTACATCCAGGTACAGACAGGTAGATAATCTAAGGCAGTATGTTCGTTTACACGCGCTGGCTCGCTAGGGGTCACTGTGGTCCGATCACTGAAGTTTTTCCTGGAAGGTCCGAGACCAAGGAAACGACGCGTGGGGTCTGTGCGTTGATGTCTTTTATAAGAAGGCTAAATATCACACTATTTGCACTTATTATTCGAAGTGACAACGTTGTTTTTTTTCGTTGAGTGATGGATTTGTTTAGTAATTTTGGTTATTTTTTAGGGTTGGGAAGGCATTGTTATTTTATATCAATAAAAAGCTCACACATTACATGCTCATCCCTGTTAAATGGGGTTGAAACATAATTGGCAGAATGCGGGTGTAGTAAACGTACAGCTCTGCCGAATCTTTCGAAGGAATAAATTATGTGAAATTAAATTCAAAAAGCTCGCGTCTAGCCTCGAACTTAAGACCTTTTAGTCATCAGTTTCAACCCTAAACCACTGTGCTATAACCACATGCTTTGTTTAAATTCCCGCATATTAGTCACACAAACTGATGGTTTGAAGGGCTATAAATCTTCGACGCCTCTAGCCCCTTACGGCACAGTCGTAATGTTACCTCTATTTATGTACTTACAAGGGTTTATGGATTCCGAAGTATGTGCTGAACATTTGAGCCTTATTCGTTTAATGTTGTTACAGCTACTTCGTTTATAAGCTTTACGATATATTTATAGATTGTTTTTAGGACTACCTCGTTGGCCGAGTGGTCGCAAACGTCGACTGCCGAGCCTGGGTTCGATTACCGGGTCGGGCAAAGTGTTATTGAGTTTTTCTATCAGAAATTTCTTAGTAGCAGCCACGGTGTCTGGATATGAGCCCGGTTGATAGCAATAGGCTCAGCCTCTATTACATGGGACTTAAAACATAACTGGCGAAATGTGGGTGTACTATTAGGTTCACCTCTGCCTAACCCATCGGGGATTACAGGCGTGATGTTATGTATGCTTATAGGTAAGGCTCCTGAAAGAGGTTGTTATAGGTCCCGTGATTAAGATCAAGGTCTGAAGTAGGTGCTAAGCTGGTTCGAGTATAAGTAAGTATTTATCCGTTTTTAAACCAAGCTTTTCTCACAAGGAGACCAGAGTTTGATTTGTGCCCCGTTTAACACTTACCCCTATTACACGGGACTTAAAAATGGCTGGCAAAATGTGGGTATTATTAATATTTTAATATTATGATACTCGCCAGTAAATGTAGCCTAGGAGCCAATAAGGAGAAGCAAGCTCTTTCTGACACAAGCTGCATCCGTGTATATAAGTGTGGTCACTAATATCTCTGCCCCAAGATTTGAACCTCAGGTCCAGAGACCAAGCTTCATGCACACGACGAAGTATTCGTCGAACATTTCAGCATTCTTAGCTTTATTGATGCTACAGGTTTGTTTGTTTTATTCGTTATTTACTGTTTATTTATGAGGTAAGTAGTACTAGACGCGGATAGGTGTAGGACATGTGTCAAGGGGTTTTTTTTAGAGCGCATGGCTAGGAATGTGTTCCCATAATTTGCTTATTTTTCACTAACATTAGTTTGTATTCATTATTTTGTATATTATTTAATAACTATAACATTAGGTTTGTGTTGTAAGGTACTGCACTAAACGGCTTAGCTAAATACTTAATACTGCAATTCACATTACTCACATTAATTTATTTTGAATTTAGGAAAAAAAGTAAGTTTAATGTCTTCTGACAAATGCTGCCATTTTCGTAATATTTAAAAGACTGATTAGATCCAGGTGTATGACTAGACAACCAACAAATAGACACATATTATTAACACTCAAAGTGTGTCATTTAGGTAAAAGCTATAATTTATACTACCAAGTTCACTTCCACGAATCGAAAGTACCTAAATATTTTTGGTCAAAATTCAGAAAAATTAAAAAGGAACAATTAGTACGGTTGATCACGTTAGACCTGCATGAAAAAACCTGCTGAAATTGACAAACTACATACAATAGACGAAATTAAGACAAAAAAATTACAGTTACGAAGAAATTACAAAACCATTAGAAAGGACAGATACACAGCATCATAGTGAAACAGTGACGGTTATTGCGTCATCCGATGACGTTGCACAGAGAAAGGTGTCAACACACGGTCATGACAAAATAGATCAGACCAACGATGAATGGAATGTGTGAAAGATGAAGGATGATGTATAGAAAGGAGGCGAGTATTACGGTAAGAGAAAGAGAATTATGGAAGAAAAGAAGACTTGCTACCTCGACTCCAGATAAATTTGGAAAAGGGCAGAAGAATGAAGATAAATCAAACACATTCAAATATTTACGAGCGATACACGGGACAAGACGAAGAAAATCGTAATCCAAATCTTGTTACAACTTGGTAACAAATCGTTCTGTCTAGTGTCATATGTTCGGGATCAAAATTTTTGTATGAAAATATTCCCAATGTACGCTCTATAAGTATTTTTAATTTCTTTGCGATGAATACACTTCGTAAGGCACTAACATATTGTATAACGATAAACAAATAAAAACAGTAACTGATACTACAAATATATCCAGGAAGGATAAAACAATATTCTTAAAAGCTTTTATCAGATTCGCAGTGATTATACTGAGATTCACAGAGGAAACTTTGCATTGGGGATAATGAAGTTTTTATGCATCACAGGTTGAAGTAAATTAGAATTCTGCAGAAGATGTCTATAATGGAGTAATGGACAATATGTTAACGGCAGAAACATTGTAAGACTCCTACAAAGTAGAATTCAATGATCTTTCATCTTAACGAATCAATATTTATATTCAATGATGACGGATTGAATTTGAATGTTCGACTTGTAATTTTGATTGATAGCTTGTCTCTAAGCTCATAATATTATTTATATATTATCGTTCAATTCTTGTCACGATTCCCATCAAAAAGTTCTGTTTTGATTAACATAGGATTATGGAGTTTTAAAAATAGATTAAGGATCAGGAATATAGCTTCGTCTTCGTCGAAAATTTCTTTCTTAGCCCACATGATTTAGATTGCATTCTCTACTTCACCGACTCTAAGCATACTTGTGGTTTTAATACTTAAGATAAACTAAACATCGACTTTCGTTTTTTATTTACACAAGTTTGGTATGTGTTCACGTGAGCTCAGCCTCTTGTATGACTAAACCATGGATATCTCTGTTTATCCCACCAGTGGTATCAGAGTGATGTTTACTTTTTGCACGTAACAGATAACATGATAAAAATGACACAATTTTATCAATGGCAACATCGTTTATGTGTAAGGAGTTTTTATCTTTACCTTTGCTATTTGCTGTTGATTTCGCAACGTGTGTGGCTTTTGACAAATGTTGTGGGCTTATTGTGTTTTTAAATGTTTGTTAATGGATCAATTTTTGATACGAGAAGGAAATAATCACGAAATTCAAAGGGACCACTTTCAATGTTGATCTCTTTAAGCATTAGAAGTGAAACTAAACATTCAATAAGATTATCAATGAGATGAAGTAAATCTTCTGATAACATTTATGTAAGGGACCGAGATAAGGTTTATCAATGATGACTAAGCTATGTAGTATATGATAGACATTTCGTAAGTAGGAGCAATACTTCTAACAGTTATTCTCAAGTTTACTGATGAACTAAGGAGTTAATACTCAATAGGTGTTTCTCTAAAGTTTGGGAACGAAAATGATAAGCAATTAACAGATAAAACTTTAGAAGTTCAAATCCAATGTTGAGAAACACTGCAAACACACCTCCAGCACTCACTAATTTTAATGCAAACATTATCAAAATAGATACATCAACTTATTGCGACTTTGTTATTACCAACACCATCCATGAATGTCCACTTGGAACCAAATCGAAAATTTTGTTTGCAAACAACTTGATATAAATATAAAAAAACTGTCAGCTTACTTGGAACTAAGTTAATATCAGTTGAACCAATCCAGTATCCAACAACACACTGGTTCGGACTGGACACCCACGGGGATACAAAACGAAAAAAATTGTAGAAAAAAATATATTTTTCTTTTACTCACTTTTATAATTCCAAAATCTGAACAACACAACACTGACCGTAAATTTTACTGAGCGAACGAATGTAGCGCGATCCGTTTGTTACTGGCGTGCGTTCAGCCTCACGTACGTTTAGCGTTTGGTCTTTCCGCTTCACGCTTGACGTTTTTATGCACTGTGATTGGTCGAGACGGCGAGCCCGTCGCTACGTCACGCCAAAGCCTTTAGGGCTCACGCAACCGATAGATTTTTACTACAGTTTGGCAATTAGTTTCGAGTAGTAGCACTGTGCGGTTGGGTTGGTAAAGAGCTTCCGTTTTGCGCTTTTGATAGAAGTTCTGTGTTTTATTGTTTATCTTGATATTTTCATCAGTACAATTAGGACAACAAGTACGTGGTTATGTTATTGAAAAAGTTAACATGAGTCTACTTAACTTGAAAATTTGCAACACATTTTTCCCGACGGCAAAGTTATTAGGAAGTTAATCCTCAGTTTACAGACAGTAGACCTCAAAATAGAGCTTAAAAATATCACATCACAACGAAAATCACAAACCCAATTACACTTCAAAAGTTCAAGTCCGTCCACATTAAGTATAAAATTAAAAATCTAGAATGCACGACAGAAAAAAATTCCGATCAGAAAATTCTCGTCTCTCTTCTGACCAGTGTCAATCACAAAAAAAAAGCATAGAAAAACTTTTTAAACAGTAAAACCTTTTGAAAAGACTTACCCAAGTGTTATAACAAAACTTTTATTCGGCAAATACACACAGTAGCACGTTCACTAACGTCTTTCTGATGCTCCTTGCCGTAAGCGACTAACGACGAAGAGTGTCTGTCTCCGAAATGTGCGAGCACACATCGCGTTCCTATTGTTTCATTACACATACTTGTATTGTGGGCCGTGTCTGTGTCTGTGTGTGTCTGTTTGTTTGTGGTTAATTGAGGTTTTGGTTTAAATAATCAATTTGTTTTGATTTTTGTGTTAAAGAGCCTGAGAAATAACATGCAACTGCATTGTTATGGGATGCAAATCATTTTATGTTGTAACGACTTTGAATTATCAACTTTACATTAAATAAAATTAAAATAATTTGCTAGCTGATCAAGTATTACATTATAATCATGTTATATAGATCAAAGGATAAGAACAACAGCTCCAATTATTTTTGTCGTCGCCTTTTTCAAAGTGATTCTATCATATTCAACACTACCAAACATTTCAGTCTATGCAGTTAAAAAGACAAGTCATCAAGCGAAACCGCGAACAAAAGCTAGTTGTTGTTAACAATTAAGTAAGATGATGCACTAAGCGTCTACATTCTCAGCCAATTAAACGAAAGTACCCTCTGTGACGTCAATGGCTATGTCTGTCTAAACCGGGCGTGTCACCTTTAGACGTCGCACTTGAGGGCATCGGGCAGTGGTTCCGTGAAACTTAAAAGAACTAAGACATTTTTTGACGTTACATTACTTTGCGGGAAGGGTTAGGCAAAGGTGTACTCTACTAGTACACCCACATTTCGCCAGTTATGTTGTTAAGTACCATGTGATAAAGGAAGAGCTTATTGCCGTCAACCGAGCACAAATCCGACTCCGTAGCTGTTACTGAGAAATTCCTGATGTTAAAACCTAATAACACTTTGCCCGACCTGGATATCGAACCTAGTGCCTACCAGCCTACCACTAGACTAGCTATAATTATTAACTATATTTTAGCTAGTCTCTTAGTAAGAAATAAGCTCTTACAACCAAAATCTTAGACTATTTGATCAGGGCCCCCTGCTTTGGAAAAGGGTGTCACGTTTATTCTCAGTAATGGTAGTGTATCTATATAACATAACGTCACGACTGTTTTCTCCGAGGGGTTCGGCAGAGGTGTGGTGTACCTACACATATTTCGATAATTTTCGTTTAAGTCCCACGTAATAGCGGGCGAACCATCATCCGGGACCTAATCTAGCCTACGGGCTGCCACTAGGGAATTCTTGATGAAAAAATTGAACAACACTTCTACTTGTATATTATATGTGCTGTGCCCGACAGGGGCCATAAATGTGACTAATATAATTAGGATTAAATTTGAATATGACATGTATACAATATGATAGGCAAGAAAGAATTGAGAATTAAGAATATATTGTATGTAAGTATTAGTTTACTTTGATTCGTAAAATGAGTTAATTTATGTTTTTAAATGTAAGTACAATTTACGAACATAGGGATATCCTCTTTTGCAAATCTCGCTATCGAAGTAATGTTTGCTGTTCATTTTATGTGCAATAAAGACTAAGAATAACACTTGGTTTTTTTTTATTTGCTTGGGAAAATCCTCAGGGACCACCCCCCTTCTGGGGCGAGCGGAGGGTTATGTCGGACTCTAACCGACTAAAAACCCATTGTTCCTACCACTACCATGTTTCGGGGGCCCGGTAGATATGTACAAGTACTCTCGCGCGCACCTACTTTGTCCTACCTGAGAATCAAACGTATGTTCTCAAGCTCAGCACTAGCGCTTGCGACTAATGTAAAATGCTCATCTGTACTCCCCAAAGGTCGAAAGAGGTAATACGCAGTATAATGGATGAGTATTTGCGTAACACATGTAATACCCATTGGAAATATCTTAAATATTGAAACAAAGGTAACCTATTTTTAAACCTAGACCAATCATCATCTGCTTAGGATTTTCCCAACTATGTTGGGGTCGGCTTCCAGTCTAACCGGATGCAGCTGAATACCAGTATTTTACATGGAGCGACTGCCTATCTGACCTCCACAACCCAGTAAGTAATGGGTATTACGATACCCTTCGTTAAGACCGGTTGTCAGACTTTCGGGTCGGGACTGTAACGAATTTCAAATATCTACAAATGACAGCCGGGACCAACGGCTTTCCGAGGTACGGAGAAAACTCGCAATGTAATAGGTGGTCACCATCAACAGACCAACGTAGGCAAGCGCGGCTTATTTAGCCACGAGCTTCTCCTAGACCTGTTAAGTACATAATTTGACAAAATGTAGTTACCTAGTAATAATTAATATCTTAAGTGTAAAAACTTGTACTATTGCATGCTATGTATTGGCCAAATGTGTGTTACTAAATATTTTATATAAGAACTTCATGTACTTACCATATTTGGTGCATTAAATGAATTGAATTGAATTGACTAATCTGCCAATGTAGAGAGAATAATCTAACTTCAAATAGTCCGAATTTTGCAGGAGGTGTGCAAATATCAAATACACTGATTAAATGCATTGACACACAGAGATTATTATGAGAATTTTCTCGGAAGCGATAAGGCAGCCTTCGCCGTGTCACACCATAATCTTCTTTGTACTGACAGGCACGGAGGTTGTGCAGTGTCAAAGTAATTTTGTATTTATGTTGGTACTTTACTAAGTATTATCTTTAAGTTTTTTTCCAGAGCGATTGGAAGGTTTGTCCACTGGTTTAATTGAAGCGAGATGTGGATATTAAAAAATGGTCTTAAAAAATCTATCGATTATATTACATAACATAACATCACGCCTGGAATCCCCGAAGGGTTAGGCAGAGGTGTGCCCAATAGTACACCCTCATTTTGCTAGTTATGTTTAAGTCCCATGTAAAAGGCGGCGAGCCTATTGCCTTCAATCATGCACAAATCCAAACTCCATGGCTGCTACTGATAAATAGCTTATTGGAAAAACCCAATAACACTTTACCCGACCCGGGAATCGAACCCAGGACTTCATACTCAGCAGTCGCGCACTATTGATTACATTGTTAGGCTTAAATTGTCTTACAACAAACATTTTCTCAGACTGTCAAAATGCTTTAATTGAGAAGTTTCCTTGAACCTTAATGTTTACAGAGACGCTGAAGAAGTCGAAATCGTTTTCAAATCATTTCGTATTTTCACGACTTTCAACATGATTGTTAAGCATTTTGGTAGCTAATATTAATCAAAATATTTTTGACTTTTCCACCTTTGCATCTTTATGGTTCCATGCCACTTCATCCAGGCTCTCGAATCTTAAGTGACGTGAGTGATAGAGACGTCTAATGTGGGTGCGTTTGGAAAAGTAGAAAAGAAAAACCAACTTTATCTTTTAGGTCATATGAGATATAAGAGGAGAAAGAAAAATAAATGATCAGAGCCGATCACTCAGAGTATCAGTGAATATCATTCGAATGCAAAACCGATTACTTAGGCAGCTATCGTTTAGGATGACGATATAAAATAGCGATAAAAGAAAATAAAGCCAATCTGAGAGTATTTTTAAAGATATTGGTTAGTGGCGCCACTGAAAGATGACGTGACTATACGGCGTGGAAGGTCGACTGAAAAACGGTTACCATGAATTCAACACATGAATCTAGAACCCAAGGATAAAAATTTTTCGTCGGTTATTAAAAACAAAATTCTGTTTCCTACAAAAATATCTAGACGGTCGAAATGTCTGGAATAGTTAATGTCGCTAGGGAGGCTAGATTCATGTGCTAAAGTCAAGGTTGGCGCAGTGGCTGAGCGATTGACTGCTGCGTTGCGCGTCGCGGATTCGATTACCGCACGGAACAAATATTGTATGGCTTGCAGTTAGTGGATCCGATCCGACTCTGGCTGTTTGTGTATGTGAATTTAAATGTTTTTAAGCGCACCTCCCAATACAGTAGAAATTCCTAGTGTGGGGCAAAGTTTAAAAGAAGTTTATGCGTTTGTGCGTCGTTTGTTTTAATTCTGTATAAGACTTACCCTCTTTCATAAACACCACAGTTGCGTCACTGATGTAGTCGACCTAATAATTATTTGCAGGTCTTTTTCAGTACCACCTCGGGGTCAGAATTTGTCCGATTTATGGTAATAGGCTTGACCCCTATTAAGTGGGAATTAAACATAACCAGCCGCGTAATCCTTCGGGGATTACCGCTGTGATGTTATGTTATGTAGTTGCTTTACAACCCAAAGGTTGAATTACATTTGCATGTTAAAAAGCAACGAGGTCTGTTAGTCTATGTGACAGTTCGAAATTTCAACCTTACCGAAGTTTCTATTTACTGGGATGTTTTATCAAAAGTAAAGTAATTACGAAAACAGCTACTATTTACGAGCTTAGTTGAAAATTATTTTCATTCTTTGTAATATTTTTTTTTAATTTTATAAAACATAATATTTATATATAATTTATATTACATTATAAGTAGTGAATAACTTGTATTATTTTAAATTTTGTATAGTATTAGCAGTACACCACTGACTACCCCCCCTTTTTTTCTATTTCATGTTCGTACAGTCCATCCAAAGGTTGTCTGGAAGAAATCATAAGATGATAAGACCGCCATTGTAACCATAAAATTAACAATTTTGTAAAACCGTTCTGTTTCAAATTGGTGTTCAAAAAAGTATATTGTATTCTATTCTATTCTACGAAGTTGATATTACAACAAGTGGCCTACCATGCCTACCATTTGCCACACTGGAATAGAACTAAAATATTCCTGCATTAAGACGTCATGGTAACTCACCAGAACCCAAGATAAGTTAGTAAGTTACAAACTCGAGAAGTGCACTACACTCTAAAAGCAATATGCTGTAAGCCAAACTCAAACCCAGGGGGCCTAAATTGGGCACTTTAGCAGAACATAATAGGATAATACTCGTAATATGAATCACATTAAAATTCTTAAAATGGTCACAGACACAGTTAATATGTTGAATTATCAGTTTGTGAGCATTTTACGAATTGTAACGTAATTCATATTATTGTCATACTATGTTCTGCTAAATTGGCCATTTTAGACCCCTTGGTCTCCTCACATGACATTAATGTTAAAACACACAAGTACCTAAGTTTAAGCAACACTTACGTCATCTAAGTTTCAGTACAGAGGTTTTATTTTATATCTGGTCACGTCATCCAATTACTCGTGATAAGGGAATCATCTTTAGCTCTAGTAAATTCCTATTGGAGTACTTCATGGTTATATTTCATCGTATTATGTTAATATGCGACATATGTACGCGCCCAATCAAATTATGTAAACAAGTTTAGAGACTGAATTCTGAAATCTTGTAGATCATTGCTCAACAGAGCCATCCTTAAAACAGTAATTAAACAGTTATTAGAACTCTATTAAGTCGGCTAATCGGCTGAAGTAGGTGTTCAAAAAGAAGTTCAAAATCATCTGCCTAGCCCTTTCCCAAACTATGTTGGGGTCGGCTTCCAGTCTAACCGGATGCAGCTGAATACCAGTATTTTACATGGAGCGAATGCCTATCTGACCTCCACAACCCAGTTCGTACTGGGTAATACGATACCCCTTTGTAAGACTGGTTGTCAGACTTTCGAGCCACTGACTACCTGTAACGACTGTCAAAGATCTACAATTGACAGCCCTGACCAATGGTTTAACGTGCTTTCCGAGGCACGGAGGAAACTCGGTAGATACGTAATGGGTGGTCACCCATCCACGGACCAACCCAGGCAAGCGCGGCTTAACCTGACGATCGACCCGAGCGGCTGTTTATTTAGCCACGAGCTCCTCAAAAAAAAAGTTCAGAATGATGTACTGAATACGACGTGGTAACCGTTTTGGCGTTGGTGTTCCTTCAACCTTGTATAAAGCGAAGCCATTTTATACTGGAAATGTATATCTTGATATGTAGCCGTGTGTACGTCATTTTCATCACGTTTGTCAGTGGTCACAATATATTAGTATCAGATTTTTTTCTTAGCTCACAACAACACACGGAATCGGAACACAAACAGCCAAAATATTTATGTTTGATAAACAAGATTTGGACTCTTATCTGATAAGGGCATCGTTACGTAGATTATGTATGTGTTGATATATTATGACGTAAACACATACATGTGACTAATTTGTTGAAGTAAATAGCGGGGAACTTGTGTCTGTTGAAGTTAAACGAATAATTGTTGACATGAAGAGAATAATCTTCAGACTTTATGAGAAAGAAATAGGCATGAAGAATATGAAAACGAAGTATTAAGTAACTAATGAAACAATAGGGCAGAATGCTGAAAAATCCAAAGACCAAAAGTATGAAGTACATCATGATGACGATGAATCCAGGAGAAATACGAAACCAGTCCAACAAAAAACAAAAAAAAAACTAAATCGGAAATACCGAAAAACACAAAAAACCGTACGAACACAAATAGCAAATCCAACAGCAGCTTAGTCAGTAGCACTTACAACCATTAATCTAATTTAAGAACATGGAAAAAAGCTTCAAATTATAAGAAAAAAACTCGCCGAAAACTGCAAATTTTAATAATTTTGGTTTGTCTGGTGAATCATCGAGACGCGTCGACCCTGACTTTGACCGGCAAATCCGTGAGTCCGTGACGCCAGTACGGAAGTTAACAGGGTCATCAACACGTCATTTCACGTCCACTGGGGTAATTAGTTTTGCTTTTACTTCATTAACGACTGAAGATCTGAATGCGGTAGCGTGGCATGATGTTTCTACGTCGCTCGAAGGCGAAAAGTCTTAAGCTTCTAAAGCTGAGCGAAGCACAAATTCGTATTCCTTTACTAACATAACATAACATCACGCCTGGAATTCCCCGAAAGTTAAGTTTAAGTCCCATGTAATAGGGGCGAGCCTACTGCCATCAACCGGGCATAAATCCAGACTCCGTGGCTGATACTGAGAAATTCCTGATGGAAAAACCCAATAACACTTGGTCCGAGCTAGAAATCGAACCCAGGACGTCATGCTCAGTAGCTGCGCTTGCGACCACTCGACCGACGAGGCCGTATTCCTTAACTAATGTTATAAATGAGAAAGTAACTCTGTCTGTTACCTTTTCATGCCTAAACGGCTGAACGGATTAGGATGAAATTAGTCGGACGGATAGACCACGACCTGGGTTATACCTATATGTTTTTATATCGGTAGTACATTACCGTGTCATGATTTCCGACACACGTGTGAAGCCGAGGAGCTCGTGGCTAAATAATAACAGTCGCTCGGATCGATCGCCAGGTTAAGCCGCGCTTGCCTGGGTTGGTCCGTGGATGGGTGACCACCCATTACATACCTAGTTTCTTCCATGCCTCGGAAAGCACGTTAAGCCGTTGGTCCCGGCTGTCATTTGTAGATCTTTGACAGTCGTTACAGGTAGTCAGTGGCCCGAAAGTCTGACAACCAGTCTTACTTTAGTCTTAGGGTATCGTATTAACCAGTACGAACTGGGTTGTGGAGGTCATATAGGCAGTCGCTCCATGTAAAATACTGGTATTCAGCTGCATCCTGTTAAACTGGAAGTCGACCCCAAGATAGTTGGTAAAAGGCTAGGCAGATGATGTGTGAAGCCGAGGTCAATAGCTAGCAGCACAAGTTTCAAAGTTCAAAGGACCTAACTTAACTTCACCCGATCACTATCGGTAGACCAAAACGCATCGAAATGCTATTTACGTATTCAGTTCAGAACAACGTTCACCGAATCTGAGAAATGACGCTTTAGTATTAACACATTACCATTACGACCGTTCAAAGCGAAGGTGCACTATCTTATGTAGGCCTACATTTTCCAGACTGCTTTTATGATTTCGCTCGTTTGCGACAAGGATGACATAACTCAAAAATTTAGATTTTTCGATGTTGTTTGTAGTTGAATATAAAATTAAGGAAAGCAAGTATTAAATTAAGTAACGAAATACGTAAAATAACCTTTAATCTTATAATAAAAAGTCTCTCTGTGCAAAAAAATATTGGCAATATACTGAAAATATTTTTAGAACTTACAAAAAAGCTGTCCTGTATTTCTTATTTTTCGAGTTATGTCATTATTGTTGCAAACAAACGATTTACTGACATTAGTATGGCTCGAGCGTTTGAATATTGGTTCTCGAAGACGAAAAAAAGTACAATCGCATTGTAAAATGGTCGCGGACGACATGTATGCGTTTTTGCTGATGCTAAACAACACCTAATTGGTTGCTTAAATAAAAACGCGTAGATTTTTCTTTTTATTTAAGTTGAGAATTCAACTGCGCCCTATTAATTGATGTGCCCTCTAGTGTCCGTGAAAATATGTAGACGTTATATTAGAAATTATACACTAGCGGCCTATCCTTTAAGACAATTGTTCTCTCTCATCTTAGTAGATTACCGTATTAAGATTAACGTTAACAGAAATCTTTCGAAAATAATTCTCATAATAGTTGTCGAAATCGAAATCTCAGACTCACATCTCACAGACTCCTTGTCTGTGCAATATATCAATCATCGTAAGACGACCAGGGCCGTAGCACTATCACATAAAACAACATTATTTCAACTTCTGTTTTTTCATTGTGAGAAATACATTGCGCTAGGCGTTCTGTATAGGTCCATCTCTTCCCCACACTCAAACTTAAAATAATACTGATGCGGTGATAGGAGGCCCCTAGCTATAAACGTAATTCTAGAATCTAGATTACAGAAGATAGATCAATGAATCAGTTTTCCTTGAAAATGCAAGAGATTGAGGAAAAGATTGATTTTAATATCTTGAGATATAAACCACCAACGGCATCTGCTTGTATCATTCTCACGAAATTAGATGAAATTGGTTTTGTTCAGAATATTTGTTTTTTTTTTCATGAAGTAAGTTAAATGATAGGCCTTTGATACAGTTTTAGAGTTTTATATGAAATGCGAATTTTAAACAAAAATGCTTGAAAACTGTTAAATTATAATAAGAAAGTGTTAATTTGTTGAATAAAATATAAATCATTTTAATTTACTGCCTGGTAAAAGATTACTGATACTTACACTTAGGTAATTTAATAAAATACCACAAGGAACTATCCTAGGCCTCCATATGTTTTTTTTCAAATGACTCATTGCTATAGTCATGTTAGTTGTCAATTTTAAACAGATAAATATTATTCTGTCGCGTGATCTACAATATATAAGTGTTTATCAATAAGTCTGTCACTCAAAGCAGGTAAATCGATTAAAAACCGCTATTATGTCAGCTGTCATACCTATTACGAATAATTTCCTTGTTCTAGCTCGAAATAAAACAAGGAAACATGGGCCGGGTTATTTTTATCAGCAGCTAGATAAGAATGTGTATCACATTAATTTTGTAACACAATATAATAGTTGTTGATTTCCGGAAAAAGTCTTTGGAACTATGGAATTTTTTTGTAGTTTATTTAATAACTGTATCTATGTAGGATATTTGGGAGACCTTAGTTTTGGTTAAGACTGTCTGTAGGAAGCGGTAACTATTTTCTAGTTACACGTGCATCTAGATGTTTTAAACTATTACTAGAAAAGTAATGGCCATGAATTCAGGTTTGAACGCTAAATAAAAATACATGAAGCTGCTGAAATTGGTAAAAAAGGTAATAAAGAAAATGAAAACAGAGGGGTTACCTAACTCGTTACGTTTGGAGTACAATATAACTAGCATGTCATATTTACACTGACATCACACAAGCATGTATTACGCCTTATCCAACGAGATAAATAGAAGGTAAATAATGGGAATGATGATGACGACTCATCGGTGAAACATTAAAAAAATGTCGATTCGCGATTTATTGTGCCTGTATCATTAATTATCATGAGTTTGTTCTAAGAAACATCCCTGTGAGCAATGTTTTAGAGTCATACATCACAATGCTGTATCAAATATATATATTAATATTGCTTCTACTTAGAACACTCTTTGTATATAAATTTGTGTACATAAGGCTGAGAAGGTTCGTAAAGATACGTATATTGATCACTTATTCTGCCATTAATTTCGGCTTACTTTATTTCACGTGTATAACCATTTTCAACTTGATAAAATATAAAACTGACAAAGTTTAATATAATCAAATTAGTTTGTTTGAATTTATCATTTGTATTATTTGCTTTTATGTTCTAATACATTCATGATTTCTCAATATTATGTATTGATAATTCAAATCTTTCAAAAATGTGCTAACTTTTGTGGTGTTATATAAGTTCAGGTGCTAATTTCATTGTAGCTCTAGTAGATCCTCCTAATAATTTCTTTATCCAACAGCCATATTGTGATTTCGATTGAAACCATTCCTATAAAAAAACCGTTTACGCGGAATCTTCCAGAAAACAGCTACTAAAGAACATCGTCTACCACCAACTTTTGCAAAACACGGTTCATAATTGCTATTTTCATTTAAAACGCGTACTTCTTCCGCTCTTTATAATGAAGCTAGTCCTATTGCTTTGAATTTTCCCTTAAAAGAGTCGTGGTTCTCGTCACAGTACTTGTTGACGAAAAGGCTAATCAAAACCCACCAGATCAGCGCTAATCCATCAACGTCACCGTGACGAATCATGAAATCTCTAGCTTTAAGAAGTTGTATAAGTACCTAACCAGAGTAACAGTGAACCAACCTCCGACTACCAAGTAGGTATACACATACCGCATTAAATGACGTCAAATAAATCCCAAGAAAAATAAGACTTCCGTTTAGGTACTTATTCTTTTTCGTCTTGTCTTGTCTTGTCGTTTTACGTACGAATCGAATGACCACATTGACCCTTCGCTTCTGATTGGCCAAAAGATTTGCCAAATCATTTCGGATTAGTGATCGCAGTTTTATTTCTCATTCCAAGTAATGTAAATGACGATTTTCAAATACAGTATACCATGAACATACCATCGAACTAAGATAGACGAGACTAAAGGAACAAAGAATTCGCCTGTGTTAGCGCACACACTTGTGAACTATATCTCCTTCAATTGTAGCTAGGCTCCGTTGAGATGGGCCGCCGTGACGGAAATTCAGTCGAGAAGATAATAACTTGAATTTTTTCCAACCTTCATTTACCAACTTTCAACAAGATTGACAGAAGTTTCCAGTAGATCAGTCCAATACATTTTTGTCTTTTTCAGCAACGTTATGGCCAATTGCATGTAAGTTATTGTAAACTAGACCCGCAGGTGTCGCCTCTGTTTCATCATTACGTACTAACTATTTGTCATGTTGAGTATTGCTTGATTTATTTAATAGTAGGCAAAAGCAGTGTCTGCAGTTGCACCATGTTTTTTAAGAAGCACTGGGTCATCTCTCCTTTCAAAGGCAGTTTGAACTTATAATGAATTGACCACAAACGAATGACTCAAGGCAAAGATCGAGCCTAACGTTTGGCTTCATACTAAATGACGTCTATAGAACAATTTCTTCCCGTTTACCATCTTGCGTAGGTAAACAATTATTGCCATCCATGTTATATAACTCTACATGACGTCTGTCCCGGGAATTCAGTGACGAGTAAACAATTATGAGTGTACTGGAACATTCGGTATTTATCTCTGTAGTATTTAATTACTCTGTGTCTTAAATGCGTTTTTGTCTTCTTCTTTTTTTTTGGCGTGATGCGCTCGTTTGTCATACTTAACTTAAAATTATAAACTATTCGTTTAAGGCCTAGTACGTAAATAGCAACATTATGTAATCGTTCATTGATCGTTAATGCACGGTTGTAATCATAACCATGATGGTTTCCAAACGAATAGGAGATAAGAAAGACCTCATGTTTCTGTAGTGTACTGAAAAACCCACCCCGCCCCTTTTTCAAGCTCCACCTTTTTTTGGTGAATTTAAATGATAAATGATGTTTATTTTGCAAATAGAATTTTACAAACACTTTTACACGTCTTCTTTTTTAAAACTAGATGAGGCCGGATTGGATTTAATCTTAAACATTAGTTTTTGTATATGAAAATCCGAAAAGGGGTACTTAATTGCTTAGTTTTCATTGTTAAAAACTTTTACATTTATTTTTTTAAATTCCATCTAGATATTACAAGAAATTATCTGAAATGACTCAGTTATTGTATAAAGACGCTGGAACTTTTAAGCCAAACTTTTCCGTTGTACTTGGAAGTGGGATATTTCTGGCTGTTTCTTATTAAAGTGCTCGAAATTACACAGGTGTATTGCACGATACGATAATTCGAGGTATGGTGAATGGAGTGCTGCCCTTGATATTAAAACGTCTAGGTTCGTGTTCGTGCTATCGCTGAATGCATTTGTCTGCGTGAAAAGCTCATAGTGTTTTTGCTGAAAATTGGATGTCTTATGTTTATGAGATTTAATGATGATCGAAGTTAGCACATGAGATGCTGAAAAATCAGATCACCTATTTATTAACTTTAATCTGCAGGATACAACTTCTATAATAGCAGAATAATGCATTATAAAAATGTGATCTGAATGGATGAACTTGGATGGTTCTTTTTTATAGGTAAAAACTAATGGCGACAACAGAATGCATAAGTATTTTTTACGTTATTACGAAGTAAATGAACCTATATCAAAATAAGAAAAGGAGTTACGGCTGCGCAAAACTTAACTTGTAGAGACCTTTAAGTTTTTCGAAGAAATCTATAAATACATCAAATAACTTACAAGTGACTCGTGCACAACCCTTTCTTTAAGTGACCACAATAGTATTTTCTGAGAAACACTGCTCGTACAGCCGCCACTGTGTACTACGCTGACGAATGACTCACGTTTACCTTACCTTGAGAAATCAATTACAGCTTACAGTTTGTGCTAAATATAGGTTCAGGAGGAGAGCAGTAATGAGCCAGTGAAAATGGCTAACAAGAGTCGATTCGAACATGTGTAATTTATTTCATCACCGCCGCCGGGGAGGACACTATCGACATCTTGAAGAAACATTCATTCATAATCATATTCATCATTCATTTCATTTCTTGTCATGGAACGAAAAATTCGAAGATATGAGAAATCTACCAACCCGCAGTGGGCCCGCTTGTGGACTACAATCCATTCCCTCTCATGGAGAAGAATGCCTGTGTTGCAGTGGGAATATTACAGGCTGATTGTGCTCTGCTTATCCTATACAGGGAGTCACGGACCTCAGCAAAGCGCGATGATGGCAGCTAGGTATTACATAGGACTTAAACACAACTGGCGAAATGTGGGTGTACTATTAGGTCACTCACACCTCTGCCTAATACTTCGGGGATACCATTACAGTCGTGATGTTATGTTATGTAGTACTACAGTCATTAATAAGATGTAAGTTCTTCTTTCATTTGAATTGGAGGTTATGTTTCACTTAAGACCGTTTACACTACTATCGGTTAGCGCTAAACTAATTTAAAATATCGTTCTGTTGATCAAAGAAGATGGACTTGTTAGTCGCTAAAAGCATTTATAGATTTGTAATGCAAGCGTGTCTTAGCTTATGAGATTAACAAATTACCGTACACTTTTTAATTTCCAACATTTATTAAACGGCTGACGCAATAAAAGCCCCGGTTAGCGGGGCTCTAGGAAAATTATAAATAACTAAAACCTGCCGTATAAGGGCGTTATCACACTTATGGGCTTGAGCAGGTCAGATAGAGCGTTATGTATGTCCATACAATAAAGCTTTGAGGTAAAACAAATCTATTTGAAAGTGATTGCCACTTGTTTAGGCCCACTATGTAATTTGACTATATTCTGTGAGGTCTAGCTACGTTTTTTACAACCGTTTTCAATCGGGAATACAATTATCCTATGGCATTTTAGTTAAATTGTTTGCAACAAACACAATTAGTATCATCCATAGATATGAATAAATCCTTGAAATATTATACGCCTTATAATATATTATATACCGCTATGTATCTGACGTTACGTCATAATGTGACGTAGTACAGTATTGCTGACGTGGCGGTAGAAAGGCGTTAATTAAAAGGAGTATTTATCAAGTCACACGCGCATGGATTTTATCAGTTTCTGCGGTTACATTTTAGTTTTCCTTTTTTCTTGGGTTGGGTAAATCAAGAGCAGCCTGTTCGGTACGTGTACGTCATTATGTACTTACGTAGCAGGAAAAGCGCTTAAAGGTACGCATGCTTATCAAGTGACAAGCGCATCGATTTTATCAATTTATGTCTTTTATATATTTTATATTTTGCTGTTTAATTTTCCGTCTTTCCTCTGATATTGTTTCCCCCACTGAATATTGTTTGGTTTCTTTTTCCTTGATTGATTCATTTGTTAGGAAAAGGTAAATAGAAGTACGTACAATCTATCTTCATCAAGTTTCGTTTTTCAAACTTTTTATAGTGAGTTTAGGCTTCCAGAAATTGTATTGGAAAAGGTGGATACAGCGTCCTGGTAATTCATAATTGATTCATGATCAAGTTTATTTTTTGTAAAATAACGAATTCTTTTCTTTACAAGATCTGCCTACACTCTTCTTGATTGAAGACAAGCAATAAGGCAGTACTTACTAAAAATATATCTTGGGTTATATCGGGGCCACCAAGAACAAAGACATAAAAAGGATATTCTATCATTATTTGCTGTGGTCTCCCAAGTCGCATTATTAATAATCTTTTCACTATAATTCTAGTCTACTATATTCAGGTCAGCGAACCATATGGTTTCAGGGGTGTCCCAGAATTAGTCACTAAAACTTTTCCTTAAAACCCATATTAGTCATTAAAAAATTTGAAACATTACACCACAATATCGTGCATAGCATCGTAACCTACCGAGTAGGAAAAGAACTCATCTCGATTCATCTTAACTGGCAACCCCAAAATAATTGTAGTCTAAAAAAGAACAAAGAAATTTCGCCGGAATGTTGCCAGCTCTGCGTCATTAGCAGGAAACTCATTATAGTTTAAAGGTATCATTTTAAATCATGACCTTCCTCTTCGATTTTTTGTGAGCAATGATTCAGTGATTGTTTCCTGAGCAATCTGAAAGCTATTTCTCGTTGAAAAATGTATGTTCGAACAATTGGAGCTTGGTACTATTATGATACAATGTTTTGCTTAGTTTTTGTTCACTTTTTGACCAAAAGGTTTGACTGGTAAAGCCACTGCACGCTGTTCATTCTGATATACAAGGTGTAAACGGACACTTCACGAAGCCGTCAACCAAACATTCTGTACATCATATTAAGTAACTCAACGCATAAACAATTGCAGGGAAACGATTTTGTTTTGGGGTGAAAAATCTCGTTCTACGGTAGGACTCAATGTAACTCACTTAAAACATTGTGCTGATGGGGGCTTTGAATAGTAAACGTGTAAATGCTTAGAAAGACAGACAGACATCATCTGCCAAGCCTTTTCCCAAATATCGGCGTCCTCCAAACATACCAGATGCAGCTGAATACCAGTATTTTACTTGGAGCGACTGCCTAACTGACCTCCAGAATCTATGTACTTAGATACTGGGTAACATAATACCCCTTAAAGACAGGAAGGAAAATCACGTCATTTAGGACTGATTGTGAACAAGTTTTCGAAGACCTCGAACTAGTTACTTCAGCCAGAATTGTCTAATATTAAATATTTACACGAAAATTCAATGCAATCGACTGACTTCTATACCTGAGGTGAATATTCTAACGAAATGCCTTTGAACTAACTAATAAACCGCTGAGTAAATAGAATTACTCTTTATAAACACTTCACTACTAGGAATGCATCCATTGAAGATCTATAATTTACGATATTTAGATTCAATACTTTGATTGCAACATGCATTCCATATTTATCTCACACGAACATAGACTTTATATTTATAAAAATACACTTGATAATCGAATTAAAATTTCTTCAATCAATATACATACGTGCGCACAGTCACATCAGATACAGTCGCGTGAACAGGTCACTTACGTTGCTTAATAATTTATAAATTAACGCTGATGGCCCTATTATAAGTTCGAGGAAAACACTTTTGTGGGTACGTGTACTTTACACCTGTATTAATAATTGGGTGTAGACAGATATGCTTTCAAAATTATTTGCTGGAAGAAAAGGACACTTAGAACAAAACGTGAGAGTTATTACTCTACCCTCATATCATGTTCATTCTCAAAACTCTCACATTGATAGTTTGGAGAGAGTGTGAGTGGGAATGCGAAAAAAACGATGAACGAATCGTCTTAGATATGATACCTATAAACAATCAAAATAATTTTGAATAGGGCAGGACAATGATGCTCCAACGTCTATGAATCATGGAATGAGCGGGAAAAATCAAGCGATTTTCCAAAGGAGAATGATAGCTAGGAACAGAAAATACGTTGAGTTAACAGAATAAATTAGTTAACAGAATAGATTTACCTGAAGAAGATGATGAATTCAGTCTGGATTCTGAAGGATCTCGCTATATGAGAAAGGTATAAAAGTACCTTGATTTGATTGACAGATGGACTTAGCAGACATCCATAATTTACTAGGAGGATATTGTTCATATTGTAGGCTTACTTTAATTGCATTTGAATAAATGTGCTGACGCACGATGATCACAAAATTGCCTATTTCCCATGCGGGTATACGCGTACATCGCAGTAAAGTCGTCATATTTCAAATAATAATACAAATATGTACAGATAAAAGAAGAAAAGTATTAAAGGGCGTCAAAAAATTCGTCCACATCGCTGTTAACAGGAATATTGCCCACAAGGCTGGCAGCATTGCCACGTTGAATGGCAGTTGGCGATGTCCCGAAAGTTGTCCTATACAAATAAATTACGTATAACTTCTAATAAAACATACATATCTATATATGCAGCATTTTTCACATTGACGTCACTATGTTTTCGTCAACGGAAAGACGGCGGAAAGTGATCAGAATCATATGACTGTTGCTGCTATTATTTCAGGGATTAGAACGATATTTAATTTATTTCACATGATTTTAACAAATATTTATTTAGAGACTAAAGTAACAAAATAAATAATTACTGTCCGCGGGTTCGTTTGTGTGTGAAAAACGTCTTTGACTGAAAATTCTTTGGCTGTTTGTTTATGTGAGTTTATATGTTTGGAAACGCACGCACGATACAGGAGAAATTGCTAGTGTGTGGGGCGACGTTTAGAAAAAAAAAGGGCATAGATTTTCGGTTCTTACTGCATATACCTACTTTGATATTTTCATTAAATACGTAAAACCTAAACCTGATTGGGCCGTTCGCGTTGAGGTTACTAAGCAAACCATTTTTAAAATTACCCTAATTTTGGGTTTCGCCGCAGTCGGGTAAAAAGAGAAAAATAATCTAACCTCTTCCAACAGTCAGTCAGACAAACATTTTCAGGCAGGTGTACAGAAAATTTTACCGCAGAATACACGTGCTTTTGTGCAAACATTCGCAGCCCCACGTGTCTCAGTCGTGATGGTTCGCAGGTATATAGGTAAGCGCCGGCGGCGCAGGCGCAGCTATTACTCACGTCTGGTAGTACCGGCATGAGTGTGAGATGAAACAGCTGTAGTTTATTATCGGTAGTAATAGGAATTGGATTTATATCTGTGAGATTAGAATAAGATGCAAGCGATGCTGAATCAGAAAGTGGCCTGTTTTAATAAAATAAAAGACGAAAGACTTGATAATTGGCGATGAACTGAAGTGAATATGAAACATGTATCATTTTATTTTCCTTCACTTATTTTCATTTTGTACATTTTTATAAATAATTAATTATATAATGGAATGCCTTTAAAAATGCTTACAGTAAAAACCCAAGCGCAGTTATTTTAAACTTTAAACGAAATAAAAGTATTGTAACAACATCAAGCATTGAATGGTGATATAGATTACTTATTAAATCTATATTTAAAGTCGGGCTTTCCAAGATCCCTAAAATAAAGATAATTAAACAACCGATGATATTTCGATCGACTGCTTAACTTGTGGTCACATTGGTGTCTGACAGACAAAACCAAAAACGAGATCGTCGAGAATGCGAAATTCCAAAAATTAGACCATTCCGGTCAAACTTTTGGAACAAATCATAATTTTAATAACCATTTCTGGGTAAATACACTACAAAATAAGGAATGAGTATATTAGAGGAAGGTTGAAAGTGGCGCCTATTACAGAAAAATTAAAACGAAGTCGTCTGTCTTGATAAGGGCATGTAATGAGGAGGGATGAAATAAATGTTATTAAAGAGTGGTGGATATTAATTTTGATGGATGGAGAGGGAGAGATAGGGCAAAGAAAGGATGGATGGATGTGTGAGGAATTACATGAAAGAGAAAGGAGTAAATGATGCAGTGACGGTTGACAGGGGAGGATGGAAGAAGAAAACGTGTTGCGCCGACCCCAAGTAGAATGGGACAAGGGCAGGGAGCTGATGATGGGTAATTCAACTACAAAAATAGTTAACTTTCCAGGTATTTGGTGCACGCAACTTTTGCGAAAGCAACAGATTAATTTTCACTTATGTAATTGTCATCATATCGGAAGATGTTTGGTGTGAGTTTACTCGATTTTTACATTTAGAGCCGTTTACAATATATTTTCACTTGGAAAGAAAGACTCTTCTAAAAAATTGTGGCGTGTGTATAGAGCTCAATTTCAGGCTGACCGCAAACGATTGCGTGTTGCGGTCGCGTTTACATCTGTAGGGCTGTGCTTTGAAGCTTCTGATGTCTGTTTGGCGCCAAAAACATAGGCTCACTATGAATAATAGAATGACTCACAGACTAACTGCAGACTAGTTACGATAGGTATTTATTTTTACATTAAAAATGGGAGTTTTTTACTTAGCTAGCTATGACTTGCTTTGCTTTGCTTGTCCGTATTGGATTCACTAAACATTTTTTCGATAAAAAAATAATTATGACTAACAATCTTAGAAACTTTTTTTGTTAAATAAAGATCTTTCCTGAGTATTCTGAAAAACCGGGTAGAAATATGAAATAAGGGTGAAAATTGGCAGACCGTCGACAGGGAACTTGGTAGTACTTAAGTATCAAATTATAAATCACCAGACTTAGGAAGTAAGTAGATATGAGACGCCTTTCATTTCGACAATCTACTTTCGATTGTAGCAAAAGTGAAGTTCAAAGTAAACGCAACCCTATTGAGTTTATCGACAAGAGAGGCGCCAGCAACCCTAAAAATATCGCAATGAACTCATGGGAATACCCCTCGAATACCAACAATTAACATCGTAAGCATATCGCCTGATACTGATTCATTTTGACATTATAATAAGTATTAAAAGTTTACTTTTTGCTTCTGAATTTAGCATTGATCTTCCTTTCACTAACTGTGTGACTAAAGACTTTAATGGGGTAATTTTTTGAAGGGAAACAGTTATGATAGGGTGCCAGCCTGTAACTGTCTCCTGTTCAAAGGCCTCTTCGCATACTAAAAAGTTAAAAAGGAATAAACATTCATCACCTCGCTCATTCACTTTGTGTTGTTTCCCTCATCGTCCCAGGCTTCCTTACGATGTTTTCCTTAGCTTTTATTTACGTTTAAATGGGCATATCAGAAGCGCATTTTTACCTGTTCTACTAAATGTCATGTGTCTTTAACCCGAATGACGCAGCAGTATTGGCACAATGTGTTTCCTTTTTCCACTCATCTTTACTAGCTTTAATCATTCTTCGCACAATCCATCCACCGTTTCTTTAGTTCAAATCACTGAACTCCAGCACCGGATTGATGTACTGGATCAATTTAAATCGGCCTTGAATACAGCCTGCAGGATAAAAGCCTCTTCTTCTTCTTACACAGGGTAGGCACACGGATGCTGGTGATTTTAGCCGAAAGCAATAACTAGCGTAGATTCCTTGATTTTGACTGTACAAAGCCAGATATGGTTTTACCTCCCGAGAGTTTCGTACCGACATTTCTTGGTGTAAAAATTTCGACGTCATTAAGTAATCATGCGTATGATATTTGCGTATGACACGTCGCAGACGTCGCAGTACTCTCCGTCTTGTTCAAGATTGCGTACTTAATTAGTGTCATAGTGATAATGACTAACAGAAATAGTAGAGCCATTTTTAGATGCTTTATTTTTAGTATTATTTGGAACGTCTCGATCTGTGTGAAGGATGATATAGCTGGTAAGGAGGTGACTGCTGAGCTGGCG